>CM077672.1:436946470-438192353 GCA_039707655.1 Elymus sibiricus | reverse complement strand
GGTCAGTTCAGCACCCTTGGGAGATATCATCCAGAATAGGGAAGCGACAGGCCGGGTTGCCAAGTGGGCGATTGAGCTTGGCCCACATCATCTTAAATACGTGCCTGGCACGGCCATCAAGTCCCAGGCACTTGTCGATTTCATCAATGACTGGACTGAACTCCAAGCTCCGGAAGAGAAGCCTGATAATACATATTGGACTATACATTTTGATGGTTCCAGACAGCTAGAAGGCTTGGGGGCTGGAGTCGTCATATCTTACCCTCGAGGTGATAAATTTTGTTATGTCCTGAGGATTCTGTTTACTTGTACTAACAATGCAGCTGAATATGAGGCTCTCCTCCACGGTCTTCGGATAGCTAAGGAGATGAATCTCAGCCGGGTCAGGTGCTTGGGTGACTCAGATTTGGTTGCTCAACAAGTTTCAAGAAAGTGGGATTCCAAGGACCCGCTTATGGCGGCTTATCGGCAAGAAGTAACCAATGTGGCTAGACACTTCAAAGGATATCAAGTCGATCACGTCGACCGGCGACTTAACGAGGCGGCTGACGCATTGTCACGACTCGGCTCTCAACGAAAGCCGGTCCCCCCTAATGTGTTCCTTGACGTGCTCCATAATCCTTCTGTCAAGCTACCTTCCGAGGAAGATCTCGTTGTTCCTGACCCGGAGGCACAGTTGGTGGTGGCTCTTCACACTATTCCGGATTGGACAGTTCCTTATCTGGATTATCTGACTCGAGGCGAGCTTCCTGCCGATGAACTCATGGCTCGTCAGATCGTCCACCGCTCCAAGTCTATGTCTATCGTCAATGGCGAGTTACACAGAAGGAGCATCACAGGGGTTTTCTAGCGTTGTGTCTCCCCTGATGAAGGGCCAGAGATTATCAATGAGATTCATTCTGGCGATTGTGGTCATCATGCCGGCTCAAGATCCTTGGTGGCAAAAGCTTTTCGGCATGGTTTTTACTGGCTAATGGCTCACACAGATGTTGAGGATATCGTACAAAAGTGTGCTGGTTGTCAGAAGTTTGCACGTCAAGCTCATGTTCCAGCTCAAGAACTTTGCATCATTCCTATCACATGGCCTTTTGCAGTCTAGGGGCTTGACATGGTTGGTCCGTTTAAGCCGTCCAAGGACAAGAAGACCCATCTTTTGGTTTCTGTTGATAAATTCACCAAGTGGGTTGAGGCCGAGCCAATCAGCAATTGTGATGCAGCCACAACAGTCAAGTTCTTGAAAAAGTTGATTTTTCGCTTTGGTTATCCACATAGCATCATCACTGATAATGACACAAATTTATCAAAGGGAGCTATGAAGCAGTTTTGACAAAGAGAGCATATCCGGCTTGATGTTGCCTCAGTTGCACACCCTCAGTCCAATGGCCAAGCAGAATGTGCTAATCAAGACTACCGGGTTGCTAGGTTGAGGAGCTTTCTTCTGTCCTTTGGAGCATCCGGACTACCCCTAACAGATCAACAGGATTTACGCCTTTCTTCATGGTCTATGGTGCAGAAGCTGTTTTACCCAGTGATATTCGCCATGATTCCCCCCGGGTCACCGCCTATATCGAAGCAGATAACAAGCAGGCTCGTCAAGATTCTCTCGATGCATTGGAGGAGGAACGGGACTTAGCAGCAGCACGATCTGCAATCTATCAGCAAGACCTACGTCGCTATCACAGCCGTCGGGTTCGCAGCCGTACTTTCCAAGAGGGCGACTTAGTGCTCCGTTTGATTCAAGAATAGGCGGGTATGCACAAGCTCTCCCCTCCCTGGGAAGGGCCTTTTGTCGTCATCAAGAATCTCAATAACGGTTCATATTACCTGATGGATATACGTGAGCACAATAAGTCACGTACGTCGGAGGAGGAGACCAACAGGCCTTGGAATATCGCTCATCTCCGTCCTTACTATACTTAGAGCCACTGGCTCAAGTTGCTTGTACATACCTTTGTATATATTATGGTCAATAAACATAAGCCGGCATCCTCGAACCTCGGGGCCTCTGTCGTTTCATCTCAAATATTGTGCATGAGTCTTTTCGTTTTTGATCATTGGTCACTTGGGGACTTCCAACTCACCGAGTTTAGCTATCTCACCCTCTTGACCCGGCAATTAACGCCACATTATCTTGGTTAAACCTGCCTGTCTGCTTGATGCTACTCCGATTAGGTGACCCGGTGTACTCTTGACAAGTCAATCATCTCTATGACCCTGAACTTGTCCTGGTTAAAACATCGGATGTCACGTGAGAGCCGGCTTACAAAGAGCGAGGATAAACCATGGGCTATCATGCCAGCTTCATTGAAGCAAGACACGACCCTCGAAAGCCGGTCTATATTATCGTGCCTCGAAAGCCGACTTAACGTTGATAATCTATTCAAGATTTCTGTTCAAATTTCACAGGGGTTATCTTTGTTTCCCCTTTGGTCCATGAGCCACCGGATCATTAACGAGCCGGTTTAAACAAAAATCATAACGGGTTATTTCAAACGTGCTAACCACGAGCCGGATAGCTATTAAGCGACCCGGATTATTCTACGCATGTGTTCTGTAGAGCAGGATAAGCTATTGCTGGTTCATACAAACATGACTCGCCATTTCTGATATTCAATGAAGCAGTTTTCTTCCAAAGGAGATTGGGCGGGTTAATATTCAATCACACCAGTGCAGCTGTTTCATCCAGAATACCGCAAAATATTCAAGTGCGCGAAGGCACGTCGGAGCACCCAAGTGTTTCAACTATCCTATTACACAAGCCTCAGCTGGGTTCTACTATGCTCACAGTTTTGAGTCAACTACTATTGAGCACCCGTTTCCGCTCCTTCCGGGTCTTTGGTTGCCGGGTCCGCTTCTTCTTGCTGCTTCTTGGCGGCTTGAGTCTCCGGGTCACCCTGCTCTGGCTCTGCTTTTCCTCTTATCTAAAGATTTTCGAAATCCCAGTCGAGGGTGGTCAAGGCTTGGAACTCGGCGTCCTCTCCCATGATAATTGATGGATCAACATCGGGAGCAAAGATGTGCTTACGGCGTGCTGGAGTCAGGTCGATTGGCTCGAAGATTGGCGGTGTGACCCGTTGGTTATGTTCACTATAAGCCGCCTGGTACCTCTTCAAGTCCACCTCTTCAGCAATCTGACTTGCCACGACACGAGTTTCTTTCAAACAGCGGGAATAGTCAGACGAACTAAATTCCTTGTTGTCTGCCTTAAATTCCGGAAACCCGCCAGCCAGCTCAGACAAGTCCATATCCGGCACATACGCCTTGGCTCGGCTCAGGGATAGCATGCTGGCTGATCGGGCGGCTGATTTCTTGAGCTCCTCAATGTACTTCGGCATGGTGGAAAGCTGATTCAACACGTCTTTGATATATTTTGGCGGCTCTTTATGTCTCATCACTGACATAATTGTGAACAAACTCCCTGCATAGAGTTGCTCAACAAAGGTGTACATCGCCTTCAGCTTGACCAGCGGCTCTTGTCCAAGATTTACAGTCCGGTTCCCTGCAATTTTTTGCACAAGTATGAATCAACTAATGATTGCAGATCGCAGGTGAGTTGACAGTACCACATATGAATCAACTAAGATTGGCGGGTCACTTACCAAAGATGGCTTGGGTCATGTGATTGAGGTGACGCTTTAACCCGGCCAACTCATCGGAAAGGGGCTTGAGATTGCTTTCCGCTTCTTCAGCACGTTTCAACAGCAAGGTTCTCTCTTTCTCATCAGAGGCCGTCAACGCTCTCAGTTTTTCGGCGGTAGTTGATGCTGATTCTTCTAGAGACGTGGCTGCTGACTCGGCATCAGCTCGAAGTTTCTTCTCCGCCTTAAGTTGCTCTTGCAAGCCGGCCGCTCTTGACTCAGCATCATTTAGCAAATCCTATCATAACCAGGTCACATTAGTACAATGAGCCTACACAATTGGCTACTTTGGTGTTTGGGGACAATGATACAACCACACTTTTCTCAACTGAAGTCCCAAGCAGTTGCTAGCAATCTACATGGCACTTGGGGGCTAATGCACGTTCATTTTTCTTTTACAAATATCAAGGGAAAGATCCAACTCATCTCAGTACAATGAGTAGGCCCTTGGCGGCTATCACAGTCAATTTTCTTCTACATACTGAATCAATATTATGAAGACCCGGTTGTTTCATAGAAACAAGCCGGCCCCTGGGGGGGCTACACAACATTTTGCTCTATAATTGTTGAAGACCCGGCTGTTTCACAGAAATAAGCCGGCCCTTGGGGGCTACACACCATTTTGCTCTATAATTGTCGAAGATCCGGCTGTTTCACAGAAGCAAGCCGGCCCTTGGGGACTACATGTCAATTCAGTCTAAGAGACGAGGTTTCAGCACCAGCTCGTTATATGCATAACAACCCGGCCCTTGGGGGCTACAGTTCAAGGAAAAGATAAGCATGTTTAAAGTCTTTCACACAATCATGTCTGTTTCTATCTAAGACTTAGCGGCTACATATGATATATACAGTATGGAAAAGAGATGTTATCTTACCTCATATTTCCTCTTCAGCATGTTAACCATGCTGGCTTCCATGTCCCGGCTTGTGGATAGCCGAGTTAAATATGCCTCATGAAGGTCAGCCGCGCTAAGTTCTTCAAGGCTTGGGAGCACATGTTTTGCCAAAGTGGTTGAAGGCTCTAGAACTTTCAAGGATGCTCCTGTGGTGGTGACCTTGTCGGCGGCTGGGGGAGACGACACCGCTACATTTTTCGCCGCCTTTGTTGGGCTCGAAGCACGGTCAGGACTCGGCGAGTTGAAATATTACACTGAAAATGTTGACCCGGCTTGGGCAGGATCTTCCAGGAAAGCCAGCACCGGGTCAAGTCAACACCAGTCAGACCATGGGCTAGCAAAGCCCTCAACTTTGGATATACATGGGCGACTTGGGCACGTTCTTCTTGAGAAGCCCAGCCAGGAAGTTCAAAGGTTGGGGGAAGGCGTTCAGTTATATAACCCGGCAGAGGGTTTTCATCAGCTGGAGCTGTGTTCTTGCAGTAGATCCACGTTTTGTTCCAACCTTTAGGGTGACTCGGCAGAACAGCTAAAGGAAAAGGATCGTCTCTTCGTCTTTGAATTGAGACCCCGCCAAGTTCTAGGCAGGGGCCATCAGCGCACTCAGTTTGGCGGTTGAGATAGAAGAACTCTCTGAAGAGAGGAATGGTGGGTTCTATTTGCAGATATACCTCACACAAGACTTGAAATTGGCACAGGTTGGATACAGAGTTTGGACCAATGTCTTGAGGATGAAGGTTGAAGAAGTGTAGAATATCCCGGAAGAATTTTGACCCGGGTGGAGAGAAACCCCTAAGGAGATGGTCTGTAAAAATCACGACTTCCCCTTCGCGGGGGTGAAGGATGTTTTCTGCTGCTTGAGGGGCTCGATAGCCAATTACTTCCTGAGCCGTTAGGAAGCCTTGCTCTTTAAAATCGTTCAGTACAAGGTCAGAGACTTGAGAACACACCCAGTTGCAGACTGTGGTCTTCGCCATAGTAAATCGCCTGAACATGGATAAAGATGCAAAGATTTAAATGGCGGATTATCTACGAAGAGCCATATTTGAACAATCAAGAGTTTGGGGGCGAGTCAAACATATTCTGACAAGCCGCTAAGAGTATACGCCGCCCAAACAGTGACTATTATCAAAGGGGCAGTTCAAATAACTATGCCTAAGTCGCCAGGATTTATGGCTGACTTACAATGATTACGCCTAAGTCGCCAGTATTAAAGGGCGGCTTACCAGATGCAAAAATTTATAGTTTTTGCTAAGTGTTGCACAAACAGGTTTCACACAGATTGGATGATATTTCAGATCTATAAAATCAGTTTAAAGAAGAATATTTTCAGCGCCGAGTTCATACACTGGAAGCCTAAGTTGATCTATCTGTTGTTTCTACCAAAGTTCAAGTTCGTCCAGATACAAAAACGATGCTACAACTAACGGCGGGGCATTTCTAAGTCAAGGAAGTGCAAAACCTAGATCTAACAATGGCAATGGCGGTATGGCCAAGGCAAGAACAGAGATGAACTAGGTTGAGATACAGTACAGATCTATGGCGACGGGGATGAGTACCTGGTTGCGGGAGATGATCCCGGGCGGTTTGAATGAGCTCTGACGACGACGTGCGCGAGGAAGACGAGGGCTTGGGGACGCCGGCGAGCTTGAGGCCGAGCGGCGGCGGAGCTCCAAGCGCACGCGTGGCGAGAGAAAGAAGAAGAAGAGTTGAGGCGGTAAAGTGAAAATGAGGACCCCTCGGGAGCATTTATAAGGAAAGGAGAAGCGGAACGACAAGTGCGGGAATCAAGGCGACATAGTGTTAATGGGCACCTCGATTATCGCAACAGTCAGATCCGCTCAAAGATTTGAGATGATGTCACACAAGATTCGCGGTGATCAGTTGAATGACGTCACGAAGATCAAGAAGGAATATATGATAAGTGTAGAACATGTTATAAGCCGGCACACATAAGCCGGCCATAGCATGGAGGACAAGTTTAGAAGATTGTTTCTGTCCTTAAGGTTGACATGAAAAAATTCAAATCAACCTGGGGGCTAATGTCGGGGATATAACCCCAGGATATGACCCGCCCATCCAGGGCCGGGTCATTACGTGGCGACTCAAGAGGAAGGCTTTGGCTAGGTGGGCCGTGATGATCCAGAAGACATAGTCCAGAGGATGAGCCGCCCTTAGTGGGCCGACTTACGGTCAACCGCCTTGAGCACTTTCTTTGTAAGGTGCCACGAAGAACTTCCCTTACTTGTGTGATAAGATGAGTAGGAGTAAGAGTAGGTCACGGGTCATGTTACGACCCGGACTTTGCTGTAAACCCAGGGCCTCGACCTGTATATAAAGGCGAGCCCCTGAGGCAGAAAGACTTAAGTTACAAGCTCTCGAGTACTAGGTTATCCAAGTCGCACCCCTGTAATCGAGATCATCATCAATACAACCAAAGCAGGACATAGGTAAATCCTTGTCTCTCGATTTCGATCAACCCCGTTCGAGTTACCACTGTGACACCCTGGTTTTTGGCAACTTTTCTTTTCGAAATCTTTCTGGCTTTATTTGCAATTTGGATGGATTTTGAACCTTTTTAGTTGACTTTGGACTTATGAATTCCTCTCAGTGATCCAGAGCCCTCAGCATCTTGCCAAAATCTTGTCATTCACCATCTGGATCAATTCCCAATTATTCATCTTTCCCAAATATTCATTTTCCTCCTTTGGGAAAATCTGTCATCACTATGGGTTACAAAGCAACCTGTAGTTCTGGTGATCATAAAAATCCCAAATTAATCCCAGACCTTCTTGTCATCATCTACTCCCACAATCTCCAAAAACATTTCATGGTCCAGTACAAAGTTTATTCCAGAAAACTCCATTTGCTCTCTGGACAGTACTGGTCATTTGTGAAGGAGCTCGTATTTTCCCTACTCAATTAATTCCCAGAAAATTCCCTGAGATATTAGGGAACATATATTTCCACAATATCCAAAAATATCATCTTGTCCAGTACAAATTTTCATCACCAATATTCTGCCAAGTTTCTGTTCAGTTGGAACCTCTGTGAAGGAAGTACCAGCTAGAGGTTTCCAATTGAGCTGAAATTTTTATGACATCTTCTCCTCACCAAAAAACCCTGCCACACCAAAATTCAGCCCCAGAAGATGAACCAGATGAGTGCATCAAGCTCATCTCTGTTTCTGGTTCAGTACAGGACTTGTACATGAACTATATTCAATTCTTGATCAAATCTTCTCAAATTTGGTCAGATTGGAGTCCATCCAACATAGATCACCCCAGACATCTCCTTTGGCTCCATCCCCAGCTCATGTCTTCTCTAGATCCCTCTCAATTTTGCTGTCAAAAACTGTAGCTAAAGCTACACTTCACAGCAGAGTGAACCTAGCCAAACCAAGCATGCAGAGGCACTAGATGATCAAAGGAGAAGGCCCTAGACACGGTGAGCTGGACTTGGATGGCCTCGAGACATCACTTCCCGTGGTGAGCACGGTACTGGCATGCCAGTACGCGTGCTCTGCACCTCGCCGGCGACGGCCGAGGTCATTCTAGTGGCTTCGCCCTAACATTTGATGTCCTGAGGTACCGACTTCGTCGATGCCGTCCACGTAGCCCTCTCCCGATCCTTCCCCTCGCCGGAATCGAGCTCGCCGGCCGCCACGCACCCGGGCACTGTGCCGCCCATGGCTGTACTGCGGCGTGCGGCGCGTCGTCTTCCTCCGCTAGCCTCCAATACCCGCCATTAGTCTCCCTGCCCTCTCCCGTCTCGTCTCCCATGCCCGGCCAGCCAGCAAGGCGTCCTTGCGCCGGCGACGTGTCCCGGATCCCGGCCATTCCAGAGAGCTCGCCCGAGCTCCTCCCCCTCCTATAAATACCCCTCCCCGGCCTCTCCCGAGCTCCTCATCCACCTCCTCCACCTCCTAATCGACCTTCCCGAGCTCGAGCCAAGGCCGAGAGGCCCTCTGGCCTCGAATCTCGCCGGAGCACCGCCGCCACCCGAGCTCTGCCTCCCCGCCGATTCTCTCCTCCCCGAGCTCCACCGATTCCGCCATCGAGCTCGCCTCGCTCCACTGACCCTGCCCAAGCCCTTGCCCAGTTGAATCGCTGCCGGAGTCGCCGTCTCCGACGACCCCCGAGAGCTGCCGCCGCCGGAGAGGAAGGGGACGACGCCGTCCGGCCACCATTCACCACCCCACGGGTACGTGCGAGTTCGTCTCGGAGTGCTCGATCCATTCCTCCTCTCTCCCGACCTCGCCGTCGACCGCATCACCGGCGAGCGTCGCCGGAGTCCCGCTCTCTCTCTGTTTCTCCTCCCCCGTTTAAATCTGACGGCTGGGGCCCGCTAGTCAGCGACACGCCGAAGCGGTAAGTGGAGGCGCCCCTCTACTTTACGCCTTCGACGTGGCCCCCTGGCAGTTTTCTATTTTCTATTTAATTCCATATTTTGACCAAAACTTTGACCGTTCATAACTTTTAAACCATAAGTCCAAATCAATTGATTCTTTTTGCATCTGGTTTGTCTTGAGCTCCTTTATTGTCTGGCCAAATTTGGTATTTTTCCCTTGTTCACAGAATTTCTGGTGCTCAAAACAGTAGCATGTGACATTTTCAATTGCTTGTTAAAAATATTTTCAGAGGGAAATAACTTTGGATTTGAAGCCCAGGAGTTTCTGGACAACCCAACAGAGCAAGGCAAGCCATGTCATCCATTGCATGAAGCATTTCAATAGTGTTGGTTATTTAATTGAATTTCATGCATTATTTTTAATATGTGCTAAATTCCTATTAAATTATTTAATTGCTTAGCTACTGTCATATTAAATTATTCCTGATAAATATTCATGCTGGTTAAATTCTTGACAACACTAAACTTAATTGGTTGATCAAGAGCCACCTACCCGGACTTCTCCGTGCAGCCACATTTGCCGGTATGGGATGGCCTTGACTTGGTCTGGCTTTGTGCTCTTTTATCGGTACCACCAAACTAGGGAGGGTTATGCGTGCGTGCTGCCCTGATCAGGTAGACGACAATAATCCTGTGAGCCCAGTTGAGTTATTTTGCCGGCGTCCCCGTTTGGGACAGTTTAGTTTGGCCACGACGGTGGCAGGTGTCATGGGGTGACACAGGGGCCACCCAGGACATGACCCTAGGAGGGTATGATTGTCGGTGGTACGATAGAGGAGTCACGGGTCAGGCAGGTTTCGTTGGAGCACCACCGGTCCACCCGAATGGGATCACGAGACCAGGTACTCCATGGTCTGGGTAAAGTGCGCAACCTCTGCAGAGTGTCAAAACCTATTCGAATAGCCGCGTCCACGGTATTGGACAGTCCGTTTAGGCCTCTCTAGGATGATTAACCGTAATAATGATAATAATGATGGAAGAGCTTGTCTTGTGATCGGAAGTGCTCTGTGGCTTGTGAGCATTCCGAGGGTTGTGAGACAACCCAGATGAGAGTATGTTGGCACTAGGTACCAGTAAGTGAGCAACCTAATCACTTAATTTGTTAATTGCCATGCTATTGTTTGCTGCATTGTTTTGGTTGCCATGAGCTTGCGAGTACATTCCAAGTACTCACCTGGCGTATCATGCCAGATGCAGGAGAAGCCGAGGACGGAGGTCCCGAAGGTTCGTGCTACGCTAACTAGGCCGTGTCCACAGCAGTGTCCCTGTGGATGGAGTTTTCTGCGCTATGTTCCGCTACGCCGTAGTCTACCCAGTAGTATCGAGGCCCTCCTATGTTCCATAAATAATGTAGATATTGTTCTCAGCACGTGCGGTGCTTCTGGCCTCGCTAGCATGTAAATTATGAGCTTGTACTCGAGATATTTTAATAAAGTTCAGTTCTGTTCTGTTCCAAGTTGTTGTGTGTTTCTAGAAGACATGATCTCTGGGCTGGAAACATTGGTAAACCGGTTCTCTGAGCCGGGGTGCCACAACGCTTGGTATCAGAGCCGCGCTGACTGTAGGACACCCTAGTTAACCCTGCACTAGAACCGCAAGTAGTTTAGAGTCTTGATATGTCTTGCTTGCTGCATCTGATTGTTGCATCTGATTGCTGCATTGCACGGCATGCATATAGTTTTTATTGTGCTAACTGCTGGTTTGATGAGTGTATGGCACCAGTTCCGTACCACTACAATCATGAGCCGGCACCGTTCACTTTTCCAGTACTGCTTCGTAGCGTCTGGCTTCGGCTATATCCCAACGGCGAGGACCTAGTGTTCTAGGTGTTTCGAGAGCAGCTTGCTGGTTCAGTATTCGAGTATCACGCGGAAGCCTTTCTCACTACGAGTTCAGATATTGGCAGTTACTCCCGTTCTTCCAAGGGAGGAACTGCTTCTACTCCGGAGTTGGCGATCCAGTTTGCTGCAATGGAGGCTATCACTGACTAGCGCTTCCATGAGGTCGAGATGCAGACTCATCCAGGTTTCTTTCACTATCCCACCCTGTCGCCTACGACAGGGCGAGTCCTTTTCGCACCCGTTGATCTGGTGAGTGATCGTGCTACTGGTGTTTTATCTCGTTATCTGAACGCCAGTTACTGTATGATCACTTCTCTAGCCGAGGAGCTGACTTCTGCCCGCGAGGCACTTGCTGTTGTTGCGGTAGCACAGTCTCCTCCTCCCCCTCCGTTTTCACCTATATACACTCCACCCATCCCGTCTTCCGACACTCCTTCTAGTTCGTTTGGACCGCTAGGCTTTTCATCTGGTAGCCGACATGAGACCCCGTCAGAGTGGGCCTCACTCCTAGCTACTCCAGCTGCCCCGATGCTGCGGCGTCGTGCTTCTTCTCCTTTTGAGGGAGAACCTTCCCGTCAGCGTCGTCGTGTTTCCTTTGATCCGGAGGCCGAGGTTCACATCATTAGCTCAGATTCCGAGTCAGAGTCAGACGACGAGGAGTCTTCAGTCTATCAGTGTTCGTGCCACCAGCGTCACTAGAGCGGAGGCTTGAGTTTCAGTGCATGCATCATAGCATCCCTGCATATGTCAACTGCCGTCTGAGCAGTCTAGTCATGATCATCCCCTACTAGCTTGTCATGTATGATGTTGGGTTGCCTTGTATAATTATGTTGCTTTCTTTATTCGCTCTTTTTATTTGGCTTCTTTTCTGGTGTCATACTACCCTGCTTTTTCTCATCGATTCGGTATTTTGCAATGGGAACAAAAATTTAGGATGAAGAGGTGTAGTACTCAAGGCGGCGATGGAACTCCCGTTCGTCGATCCGCCAGACAGGCAGGACAGCCACCAGAAGATTTGCCACCTCCACCACCACAGTCACCTACCACTGATCAGATTATGAGGATGTTTGAAGAGAAAAGAAACCAAGATCTCATGGAATTTCTGAAAAGTATGCAGACTATGGTGGGTCAGAACAACCACAATGGGACACACTCTAAGCTATCTGATTTTCAGCGGACAAAGCCACCCAGTTTTGGTCAAGCTGTGGATCCGATGGAAGCTGATGACTGGCTGAGGACTATGGAAACGAAATTGGACATAGCCCGCTGTGATGAGGCAGATAATGTTCCTTTCGTCACTCACTACCTAGAGGGACCAGCAGGCATATGGTGGGACAATACAAAAATGTTATGGCCTTCTGGAGAGGATATTTCTTGGGAGAAATTCAAAGAGGTATTCCGCAAGTATCATATTCCTACTGGCATAATGAAGGTGAAGCAGAGGGAATTTCTGGCTCTTACTCAAGGGAATATGTCAGTGGGTGAGTATCTGAATAAGTTCAATAATCTGGCACGGTACTCTACCCACGACGTGTCCACAGAAGAAAGGAAGATTGACCGATTCCTCGGAGGGCTGAATCATACCCTCCGTTGTCAGCTTTGTATGCTGGACTTCCCTGACTTTCAGACTCTGGTAAACAAGGCCTTCATAGCTGAACGTGAGCATAAGTCAGGATATAATGATCACAAGCGGAAGTTTGAACCCAAGAAGGACAACCGTGAGCAGTTTGTGCAGAAGCCGCGTATCTGGCAACCAAGTTCACCTGAATACAAGCCTGCCTGGAACCATGGCAACAATAGCAATAAGCCCGTCAGCCAGGATAAGACCTTCGGCAAACAGCCAGTGCTGGAGGACTACCGCCGCAACAACACATGCTTCACTTGCGGCCAGAGCGGGCACTACTCCAAGCAATGCCCCGCAAGAAATGGGAAGCCACCATCCGACCTCAAGCCACAAGTCAACAGTGTTGGACGCCGCCCCAATACGAACTTCTATCGCGGCCAAGTCCATCATATCTCCGCTGAGGAAGCCCGCGAAGCACCAGATGTGGTCCTTGGTATGTTTTCTGTTAACAACATACCTGCAATAATTTTATTTGACTCTGGGGCTTCTCATTCGTTTATTTCGCGGAGTTTTGCCACCTTGCACAAATTTTTTCCTTCCCTTTTGGACAAAATCATGGTGGTACAATCCCCTGGCTCCATGCTCAGAACAAATGTGATATACAAGAATCTGGAAATCTTGATACACGATGTGAAGTTTCCAGCCACTCTCGTTGCCATTGAATCCCCTGGACTAGATATAATACTGGGAATGGATTGGTTGGTACCACACCAGGTGTGTATCAACTGTGCCACCAGGAAGGTGACACTGGTTAACCCGGCAGGCCAAACAGTGCAATTCACTGCTAGTAGAGTGATGTCAAAGAAGGGAATGGCATTCAAAGCCATGGCTACAGACATAAGTCTAATTCCGGTAGTCGGTGAATTTCCGGACGTATTTCCAGAAGAGATACCGGGAATGCCACCTGATCGGGAACTAGAGTTTGCTATTGATGTTGTTCCCGGAACTGCTCCAATATACAAGAAGTACTACCGCATGCCTTCCCCAGAGCTGGTGGAATTGAAGCAACAGTTGGATGAATTGTTGCAAAAAGGGTATATTCGTCCAAGCACTTCACCATGGGGATCACCCATGCTGTTTGTCAAGAAGAAGGATGGCAGCCTACGAATGTGTGTGGACTACCGCCAGCTGAATGAGGTCACCATCAAGAATAAATATCCACTCCCCCGCATTGATGATCTGTTTGACCAGTTGAACGGAGCCCGGGTATTCTCCAAGATTAACCTCCGAACGGGGTATCATCAGCTAAAAATAAGGAAAGAGGATATCCCCAAGACAGCCTTCACTACCAGATATGGTCTGTATGAGTTTACAGTCATGTCATTCGGGCTGACAAATGCTCCAGCATATTTCATGAGCATGATGAATAAGGTCTTCATGGACTTTCTGGACAAATTTGTGGTAGTATTCATCGATGACATTCTCATCTACTCCAAAGATGAAGAAGAGCACACGAAACACCTCCGTACTGTCCTGGAAAGACTAAGGACCCATCGCTTATATGCCAAATTCAGTAAATGCGAATTTTGGCTAAAAGAGGTGGGATTTCTGGGACATGTTCTGTCAGAACAAGGTGTGGCTGTCGACCCCAGCAAAGTGACCGCGGTATTAAACTGGAAGACCCCAGCCACAGTAACGGAAGTCCGTAGCTTTCTGGGATTGGCAGGCTACTACCGTCGCTTCATTGAAGGCTTCTCAAAAATAGCCAAGCCATTGACAGAGCTACTGAAGAAGAACCCCAAATTTGCCTGGACGGAAGAATGTGATAGCAGCTTCATGGAATTAAAGACAAGGCTAACTACAGCTCTTGTCTTAGTTCTTCCAGACATTCACAAGAGCTTCGACATATATTGTGATGCTTCCAGGCGTGGAATCGGCTGCGTGTTAATGCAAGAGGGAAAGGTTGTAGCCTATGCATCCAGATAGCTACGACCTCATGAAGAGAACTATCCCACTCATGATTTGGAACTGGCAGCCGTGATTCATGCATTGAAGATTTGGAGGCATTATCTCATTGGACAGCGATGTGAAATATACAAAGACCACAAGAGTCTTAAGTATATTTTCACTCAGCCTGATCTGAATCTCAGGCAGAGAAGATGGCTTGAATTGGTCAAGGATTATGACCTTGGGATTAATTATCATCCGGGAAAAGCCAATGTGGTCGCCGATGCCCTCAGCAGAAAGCAAGGTACCCTGAATGCACTCATGGAGGGAATGCATCCTAGGCTGCGAGAACAATTTGCCAAGTTGAATATGGTGTTATGCGGCCCAATCAGCCCGGATACAATGGAAATTACTCTGACACTTATGGAAGAAATTAAAGCAGCTCAGAAATCAGACCAAGAAATACAAGAGATCAGAGAGCGCATTCCGCTAGGAAAGGCCAAGTCCTTCCGAATTGATGACCAGGACACTATATGGTTTGAGAACCGAATATGTGTGCTTGATCAAGACAGCTTGAGACAACAAATACTCAGAGAGGCACATGAATCTGCATATTCTATCCATCCGGGAGGAACAAAAATGTACCAGGATCTGCGAGAAACCTTTTGGTGGCCAGGAATGAGAAAGGACATAGCATACTATGTCGCATGTTGTGACATCTGCAACAGAGTCAAGGCTGAACATCAGAAACCCGCTGGGCTACTGCAACCTTTACCAGTTCCCCAGTGGAAATGGGATGACATATGCATGGACTTCATTGTCGGACTACCCAAGTCCACAAGAGGCCATAATGCTATCTGGGTCATCGTGGATATACTTACGAAAGTGGCTCACTTCCTTCCGGTAAAGACCACTTTCAATGTGAATCAGCTCGCACAGCTCTACATGTCCCGGATAGTCAGCCTTCATGGAGTACCCAAGTCTATCACATCAGATAGAGGCTCCCTGTTTACCTCAGCATTTTGGCTGCGACTGCATCAAGCCCTGGGAACTGTGCTAAAGCATAGCACGGCATATCACCCATAGACAGATGGACAGACAGAACGTGTGAATCAGATAGTGGAACATATGCTTCGGTCCTGTGCTCTCGCCCATGGACCCAAATGGGAGGATAGTCTACCCTATGCAGATTTCTCCTACAACAACAGCTGTCAGTCAAGTCTCAAGATGTCACCGTTTGAAGCTCTGTACGGACGGAAATGCCGCACTCCTTTAAATTGGTCCCAGACAGGAGACAGCCGTATCTTCGGTACGGATTTGATGCTTCAGGCTGAGAAACAAGTCAAGGATATTCAGGAGCGTCTTCGAGCAGCCAAGTCCCGTCAAAAGAGCTATTATGACCCGAAGCACCGGGAAGTAACTTTTGAGCCCGGAGAATATGCGTATCTCCGAGTTACCCCCATGAAAGGAATAAAAAGGTTCCATACCCGAGGAAAGCTTGCACCGAGGTATATCGGACCCTTTCCAGTCATGGCTAGAAGAGGCAGAGTGGCATATCAGCTAGAGTTACCACCAGAGCTGTCGGACGTTCACGACGTCTTCCATATATCACAGTTGAGAAAGTGCATTGTACCCCCGATCAAGCAAGCAGATATGAGTGAGCTGGAATTGACCAAAGATCTGACATACGAGGAAAGACCTGTCAGAATATTGGATGAGAAGAACCACCAGGAGTAAGACAATCAGATTTTACAAGGTATTGTGGGATCATCATACTGAGGAAGAGCCTACCAGGGAAAGAGAGGATTTTCTGAGATCAGCCTATCCACACTTGTTCCCTGAGCAACCGAATCTCGAGGACGAGATTCATTCTAAGGGAGGTAGGTTTGTGACACCCTGGTTTTTGGCAACTTTTCTTTTCGAAATCTTTCTGGCTTTATTTGCAATTTGGATGGATTTTGAACCTTTTCAGTTGACTTTGGACTTATGAATTCCTCTCAGTGATCCAGAGCCCTCAGCATCTTGCCAAAATCTTGTCATTCACCATCTGGATCAATTTCCAATTATTCATCTTTCCCAAATATTCATTTTCCTCCTTTGGGAAAATCTGTCATCACTATGGGTTACAAAGCAACCTATAGTTCTGGTGATCAGAAAAATCCCAAATTAATCCCAGACCTTCTTGTCATCATCTACTCCCACAATCTCCAAAAACATTTCATAGTCCAGTACAAAGTTTATTACAAAAAACTCCATTTGCTCTCTGGACAGTACTGGTCATTTGTGAAGGAGCTCGTATTTTCCCTACTCAATTAATTCCCAGAAAATTCCCTGAGATATTAGGGAACCTATATTTCCACAATATCCAAAAATATCATCTTGTCCAGTACAAATTTTCATCACCAATATTCTGCCAAGTTTCTGTTCAGTTGGAACCTTTGTGAAGGAAGTACCAGCTAGAGGTTTCCAATTGAGCTGAAATTTTTATGGCATCTTCTCCTCACCAAATAACCCTGCCACACCAAAATTCAGCCCCAGAAGATGAACCAGATGAGTGCATCAAGCTCATCTCTATTTCTGGTTTAGTACAACACTTGTACATGAACTATATTCAATTCTTGATCAAATCTTCTCAAATTTGGTCAGATTGGAGTCCTTCCAACATAGATCACCCCAGACATCTCCTTTGGCTCCATCCCCAGCTCATGTCTTCACTAGATCCCTCTCAATTTTGCTGTCAGAAACTGTAGCTGAAGCTACACTTCACAGCAGAGTGAACCTAGCCAAACCAAGCATGCAGAGGCACTAGATGATCAAAGGAGAAGGCTCTAGACACGGTGAGCTGGACTTGGACGGCCTCGAGACATCACTTCCCGTGGTGAGCATGGTACTGGCATGCCAGTACGCATGCTCTGCACCTCACCGGCGACGGCCGAGGTCATTCCAGTGGCTTCGCCCTACCATTTGATGTCCTGAGGTACCGACTTCGTTGATGCCGTCCACGTAGCCCTCTCCCGATCCTTCCCCTCGCCGGAATCGAGCTCGCCGGCCGCCACGCACCCGGGCACTGTACCGCCCGTGGCTGCATTGTGGCGTGCGGCGCGTCGTCTTCCTCCGCTAGCCTCCACTGCCCGCCATTACTCTCCCTGCACTCTCCCGTCTCGTCGCCCATGCCCGGCCAGCCAGCAAGGCGTCCTTGCGCCGGTGACGTGTCCCGAATCCCGGCCATTCTAGAGAGCTCGCCCGAGCTCCTCCCCCTCCTATAAATACCCCTCCCCGGCCTCTCCCGAGCTCCTCATCCACCTCCTCCACCTCCTAATCGACCTCCCCGAGCCCGAGCCAAGGCCGAGAGGCCCTCTGGCCTCGAATCTCGCCGGAGCACCGCCGCCACCCGAGCTCTGCCTCCCCGCCGATTCTTTCCTCCCCGAGCTCCACCGACTCCGCCATCGAGCTCGCCTCGCTCCACTGACCCTGCCCAAGCCCTTGCCCGGTCGAATCGCTGCCGGAGTCGCCGTCTCCGACGACCCCCGAGAGCTGCCGCCGCCGGAGAGGAAGGGGACGACGCCATCCGGCCACCGTTCGCCACCCCACGGGTACGTGCAAGTTCGTCTCGGAGTGCTCGATCAATTCCTCCTCTCTCCCAACCTCGCCGCCGATCGCATCGCCGGCGAGCGTCGCCGGAGTCCCGCTCTCTCTCTGTTTCCCCTCCCCCGTTTAAATCTGACGGCTGGGGCCCGCTACTCAGCGACACGCCGAAGCGGTAAGTGGAGGCGCCCCTCCACTTTACGCCTTCGACGTGGCCCCCTGGCAGTTTTCTATTTTCTATTTTAATTCCAGATTTTGACCAAAACTTTGACCGTTCATAACTTTTAAACCATAAGTCCAAATCAATTGATTCTTTTTGCATCTGGTTTGTCTTGAGCTCCTTTATTGTCTGGCCAAATTTGGTATTTTTCCCTTGTTCACAGAATTTCTGGTGCTCAAAACAGTAGCATGTGACATTTTCAATTGCTTGTTAAAAATATTTTCAGAGGGAAATAACTTTGGATTTGAAGCCCGGGAGTTTGTGGACAACCCAACATAGCAAGGCAAGCCATGTCATCCATTGCATGAAGCATTTCAATAGTGTTGGTTATTGAATTGAATTTCATGCATTATTTTTAATATGTGCTAAATTCCTATTAAATTATTTAATTGCTTAGCTACTGCCATATTAAATTATTCCTGATAAATATTCATGCTGGTTAAATTCTTGACAACACTAAACTTAGTTGGTTGCTCAAGAGCCACCTACCCGGACTTTTTCGTGTAGCCACATTTGCCGGTATGGGACGGCCTTGACTTGGTCTGGCTTTGTGCTCTTTTATCGGTACCACCAAACTAGGGAGGGTTATGCGTGCGTGCTGCCCTGATCAGGTAGACGACGATAATCCTGTGAGCCCAGTTGAGTTATTTTGCCGGCGTCCCCGTTTGGGACAATTTAGTTTGGCCACGACGGTGGCAGGTGTCACGGGGTGACACAGGGGCCACCCAGGACATGACCCTGGGAGGGTTTGATTGTCGGTGGTATGATAGAGGAGTCACGGGTCAGGCAGGTTTCGTTGGAGCACACCCGGTCCACCCGAATGGGATCACGAGGCCAGGTACTCCATGGTGTGGGTAAAGTGCGCAACCTCTGCAGAGTGTCAAAACCTATTCGAATAGCCGCGTCCACGGTATTGGACAGTCCGTTTAGGCCTCTCTAGGATGATCAACCGTAATAATGATAATAATGATGGAAGAACTTGTCTTGTGATCGGAAGTGCTCTGTGGCTTGTGAGCATTCCAAGGGTTGTGAGACAACCCAGATGAGAGTAAGTTGGTACTGGGTACTAGTAAGTGAGCAACCTAATCACTTAATTTGTTAATTGCCATGCTATTGTTTGCTGCATTGTTTTCGTTGCCATGAGCTTGCGAGTACATTCCAAGTACTCACCTGGCGTATCATGCCAGATGCAGGAGAAGCCGAGGACGGAGGTCCCGGACGTTTGTGCTACGCTAACTAGGCCGTGTCCACAGCAGTGTCCCTGTGGATGGAGTTTTCTACGCTATGTTCCGCTACGCCGTAGTCTACCCAGTAGTATCGAGGCCCTGCTATGTTCCATAAATAATGTAGATATTGTTTTCAGCACGTGCAGTGCTTCTGGCCTCGCTAGCATGTAAATTATGAGCTTGTACTCGAGATATTTTAATAAAGTTCAGTTATGTTATGTTCCAAGTTGTTGTGTGTTTCCAGAAGACATGATCTCTGGGCTGGAAACACTGGTAAACCGGTTCTCTGAGCCGGGGTGCCACAACCACCTAGCTGCGATGGCCTCACGACTAAGTCCTTTCACGAGGACATCTGCCGTGACAAAACCATGACACGTATGCTGAATTCTCGTACAACAACAGCTATCAAGCTAGCTTGAAGATGGCTCCCTTCGAGGTATTATATGGACGTAAGTGCCGAACCCCTCTGAATTGGTCAGAAACTGGGGAACGGCCGCTCATCGGTCCGGATATTATCCAACAAGCTGAAGAGCAAGTCCGTATTGTCCGGGCAAATCTCAAGGTGGCCTAGTCCCGTCAGAAGAGCAACTATGACCGTAAACACTGGGGATCGATCTATCAACCTGGTGAACAAGCTTATCTGCGTGTCACTCCTATGAAGGGCACTCATCGTTTCGGAATCAAGGGCAAGTTAGCTCCTCGCTATGTTGGTCCCTTCCGCATTCTCGCCAGACGTGGATATGTGGCTTATAAATTGGAGTTGCCACCGCAATTCTCTCACATCCATGACGTTTTTCATGTGTCGCAACTTCGTCGTTGCTTCAAGGATCCGCACCATGCAGTGGATCATGAGATGCTTGAATTGCAAGATGATCTATCTTATAAAGAGCATCTGATCCGTATTTTGGATCAAGCTGAACATCGAACCCATCAGAAGGCAACCAAGTTCCTTAAAGTGCAGTGGTCGAATCATACTGAAGATGAAGCCACTTGGGAATGCGAGGATCGTCTTCGTGAAGAATACCCCAATCTCTTTCCTTCTACCTCCTGAATTCTCGGGACAAGAATTTCTTTTAGAGGAGGAGAATTGTAACACCCCTATGTAATGAGCTACAATGATCCTCATGATTATGCTGAGTCACTTTGATTTGCAAGGCTTGATCAATATGCAGTCATATCTCATTTCAAATTCCACCACTGAATTCAAATTCAAATTTCAAGTGAAATTTAAAGTTTCACAAACATGTCGGAAAAATAGTTCATGTTTTAGCAAATATTCCATAACAAATATTTGTTAAGAAAAACAACATCACTTATTTGCTTGATTGGACTCTAGCAACTAAAACAGTACCAATTCAGTCCATTTCATCACTTTTCCATTTATGAAAAATTCAAATCAATTCAAACAAGTCCCAAACTTTTTGTGGCAGTGCAAAATAATGCATTGTATTTATGTGGTAAGTTTCACATTTTAAAAAATTCATTTGCTTGCCAAATAAAAATGCAAACAGTAATGAAATAAAGAAAACAGAAAGCAGAAAAGGAAAAGGGGCTAAAACCTACTGTGCACTGGGCCTAAGTGCACAGTGCACCGGCCCAGCCCACCGTCTCTCTCCCTCAACCTCTCGCCTCTCTCCTGTGCGTGTCGGCCGCGCACACGCCATGGACGCCGATGCACCACGCGTTGGGCATCCATGCCTCCCCGTGAGGATAAGGAGGCCACCTCGGCCCCCTGGAACCCAAGCTCCTCTACTTCCCCTCTCCCTCGCCCCTCTTCCTCTCGCACGAGCTCGCCCGAGTGCATCCGTCGCCGCCGCTCACCATTGCCACGGCCACCGGCCACCCCGCGCAACCCCAACTTGTCCAGGAGGACCACCGGCGTCGACCACTTCTCCTGCGGGCATCAGAACAAGCTGGGACGCCGTCGAGCTGCCGGATCGAGCCGTCCCCTTCTTCGGCAGTCACGGCAACACCGCCGTCGATCCACGTCACCCTGACCATCTCCGGCTTGCCTGAGCTCTCTCCTGACCTCACTGTGAGCTCCTGATCCCTCGTGACCTCTCTCCTCTCTTCCCCGCATCCCGTAGCTGCCTAGCCGGTGAGGCCGTGCCTCGGCCGCCGCCTGCTGTCGTCGTGGCGCTCGACTCCGGCTGCCTCCGCTCCTGCCACTGCCCCCATCTGATGCGGCGCGTCATGGGCGTCCCGTAGGGCCAAACCCCGGGCTAAATGGACACATGTGCGCTATTCCCGCGCGACGCCGCTGTCTCTGGTGGTCGCCGGAGCACGCGCCGGCGTTTAAATGCCGGCGGGACCCACCCGTCAGCCCGTTTAGGCGCTAACCACCCAGCTGCTAGTCACTAACTGGTGGGCCCGTTTCCTATAGCATTAGGCTTAACACTAATTAATTTGATTTAGTTAACCTAGTGGTTCACTGACAACTAGGGCCGACCGCTAACTAATCTCTGTTTAGTTTAAATAAACTCTAATTAACCTACTATGTATGACATGTGGACCCAGTCCACTGTTCCAGTGGATAAGGTTGACCCAGTCAGCCTGCTAACTGGGCAACTGGCCCACCAGTCAGCCTCTGCTGACTGGGCCGTTGACCCGCCCACCTGTCAGCCCCTGTGTGTGCTGACTGGGTACAACTCAGGGTGCACTTAGCATTTTACTGTTCTGGATAATTCAAATTTAATAAATAGAATAAATCCAGAAAATTCCAGAAATTGTTTAAAACTTTGAAAAATCATAGAACATAATCCGTAACTCGGATGAAAATAATTTATATATGAAAAATGATCAAAAAATAAGACGAATCCGAATATGCCATCCATATACCTGTCACATGCCTCCAACACTGCAAACATGGAACCTTCCCCTCCGGATCGTCTGTCCGATAATTGCCTTAAGCCGGGAAAATATTCCCAGATATTTTCCCTCTCCGTCTGTAACGTGTAGCACTGCGTTAGCTCACCTCTAGCACAGCATATTGCCATGTCATGCATTGTGTTGCATCTGTTTGTGGTGTATTTATTTGTTTCCTCCCCCTCTTCTCTCCGGTAGCCCCCAAGTCTGACGAGACCCCTGAGGACTGCTACACCACCGATGAACCCTCTTTCACCGCAGAGATTCTAGGCAAGCAAAACCCCCTTGATCATTCCTATATCGCCCATTCTTTCTCTCTCGTGCTTGAATTAGATTTTGCTACTGTATTTGAATGCTCCTATTCTGATGCATAGCCTGATTTTGTAACCTGTTGTTGATACTTTACTTGTTGTCCTATATGCTTAGTATAGGCTGGTTAGTGATCCATCAGTGGCCCCGCACCCTTGTCCGTGTTGCCATGCTTTGCTTCCGGATGTTTCGATCAACGTGATCGATGTGCATAGACTGACACAGCACCGCACACCCCTTAGTTGTACGACTCTGCAGAGCTACTATCGAGTGCCGAGGGTGATACCTCCTACCTCACTCCTGATGATATCTCTATAGCGTAGCTAGTCGGTTGTGGGTTACCGAGGGTGATTCCTCTTTCACCACCTCCGATGATGCCTCTGTTGTGCAGCCCCTCAAGTCTGAACCCATCGAGGGTGATTCCTCCAAGTTCACCTTGACGGTTACATCAAGTAGGAATCCAACGAGGGTGATTCCTCGGATTCCTCCTTGATGTTATGGACACACGGTTACCATGTTTTTACCTCAGTCCCTTGTTGAAGTCGGGTCGACCCCGAGGGGTACCCGCGAGAGATGTGAAGTCGGGTTGACCTAGAGGGTACCCGCGAGATAATTACGCGGCACGGCCGGGTAGGTAGACCGCCCCAGGAGAAGGATGGGCCTGACCCTTACCATAAGTCCGTGAGACGGGGCGACGGGATCACTGATTGTGAATCACTGATCGTCTCCGCAAGCTCCCAATACACTAACGGTTTGGATATGAGATCTGACTAGGCCTCTGGCCTTTTCGCACTAACCACCACGCGGGTTAGCACCCGACGTCGTACGATTCTCTCGAAAGCTCTATCAGACGTCCAGTTCTGCATTGCGGCACGGTTGACAGCAGATACCCACAGGCACAATGTGGTGAGGCTGGCCCTACTCGCAATGACCCAGAGTGCAAAGGGCGATGGGCCCAAGACCCCTGAGCGCTTAGGATGTAGACCGGCGGGGACCTCTCTGTGGAGCCTAGGTAGGAGTACGGTGTGTCGATCAGCCGAGGCCGGGCATGACCTGGAAAAGTGTGTCCGGCCAAAGTTAATCGAGCATGTTGGGTAAGTTGGTGCACCCCTGCAGGGAAGTTATCTATTCGAATAGCCGTGTCCACGGTAACGGACGCTCGGAGTTGTATCCCGATCTACTACAACTAGAACTGGATACCCGTGTTACTTAATTAATATGTTAGCTCCAGGATCGCTTTCTCATAGGGAGTCGAGGAAGGATCTCTGGGCTTTGCTACTAATAATTATTACTTTATGTTATACTACTAATCTGCACTCTTCTAATGCTGCAAGACGCTGCAAGATGCTAGTCTTCGATAGGCTAGGCCTTCCCCTCTATTCTGGCATTTCTGCAGTTTAGTCCACAGATACAGCCCCTTACCTTTGATACCGATGCATACTTAGCATAGATCTGATGTAAGTCTTGCGAGTACTTTGGATGAGTACTCATGGTTGCTTTGCTGCCTTTTTCCCCCTACCCGATTGTTGCGGTCAGACGACGAAGCCCCGGAGACAGCTGATCCCGCCGATGACTACTACTACCCCGACGGAGCCGACTACTACATGGAGACCGAAGACCAGGAGTAGTTTAGGAGGCTCCCAGGCAGGAGGCCTGCGCCTTTTCGATCTAGTGTCATTGTTTTGCTCAGCCTTCTTAAGGCAAACTTGTTTACTCTTTATGTCTGTACTCAGATGTTGTTGCTTCCGCTAACGCTTGTACTCGAGCTTATGTATTCGAGCCCTCGAGGCCCCTGGCTTGTAATATAAAGCTTGTATTATTTTATTTTGTGTCTAGAGTTGTGTTGTGATATCTTCCCGTGAGTCCCTGCGCTTGATTGTGCGCATTTGCGTGTATGATTAGTGCACGATTGAGTCGGGGGCGTCACACGGAGGCCCTATCGCCGAAGGTTTCTGGGTCATGTGGGAAGGACCCCCCCCCCTATCGCACACCCAGGCAAGGCGACGGCTTAAAACTCCGTCATGGAAAGGGGTTAAAAACCGTTTGTATAGCAGCTCGCTGTACCAGTGAATGCACATGAACTTAGAGGAAGTCACTTCTTTCATCAACCCATATACCTGATGAGCTGGCATGAAGGTAACACTTACAAAAGTTTCCAACACTAGCTTTAATGTTCATCATGAATTATGGAGAAGATAAAAATGTTGCCAATGGGCTCAACAACAATTCATCTAGGTTTCCATATAGATGGAATTCAACAATTAAGTGAACACGGTGATAGCATTGGTCAGACCAAAAGATATAATGGGGTATGCACGAGGAAACAACCACGAGTAAAACAACATTACGAAAATCATTGGTTCTGATTTTGATTTGACAATAGCCCATACTCAAATCAAAAGATTGGATAAGACAATAGATCCAACAACTGAACACGAGATCAATTGGTGAAGATATCATCTTTCTTCAACACACGCACACAGACAAAAATATCCCTTTGGTTGAACTAAGTTAGGCAAAGCTTTTATTTTCCAACTCTCCAAGTTATTGTTTAGCTTAACCAACTAGATCAGGGGTATCCAACACATATTCTTGGAGAAGGGGTGGTTTATAGGAAAACCGACTTGATCACAAACTCAACATAACGGTCAAGGGACAACCTGGTGATACTTCCGAGAAGATAGCCAGAAAATCATGAACCACTGATGATCCACAAGTATAGGGGATCAATCGTAGTCCTTTCGATAAGTAAGAGTGTCGAACCCAATGAGGAGCAGAAGGAAATGACAAGGGGTTTTCAGCAAGGTATTCTCTGCAAGTACTGAAAGTAGTGGTAACAGATAGTTTTGAGAGCAAGATAATTCGTAACTAGTAACAAGTAACAAGTATAATAAAGTGCAGCAAGGTGGCCCAATCCTTTTTATAGAAAAGGACAAGCCGGAACGAACTCGTATAATAAGAAAAGCATTCTCGAGGACACATAGGAATTTCATCTAGTCACTTTCATCATGTTTGTTTGATTCGCGTTCGCTACTTTGATAATTTGATATGTGGGTGGACCGGTGCTTGGGTGCTGTTCTTACTTGAACAAGCCTCCCACTTATGATTACCCCCTCTCGCAAGCATCCGCAACTATGAAAGAAGAATTAAGATAACTCTAACCATAGCATGAAACATATGGATCCAAATTAGCCCCTTACGGAATAGCGCATATACTAGGGTTTAAGCTTCTGTCACTCTAGCAACCCATCATCTAATTACTACTCCACAATGCCTTCCCTTACGCCCAAAGATGGTGAAGTGTCATGTAGTCGACGTTCACACGACACCACTAAAGGAAGCACAACATACATAGCATCAAAATATCGAACGAATACCAAATTCACATGATTACTTATGACAGGACTTCTCCCATGTCCTCAAGAACAAAAGTAACTACTCACAAATCATATTCATGTTCAAGATCAGAGGGGTATTGAATAGCATTAAGGATCTGAACATATAATCTTCCACCAAATAAACCAACTAGCATCAACTACAAGATGTAATCAACACTACTAGCAACCCACAGGTACCAATCTGAGGTTTTGAGACGAAGATTGAATACAAGAGATGAACTAGGGTTTGAGATGAGATGGTGCTGGTGAAGATGTTGATGAAGATTGGTCCTCCCATGATGAGAAGATCATTGGTGATGTCGATGGCTTCGATTTCCCCCTCCCGGAGGGAAGTATCCCGGGCGGAATCACTCCGCCGGAGAGCAAAATAGCTCCTGCCCAAGTTCCGCCTCAAGACGGCGGTGCTTCGTCCCGAAAGTATTCTCTTGATTTTTCTAGGGAAAATGGCTTCATATAGTAGAAGGAGGGGGCTAGAGGCCTGCCAGGGGCCCCACAAGCCAGGGGGCGCGCCCAGGGGGTAGGCCGCGCCCCCCCAGGCTTGTGGCTTCCTGGTGGGCCCCCTTCTGTTGATTCTTTCGCTAGTATTTTTTATATATTCCAAAATAATTCTCCATAAATTTTTAGGTCATTTGGAGTTGTGCAGAATAGCTAGCTCTGTTTCACCCCTTTCAGGTCCAGAATTCCAGCTCCCGGCATTCTCCCTCTTCATGTAAATCTTGCAAAATAAGAGAGAAAAGGCATAAGAATTGTAC
Organism: Elymus sibiricus; assembly: GCA_039707655.1. NCBI lineage: Eukaryota > Viridiplantae > Streptophyta > Magnoliopsida > Poales > Poaceae > Elymus > Elymus sibiricus. Next base: position 438,165,702 of record CM077672.1, on the reverse strand, counting down.
CATAAAGTGAAATAATGATCAAGAACATAATAATTATTAGTAGGAAATCATGATGCAAATTGCCTCAAGCAAAAGTCGAAATCGATAATCATGACCACATGTTTAGAGAGAAAGACGTCGATAAAAAATAAAATACAGACATGGAGCATCATGATCTTTATTATAACAGCAATATATCACCATAAAACTTCTCATGAAAAAGTGACAATTCATCCACAAGTTAAAGTATGAACCATAAACCAAATTAAAAACTAACAAACTATTATCTCAGTCACTGAAGCTATTGCAATTCATCATATTATCAGAAAGAGTCTATGTAAGAGCTTTGTTTTAGCAAGTTCACATACTCAACTATCATTTAGTCTTCTATGATTGCTGACACTCACGACATACTTATGGAGCAAAAGTTTCAGTCGAACACAGAGAAAGATAGGGGCTTATAATTTTGTCTCCCAGCGTATTTACCTCAAGGGTAATGTCAACAATAGTAACTCATGATCACCTACATCCAACTGGATATATATGCATGGATCAACCCCCACCACATGATGCTTGCCAATAGAAAAAATAAAAATAGAATAGAGGAGAATACTATTGACTCTTGCATGAAACTAAATACATAAAGTAAAAGATAGGCCCTTCGCAGAGGGAAGCAGAGGTTGTCATGCGCTTTTTGTTTTTGGATGTGCAAGCTCTTAATGTAAAGGAACATCACTTTATATTGCCCCTTGTGATAGTGACCTTTATTATGCAGTATGTCGCTCTTATTCTTCACCATCACAAGATCGCACAAAGCTTATTTTCCCTTACGATAAAAGTCCATACATGTTTAGGAGCAATTTTTATTGCTTTGCGCCGATGACAACTTACTTGAAGGATCTTATTCAATCCATAGGTAGATATAGTGGACTCTCATGGCATGAAACTGGGTTTAAGGGTTTTTGGATGCACAAGTAGTATCTCTACTTAGTACAGAATTTTGGCTAGCAAAAGATAGGGGGCAAACACCACATGTTAGAGGATCCAAAACAATATAACTTCTATGTGAATATAAGCAACAATAACCCATTACGTTGTCTTCCTTGTCCAACATTAACTAATTGACATAGAATATTTGATGGGGGCTCACAATCATAAAAGATGTCCAAGATAGTGTATTTATATGTGAGACCTCTCTTTCTTTATTACTTTTTCATGAATTGCCCAATGACCAATGCTATGTTTGTCAACTTCCAACAAGTTTTATCAATTATACTTCTTTTATGTGAAGTCATCACTCCCCATGGGATTAGCATATGATCTTATTTATTCTTTCTTTATTTCTAAGATTGGATCATCAAAAGCAAAACACTCAACTCAAACTAGTCTTTATTATATAACTTTCACACACGATTACATAGATAGATAGATCACAAAGCAAGCACTCGAAACTAAATCATACTAAAACTTTATTCTTCTAAATCGCGAAATAACTAAGGATCGAACTAAGATAGATAATGATGATGAAAAAGTGATGGTGATACGATACCGGGGCACCTCCCCCAAGCTTGGCACAAGCCAAGGGTGGTGCCCATACCCATGTACTCAATTCTCCTTCTTGGGTGATGGTGGTGATGAGGTGGTAGGCTTGTCCTCCGTCTTCCAAGGCATAGGCTCCCCATCATAAAAGGATGAACGTGTTTCCAGAGTCCTGAAACTTGTAGCTAAACTCATACATTTAAACCTGGCCTCATACTCAAAATTTTGGTTTTGTAAGTCATAGATTTGGGCCTAAAGATGATCAATCCGGTCATTGAGCTTGAAGATGGCGTTCCCAATGTCCTTGTCATCCACCTTGTGATCACGGATGAACTCTGTGATCATGGAGTGGTTAGCACAGAATCCGCGCTCCACCATCCCCTGGCACTTGAAGATCTCCTGTTCCACTGCTTCCAGCCTGGCCTTCTCGCTCTCGGTCTTCTTAGGTCCTTGAACGTACCGGATGTGGAGCACCCCCTCACGCATCTCAATGGCTTGAGGGTGCTTCATCACCTCCGATAGGTACGGGTTGATGACCTTCTCATAGAACTTGTCCTTGGACGAGCTTGGAGACGCCATGGCGATCTAGATCTGTCAGAAAAATAGCCCGAAACAAGAACAGAGGAGAAACTTGCGATGCGGAGGTCAAAACACCCGTGAGTATATATAATGAATTTTTACCATGCAAAACAAGTAATATGGAAGAAAAACGGAGTCGGGAAAGTCCACGAGGGTGCCACAAGCCTGGTAGGCGCGCCCTCCAGGCTTGTCGCCACCTCGTACACTTTTAGACTGTTTATTATTTTCCTAATTTTTTATATATTCCAAAATGGACAGAAAGTACTTTTATGGAAGTTTTGGAGTCGGTTTACTTACCGTACCACATACCTACCCCTTTTCAGGGTTCTGGAGCGTTCCGGAAGGTTTCCTCTATGTGCTCTTCCGGTGTAATTGTTTCAATAATATTAGTTTCAACATTAATGGGCATACCTAAGATATAATGTTTAATTCTTTGCCCATTAACCACTCTCGGATTATTGCCTTCGGAGTAGTTTATTTTGATGGCTCCGGAACGATAAACTTCTTCGATGATGTATGGACCTTCCCATTTACAAAGAAGTTTTCCTGCAAAAAATCTTAAACGAGAATTGTATAATAGAACATGGTCACCTACATTAAACTCCCGTTTTTGAATTCTCTTATGATGCCATCTTTTAACTTTTTCTTTAAACAACTTGGCATTTTCATAAGCATGGGTTCTCCATTCATCTAAAGAACCAATATCAAATAACCTCTTTTCACCGGCATGTTTAAAATCATAGTTAAGTTCTTTAATTGCCCAATATGCTTTATGTTCTAACTCAAGAGGTAAATGACATGCTTTCCCATAGACCATTTTATAAGGAGACATACCCATATGATTTTTATAAGCAGTTCTGTAAGCCCATAATGCATCATCAAGTTTCTTAGACCAATTTTTTCTGGATCTATTAACAGTCTTTTGCAAAATTAATTTTATTTCTCTATTAGTTAATTCAACTTGACCACTAGACTGAGGATGATAAGGAGATGCAATTCTATGGTTAACATCATATTTAGCAAGCAATTTACGGAAAGCACCATGAATAAAATGTGAACCACCATCAGTCATTAAATATCTAGGGACTCCAAACCTCGGGAATATAACTTCTTTAAGCATTTTAATGGAAGTGTTATGATCAGCACTACTAGTTGGAATAGCTTCTACCCACTTAGTAACATAACCAACAGCAACCAGAATATGGGTATACCCATTGGATTTAGGAAAATGTCCCATATAATCAAAACCCCAAACATCAAATGGTTCAATAACAAATGAATAATTCATAGGCATTTCCTGACGTCTACCAACATTACCAATTCTTTGACATTCATCACAAGAAAGGACAAACTTACGTGCATCTTTGAAAAGAGTAGGCTAATAAAAACCAGATTGTAGTACCTTGTGTGCAGTTCGGTCTCCCGCATGGTGTCCTCCATATGCCTCGGCGTGACACTTACGTAGAATTTGTTCCTGTTCATGCTCAGGAAAACAATGTCTAATAACACCATATACTCCTTCTTTATATAAGTGTGGGTCATCCCAAAAGTAATGTCTTAAATAAAAGAAAAACTTTTTCTTTTGCTGGTATGTGAAACTAGGTGGTATATATTTAGCAACAATGTAATTAGCATAGTCTGCATACCAAGGAGTATTACGAGAAGCATTTATGACAGCTAATTGTCCATCAAGGAAATCATCATTAATAGGAAGTGGGTCATCAAGAACATTTTCCATTCTAGACAAGTTATCAGCTATGGGATTCTCAGCTCCCTTTCTATCGACAATATGCAAATCAAATTCTTGTAGCAAAAGAACCCATCTAATAAGTCTAGGTTTAGCACCTTTCTTTTCCATAAGATATTTAATAGCAGCATGATTAGTGTGAATAGTAACTTTGGAATCAACAATGTAAGATCTGAATTTATCACATGCAAATACAACTTCTAAAAATTCTTTTTCAGTAGTAGCATAATTTCTTTGAGCACTGTCTAGAGTTTTAGTAGCATAATGGTTAACATTTAATTTCTTATCAACTCTTTGTCCTAGAACAACACCTACAGCTTAATCACTAGCATCACACATAATTTCAAAGGGTAGGTTCCAATCAGGTGGTTGAACAATAGGTGCAGAAATTAAGGGTTTCTTAAGTACTTCAAAGGCTTCTACGCAATCATCATCAAAAACAAATGGAACATCTTTTTGCAAGAGATTAGTAAGAGGCCTAGAGATTTTAGTGAAGTCTTTTATAAACCTTCTATAGAAACCAACATGACCAAGGAAACTTCTTATACCTTTGATATCTTTAGGACATGGCATTTTCTCAATACCATCAACTTTAGCTTTATCAAATTCAATACCTCTTTCAGAAATTTTATGCCCAAGGACTATACCTTCATTCACCATAAAGTGGCACTTCTCCCAATTCAAGACAAGATTAGTTTCTTCACATCTCTGCAAAACTCGATCAAGGTTGCTCAATCAATCATCAAAAGAAGTTCCGTAAACAGAGAAATCATCCATGAAAACCTCAACAATCTTTTCACAAAAGTCAGAGAATATAGCAGTCATACATCTTTGAAAGGTAGCAGGTGCATTACATAAACCAAAAGGCATACGACGATAAGCATAAGTTCCAAAAGGACAAGTAAAGGTGGTTTTCTCTTGATCTTCAGGTGAAACAGGTATTTGAGGGAAACCAGAATAACCATCTAGGAAGCAAAAGTGTGTATGCTTAGATAATCTTCCTAACATTTGATCAATAAAAGGCAAAGGTTAATGATCTTTCCTAGTAGCTTTATTTAATTTCCTGAAATCAATTACCATCATATAACCAGTTACAATTCTTTGTGGAATAAGTTCATTTTTATCATTAGGAACAACGGTAATACCTCCTTTCTTAGGAACACAATGAACAGGACTTACCCATCTACTATCAGCTATGGGATAAATTATACCTGCCTCCAGAAGCTTTAATATTTCAGTTCTAACCACATCCTTCATTCTAGGATTCAGCATTCTTTGATGATCAATGACGGGTTTACCATCTGGCACCATATGAATTTTATGCTGACATAAAGTGGGACTAATGCCCTTAAGATCATCAAGAGTATATCCAATAGTAGCACGGTGCTTCTTCAGAGTTTTAAGTAATCTCTTTTCTTCATGCTCTGAAAGGTTAGCACTAATAATAACAGGATATATCTTCTTTTCATCAAGATAAGCATATTTAACTGTATCGGGTAATTGCTTTAATTCAAACACAGGATCATCCTTGGGTGGAGGTGGATCTCCCAAGGTTTCAACAGGCAAATTATGCTTAAGGATAGGTGCTTGTTTAAAGAACAGCTCATCTATTTCATTTCTTTCATTCATATGCATATCATTCTCATGGTCTAGCAAATATTGTTCTAAAGGATCAGTAGGTGGCACAGCAATAGAAGCAAGACCAATAATTTCATCTTTACTAGGTAATTCTTTATCATGAGGTTGTCTACGAAACTTAGAGAAATTAAACTCATGAGATATCTCACCAAAATTAACACTGAAAATTTCCTTAGTGCAATCGATCTTGGCATTAACAGTATTCAAGAAAGGTCTACCAAATATAATGGGACAAAAATCATCTTGTGGAGATCCAAGAACAAGAAAATCAGTAGGGTATTTGATCTTACCACACAAGACTTCAATATCTCTAACAATCCCAAGTGGTGAAATAGTATCTCTATTTGCAAGCTTAATAGTAACATCAATATCTTCAATCTCAACAGGTGCAATATCATTCATGACTTCTTGATAGAGAGTAAACAGAATAGCACTCACACTTTGTCGATTTACCAATCTTCATAGTTACGTTTATTTCTTTCCAGAAGATCCCATCTAAATCCAATAGTTCTCTTCATAAAGGAACCCGTAGAAGAAGTATCGAGCATGGATTGATCATTATGAGAAAGCTGAGCATAAAAGTTTTGAAGAATTATTTCTCTTGAGAGCTCATGATTGGGGCATGTGTGCAACATATACTTAAGCCTCCCTCAAGCTTGAGCGATACTTTCTCCTTCACGAGGCCAAAAATTATATATATAATTCCGATCACGATGAACCAAATGCATAGCATAAAATTTCTGGTGGAATTCCAGCTTCAACCGGTTCCAGTCCCATGTGTCAGTATCATCACATAGCCTATACCATGTCAATGCCTTTCCCTCCAAAGATAAAGGGAATACTTTCTTCTTAACTCCATCTCCAGATAGACCTGCAAGCTTAAACAATCCACAAATTTCATCCACATAGATTAAGTGCATATCAGGATGTACCGTTCCATCTCCTGCATAAGGATTAGCTAGCAGTTTCTCTACCATGCCCGAAGGAATTTCATAATAAATATTTTCAGTAGGTTCAATAGGTTGAGGAGCAGCTCTCAATGCTTCCGGTCGAGGTGAAGATACCTCGAACAACCCCCTCAAAGGATTACTTTCCATAGTGACAAGCGACAGTAAATTTTAGCACGTAATATAAATGTTTCCTTACCGAATTCCACTCACCAAAGGCGCTTAACTCCCCGGCAACGGCGCCAGAAAAGAATCACCGATATGTTACTAAGCTCGAGAACAATCTTGCTTTTCAGGGCAAGAAGATATGATCAAAAGAGCGAGGGATTGACACAATCCTAACTCACTGATCGAAGAGTGCACCAAGAAAGATGGACTAGGTAGCACGGTCAATCTTAGGATGATGATTCAATAACTAACACGCTAAGAATGAAATTATCGTCCATTAACTTCCAAGCAACAGGGTTGCTAGGAGTATTGATTTCACGCATCACGATTTATTTGTCGGCATTCCGGTTACAACCAACACGGAGACCAAGAAATAAATGATGATGGCGAGAAGTATCACTAAATCAAGAATCCATAAGATGGTGTGCAATTTCTATGATATTCTTGACATGAAAGATGGTAACACTCCAAGGTAGAACAGATTAGAAGCTAGATTGGCAATCTTGATCTGCGGAATACAACTGCTTTGACCCAATTCTAGATATGGATCAGGTACTAGAGTTTGTTTCTCCTAGACATTCTGAAATAGAATGGCTTGATGGACCACAAGAATAATAGGCATCGATGAACACGAATGCACATATACTCTTGACTATCAACTGATAGATGAAGGCCAAAATACAATTAAAGAGGGACAACTCAAAGGAACATATGATTTTCTGAGTTGTGGATGCATAGATTAGCATGTCGAGCTAGGCTCAACCGGATTACCCATGCAGAAAGGTAGGATTGGCAGAGTCACAATTATGGAACGGAGAACTCATCAAGAGCACTCCTGTTGTGATCTTTCGGTTCAAAAGAACTTCTGCCATGGATGGTTCATGGTATTTGGAAGAATGATATACCACGGACCTTGAGGACTAAGCAAGGTTACTAACCAACCTAGCTAAAGGAGCTACAATCTCTATCAACATGAAATAAGTAGAGTGAATCTTGGGTTCAGGAACCCAGGAATAGAATACCTACTAACTAGATAACATCACCAGATGCTTTGGAGAATGACGGACAGAATCATCACACCGAAATCCAGAACATGGCTAGATTACTGGGTGGTTCTCTGAGATAACCTAGTTTTCCTAACACCTCCAACAGATATGTTAAGGTAACGGAATACCTCAACACAACAATTAGTGTGTCTAGTCTAGCCAAAAGACATCGAAACAGGAAGAAATGAATTGCAAGTGCATCAGACTATTTAGAAACCTTGGATAATTCGGACAGCATAACGGTTGTATGGGCATGACATATGAGACAACCTGCAAGACAACTGGCAACATAACAACTGAATTCTTATGGAAACACTTATCCAAGAAGACGACAACTCTCATATAAGTCTCCAGCATAGTAACTCGTCATCCTGATAGATAGATGAGAACCCTAGTTTCTTAATCCCCGTAGGAAAGAGGAGGGTGACTCAGAATCAGAATGACATAAGATGAGGAGTAAAAAGAGCCTTACGTTCCCTTCCACAATCAATTCCCCTACATAACTAAAGCATTTCTAGACTCGACTTCGACCAGTTTGGCTTGGTAATCCTACAGGCAGCCTGGCTCTGATACCAAAGCTGTCGAGACCCCGATCCTAAGTCACACTGATCTAGCATAAGACACATCATATCACTTTGCGGCCTCACGCATGGTAACCCACGGCTGCAACCTTTACCTTGGTCAGGACCGTTTGCGTATTTTGGCTCACGTATATGATTGTGATGCTAGCATCCATATGACAGAGAACCCGAGTCGACATGACTAGTCATAAACCAAGGTGGCACAAACGTATAGGGACAGGCATACGTAACCCAGCAATGCACGTGTCGGTCATCAGTGTGTGCAACCGAGTCATAGCACGCTACAAGGACTCTAGTAAAACACCGCGTGACATTTCCCCGTAGGGACAGACACAGGAGCAAAGAAGGATACATGCCAGTCAATCCATGTGTTCCGGAGCAATAGCGAACTACCAGGGCTCAGTGGAAGCACTAGGAGGCATTTCCCCGTAAGGAGGGCTACCAAAGCAGATAACTAGGTGTCGAATCCCACACATACCAATGCATTTCAAACATACACACAACAAGCACGATATGTGTAGATACAACATGGCATCACAACATAACTCTATGACTCAAGTATTCATTTAAGAGGCTCCGAAGAGCCATACATAACAAGATATTGCAATCATGGATCTCATGACCCAACATACAAAGTCATACAAGCAACGGAAGCATAAACATGTCTGAGTATAGACAACTACAAAAGAAAAAGGCTGAGAAGCCTGACTATTTATAAGACCCTCCAAAGGAACCAGACCTCTATCTGGGATTCCCAAGCTAATCGTCGAAGCCCACGTGGAACTACTAATGAGACTGAAGTCTCCTCTGCAAAAACGTAAATTAAGCAAACGTGAGTACAAATGTACTCAGCAAGACTTACATCAGAACTAACTACATATGCATCAGTATCAACAAAGAGGATGGTGGAGTTTAACTGTAGCAAGCCAGCTTTGACTCTGTGGCTATCCTTGATACGTCTCCAACGTATCTATAATTTTTGATTGTTCCATGCTATTATAGTATCAATCTTGGATGTTTTATATGCAATTATATGCCATTATATATCATTTTTTGGGACTAACCTATTAACCTAGTGCCTAGTACCAGTTGCTGTTTTTTGCTTGTTTTTGCCTTTTCAGAAAATCATTATCAAAAAGAGTCCAAACGAGAAAAAAACTTTGGATTAATTTTTTCGGGACCAGAAGAGACCCAGGAAGCTTTGGGAGAAGACCAGAAGATCCATGAGGAGGCGGCAAGCCTGGAGGGCGCGCCCCAGGGGGTGGCCGCGCTCCCCAGGCTTGTGGGCCCCTCGTGGCACCTCTTGACCTAATTCCTTTGCTATAAATTCAGAAATATTCCCAAACCAATAGAAAGACAGAAGAGAAAACCTTTCCGCCGCCACAAGCCTCTGTTCTTCTGCGATCCCATCTGGAGGCCATTTCCGGTACTCTGCCGGAGGGGGAATCGATCACGGAGGGCTTCTACATCAACCTTGCTGCCCTTCCGATGATGTGTGAGTAGTTTACCAAAGACCTACGGGTCCATAGCTAGTAGCTAGATGGCTTCTTCTCTCTCTTTGATCTTCAATACCATGTTCTCCTTGATGTTTTTGGAGTTCTATCCGAAGTAATCTTCTTTTGCGGTGTGTTTGTTGGGATCCGATGAATTGTGATTTTATGATCAGATTATTCATGAGAAATATTTGAGACATCTCTGAACTCTTTTATGCATGATTGTTATAGCTTTGTATTTCTCACCGATCTATCGATTTAGTTTGGCCTACTAGATTGATTTGTCTTGCAATGGGAGAGGTGCTTTGTGATGGGTTCAATCTTGCGGTGCTCAATCCCAGTGACAGAAGGGGACATGACACGTATTTGTATTGTTGCCATTGAGGATAAAAAGATGGGGTTTAATCATATTGCTTGAGTTTACTTTGTCTACATCATGTCATCTTGCTTAAGGCGTTACTCTATTTCATACTTAATACCCTAGATGCATGCTGGATAGCGGTCGATGGGTGGAGTAATAGTAGTAGATGCAGGCAGGAGTCGGTCTACTTGTCTCGGACGTGATGCCTATATACATGATCATTGCCATGAATCCTTCATAATTATTTGCTTTTCTATCAATTGCCCAACAGTAATTTGTTTACCCACCGTATGCTTATGTGCTCAAGAGAGAAGCCTCTAGTGAAAACTATGGTCCCCGGGTCTATCTTCATCATATAAAAAACCTAAAAATACCTTGCTGCAATTTATTTACTTTTATTTTAATTAGTAGTTTAGTTTATCTATTTACCTCGATAAGACTTAATCCTTGCAAATAACCGCTAAGAGGATTGACAACCCTCTTATTTGCGTTGGGTGCAAGTGTTTGCTCTTGTGTGTGCAGGTGCGCTTTAACGGAATTTTGCTTGGTTCTCCTACTGGATTGATAACCTTGGTTCTTAACTGAGGGAAATACTTATCTCTACTGTACTGCATCATCGTCTCCTCTTCGGGGAAATACCAACGCAGACTACAAGTAGAAGGAAGAATTTCTGGCGCCGTTGCCGGGGAGACATCATCAAAATTACCAAGTACCTTCGCACAAATTATCATTCACTTGCATTTACTTTATTTACCTTTTATTTGCATTTGCCTCTCGTTTTCATCTCCCCCACTTCTAATTTTTTTTTTACAAAAACACAAAAAAAAATATTTGCTTGTTTGCTAGTTTGCTTGCTTCGTCGCGATGTCTCAAGAAAATACAAAATTGTGTGACTTTTCCAATACTAATAATAATGATTTTATTAGTACTCCTATTGCTCCTCCCGCCACTAGTGCGGAGTCATGTGACATTAATGCTGCCTTGCTTAATCTTGTTATGAAAGAACAATTTTCTAGTAGTCCTAATGAAGATGCTGCATCCCATCTAAATACTTTCGTTGAACTTTGTGATATGCAAAAGAAGAAAGATGTGGATAATGATATTTTTAAGTTAAAATTATTTCCGTTCTCACTACGAGACTGTGCTAACACTTGGTTTTTATCCTTGCCTAGAAATAGTATTGATTCTTGGGATAAGTGTAAGGATGCTTTTATTACCAAGTATTTTCCTCCTGCTAAGATTATCTCTTTAAGAAATCAAATTATGAATTTTAAGCAACTTGAGCATGAACATGTTGCACAATCTTGGGAGAGAATGAAATTAATGATAAGAAATTGCCCAACACATGGCTTGAATTTATGGATGATCATACAAATTTTTTATGCGGGACTATACTTTGTCTCTAGAAATTTGCTAGACTCTGCCGCAGGTGGTACTTTTATGGAAATTACATTGGGAGAAGCTACAAAACTTTTTGATAATATCATGACAAATTATTCTCAATGGCACACTGAACGAACTCCAACTGGTAAGAAGGTAAATTCTGTTGAAGAAATTAATACTTTGAGTGATAAGATGGATGCTCTATTGAAATTGGTTGCAAATAAAAATGCTTATATTGATCCTAATGATGTGCCATTGTCTACTTTTATTGAGCAAAATAATGTTGCTATTGATGTGAATTTTGTCTCTAGAAATAATTTCAACAACAATGCTTATAGGGGTAATTTCAATCCTAGACCGTTTCCTGGAAATTCCTCTAATAATTATGGCAATCCTTATGGTAATTCTTATAATAATAATAATAATAATAATAATAGGATTCCCTCTTATCTTGAAAGTAACATTAAAGAATTTATTAGTTCACAAAAGAATTTCAATGCTATGATAGAAGAAAATTTGACTAGAGTTGATGAATTGGCTAGGAACATAGATAGAATTGCTCATGATGTGGAAAATCTCAAAACTAAAATTTTGCCACCCAACCATGATATAAATGAGTCTATTAAAGCTATCTATGTCTCCATTAATGAAAGTAAAGAAAGGACCGCTAGGTTGAGAGCTAAGCGAGAATTCCTAGAAAAAGCGATTCCACCCGGTTTCTATCGTAGTAATGATGAAGATATTAAAATTATTGGTGTCACTCCTATTGAATCATTATTGAGTAACATAAAACTTGATGAAAAGGGACTGGAGAAGAGTCAACTTTAGATAGAAGGAGTCCCACTTGCTTGGAGGGTGATAATCTTGATGATAAAAATGAAAAAAGTGGGTTTGGAGAGGTCAAAACTTTAAATAGTAATGCACCCACTACTTTGGATTACAAGGACTTTAATTATGATAGTTCTTCTGTAATTGAGTGTATTTCCTTGTTGCAATCCATGATTAATTCACCAAATGCATATGAACAAAGTAAAGCTTTCACTAAACATATTGTAGAAGCCATGATGAAAGCACATGAAGAAAAGCTTGAGTTAGAAGTATCAATTCCTAGAAAATTACAAGATGAATGGGAACCTACTATTAAAGTCAAAATTAAAGATTCTGAATGTTATGCTCTTTGTGATCTTGGTGCTAGCGTTTCCACTATACCAAAGTATTTGTGTGATGTGTTAGGTCTCACCGACATGGATCCGTGTTCCCTTAATTTGCATCTTGCGGATTCCACTATTAAAAAGCCATTGGGTAGAATAAATGATGTGCTTATGCTACTTGTAGTCTGCGTTGGTATTTCCCCGAAGAGGATAGGATGATGCAGTACAGTAGACATAAGTATTTCCCTCAGTTAAGAACCAAGGTTATCAATTCAGTAGGAGAACCAAGCAAAATTCCATTAAGCGCACCTGCACACACAAGAGCAAACACTTGCACCCAACGCAAATAAGAGGGTTGTCAATCCTCTTAGCGGTTATTTGCAAGGATTAGATCTTATCGAGGTAAATAGATAAACTAAAATACTAATTAAAATAAAAGTAAATAAATTGCAGCGAGGTATTTTTAGGTTTTTAATATGATAAATATAGACCCGGGGGCCATAGTTTTCACTAGAGGCTTATCTCTCGAGCGCAGAAACATACGGTGGGTAAACCAATTACTGTTGGGCAATTGATAGAAAAGCAAATAATTATGACGGATTCATGGAAATGATCATGTATATAGGCATCATGTCCGAGACAAGTAGACCGACAACTGCCTGCATCTACTACTATTACTCCACTCATCGACCGCTATCCAGCATGCATCTAGAGTACTAAGTTAATAAAAACAGAGTAACGCCTTAAGCAAGATGACATGATGTAGAGAAGCAAATTCAATCAATATGAATAAACCCCATCTTTTTCTCCTTAATGGCAACAATACAAATACGTGTCATGTCCCCTTCTATCACTGGGATTGAGCACCACAAGATTGAACCCATCACAAAGCACCTCTCCCATTGCAAGATAAATCAATCTAGTAGGCCAAACCAAATCGATAGATCGGAGAGAAATACAAAGCTATATTTAATTATGCATAAAAGAGTTCAGAGAAGACTCAAATATTTCTTATGAATAATCTGATCATAAACTCACAATTTATCGGATCCCAACAAACACACCGCAAAAGAAGATTACATCGGATAGAACTCCAAGAACATCAAGGAGAACATGGTATTGAAGATCAAAGAGAGAGAGAAGCCATCTAGCTACTAGCTATGGACCTGTAGGTCTATGGTAAACTACTCACACATCATCGGAAGGGCGGCAAGGTTGATGTAGAAGCCCTCCGTGATCGATTCCCCCTCCGGCAGAGTACCGAAAAAGGCCTCCAAATGGGATCGCGGAAGAATAGAGGCTTGCGGCGGTGGAAAGGTTTTCTCTTTGGGCTCTCCGATGGTTTCCAAATATTTGTGAATTTATAGGAGTGGAATTAGGTCAAACGGAGCCATGTGGGCCCCACAAGGCATCAGGGCGCCCCCCTGGGGTCGCACCCAGTTGCCTTGTGGAGGCTTCGCGAACCTTCTAGCCTCCTCTCCAAGTCTCCAGGGTCTCCTTTGTCCAGAAAAAAATCTCCAAAAAGTTTCGTGGCATTTGGACTTCGTTTGGTACTGATTCTTTGAAAAGCCAAAAACAAGCAGAAAACAACGACTGGCACTGGGCACTAGGTTAATAGGTTAGTCCCAAAAAATGATATATAATTGCATATAAAAACAACCAAGATTGATACTATAATAGCATGGAACAATCAAAAATTATAGATACATTGGAGACGTATCAAGCATTCCCAAGATTAATTCCTGCTCGTCCTCGAGTAGGTAAATGATAAAAACAGAATTTTTGATGTGGAATGCTACCTATCATGTTTCATCATGTAATCTTTCTCTTACGGTATGAATAATAAGATCCAAATGATTCAAAGCACTAGTCTATAATTTGATATAAAGACATCAATACTCAGGCATACTAACAAACAATCATGCCTTTCAAAATAATGATGCGAAAGAAAGTTATCCCTACAAAATCTTATAATCCTGTAATGCTCCATCTTCTTCACACAAATTATTTATCATGCACTACCCCGATGACAAGCCGAGCAATTGGTTCATACTTTTTAACGCGCTTCAACTTTTTCAACTCCCACTCAATACATGAGCGCAAGCCATGGATATAGCACTATGGGTGGAATAGAGTGTGGTGGTAGAGGTAAATAAGAGAAGTCAAAATAAGAAGATAGTCTCACATCGACGAGGCTAATCAATGGGCTATGGAGTTGCCCATAAATTGATGTCAATGCAAGGAGTAGGGATTGCCATGCAACGGATGCACTAAGAGCTATAAGTGTATGAAAGCTCAACATGAAAACTAAGTGGGTGCGCATCCAACTTGCTTGCTCATGAAGACCTCGGGCATTTGAGGAAGCCCGTCATCGGAATATACAAGCCAAGTTCTATAATGAAAAATTCCCACAAGTATATGAAAGTGACAAAATAGGAGACTCTCTATATGAAAAACATGGTGCTACTCTGAAGCACAAGTGTAGAAAAAGGATAGTAACATTGCCCCTTCTCTCTTTTTCTCTCATTATATTTTTTTTCATGGTTCTTTTTTGCCTCTTTTTTTATGTAGAACGGTCTCATGGACCTCATCCCCACTTTTTCGAGGACTCATTAGTCTCCACCATTCTTTCCTCACTGGAACAATGCTCTAATAATGATGATCATCACACTTCTATTTACTTACAACTCAACATTACAACTCGATACTAGAACAAAATTATGACTCTATATGAATGCCTCTGGCAGTGTACCAGGATGTGCAATGATGCTAGCGTAACATGTATAAAAATGATGAACGGTGGCTGAGCCACAAATACTATGTCAGCTATATGATCATGCAAAGCAATATGACAATGATGATGTATGTCATAAAAATGGAACGGTGGAAGTTCCATGGCAATATATCTTGGAATGGCTATGGAAATGCCATGATAGGTAGGTATGGTGCCTGTTTTGAGGAATATATAAGGAGGCTTATGTGTGATAGAGTGTATCATATCATGGGTTTGGATGCACTGGCGAAGTTTGCACCAACTCTCGATGTGAGAAAGGGCAATGCACGGTACCAAAGAGGCTAGCAAGTTTTGGAAGGGTGAGAGTGCGTATAATCCATGGACTCACATTAGTCATAAAGAACTCACATACTTATTGTGAAAGTTTATTAGCCCTTGAAGCAAAGTACTACTACGCACGCCCCTAGAGGGATAGATTGGTAGGACAAGGTCCATCGCTCATCGCCGACCACCACTCATAAGGTAGACAATCAATAATAAATCATGCTCCAACTTCTTACCATAACGACAGATCATACGTGCATGCTTCGGGAATCACAAACCTTAACACAATTATTCTTACTAAACCACAATCATCTACTAGTACCTCCCCCATATTACCATCTTAATATCGCAAAACTATTGCAAGGAATCAAATTTATCATATTCAGTGATCTACATGAAAGTTTTTATTATATCCCTCTTGAATACCTATCATATCGGGACCAAATTCATAACCCGTGCATATTACCATTGCTATCATGAGACTCTCAAAAATATATAAGTGAAACATGAGAGTGCAACTATTTCTTTAAAATATAACCACCGCCGTGCTCTAAAAGATATAAGTGAAGCACTAGAGCAACTGCCTAGCTCAAAAGATATAAGTGAAGCACATAGAGTATTCTAACAAAGCACGAATAATGTGTGTCCCTCTCAAAAAGGTGTGTTCAGCAAAGATGATTGTGACAAACTAAAAAGAAAACAAAAGCAAACAAACTATATCACAAGACGCTCCAAGTAAAACACATATCATGTGATGAATAAAAATATAGCTCCAAGTGAGTTACCGATAGATTGTAGACGAAAGAGGGGATGCCTTCCGGGGCATCCCCAAGCTTAGACGCTTGAGTCTTCCTTGAATATTACCTTGGGGTGCCTTGGGCATCCCCAAGCTTAGGCTTTTGCCGCTCCTTATTCCTTTATCCATCGTAGTCTCACCTAAAACTTGAAAACTTCAACACACAAAACTCAACAGAAACCTCATGAGATCCGTTAGTATAACAAATAAATCTTTAACTCTAGGTACTGTTGTAAATTGATTCATATTTAATATTGGCATAATGCTACTGTACTCTAACTTCTCCATGACTCATACCCCCCGATACGATCCATAGATTCATCAAAATAAGCGAACTATGCAACAAAAACGGAATCTATCTAAAACAGAACAGTCTGTAAAGATCTGAATTATGGTCATACTTTTGTAACTCCAAAGATTCTGAAAAATTAGGACGACTTGGGAAATTCATATATCAATATTGTGTAAAAAATTCAGAAGGTTCTGACGTTCCAGCACTGGACGCAAAAGTTTATGTTTTCAAACAGCATCAATCATACTATCTTCCAAATCATCCCAAAGGCATTACTTGGCACAAACACTAATTTAAACATAAAAATACAATCATAATAGAAGCTATAATTGTGCAAACACTCAAAAACAGAAGGTAAAAGCAAAAAAATAATTTTATTCATTGGGTTGCCTCCCAACAAGCGCCATTGTTTTATGCTCCTAGCTAGGCATAATGCATAGTTTCAAGTGTTGTCATCCTTGGTTTTTGCTAATTTAGAAGGATTGGTCTCGAACCCGGGAGGCTCTTTGCGCTTCCCATGATTTTCAGAAAATAAAGCAATTTTACTATCTAAAGTGTCTATCTTCTTATTGCAAATAGTGAGGAGATTATTCATACGATTGAGGTTACCACTAACATTTTTAAGGTGTTCATTATACTTTTTTAACTCCACCAAAAAAAATTGTATGTCACCTAGCTTTTCCAAAATTTGGATCCCTTCTTGAGTATAATTAGGTCCTTTTTGAAATGGTGGGGTTCCCACTATTCCCTCTATTAATTCATAAGCAGTATTAGGATCACTATCAATAAAATTTCCTTTGGCAGAAAAGTCCAAGAGTTGTCTATTGGGCATAGTTAGCCCTACATAAAAGTTTTGCACCAAAATTTTCATATCCCCTTTTATAGTGCAAACACAATAAGATTCAATTATCCTATACCAAGCATCTTTCAAATTTTCTCCTTGTTTATGTTTGAAGTAAAGAACTTCAAAATTCGGAGACAAAGGAGGGATGGTAAAACTAGTCATGGTGACGAGGCAAACAAGGGAACTAGCAAATAAAATATTTTTGTGTTTTTGTAAAAAAAATAGAAGTGGGGGAGATGAAAACGAGAGGCAAATGCAAATAAAAGACAAATAAAGTAAATGCAAGTGAATGATAATTTGTGCGAAGGTACTTGGTAATTTTGATGATGTCTCCCCGGCAACGGCGCCAGAAATTCTTCCTGCTACTTGTAGTCTGCGCTGGTATTTCCCCGAAGAGGAGAGGATGATGCAGTACAGTAGAGATAAGTATTTCCCTCAGTTAAGAACCAAGGTTATCAATCCAGTAGGAGAACCAGGAAAAATTCCGTTAAGCGCACCTGCACACACAAGAGCAAACACTTGCACCCAACGCAAATAAGAGGGTTGTCAATCCTCTTAGCGGTTATTTGCAAGGATTAATTCTGATAGTGGTAGATAGATAAACTAAAATACTAAATAAAATAAAAGTAAATAAATTACAGCAAGGTATTTTTGGGTATTAATATATGATAAAAGTAGACCCGGGGGCCATAGTTTTCACTAGAGGCTTCTCTCTCGAACACATAGCATACGGTGGGTGAAAAAATTACTGTTGGCAATTGATAGAAAAGCAAATAATTATGACAGATTCATGGCAATGATCATGTATACAGGCATCACGTCCGAGACAAGTAGACCGACTCCTGCCTGCATCTACTACTATTACTCCACCCATCGACCGCTATCCAGCATGCATCTAGGGTATTAAGTATGAAACAGAGTAAGGCCTTAAGCAAGATGACATGATGTAGACAAAGTAAACTCAAGCAATATGATTAAACCCCATCTTTCTATTCCTAATGGCAACAATACAAATACGTGTCATGTCCCTTTCTGTCACTGGGATTGAGCACCACAAGATTGAACCCATCACAAAGCACCTCTCCCATTGCAAGATGAACCAATCTAGTTGGCCAAACCAAATCGATAGATTGGAGAGAAATACAAAGCTATAATAATCATACATAAAAGAGTTCAGAGAAGACTCAAATATTTCTCATGAATAATATGATCATAAACTCACAATTCATCGGATCCCAACAAACACACCGCAAAAGAAGATTACATCGGATAGAACTCCAAGAACATCGAGGAGAACATGGTATTGAAAATCAAAGAGAGAGAGAAGAAGCCATCTAGCTACTAGCTATGGACCCGTAGGTCTGTGGTAAACTACTCACACATCATCGGAAGGGCAGCAAGGTTAATGTAGAAGCCCTCCATGATCGATTCCCCCTCCGGCAGAGTACCGGAAAAGGCCTCCAGATGGGATCATGGAAGAACAGAGGCTTGCGGCGGCAGAAAGGTTTTCTCTTCTGGCTCCCCGATGGTTTCCGAATATTTGTGAATTTATAGGAGTGGAATTAGGTCAAACGGAGCCACGTGGGCCCCACAAGGCATTAGGGCGCTCCCCCCCCCCCCAGGGTTGTGCCCTGTTGCCTTGTGGAGGCTTCGCGAACCTTCTGGCCTCCTCTCCAAGTCTCCAGGGTCTCTTTTGTCCAGAAAAAAATCTCCTAAAATTTTGTGGCATTTGGACTTCGTTTGGTACTGATTCTCTGAAAAGCCAAAAACAAGCAGAAAACAACAACTGGCACTGGGCACTAGGTTAATAGGTTAGTCCCAAAAAAGATATATAATTGCTTATAAAAACATCCAAGATTGATACTATAATAGCATGGAACAATCAAAAATTATAGATACGTTGGAGACGTATCAGCTTATTCCTGCAAATAGAAATTATGTTCCCGTGGACTTTATTGTTCTTGATATAGAATGCAATCCTTCTTGCCCCATAATAATTGGTAGGCCTTTTCTACGAACAATTGGTGCTATTATTGATATGAAAGAAGGTAATATAAGATTTCAATTTCCATTAAAGAAATGGATGGAACACTTCCCTAGAAAGAGAATTAAAGCACCTTATGAATCTATTATGAGGTCCACCTATGGAATTAACTTGAAGGATGACAACACTTGAAACTATGCATTATGCCTAGCTAGGGGCATAAAACAATAGCGCTTGTTGGGAGGCAACCCAATGAATTAAATAATTTTTTTCTTTTACTTTCTGTTCTTGAGTGTTTACACAATTATAGCTTCTGTTATGATTGTATTTTTATGTTTTAATTAGTGTTTGGACCAAGTAATGCCTTTGGGATGATTTGGAAGATAGTATGATAGATGCTGTTGGAAAACAGAAACTTTTGTGTCCAGTGCTGGAATTTTGATTTTTCACTGGAGTGTCAGAACCTTCTGAATTATTTACACAGTATTGAAAAATGAATTTCCCACGTTGTCCTAATTTTTCAGAATTTTTTCAGTTAAAGAAGTATGACGTTAATTCAGGTCTTTACAGACTGTTCTGTTTTAGACAGATTCTGTTTTTGTTGCATAGTTTGCTTATTTTGATGAATCTATGGATCGTATCGGGGGGTATGAGTCATGGAGAAGTTGGAGTACAGTAGCATTATGCCAATATTAAATATGAATAAATTTACAACAGTACCTAAAGTTTAATATTTGTTTGTTATACTAACGGATCTCACGAGGTTTTTGTTGAGTTTTGTGTGCTGAAGTTTTCAAGTTTTGGGTGAGACTACGATGGCAAAAGGAATAAGGAGTGGCAAGAGCCTAAGCTTGGGGATGCCCAAGGCACCCCAAGGTAATATTCAAGGAAGACTCAAGCGTCTAAGTTTGGGGATGCCCCGGAAGGCATCCCCTCTTTCGTCTACAATCTATCGGTAACTCACTTGGAGCTATATTTTTATTCATCACATGATATGTGTTTTACTTGGAGCGTCTTGTGCTATAGTTTGTTTGCTTTTTAGTTTGTCACAATCATCTTTGCTGAACACACCTTTTTGAGAGGGACACACATTGTTCGTGATTTGTTAGAATACTCTATGTGCTTCACTTATATCTTTTGAGCTAGGCAGTTGCTCTAGTGCTTCACTTATATCTTTCAGAGCACGGCAGTGGTTATATTTTAAAGAAATAGTTGCACTCTCATGCTTCACTTATATCTTTTTGAGAGTCTCATCATTAGCAATGGTAATATGCACGGGTTATGAATTTGGTCCTAATATGATAGGTATTCAAGAGGGATATAATAAAAACTTTCATGTAGCTCACTGAATATGATAAGTTTGATTCCTTGCAATAGTTTTGCGATATTAAGATGGTAATATGTGGGAGGTATTAGTAGATGATTGTGGTTTAGTAAGAATATTGGTGTTAAGGTTTGTGATTCCCGAAGCATGCATGTATGATCTGTCGTTATGCTAAGAAGTTGGAGCATGAATTATTGTTGATTGTCTACCTTATGAGTGGCGGTCGGGGACGAGCGATGGACCTTGTCCTACCAATTTATCCCTCTAGGGGCATGCATAGTAGTACTTTGCTTCGAGGGCTAATAAACTTTCGCAGTAAGTATATGAGTTCTTTATGACTAATGTGAGTCCATGGATTATACGCACTCTCACCCTTCCGCAATTTGCTAGCCTCTTCGGTACCGTGCATTGCCCTTTCTCACATCGAGAGTTGGTGCAAACTTTGCCGGTGCATCCAAACCCCGTGATATTATACGCACTATCACACATAAGCCTCTTTATATCTTCCTCAAAACAGCCACCATACCTACCTATCATGGCATTTCCATAGCCATTCCGAGATATATTGCCATGCAACTTCCACCATTCCGTTTTTATGACATACATCATCATTGTCATATTGCTTTGCATGATCATATAGCTGACATAGTATTTGTGGCTCAGCCACCATTCATCATTTTTTATACATGTCACGCTAGCATCATTGCACATCCTGGTACACTTCCAGAGGCATTCATATAGAGTCATATTTTTGTTCTAGTATCGAGTTGTAATGTTGACTTATAAGTAAATAAAAGTGTGATGATCATCATTATTAGAGCATTGTCCCAGTGAGGAAAGGATGATGGAGACCCTGATTCCCCCACAAGTCGGGATGAGACTCCAAACGAAAAAAAAAGAGGCGAAAAAGAGCCAAGAAAAAAAATGAGAGAAAAAGAGAGAAGGGGCAATGTTACTATCCTTTTTTCACACTTGTGCTTCAGAGTAGCACCATGTTTTTCATATAGAGAGTCTCCTATTTTGTCATTTTCATATACTAGTGGGAATTTTTCATTATAGAACTTGGCTTGTATATTCTGATGATGGGCTTCCTCAAATTCCCGAGGTCTTCATGAGCAAGCAAGTTGGATGCACACCCACTTAGTTTTCATGTTAAGCTTTCATACACTTATAGCTCTTAGTGCATCCATTGCATGGCAATCCCTACTCCTCGCATTGACATCAATTGATGGGCATCTCCATAGCCCGTTGATTAGCCTCGTCGATGTGAGACTATCTTCTTATTTTTGACTTCTCTTATTTATCTCTATCACCACACTCTATTCGACCCATAGTGCTATATCCATGGCTTGCGCTCATGTATTGCGTGGGATTTGAAAAAGCTGAAGTGCGTTAAAAAGTATGAACCAATTGCTCGGCTTGTCATTGGGGTAGTGCATGATAAATACTTTGTGTTAAGAGGATGGAGCATGACAAGATTGTATGATTTTGTAGGGATAACGTTCTTTAGCATTTTTATTTTGAAAGACATGATTGTTTATTAGTATGCCTGAGTATTGATGTCTTTATATCAAATTATAGACTATTGCTTTGAATCATTTGGATCTTATTATTCATACCGTAAGAGAGAGATTACATGATGAAACATTATAGGTAGCATTCCACATAAAAAATTCTATTTTTATCATTTACCTACTCGAGGACGAGCAGGAATTTATCTTGGGGATGCTTGATATGTTTTTTGCTTGTTTTTGCCTTTTCAGAAAATCATTATCAAAAAGTGTCCAAACGAGAAAAAAAGTTTGGATTAATTTTTTCTGGACCAGAAGAGACCCGGGAAGCTTCGGGAGAAGACCAGAAGAGCCACGAGGAGGCGGCAAGCCTGGAGGGTGCACCCTAGGGGGGTGGCCGTGCCCCCAGGCTTGTGGGCCCCTCGTGGCACCTCTTGACCTAATTCCTTCGCTATAAATTCACAAATATTCCCAAACCAACAGAAAGATAGAAGATAAAACCTTTCCGCCGCCTCAAGCCTCTGTTCTTCCATGATCCCATCTGGAGGCCTTTTCCGGTACTCTGTCGGAGGGGGAATCAATCACGGAGGGCTTCTACATCAACCTTGTTGCCCTTCCGATGATGTGTGAGTAGTTTACCACAGACCTAGGGGTCCATAGCTAGTAGCTAGATGGCTTCTTCTCTCTCTTTGATCTTCAATACCATGTTCTCCTCGATGTTCTTGGAGTTCTATCCGATGTAATCTTATTTTGCGGTGTGTTTGTTGGGATCCGATGAATTGTGAGTTTATGATCAGATTATTCATGAGAAATATTTGAGTCTTCTCTGAACTCTTTTATGCATGATTGTTATAGCTTTGTCTTTCTCTCAGATCTATCGATTTAGTTTGACCTACTAGATTGATTTGTCTTGCAATGGGAGAGGTGCTTTGTCATGGGTTCAATCTTGTGTTGCTCAATCCCAGTGACAGAAGGGGACATGACACGTATTTGTATTGTTGCCATTAAGGATAAAAAGATGGGGTTTAATCATATTGCTTGAGTTTACTTTGTCTACATCATGTCATCTTGCTTAAGGCGTTACTCTGTTTCATACTTAATACCCTAGATGCATGCTGGATAGCGGTCGATGGGTGGAGTAATAGTAGTAGATGTAGGCAGGAGTTGGTCTACTTGTCTCGAACATGATGCCTATATTCATGATCATTGCCATGAATCCGTCATAATTATTTGCTTTTCTACCAATTGCCCAACGATAATTTGTTTACCCACCGTATGCTATGTGTTCGAGAGAGAAGCCTCTAGTGAAAACTATGGCCCCCGGTCTACTTTATCATATATTAAAAACCTAAAAATACCTTGCTGTAATTTATTTACTTTTATTTTTATTAGTAATTTAGTTTATCTATTTACCTCGATAAGATTTAATCCTTGCAAATAACCGCTAAGAGGATTGACAACCCTCTTATTTGCGTTGGGTGCAAGTGTTTGCTCTTGTGTGTGCAGGTGCGCTTAACGGAATTTTGCTTGGTTCTCCTACTCGATTGATAACCTTGGTTCTTAACTGAGGGAAATACTTATCTCTACTATACTGCATCATCCTCTCCTCTTCGGGGAAATACCAACGTAGACTACAAGTAGCAATCC
This sequence comes from Elymus sibiricus, assembly GCA_039707655.1. NCBI lineage: Eukaryota > Viridiplantae > Streptophyta > Magnoliopsida > Poales > Poaceae > Elymus > Elymus sibiricus. The sequence continues at coordinate 438,141,634 of CM077672.1, read as the reverse complement.
TGTACTACGACTACTAGTAATTTCTTTGAGGTGAGAAAGCGCACTCGAGTCCACATATTCACCATATCAATACACCACTATGGATCCTCTCCCGTCTCCCTACGAGAAGGCCATCCATAGCACTCACACTTATCTTGCGCATTTTAGGGTATCCACTTCAAGTTATCTATGAACCATATAAGTCTCCAAGTAGTGCATATCCGAGGACGCGGCTATTCGAATAGATCATTTTACCCTGCAGGGGTGTACTTCTTCACACACGCTCTCACCACTTACCACCATATACACGTCATGTATCTCAGCAACCTTCAAGCGGAAGCCTGGCGAGGGTGTCGGCCACAACCTGACTAACCACACAAGACTCTAGTCCAGGTTTATCGCCTATCTGAGGCTGAACCCGCAGGGGAAGTCCGGCCGAAGTTTCCATTACGGCCCCAAACGATGTGTGCAGGGTTCCCAAGTCCACCTCGATGGATGGTACTGCGCTTGGTACACCGTGCCACGGTGCCTAGTCTGTCCCAAGCCCACTTGTACCGGGTGCCACTTGGTAGACTACTAACATAACCTACAAACACCAGAAACTAGTTGCAACTCCAGGACAGAGATTAAGGCGATTAATAAGTCGAGAGAGTCAATTAAGGATCCCAATGTGTGGTAGTAACTGTTCTTGGATAACATACACAGAACTCAGTTCCTAAGAATGGTCTCAATGAGACAACCCACCATGTACTCCTACATTGCCTCTCATCGCTACCTTTACCAAATCATGTTCATACACTTAGCTCTCAACATCAGAACATGATAACAACATTCCAATTCATTCCCGGATGAATCAGACCTGACACAACTCTAAGCAATAGCAGGCATAACAGGTAAGCATGGATGAGTAGTCACAACATGGCTCAAGCAATTCCTACTCATGCTAGTAGGTTTCAGCTATTTACTGTGACAAAGACAGGTCATGCAAAGGAATGGGTTCAACTACCGCAACATGTAACAGTTGAATCATTGTTGTCCTAATGCAATAAAAGAGAGCAGGAGCAAGAGAGTGGGATTGTATCGGAATGCTTAAGGGGGTTTGCTTGCCTGGCACTTCTGAAGATAGCATTATGTCTTCATCAGTGACATCGATCTCAACGTCGGAACAACGTCTATCGAGAGGGAACAACACCGGCAAACAGAGAAAAGGAACAACATTCAATGCAATGCGCAACCAAATGCATGATATGTCATATTAAGGTACTGAATTGACCTAGTGCAATGGTTAGCCAATTAATTGAAGTGGAATTCAAACCTATAGCAAATTCCAACTCCAAAACTAGTTACCATATATTCCATAATCATTAATTGTCCTAGTTGGTGATGTTAACTTGTTCAAATATGCATGAACATGGCATAAACAGATTCTTCATATTTTTCTGATCATTTTTCATATGTAAATTATTTTCATCTGAGTTATAGATTATTTTCTATGATTTTTTGAAGTTTTAACTATTTTCTGAAATAAATAAATCATTTCTGATTTATTTAAAATCCCAGAAAACCTTTACTACATCAGCAGTGCATCAGGGTGACGTCAGCAGTCAACAGAGGCGCTCCAGGTCAAACCTGACCAGTGGGACCCACTGGTAAGTGACACAACGTTAATTTGTGTTAAAACTAATCCTAACTACGGTGGTTAGCAGGCTAATTAGCGACTAATGACGTGACTAACCGGCGGTTAATCGCCGGTAACCAAATCCACGGTGGTTGCCCACCGGAATCGCTGCTCCGGCGATAGTTTTGAGCGCGAAAGGGCTCTACGGGTTCCTGGCGACCGCACGCATCCAAAGGAGGCAGCGGCGGGTGTCGGGATGGTCAGCTGTGACGGCGGTGAGCATTTGTGCGGCGGCGGAGAGCTTCGGCCATGGTGGCTCGATGGGCTAGAGGGCGCGAATGCCGATGGGGTTAGGGGGAAAAGGCTCAGGGGCTCACAGCGAAGACGATGAGGTGGTCAGAGAGCTCGGGGGAGGCTTGACGGCGACGAATCGACGGCGATGATCTCGGGTGCCTGAGGAGGAAGACGATGTCGATGGCGGTGTTGCAGGGCACCCGCCGTCGCGAGACTCGGTGGAGAGGATGAGGGCGTCGTGGCGAAGCTTGTGGGCATGTCAGGGAAGCGAGGGGGGAGGCGGTGGTCGCGGTGTTCATGGCGGCGAGCTTGCGCGGCTCTCGGCCATGATGTCGGGGAGGCGAGGCAGAGAGGGGGAGGAGTGATCGAGGGGTCGGCTCGATCCGGACAGGTCTTGCGAGTCGATCCACGGCGTTGACATGGTCTGGGGGGACGCAGGCAAGCAGCCTGGTGGCGTGGTGCCCTCGGGTGCACGCGCGCTGTCCTGCCTCTGCCTACAGGCAGAGGTAGGGGACGACTGGCAACGGGCCAGGTGGGCTGGGCCGGCCAGGTGAGCGCCAGGTAACTCTTCTCTCTCTCTCTCTCTCTCTCTCTCTCGCTCTCTTTTCTATTTTGTTTTTTGTTTTCTATTTTTCTATTTTTTGTAGATCTGTTTTGATTTAGTTTTTTAAACTAAATCAATTTTCTTACTTCTGATAAATATTGTGTGGGCTAGTTGGACTATTCTAGAGCCCCTCACAAATTTTCAAAATTATTGGAGCTATAGGATTATTTATAGCATTTTATAACTCCAATTCAAATAGGTATTGAGTTAATTCAAAGACCAAATATGTCCTGGAAAAATGTGCAACATTTTTGGCAGAGGCTTTTACCTTTTTTCCATAAATCATGAACATTTTTGAAGGGCACTTTGGGGTCATTGAAAATATTTTAAGCTGAACCTATTTGAATTACTTTGGTGCTAGGGTTTGGACATCCCCATTTCAAATTCATTTGAATTTTAACATGATGCATGGATGATTATGCAACTAATTACAAACATTAATCTAGGGCTGTGACAGAGAGTTGATGCAAACTTCGCCGGTGCATCCAAATCCCGTGATATTATACGCTCTATCACACATAAGCCTCCTTATATCTTCCTCAAAACAGTCACCATACCTACCTATCATGGCATTTCCATAGCCATTCCGAGATATATTGCCATGCAACTTCCACCGTTCCGTTTTTATGGCACACATCATCATTGTCATGTTGCTTTGCATGATCATTAGCTGACATAGTATTTGTGGCTCAGCCACCGTTCATCATTTTTATACATGTTATGCTAGTATCATTGCACATCCTGGTACACTGCCAGAGGCATTCATATAGAGTCATATTTTTGTTCTAGATTCGAGTTGTAATTTTCTTTTGAGTTGTAAGTAAATAGAAGTATGATGATCATCATTATTAGAGCATTGTCCCAGTGAGAAAAAAAAGGCCAAAAAGAGCCCAAGAAAAAAAGAGGCCAAAAAAGAGCCCACCCAAAAAATTAAATGAGAGAAAAAGAGAGAAGAGGCAATGTTACTATCCTTTTCCATACTTGTGCTTCAAAGTAGCACCATGTTTTTCATATAAAGAGTCTCCTGTTTAGTCACTTTCATATACTAGTGGGAATTTTTCATTATAGAACTTGGCTTGTATATTCCGATGATGGGCTTCCTCGAATGCCCGAGGTCTTCATGAGCAAGCAAGTTAGATGCACACCCACTTAGTTTTCATGTAGAGCTTTCATACACTTATAGCTCTTAGTGCATCCGTTGCATGGCAATCCCTACTCCCCGCATTGACATCAATTGATTGGCATCTCCATAGCCCGTTGATTAGCCTCGTCGATGTGAGACTATCTTCTTATTTTTGACTTCCCCTTATTGATCTCTACCACCACACTCTATTCCACCCATAGTGCTATGTCCATGGCTTGCGCTCATGTATTGCGTGGGGGTTGAAAAAGCTGAAGCACGTTAAAAAGTATGAACCAATTGCTTGGCTTGTCATCGGGGTAGTGCATGATAAATATTTTGTGTTAAGAAGATGGAGCATGACAGGATTATATGATTTTGTAGGGATAACGTTCTTTAGCATTTTTATTTTGAAAGACATGATTGTTTGTTAGTATGCCTGAGTATTGATGTCTTTATGTCAAACTATAGACTATTGCTTTGAATCATTCGGATCTTATTATTCATATCGTAAGAGAAAGATTACATGATGAAACATGTTAGGTAGCATTCCACATCAAAAATTCTGTTTTTATCATTTACCTACTTGAGGACGAGCAGGAATTAAGCTTGGGGATGCTTGATACGTCTCCAACGTATCTATAATTTTTTATTGTTCCATGCTATTATAGTATCAATCTTAGATGTTTTTATATGCAATTATATATCATTTTTTGGGACTAACCTATTAACCTAGTGCCTAGTGCCAGTTGTTGTTTTCTGCTTGTTTTTGGTTTTTCCTGAAATCAGTACCAAACGAAGTCCAAATGCCACGAAACTTTTTGGAGATTTTTTTCTGGACAAAAGAGACCCTGGAGACTTGGAGAGGAGGCCAGAAGATTCACGAAGCCTCCACAAGGCAACAGGGCGCGGCCCCAGGGGGCGCGCCCTAATACCTTCTGGGGCCCTCGTGGCTCCGTTTGACCTAATTCCACTTGTATAAATTCTCAAATATTGGGAAACCAATAGAGAGCCACCCCGAATAACTTTTACGCTGCCGCAAGCCTCTGTTCTTCCGCGATCCCATCTGGAGGCCTTTTCCGGTACTCTGCCGGAGGGGGATCGATCACGGAGGGCTTCTACATCAACCTTGCTACCCTTCCGATGATGTGTGAGTAGTTTACCACAAACCTACAGGTCCATATCTAGTAACTAGATGGCTTCTTCTCTCTCTTTGATCTTCAATACCATGTTCTCCTCGATGTTCTTGGAGTTCTATCCGATGTAATCTTCTTTTGCGGTGTGTTTGTTGGGATCCGATGAATTGTGAGTTTATGATCAGATTATTCATGAGAAATATTTGAGTCTTCTCTGAACTCTTTTATGCATGATTATTATAGCTTTGTATTTCTCTGTGATCTATCAATTTGGTTTGGACAACTAGATTGGTTTATCTTGCAATGGGAGAGGTGCTTTGTGATGGGTCCAATCTTGCGGTGCTCAATCCCAGTGACAGAAAGAGACATGACACGTATTTTTATTGTTGCCATTAAGGATAAAAATATGGGGTTTAATCATATTGCTTGAGTTTACTTTGTCTGCATCATGTCATCTTGCTTAAGGCATTACTCTGTTTCATACTTAATACCCTAGATGCATGCTGCATAGCGGTCGATGGGTGGAGTAATAGTAGTAGATGCAGGCAGGAGTCAGTCTACTTGTCTCAGACGTGATGCCTATATACATGATCATTGCCATGAATCCGTCATAATTATTTGCTTTTCTATCAATTACCCAACAGTAATTTGTTTACCCACCGTATGCTATGTGTTCGAGAGAGAAGCCTCTAGTGAAAACTATGGCCCCCGAGTCTACTTTTATCATATATTAAAATCAAAAATAGTTTGCTGCAATTTATTTACTTTTATTTTATTTAGTATTTTAGTTTATCTATCTACCACTATCAGAATTAATCCTTGCAAATAACCGCTAAGAGGATTGACAACCCTCTTATTTGCGTTGGGTGCAAGTATTTGCTTTTGTGTGTGCAGGTGCGCTTAACGGGATTTTGTTTGGTTCTCCTACTGGATTGATAACCTTGGTTCTTAATTAAGAGAAATACTTATCTCTACTATACTACATCATCCTCTCCTCTTCGGGAAAATATCAACGCAGTCTACAAGTAGCAAATCGCAATGTGGATCATTTATACTTTCTACTCCATCTAAAGCAATAAACACAAGCAGGACGTGAGTTTTATCTCTCCGGAGTGCCTGAACCTGGCAAAATAGCATGTCCTTGTTACCATCATATCTAGATGCTTAGTTCGGGACCCCTACCTAAGATCTCCCGGATTTAGCTTTGTCATTGCTGGCCCATACAGGTCCCGGTAAGCAGTCGCATCGATATGATGGGGATCAAGATCGGCGAGCAGATTGACACCGACATGACCTTCGTGTTGGGTCAGATCTTCGTCTTCGGCTGCATCACACTCTTCGCCGGCTCGACCGGCCACCTAGGCCAGGGTGAGACCATCACTCCTGGCCAAATCGTTAGATTCGGCAGCCTGGAGTACATCATGGATTCTCGCGGGAAGCTGGCCCTCACAAGCTGGGTGTCAAACTAGATTAAGGATCAGCACAAAATGATTGCCCTGACCCCGATGCTAAATCTAGCTCAGGACAAGTGCAAGAGTACCTCATTTGATTCGACCTTGGGTCAGGACCCGATGATACTCAACGAGGCCCAGACGTCAGGTCAGGCCAAAGATGAAGAACCAACACCTATGTCAAATCGGATCTCAGAGAAGCTTCCTTTAGTCCCGATATCAGATCGGACCTGAGAAGATCGTGAGAAGTCTCTTCTGGACGAGATTTTAGATCGAATTCAGAATCTCGCGAATTCGAACAATCAGATGTTGGTATATGACCAGATATGGGAGTCACCAACAGAGGTCGGATTTTTTGACCCACCCGCCACCCATCTCGTCGCCACCATCGAAGAGTTAATCAATGACGGTAACGCCGACGAGTCCAATAAAGCAACACCTGCAGCTAATGAATCTTCGGTGGTAGGGTTGGTACCAAGCTATTGGGAAAGTAGGTCCAGAGCATTGCCCATGCATGGCAGGACCCTGCACGGGCGAATGACGACTCGTTCAGATCCAAGCACGCCGAAAGACACTGTTCTCATAACAAATACTGCCCCGGGAGTGCCGGCCCCCCAAACGCTTGGGATCTGTCCCTCGTCAGGCATATGCCAAGAGAGACAGTACACCAATATTTGTCTCATTTCAGAATCAAGGACGATTGGCTTGCCAGAGACCTCCTCCGCCATCAGCCGAGGACCATGGCCGAACTCATGGACATGATGACTAGTTACTACGCCATGGAAGATGTATAGCTCACTAACATGAGGACCCAGAACACCATCCCGGGACCGCCCGAGGTTCCCGATGGAGGCAAACACGTCTACCACGGCTAGAAAGCCAAACGTAGCAACAAGGTCGTTGCTTACGATCGGTCCGAGCAGATCCAGGTCGGATCTGGTGACCAACACAAGAGCAGCCGTACGAGATACCGGAGAACCAGAAACGATGGCAGCTCCCAGGTGGATATAATCCTCAGCCAGCCATGTGCCATACACCTTGGGACACCAGATCGACTGGCCACCCACAGAAACCAGAATTGTTGGGTCTTCCGATGGGTCACAAAGGCACGGAGGGTCCATCCAAAGGGAAGCCCGACCCACGTGATGATGACGACGGAGAAGGGCATTGCCCCGGTGGGAAAAGCCATCACGTTCAAAAGCAGTACTAGTCAACTGTCAAGGATATGTACATGATCTACGAGACGCACACCTCGAAGAATCAACAGAAGCGCGCTCTTTGCGAGTGTACACCGTCAAGACCGCGCAACCATGAAAAAGCCCGTGGTCGGAAATTCTAATCACATTTTACCACTGAGATGATCCTGTAGGAATCCATAATGGAGGAGTCGCCATGCTTGTCCTGTACCCTATCATCCGCCTATCCAGGGTTTTGATGGATGGCGGCAGCAGTCTCAACCTCATCTACGGGGAAACTCTAAAGAAGATGCAGTTAGATGAATCACGCATCCTTTATAGTGACTATAAAGGGGGAAAGGCAAGTGATTTAACCACACAGCCCGACAGCAATAACTCACAATGAAGAGTAATGCTACATTTGTGAGCAGTTTTGTTAAGGAAGGAAATCACAGCACATGGATGTTTAGGTGAAAATCAGTGGGGAGAGGGGTAGAGGACATGTTCTCCTGTAGATATCCTATGCACTCACTGGGTTCTTCCTCACTCACGGATACAAGGGGAATTGGGGAAGGAAAATGTAAAAGGGGAATAGGGGTTCTAAATCTTTGACCAATGACTTTCTCTGCTTCTCCTCTATTTATCCTTGCTCCTGTCATTGGCTTCTCCTTGTTGGGCTCGCCAGGCTCGGTCCCCGCCCTTTTGCGGCGCGACTTGACCCCAAGCTGGCAGAGCAGGGAATCGGTGATGAAGGACGAAGGCATCCTCCCAAGTGACATGAGCTGCAGTTCGATCAATCCATCTTACCTTCAGGCAAGGTTTGATCTCCCCCCCCCCACCCCCCCCCCCCCCACACGCGCGCTGAATAAACATCGATTGAACCACTATAGGTTGTTGAAGAAGAAGCAGGGTTCTTGGAGCCACCATACTGACATCTTGCTCGACGATGACACTTGGAGGCACTTGTTTCTTCAGTTGCGAGACATGGATCACATTGGATCTTGGAGCTAGATGGAAGGCCAAGCTTATACGAGACTACCCTGATGCGGCCCAGTACTTTGTAAGGCCCATAGTACTTCATAGACAACTTCTGATTGCGGCGAGCAGGTAGAGAATTCTGTAGGTAGGGTTGTACCTTGAGAAAGACTTGATCTCCCACCAACAAAGAGCGTTCACTACGGCTCTTATCAGCTTGTTTCTTCATTCGTTATTGCGCTCGATGTAATTGTTGACGGAGTAGTTCAGTGTGCTCTTGTAGATCTCCACTGGTTACTGCAGCAGAGATGCCAAACGGTCGAGGCTAATAGCCATATATATAGGGCCTCAAACAGAGTAAGGCCAGCCGCAGTATGATACATGGTATTATACCAATGTTCCGCCAACAATAACCACTTCGCCCACTGTTTAGGACCATCATGTGTGGAGCAGCGAAGAAAAGCCTCTGGGCACTAATTCAATCTTTCTGTCTAACAGCCGGAACAGTTCTTGCCAAAACAAACTAGTGAACACGGGATCACGGTCTGAGATGATGCAAGCAAGCATACCGTGGAGTAGATAGACTTGGTCGAAGAACACCTGAGCAACTTGTTGCACGGTATATGGTGTTTGAGTGGCAGGAAATGCGCAAAGTTGGTGAACTTATCAATTACCACCACTATGATGTCATAGCTCTGCGAGGAGGGAAGGCCTTCAACAAAGTCCTAGCTGATAGTATGCTAAGGATGAGGAGGTATCTCATGTGGTTGGAGCAGACTTGGTTTGAGGCAGTGCTCGGTCTTCGCTCCCTGGCATACGTCACAACTTTGCACTAATTCAGTGACTGTCTGTTTTAGTCCGGGCCACGCAAATTCTTCACGCGCTGATAAGTTGCCAGTACCCCGGAATGGCCTCCCAACGCGCTCACATGCAAGTACTGAAGTATATGATGATGGGCTCGCAGATTGTGACCCACCCAGATGTGACCTTTGTAGAGAATCATGCCCTTGTCTAAAGAATAACCACGATCATTTGATGCGGACAATGACAGTTCTGTTAAGAGTTGTTTAGCGGCTGGGTCTTCATTATAACTTTCCACGAGCGTCTCGAGCCAGGATGGTACCGCGGCCGATATGGCATTCAGCTGAGCATCATGTTCTCGGCGAGATAGTGCATCTGTCGTGGCATTGGTAATCCCTTTTTATACTGAATTGTGTACTTGAGCCCCATTAGCTTGACAAATGCTTTGTGATGGATCCCTGTGCACAAGCGTCGTTCTATCAGGTGGAGGAGCGCTTGTTGATCTGTGCAGACCACAAAATGTTGATGTTGCAGATAGGGCCACCGCTTGTCCACAACCATGAGTATTGCCAGATATTTCTTTTCATGAGTGCTTAGAGCTTCATTCTTGTGGCAGAGGGCTTTACTGAGGTAAGCAACCAGATGTCCTTGCTGCATCAGGACAGCGCCCACACCATCTTTACCTGCGTCTGTTTCCAAGACAAATGTCTGAGTGAAGTCAGGAACTGCCAACACTGGTGCTTGTATCATCGCCATTTTAAGGAGCTGGAATGTCGTGTCAGTTATAGGTGTCCACTGGAATATAGTTCCCTTCTTGAGTAGGTCCATCAGTGGCCATCTAATCACGCCGTAATGTTGAATAAACCCATGGTAATATCATGTGAGCCCAAGGAATCCACTCAGTGCTCTGACGTTGGTTGGCACCAGTCAGTCCTTGACAGCCTCACTTTTGTTGGATCGGTCGATACACCAGCTGCACTTATCACATGGCCGAGATACTTGATTTGAGATTGCGCAAATACACACTTGGATTATTTCAATACCATGTTGTTGTCGCACAAAATTTGCAAAACTGCCCTGAGCTGGCTGATGTGGTCACTACTGCAAGCGACCGCTAACGCGACACAAGAATCAGAGACCCCGCGACCAAACTGTGTGCGATGCATGAATCACAAACGCTGTCGTAATAAAACCGTCACCAATAAGACGAACTATGTGCGATGGCGGAGACATCAAGCACGATTCAGATTAGAGACGCGTGTGCGATACGTGGCATACAGTTGATCCATACGAACTGTTTGCGATAAGCCAGCACAACAAACACGGTCAGCCAAATCTAGGTGTGTGCGATACACGGCATACAGTTCACTCGGATGAACTGTTTGCAATTACCCAACACAACAGAAACGGTCAGCCAGATCAAGGTGTGTGTGATAGACGGCATACAGTTCACTCGGATGAATTGTTTGCGTTGCGCCAAAACAACAGAAATGGTTCAACTTAACAAGATGTGTGTGATACGCGGCAAACAGGTCAGTAATCAGAAATGTGTGGGAATACCGATAACAACACAGACGATTCCTGCTAATAAGTCGTGTGTGTTGTGGGCAAACGCTTGCTGGTATACAATTGTCAGCGATTGATGAAATCATCACCGACGGGTTCCCTAGTTTAGTCCTTCTACGATGTAATTTGCTCTGTCTACAGAAGAACAACATATATAACCAAATTAAACATCCAATTACATAGGTCACTATACAAAACATTCGCACACACCTCAATAAACAATTACACTCATTCTAAACTAGGAGAAACGATCATCTACTTCTTGTAAGCTGCCGCCACTGCTCTACTTGTGGCTCGATCCCTCGTCGTCGACAGGAAGGAGGCACTTCCCCATGTCAACGATCCGCCTGTACATCTCGTAGCTTGTGTACGTGTACTTGACGTGTTCTTCATCCAGTCTCCGCACCCAGGCCTCGTGCCAGGCATCCTTGTTCTTGTTGCACTCATCCTTCATGCCTCTATAGTAGGGGTCGATGATGGCCACGGCTAGGTCAACCAGGGAGTCCTTCGCCTTCTTTCTGCCCCAGACCCTGTACTCGCCTTGGATGTCGACAAGCTTCTGGCAGGCCAAGCCCGTAGTCTCGAGCACCTTTAGATCGTTCACGGTGTCCACCGTAGCGAACCTGTAGTCGGGTCTATTGATAAACCTGGCGAAACGCTCGCAAGGCCTTGTGGCCAGGGAGTAGTGGTAGACGAGGACGTGATGGCGCACGCACAACTGGGCGACGGCAACCTTCTGATCATACCCGGCATGACCGCCGGTGAACTCGAGGTTGAAGCCGACCACTTGGTACTCGTCCTCAACAAGCAACTGCTCCATAGTGATGGAGCTCTCCACCGAGACCGGCTCATTGGTGTACACCACTGAGAGGTCCTTCCCCCTCACGTGGGTGTCCACTACGTGAGGCGTGGTGAACTGCCGCCCGTCGTCGTCAGCCCCTGGGAGCGCCATTGGAGTCGGGAGCGCCATTGGAGCCGCTGGATATCCTCTCTGTATGTGTCGTCGTGGGTGTGCTTATTGTGTCATGGGGCGCGAAAGATGAAGGTAAATGGCCGCAGGAATAAATGAGGGCCGGGCGGCCGGGATTCTCGGCACGTCCGCATGGCAGTTTTTGCCGCACGTAACTGCGTCGTGGCGCCGCGTCCGGCGTAACCGCATGCATGTGGCACCCCGAACGTACGTGATCGTGTGCCTGCCCGAAACGCATGCAGCGCATGCGGAGGGACGCGAGTAGAGCGCGCGTGGCAGGACGTGAGCAGAGCGTGCCTCGGCCGCCTCAACCGCGAGCAACCACACGCATAGAGCAGTTGAACATGCATGTGGTCACTACTTTTATTTTATTTAGTATTTTAGTTTATCTATCTACCACTATCAGAATTAATCCTTGCAAATAACCGCTAAGAGGATTGACAACCCTCTTATTTGCGTTGGGTTCAAGTGTTTGTTTTTGTGTGTGCAGGTGTTGTTAACTTGGTTTTGCTTGGTTCTCCTACTGGATTGATAACCTTGGTTCTTTAACTGAGGGAAATACTTATCTCTACTATACTGCATCATCCTCTCCTCTTCGGGGAAAACAACAACGCAGTCTACAAGTAGCAGGAAGAATTTCTGGCGCCGTTGCTGGGGAGATATCATCAAAATTACCAAGTACCTTCGCACAAACTATCATCCACTTGCATTTATTTTATTTGCCTTTTCATTTGCATTTGCCTCTTGTTTTCATCTCCCCCACTTCTAAATTTTTTTACAAAAGCACAAAAATATTTTCGTTTGCTTATTTAGTTATCATGTCTAGTGTCACCATACCTCCTCTATCTCCGGATTTTGAAGTCCTTTACTTCAAACAGTAACAAGGAGAAAATTTAAAAGATGCTTGGTATAGGATAATGGAATCTTATCGTGTTTGCACCATAAAAGGAGATATGCAAATTTTGTTGTGAAACTTTTATGTAGGGCAAACTATGACAAATAGACAACTCTTAGATTTTCCACTAAAGGAAATTTCATTAATAGTGATCCTAATACTGCTTATGAATTAATAGAAGGAATAGTGGGAACACCACCCTTGCAAAAATGATCTAATTATACCCAAGAAGGGATTCAAATTTTGGAGAATTTAGGAGACATACAAAAAAAATTGGTTGAATTACAAAAGTCTAATGAGCCCCTTAAAAATGTTAGTGGCAACCTCAATCGTATGAATAATCTCCTCACTATTTGCAACAAAAGGCTATGCACTTTAGATAATAAAATTGCCTTATTCTCTGAAAACAATGGGAAGCGTAAGGAGCCTCCCGGGTTCGAGAGCAACCCACCTAAATTATCAAAAACCAAGGATGACAACACTTGAAACTATGCATTATGCCTAGCTAGGGGCATAAAACAATAGCGCTTGTTGGGAGGCAACCCAATGAATAAAATAATTTTTGTTTTTACCTTATGTTTTTGTGTGTTTACACAATTATAGCCTATGTTATGATTGTGTTTTTATCTTTTAATTAGTGTTTGTGCCAAGTAATGTCTTTGGGATGATTTGGAAGATAGTATGATTGATACTGTTGGAAAACAGAAACTTTTGCGTCCAATGCTGGAATTTTGATTTTTTGTTGGAGGATGATAAAATTCTGAATTTTTTACACAGTATTGATATATGAATTTTCCACGTTTTCTAATTTTTCAGAATTTTTGGAGTTACAGAAGTAATGACGTTAATTCAGATCTTTACAGACTGTTCTGTTTTAGACAGATTCTGTTTTTGTTGCATAGTTTGCTTATTTTGATGAATTTATGGATTGTATCGGGGGGTATGAGTCACGGAGAAGTTGGAGTATAGTAGTATTATGCCAATATTAAATATGAATCAATTTACAACGGTACCTAAAGTTTAAGATTTGTTTGTTATACTAACGGGTCTCACGAGGTTTCTGTTGAGTTTTGTGTGCTAAAATTTTCAAGTTTTGGGTGAGACTACGATGGATAAAGGAATAAGAAGCGGCAAGAGTCTAAGCTAGGGGATGCCCAAGGCACCCCCAAGGTAATATTCGAGGAAGACTCAAGCGTCTAAGATTGGGGATGCCCCGGAAGGCATCCCCTCTTTCGTCTACAATCTATCGGTAACTCACTTGGAGCTATATTTTTATTCATCACATGATATGTGTTTTACTTGGAGCGTCTTGTGATATAGTTTGTTTGCTTTTTAGTTTGTCACAATCATCTTTGTTGAACACACATTTTTGAGAGGGACACACATTATTCGTGATTTGTTAGAATATAGAGATTTTTGGAATATCAATGACGCATGGTAATTGAACGACGACTCGTGCCTAATGATGCATAAAATTGACGGGATATATTATTTAAAAGATTAAAAACCTGGTAGCTAATTAAAAACAAACAATTCGTGTCGTTTCCAACATTCATTCTTCCCCAGGATTTATGGTAATTTTTGGATTTGTGTTTTTCCACATTTATAATTTCCTTTTGTTTTAAAGAAGGCGACACTCACACAATGGAGTAGACTGAGAATGTACGCTTCATTGGGATAAATTTTGGTCGCCACCTAAACAACTCCAACGCGCCGACCCAAACAGACGCGCGCTTTGTCCGCTTTTCGTTCGTTTGGATCGGCGAGGCAGACGGCCGCGTCCGCTTTTTGATTTGGGTCGGCTTGTGCGCCCAACAGGACGCAGACCCATATTTTAGCGCGCCGAAAAAAATGTGAATAATAAACACATGGCCGAAATTAACTTAATAAAACATGTAATTAAACATAAATGGCCGGTCAACCACCGGCCAAAGTCCACTTAAACATTAATTAAACAATAAAAAAATTGGCGCCCGCACGCTGCCCTAGACGTCTGCCTTGCCCTTGCCCTTGACGTCCTCGTCGCCGCCGGTGAGGTCGATGAAGACGGGAGGCGGCCCAGCCCACCCGAACGCTGCTTGGTAGGCCGCCAGGGCAGCCTCCTCCAGCGTCTGCTACGGCGGCGGCATTGCGGTCAGGCGGGCGTGCTCCTCCTCCTTCTCCTCAAGGCGCAGCGCCTCCTTGTCGCGGCACAGCGCCTGCTCGCGGCGCATCTGCCGCTCGCCGTCTTCCGCCTCCTCGGCGAGCCAATGCGCCTTCCAGCGCTCGAGGTGGGCCGCCTCCTCGTCCGGCGTCGCGGCGTAGTGGACTAGAGGCGCGCTCACCCACTCACGGAGCTGGCCGGTCCAGGAGTATGACTCCTCGGGCCAAGTGGGCGGCAGCGGCGACCGCTTACGCGGGCTCTCCTCCGCCTTGGGCTCGGCGAGAGGCGGCGGTGGCGGCGGGAGGACGAGGGGAGCATGGACGATGTCGCCCGCCGCCGAAAGGGCAATGGCGTGCTCCAGCCTCGCCTGGTAGTCCGCCTCGTCCTCCTTCGCCTTGCGCCGCTCCTCCTCGAGGGAGGTCTGCATGGCCGCCGCCAACGCCGCCTGGTATTCCGCCTCTGCCGCCTCATCCTCTGGCTTGACCTCGAGGGGCGGTGGGAGGAAGGGGACCTGGGCGCCGACGCCGCGGCGGCGTTGCTCCTCGTGCTCGAGGGCGAACCAGAACTCCCACTCGGGGGAGTCCGCCGCGTACGCTGGGTCGGCGCGCTGCTCCGGCGTTAGGAGCGCCCGGCGCCTGCGTACCTCCTCCGCGTGAGCCCGCTGCGACCGGGGAACCACCGGCACCGGGATGCGCTGTGGATCCAGGTGCCAGTGGTGCGGCAGCGTCACGTCGGGGTACTGCAGCGGGATGCGGTACCTCCAGTGCCACTCCGCTTGGTGCACCGGGATGTGCAACCGCGGCCGCCCTGGGCGTGGAGGCCGTGGCGGCGGTGGCGGAGGAGGAGTGCGGGAGGAGCTGGCGCCGGGTGTGAAGCTGCCCTTGCCTCGGCGGTTGAAGAACCCCATTGCTGCTGGGTGCAAGGTTGTCAGAATCGTGATTCTAAATCGGATCGGAGCTCCGATGGTAGGATCGCAAATCGTAGAATCTTAACTATCAGGATCGTAGAAACGTAGATCCTATCAACCAAAATCGTAGAATCAGAGGAGTTAGTTTGGGTCGTATAGTCGTAGAATCATACAGTAGAATCGCGATTCTGATAACCATGGCTGGGTGGCTTGCTAGGGTTTCGGGCTTGGCTAGGGTTTGTGCTCGCCGACGAGGGAGCAAGCGTGGCCAGATGTGGACGGGGAGATGGAAGTGGATGAGACCGGCACCGCCGCACGCTTCCATTAAAAAGGACGGGCACGCGGCCCTTCCACACACTGCCAGGCGGGCCCGAGGTAGGTGTTGGCGTTTAATACGACCGCGTGTGGTGGTTGGCCGGCTGACATGTGGGGCCGCGGCGAACACCGAGGGGACGCGTGGCGCGTCCGTTTCGTGTCCGCGCCGATGGAAATGCGGCCCAAATTTGGGCCTAAAATGCGTCGGCGCGGACATCTGGCGGACACGATTTGGGTTTGGGTCGGCGCATTGGGCCGGCGCTTTTGTCCATTTTGACCTAAACGGACAGGCGTGGACGATTTGGGTCGCCTAGTTGGAGTTGCTCTTAACCAGAATAAACTAGCAAAATGCAGGATAGATTTTGGAGTAGCAAAATGCAGCTGTTGACTTTATTGCTCCCGGCCATGGTTCGATCTTCCCATGCAGCACTCAGATAAAGGGCACGCATGTTTGACTTCCTGCTGTGTTCATACTGAAGAAAAAATGGTACTAGCAGTAGCAAGTGCATGGTTTTCCTTGACGCGCACGACTCCAGTAGCCCCTGCTCTGCTCCAGCTACAGCTACGTTCCAAGTCACCTGTAAGTCTAGCATTTTTGCAGCTCACCTCTACGAAGGCTAGGAGGAGACTAGAGCTGCGTTCCAAGTCAAAGATGGCAGTGGCTCATTGCAGTCACTTCACTCTTCACTCCACTGTTGAACGCGCACCCCTCCCTCCCTCTCTCCGTCCACCGTCCACAGCAGGAGCTCACAGCTCCTCCCCTCCTTGCCATTGCCAGCCCAGCCAAGATCCACGTCAGGGATCTGCTCTCTTCTCTCTCCACCGCCTAGCGCCGCTTTGCCCTTCAAGATGCTACACGCGCGCGCCCACCGCGTCACCGCCGCCGGCGTCCTCTCCGACCGCCCGAAGTACCACGACCGTGTACAAGCCCACGGAGGTCCCCGCGGCCGCCACCGCGGTCCGCCGCGTGGCCGACGGTCAGGCATCCCCTAGTCCCGTCAGGGCCGGCCCTAGCACTTCAGGGGCCCTAGTGCGAATCGAATGAAGAAGATTAAGGTGGTGATAGAAGCAAAAGAATCATTAAATTTCCATCGCTGGGGCCCTGGCTTCTTGGGGACTTGTGGCAATCAATGGGGAGAAGGAAGGAGGCGGATACTGAAGAAGAGAGAGAGATTGTGGCGCTTCCTGGAAAGAAAGAAGCGTCATTGCATTTTTATAGAAAAAGAATCCATGGCTGGATAATAACTGTAGTATATACACAGGAGTACACACACATACACAAGATATGGGCCCCTTCCCTGGCCGGGCCCTAGGCAGTCGCACTCTTTGCCTAGGCCAAGGGCCGGCCCTAAGTCCCGTCTCCGTGCAGGCGCTCCATCCGATGTGCTTCGCCCCCGCCTACGTACAACGGCCCACGACGGCCTCCGTCCGCGGGCGCGGGAACGCAGCGACTTTCATCCACGACGCCATCAACACCACGGCCCCGGACCTGCAGGGCCGCTTCAGCCTCCTCGGCTCCGCCCGCGGAACCATGTGCGTGCGCTTCCGCACGCCCGACGACCGGGAGGCCGCCATGCGCCGGCAGCCGTTCGCCTCGCGGGACGGCAGCGGCACGGCGGAGCTCGTGCGCGCGTGTGGGGCAGCCATCCTCGACGACTACCTCGCCCACAACATACCCGAGCACCTCGTCCGCGACGTCAACGACCTCCTCGTCCACGTCGCCCTCCGCGACTACCCGACCGAACAGCGCACGCAGAAGAGGATCGACGACAACTGCCGCAGCTTCGGGTGGGTCGTCGAGGTCGACCCGGACCTCTCCACCGTGCACGCCGTGCTCTGCGTCGACCACCCTCGCGAGGTCCCCCGTGAGGTCCGGATCGGCTACGCCGACTGCTCCACCAGCGTCGTGCCGGTGGACGTGCTCGCGGTCTGGGACTGGCCCGCGGCCTTCCGCGCCCATGGAAGATACGTGCGCTTCTTCCAGCCCGATGACGCGGTGGCTCGGGCAGGCTCGGTCTTGCAGGCGCTCTCCTTGTCTTAGGCAGAACATGCCATGGCATTGGCACAAGAGTAGTATTAGTCCAAGTATTATGTTATGTCGTCCAAGTTCTTAGTTAGACCGGTAGCCGGCTTAGTTCGTTAGTTAACGTAAGTAGTGCCAGTACCTTGTCTGTCTATGTGTGTGTTCAGTTAGGGAATAGGTGAGGTTGATGCATGCTTGGTGTAGCGTGTTTGGGGTTTAATTAATTTGCGGTGGAAGCTACTCTATGTAATCATGCATTTTATGTTATGAATTATGAAATGGAGGTGTTATAAAATTCCTGTTCGTGTGCTTGAAAGCTTGAACTTGTTCTTATCGAGAGCGGCTTAAACACGGTTGCACATGTAATTTTTAAAATTTATGCAAATTCTGCAAGAAATGCTTACCAAACTTGCCATTGGGATGTTTCTCTCGGTTAATTACTTTCGCGGGAGCTGCCATTCATATTTTTATTACGTATGCATATATCAACAAAAGGAGAACAATGTTTCTTTGGATTTATTCATTTTGGGGGAGTCTCAACCAGAGCTAGCATGTTTAGGTAAGTAGTAGTAAGAAGACTGAACATCATCTATTCATAATATTATGTACACAAATCGCCGGAGGTGCTTTGCAACGGGGTCGTGCTACAAAGGGGACTCCCCGGAGGTGCTTGCAATAGGGGTCCTGCTGCAAGGGGAGCTCACCAGAGGTGCTTACCAAAGGGGGCTCGCCGATGGTGCTTTTGCAACATGGGTCGTGTTCCAACGAGGTTTGAACATGGATCATGTTGCAATGACGTTTGAAAGATGATTCGTGTTGCAACGCCGGATGGACAAGGAGATGGACGATCGCATGGTGGGCATCACATGCATTGGCAGCTCGAGACCCGGCCGGTCTTTGCTAAAGATCAACCAATCGACGCGTAGCGCCGGGCCTAACTTAATAGCTTAGCACCTACAAGTCTACAACATCGAACTAACATCGCCGTGGCCGACCCAACATGATTTTTCCTTTTCCTTTTCCTTTTTTTTGTTTTGTTTTCTCTTTCTTTTATTTTTCCATTTTTTTAAAATTCATGAATATATTAAAAATTCCTAATTTTAAAATAACTGGGAACATTTTTTAAATTGATAGAACATTTTCTACGTACATCAATATTTTTAAAATTCGTGAATATTTTTCAAATTCATGAACATTTTTCAATTTCCTTAATATTTTCAAAATTCACGAACATTTTCTAATTCTTGAAAAAAATTAGATACTCGTGAACTTTTTTTGAATTCGTGAATAATTATTTTTAAATCCATGAACATTTTTCAAATTTATGAAATTTTAAAATATTTCAAAAACTAGTAGCCGTTTTTTCCTAGCTGGAGCTGTTGCTTTTTAATGGTTTCTTCTTAGAGCATGTACAGCCAGGCACCTCAAACAGCCCTCAAACGCCCGGGCGGACAGCCTAGTCAATGACTGGTAAAAAAAATACGACCCAAACGGGCCTCAAATGCCCGGGCTGACCGGTACCCCTCATATTCAGCACAAATCTGGGGCGGATATGGGACGGCCCGGACGCGTCCGCCACATTGGACTGGCGTTGGGGTCTTACGGGAAAACACTCGGAAACCCGACGGTCTGACGGACGTCTCCTCCCGTAGGGTGTGAACGTCGCGTGGCGCCGCTCCGGCTCGCCGCCCGAGTGCCAAAGTTCGACTATTTAAGCCGGACGGCGTCCCCGGCCCTAGCCACATCCACTTCCTCCCTTTTCGCGTCGCTAGCCCGAGCCCATCCGTCTCTCTCCCTCTTCGTCTCACTCTTCCCTCGTTGTCCGGCTCCGCCATGGCCCGGCAGAAGAAGGCCACTTATGTTATGCTAGCGCCGGAGCGCCGCTTTAAGATGTTGGAGGAGATCCGGGCGAGGCACGCCGCCCGCATCGCATCCGGTCTGCCTCCGGACTAGCCGGAGCCGAAGTAGTAGGAGGAGGAGGGGGAGCAGCTGCTGGCGCCCATGGAGGTGGCGGATCCGGAGGAGGACGACGCGGAGGATCGGGTGGAGGACGATGCGGAGGAGCCGGCACCGATTGCAGGCTTCGCCATGGAGGACGCCATGGTGGAGTTCACAGTCGCCCAAGTGGTGGAGATAGCCGAGCAGCGGGCCATTTTGGAGTCCATCGAGCATGAGGCCTATGTCGAGGCCAACCGGCGGTTCATCCGGTAAGAACGGGCTGCGACCGACGCGCGTTTATCCGAACTGTAGGCGGACGCGGAGGAGCCGGAGTTGCAGCTGCCGCCCGTGTACACGGAGCCTGGCATGGGGATCATGAACATCTCCGACGATGATGAACTATGAGGTGTTCGGGACGCGCGCTTTGAGGATGAGGTGTCCGGGACGCGTGCTTTGAGGGCCAGCTTTGTTGTTCGTGGTTGTAGATGCTCTTAGGGCATCCACAGCGTTTAGAGGCTGGCTTGCCTCTAAGCTGGGACCCACGCTGGATTGTTAGAGTCAGCTCAAAATTACGCAGTGTATGCCAAATGTTCCCTGCCTCTAAGTTGTCGGCTCCTTTCCATCCTCTTGACATGACACATGCATGCTCTCCTTCTATGACATGTAGGGCCAACGAATTATTTTATTTCATGGAAAGAATTGGAGGCTGCCTCCAAGCGTAGCGTCGATGCTAAGCAAATTTAGCTTAGAGGCTGTTCTCACAGTGTATAGCGTCTGCCTCTATGGCCTTAGAGGCTGCCTTAGAGGCAGCAAAACATCACACTGTGGATGCTCTTAGATGAAAAAAACAATCGGACACAAGGAGCGAGCGAGCATTTTTTTTTGGGGGGGGGGGGATAGGAGGGAGCGTTATTCTTGGGCAAGCCCATGTGAGCGTTATAGCGACAATAATCTTGCATGACGCGTATGCACTTCCAGCCGATCCGACCGCTGCCTTCTTCAAGATGCTGGCGGCGGCGGCGCCCAATCCGACTTCGACGCGCATCGAGCACCCCAAGCCCTAGCCGGAACCTTTTCTTTTATATATAGTGCTACAGCGCGTCGCGTTGAGGCAGACGAAATCAAGACACAAACAGAGGAGGGAACACCGCCGCTGCCGCCGAGTTTCTTCCCTGGCTGAATCGATCGATCGATCGCGACGATGGTGCGGCCGCGCGGCACGCCGAGCACGGGGCGGCACCGCATCGAGATGAGCCTCAGGCCGGACAAGAACAGCCGGCAGGTCACCTTCTCCAAGCGCCGCGCCGGCCTCTTCAAGAAGTGCTCCGAGCTCTCCATCCTCTGCGGCGCCCGCGTGGCCGTCGTCGTCTTCTCCGAGGCGGGCAACGCGTTCGCCCTCGGCAGCCCCTCCATGGAGGCCGTCCTGCACCGCTTCGACCACGACAACGACGGCGCCCTTGTCTCTGCCGCTGACGACGACCGTGAGGTGCTGGAGGAGATGTGTCGGGCCAGGGAGGCGACCGCGGAGCAAGTGGCGTCGGAGATTGCGCGGATGAATTCCATCGGGGACAGGGTGGTGAGGGCCCAGATGGGTAGGCGGTACTGGTGGGAGGCCGACGTGGAGGCGCTCGGGGAGGCTGATCTGCCGGAGTTCGCCCGGGCGCTCGAGCGGCTCAGGGCCAACGTGCGCCGCCACGCCGACAAGCTCCTCTCCTGATTCTTTTGGCTGAATTACAAGGCTTGTGCTTGCTTAATTACGCGGTGGTGGTGGTGGAAGCTACCTTAGCTGCAATCATGCACAATTCTGTTACGAAATCTGGGTTGGTTGGAGAGAGGCAATTAACAGGGTTGGAACTTGAATCATGTTGCAGGAGCTCTATGCCTGTGATGAAGTTCTGTCCTTAGTTTTATGTAGGCCAGGTTCTTATCTACTGTAACTTTTAACTGTAGTGATGCATGGTTCTGTTATGAATTTTGATTGGAGAGGGGCAATTAGGAGGGCCAATCCATACGATCCTGTCTTTCTCTATGCTTCTCTGAACATGCTCGATATAACATGATCCTGTCTAAATGAGTATATTGTTGCTACATACTCTGCAAATAGTATCAGCATTGGTCGTGTGATCGTGTGGTTTTTTATCTGTCCGCACCGGAATTTCCAACTACATTGAAACCTAAACCTCAAAGCGGTGTTTCTTTTAAATTGACTTTCACAAAGCGTACGACACCGTCCACTGGTCTTTCCTGAGGGAAGTCCTTATCCGGAAAGCCTTTGATCCCCAATGGATTGCGAGGGTTATGCAACTAGTCTCTAATGGTAGAACAACGGTTAACATTAATGGTGAAATTGGTCCCTACTTCGCCACCTCTCATGGGGTGCGTCAGGGCGACCCCCTGTCACCATTTCTGTTTAACTTGGTCGTCGATGCGCTCGCAGCTATCTTGGATGCGGCAAAACGGGCGGGCCATATTAGGGGAATATATGCCCCATCTTATTGGCGGCGGTGGAATTACCCACCTCCAATATGCGGACGATACCACCCTTATGGTGGAGGGATCGGACGCGGATATCCAAAACATCAAATTTCAATATGTTGCAGGAGCAAGACAATCCATATCATCATGTCCTTCTCTATGATGAAGCACTGTCCTTAGTTTTATGTAGGCCAGGTTCTTAGCTACTGTACCTTAACTGTAGTCATGCATGGTTTTGTTATGAATTTGGATTGGAGATAGGCAATTCAGAAGGCTGGAATTTGTAATTGTTTACAGGAGCAAGTCAGTCTTTCTCTATGCTTTTCTGAACATGCTCGCTATAACATGATACAACACCCGAAACATTGTCATTGTGGATGTTTCTCTTGCACCCGAAACATTGTCATTGTGGATGTTTCTCTTGCACCCGAAACATTGATACTGCAGTAGCTACCAATACCAAATGAGTATATATAGCTGCTACATTACTCTGCAAATAGTATGAGCAATGGTCGGTGTGGATGTTTCTCTTGCAGAGTTGCTTAAGTCCACGTTTTCAGACAGTAACAAAAATATATCCTAGAGTATGTATGTATGCAGTTACAATTACCAAAAGTTTTACAGCAAAGCAGCCACACATGTTGTGCTGAATGGTGGTCACATCTTCATCTATTCCGGACTGCAAAAAAAAAAAAAAAGGAACAACATCTTCATCTATTCCTGAGGACTGCTCTGCTGAACCTGTACATGCTATGCTGAATACCAAAAATCTTGCTTAAGTATGAACTCAAAAGATACAGCTTCTGTACAAGAAAGCATAATGCCCGGAGACGCCATACAGGATCAGTTGAAAAGTGACAGCTCTGGCAGAGTGAATGTTCCTCTTGCTTAAGGATCAGGGGATTACAGACGACAAAAGAAAAAGAAAATTCTAGGCGCGGATGTAAAACAATGTCCGCGTAATTCAATAAATGTTCATGACATTTTTAAAAATCTTCACGTATTTCAAAAAATATGTTCATGACATTTGTAAAGAATGTTTATACAATGTAAAAAAAATTGAATAATTCAGAATAAGTTTCGTGCCATTAAAAAAAGGTTCAACGTATTGTTTAACATGTATCCGAAAAAATGTTCAAACCAAGTATTTGAAAAATACACATCATGTATTTAAAAAATGTTCAGGTGTATTTAAAAATATTACACATTTATAAAAAAAATGGACAATGTGTGTCAAAAATTTACACATATTTTTTTAAATAAAACCCATGAAAACTATTAAAAACACAGAGAAACAAAAGAAGAAGAAAATGGTAGGTTCTAAAACCGGCCCGAACCGGTCTATGGTTCCTTCCAAAATCGTTATAGGAGTTACAATATTGGGCCAGCTCATTCAGTTGAGCGCCAGAGGCGAGGCCATGTAGCCTTGGCGTCTGACTAGAGATGCTCTTAGCGTCTGCAACATCGAACTAACACTGTCGTGGCTGGCCCAACAAGTTTTTCCTGTTATGTTTTCACTTAATTTTCGTTTTAATTTTTATAATTAAATAAATATTATTTTAAATTATTTTATATAATGTGAACATTTTTAAGTTCGTGAATACATGTTAAACAACGTCGTGGCCCTATCCTTCACCCACTTCCTCCCCTCAAGAGCGTTTCCAGCTTTGGCTCGGTCCCATGTCCATCAAATCCTCCACTTTTGCTAAGCTCCGTCATCCAATGAAATGATTGGTGAGAGATTGTGCCATCATTGTTCTTCTTATTGGCGGGGTTCTTGAGATCTTTAAAGAGGGTTGACCACTTTTGTTTTCCATTCAAGTGCGCCCAATAATGGGATCCATGTCAACTACATCCTTCCACACAACTTCCTTCTCCGCCTTCTCGCAGGCGAGTTGCCATTATCGTAGGTCATTGCGGGTGATAGTCTCCGCTTTATTGCCAGCGGTAGGGACCCCCACAAACTCTGCCAAGCCATTGTCCATGGTAGCGGGCGGACTGTGGAGCAAGCGTGGACGGCTAGGATGGAGAAGGAGGTTTGCGGCGCAAACACGGAGCAAGGGTGGAGGAGGACAGCAAACCGGTCTATAGTACCTTCCCAAAAACGTTATAGGAGTTACAATATTGGGGTGGCCCATTTAGTCGAGCGCTAGAGGTGAGGCCAGGCTACATCTCACATGTAGCCCAGGCGTCCGACTGGAGGAGATGCTCTTAGCACCTGCAACATCAAACTAACACAGGCCCAACATGATTTTTCCTGTTCTGTTTTCACTTTATTTTCGCTTCAATATTTATAAATTTGGGAATATTGTTTTACATTTTTATTTTTATTTTGTAAATTGTGAACATTTTTAAGGTGGCGAATATGTTTCTATTTCATGGACATTTTTCAATTCATGGACATCTTTCAAAATTCATGATCATTTTTTTAATACATGGGCATGTTTAAAGAACCATGAACAAATTTTAAATTTGTGAATATATTTTTGACTCGTGAGCATTTTATTTAGATCATGAATTATTTTTGAATTCATGAATAGTTTTTAAAGAGCATTTTATTGAATTGATTGAATTTTTAAAAGGGCGCTGATAGGCGCCGGCGCGCCGGCCCAAATTTGGGCCGGTCGGCTGCCAAGCGTCCGATACATCCTTTTCCCAACCGCTGATTGCTTCGTTTCAAAAGTCAAATACACACAGGAAATACGAAAAAAAAGGGCAGCGTGCGCACATGCCAGATCCCATGCGCTTGCCGGCCGCCCGCACTTGTCCTCGTCTTCCCGTGCTTGGTTGCCACCGCGCCCGTCACCCGCGCTCGCCTGTTGCTCGCCTGCCGCTCGTGCCCGGCACTTGCCTCGGCTGCCTCTGCTCGCCATGGTTGCAGCTTGAACACAGGAGGGTTCCAGCGCGTTGTAGCCATGGTTGCAGCATCCCAGCGTCCCCGTCTCCGGCTCGCCGCCGTTATCAACTTGCACCGCCATGTCTAGCCAAAAAAAGCAACAAAAACCTCCAGTGTTGGGTTGAAGCAAAAAGATTTGCCGGTTCCAGCAAAAAATAATGATGGTTCCAGTAAAAATCTCAGAAGCAGAAAAACTTCGGTAGTCGATTTGTAGTGAACAAATTAGCTAGTTCCAGCAAAAAGAAACGCTGGTTCCAACAAAAAAATCATGCCGCTTTGAGTAATTTTTTTGTTGGTTCCAGCAAATTACATGACGCCGCGATGCATGTCATATAATGGATGTAGCAATTGAGAGCATTGGTTGTAGCAAAAACTCAGACAGTGGTAGCAAAAAAAGTGATACACTGGTTCCACCAAAAAAACATGGTAGCAAAAAAATTGGTTGGCTCCAGCAAAAACCGAAGATGGTGGTAGAGAAAATTAATGTAATTGTAGCAAAAAAATCCCAGCAACAAAAACTACAGTAGTCGTCTAGAAGCAAAAAGAACAGACGGTTCCAGCAAAAAAAAGTGCGATTCCAGCAGAAAAAATTACCGTTCCAACACCTCTGATTGATGTGGTTGTAGCTTTTTCTCTGGCAGGTTCCAGCACCTCCCAGTGTGGACACAACTTTTTCATGGCCAGTTGCAACTTCTTCAACAGTTGAGGGAAAAAGGAGGGTTAAGGGTGGGTGACGAAGGGGATGGAGTTCATCCATGGCTGCTGGAAAGAGAAGGGGATGGATCAGGGTGAAACCGGATCGGATAGTTTCCGGACCAAATCCGGTTCCGAATCCGTTTGTACCGGAAATGGGAAGGAGAAAATGATATCCGGCGGATACGAAGCCGGATACCGGATACCTGCATCGGATCCGGAATAGGATACGGTATAGGCATTATCCGCCGGATACCAGATTATCCGGTTCTAGGATCGGATTATCCGATCTAACTTTTTCGGATTATCCGATTTTGAGTCAGGCCAGCAGTTCAGCCATGCCAAAAATGACCAAGAGATAACTTTTTTTATTTTTTTAGAAATCTCAGCTGCTCTCAACTCACATCAGGGATGAGTAGCTGGTGGCCCACTGCGGCGCTGCCTTTCCCTGTACTTCGGCTCGCGCCTCTCAACCTCTTTTATAGCAGCACCCCACGTACCTTGCACCTGGGTAAGCGAGGTGGTACTAAAACCATCGACCCCCGCTCATGTGCACACGCAGCAGGCAGACAGAGGACATGTAGTGCACAGGCTTCGGCCTTTAGAGGCCCAATAGGCGCACCTAGTACATTTATTTACGGGCTGGATCACTATGGACAGATCAATCAACGAAAAGCACAGCCCAAGAAACGGCATGGGGCGATGGATGGCTATTATATAGCTGTATTACGTACTGTTAATCAATGATGTATTATGCATGGTTGTTTTTATCTATTTTCGTGTATTTATGGATATTTTTATTGTCCGGTAACTTTTGTCCGCTTCCGGTCCGCCGCCGCTCCGTTACCGTACCGTGTCCGTTTCCGATAAATTCCGGCGTATTCCGTATTTGTTTCCGTATCCGTACCGCATCCGTTCCGGTTCCGATTCCGAAAAAAAATATGGAATAGGATATGGTAAGAGCATTATCCGTCCGAATCCGATCCGCTTTCACCCTTAGGGATGGAGTTCGTCCATGGACGCAGCACTCCGCTCGCATGGCTCCGCGCCCTCAACCGCAGTCGCCGGGATTTCGGGGATTCGGAGAGGCGGAGAGAGAGAACGGCGGCAGGGGAACGGACTGGATAGATCTCGCGTGGGGTGGGGATAAGATTTCTGTGGAGAGCAGTGGGCAAGCAGTTGCGTGGGTCCAGGTGGATGTGCGTTACGCGAGGAGGCGACCGGCCCAATTTCGGCCGGCTCGCCGATTGCAAACATTTACCTTTTTAAAATCGGTTAGAAACTGGTAGCCGGGTTTTTTCTAACGGTTTCTGTTCCGATGGAAAAAATAGAGACAGAGAGAGCAATAGGAGACGGTGGGCGAACCGCAGCACGGGCTCGAGCGTTATTCTTGGGCCAGGCCCATGCGCGGCGACCTGTGCCTTATAGCGGACAACAATTCCTCGCACTTCCACCCGGCCGCTGCTGCCTTCTCCACCAAGATGCTGGCGGCCGGCGCCGACCGCACCTTGCCGCACGGGGCGACGGCGCTGGAGATCCCTACACCCTCCGACCGCCCCGCCTTCGTAACCCGCCCGTCCTACGGCAACATCCCTCCGGCCGCCACCGCGGTCTACCTGCCACCGGAGATGCTCACGGAACCCCGGGCCAGCAGAATCAAGGCGTACCTCAACTTCACCGCCGACCCCGAGGCGGAGTACTACGCGCGGCGCCTCGCGTACGCCTACATCACCCCACCGGAGGCCCCGTGCCGCGCCGACCCGGGGCCCTTCATCCGCCGCGTCTTCCGCACCCTCGCCCTCGACATGCCGCAGAACTTCGAGCTCCTCCCTCCCGCCCGCGACGCCGACGCGACTGTGCGGTTCCGCACGCCCGACTTCCGGGAGGCGGCCCTGGGGCGGCAGCCGTTCGTGCTCGACGGCGTCACCGTGAAGCTCCTGCGCGAGGAGGAGACCCCCGGCGTCCGGCGCGCCTCGAACGACTACATCGTCCACGCCGCCCTGCGCGACTACCCCATCGAGCAGAGCACGCAGAAGGGGATCGAGAGCAACTGCTGCAGGTTCGGGTTTGTGCGCGAGATCGACCCAGCCTGCTTCGCGGCGCCCGACCTCGCCACCGTCCGCGTCGTCCTTGAGCTGGAGCACCCTCCTCGAGAGATCCCCCACGATCTCCGGATCGACTACTACGACGAGTATGGCTCAGCCAACGTCGTTCCCGTCGAGATCGTCAGGGTTTGGCACCGCTCACAGTCTCACACTCTACGACGCCAATGGACAGTACGTGCCTCTCTTCCAGGCCCCGGTTGAGGCCGCTTGATGAATCTCAAGCTCTAACAAGTTCTTCAGCTAATTAGATATGAGCATGACTAGTAATTAGTTCTTCAGGGAATGGGAATGTGATGCATGTCTAGCACTGTAGCTGGGCCTAATCTGTGGTGGAAGCTACCTTAGCTGCAAATCTGGGTTGGGAGAGATAATTAACAAGGTTGGAACTTGAAACATCAAAATGTTGCAGGAGCAAGCTTAGAGCCGTAGCCAGCTTAGTTCTTTATTTAGTTCTCCAAAGCTACTCCTTAATTAGCTGCTAGTATGTGTGTGTGGATGATGTTGATGAATACTTTTGGTAAGGTGATGTAAGCTTTGTGTTTGGGGTTTAATCAGTGGTCGATGCTACTGTACCTTAACTGTAGTCATGCATGGTTTTGGTATGAATTTGGATTGGAGAGAGGCTATTAAGAAGGCTGGAACTTGAAGCAGTTTGCAGGAGCAAGTCAATCGATACGATCCTGTCTTTCTCTATGGCTCTCTGAACTTACTCGCTATAACAACATATACTTGGTGATACAACACCCAAAATATTGTCAAATGGACTGACCGCACTAGCAAACCAAATGAGTATAGCTGTTACATACTCTGCAAATAGTATCAGCATTGGTCAGTGTGGATGTTTCTCTTGCAGTCTTACTTAAGTAGTCCACGTTTTCAGACAACAAAAAATATATCCTGGAGTTATTTGGGCAAAGGGCATTTTTATTGGGAGATTTAGTATATATAGTTAAAATTACCAAAAGTTTGACAGCAAAGCAACCACACATGCTATGTTATTTGGGTAAAGGCTATTTTTATTGGGAGTTTTAGTATATGTAGTTACAACTAGAGGTGAGGTGACACTAGTCCAAACCAAATTGATGCAAACTTCAAATCCAATTGATATTTCTTGAAATATAGTATATAATAGTATGGTTGGGTTGAGATTTCAAGGTGCAATCTTTGAATGGTAATTTAACTATTTCTGAGCTAATAAAAGTTAACTTTTAATGTCATTTTTTATACCAAAACTCTCTTGAGAAATACTCCCAAACTACACTGATCCTGAGCGGGTTTATTTATCTACACATTGCATTAGTACAATTTATCCTCTCTAATTACAAAAAAAGATCATCGTCTGTATTTTCCATCTGTCTGAAGAAGGTGATCTGTGCTCGTCTACTTTTCATCTGTCTGAACTGAAGAAGGTGGTCTGTATTAGACTATCGTGTACTTTTCATCTATCTGAAGCAGGTGAAACGTGTACTCTGTCTTCAACCCCAAACTGAATCAACTGGTTAACTAACACTGCAACTGAAACAAGAAACTGGTAAAAAAAAACCTGCGGTGCGGAGCATTCACATAACTAACTCTGGCTAATTGCTGGGAAGAAGCATTCCATTTTGTGGTATTTCTCAGTATCACCAAATGTACATAGAATTTTGGGTTGTTGTCTCCGAGAAAATTAAAGCTTTTGTCCTAGCGAACTAAAAGCTAGGCCATTCTTGTCATGACTTCCTGCAGGATGAGCTTTGTATCAGCGTAGCAGGATCCTATGTTGGCGTCATCCTTGGTGGTGACGGCAGCCTGCAGCTTCTCATTGGCCAGGCCGAGGAGCGGCGGCCTGGCGTCGGGGTCGGCGGCGGTGATGAGCTTGTCGAAGTCGTAGTATATGAAGGTGGCCTTGAGGCGGAGGTACTTGTTGACGTAGTTGGAGGCCTCCTTGCCGAGCAGGTCCTCCAGCGCCAGCAGGTCGAAGGCGGAGCTGCGTATCCGGTAGGCATGCGCCGCGAAGCTCGGCCCAATGTCGGCCATGTAGATGCCGTTCTTCACGAAGGACCGCGTCCCCGTCTCGCCATTGTTGATCTCCTCTGCACGGCATGCATCAGCAGTTCAGCACCGGTTCAGTTCAACCTTGCTAGGAATCAGAATGCATCATGAGGATGAGGTGCCATATATAGTAGGAGTACGTATGAGGATGAGTTACGTACTGTTGCGGATTTTGGGCACCGGCAAGGGGAACTCGGTGAGCCACCAGCCGTTGTTGGCCGGCTCTGGGTCCTCGTCGGCGTCAGCGGTGGTGGCGCGGGCGGGCGCCGTGTGGAGCACGGTGGCGGTGGCGAGGCCGATGCTGAGGCGGAGGCAAGCTGATCGCCTGCCCGTGCCCGACGGCTCGGAGGCGTGGCATGCCACCGCTCTTGGCCTCGGCCTCGGTGACGCGCCGCCGCTGGTGGCGGTGGGGGCGGCCTGGAAGCTTGAGAGGTAGGCGCTTGCCATGTGCGCCGCGGGCGTGGGACTGGATGAAAGACGAGTGGTGTGCGTGCGTTACAACAGGATGAGAAACAGAGTTCTGAAAAGAAATGAATATCCTTGTTTTTTTTTCAGAGGTTGTATTTTTACCAAAACTCTCGTGAGAAATACCCCCAAACTACACTGACCCTAAGCAGGTTTAGGCAGGATGTTAAAAGATAGTTACAATTTATTTGCTCTAATTCTACACAGTTCGAGTGTTTGACAAAAAACTACCATATTTGGGGTTTGCGTCCCAATGAACTACCACTTTAAAAAAGTGATCAAAAACTACCAAATTTTTTTTAACTTTGTGACTAAAAACTACCATTTTTAGATAATGGCCAGTTTAGACGATTTGAACATGTATATGACATGCGGTACACCCCCCGTCAGGGCTGACATGGCGGCAAAGTCAATTCCGTTTATTTTGACCGTTATTACAGGTGGGGCCCACACGTCAGCATCAACCGTCTTCTTCTTCCTCCTCTCTCTCTCTCTCTCTCTCTGACATTTCCTCGAACACCTCGTGCACCTGCGAGCCACCTCCGCCGCCCTCCACTGCCGGCGCTCGCTGTTGTGCTCGTGAATGCCAAAGAGAGAGAGAGGAAATGCGAAAGAGAGAGAGAGGAGGAAGAAGAAGAACGTTGATGCTGACGTGTGGGCCCCACCTGTAATAACGGTCAAAATAAACGGAGTTGACTTTGCTGCCACGTTAGCCCTGGCGGGTGGGTCCCGCATGTCATAAACATGTTTAAATTGTCTAAAGTGGCCATTATCCGAAAGTGGTAGTTTTTAGCTTAAAAAAAATTGGTAGTTTTCAGTCATTTTTTTTAAAAGTGGTAGTTAAGTGGGACGCAAACCCCAAATGTGGTAGTTTTTTGTCAAACACTCCTAAATTTCTCAACTACATGGAAATCTAAACTGAATTTGCCATCGTTAGTTGGGAAGCAAAGGTATTACAGAATGCAGCAAAACATAGTTTAAAATTGTCCAGTGTATTCTTAAAAATATGATTTTGGACTTTTTGTCCTGCATGCTCAGAGAAAGAAGTGGGTACTAAAAGGGTGTGTCCAGCTTCTTGCCGTAAGTCCTCAAGCTCTTCGCCAACTGTGTGCATTGTTTACATGTTTGAATCAGCGGCCTTTTTCTTATTTTTTTCCAACAAGTATAGTACAAGTTGGCTGGAAATGTAAACATGAACATATAATTTTTTTATGCGATGTTTTGGTTGTTGTCGATCTTTGATGATTTTAGCGGTGTGATTTGAAGTAGCATGCTGGACGGTTTTCTACTTCGGTACAACGGTGGAAGCAATGTCTATTTGAGTAGGTACCTGGTAACTGAATGCTTAATGAAGATGCAGTTTTGCTTGATAAAAGGATCTCCCACGATCGATTTCTATCCAGAGAAACCAGACTCAAGAGTTGTGGATGAGTTCTTTCTACATAAATACACAGTCTTGAACTTTTCTGCCAGTCTGCTGCTCATATCAATCACTATGAAATTACATTATTAAATCTTATCAGTTGATCGCTTTTCCTAGTTCAGAGAAACTTCTGACCCGGAATCTAGACTCAAACTAAATTAGCACTAGGCTGTACAGTTATTGCTTTTGTCTCCTGAGCTCAAGTGGCCCTTTTATTGTAGACAATTTTAAAAGTTCTACAAGCTTCATTTTTTCCAAAAAAGAATGCATGCATCTCCTAGAACTCCTATTGTGGATTGGGTGTTGTGCCGGGAGATTGGGTGTCACAAAGTAACAGGGCAATGCTAAAAGTAACCTAGACACTGACGCGTGAATAAGGAGCCCACTAAATTGATTTCAACATCTACGACCATTCAGTTATCTTCTAATACCCCAAATCAGTGTATGTTACTTTGTGACTGTGTGGAGAGTAGACATTCATACATCTTGCGGTCTTCTGAAGTAGCCTAGCAGGATCCTTTATATAAAGAAAAAGACGAGTAGGAACAACTGGTTTCTTCTTCACGCCTTTTTCGTGAGAGCATCATTTCATTTTGTGCAGAGCAACCATGTTAAACCGATGAAGGCACTGCTAAGTAGATGTCACGTACCATATTCATGCTAAACTTGTTGCCAAAAGAAATTGTTGTGAAGTTTTCATCTTTCATTTCACTAGATTGTATTTCCCCTAAAAGAGTCGACCAGATTTTGCTTGGTGTTATTTCTCATTGCTATGCCTCCCCAGGATGCCATGAGTATCCTTTGGATTGCCTCTTATTTGTTATTTCTCATTGAAACCTTGAGAATAAAATTCAATTTACACATGAGAAGACTCACATAATGATGCAAACAATTGAACAATAACTAAATATCATGGAATTGTCGCTTGAAGTCACCACTACTGTACTGATAAATTTCAGCTGATGAAGGCAGTACTGAGCAGATGTCATGTATTATATTCATGCTAAATGAGTTGCCAACTTAAATTCTTGTGAAGATTATGTGCCAAACCTACTATCAACCCTTTGTTTTATTGGTTTTCTGAAAATCAACGAATCGACACTTCCTTGCACATACCGAGCATGATGATGATTCACCCAATACACTGCATACAAATTCAGTTATAAGTGTCAAGTTTGGTCAGAGTGAATATTCATTCCTCTTGCTTAACCAAGTTCACTTAGTTCAGGATCAGGGGCAATGCCCTCTTCATCTAAACATTCAGTTCAGGATTACAGGCGACAAAAGAAAAAATAAATCCTAGGCACAGTGAGATTGAACATGACAGCTGCCATTTATTTACCTACACAATGTATTAGTCGTACAATATATCCTCTCTAATTGACAAAATTAAAATCACTGTTTGTACTCGTGTATTTCTTGTCATCTGTCTCAAGGTGTACCCGTGTATTTCTTTTCATCTGTCTGAAGGTGTACTTCTTTTTTTTTTTCGAAACGGAGGCAAAGATTGCCTCATCTATTAAATAAGCAGAAGAGAATTGCCCAGTTAATTATGGAAAACCGGGCGAAAACCGGAACAACAAGGGTCAAACCCACTCACGTAGACCGAAAACACTCAGGGCAAAGCCCACCCTAAACGACAACATGTCGACCCACGACAGACAACGCAGCTCCGACTCTGACGGAGAACTCAGAAGGACAAAACCAGGCACGGCTGGCACCACAGAAGATTGCCGAACGGGCCACCTGCAGCCAGTCATCGTACACCACAGGGCCCCGCCACCGCAGCTTCGACTCCACAGCAACAAACAATCCGAGGCAATACCGTGGACACGCCGGAGAAGAGCCGACTACCGCAACCATTGCCGCGTCGCCGACTTCGCTCCCCCCATCATCGTTGCCACCGAAGTCTAGACGCCATAGTGATTCTCCCGGGGCCGCTGCCCCGACATCCACCGCTCCGTCGCGCCCCGCGCAATCAACCGGCACCGCCTTCCGGGGCCGCCGCCCCGACATACCACCGTTCCCCTCGAGCAGCAACGTCGCACAACCCAGCTGCCCGCAGCCCACACTGCACAGGGCAACAGCTCGCAGACCACGAACGTCGCACCGCATCCGAGGCCGCCGCCCCGACGTAAAGTCAGACCGCCCCCTCTGGGGCGCATCGACCGAGCCGACACCCCTACCGCCCAAGCGGGACAAGGATGCCACCCAATCAATGTCGAGATAGAGCCCCACCTCATAGAGCTGCCACTCACATTGTTTCCGAGATCGCCATCTCGGCGCACAAACAGAAACCATCCGGAGCCGCCGCCCCGACGCCCACTGTCCCCGACGACGAAGAGATCCGTGCGGACTGCAGAATGCTGACTCTCCAAGACGATGCCTCAAAGAAGGAAACGACGTAGCCGCCGTCATCGCCCGCTTCGACCATCCGAAGCTAGAGATTTCTCCCGGAGAGTCGTGCAATGGAGCTCCACGGCAACGCCTTCAAGAAGGGGAACGACGCCATGGCGCCGCCGTTGCCGGCACCGACTCAAAGTCAGGGCTGGACTTTCGCCCGGAGCTCCACCACACCTCCGAATCCGAACAGATCCGAAGCACTGCACAGCACACAATCGCCAAGGTCGACGTCCACCAGCTCCACCTCGTGGTGCGGCGCCCCTGGCCTACCCGCGAGCAAGCCCAACCGGCACAGCCCGACGCCACTGATTCACCCCTGCAGCACCCCTCATCGACAGCGCGCGGCCGCTGAAACCCCCTCCGCTGCAGCCTCCAGAACCAGCACCCGAGCAGCAGCCAGCGCCACCAGAACGCCAACGCGACAGCTCCAGGCGCCAGAACCGCGTTCCCCACGCGCCCAGCGCACGCAGCGCCACCCTGTGCGGCCGCGCCAAGCCGCCCGACGCGGCCACCCCGTGCAGGCCCGCGACGCACCAGCGCCATAACCGCGCGCCGCCCCTCCCATGGCCGCCGCCAGCGCGCCATGGCCGATCCGCGCCGCCCGGTGCCGGAGAGCACCGGCGCCGCTCCAAACTGCCGCTACCAAGACGCCGCAGCCTCCCAGCGCCAGATCCGCGAAATCCGCGCGCCGCCCCTCGCATGGACGCCGCGAGCGCGCCATGGTCGATCCGCGCCGCCCGATGCCGGAGTGCACCAGCGCCGCCCCTAGCAGCCGCTCCCAGCCGTCGCAGCCCCGCCGAGCCGCGCGCCTCCACGTGACGGTGCCGTCCCGCGCCGCCAGAACGCCCCGTGGGGGGGAGGAAGAGCCCCGCCGCCGCCGCCGCGCGCGCGGGCTTTGCCCGGCGGCGACCTCTGGCGGCGGCGAGGGCTTGGAGAGGTGAGGTGGGGGGTGGCGGCGGCGGCGCCTAGGGTTGCGCCCGGGCCGCTCGCGGGAGCGGCACGGGGCTCGTTCGTTGCCCTGTTTCTGGTTGAAGGTGTACTTCTCATCTGTGTGAAGAAGGTGAAACCTGTATTCTGTCAACTGCACACCATTTCAACCCCAAACTGAATCAACTAACCGATTAACGAACATTGCAACTGAAACACAAGCGGATAAAAACCTGCGGAGCATTCACATGAGCTCCAGATCCTTGGCACTGGCCGCCAACCTTGCGCTCTCGCGGTCACGCTTGAACACAAAGTACAACGGGGTGTAGAACAGGCAGCACAGACCGAATGGAACGATCATCATGGTCAGCAGCCCCCTCGAGAGTGCGTAAGCCCCCGCCACCGACCCGTCCGCCAGATTGACTGTCTTGGCGTTGTAGCCGTAGACCTTCTCGGTCACCATGCCGACGGCGGGAGCGGCCAACGAGGAGAACGAGCCCTCGAACGCGCGGTCGAACGCGTAGATCATGGTGCGGTGCTTGGGAGGGACCACCTCCGCGAACATCGGGTTGTTGGCGCAGGTGGCGCACCAGCTTATGGTGAGGCCCATCAGGAACAGTGTGACGGCGTAGCTGTACCAGTAATCGACCGACTGCGGGATGACCGTGAGGAGGATCCATGTGAAAGGGATGCCCATGAAGGCACTGAACTGAGCACACATGATGCGACCTGAATCCGGGTAGCGTCTTGATACGCGGTCTGCTATTACTCCACCAAGAAATGATCCACTCGCGCAGCCGATGGCAAATAAGCTGTTTAGCCCTGCTGAGCTTTTGTTGTCGAAACCTACGAGGTTTCAAGACTTTGTTAATGTTTAACTCCAGGAAGGAGTTATTGTCAGTTCAAATATTGGAAATTTCCGTTTGTTTGTACTCGTACCAATTAGCTCAAACCACATTGTGAAGAAAACAACAGCAGTCCATGGTAAGGAGCCGACTATGCCTTGCAACACAATGATTTGAAATGTCCGCACTTTCATGACAGATCTTGCTGTTATCCATGAATCCTTCCAAATAGACAGTGGAGGAAAAACACTGTTTCCAACCAAACGCGACCTGCCATTTACATGAAACAGCAACATTATGTTTGAGGACAGATACACATACTGTTATATGGGAAGTTGATGTAGAATCAGGTGGTCATCCAACACATCAGCTTGGAAAAAGAAAACAAGGTTACACTTCCTCAAATTCCAGCTCAGCTGGAGCTGAGAGGAAGTTGAATGAGAAAAGTTGCAAGGATAATGTCAGATATAGTGAAAACAGAAAATAAATATCAGCACTTGATCAGCAGCAAGCCAGCAATAATACTACATGCTAATTATGCTTTCATGATACAACTATTAAAGGTCTATCAAAGAATTTATCTAAATAAGAAGATAATCATACCTCTCATGGGTGTCGTCGTCACCAAAATTTCCTGGAGATGTTTTTCTAGGATCAACGGTGTAAAAGTAAACAAGAAACCCAATCAACAAGCTTGCAAACGCGACCACAATAAATGCAAACCGCCATCCAGGAAATCCCCAATAATCCCTTCCAGCCATGACTGTTGCCACAATACTTCCTCCTATACCACCTATAGAGCCAATGAGGCTCAACAAACCAAACCCGGCGCCACGGGTGCCTTCTCTGTAGCTATCAGCAATGAAGGACTGAAGTGATGGTATCACAATGGCAAGTCCAACACCATTTACACCTCTCCAGAATGCAACCTGCTGAAAATACTGGCTGACACCAACGGCCCCTGTAGATAGAGCCCAGAAGACAGTTCCGATCGCAAGAATAGTGGGGCGATCATACTGAAGAGCAAGGACACCTGCCAAGGGAGATGCTATGGACTTCAGAAAGTTCATTATAAACGTAAGGTATCCCAGATCAGTAGGACCAGCATCGAAGGCGGCACTGACTTCCTTGTAAACAGCGGGGAGGAGATTCTCATCAGCCCGCTCCATTATGGAAGCCAGGTTGATGAGGATAAGGGAGATGGAGAATCCATATATCATCTTTTTTCCCCTGAAAGAAGGAAAAATAATAATTAGGTAAACATTCCATATACCCCGATGGATGCCACATGACACTAACAGAATCCTGGGGATATCTCTGACACAACAGAGTAAACATGTTTCAATTTACTATTCACATCAGTACAATTATACTTAAATTCACTCCTTAAGTCCTTAGCAAGGATCTATAGGATGTCTCACATGTGCACAGTATGTTTTGAGGCGTGGCCAATGGGTGCAAAAGATCTACAATGAAACAGTTGTAATGAATGAATACTGAACTATGCTCCAAAAAGTTAATTGCATTCACACGACATAGGAATTGTAGACATAATACCTATAAGAGTTCCTGTTTTTCATGCTTCGGACTGTACGCATAATATTTGGTGAATTTGCCACTAATTCAGGCCACATCAGCATCCGAAAAGGGAAGGGGGTAACAATGGAAGAACAAGAGTATCCTGTTTCCCCTGTTTCACGCAAGGATCTGCATACGGGATGGACTGTTTCACTTGAATCTCTAGCATTCTGCAAGTGCGGGGAGCTGAATGCAGCCTCACAGGTACTGCCACCCATCTAGTGGAGCAGGCAGGCAACCGGCCATCGTTAGCAACCCGACTAGACGGCTAAGGTCAACGGGATCGAGCTTGCGGTTAGCATCCCTGGATCAGATTCACTCCAGCCATCAATCAAAATGGCACTCCCCAGACGCACATCTGAGTCGCTCGCTCGCTCGGGCACCTGAATGCATTGCTCAGATACACATCTACGCATCTGCTTTTAGCGGGTACAGAGCCTGATCCACTAACTAATCCTGCTCCATCCAGCCTCATTCGCTCAGGTAACGCATACAATCAGTACAGAAATCCTCACTGGCCTTAATTAATTCGAGGCGGGAATCAAATGAACACCACTAACGCATACAGCTGGTGTAAGAGAGGAAAAATCCCCATTAGCCTGACGAAGCTATGCACGAATCGAAGGGAGAGGAACCAGACCACCGTGTGTGGAGCCAGGAGCTTACCTCATGCTGGAAGAGCTTGGAGGAGCGGAAGGCCGAGGCCTCGCGCGGTCTGCGCCCTCGTAGGCTCGTAGATCCGCGAGCGAGAACCCTCGGTTTCCTCCTCTGCTCCCCGGGTGTTTTGCCCCGGATTGTGGGTGGAAAATCGGAGCAAGCAACGACTAGCGACGAGGGGAAGGACAGGAAACTGTCGGCGTGCGTGGGCGCGACCAATGGAAGGAACGCTGATGAGGTGGCCTGCTTCCCGGGTCTTGCGTCCCCGTCACCTCCAGTCTTGGCAGTAATACCCTTGTGTCAAGGATTGTCTACGCTCGACATGTCTACAAAGTTTAGTTTAGAGGATTGAGAGCATCTCCAACAGATGATATAAAATACATTATCAAAAAATGCTAAATGTAAAATTTACATCACCCAAAAGTGGGTTTTATATCACCAAAAAACTCACAACTCCATGTATAATAGATGATGTAAAACTAGTGCTTGAGTGGCATAGCGGCGGGCGCAGGTGCGGCTTTGAATCGGGCGTCGGAGCCGCAGGAGATAAACCGGCGGAGTCACGTAGGTTGTGCGGCACGGCGACGGGGACAGAGATTCTCTGAATAAAGCGACGGCGCGGCGGCCGAGCGGCTTCGATTCGACCGAAGTCAAGGCGTGCGGCGGCGGAATTGCAGGGGCGACCGGAAGATGGACGTACAAACAAAGATACCAAAGCTATGGAGGACTCTACCTCCATCAACATAGTCAATTAGGATCTCTTTTTTTCGCGGGAAAATTTTCGATCTATTCATTTTCAATTATGGCAGTACAACGAATACCAGAAATAATAAAAATTAC
The DNA here is from genome assembly GCA_039707655.1 of Elymus sibiricus. Taxonomy (NCBI): domain Eukaryota; kingdom Viridiplantae; phylum Streptophyta; class Magnoliopsida; order Poales; family Poaceae; genus Elymus; species Elymus sibiricus. The sequence continues at coordinate 438,102,386 of CM077672.1, read as the reverse complement.
ATCTAGATCCGTAGACCACCTAGCGGTGACTACAAGCACTGAAGCGAGCCGAAGCGCGCCACCGTCATCGCCCTTCCCTTGCCGGAGCCGGGCAAAACTTGTTGTATTAGACAGTCGTGAAGTCGTCGTGCTAAGGCCCCATAGAACCAGCGCACTAGAGAGCAACCGCCGCCGATGAAAAGTAGCGTAGATCGGGAGATCTAACCTAGAAAGACACACACGTAGACGAACTACGACCAGGTCCGAGCAAATCCACCAAACACAGATCCATCGGAGACACACCTTCACACTCTCACCGACGATGCTAGACACACCACCGGGACGGGGTCTAGGCGAGGAGAACCTCGACATAGTCGACTAGAATCTATAGCCATAGGGCCCCGGTATGTTATATAAGCCGGCGGCCGGGCTCATCGATAGACAACATACAATTCCTCGGTATTCACCTGTACTTTATACACACCCCTATCGTAATATACACGAGCAGGAGTAGGGTATTATCTCCACCATGGGAGCCCGAACCTGGGTAAAACCTTGCCTCATGTTACCATCCAGCCCAATCGCCTAGCCGGGATACCCTACCTAGGGATCTAGCAGATTTAGCTCCGACAGTGGTGGCCCATGCAGGTCCCGCTTGGTGAACTCAGGGTGTGTTTGGTAGGGTGCATGAGAGCAAAAGTTCCCAATCCGACCCACTTTTGCTTGTTTGGTAGGGTGCATGGGCTCACCTGAGCTATGCCCACCTAATGCATAAAAGGGCCCTCAACCATGCTCATCTCATGCACCCCAAACAGGGTGCATGGGGGCAGCCATGCTGGCCCTGACCCTCGTCCCCACCCACCGGACCATGTCCAGATATGTTTAATTTTCAAAAAATGTTCATAATTTCAACATTTGTTTAGATTTTCAAAAAACATTCAGAATTTCAAATTTTGTTTAAATTTTCAAAAAGTTCAGAATTTCAAATTTTGTTTAATTTTGTTTAAATTTTCAACAAAATGTTTAGAATTTCAAATTTTATTTAAATTTTTCAAAAAAATGTTCTGGATTTAAAAAAAAAAAAAATTTATAAAATTTTAAAATTTCAAATTTCGAATAAATTTTCAAAAAAATTCAAAATTTTAAATATGTTCAAATTTTCAAAAAATGTTTAGAATTTCAATTTTTATTTAAATTTTCAAAAAATATATAAGAATTTAGAATTTTATTTAAATTTTCAAGAAAAGTACATAATTTCAAAATATGTTTAAATTTTTGTTCACTATTTTTCAATTTTGTTCACCGTTCAAAAAATATATTCGGAATTCAAAATTGTTCTGCAAGTCTAAACACATGCAGGCTGCCAAACAAAGTCTCTACTCAGCATGTCTCAGTGCATACATCCCTGCCAAACAACAGCAACTGCATGGACTCAGCATGTCTACACTCAGCATGTATGAGAGGGGAACAACTAAGCTAGGTCCATACATGCTACCAAACACACCCTCAGGGGCTCGATGGGGGTTCAGATCGGTTCCGATGCGATTTACGCGTCGGGCCAGATGTTCATCTTCGGCATCGGCACTTTCATCGCCGACTTGACTAGACACCTCGGCCAGGTCAAGAATTACACTGCAGGCCGAATCGTCAGATTCGGCAACCTGGAGTACTCTACGGATTCCAGCAGAAAGTTGATCCTCTAGGGTTTGGCGTCGCATCAGATCCAGAAGCAGCAGGAGCCGGTTCTCCCAGACTCGATGTCAGATTGGATCCGGGAGCTGCCGAAAGAAGTCGATTTTTGTAATTTTATAGTCTTAAGGGGGCTACAATCCCTACAGCCCATTTTGCACTATTTTTTCTACAAAAAAATATATGTAAATTATAATTGTGTGTTATAAATAAAATAATTTGCAAAATGAAAATGAGCACTTTTATATAGTATATAAATATTTTATTAAAAGCATGAGCATTTTAAACTTATATAAGTATTTATTGAATATATAGAAAAATATAAACTTTCTTAAAGCATGAACACTTTTATATACTACACGAATATTTTGTTAAAACTGTGAAAGATTTTCAAACTTATATAAACAATTATTAAAATATATAGATGAAAAAAAACCTTTTTAAAGCCTGAACACTTTAATATACTACATGAATATTTTGTTTTAAACTGTGAAAAATTTCAAATGTCTATAAGCATTTACTAAAATATATAGAAGCATACAAAATTACTATGCTATTTTTATTAACTATGCAAATTATTACATGAATAGTTTTGTAATTTATAATTTATTATATGAATAAATGTTAAATTAATATGTGATTATTTTTGTAATGCAATTAATTTGATTTATATGTATATTATTTATAACACACAACTATAATTTACATATATTCTGTAAATTAAAAAATAGTGCAAAATGGGCTTCATGGACTGCAGCCCACTTAAGACTCAGAATGGGCTTCATGGATTGCAGCCCACTTAAGACTCATAAACTTGCTAGATTTTCACTTTCCTTAGATCAGGGGCGCCACATGTGGCTTATTCAACCCCATGATTCTTCTTGTATCCCACACACTGTGGTATTTGATCAATAAAGCTTTTGCTTTACCCCTAAAAAAATCTATATATTTCATGAAATGCTCCCGGGTTGTGTGGTTAGCACCGGGTTGACAGGTGAACCCATGCGGCCAACTACTATTCATATTGACCCGCGCAAGTTTTTTTTAGGAAAATAAATATGAGGTTTTTTTTCTTCAAAAAATAGCAGGCCACACGCCTTGCCTCCATGATTCAATGGCTAGTGGCTGACAACGGCCCCCACACCATGCTGGCGTGCCTTGTCAGCGTTGATTTCGTATCCAAATGTGATTTGCACCGTACATGTCTGCCCGAGTCAAGTCGTGGCACCAGTTCGATGTATGCCGCAAGTTTTAGCACTAAAGTGACTTTTCTCGTCAAGTTTAAGTATCAATGGTGTAATTGACTCTTTTCTTTTTTCTCTTTATGTTGTTATTGAACTATTTGTACTCCTTATCTTTCCTTGAAGTACACAAAATGTGTACTATTGTTTCATTGTTTTATACTCCCCCTGTCCCAAAAATGTATGACCATTAGTGTTAAAAATGGTCTTACATTTTGAGACAGAGGTAGTAGAAGATAGCAACAACCATTACAAGACCTCTTTTTCGGCACGGCGAGAAGGAGAGACACTACATGTTACAACTCCAAAGCACACTACTAGTACTCCCTCCGGTCCTTTTTTAGTCTACATATAAGTTGTGTCCAAAGTGAAAGTATCTCTACTTTGACCAAATTTATAGAGAAAAGTATAAACATTCACAATGTGAAATCAACATTCTTAGACTCATTATGAAATGTAGTTTTATAGTATATATATTTGGTATTGTAGATGTTGATATTTTTTAATATAAATTTGGTCAAACTTTGTAAAGTTTGAGTTAGACACAAATCCCCCCTGCACAGTTCACTTCATTTTACTGGAGTTTGATGTTCCCAATTACCCTGGCATATCTTTGTTTTACTTTGACCATCTGATTACCTGTCAGGAAAAAATCAGGAGCGTCGAGCACGTTCGAATAGTATATTTAGAAGGGATCCTCTCAGCACATGATCATGCACAGTTTCAGTTAACACATCTGTATATAGTTGAATACAGAGCAGTGCTTGAGAAGAACCTCCCAAATCTCTTGTGTTATTTTATTTCATTCAAATGAGACTACGTGCAGGAGCTTTACCCTTAAGGTTACATGACTAAGTGCACTAACTACGGCTCGAGCTCAAGAGATTCACAACATCGGAGACATGAGATGAAACTGTTGGATCCTCCAGGATCATTTTAGCATAAGTTTGAACCACCAAAATGAATTGGGAGATGAATTACCTGGATCTGATGATCTTGCCATCTCCTTCTTTTTATCACCTCACCACCACCAGCTTGATCTGGTGGATGTGCTATGCCCTTCCCAGTGCTGACAGTGCAGGGTTTGATCGGGAGCCTCTTTCCTTAGTGTTTCTGAGAGTGAGGGAGAGTGAAGTTGAAGTGGATAGCCTAGAGCAGCAGCTAACCAGCCGTAGCTGTCCTTCCCTCCTCTCTATTTCTTTATATGTGTTGCACTGTGCACCAGGGGAACACACACCTAGTTGGACCAGCAGCTGCCCCCGATCAAGGTAGCTCAGCTGGTTAGGTAGCTACAGTAGGCGGTGCCACTGTAGCCACCGGAGCACTTATGCATATTGTACTTCTTCAGTACCTTCTCAACATATGCTCTCTGAGACAGCCCCAAGATCCCTCTGGATCTATCTCGATGAATTTCAATTCCTAAAACATAACTTGCTTCACCGAGATCCTTCATATCAAATTTCGAGGATAAAAACCTCTTAGTTTCCAGCAGCATATTTTTGTCACTTCTGGCTAAAAGTATGTCATCAACATACAGTATCAGGAAGATAAAATTACTCCCCCTGAATTTAACATAAACACAATTGTCCACTTTATTCTCTTCAAAACCAAATTTCCTTATAACTTCATCAAACTTAAGATACCATTCCCTTGACGCTTGTTTCAAGCCATAGATGGATTTCTTGAGATGACATCCTAATTAAAGAAAATTAAAGTTTCCTTGATGTTAATGATGTTTCCTGGTTTTGGTTAGACCACAGTTATGATGGGGATGGGTTAATTAGAATTGAAGCTAACCCTAAAGTAAAAATTCCCAAATCCCGAAACCCTAACTAAGGGAAATCTCCATTTTGATGAACCCTAGCCCTAATCCTAATGAACTAAAGGCTGTGGGTGCTCAGCTAAAGGGCCTCGTCGCCGTCTGCATGTTGTGGCGGCGCCGGAGCCACCAGCTGATGCCGCCCGCCGTCGCCGCTATGCGGGGGATGCCCGCGCGCGTGGCTGCGGTGCGAGAATGCACCGGCTAGTGCCGCTCGACGGGGCCTCGCGCTGGCTGGAGCCGCACGGGACTCCGGCGAGAGGGGCTCACCGGCGCTGACGCTCTCCTCCGCCGCAGCTGGCCTCGCCGCTGCGTCACCGTCTTTTCTCCCTCTGGTGCTTGCGGGAGGAGAAAGGGGATCGGGGGAGGGATGGGCTAGGGTTACAGGGGGGTGATGGCTGGGCTGGCCTGTTTGGCCGGGCCAGCAGGCCGGCACGGCCAAGGCCAGGCTGAGGCCTGGGGACAGAGGGAGCTAGATGGGGCTGGGCTCGATTTTATCTGGCCCAGCTCGACGGCAGATGTTTGCCCAAAAAAAACTTATGCATTTTGGGCTAAATTTCTGTTAAAGGGCAGAAATAAAATTGAGTAAAAATGCCAAATATTTTTTCTGATAATGTTCATATTTTATGCAATAAAGTGAATATTTTTATGGCTAAATTGATGTATAAATTACTATGGTTATTTTGGCAATTTAATTATTTAGATATTTTAATTTCTATTATATTTTAATATATCATGTTATGCCATGTTTAAATTATTTATGCTGCAATTAATTATGTTTAGTTATTTTTCCATTATGGCATTTTATTTTGTTCATGAAAATTATTGTGACCATTATGGCATAACGTTTCCGCTGCGAAATAAAGTTTAATGGATCCTCAAATTAAGTGTGGTTTTATGCTTGTCATTCTGACCAAAGTTGTTTGACGGGCATTTAAACCGCAAAATTCTTTTATTGATCCGTTTCACTTCTGGCCAAAGCTGATGTGAACGAGGTTAGTAGAAGAAACTAATGAAGTGAGGATCATTAAAGTGTGGCTTTTATTTATCAGTTTGGCCAAAGCTAATTGTTGAATATTTGTCCACAAAATTTTGTTGTTCATTTTCATCTCTGGCCAAAGCTGAATTGAATATGATCAATAAAATTTAAATATGATGATGATGATGCTTCCTAAAGCATTTTGAATTTTCTTTTGCAGCACCTAATGTCTCTCATATTGCTGGAATGCTTAATGGCATTGAGCAACTTAATGGTAGCAATTATGCTATATGGAAGGAGAAGCTTGAAATAACGATGGCCTTACACAATATTGATTATGCTCTCCTTAATGATCCTCCTGAGGCACCTTGTGACGCCCCCGACTTAATCGTGCGCTAATCATACACGCAAATGCACACGATCAAGCCTAGGGACTCACTTGAAGATATCACAACACAACTCTAAACACAAAATAAAATAATACAAGCTTTATATTACAAGCCAAGGGCCTCGAGGGCTCGAATACATAAGCTCGAGATCAAGCGTCAGCGGAAACAACATAATATCTAAGTACAGACATAAAAGGGAAACAAGTTTGCCTTAAGAAGGCTAGCATAACAACGACACTGGATCGAAAAGGCGCAGGCCTCCTGCCTGGGAGCCTCCTAACTACTCCTGGTCGTCGGTCTCCACGTAGTAGTAGGCTCCATCGGAAGTGTAGTAGCAGTCATCGGCGGTAGCAGCTGACTCCTGGGATCCATCATCTGGTCGCAGCAATCGGGTATGGGGGAAAAGAGTAGCAAAGCAACCGTGAGTACTCATCCAAAGTACTCGCAAGACTGACATCAGAACTATACTAAATATGCATTGGTATCAAAGGAATGGGGCTATATCTTTGGACTAAACTGCAGAAATGCCAGAATAGAGGGGAAGACTTAACCTATCGAAGACTAGCATCTTCAGCGTCTTGCAGCATTAGAAGAGTGCAGATTGGTATATAATTAAAGTAGCAAGCATGTTGTAACAAAGCCTAGAGATCCTTCCTCGACTCCCTGTGAGAAAGCGATCCCGGAGCTTCCAAGTAATTAACATGTATCCAGTTCAAGTAGTAGTAGATCGGGATACAACACTGAGCGTCCTGTTACCGTGGACATGGCTATTCGAATAGATAACTTCCCTGCAGGGGTGCACTACTGTTACCCAACACGCTCGATTAACTCTGGCCGGACACACTTGTTGGAAATATGCCCTAGAGGCAATAATAAATTGGTTATTATTATATTTCCTTGTTCATGATAATCGTTTATTATCCATGCTATAATTGTATTGATTGGAAACTCAAATGCATGTGTGGGCACATAGACAACACTGTGTCCCTAGTAAGCCTCTAGTTGACTAGCTTGTTGATCAAAGATGGTTAAGGTTTCCTAGCCATGGACATGAGATGTCATTTGATAACGGGATCACATCATTAGGAGAATGATGTGATGGACAAGACCCAAACTGTAAACGTAGCATTTGATCGTGTCAGTTTATTGCTATTGTTTTCTGCATGTCAAGTATCTGTTCCTTTGACCATGAGATCATGCAACTCACTGACACCGGAGGAATACCTTGTGTGTATCAAACGTCGCAACGTAACTGGGTGACTATAAAGGTGCTCTACAGGTATCTCCGAGGGTGTCTGTTGGGTTGGCATGGATCAAGACTGGGATTTGTTACTCCGTATGACGGAGAGGTATCTCAGGGCCCACTCGGTAATACAACATCACAATGAGCCTTGCAAGCAATGTGACTAAAAGTGTTAGCCACGAGATCTTGTATTACGGAACGAGTAAAGAGACTTGCCGGTAACGAGATTGAACTAGGTATAGTGATACCGACGATCGAATCTCGGGCAAGTAACATACCGAAGAACAAAGGGAACAGCATACGGGATTAACTGAATCCTTGACATAGAGGTTCGACCGATAAAGATCTTCGTAGAATATGTAGGAGCCAATATGGGCATCCAGGTCCCGCTATTGGTTATTGGCCGTAGAGGTGTCTCGGTCATGTCTACATAGTTCTCGAACCCGCAGGGTCTACACACTTAACGTTTGGTGACGATTAGTATAATTGAGTTATTATGTTGGTGACCGAAAGTTGTTCGGAGTCCCGGATAAGATCCCGGACATGACGAGGATCTCCGGAATAGTCCGGAGGTAAAGATTGATATATGTGATAATAGTGTTTTGATCTCCGGAAGAGTTCCGAAGTTCACCGGAAGGGGTTCCGGATGTTTACCGAAGTGTTCGGGTGCAGCAACACTTTATATGAGCCAAAGGGATAAAGCCCACAAGGTATTGGAAAGTGCAAAAGTAGTTTTGCTGCCGCGTAAGCGGTACTACCGCTTGGTGAAGCGGTACTACCGCCGGAGCGGTACTACCGCTTGGTGAAGCGGTACTACCGCCCGAGCGGTACTACCGCTTGTGTGAAGCGGTACTACCGCCCAAGCGGTACTACCGCTTGTGTGAAGCGGTACTACCGCTTATGCGCGGCTGGGCACGATTCGGCAGGGTCCGAATTGGACTCTTTTCCTGCGGGCCAAACCGACCTTGTGCGGGCAAAACCGACCCGGAGGAGGCTTTTACTCCAAGTTTAGACCCCAAGGCTCAACATATAAATAGAGGGGCAGGGCTAGCACACGGGACACATCAGGATTTCCCAAGCCGTGTGCCGGCAACCCTAGCCCTCTAGTTCCTCCGTCATAATCTCCGTAGTGCTTGGCGAAGCCCTGCAGAGATTGTTCCTCACCACCATCACCACGCCGTCGTGCTGCTGGAACTCAACCACTACTTCACCATCGCTCGCTGGATCGAGGAGGTGAAGGCGTCATCAAGCCGTACGTGTGTTGAACGCGGAGGTGCCGTCCGTTCGGCACTAGATCGGAAGGATCGTGATTGGATCGCGGGACGCTCGGCGATTTGGATCGCAAAGACGTTCGACTACATCAACCGCGTTTATTAACGCTTCCGCTTAGCGATCTACAAGGGTATGTAGATTCACTCTCCCTCTCGTAGATGCTCATCACCATGGATAGATCTTATGTGTGCGTAGGAAAATTTTTGTTTCCCATGCAACGTTCCCCAACAGTGGCATCTGAGCTAGGTCTATGCGTAGATGAGATCTCGAGTAGAACACAAACGAGTTGTGGGCGTGGGTGTATACATATTGCTTGCCGTTACTAGTTGATACTTGATTCCGCGGTATTGTGAGATGAAGCGGCCCGGACCGACATTACGCGTACGCTTACGCGAGACTGGTTTCACCGCTGCGTGCACTTGTTGCATAAAGGTGACTGGCGGGTGTCTGTCTCTCTCACTTTAGTTGAATCGGTTCAATGAAGAGGGTTCTTTTAGAAGATCAAAAAGCAATCACTACACCACGTTGTGGTTTTGCGTAGGTAAGAACGGTTCTTGCAAACCCGTAGCAGCCACGTAAAATTTGCAACAACAATTAGAGGACGTCTAACTTGTTTTTGCAGGGTATGTTGTGATGTGATATGGCCAATTACATGATGAGATATATGTGATGTATGAGATGATCATGTATTGTATAGAATATCACGACTTGCATGTCGATGAGTACGGCAACTGGCAGGAGCCATAGAGTTGTCTTTAATTATTGTATGACCTGCGTGTCAATCATTAAGCGCTATGTAATGCTTTACTTTATCGCTAAACGTTAGCTATAGTCGTGGAAGCAACAGTCGGCGCGACAACCTTATGGCGACACGTTGATGGAGATCAAGATGATGGAGATCATGGTGTCATGCCGGTGACGATGGAGATCATGCCGGTGCTTTGGAGATGGAGATCAAAAGCACAAGTTCATGGCCATATCATGTCACTTATGATTTGCATGTGATGTTAATCCTTTTATGCATCTTATTTTGCTTAGGACGACGGTAGCATTATAAGGTGATCCCTCACTTAAATTTCAAGATAAATTGTGTTCTCCCCAAGTGTGCACCGTTGCGAAAGTTCGTCGTTTCGAGACACGCCGTGATGATCGGGTGTGATAGACTCTACGTTCGCATACAACGGGTGTAAGCCATGTTACACGTGCGGAACACTCGGGTTAAACTTGACGAGCCTAGCATGTACAGACATGGCCTCGGAACACAAGAGACCGAAAGGTCGAACATGAGTCATATAGTAGATATGATCAACATGAAGATGTTCACCATTGAAACCACCTCAACTCACGTGATGATCGGACTTGAGTTGGTGGATTTGGATCATGTTACACTCGAATGATCGGAGGGATGTCAATTTGAGTGGGAGTTTTTTAAAATATGATTAACTAAACTCATTATCTAAGAACAATAGTCTAAGTTGTCTTTGCTATGTTTATGTTGTAGATCATGGCTCGCGCAGTAGCACCCCTGAATTTTAATGCGTTCCTAGAGAAAGCTAAGTTGAAAGATGATGGAAGTAACTTTGTGGACTGGGCCCGTAATCTAAGGATTATCCTTACGGCTTCCCAGAAGGCTTATGTCCTTGATGCACCGCTTGGTGATCCACCCGCTCCAGTTGAGTCTCTAGACGTTGTGAACGCCTGGCAGGCTCGTTCTGATGATTACTCAATAGTTCAATGTGCAATGTTGTATGGCTTAGAACCGGGACTTCAAAGACGTTTTGAACGTCATGGAGCATATGAGATGTTCCAGGAGTTGAAGTTTATCTTTCAGAAGAATGCCCGGATCGAGAGATATGAGATCTCCGATAAGTTCTATGCTTGCAAGATGGAGGAGAACGGGTCTATCAGTGATCACGTGCTCAGAATGTCTGGGTACTCCACCCGCCTGGCTGAGTTAGGGATGCCCCTTCCGCCAGAGGCTATCACTGACAGAGTTCTTCAATCATTGCCACCTAGCTACAAGAGCTTCGTGTTGAACTATAACATGCACGGGATGAACAAGTCAATCGCCGAGCTGTTTGCGATGCTGAAAGCCGCTGAGTCTGAAATTCAGAAGGAGCATCAAGTGTTGATGGTCAATAAAACCACTAGTTTCAAGAAAAATGGCAAGGGTAAGAAGGGTAACTCCAAGCAGAGTGGCAAAGCAGTTGCTCCTCTCGTGAAGAAACCCAAGGCTGGACCCAAACCAGAAACTGTGTGTTTTCATTGCAAGGGAACTGGACACTGGAAGCGGAATTGCCCCAAGTATTTGGCTGACAAGAAGGCGGCCAACAACAAACAAGGTATATATGATATACATGTTATTGATGTGTACCTTACCAACTCTCGTTGTAGTGCCTGGGTATTTGATACCGGTGCGGTTGCTCATATTTGCAACTCAAAACAGGAACTGCGGAATAGACGGAGGCTGGCAAAGGACGAAGTGACGATGCGCGTGGGAAATGGTTCCAAGGTTGATGTGATCGCCGTCGGCACGCTCGCTCTTCGATTACCGTCGGGATTAGTGATGAACCTAAATAAGTGTTATTTGGTGCCTGCGTTAAGCATGAACATTATATCTGGATCTTGTTTATTGCGAGACGGTTACTCATTTAAATCAGAGAATAATGGTTGTTCTATTTATATGAGTAATATCTTTTATGGTCATGCACCCGATGTGAGGGGTTTATTCTTATTGAATCTCGATAGTAATGATACACATGTTCATAACATTGATGCCAAAAGATATAGAATTGATAATGATAATACCACTTTCTTGTGGCACTGCCGTTTAGGTCATATTGGCGTAAAACGCATGAAGAAGCTCCATGCTGATGGACTTTTGGAGTCACTTGATTTTGAATCACTTGACACATGTGAGCCATGCCTCATGGGCAAGATGACTAAAACGCCGTTCTCTGGAACAATGGAACGGGCAAGTGACTTATTGGAAATCATACATACTGATGTGTGCGGTCCGATGAGTATTGAGGCGCGCGGTGGTTATCGTTACTTTTTCACCTTCACTGATGACTTAAGTAGATATGGGTATATTTACTTAATGAAACACAAATCTGAAACATTTGAAAAGTTCAAACAATTTCAGAGTGAAGTTGAGAATCATCGTAACAAGAAGATTAAATTCCTACGATCTGATCGAGGAGGAGAATATCTGAGTTATGAGTTTGGCAGTCACTTAAGACAGTGTGGAATTGTTTCACAATTAACACCGCCTGGAACACCACAGCGTAATGGTGTGTCCGAACGTCGTAATCGAACCTTATTGGATATGGTGCGATCTATGATGTCTCTTGCCGATTTGCCACTATCGTTTTGGGGTTATGCATTAGAGACAGCTGCATTCACTTTAAATAGGGCACCATCGAAATCCGTTGAGACAACGCCATATGAACTTTGGTTTGACAAGAAGCCAAAGCTGTCGTTTCTTAAAGTTTGGGGATGTGATGCTTATGTCAAAAAGCTTCAGCCTGAAAAGCTGGAACCCAAAGCGGAGAAATGCGTCTTCATAGGATACCCAAAAGAGACAGTTGGGTATACCTTCTACCTCAGATACGAAGGCAAAGTGTTTGTCACTAAAAACGGAACATTTCTTGAGAAAGAGTTTCTCTCGAAAGAATTGAGTGGGAGGAAGATAGAACTTGATGAGGTTGTTGAACCTTTACTTCAACCTGAGAGTAGCGCAGCGCAGAAAGTTGTTTCTGTGGAGCCTACATTAGCTGAAGAGGAAGTTAATGATGATGATCATGAAGCTTTGGATCAAGTTGCTATCGAACCTCGTAGGTCGACAAGGACGCGTACTGCTCCCGAGTGGTACGGCAACCCTGTCTTAGAGGTCATGTTGTTAAACAACGATGAACCTACGAGCTATGGAGAAGCGATGATGGGCCCGGATTCCGAGAAGTGGTTAGAGGCCATGAAATCCGAGATGGGATCCATGTATGAAAACAAAGTATGGAATTTGGAAGTATTACCTGAAGGGCGTAAGGCCATTCAGAACAAATGGATCTTTAAGAGGAAGACGGACGCGGACGGTAATGTCACCGTCTATAAAGCTCGACTTGTGGCAAAGGGTTTTTCACAAGTTCAAGGAGTTGACTACGATGAGACCTTCTCACCCGTAGCGATGCTTAAGTCCGTCAGAATCATGTTAGCAATAGCTGCCTTTTTCGATTATGAAATTTGGCAGATGGATGTCAAAACAGCGTTCCTTAACGGTTACCTTAAGGAAGAGTTGTATATGATGCAACCAGAAGGTTTTGTCGATCCAAAGAATGCTGACAAAGTTTGCAAACTCCAGCGATCCATTTATGGACTGGTGCAAGCATCTCGGAGTTGGAATCTTCGTTTTGATGAGGTGATCAAAGCGTTCGAGTTTATACAAGTTTACGGAGAAGCTTGTATTTACAAGAAAGTGAGTGGGAGCTCTATAGCGTTTCTAATATTATATGTGGATGACATATTGCTGATTGGAAACAATATAGAAATGCTGGAAAGCGTAAAGGAATATTTGAACAAGAGTTTTTCAATGAAGGACCTAGGAGAAGCTGCTTTCATATTAGGCATCAAGATCTATAGAGATAGATCGAGACGCTTAATAGGACTTTCACAAAGCACATACCTTGATAAGATTTTGAAGAAGTTCAAAATGGATCAGTCCAAGAAGGGGTTCTTGCCTGTTTTGCAAGGTGTGAAGTTGAGTAAGACTCAATGCCCAGTGACTGCAGAAGATAGAGAAAAGATGAGTGTCATCCCCTATGCTTCAGCCATAGGCTCTATCATGTATGCAATGCTGTGCACAAGACCCGATGTCAGCCTTGCCATAAGTATGGCCGGAAGGTTTCAAAGTGATCCAGGAATGGAACACTGGACGGCGGTCAAGAATATCCTGAAGTACCTGAAAAGGACTAAGGACATGTTTCTCGTTTATGGAGGTGATCAAGAGCTCGTCGTAAAGGGTTACGTCGATGCAAGCTTTGACACTGATCCGGATGACTCTAAGTCGCAAACCGGATACGTATTTATTCTTAATGGGGGTGCGGTTAGCTGGTGCAGTTCCAAGCAAAGCGTGGTAGCTGATTCTACATGCGAAGCGGAGTACATCGCAGCCTCGGAGGCGGCGAAGGAAGGTGTCTGGATGAAGGAGTTCATGACAGATCTTGGAGTAGTGCCTAGTGCGCTTAACCCAATGACTCTGTTTTGTGATAATACTGGTGCCATTGCTCTAGCCAAGGAACCAGGATTTCACAAGAGGACCAGACACATAAAACGACGTTTCAATTCCATCCGCGATTACATCAAGGAGGACGACATAAATATTTGCAAAGTACACACGGATCTAAATGTTGCAGATCCGTTGACTAAACCTCTTCCAAGGGCTAAACATGAACAACACCAGAACTGCATGGGTGTTCGATTCATTACAATGTAAATCACATAGTGATGTGAACTAGATTATTGACTCTAGTGCAAGTGGGAGACTGTTGGAAATATGCCCTAGAGGCAATAATAAATTGGTTATTATTATATTTCCTTGTTCATGATAATCGTTTATTATCCATGCTATAATTGTATTGATTGGAAACTCAAATGCATGTGTGGGTACATAGACAACACTGTGTCCCTAGTAAGCCTCTAGTTGACTAGCTTGTTGATCAAAGATGGTTAAGGTTTCCTAGCCATGGACATGAGATGTCATTTGATAACGGGATCACATCATTAGGAGAATGATGTGATGGACAAGACCCAAACTGTAAACGTAGCATTTGATCGTGTCAGTTTATTGCTATTGTTTTCTGCATGTCAAGTATCTGTTCCTTTGACCATGAGATCATGCAACTCACTGACACCGGAGGAATACCTTGTGTGTATCAAACGTCGCAACGTAACTGGGTGACTATAAAGGTGCTCTACAGGTATCTCCGAGGGTGTCTGTTGGGTTGGCATGGATCAAGACTGGGATTTGTTACTCCGTATGACGGAGAGGTATCTCAGGGCCCACTCGGTAATACAACATCACAATGAGCCTTGCAAGAAATGTGACTAAAAGTGTTAGCCACGAGATCTTGTATTACGGAACGAGTAAAGAGACTTGCCGGTAACGAGATTGAACTAGGTATAGTGATACCGACGATCGAATCTCGGGCAAGTAACATACCGAAGAACAAAGGGAACAGCATACGGGATTAACTGAATCCTTGACATAGAGGTTCGACCGATAAAGATCTTCGTAGAATATGTAGGAGCCAATATGGGCATCCAGGTCCCGCTATTGGTTATTGGCCGTAGAGGTGTCTCGGTCATGTCTACATAGTTCTCGAACCCGCAGGGTCTACACACTTAACGTTTGGTGACGATTAGTATAATTGAGTTATTATGTTGGTGACCGAAAGTTGTTCGGAGTCCCGGATAAGATCCCGGACATGACGAGGATCTCCGGAATAGTCCGGAGGTAAAGATTGATATATGTGATAATAGTGTTTTGATCTCCGGAAGAGTTCCGAAGTTCACCGGAAGGGGTTCCGGATGTTTACCGAAGTGTTCGGGTGCAGCAACACTTTATATGAGCCAAAGGGATAAAGCCCACAAGGTATTGGAAAGTGCAAAAGTAGTTTTGCTGCCGCGTAAGCGGTACTACCGCTTGGTGAAGCGGTACTACCGCCGGAGCGGTACTACCGCTTGGTGAAGCGGTACTACCGCCCGAGCGGTACTACCGCTTGTGTGAAGCGGTACTACCGCCCAAGCGGTACTACCGCTTGTGTGAAGCGGTACTACCGCTTGTGCGCGGCTGGGCACGATTCGGCAGGGTCCGAATTGGACTCTTTTCCTGCGGGCCAAACCGACCTTGTGCGGGCAAAACCGACCCGGAGGAGGCTTTTACTCCAAGTTTAGACCCCAAGGCTCAACATATAAATAGAGGGGCAGGGCTAGCACACGGGACACATCAGGATTTCCCAAGCCGTGTGCCGGCAACCCTAGCCCTCTAGTTCCTCCGTCATAATCTCCGTAGTGCTTGGCGAAGCCCTGCAGAGATTGTTCCTCACCACCATCACCACGCCGTCGTGCTGCTGGAACTCAACCACTACTTCACCATCGCTCGCTGGATCGAGGAGGTGAAGGCGTCATCAAGCCGTACGTGTGTTGAACGCGGAGGTGCCGTCCGTTCGGCACTAGATCGGAAGGATCGTGATTGGATCGCGGGACGCTCGGCGATTTGGATCGCAAAGACGTTCGACTACATCAACCGCGTTTATTAACGCTTCCGCTTAGCGATCTACAAGGGTATGTAGATTCACTCTCCCTCTCGTAGATGCTCATCACCATGGATAGATCTTATGTGTGCGTAGGAAAATTTTTGTTTCCCATGCAACGTTCCCCAACAACACTTTATCGGGTCATGCCCGGCCTCGGCTGATCGACACACCGCAGCCCTACCTAGAGCTCAGCAGAGAGGTCCCCGCCGGTCTACATCCTAAGTGCTCAGGGGTCCTGGGCCCATCGCCCTTTGCACTCCGGGTCGTTGCGCACATGGCGGGTCCAGGCACCACCTCTGTCTTGGATGGCGCCGGCCCAACCATGCCGCAATGCTGAACTGGACGTCTGACAAAGCTTTCGGCTGATACATACGGCGTAGAGGGCCCCATTAAACCATTATCCCACGTGGTGGTAGTGCGTATAGGCCAGTGGCCAACTCAGATCAATACCCAAATCCGTTAGCGCATTATTAGGAGCTCGCGGTGACGATTAGTACTCCTGTCATCCCGTCTCGAGGAAGTGCAACAAGGGCCAGGCCCATCCCTCTCTAGGGCGGTCTCTGCCTGCCCGGCCGCGCCTCATAATTAACTCACGGGTACCCTCTTGGTCAACCCGACTTCACATCTCTCGCGGGTACCCCTCGGGGTCGACCCGTCTTTACCCGGGGACTGAAGTAAAAGTAGGGTATCCGTGTGTTCATCACATCAAGGGGGAATCCGAGGAATCACCCTCGATGGATTCCTACTCGATGTAGTCCGTCAAGGAGAACCAGGAGGAATCACTCTCGATGGTCCACACTTGAGGGGTTGCACGACAGAGTCATCACCGGGAGGGGAGAGCGAGGAATCACCCTCTGCAATCACCACCGATGTGTTATACTACAGAGATATCATCGGGAGTGCAGTACGAGGTATCACCCTCGGCACTCGATAGTAGCCCTGCAGAGTCGTACAACTAAGGGGGGGTGCGGTGATGTGACGGTATCTGCACATCGATCACAATGATCGAGGTACTGGTAACAAAGCGGGGCAACAGGGACAAGGGTGATGGGTCACTGATGGATCACTAACCAACCTATACTAAGCAGATTAGGATGACATGTAAAGTAACAATAGCAGGTTACAAAAACAGGCTATGCATCAGAATAGGAGCAAGCAAGTACAGTAGCAAAATCTAATGCAAGCATGGGGGAGAAAAAATAGGCGATATAGGAATGATCAAGGGGGTTTTGCTTGCCTGGAAGCTCTGCTGAAAGGGGCTGGTCGTCAGGGGCGTAGTCGTACTCGGCAGTAGCGTCGGTCTCGGGGTCTATCGGGAGAGAAGAGGGGGGAAGAAACAATAAATACAAGCAACAAATGCAATCACAGATGCATGGCATGGCAGCACGTTATTTGAGGAGTGCCTTACTGCAGTACTGCGCAAGTTAGTCGGAGCGGGAAACATCTGGAGGTGTTTTACCAGCTCCGGGCAATTATCGAACAGATGAATCGGAGGGGAAAGTTCCATGTTCATCATGTTAGGGAGGTGTGGCAGGTATGTGGGTGGCATATTCGGATTCTTCATATTTTTCTGATCGTTTTTCATATATAAATTATTTTCATCCGAGTTACGGTTTATTTTATATGATTTTTCAAAGTTTTACTGAATTTCTGGAATTAATTTAATTATTTAAATTCGAATTATCCGAAACAGTGTAGTCTGACGTCAGCATGACGAAAGGATGACGTCAGCGGTCAACTCTGACTGGCCAGAGTCAAACCTGACCAGTGGGTCCCACTGGTCAGTGACTCAGCTAATTAAATAGGTTTTAGTTTTAATTTAATTAGGTTAATTAGCTAGTGGGGCCTACTGTCAGTGTCAGATTAATTAACTAATTAACTTAATTAACGTAATTAGGATTAACAGATTTAATTAACGTTTTATTTATTAATAAAATTATTTAAATTTTGGCGGGACCCACATGTCAGTGGCCCACGGGGTGCCCAGTCAGCAGGGTTGACTGGGTCAACCCGGTCAACGGGACCCCACGGGCCCACAGTCAGTGGCACAGGGGGCCCCACATGTCGGGCCACGTCAGCGTCGACGGCGCCGTCGCCGGAGTTACTCCGACGACCAAATTTCACGGCGGCGCGCTCGGGTGGGGGTTCGGGTTTCGCGTACAAGGGGTCTCCGGGCTCGCACGGGAGAGGGAGGGGAAAGGAGCCGCGTCGATTGCCGGTGGTGCCGTGGGCTGGGGTGGCCTGGAACGACGGCGGCCGGAGTTCGGGCGGTGGCGGGATCGACGAAAGAGGCCACGGGGAGGAGAACTAGCAGCACGGGCGGCCTCAGCGAGGAGCACTGAGCACGCTCATGTGCTCGGGCGAGCGTGACAACGACTACGGCGACGGCGGGGAGCTACGCGGCGGAGCAAGCTTCGGGCGGCGATGGCAGCGGCGGCTACGAGCGCGGGATCGCACGGGAGAGGGAGGGGAAAGGAGCGCGGGCTCACCGTGAGCCTGCAGGTGAGCTAGGTGGGCGCGGGGAGGGCTCGACGGCGACTAAATCGACGGCGAGGTGACGGCGGCCGTAGGACAAAGAAGAGCTCGGGGAGGACGCTGCGGTGGCTCCCGGCTTCGGTTCGTTGGCGGAGACGGCGTAGTCGAGGACGGTGAGCACAGGGGACAGGTCAGCGAGGCGAGGCGGCGATGGTGGCCGCGGGATCGAGCGGCGCCCGACGACGTCGGCGCTCGGGTGAGGTGGAGAATGAGGGAGAGAGGGAGAGATGGCGGGCTAGGGTTCGCCAGGGGGGTGCGGGGGTCCTTATCCGCGCGGGGCACCAGCGAATGGTCGACAGCGAGGCAGGACGGCGAGTGGACGGCGCGCGCGCGCGTGCGAGCGCCATGGCTTCGGCCTGGCAAGAGGAAGGAGAAGGCCGAGGTGGGCTGGGCCGTTTTGCACTGTGCTACTCAAGCCCAGGGCGCCAGTAAGTTTTTACCCATTCTCTTTTTCATTTTCTGTTTTCTGTATTCTTTTCTGTTTTGTAAATTGTTAGACCACCATTTGAGTTTTGTAAAATATGTAACTTAGCTCAATAATTACAATGCAATATTAACTACTACTAGAAATTGGTTTGGAGATAATATGATTTCATTTGCAATTTTATTAATTAAAATGGGATTAAACATTGCTGTTTGGTTCTGTTTTAGGATGTTAGACTCATCTAGGGGCTTTAGGTGATGTTGTTTTTCTTAACACAATTAGTTATGGATTATTTCCTATTTAATGAACATTTTAGTTTTGAAATTTGAACAACTTTTATTTTTACTTTACATTTGAATTTCAATTTGAATTGGGATTTGAAATGAGATATGATCTAAATGATGATCAAGCACTGTTAAGCATGATGACTTGGCATGATTAAGAGGTGATCACTGTGCTTAATACTTGGGGATGTCACACACCTAAAGAAAATGATGAAAATTATGATGTCCTCAAGAAGGATTATGATGTTATGAAGGCTAAGTGGGATGACTCTAATCGCAAATGCCTTATGATGGTAAAGGGTTCCATTACACAGAGTATGAGGGGAGCCCTTCCTGACTGTGAAACGGCTAAGGGGTATTTTGCAAAAATTGAGCATCAATTTAAGGGGTCTTCTAAGGTTTATGCAACAAGTCTCATTAGAAGACTAATTGATGAAAAGTATGATCCCACTGGAAGTCTTCGAGAGCATATCATGAAGAAATGTAACATGACTGCCAAACTCAAGACTATGGAAATGGAAATCTCTGATGGTTTTCTTGTCCATTTTATTATGTCATCTTTGCCCCAAGAGTTCGCTCCATTTGTGATTAACTATAATGCAATGGATGTAAAATGGGGCGTTGATGAAATGGTGGCACGCTGTGTGCAAGAAGAAGAAAGGCTAAAGGCTGACAGAATTGAGCATGCTAATCAATTCAAGGTTTCACAAAAGAGAGGTACAATAAATTTGTGAAAAATTATATAAAGCCTAAGCCTAATAAATTTAAGGATAAAGGCCAGTCTTCAAAAAGTTCTCAACAAAAGAAGCCTGAGAAAGCCCCTAATCCAGAAGGGAAAGGACCTGAAGGATGTCACTTTTGTGGTAAAGATGGGCATAAGCAAAAGGATTGTTATGGTTTTAAGAGATGGCTCAATAATAAAGGTACTGATGTAATTACTTTTGTTGAAGAATCCCTTTATGTTAATTATGCCACCAACACTTGGTGGATTGATTCAGGTGCAACGATTCATATTTCAAATTCGTTGCAGGGATTCCATATGAGGAGGACCCTAAAAAGAGGGGAAAGAACCATTAGAGTTGCTAATGGTGTTGAAGCTGACGCCGAGGCACTTGGAGATTTTACTCTCACACTTCATACCGGCTTCAAGCTTCTACTACATGACGTTCTTTATGTATCCTCGATGAAACGGAATTTGGTTTCCGTTTCATGCTTAGATGATGATGGTTATGAATGTCACTTTGGGAATAATCGATGTATAGTGTAAACTACGAGCCATTATCCTTCAGTTGAGGGAAGCCAATTATGTATGATGATAATAATGTTGGTCTTGCCTTTAGACAAAACAAACTTTATGTAATTTCCCTCTGTGATGATGTAAATAATGTGGGTTCTACCTCGAATATGAATGTTAGTACCAAACGCAAACATAATGATAATGAGACTTCTTCGAAATTATGGCACTATCGGTTAGGCCATATTTCGAGGGGGAGGATTGAGCGTCTCATTAAAGATCAAGTTCTTCCTTCTCTCGATTTTTCGGATGCGGATGTTGATCATTGTATCGACTGCATCAAAGGAAAATATGTTAAGCAAATTAAGAAAGGTGCAAACTGAAGCACGGGAGTTTTGGAATTAGTTCACACGGAT
Organism: Elymus sibiricus; assembly: GCA_039707655.1. NCBI lineage: Eukaryota > Viridiplantae > Streptophyta > Magnoliopsida > Poales > Poaceae > Elymus > Elymus sibiricus. The sequence goes on along the minus strand of CM077672.1, from coordinate 438,081,572 downwards.
ATATGTGGTCTGTTTAATGTGAGATCGATGGACGGTTTTAATTCCTTCATAACGTTCACCGATGATTTATCCCGTTATGGATATATTTATCCCATTAAAGAAAGAGCAGAGGCATTAGACAAGTTCAAGATTTTCAAAGCTGAGGTTGAAAATCAAAGTAACAAAAGGATTAAAGTTGTGAGATCTGATCGTGGTGGTGAGTACTACGGCAGACATACTACTTATGGCCAAATTCCTGGACCGTTTGCAAAATATCTACAGGAAAATGGCATTATGGCCCAGTATTCGGCACCGGGCGAACCTCAGCAAAATGGGGTGGCAGAAAGGCGAAACCGCACTCTTATGGACATGGTGCGGAGTATGTTAAGCCACTCCACTTTGCCGGTGAATTTATGGATGGAAGCCCTTAAAACAGCAGCACATATTCTCAATAGGGTTCCCAGCAAATCGGTGCCTAAAACACCGTATGAATTATGGACTAGGAGAAAACCGACCCTGAATTATTTTCATGTATGGGGCTGTCCAGCTGAAGCAAGGATTTTCAATCCAATTATGGGAAAATTAGACCCCCAAGACAGTCAGTTGCCATTTTATTGGTTATCCTGACAAATCTAAAGCATATCGGTTTTATTGTCCAAATCAGGCAACAAAATTTGTTGAAACAAGACACGCTGTGTTCTTGGAAAATGATATGATGAGGGGGAGCATGACATCCTGGGAAATAATTTTGGAGGAAAAACATGAATATGTCCCGACTCCAATTATTCAAGAACCTATTTTCCCGGTGTCTGCTGATGTTGCACTTCCTGCTGAAAGGATCGTTAATGCAACGCCTGCTGAGACTCCTGTGACCGCTTCAGACGTCACACCTGATGATGTATCTATTGAAAGTTCTCAGCAGCCTCAAGTTGTTGATGATGTGCCAGTTAATGAACCTCTCAGAAGGTCACAGCGGACTAGAAAGCCTGCTATTCCTGATGATTATCTCACTTACATGAGTGAAGATATGAATGAGTTGGTGTTGGACAATGATCCTACGTCGTTTAAGGAAGCTATGCAAAATGAATTTTTGTCCGAATGGCTTAATGCTATGAAAGATGAAATGAAGTCCATGAGCACCAATGAAGTATGGGACTTAGTAGAAATTCTCAAAGGAGACAAAACAGTTGGATGCAAATGGGTCTATAAGACCAAACGTGACTCCAAAGGGAATATCGAAAGGTTTAAAGCAAGGCTTGTGGCAAAAGTCTTCACTCAAAGAGAAGGGATTGATTATAAAGAAACTTTTTCGCCCGTCTCTTCTAAAACCTCATTCAGAATAATTATGGCACTTGTGGCCCATTATGATCTGGAACTACATCAGATGGATGTCAAAACGGCATTTCTAAATGGTGACTTACGTGAGGATGTATACATGGCACAACCGGAAGGTTTTGTTATGGAAGGAAATGAGCATTTAGGATGTCATCTCAAGAAATCCATCTATGGCTTGAAACAAGCGTCAAGGGAATGGTATCTTAAGTTTGATGAAGTTATAAGGAAATTTGGTTTTGAAGAGAATAAAGTGGACAATTGTGTTTATGTTAAATTCAGGGGGAGTAATTTTATCTTCCTGATACTGTATGTTGATGAGATACTTTTAGCCAGCAGTGACAAAAATATGTTGCTGGAAACTAAGAGGTTTTTATCCTCGAAATTTGATATGAAGGATCTCGGTGAAGCAGGTTATGTTTTAGGAATTGAAATTCACCGAGATAGATCCAGAGGGATCTTGGGGCTGTCTCAGAGAGCATATGTTGAGAAGGTACTGAAGAAGTACAATATGCATAAGTGCTCAGCCTCGCCTCCTCCTGTTGTTAAGGGCGATAAATTTGGGACTTTCCAGTGCCCAAGAAATGATTATGAATCTGCGCAGATGAAGTCAATTCCTTATGCCTCAATTATTGGAAGTATTATGTATGCACAAGTGTGCACTCGCCTTGATTTAGCATTCGTGACCGGGATGCTTGGCAGATATTAGTCTAATCCAGGTTTGGATCACTGGAAGGCTGCTAAGAAAGTCTTGCGTTATTTGCAAGGCACTAAAGGTCTCATGCTTACGTATAAGAAATCTGATAACCTCGAGGTGGTGGGTTACTCAGATGCTGATTTTGCGGGGTGTGTTGATACTAAAAAATCCACGTCAGGTTATGTTTTCACCCTCGCAAATGGACCTATATCGTGGAAAAGCTCCAAACAAACTGTCACTGCATCGTCGACAATGCAGGCAGAATTTGTGACATGTTTTGAGGCTACCGGGCAGGCAGTATGGCTGAAGAATTTTATCCCGGGACTGAGAGTGATTGATAGCATTTCCAGGCCAATCACACTCTACTGCGATAATCAACCCGCAGTGATGTTTTCGAGTAACAACAAGTCAAGTGATGCTGCCAAGCACATTGACATCAAGTTTCTTGTTGTGAAAGACAGAGTCCAGGATCAGACAATTAATGTCAAATACATCAATACTAAGTTGATGTTAGCGGATCCGCTCACGAAAGGCTTACCACCCAGTGTTTTCAGAGAGCACGTTACGGGTATGGGTTTGGTTGAAAGCTTTTGATCCTGGCAAAGTTGGGACCGTTATGACACCATCTCCCCGAATGGGCTCGTTTTGAGATCGAATGGGAACCATAGTCACTTGGTTCAGCAGTACTTAATTGACTATTGTAATCTATTGTCTTGGTGTACCATTTTATCAAGAAATGAGCCTGTAATGTCTGTAATGTTTATGATGCTTATGTAAAGAATTATGTAAATTAAGTTGATGGTTTATGTGAATAAAGTTTATGGAGCTCATAAGTTAAAGAAGTTTCGTTTTGATATGGAATGATGTATCATAGTCACTGGGTTCAGCGGTATTTAATTGACCACTGTAATCTTTTCGTCTTGATGCATTATTTTGTTGAAAAATGAGCTTGTAAATTTAGTCTTACGATCAAGGGGGAGAATGTTGGAAATGGTGATGATCTTAAAGACTAAGCTATGGTTACTATGCTGTGGCTATTATGTTAGTGGAAAATATCTAAACTGCTACTGTAGGCGGTGGCTACAGTGGCACCGCCTACTGTAGCTACCTAACCAGCTGAGCTGCCCTGATCGGGGGCAGCTGCTGGTCCAACCAGGTGTGTGTTCCCCTGGTGCACAGTGCAACACATATAAAGAAATAGAGAGGAGGGAAGGAGAGCTACGGCTGGTTAGCTGCTGCTCTAGGCTATCCACTTCATCTTCACTCTCCCTCACTATCAAAAACAAAAGGAAAGAGGCTCCCGATCAAGCCCTGCACTGTCAGCACTGGGAAGGGCATAGCACATCCACCAGATCAAGCTGGTGGTGGTGAGGTGATAAAAAGAAGGAGATGGCAGGATCATCAGATCCAGGTAATTCATCTCCCAATTCGTTTTGGTGGTTCAAACTTATGCTAAAATGATCCTGGAGGATCCAATAGAAACAAGCAGTCGTGTGTCTCGTAGCATGCATTTGCAGCTGCCGGATCTGTTCTTTTTGCCTCAAAATTAAGCAGCAACCCCCATCGCAGCCAGATCGATCAACACGTAAGAAAAACCCCACCTTGCTCAAGTAAAGGGGCAGTAACTAAAACGGGTCCCCTCCCACGACATTGCTTCGGAGATGATCTGACTGATCACTTGGAGTCGTCGGTGGGCAGATAGTGTCTGTTGGTGAGCCAGACGGAGTCGGCGACGGCCTTGGCGCCGTCGTGGTTCCGGTGCCACGCGTAGTAGGCGTGCGTCCGGTTCTTGATCTCCAGCGTCGCGTGCCCGAAGCTCGCCTCCCTGAACGCCGAGTACGCCGGCTGCGGCTCCGTGAAGCTGCATTCATTCATTCATTCAGCAATGCATGGCCGCAGGAGCAGAGCACCCTGCATAAGTTAATCAATTCAGCAACCAACGTACTTGTTGGCGATGCCCTCGATGTTGCCGCCGTCGCCGATAGTGACGTAGACGGGCGCGTCCATGTCCCGCACGGGCGTGGCCTTGCCGTTGACGATGTTGTAGGCGACGTTGGAGAAGCGGCGGCTGCGCTCGTACGAGTGGACGTGGCCGGCGAGGACGAGGTCCACCTTGGCGTCGACGAGCCAGCGCTCGAACTGCACCCGCATCGTCTCGCCCTCCATGTAGTGGTAGTTGTTGCTGTTGTACCAGGGCGAGTGCATGAGCACGATGAGCCACGGCGTGGCCTTGCGGTCGACGCGGCCAAGCTCGTCCGACAGCCACGTCCACTGCGGCGTGTACTTGCCGTAGGAGGAGTAGGAGGAGAGCACGATGATGTGGGCGGAGGCGATCTTCACCGAGTACCAGAGGGGCTCCGTGCTGCCGGCGGCGCGGTACGGCGTGCGGTAGCGGTGGGTGAAGGGCTTGAAGGGCACCGTCTCGCCGATCTCCGGCGCGTAGTCCAGCTCGTGGTTGCCGGCGGTCCAAATCCAGGGCTGGTACGCCACGCTGCGCTCCACGAAGCGCGCCCAGCTGTCCCAGCGGCGGTTGTCGTGCAGCGGGTAGGCGTCGGCGTAGGAGAGGTCGCCCACGAAGAGCACCGCGTCGCCGCCGTTGGCCTCGTAGTGCGACAGCGTGCTGTTCGAGTCGAACGTCTGGCCCAGGTCACCTGCCGCCAAAATTAATAAATATATTTAAGAATCCCACAAAAAAGATTAATAAATATGAATAAAAGATCCAGCTTGATCATTTATTCCTGCAAAACAAAATAATTATATAGCTTGATTATTCCTCAAAACAAAATAAATATCCAGCTAACCAAACAGCTAGTGTTATCAGCCAAATTGTTATCCCAGCTTTTCTTTCGTTATACTACAGTATAATATATATCCAGCTAATAAAAAAGATCCAGCTTGGTATTTATTTTGCTTTGAGGATTTTTCCCCAATTAGTGATTTTTCTCTTTCCTTATTCATTTCAGACAGCTATGACACTGGCTCACTGCCTCACTAGAACAGTCAAGATGGCGATCTTGTCTTGATCGATACATCCCAGGAAATTCAGACCCCAAGGAAGTGGACGTGTCAGCTACTTGCACGTCGGACGCCGGCCGAACTACGCACAAGAATATCATACTGTATGGGTCTCTGACATGGATTGGATGCTATTGCTAGCTACAGTAACGTCTAGCGACGACAACGATGACTGACGACCGATGCATCCTGTCACAGATCCTACCGACCCGCTTTGTTTCTACCGATCCATGGACTAACCAATTAACCAACTGTTACAGCAGGCATGGATCTTATCTTCCAGTGTTCATCCAGCATGAGAAAAAGTCTGATCAACAACATACCGATGAGTCCGAACTTGAAGGGCACGTCGGGGCCGGGCTTGGGAGGGGCGGTGAAGGAGAAGGTCCGCACCGTGTGCCCGAACCCCATCGCGTAGTAGTACTTGACGCCATGCTGCAAGCACGAGCACCCACGGGATCGATCAATGGCACGAACACGCCATTGAGGAGGCTCTGAACGAACGAGCCGAAGGTTTCGTGTTGGTTGGATTGGTTACCTTGAGGTTCCTGAGGGTGCAGTGGTGGATGAAGCCGGAGGTGTAGTTGAAGTAGTCGTAGCGCGTGTGCGTGGCCTGCGCCGACATGTCCATCTTGTCCGGCGAGGGGCCGTACCTCACCGTGCCGTTGCCCAGCTCGCTCGGCGTCACCCACGACACCGTCATCGCCGTGCCCGTCTGGTCGCCCAGCGTGATGTGCACCTGCGCAACGGACCGCCCGAAAAAACAAGATGAGAAATTATTGCTCCCTGACGACCCAAGAACCTGTTTCGTACAGATCGAAATTCAGAGAGACCGACCTGCTGAGGGGCATTGTAGCCCGGCGGCACGCGGAAGACGTCGGCGTCGAACGGCATGTCCGCGGTGGCCTCCAGCTTGCGCCGGTACGCGGTGGTCACGCCGGCGTCGCCCGTGGTCGCCGCCGTGGCGGCAAGAACCACGGCGAGCGCCAGGAGCGCCAGGCGCCTGCGAGCCCCCATGCCTCCCCTCCCCTGTTTCTTGTATCGAGACTAGTGCGGAAGCGGAAGCAGAGAGGACGAGGAAACAGAGGCTCTCCGTTGGTTCACTGCGAGGCCGAGGAAGAAAGACACGAACGAGGATGGGGTAATATAGGACAGCAGGAATCTTTTGCCCGTCATGCTCTAACTAAGCCCTAATAACAAATCAGAGATTTTTAAGCGCGGGTCGCATGGTTTGGGTGGAATATCCGCGGATTGTGCTCGTCGGACAGCCAAGTCGGACGAACTATTAAACTAGTAGTCCGAAGTACGGGGTGGAGAGTTGACTCGGAGCCGGAGCTAGAGCTAGTCTTTCGTTTGCTTGCGCATGGGATTGGGCGGGCGCTGGGGAAGAAGAATATGGCGTCCGTGCCGTTCCCACCGGGACCGACGTCGGTCGCCGTGTGGGCGCGCCGGAGCGAGATGGGCGGGCTTGTTTGACCGACGATTGGATTTGGCACGCCGACCCCGACGGCACGGCCACCAGGACCAGCTAGTAAATGAATCGTGGCTTGGCTCGAACTTAGGGCATCGTGCCGCAAAACGCCCGCAAATCGTATGGAGCCAAACGTCCGGATCATTTCCAGCGTCTAACGCAATGACGTACGCATATGTCAGCATCAGCATCAGCATCAGTGGAAGGTTTATGGGCGTCCGGACTCTGTGCCACCTAAGCGACTGGCCACGCGGTCCCATCCAAAACCCTCTTCAGCGGGTCCTCTCCAGTCGTGCCTCCGCTCTAGGCACTCCAGAGCGGACGCGGCTGGTCCGCCGCATGCCGTGCATTGAAGAGGTGCGGCAGCCGAGAGCGCCGCCCCGCGCCGTGTTCAATGCCGGCTTAGAGCGACGCGACCGGACTGGCACTACCGGAATCAGGGACTATGCCGACGGCCTCAGGCCGTCGGCTTAGATCATAAACCGTTGGCATAGACCTATGCCGACGGCAGCCGTCGGCATAGACCCGCCGGCCTCGATTACGTCGGCGTACCCCAGGAGGACCGCCGGCATAGCTAGGCCGTCGGCATAGCCCAATATGCCGACGACTTTGGTTAGGCTGTCGGCATAGTATCACCGTCGGCAACAAATTACACCAGACGGCAGCTGACGACGCCGTCGGCAAGCCTACCCAATCAGAGCGCGCCACGTGTCACACCTATGCCGTCGGCATACATGCGGAAACTATGCCGACGGTGAGGCCGTCGGCATAGGTATAACACGTGGCGCGCCCTGGTCTAGCCTGGGGTGTATATATGCCGACGGCCTGGCCGTCGGCGTAGTGATGTATACCGACGGCCAGGCCGTCGGCATATATCTGGGATGTTTTTTTTTATATTTTCTGTTTTCTTTCTATCAATTTCACAGCAGCACATATATATATAAAAAGTGCACATCATGATATATATAAGAAATACCAGGACATATGTAACATCAACATCATCATATAAAGAAAGCAGAACCAAGATCATCCTCAAGATCACGTAGAAGATCATCTAAACAAGATCACAGCCAGAAGTTGTCAAGTTCATCATCATCATCTAAACAAGATCATAGCGCCCACGACACAACTCATCTCATACAAGCTCATACAAGATCATAAGCACCTAAACACGTGTACGACCATCGGAAGCATCAGAAGCACCACCGTCGTAGGCGCCGCCAGCAGAAGCACCAGGCGGAGCACCGACGAGGTAGAGCGGAGTAGTGTGTGGGCTCTGTGTAGTAGAAGTACCAGCACCGCCACGAGCGGATGATCCGCCGGTTCCCTACATGTTTGAGAAGATATGGTAAGGGGAAATATGATAGTGCTGAATATGAGAATAACTACTAGTTGAATGGTCTGACGATGTACTAACCGGAGTCCAACTGCGTGTTGCCACAAATTGTTCAAACGAAAGCATAATCGGTCGTGGTCCAGGAGGTGGTGGTGGTGGTTCCATATCAGGAACTGTGCCGCTTCTCATAGCCGCAAACATAGCCTGGAAGTTAGTTGACCAAGGAAACACAAAGATCAGAAGAAATGAAACTGCAATATTGACGTTGGTTCTAAGTGGGCAAAACTAACCGGAATCACCCTACGGTTGTAGTCCGATTCTGCTTGAACTCTCAGGTCGTACTGGGTGAGCTCCTCACGAAGAGCCTCCACATAGTCGACGTAAGCCTACAATATGACATGACATGATGGAACTCGTCAAACATAGCAATGCAGGAAATAAAGTGAAAAAAGGAAGATAAGAGGGAAAATGCTTACAGCGTGCTGCACGGCTAGGCTGGGCTGTGGACGGGCCTTGCTCGAGGTCTGGTTGGTAGCTCGGAGCCATGTGTAGGAGACAGAAGGAGTGATCACGCCATCCAGAACCGGGTAGCAGCCATGCCACTTCGGTTGAATGGCCACCACCGCCGTCTCGTCGGTCTCCGACTGTATGCACTCATCAACGGTCGACCCAGGATTGAACTGCTGAAACGAGTGCGTGTAGTCCGCCAGGTGCTGCTCGGCCTGGCCGTAGTACTCGCCCTCGCCCTCCTGGCGGTTACTCCGCACATGGGCAAGCTGCCACGCCTCGATGTGTGAGACCGGCCGATTCAACTTTTCCTCCTTCATAGAAGAAGAAAAAGAACAGAAGTTAGTCATACATAAGAACATGAAGGTAAATAGAAGAAGAATAATGTTTCATGTATATAGATATACCTGGAGTTTCTTGTAGCGCCAGTGGTTCCGGTTTCCTTGACGGTGTGTTCCGTCGGTTCCTCGATTAGCCTGGTTTTTTCTGCTCTTGGCAGCAAACTCTGCATCCTCCCCGAGCCACTTATCCACCAAACTCTCCCATCCATCACGCTTTCCGTAGCACCAAGAAGGAACAACCTACATAATGGAAGCATGGCATGTCAACACGAAACAATGAAATTTACCGCAAACGTCGCATTCTGAAGTATGGGATACTTACGTCCAAGTACTGCTGCCTGGTCAAGGTAAGCTTCTCCTTCTTCGCCTCCTTCTTGGTCATCTTCTAGCCCAGAGCGTTGTGATAGTAGTGCGAGATGGCCACCCAGCGCACCTCGTACTGCATCTGACGGGCCTTCTTCCTCGCAGCCTTCACGAAGACCACGTCCGCAGTCGCCTTGTCCTCCTCACGAACTCTATACAATTCCTACAATCATCCATAAATCCAGAATGAAACATGACATAAGTGATTTCGATGATAAACTATAAACGGAACTGAAGACTCGTGCTTCTGAATAGAACTTACCCAAAAAATTTGGGTCACGGCCTTAGCGGCCGTCCCGTACCCCGAAAGGCTGGCAGCTTCGTAGTGCTCCCAACTCATGGCCAAAACCCGAAGCTCCGGGTTATCCCTTGGCTGCGGGTTGTACAACCCCGGCCAAAATTTCTTCAACAATATAATGATAATGCCGTTTGGAAGACGGTCGGGTCCAACAACTTTTCAGTTGCTGCAAAAGAATCAAAATATTAGCATGTACAATCAAAATAGTAGTATGTGTTCAAAATATGATTAAGAGCCACTTACTCTGTCCCCGTGGGCTCAAGGAGCCACTTCTGCTCCTCGGTAGCAGGAGGGGGAGGTAGTCGCGCAATACCACGCAGCCACCCCTTCTTACCACCCCCCCTCCTCGCCACCCCCTCCTCGCCACCACCACCCTCCTCCTCAACATCCTCCTCCTCATCCTCCTCAACCACCTCCTCAACCTCCCCCTGAACCTCCTCCTCCTCCTCGAACTCCCTCTCATCACAAAACTGTAGGGTAACACAGCAGAAAAAAAAAATTCCGACCTACGCACCAGCCCAGGACCACTATGGAGACTGCATACAAGGTTTGATCATTTTCGTTACCGACTCGTAGCGCAGCGGAAGTAGAGTCGATGACGATCGGCGGTGCAGATCCCCGCAGCTAGGATTTACAACCTCCCAACCGCGAGGATGTATACCCTCATCCGCCCCCGGACAGTCCTCCGGGAGGCGGTCGGATAGTCTCTCGGACGGTGTCACGGACAGCCCTTCGGGAGGACCATCGAAACTCGGACAGTCAATCGGACAGCCCTTCGGGAGGACCATCGAAACTCGGACAGTCACTCGGACAGCCCTTCGGGAGGCACTCTCAAACTAAGACCGAAACTACGATCTCTCTACAGAGTTGCACACATACGGTCTCAACTATCCGGCAGGGCTTCGCCGTCCAGAACTAGTTCCTGCCGGAACCCAGACAGCCTTTCGGCTCTACGAAACTATTTCGCTGGGAGGGAGAGAGAAGCCAGACAAGTCTATGGCATGTGTATGAGAGCAAGGATGAGATTTGGGCTGCCCCCTCCACCTCTATTTATAGGAGAAGGAGGGGTGGAGGGGCTGAAATTTCAGCCACATCCATCCATGTCATCTCCAAGATATTTTGGAGCAAAAGCCCAAAAAGGTGGCTTTCCAAAAAGTAATCCAAAAAGCACTTTCACTATTCACGACGTCAGCGTCCGTTCGAACTGAAAATATTCATGTGGGCTTAGAACATTTCCAGTACCCACTAAAATAATTTTCAACGCGATCCGAAACAATTCCGGTTTAGTGATTTTCATCTGCGAAAAGCATCTGAAGCGGTTCCGGCAGCTCCGGAACATTTCCGGTTTTCATCCCGGAAAATTTCAGAAAGTTTCCAGAACGATTCTGGCACCCTCCAAGAATTATCAGGCATGTGCCGAAACCATTTTGACTTTATGGTGTACTCCGAAACAACTTTTCGGTTTAGTGATTTTCATCTGTGAAAAGCAACTAAAGCGGTTCCGGCAGTCCGGAACATTTCCGGTTTTTGTCTCTGAAAAATATCAGAAGTTACCGGAACAATTCTGGTACCTTCCAATAATTTCCAGGCATGTGCCGAAACCAATTTGACTTTATGGAATACCCTGAAACAACTTTTCAGTTTCACCGGAACTATTCCGATATCCTCTCCGGAACGTTTCCGTTTCGTCCGAAACTTTTTCGGTGATTTTCTCTCAGACTCCCCGTCTAGTATTCAGCAGATAGATGACCCTTAAGCGTGTGACCCTATAGGTTCGGTGAAGTATAGACATGACCCGGAACCCCTTCCGATCAATGATCAACATCGGAGCCGTGGACGCCCATATTGACCCCTATACCCACACGAATGAATATTCGAGTGAACCTCCAGTTGCCGTGTGCTATTCCTGTTGCTTCGCGATATGTTGCAAATACCCGAGGTGAGACATGTTGGCATCCCCGCGGATCAACAACTTGTCCACTATGCCAGTTACCTCGTTACCGGTATTGTTCTCTTTTCTCGTTCCCGTGTTCCGGCATCCCCGTGATCAAATCACAAAATGTCTGGCCAGACGATGATGGATACCGTAACACCGAGAGGGCCCAGAGATATCTCTCCATCGTCGGAGGAGCAAATCCCAATCTTGAGCTATCAAGTTACTTGACATACTTTTCCATGAACCCGTAAGCCGCCGTAATAGCCACCCATTTACGGATGACGTTTAACAAACCCCAAAGTTCATGAAGCAAGCATGAAGTAACTCGATACTCTCATGGTCTAAGGAATTATGCAAACGTTAACCATCTCTGTGTTATTAACCATTAACTTATGACGAATGAATCTCATAGCATAACATCAATTCGGGTCGATTCAACACAAGTGTTCTACCAACATTGCGCCCTCAAAATTGCCGGCATAGCCATGCCCATGATCAGGAAAACAGGATCATCATGCAATACTTGAGCCAGTCTTAGAGGCCAGACTAGGAATACATTTTACCGTTTTATTATCCCACACGTGCATATGAGTCTTCCTCCGAGCCTCGTGGTTATTGTAGACTCGAGAACCATAGCAGTTATAGCATGGAACATAAACCTAATTATGAACAGGAAGATAATCAATAACATTTATTATTGCCTCTAGGGCATATCTCATCAGTGTTTTGGGACACTGAGTCTTGCAAAAACTCTTTCGATGTGACTTCGGCAAGAATCACTCCTTGGCGTTTTAAATGCTAAAAGGTTTTAGCATCTTGTCAATATGTATTCATCGCTTAGCCCCATTAGGTAAATCTATCTCCATAGATCATCATGCTTAATATTGAGGCTATTTAGCCTAAGCACTTCATTTGAAACACTATTTTCAAATGAAGTCCTAATTCATGTCAAGAAATTTATTTCCAATTAACAATGTGTCAAGTACACAAGGTTTTTAGAAATATTATTATGCTCCCACTTACTTTCTTGAATCACAAGCATCTTCGATACCCATTTGATGAAATCAAACCCCTTTGACCATTCCATCAAAAACGAAGATTCCAACTCCACTTTGCTCTCTTCTGTCCATCGCTGGAACTCTGAAGTTTGCATACTTACTAGCATCCTCTGGATCGACAAATTACTTTGGACTGTATCACATACAAGTCCTAGGTTTCATTTCCATCAGATGGAAATCCTTTTGTCATCCATGTTTCATATCTCATGATATATGTATTAATTGCTAGTTCAACCCGAACCGACCTTAAGCATTGCTACGGTGAAACAACCTCATCGTAGTCAACTCCTTGAACTTGTTATTTCAACAAGTCGAGCTTTATGGATAAAACATTTTTATCCGTATCAGTTTTTAGTTCCATAAATATTCGTTTAGACTCTAAGTCTTCCGAAAGGTGTATCAAGGTTCTAATCTTGAATCACTTATATGGAAACTATCTCGGATTGTATTGGCATTTAGCCAATTCCGGAGTCAGGGCCCATCAACGCTTCCTTGTGTATCATAGGTATACTGTTGTCCAACAACAATATCTCGTTTGCGCACCTGAGAGGTTTGCACGAGCCTTGCCTACGGGGTTCAGCTGCAAGTTCGACTGAAGTCCATACATTTTATTGTAGAGACTTCCGTATCAGTCGCAGTAGGAAACTCCGGAATCACTTCCAAGGTTCCTTTCCTTTGATCTGATGACGAAGATACTGGTTATCTCGTCGAGTTGCACTATCCTCCCACTCACCTTTTGTAAGAACTATTCTCTTTAAAAGCATACCGTTTTGTGGCAAACCTATTTGCCTCGGTATAGTGAGGGAGGAATACCCAATTACTTGGGATAACCTACAAAGTAGCACTTGTCTGATTTGGAATAGGTTTGTAACCTTTTACACAAGCCCCATATTCCAAATGTTAAGAAAAGATATAACATGGTTGGGCGTACCATACCATGACGTCATTTCAACAGACCCGATGGAGCTCTTTTCAGTGTAAAAGCCGCAATCTCTAAAGCATCACTCTTTAAAAGGGATAATGGCAAATTTATTTATGTCATCTTTGATCTTACCATGTCATAAATGGTTCGATTACATCTTCACGGACTTTCCACTTGCAGTGGCGTTCCGGGAGGTGCAAGTTACGAAACCCCTTTCATAACTCATCAGACATTTGCTAAACTTGTAACTCAAATATTCCTTTCTGCAATCGAATTGTAGAAACATAATTTTCTTGTTACAATATTTTCTTCTTCATTTTGAAAACCTTTCGAATGATTTCAAAAGATCCAGACTCACATCTCATCAAGTAAATATCCATATATCTACTTGAGTCATTTCTGAAGATAGATAAATCCACTACTTGCAATAACATTTATTGGACTACACACATCATAATGTATGATCACCAATATGTTCTATGCTCGTTCCTTATGGCCTGTGAACGGTATTTTAGTCACTTCATCTTTTAGAGGAAAGTTGCAAGTGTCAGATGATTCAAAATCAAACGACTTCAAAAATCCATCATAATGGAATTTTCCATGCGGGTTTCTCCAATGTGACCAAATGCAGTGCCACACTTGTGTGGTATTCTTTTAGTCTTGCGACATTTAGCGTCAGTGTTATGGATGTATCATATTTCCATCAATATTCATAACATACATCCCATCTAGGATGGAAGCATGACCCTTCATGTTATTCATAATACTGAACAACAATTGTTGTTTTTATGAACAACTCTTTTGCAACAAATATTGTGCAATGGGCTAGAGTGTATGACACTCTAAAATGAATTATGAAAGTAAACCCAGAGGTAATGTATTATTATCAATATTCATAACATACGTCTCATTCATAATGAAAGTATGGCCCTTATGTTATTCATAACACCGAACATCAAAAGTTCTCTTATGAACAACCTTCATGCAAGATACCTTATGCAAAGGGCTAGAGTGTGAAACTCTAAAATGAATTATGAAAGTAAATACATAGGGAATACACCGATGGAAGGCATAGTAACATTTACTATGTTCCCTGCGTGTATCTAAATCTCATTCCTAGCAAGTCTTTCAGGCCATAATAGTTCTTACATCGAGTTGCAACAGAATGCAATCGAGCGGGTATCTTTGTGATTAACTCACAATACCCAAGAATTAGTGATTAACATGTTTAACCATAATTCCCAAGAACTATATCTCTGACCAGCCTTCTATACATCAAAAAACTTGTATGACATTCATACATGAGCTGGATATTCCAGTCTTCTTTCCTTTTGCCTTTATACTTCTAACAGTTTAACTTCTAGTATTTCTCCTACTCTCAGAAGAAGCATCCAACTTAAGAGTGGCGTTAGCCCCGGACTTCCTAGGCGTGAAAGTTTCACTAACACCCTTTCGGATACTTCCTTTCTCTTTAAGTTGTTGTTTTATTCACCATCATCATATGACAGGCGTTCTTCTGGATCCCTCTCTTATCAGTCTAATGCATAGTAAACTCCTTTACTAACAGTTTGCAAACAAACATTGCTTTGGATATCTCATATCTTTTAGCCTTTGTCTGTCTCTGAAAATGATTTTCAGATTCCATGAATATCACATAACTATCCAAACTTTCGAAGTTTGGGTCTCATGAAAGCAAACGTATTGCACTTGACTGAAACAGAATTCTAGCTTTTGGATCGAAGGACGAGAGTCACATGATCCATAGCATTAGCGGGAGAATACTGAAAGTATGCGATAGGACAAAGTCCTTCTCGGCACTATTGAGGACAATCCTCACATTACGTTACCAACCGTAAAGTTTTAACCAGATATTTAACAGCTATTCAATTTTAATAGGGAAGGTGGAAACGCAAGCCATTATTCTACAACTATTATGCAAATCACACTTAGACAGTGTTCAAAATTAATTGCACTGAGAATTAAAAGAATTAATTCTACAGTGCGCTCCCACTCAAATCAATATCTCTCATAATTGATTGTGAGCGATTCAAGATCCAAATTACAATTCAACGCCAGGGATGTAACCATCTCAAGTGACGAGAATTGCAATCGGTAGGCCAACTTGCCAATCACATCTCTATGTGACTCTTGTTCATCTTTCGATGGGCGTGTTCCGAGCTCAGGACTTTCAAGCTAGAACGTCAAGACAACCAAGTGATCACGCTGCGAGGTCTCAACTCACCCGCCTCACACTTCTCTAATCGTTCGTACCCATGTATCCATGTGATACCCCAAAGAGATAGGTGCCGTGACGGTGCTACACTTGGGAGAACACTAACTACTTGATATTTTTGTGAGAGATCACCCTAATAAAAGCGACTACCGCGCAATCAAAAGGGTGCATCATAAGGGATAAACATCTCAGGCAATTCATAATAGCATGATATGGTATAGCCCTTTCTGACGGAGAAGTCTTTCATTTCTTCGTCTTCGGCATTCGCGTCGGTGTTCACCTTTGCGAAGATTGCCACCACCTTGTCGATGCACCAGACAATATTGCTATCTCTATAGCTAATAAAAATAAGTGCATTACATAAGGTTGACACGCAGGTCATTAAAGTGCAATCATATGGCTCCAGCCATCATGCCGAATCATGACACGCAGGTCATGTTAATCAATTTACATCATAGAGTCATCTCATACATAATCAAATTATTATGAACACTGCTATACCACATCACATGCACATGCAAACCATCCTGCAAAACCAAGTTAGACGCCTCTAATCGGTTCATGCAAAAACTTGTTTTACGTGGCTTCTAAGGTTTCGAAACAAACCGAAGCTACCAACGTCCATCATCAAGTATGATAATTCAAGTTGCTAGATTAACTTTCCAGGGTGTATGAAACACGAGATAATAAAATCTCGAGCCCCATACTAAACTTCGTCATACGCGTGACCCCCGTGCAGATCATATCTGCATTGCCCTTTCGTCTTCTAAACATCCATCTTTCTCAACTATGGTGGAACCCAAAGAACTGTTAGCACTTCGTTGATCTGTCAATCAGCATACTCAGGAGCAGCATGAAAGGATCGCGGATTGCCAGAACTTTGTGAGATTCCACCATGCCGTCAAGATCAGGACTACGCAAATTCAGGGGAAGCAACAGGAACATCGGGTAACAGATTTCATCTGCTACCCGCACAAATAATTTTCAGCAATAGATCTCATCTACTACCTAATTATATTGTGCAACACCCATACATCTCTATGTATTCTAGATCGCAACCTGCATCTACTCATAGCACGGCTCTTGATGCCACTGTAGGGTAACGCAGCAGAAAACAAAAAATTTCTGACCTACGCACCAGCCCAGGACCACTATGGAGACTGCATACAAGGTTTGATCATTTTTGTTACCGACTCGTAGCGCAGCGGAAGTAGAGTCGATGACGATCGGCGGTGCAGATCCCCGCAGCTAGGATTTACAACCTCCCAACCGCGAGGATGTATACCCTCATCCGCCCCCGGACAGTCCTCCGGGAGGCGGTCGGATAGTCTCTCGGACGGTGTCACGGACAGCCCTTCGGGAGGACCATCGAAACTCGGACAGTCAATCGGACAGCCCTTCGGGAGGACCATCGAAACTCGGACAGTCACTCGGACAGCCCTTCGGGAGGCACTCTCAAACTAAGACCGAAACTACGATCTCTCTACAGAGTTGCACACATACGGTCTCAACTATCCGGCAGGGCTTCGCCGTCCAGAACTAGTTCCTGCCGGAACCCAGACAGCCTTTCGGCTCTACGAAACTATTTCGCTGGGAGGGAGAGAGAAGCCAGACAAGTCTATGGCATGTGTATGAGAGCAAGGATGAGATTTGGGCTGCCCCCTCCACCTCTATTTATAGGAGAAGGAGGGGTGGAGGGGCTGAAATTTCAGCCACATCCATCCATGTCATCTCCAAGATATTTTGGAGCAAAAGCCCAAAAAGGTGGCTTTCCAAAAAGTAATCCAAAAAGCACTTTCACTATTCACGACGACATATTTCAGCGTCCGTTCGAACTGAAAATATTCATGTGGGCTTAGAACATTTCCAGTACCCACTAAAATAATTTTCAACGCGATCCGAAACAATTCCGGTTTAGTGATTTTCATCTGCGAAAAGCATCTGAAGCGGTTCCGGCAGCTCCGGAACATTTCCGGTTTTCATCCCGGAAAATTTCAGAAAGTTTCCAGAACGATTCTGGCACCCTCCAAGAATTATCAGGCATGTGCCGAAACCATTTTGACTTTATGGTGTACTCCGAAACAACTTTTCGGTTTAGTGATTTTCATCTGTGAAAAGCAACTAAAGCGGTTCCGGCAGTCCGGAACATTTCCGGTTTTTGTCTCTGAAAAATATCAGAAGTTACCGGAACAATTCTGGTACCTTCCAATAATTTCCAGGCATGTGCCGAAACCAATTTGACTTTATGGAATACCCTGAAACAACTTTTCAGTTTCACCGGAACTATTCCGATATCCTCTCCGGAACGTTTCCGTTTCGTCCGAAACTTTTTCGGTGATTTTCTCTCAGACTCCCCGTCTAGTATTCAGCAGATAGATGACCCTTAAGCGTGTGACCCTATAGGTTCGGTGAAGTATAGACATGACCCGGAACCCCTTCCGATCAATGATCAACATCGGAGCCGTGGACGCCCATATTGACCCCTATACCCACACTAATGAATATTCGAGTGAACCTCCAGTTGCCGTGTGCTATTCCTGTTGCTTCGCGATATGTTGCAAATACCCGAGGTGAGACATGTTGGCATCCCCGCGGATCAACAACTTGTCCACTATGCCAGTTACCTCGTTACCGGTATTGTTCTCTTTTCTCGTTCCCGTGTTCCGGCATCCCCGTGATCAAATCACAAAATGTCTGGCCAGACGATGATGGATACCGTAACACCGAGAGGGCCCAGAGATATCTCTCCATCGTCGGAGGAGCAAATCCCAATCTTGAGCTATCAAGTTACTTGACATACTTTTCCATGAACCCGTAAGCCGCCGTAATAGCCACCCATTTACGGATGACGTTTAACAAACCCCAAAGTTCATGAAGCAAGCATGAAGTAACTCGATACTCTCATGGTCTAAGGAATTATGCAAACGTTAACCATCTCTGTGTTATTAACCATTAACTTATGACGAATGAATCTCATAGCATAACATCAATTCGGGTCGATTCAACACAAGTGTTCTACCAACATTGCGCCCTCAAAATTGCCGGCATAGCCATGCCCATGATCAGGAAAACAGGATCATCATGCAATACTTGAGCCAGTCTTAGAGGCCAGACTAGGAATACATTTTACCGTTTTATTATCCCACACGTGCATATGAGTCTTCCTCCGAGCCTCGTGGTTATTGTAGACTCGAGAACCATAGCAGTTATAGCATGGAACATAAACCTAATTATGAACAGGAAGATAATCAATAACATTTATTATTGCCTCTAGGGCATATCTCATCAGTGTTTTGGGACACTGAGTCTTGCAAAAACTCTTTCGATGTGACTTCGGCAAGAATCACTCCTTGGCGTTTTAAATGCTAAAAGGTTTTAGCATCTTGTCAATATGTATTCATCGCTTAGCCCCATTAGGTAAATCTATCTCCATAGATCATCATGCTTAATATTGAGGCTATTTAGCCTAAGCACTTCATTTGAAACACTATTTTCAAATGAAGTCCTAATTCATGTCAAGAAATTTATTTCCAATTAACAATGTGTCAAGTACACAAGGTTTTTAGAAATATTATTATGCTCCCACTTACTTTCTTGAATCACAAGCATCTTCGATACCCATTTGATGAAATCAAACCCCTTTGACCATTCCATCAAAAACGAAGATTCCAACTCCACTTTGCTCTCTTCTGTCCATCGCTGGAACTCTGAAGTTTGCATACTTACTAGCATCCTCTGGATCGACAAATTACTTTGGACTGTATCACATACAAGTCCTAGGTTTCATTTCCATCAGATGGAAATCCTTTTGTCATCCATGTTTCATATCTCATGATATATGTATTAATTGCTAGTTCAACCCGAACCGACCTTAAGCATTGCTACGGTGAAACAACCTCATCGTAGTCAACTCCTTGAACTTGTTATTTCAACAAGTCGAGCTTTATGGATAAAACATTTTTATCCGTATCAGTTTTTAGTTCCATAAATATTCGTTTAGACTCTAAGTCTTCCGAAAGGTGTATCAAGGTTCTAATCTTGAATCACTTATATGGAAACTATCTCGGATTGTATTGGCATTTAGCCAATTCCGGAGTCAGGGCCCATCAACGCTTCCTTGTGTATCATAGGTATACTGTTGTCCAACAACAATATCTCGTTTGCGCACCTGAGAGGTTTGCACGAGCCTTGCCTACGGGGTTCAGCTGCAAGTTCGACTGAAGTCCATACATTTTATTGTAGAGACTTCCGTATCAGTCGCAGTAGGAAACTCCGGAATCACTTCCAAGGTTCCTTTCCTTTGATCTGATGACGAAGATACTGGTTATCTCGTCGAGTTGCACTATCCTCCCACTCACCTTTTGTAAGAACTATTCTCTTTAAAAGCATACCGTTTTGTGGCAAACCTATTTGCCTCGGTATAGTGAGGGAGGAATACCCAATTACTTGGGATAACCTACAAAGTAGCACTTGTCTGATTTGGAATAGGTTTGTAACCTTTTACACAAGCCCCATATTCCAAATGTTAAGAAAAGATATAACATGGTTGGGCGTACCATACCATGACGTCATTTCAACAGACCCGATGGAGCTCTTTTCAGTGTAAAAGCCGCAATCTCTAAAGCATCACTCTTTAAAAGGGATAATGGCAAATTTATTTATGTCATCTTTGATCTTACCATGTCATAAATGGTTCGATTACATCTTCACGGACTTTCCACTTGCAGTGGCGTTCCGGGAGGTGCAAGTTATGAAACCCCTTTCATAACTCATCAGACATTTGCTAAACTTGTAACTCAAATATTCCTTTCTGCAATCGAATTGTAGAAACATAATTTTCTTGTTACAATATTTTCTTCTTCATTTTGAAAACCTTTCGAATGATTTCAAAAGATCCAGACTCACATCTCATCAAGTAAATATCCATATATCTACTTGAGTCATTTCTGAAGATAGATAAATCCACTACTTGCAATAACATTTATTGGACTACACACATCATAATGTATGATCACCAATATGTTCTATGCTCGTTCCTTATGGCCTGTGAACGGTATTTTAGTCACTTCATCTTTTAGAGGAAAGTTGCAAGTGTCAGATGATTCAAAATCAAACGACTTCAAAAATCCATCATAATGGAATTTTCCATGCGGGTTTCTCCAATGTGACCAAATGCAGTGCCACACTTGTGTGGTATTCTTTTAGTCTTGCGACATTTAGCGTCAGTGTTATGGATGTATCATATTTCCATCAATATTCATAACATACATCCCATCTAGGATGGAAGCATGACCCTTCATGTTATTCATAATACTGAACAACAATTGTTGTTTTTATGAACAACTCTTTTGCAACAAATATTGTGCAATGGGCTAGAGTGTATGACACTCTAAAATGAATTATGAAAGTAAACCCAGAGGTAATGTATTATTATCAATATTCATAACATACGTCTCATTCATAATGAAAGTATGGCCCTTATGTTATTCATAACACCGAACATCAAAAGTTCTCTTATGAACAACCTTCATGCAAGATACCTTATGCAAAGGGCTAGAGTGTGAAACTCTAAAATGAATTATGAAAGTAAATACATAGGGAATACACCGATGGAAGGCATAGTAACATTTACTATGTTCCCTGCGTGTATCTAAATCTCATTCCTAGCAAGTCTTTCAGGCCATAATAGTTCTTACATCGAGTTGCAACAGAATGCAATCGAGCGGGTATCTTTGTGATTAACTCACAATACCCAAGAATTAGTGATTAACATGTTTAACCATAATTCCCAAGAACTATATCTCTGACCAGCCTTCTATACATCAAAAAACTTGTATGACATTCATACATGAGCTGGATATTCCAGTCTTCTTTCCTTTTGCCTTTATACTTCTAACAGTTTAACTTCTAGTATTTCTCCTACTCTCAGAAGAAGCATCCAACTTAAGAGTGGCGTTAGCCCCGGACTTCCTAGGCGTGAAAGTTTCACTAACACCCTTTCGGATACTTCCTTTCTCTTTAAGTTGTTGTTTTATTCACCATCATCATATGACAGGCGTTCTTCTGGATCCCTCTCTTATCAGTCTAATGCATAGTAAACTCCTTTACTAACAGTTTGCAAACAAACATTGCTTTGGATATCTCATATCTTTTAGCCTTTGTCTGTCTCTGAAAATGATTTTCAGATTCCATGAATATCACATAACTATCCAAACTTTCGAAGTTTGGGTCTCATGAAAGCAAACGTATTGCACTTGACTGAAACAGAATTCTAGCTTTTGGATCGAAGGACGAGAGTCACATGATCCATAGCATTAGCGGGAGAATACTGAAAGTATGCGATAGGACAAAGTCCTTCTCGGCACTATTGAGGACAATCCTCACATTACGTTACCAACCGTAAAGTTTTAACCAGATATTTAACAGCTATTCAATTTTAATAGGGAAGGTGGAAACGCAAGCCATTATTCTACAACTATTATGCAAATCACACTTAGACAGTGTTCAAAATTAATTGCACTGAGAATTAAAAGAATTAATTCTACAGTGCGCTCCCACTCAAATCAATATCTCTCATAATTGATTGTGAGCGATTCAAGATCCAAATTACAATTCAACGCCAGGGATGTAACCATCTCAAGTGACGAGAATTGCAATCGGTAGGCCAACTTGCCAATCACATCTCTATGTGACTCTTGTTCATCTTTCGATGGGCGTGTTCCGAGCTCAGGACTTTCAAGCTAGAACGTCAAGACAACCAAGTGATCACGCTGCGAGGTCTCAACTCACCCGCCTCACACTTCTCTAATCGTTCGTACCCATGTATCCATGTGATACCCCAAAGAGATAGGTGCCGTGACGGTGCTACACTTGGGAGAACACTAACTACTTGATATTTTTGTGAGAGATCACCCTAATAAAAGCGACTACCGCGCAATCAAAAGGGTGCATCATAAGGGATAAACATCTCAGGCAATTCATAATAGCATGATATGGTATAGCCCTTTCTGACGGAGAAGTCTTTCATTTCTTCGTCTTCGGCATTCGCGTCGGTGTTCACCTTTGCGAAGATTGCCACCACCTTGTCGATGCACCAGACAATATTGCTATCTCTATAGCTAATAAAAATAAGTGCATTACATAAGGTTGACACGCAGGTCATTAAAGTGCAATCATATGGCTCCAGCCATCATGCCGAATCATGACACGCAGGTCATGTTAATCAATTTACATCATAGAGTCATCTCATACATAATCAAATTATTATGAACACTGCTATACCACATCACATGCACATGCAAACCATCCTGCAAAACCAAGTTAGACGCCTCTAATCGGTTCATGCAAAAACTTGTTTTACGTGGCTTCTAAGGTTTCGAAACAAACCGAAGCTACCAACGTCCATCATCAAGTATGATAATTCAAGTTGCTAGATTAACTTTCCAGGGTGTATGAAACACGAGATAATAAAATCTCGAGCCCCATACTAAACTTCGTCATACGCGTGACCCCCGTGCAGATCATATCTGCATTGCCCTTTCGTCTTCTAAACATCCATCTTTCTCAACTATGGTGGAACCCAAAGAACTGTTAGCACTTCGTTGATCTGTCAATCAGCATACTCAGGAGCAGCATGAAAGGA
Organism: Elymus sibiricus; assembly: GCA_039707655.1. NCBI lineage: Eukaryota > Viridiplantae > Streptophyta > Magnoliopsida > Poales > Poaceae > Elymus > Elymus sibiricus. The sequence continues at coordinate 438,058,442 of CM077672.1, read as the reverse complement.
TCGCGGATTGCCAGAACTTTGTGAGATTCCACCATGCCGTCAAGATCAGGACTACGCAAATTCAGGGGAAGCAACAGGAACATCGGGTAACAGATTTCATCTGCTACCCGCACAAATAATTTTCAGCAATAGATCTCATCTACTACCTAATTATATTGTGCAACACCCATACATCTCTATGTATTCTAGATCGCAACCTGCATCTACTCATAGCACGGCTCTTGATGCCACTGTAGGGTAACGCAGCAGAAAACAAAAAATTTCTGACCTACGCACCAGCCCAGGACCACTATGGAGACTGCATACAAGGTTTGATCATTTTTGTTACCGACTCGTAGCGCAGCGGAAGTAGAGTCGATGACGATCGGCGGTGCAGATCCCCGCAGCTAGGATTTACAACCTCCCAACCGCGAGGATGTATACCCTCATCCGCCCCCGGACAGTCCTCCGGGAGGCGGTCGGATAGTCTCTCGGACGGTGTCACGGACAGCCCTTCGGGAGGACCATCGAAACTCGGACAGTCAATCGGACAGCCCTTCGGGAGGACCATCGAAACTCGGACAGTCACTCGGACAGCCCTTCGGGAGGCACTCTCAAACTAAGACCGAAACTACGATCTCTCTACAGAGTTGCACACATACGGTCTCAACTATCCGGCAGGGCTTCGCCGTCCAGAACTAGTTCCTGCCGGAACCCAGACAGCCTTTCGGCTCTACGAAACTATTTCGCTGGGAGGGAGAGAGAAGCCAGACAAGTCTATGGCATGTGTATGAGAGCAAGGATGAGATTTGGGCTGCCCCCTCCACCTCTATTTATAGGAGAAGGAGGGGTGGAGGGGCTGAAATTTCAGCCACATCCATCCATGTCATCTCCAAGATATTTTGGAGCAAAAGCCCAAAAAGGTGGCTTTCCAAAAAGTAATCCAAAAAGCACTTTCACTATTCACGACGACATATTTCAGCGTCCGTTCGAACTGAAAATATTCATGTGGGCTTAGAACATTTCCAGTACCCACTAAAATAATTTTCAACGCGATCCGAAACAATTCCGGTTTAGTGATTTTCATCTGCGAAAAGCATCTGAAGCGGTTCCGGCAGCTCCGGAACATTTCCGGTTTTCATCCCGGAAAATTTCAGAAAGTTTCCAGAACGATTCTGGCACCCTCCAAGAATTATCAGGCATGTGCCGAAACCATTTTGACTTTATGGTGTACTCCGAAACAACTTTTCGGTTTAGTGATTTTCATCTGTGAAAAGCAACTAAAGCGGTTCCGGCAGTCCGGAACATTTCCGGTTTTTGTCTCTGAAAAATATCAGAAGTTACCGGAACAATTCTGGTACCTTCCAATAATTTCCAGGCATGTGCCGAAACCAATTTGACTTTATGGAATACCCTGAAACAACTTTTCAGTTTCACCGGAACTATTCCGATATCCTCTCCGGAACGTTTCCGTTTCGTCCGAAACTTTTTCGGTGATTTTCTCTCAGACTCCCCGTCTAGTATTCAGCAGATAGATGACCCTTAAGCGTGTGACCCTATAGGTTCGGTGAAGTATAGACATGACCCGGAACCCCTTCTGATCAATGATCAACATCGGAGCCGTGGACGCCCATATTGACCCCTATACCCACACGAATGAATATTCGAGTGAACCTCCAGTTGCCGTGTGCTATTCCTGTTGCTTCGCGATATGTTGCAAATACCCGAGGTGAGACATGTTGGCATCCCCGCGGATCAACAACTTGTCCACTATGCCAGTTACCTCGTTACCGGTATTGTTCTCTTTTCTCGTTCCCGTGTTCCGGCATCCCCGTGATCAAATCACAAAATGTCTGGCCAGACGATGATGGATACCGTAACACCGAGAGGGCCCAGAGATATCTCTCCATCGTCGGAGGAGCAAATCCCAATCTTGAGCTATCAAGTTACTTGACATACTTTTCCATGAACCCGTAAGCCGCCGTAATAGCCACCCATTTACGGATGACGTTTAACAAACCCCAAAGTTCATGAAGCAAGCATGAAGTAACTCGATACTCTCATGGTCTAAGGAATTATGCAAACGTTAACCATCTCTGTGTTATTAACCATTAACTTATGACGAATGAATCTCATAGCATAACATCAATTCGGGTCGATTCAACACAAGTGTTCTACCAACATTGCGCCCTCAAAATTGCCGGCATAGCCATGCCCATGATCAGGAAAACAGGATCATCATGCAATACTTGAGCCAGTCTTAGAGGCTAGACTAGGAATACATTTTACCGTTTTATTATCCCACACGTGCATATGAGTCTTCCTCCGAGCCTCGTGGTTATTGTAGACTCGAGAACCATAGCAGTTATAGCATGGAACATAAACCTAATTATGAACAGGAAGATAATCAATAACATTTATTATTGCCTCTAGGGCATATCTCCTACAAAAACTCATCCTCGGACTCAGAGGGTCCCTCACTATAGGAGGGCCTCGAAGACGACCCCCCTATGTCGGCCACGGAGCGCAGTTTCTTGCTCCGACCCCGTACTCTAGGGGCTCCCCCCCCACCCCCTCCTCTAGGGGCTCCTCCCCCACCCCTTCCTCCTCTAGGGGCTCTTCCCCCGACCCCTCTACCTCCCTGTGAGGTGTCATCCTCAAGTAGTCAGGTGGGAAGATTACGAGGTCGTCCAGTGCGAGTAAAAGTTCCAACGACTTTGCGTAGAAAACCCGTGCCGTCGGCCTTGCCCTTGCCCATGCTTAGCAAACCTGCATTGAAAAGAGAATAAACGATTAGTATATTAATGAGGAAGAAATGAAAGAAGAAAGAACATTAATAAGCATATTAATAAGGAAGCATAGTAAGAAGCATAATAATATGAAAGAAACAAAAAATGAAAGAAGAAAGCATATTAATAAGGAAACAAAAAATGAAAGAAGAAATAAGGGACATAAAACTTACCAAAAATGAGAATTAAAAAATCAGACAGTCTTGAATCAAAGAGGCAACAGTGCATCTGCTAGAACCCATACAAATCATCACTGTTGTAATCGATTCCTCGACCGGTCTCATCATCACTATCAACCATATCATCTTCGTTGTCTGACGGAGGTGGCGGCTCTTCCTCGTCATCAGCGTCTTCATTTAACTTTTCAAGCATGGTTACGTCTTTTATATTCACAATGGCCTCACCATCATTCCCATCGTCATCGTCTGGGTCCACATCAATATCACCCGAGTCGTCATCATCATCGTTTCGGATCACATCATCAGGTTGCTCTTGATAGAACACTCCCTCGTATGTCATGGGATTTATGTTGTAGTAATCGTCATCATTCGGGTCTGGCAGCTTACCATGTGGCGACACCTTGAACACAACTTCCCAACCCTTTAGGTACTCTTTCTGGCATGGGTAGGGCAGATAATAAACTTGTGTGGCTTGGGTAGCCGCAATAAATAGATCGGCTCCGGCATAGACGGTTGATGGTTTAACTTTGACTAAACCAAGGGAAGGTGTATGTCTCAACCCCTGATATGGGTCGAACCATCGGCATTTGAACACAGCGAGAATTAGGGTTTCGCGGCCACGGTTGAATGTAAGCTCGTATATTTTTCCTACCCTTCCGTAGTACTCAACTGCATTTTGTCCTGGGGTGTACACTCTAGTATTTATAGTTTTGGGATCACGCCGACTGTTCTGGTGGTCCTTTGTATGGAAGCGATAGTCATTCACATCATATTTTTCACATATCATGACCGGACTGTTAAAACCCATGGAAACCCATCTCAATTCGGCATCCATAATTGTGTTCGGATCGTTTCCCTACAAGTTTAATGTGCATTAGTTCCGTTAACTACTAAATGTTCAACTAGGTAATAGGGGAATGTGAAAAATTACTTTCTCCATGAACCAAGCTACAAAATTTTTCCTTCCAGGGGCACCCTGTCGGAGAAGAGTAAGTGCCTCCTCGCCAGTAGGAGGGATCATTCCCGTCCACTCTTCAAGCACGAATTGACTAAAAGAAGAAAAGCGGTATTAGACCGACAGTAAGTGAACATAACGAATTGACTAAAAGAACGGTGCAGCGGTATTACCTCATCCACTCATCCTCAACTTCCTTGATGTTGTGCAAGACATAGAACATGATGTCCTCCCACTCTTGTTCTGGCATGTTATAAGGTTTTGAGGCCCCAGCCCTGCCACCTTGCCCGCTGAATAGAGGGATCTTAGGTTTATACTTGGGCTCTTCTGTATTGTATCGAGACACCTTATTATGCAGAGTGGGAACGTGGTCCGGATAGTACGCTGTCCTGATGTCTGACACCTCCTCTAGGATAACTGCCTCAGCTATGGAAGCTTCAATCTTAGCTTTGTTTCCACATTTGTATCGGAGATGCTTGTTCTGTCTCTCTGGGCCATACTGCCAACGATTCTGCACAGGCCCCCCCAACAATACCTCGTTCGCGAGGTGCAAAATGAGATGTGTCATCGGAGTAAAAAAGCCTGGCGGAAATATCTTCTCTAGCTTGCATATCAACTCCGATGCCTTCTTATGCAATTGTTTTATCATCTCGGGATATACTTCTTTAGCACAGAGCGTGCGGAAGAAATGGCTTAGCTCCACAAGCACTCGCCACACACGCTCAGGGACATAGCCTCGAACCATCACCGGCATTATCCGCTCAATCCATACATGATAGTCATGACTCTTGAGCTCGGTCACTTTGCCCGTTGAAAGATTGACTCCCTTACTTATATTCGATGCATAACCATCAGTGAACTTTACGATGTGTTTGAGCCACTTCAATACCTCCATCTTTGCTGGATTTTTAAGGACGAAGTCAGCATCTAGCTTGAACCAAGTTCTTCGACATCCTGTGGGAGGCCGCATGTTTAGACGTGGTCTATCACAAATTTTCTGTTGATCAGCTCTAGCATTAACGTTATCCTTTGTCTTATCAGAAATGTTAAGGATCGTGCGAAAAAGGGACTCTGCGACATTCTTCTCGGTGTGCATCACATCGATGTTATAAGGAAGTTTGAGGTCCTTGAAATAGGGAAGCTTCGTGAAGGGGGTAATGTGAGTCCAGTTGTGCGTCTCACCATATCCTTCAAAACCTTTGCCTTTGCCTTTGCCTTCGCTTTTGGGCTTGAGAGCTTTTAGCCGAGCAAGAACATATGCCCCCGAAAACTTTGGAATCTCGTTTACTTCATGGACAACTCGGCCTTTCGTGAAGTTCTTAGTGTCTTCCCTGTCAGGATGGTCTGGAGGGAGGAACTGTCGATGCAGGTCAAAGGCTACGTACTTGCCACCCTTCTGCAGCCAAATGAAACGTAGAGCCTACATGCACACTGGGCATGGCATCTTCCCACTTGTACACCATCCGCAGAATAGGGCATAGCCGGGAAAGTCATGCATCCAGTACTGCAACCAAACTTTCATCAAGAAATTTCTCTGCAGATGTCGGTCTTATGTCAATCTCGGGAAGTACCAAGAATGGTGCAAATCATCCACCAGCGGCTGCATAAACACACCCAATTTCTTCCCCGGGTATTCAGGCCCCGGAATGATGAGCGACAAGAACATGGTCTTGCGTTGCATTAGGGCACCGGGGGGGGGAGATTGAGCGGAATAACAAACACGGGCCAGCAGCTGTATGGATTAGACGACATACCATATGGATTGAACCCATCACCTGATATGGCAATTCTGACATTCCCAGCCTCGGCTGCTTCCTCGGGGTATTCTTCATCGAATGACTTCCATGCTGTAGGGGAACGTTGCATGGAAAAACAAAAAAAAATTCTACGCACACGCAAGATCTATCCATGGAGATGCATAGCTACGAGAGGGGGAGTGTGTCTACGTACCCTCGTAGACCATAAGAGGAAGCGTTAGAACAACGCGGTTGATGTCGTCGAACAACTTCACGATCCAACCGACCGAGCACCGAACGTACGGCACCTCCGCGTTCAGCACACGTTCAGCTCGGTGACGTCCTCGACTTCTTGATCCAGCAAGACGGCGAGGTAGTGGATGAGTTCCGGCAGCACGATGGCGTGATGACGGTGATGGTGATGCTATCTTCGCAGGGCTTCGCCCAAGCACTGTGAAAATATGACCGAGGGACGGAACAGTGGAGGGGGCGCCGCACACGGCTAAGACAATGTTATGTCCTTTGGGGCGCACCCTCTCCTCTATTTATATATGTGTAGGGGCTTGGAGTAGAAGGAATAGTGACACGTGAACAGTAACTGTGAATAGTACACACGTGGACTTGGACTCCAAAGTCCAATCCTATTCCTACTAGGACTCTCCCTTTTTTCCTTCCCTAGCTGCGTGGGCTTTTGAGGACTTGGTGCGCCTAGCCCAATAAGGCCAGGGCGCCTCCCCTTAGCCCATGCCAGCCCTTGGGACGTGGTGGACCCACTTGTGGACTTCCGTACTCCTCCGGAACCTTCTGGAAGCTTCCCGGTACAATACCAAAAAAACTGCACCTTTTTCCGAAACCCAAAATATGACTTCCCATATATAAATCTTTACCTCTCGACCATTTCGAGACTCCTCGTGAAGTCCGGGATCTCATCCGGGACTCCGAACAACATTCGGTTACCAATTCACATAACTCATATAACACTATATCGTCAACGAACGTTAAGCGTGCGGACCCTACGGGTTCGGGAATGATGTAGACATGAATGAGACGCCTCTCCGGTCAATAACCAATAGCGGAACCTGGATGCTCATATTGGTTCCTACATATTCCACGAAGATCTTATCGGTCGAACCGCAATGACAATATACGTAATTCCCTTTGTCCGTCGGTATGTTACTTGCCCGAGATTCGATCGTCGGTATCTCCATACCTAGTTCAATCTCGTTACCGGCAAGTCTCTTTACTCGTTCCGTAATACATCATCCCGTAACTAACTCCTTAGTCACTTTGCTTGCAAGCTTCTTATGATGTGCATTACCGAGAGGGCCCAGAGATACCTCTCCGAAACACGGAGTGACAAATCCCAGTCTCGATCCATGCCAACTCAACGGACACCTTCGAAGATACCTGTACAGCATCTTTATGATCACCCAGTTACGTTGTGACGTTTGATAGCACACAAGGTATTCCTCCGGTATCCGGGAGTTGCATGATCTCATGGTCTGAGGAACATGTATTTGACATTCAAGAAAGCGGTAGCAATAAACAGAACGATCATATGCTAAGCTAACGGATGGGTCTTGTCCATCACATCATTCTCCTATTGATGTGATCCCGTTATCAAATGACAACTCATGTCTATGGTTAGGAAACCTTAAACATCTTTGATCAACGAGCTAGTCTAGTAGAGGCTCACTAGGGACACGGTATTTGTTTATGTATTCACACATGTATTTAAGTTTCCGGTCAAGACAATTCTAGCATGAATAATAAACCTTTATCATGAACAAGGAAATATAAAATAATAACAACTTTATTATTGCCTCTAGGGCATATTTCCATCAGTCTCCCACTTGCACTAGAGTCAATAATCTAGATTACATAGTAATGAATCTAACACCCATGGAGTCTTGGTGCTGATCATGTTTTGCTCGTGGAAGAGGCTTAGTCAACGGGTCTGCCACATTCAGATCTGTGTGTACTTTGCAAATTTCTATGTCTCCATCCTTGACATATTCACGAATGGAGTTGAAGCGTCTCTTGATGTGTTTGGTCTTCTTGTGAAACCTGGGCTCCTTGGCTATGGCAATTGCTCCAGTGTTGTCAGAAAAGATTATCATTGGACCCGATGCACTAGGTATTACACCTAGATCGGATATGAACTCCTTCATCCAGACTCCTTCATGTGCTGCTTCCGAAGCAGCTATGTATTCCGCTTCACACGTAGATCCCGCCACGATGCTCTGCTTGGAACTGCACCAACTGACAGCTCCACCATTTAATATAAATACATATCCGGTTTGTGACTTAGAGTCATCCGGATCAGTGTCGAAGCTTGCATCGACGTAACCCTTTACGACGAGCTCTTCGTCACCTCCATAAACGAGAAACATGTCCTTGGTCCTTTTCAGGTACTTCAGGATATTCTTGACCGCTGTCCAGTGATCCACTCCTGGATTACTCTGGTACCTCCCTGCCAAACTTATGGCAAGGCACACATCAGGTCTGGTACACAGCATGGCATACATAATAGAACCTATGGCTGAGGCATAGGGAATGACTTTCATTTTCTCTATATCTTCTGCCGTGGTCGGGCATTGAGTCTGACTCAACTTCACACCTTGCAAGACAGGCAAGAACCCTTTCTTTGACTGATCCATTTTGAACTTCTTCAAAACTTTGTCAAGGTATGTGCTTTGTGAAAGTCCTATCAAGCGTCTTGATCTATCCCTATAGATCTTGATGCCCAATATATAAGCAGCTTCACCGAGGTCTTTCATTGAAAAATTCTTATTCAAGTATCCCTTTATGCCATCCAGAAATTCTATATCATTTCCAGTCAACAATATGTCATCCACATGTAATATTAGAAATGCTACAGAGCTCCCACTCACTTTCTTGTAAATACAGGCTTCACCGTAAGTCTGTACAAAACCATATGCTTTGATCACCTCATCAAAGCGTATATTCCAACTCCGAGATGCTTGCACCAGTCCATAGATGGATCGCTGGAGCTTGCACACTTTGTTAGCACCCTTAGGATCGACAAAACCTTCTGGTTGCATCATATACAACTCTTCTTTGAGAAAACCATTAAGGAATGCAGTTTTGACATCCATTTGCCAGATTTCATAATCATAAAATGCGGCAATTGCTAACATGATTCGGACAGACTTGAGCATCGCTACGGGTGAGAAAGTCTCATCATAGTCAACCCCTTGAACTTGTCGAAAACCTTTCGCGACAAGTCAAGCTTTGTAGACAGTGATATTACCATCAGCATCTGTCTTCCTCTTAAAAATCCATTTATTCTCAATGGCTTGCCGATCATTGGGCAAGTCCACCAAAGTCCACACTTTGTTCTCATACATGGATCCTATCTCAGATTTCATGGCCTCAAGCCATTTGTCGGAATCCGGGCTTATCATAGCTTCTTCATAGTTCGTAGGTTCGCTGTTTGTCTAACAACATAACTTCCAGAACAGAATTACCGTACCACTCTGGTGCGGAACGTACTCTGGTTGACCTACGAAGTTCAGTAGTAACTTGATCTGAAGTTTCATGATCTTTATCATTATCTTCCTCTCTTATTGGTGTAGACATCACGGGAACGGTTTTCTCTGATGAGCTACTTTCCAATTCGAGAGAAGGTACAATTACCTCATCAAGTTCTACTTTCCTCCCACTCACTTCTTTCGATAGAAACTCCTTCTCTAGAAAGGACCCATTCTTGGCAACAAAGACCTTGCCTTCGGATCTGTGGTAGAAGGTGTACCCAATTGTTTCTTTAGGGTATCCTATGAAGACGCACTTCTCCGCTTTGGGTTCGAGCTTATCAGGTTGAAGCTTTTTCACACAAGCATCGCATCCCCAAACTTTAAGAAACGACAGCTTAGGTTTCTTGCCAAACCATAGTTCATATGGTGTCGTCTCAACGGATTTAGACGGTGCCCTATTTAACGTGAATGCAGCTGTCTCTAATGCATAACCCCAAAACGATAGTGGCAAATCGGTAAGAGACATCATAGAACGCACCATATCCAATAAAGTACGGTTACGACGTTCGGACACACCATTACGCTGTGGTGTTCCAGGTGGCGTGAGTTGTGAAACAATTCCAAATTTTCTTAAATGAAGGCCAAACTCGTAACTCAAATATTCGCCTCCGCGATCAGATCGTAGAAACTTTATTTTCTTGTTACGATGATTCTCTACTTCACTCTGAAATTCTTTGAACTTTTCAAATATTTCAGACTTGTGTTTCATCAAGTAGATATACCCATATCTACTCAAATCATCTGTGAAGGTTAGAAAATAACGATACCCGCCGCGTGCTTCAACATTCATCGGACCGCATACATCGGTATGTATTATTTCCAACAAATCAGTAGCTCGCTCCATTGTTCCGGAGAACAAAGTTTTAGTCATCTTGCCCATGAGGCATGGTTCGCAAGTATCAAATGATTCATAATCAAGAGATTCCAAAAGTCCATCCGCATGGAGTTTCTTCACGCGCTTTACACCAATATGACCTAAACGGCAGTGCCACAAGTATGTTGCACTATCATTATCAACTTTGAATCTTTTGGCATCAATATTATGAATATGTGTATCACTACGATCGAGATTTAACAAGAATAGACCATTCACAAAAGGTGCGTGACCATAAAAGATGTTACTCATATAAATAGAACAACCATTATTCTCTGACTTAAATGAATAACCGTCTCGCAAGAAACAAGATCCAGATATAATGTTCATGCTCAACGCTGGCACCAAATAACAATTATTAAGGTCTAAAACTAATCCCGAAGGTAGATGTAGAGGTAGCGTGCCGACGACGATCACATCAACCTTGGAACCATTCCCAACGCGCATCGTCACCTCGTCCTTAGACAATCTTCGCTTATTCCGTAGCTCCTATTTCGAATTACAAATATGAGCAACCGAACCAGTATCAAATACCCAGGCGCTACTGCGAGCATTAGTGAGGAACACATCAATAACATGTATATCAAATATACCTTTGCTCACTTTGCCATCCTTCTTATCCGCCAAATACTTGGGGCAGTTCCGCTTCCAGTGACCAGTCCCTTTGCAGTAGAAGCACTCTGTTTCAGGCCTGGGTCCAGCTTTGGGTTTCTTCGTGGGAGCGGCAACTTGCTTGCCGTTCTTCTTGAAGTTCCCCTTCTTTCCCTTGACCTTTTTCTTGAAACTAGTGGTTTTGTTAACCATCAACACTTGATGCTCCTTCTTGATTTCTACCTCCGCTGATTTCAGCATCGCGAAGAACTCGGGAATTGTCTTCTCCATCCCTTGCATATTATAGTTCATCACGAAGCCTTTATAGCTTGATGGCAGTGACTGAAGAACTCTGTCAATAACACTCTCAACCGGAAGATCAATTCCCAGCTGAGTCAAGTGGTTGTGGTACCCAGACATTCTGAGTATGTGTTCACTGACAGAACTGTTCTCCTCCATCTTACAGCTAAAGAACTTGTTGGAGACTTCATATCTCTCAACCCGGGCATTAGCTTGAAATATCAATTTCAGCTCTTGGAACATCTCATATGCTCCGTGGCGTTCAAAACGCTTTTGCAGTCCCGGTTCTAAGCCGTAGAGCGTGGCAGACTGAACTATCGAGTAGTCAGGCGTTCACAACATCTGCAGCAGCTCCTGCAGCAGGTCCATCACCTAGCGGAGCATCAAGGACATAATTCTTCGGTGCAGCAATGAGGATAATCCTCAAGTTACGGACCCAGTCCGTGTAGTTGCTACCATCATCTTTCAACTTAGCTTTCTCTAGGAACGCATTAAAATTCAACGGAACAGTAGCACGGGCCATTTATCTACAACATAGATATGCAAAGAAACTATCAAGACTAAGTTCATGATAAATTAAGTTCAATTAATCAAATTACTAATGAACTCCCACTTAAATTAACATCCCTCAAGTTAACTAAGTGATACATGATCCAAATCAACTAGCCCATGTCCGATCATCACGTGAGATGGGATAGTCATCAATGGTGAACATCTCCATGTTGATCATATCTACTATATGACTCATGTTCGACCTTTCGGTCTCCAGTGTTCCGAGACCATGTCTGTACATGCTAGGCTCGTCAAGTTTAACCCAAGTATTCTGCTTGTGTAAAACTGGCTTACACCCGTTGTATGTGAACGTAGAATCTATCACACCCGATCAATCACGAGGTGCTTCGAAACGATGAACTTTAGCAACGGTGCATACTCGGGGAGAACACTTTTATCTTGAAATTTAGTGAAGGGATCATCTTATAATGCTATCGTCGTTCTAAGCAAAATAAGATGCATAAAGGATAAACATCACATGCAATCAAAATATGTGACATGATATGGCCATCATCTTGTGCTTTTGATCTCCATCTCCAAAGCATCGTTATGATCTCCATCGTCACCGGCTCGACACCTTGATCTCCATCGTTGCGTCCTGGTCGTCTCACCAACTATTGCTTCTACAACTATTGCTAACGCATAGCGATAAAGTAAAGCAATTACATGGCGCTTGCATTTCATACAATAAAGAGACAACCATAAGGCTCCTGGCGGTTGCCGATAAATTACAAAACATGATCATCTCATACAATAACGTATATCACATCATGTCTTGACCATATCACATCACAGCATACCCTGCAAAAACAAGTTAGACGTCCTCTACTTTGTTGTTGCAAGTTTTACGTGGCTGCTACGGGCTTCTAACAAGAACCATTCTTACCTACGGCACAAAACCACAACGGTGATTTATCAAGTTTGCTATTTTAACCTTCAACAAGGACCGACCGCAGTCAAATTCGATTCAACTAAAGTAGGAGAAACAGACACCCGCCAGCCACCTTTATGCAAAACAAGTTGCATGTCTGTCGGTGGAACCGGTCTCATGTACGTGGACATGTAAGGTTGGTCCGGGCTGCTTCATCTTACAATACCGTTGAATCAAAATAAGACGTTGGTGGTAAGCAGTATGACGATCACCACCCACAACTCTTTGTGTTCTACTCGTGCATATCATCTATGCATAGACCTGGCTCATGATGCCACTGTAGGGGAACGTTGCATGGAAAAACAAAAAAAAAAATCTACGCACACGCAAGATCTATCCATGGAGATGCATAGCTACGAGAGGGGGAGTGTGTCTACGTACCCTCGTAGACCATAAGCGGAAGCGTTAGAACAACGCGGTTGATGTCGTCGAACAACTTCACGATCCAACCGACCGAGCACCGAACGTACGGCACCTCCGCGTTCAGCACACGTTCAGCTCGGTGACGTCCTCGACTTCTTGATCCAGCAAGACGGCGAGGTAGTGGATGAGTTCCGGCAGCATGACGGCGTGATGACGGTGATGGTGATGCTATCTCCGCAGGGCTTCGCCCAAGCACTGCGAAAATATGACCGAAGGACGGAACTGTGGAGGGGGCGCCGCACACGGCTAAGACAATGTTGTGTCCTTTGGGGCGCCCCCTCTCCTCTATTTATATATGTGTAGTGGCTTGGAGTAGAAGGAATAGTGCCACGTGAACAGTAACCATGAATAGTACACACGTGGACTTGGACTCCAAAGTCCAATCCTATTCCTACTAGGACTCTCCCTTTTTTCCTTCCCTAGCTGCGTGGGCTTTTGAGGACTTGGTGCGCCAGGCCCAATAAGGCCAGGGCGCCTCCCCTTAGCCCATGCCAGCCCTTGGGACATGGTGGACCCACTTGTGGACTTCTGGACTCCTCCGGAACCTTCTGGAAGCTTCCCGGTACAATACCGAAAAAACTGCACCTTTTTCCGGAACCCAAAATATGACTTTCCATATATAAATATTTACCTCTTGACCATTTCGAGACTCCTCGTGACGTTTGGGATCTCATTCGGGACTCCGAACAACATTCGGTTACCAATTCACATAACTCATATAACACTATATCGTTAACGAACGTTAAGCGTGCGGACCCTACGGGTTCGGGAATGATGTAGACATGACTGAGACGCCTCTCCGGTCAATAACCAATAGCGGAACCTAGATGCTCATATTGGTTCCTACATATTCCACGAAGATCTTATCGGTCGAACCGCAATGACAACATATGTAATTCCCTTTGTCCGTCGGTATGTTACTTGCCCGAGATTCGATCGTCGGTATCTCCATACCTAGTTCAATCTCGTTACCGGCAAGTCTCTTTACTCGTTCCGTAATACATCATCCCGTAACTAACTCCTTAGTCACTTTGCTTGCAAGCTTCTTATGATGTGCATTACCGAGAGGGCCCAGAGATACCTCTCCGAAACACGGAGTGACAAATCCCAGTCTCGATCCATGCCAACTCAACGGACACCTTCGGAGATACCTGTAGAGCATCTTTATGATCACCCAGTTACGTTGTGACGTTTGATAGAACACAAGGTATTCCTCCGGTATCCGGGAGTTGCATGATCTCATGGTCTGAGGAACATGTATTTGACATTCAAGAAAGCAGTAGCAATAAACAGAACGATCATATGCTAAGCTAACAGATGGGTCTTGTCCATCACATCATTCTCCTAATGATGTGATCCCGTTATCAAATGACAACTCATGTCTATGGTTAGGAAACCTTAACCATCTTTGATCAACGAGCTAGTCTAGTAGAGGCTCACCAGGGACACGGTATTTGTTTATGTATTCACACATGTATTTAAGTTTCCGATCAATACAATTCTAGCATGAATAATAAACCTTTATCATGAACAAGGAAATATAAAATAATAACAACTTTATTATTGCCTCTAGGGCATATTTCCATCACATGCTTCGCCCTCCGATGGATGTACGATCATTTTTCGATTGTACCTTTTCCCTTCCTTGTGCCACTTCATCATTTTGGCAGACTCCTCGGTGAGGAATAGGCGCTGCAGCCTTTATATGAAATGGAGATACCGAAGAACCTTTGCGGGGATGTCTAGCTGCTTCTTTTGACCATCCTCATCGACCACCTCAAGATACCGAGAGGAACCGCACTCCCTACAGTACTTGTCATTCGCATACTCGTGCCTAAACAAAAGGCAATTCTTTGGACAAACATGTATTTTCTCATAATCCATAGAGAGCGCCTTCATGAGTTTCTTCGTTGCGTACATGCTATTCAGCAGTTCATGACCCTCAGGGAGGCTGTTAGCCCATACTCCCAAAAATGCTTCGAAGCAAGCTCGGCTACAGCCGTACTCGGCCTTGACTGCCATCAGTTGCGAGATGGCATCCAGTTGAGAGAGTTTGGCACCCTCATAAAGAGGTTTCTTTGACGAGGCCAAGATTTCCAGGAAGGCCTTTGCGGTTTCCTCCGGCTCCTCCGGTGCATTCTCTGCAACAAAGACATCATCTAGCATGTCTCTAACCCCATCGTCCTCATAACTACCGATGCGTTGTCGCATCACCTCCTCTCTACCACGGTCCCGCTCGACATAGTTTATCGGCATGCTAAAGTCTGGCATATATCCCCACGTGCGAAGGTGAGTACTCATCTTAGACAGACCTCTACGAATACGTCTGCCACATTTTGCACAGGGGCATTCTGGGACAATTCTCATTGGACGACGGAATATCTCCTTCAAAAACACATCGGTTTTGGCAACCCACTCAGATGTTACTTGATTCCGACGGATAAACCCACTGTACATCCACTGATTATCTGCCATCCTCTGCTTTATTGGGAGCCACACAACAAAATTAAAGATTTATTTAAATTAATAACATCAAAATTTTATTTTCTAACGGGTTGATGAGAAACGGCATTTAATCCACCTACATCTCTAATAGGTAAAGATGGGTCCTAATCCCACCCGAGGATGTGTATATTGAGTACGTTCTCCATGCTCTACCCCGTTCCGAGACAAAATTTCGGCAGCACCTCCCCGCTGTTCTCTAGATACACGTCTCGGCAAAAAGCCGAGAGAATGTGCATCCGGAGAACAACGGGGAGGCGCCGCCGAAATCCTGTCTCGGAACGGGGTAGAGCATGGAGAACGTACCCAATCTACACATCCTCGGGTTGTCCGTGGATAACGCTGGACAATCCGAAAGAGTTACGGTGATAAGTATGCAATTGAATGCATATTTATCGATGCAACACTTTCGGACGGGAGACGCCTAGGTTACGCGACTTGACGTGAAAATAAAATCTAGTGACATGAAAAAAACGGAGGAGGAGATGGATTTGTAGCTCACCCTCGGCTGTAGAGGATGAAGTCGAACAGCGGCGGGATGATCAGGGACCAACAGCTCCGACGACGATGACTCCATGGAGATGCAACACAAGAAAGTCTGTAAATTCAAACAAGATAGAGTGAACAATTTAGATCATCATGATATTTCAAATCCTTACTTTTCTCAAGTGTCAAACTTTTTTCTTCACATTCATACAACAGTAAATATAGTACCAACAAAAGAAATAATTGAAACAACAAAGTATTTATAGTACCAACACATTCATACAATAGTAAATATTGATAGTACCAACATATATGCAATAGCAACAATAGAGTCATTTCTTCCATCAATCTAACAATTTACCTAGCACCATCAACAATCAATCCATCTAACAACATCCATTCATCCATTCATCTAGCATCATCTAACAAACATTAACAATCATCTAACAACATCAACAATCAATAGGCAAAAAAAATTAACCTACCATCATCTCTTCATCTAACAACATCAACAATCAAATTTTTATCTTCAATTTTTTTTAATCATGATGAAGTAACCACTTATCATGATCCAAATTTTAATATTGTCATGCATTTTAGAGTTGAGTTACAGGCTAAGTGATCATGGATGACATGGACATAGCATGCGTGTTCTTAGAGGGAGATGGAGGCAAACACAAATTAGTAGACGCAGACATGTGTGTGTTGTGTGGCTGCGTGCGTTTTAGACTTTTTAGTTGCTGTATTAGAAGATTAATTGGTGGATTATAAGTGTGATCGCATGGCCTGCATGCAAGAAGAGATCATAGATAAGGAAAAGTGCATGCATATTGTTTGCTTGGTTCACAGATGGTTCCCGAGTTGAGATATTGAGAGAAGATAGAGAGATTGCAGAGAGAGGAGAGGAGCTGTTAGTGCCTAAAATTATTGATCTATTACAGAAATCTTCTTGGCGAGGACTTGGGCCCACTTAACATGAAGGAACTTGAGCAGCTTGAGAACCAAATTGAGATATCTCTCAAACATATCAGGGCGACAAAGGTACATCATCATAGTCAAGTAAATTCATTGGTGATCATATTTCCATATATATATATATGTACTTCTAAAGTCGTAGGTTCAGATGCATGCTGTAATAATATATAAATGTTTGAGATCAGATCTATTTAACATGTAGAATGTCATGCTGACTAGCTATTTCTGTGTATGACTTATACAGAGCCAACAGTCACTTGATCAGCTCTTTGAGCTCAAGCGCAAGGTAACACATGTGTCGTCTTGTAATAAAGACTAATTTGTGCAGGAACAACAACTGCAAGATGTTAATAAAGACTTACAGAAGAAGGTATAATACATCAATATGAGTGATAAACCTCATCTCTTCCCTCACGGGTTTTAATCATTTTATTTTATTTCCAGCATTGGCAGAGCTTCAATGTGCCATATATACACAAATTATTTTGGTTAATCCTCATTTAGACATGCTCAGGAGCTCCATACACAGTACAGGGAAGCCTCAGTGATAAAATAAAAACATATATACGAAGGGAAAGTTAGCACTAGCCGACTTCGTATTGTTTTGGTGATCAATTTTGACAGTAAATTTTTTTTACAAGAAATGGGGTCACCTTCTCTGTAACCGAAGAGGAGGTGTGTAGGGGAGGTCGCACTAGTAGAAAACAGACCTTTCGTCTGCCCCTTTAGTCCCGGTTTGATTACGGCCCGGGACTAATGTGACCATTAGTCCCGGTTCCAACGGCTAGGAGCGGTCGGGGGCACGGGCATCATTAGTCCCGGTTCATTTTCTACCTATAGTCCCGGTTTGTGATACAAACCGGGACTAAAGGGGTGGTGGCAGGCTGGTGTCAGGCTGGGGCCCCCATGAGCCCCTTTAGTCCCGGTTTGTATCACAAACTGGGACGAGAGGTGGACCTAATAGTCCCGGTTTGTGATACAAACCGGGACTAAAGGGGTGGTGGCAGGCTGGTGTCAGGCTGGGGCCCCACGATCCCCTTTAGTCTCGGTTTGTATCACAAACCGGGACTAGAGGTGGACCCTATAGTCCCGGTTTGTGATACAAACCGGGACTAAAGACGTCCCTATATAAACCCTTCGTCCAGCCTGAGCCCATTCTCTCTGTTTTCCCCTTTCTCTCCTCTGTTCTTCCCCTTGTTCTCGAGCTCATCCTCCATTTTTGCCAAAGATTTGTCAAGATTTGAAGGCACCCCATCTATCCAAGTGTTCACAAAGGTTAGCAACTTTGTCCTTTCATCTCTCATTGCTAGATTAGCTCGTGCAATGCTCTATAAGTATAGTGATTTGTGGGTTCTAGTTTGGGAGTAATTATGTGGGATTTATTTGATTTATATGCAATTTGAGCTCAAATTAACTTCTTAGTTTGCATATGTGTAGGTGTGGTTTACTTAGTGCCTTCCCGTCCCCGTCCTAACCACCGTCGATCACCCGCACCGTCCCGTCGCCGGCACCACACCTTGGTGAGCCTCTTGTTCTTATCCTTTTTATAAAAAAAATCTTATTTGTATGATTTAGATAGTTAATTGTATAATTTTCTTACATGTATGATTGTTTGTTATACATAATGCCATGACTTTGATATCCGTCCCCGTCGGCCCTCGTCCGGTTTATGATTCGGATGTGGTATATATATTCTCTTTTATAACTATTTGTTGCATTTCGTGTTTATGACAATTATGCCCATCAAGTTGACATAGATATTTTTATCTAGGAGGTATGTGAACCAGAAATTGCAACCGACCCTCTTGTCGAGAAGTTAAATTTAGTTGAAAAAGAAAATGAGTATTTGAAAGAAAAATTGAAAAGAATTGAAGAAGAGAAGATGAAATTGGAGTTGTATGTTGATGTGTACCTAAGGCCATTAGTTGAAGAACTTTTACAGCTGTGGGACATAAAAGGTGTACGTGTGTGGGATGAGCACAAACAGCAGGAATTTGACCTACGAGCGTTGCTGTTTGTAACCATCAATGATTGGCCTGCTCTTAGCAACCTTTCAGGACAGACAAACAAGGGATACCACGCATGCACGCACTGTTTAGATGAGACCGAAAGTATATATTTGGATAAATCTAAGAAGAATGTTTACCTGGGACATCGTCGATTTCTTCCGATCAAGCATCTCTTAAGAAAGAAAGGCAAGCATTTCAAAGGTGAGGCAGATCACCTGAAGAAGCCTCGCCACCGTACTGGTGATGATATACTTGATATGGTCAAGGATTTAAGAGTAATCTTTGGAAAGGGTCCTGGCGGACAATCTGTTCCGAATGACGCTGACGGACACGCACCCATGTGGAAGAAGAAATATATATTTTGGGACCTACCCTATTGGAAAGACCTAGAGGTCCGCTCTGCAATCGACGTGATGCACGTGACGAAGAATCTTTGCGTGAACCTGCTAGGCTTCTTGGGCGTGTATGGGAAGACAAAAGATACACCGGAGGCATGGGAGGACCAGCAACGTATGCACGGAAAAGACGGCATGCATCCAAAGCAGTATCAAGGTCCTGCCAGCTACGCTCTTACCAAAGAAGAGAAGGAAATCTTCTTTGAATGCCTGCTCAGTATGAAGGTCCCGTCTGGCTTCTCGTCGAATATAAAGGGAATAATAAATATGGCAGAGAAAAAGTTCCAGAAGCTAAAGTCTCATGACTGCCACGTGATTATGACACAATTGCTTCCGGTTGCATTGAGGGGGCTTCTACTGGGCAACGTTCGATTAGCCATTGTGAAGCTATGTGCATTCCTCAATGCAATCTCTCAGAAGGTAATCGATCCAGAAATCCTACCAAGGTTACAGAATGATTTGGTGCAATGTCTTGTCAGTTTCGAGTTGGTGTTCCCACCATCCTTCTTCAATATCATGACGCACGTCCTAGTTCACCTAGTCGACGAGATTGCCATTCTGGGTCCTGTATTTCTACACAATATGTTCCCCTTTGAGAGGTTCATGGGAGTCTTAAAGAAATATGTTCATAACCGTGCTAGGCCAGAAGGAAGCATCTCCAAGGGCCATGAAACAGAGGAGGTCATTGAGTTTTGTGTTGACTTTATTCCTGACCTTAAGCCGATTGTTGTTCCCGAATCGCGGCATGAAGGCAGAGTGGGTGGAAAAGGCACGCTAGGAAAGGATTCAGTAATATGTATGGACGGGCATTCTTGGGCGCAAGCACACTACACAGCTCTACAAAATTCCAGCTTGGTGGCTCCGTATATCGAGGAACACCTGGATAGTGTACGCTCCAAGAACCCGGAGCAGTCTGAGCCCTGGATCAAACGTACACACATGGCGTCATTCGGCGGTTGGTTGCAAACACGTCTCATGCATGACGGCACTGTTGGAGATGAGCTGTACTTGCTGGCCAAGTCACCATCTTCGACTATATTGACTTTCAAAGGGTACGAGATAAATGGGAATACATTTTACACGATCGCCCAAGATAAAAAGAGTACCAACCAAAACAGTGGTGTCCGCTTTGATGCAGCAAACACCAATAGGCCAAAGGACACATATTATGGTTACATAGAGGAGATATGGGAACTTGACTATGGACGTGATTTGAAGGTCCCTTTGTTTCGGTGCAAATGGGTCAATCTGACTGGAGGCGGGGTAAAGGAAGACCCGCGGTACGGAATGACAACAGTGGATCTCAACAATCTTGGGTACACAGACGAACCATTTGTCCTAGCCAATGATGTGGCGCAGGTTTTCTATGTGAAGGACATGTCTACCAAGCCGAGAAAAATAAAAGATAAGGAAGCGAAGATATCATACGATGAGCCAAAGCGCCACATAGTTCTTTCAGGGAAAAGAAACATCGTGGGAGTGGAGGACAAGACAGACATGTCAGAAGATTATGAAAAGTTTCATAAAATTGCTCCCTTCACAGTGAAGACTGACCCAAGCATCCTGTTAAATGATGAAGATTGTCCATGGTTACGGTGTAAAGGGACACATGCAAATAAAAAGTTTTATACCCCAATATCCCACTCTGGGATGTGACCGGCTTCACCGTCATCACTTTCTTCTCTAGTGAGTTTCCGGACTTATCTGGAAAGTCCCACTTCGGACAAACCGGAGGGAATCTTTGTAATAGTTATGGTATATATATATATGTGTTTTGGCATTTGAAACGCGAAGGAACGCTATTTTTCATGCATTTATTGATTTTTTTGAGCTAAATGACCCTGAAATTGAAAAGCACTACAAATGAACTCTGAAAAGGTTGAAACTTGGCATGGTATCATCATTTCACCCACATAGCATGTGCTAAAAAGTTGAGAGGGTTACGGCAAAAACTGGATGCACTTCGTGTACAAACTGGAAAATCTCTTTCGAAGTATCAGGGTTTCGGACGAAAACTCATCTGTTACAAAGGTATTTTATTTTTTTTAAACTTATTTTAACTCCAGACTTTTTGTGCGTTCAATATGCACCATTCAAAGCCATGTCATCAATTTTCAACCCTTTCTGACTTCATTTGCTATTTTTCATGCATTTATTGATTTTTTTGAGCTAAATGACCCTGAAATTGAAAAGCACTACAAATAAACTCTGAAAAGGTTGAAACTTGGCATGGTATCATCATTTCACCCACATAGCATGTGCTAAAAAGTTGAGAGGGTTACGGCAAAAACTCGATGCACTTCGTGTACAAACTGGACAATCTCTTTCGAAGTATCAGGGTTTCGGACGAAAACTCATCTGTTACAAAGGCATTTCATTTTTTTAAACTTATTTTAACTCCAGACTTTTTGTGCATTCAACATGCACCATTCAAAGCCACATCATAAATTTTCAACCCTTTCTGACTTCATTCGCTATTTTTCATGCATTTAATGATTTTTTGAGCTATAAAACTAAAAGAGCTAAACATAATCTGTTTTTGATTAAAACACCTATTTAAATAACCTAAAAATTACCAAATTTACCATACTGATAAAACACACTAATATTAAACAGCATGAAAAAGAATCACTCAAAAATCTATTTTTAAAGTAAAGTTATTCACAAACTAGTGATTCACACAAATTTCAAAAAAAACTGGAAAAGACCTTTAGTCCCAGTTGGAGCCACCAACCGGGACTAAAAAATTTGCAAAAAATAAAAAAATGCCCGCCTACTAGGCCACCACGGCCTGCATACGACTATAAACCCAACTTTATATGGGCCAGGATGCAGGCCCGCAGGACAAGTAGGCCCAACAGGGCAGAGAGGAACGTTAGGCATATACTGCCTGCTTTAGAGAGGAGCTCGAGACGGTTATCACAACGGGGCTTATAAACAGGTGCGAATGCCTCTCGCTTGGTGAGGTGGGACTAAACTTCCACCACGCCAGGACCAACCCTTTAGTCCCGGTTGGTGGCTCCAACCGGGACTAAAGGCCCCCCTTTAGTCCCGGTGCGAGCCACCAACCGAGACTAAAGGTCTGAGCTTCCCGCCGCTCTGCCTGGTGAAATTCACCTTTAGTCCCGGTTGGTGGCCCGCACCGGAACTAAAGGTAGGCCTTTAGTCCCGGTTGGAGCCACCAACCGGGACTAAAGGTCCAGGTATATATATTAACCGCCCCGGCCCTTCTTCCTCCCCAATCTTCTTTCTCTTCGCGCCTCTGCCCCGACGCCGAACCACCGCCACGCCGCCGCCAGGCTGCCGCGACGCCCTGCCCCGAGCCGTCCCCGAGTCCGCTGACCGTCGCCGGACCTCCTCGCCGTCCTCCCCGAGCATCGCCGCCCCCGAGCCCGCTCCTCGTCGCCGCCCCCGATCGAGCCCCGTCCTAGTCATCGCCGCCCCACGGTGAGCACCCTTTCCCCCTCCTCCCCCTCTTCCCCAAATGGATGGATGGATGGATTCATGGATGGATGGCAGTAGGTGAACCCTAGTTCATCACTTTGTTTGAAATTTTGTGATGTTAAATTTGTTTAGTATGGATATGAGGTAGTGATAAAGGTGTGTTGATGAATGTATGGATAGATTGTATGGATATGTTGTAGTTAATTTTTTTAATTTGTATGGATGAATAAATTTTTTTGTTGTATATGTACGGATATATGGAAATTTGATGAATGGATGTATGTGTATGTATGGATATATGGATATGCATGTGATGAATTGATATATATATATAGGTTGCCCGGCCCCGACGCCCTGCCCCGATCCCCTCCTGGCTTGCTCGTATTGGAAGTAATGCTCTGTATGTAGATGAACGGTGGAATTTGCATAGATTGTTTTTTTTCACTAGCTAGTTTTTTTTCTTCTGTTTTTTAGTTTTTTATACTTTTGATGTTGTATCATGTATAGTATAGAAAAAATTTGCATAGAAAAAAGTTGACCATGTATTAAAAATATTTTAATGTTGTATCTTAAAAATATTGATCAAAAACATGTTAATATCTTATTTGGAAAATGTTAATATCTTAATGTTGTATTTGCAAAAGTTTGTCATGTATTTGCAAAATCAAGTGAACAAGAATTACAAAAATCATAATCAAGCATTTAAAAAATGTTAAATTTGCATAGAAACATTTTTGGCGTCGACGATGCCCGGCCCACATCCTCGTCGTCGACTCGGTGGCGACAACCTGCTTGAGAGGCGCCATGTCTGGGGCTGGGCTCCCCCGGGCTGGCACTGGGAGGTGCTACCTTCCGGGGCGCGCAACTTGGTGAGGAACCGGGCTCCCATTGTCGACCCGGAGCTTCTTTGGTGGCGGTCGCGTGGGCCACTATCGGTGCGGAGGCAGCCGGCCCCCGAGGAGGTGGTACGTCGCCGTGTCAGGGAGGAGGACGAGCACGTCCGTCGCTACATGGTTGCGTTGGACGTCAGGTTCTCCAATACCTGGCAGGTTCTTCAGGGATCTCACCCGAGCTATGATCCTATGATGGTTCCTTCTCTTTGGGTGTCCACCGCCCGCGCGTCAGGAACCGCGAGTCAACTGGATTATTCGATAGTATTCGATCTGTATTAGCTAGTGATGTTATATGATAATATTCAAGATGTATTAGTGATAATACTCGAGATGTATTCGAGATTATATTCGATAATATTCGATGATGCATTAGTGATAATATTCGAGATATATTCGAGATGTATTAGTGATAATATTCGAGATGTATTCGAGATTATATTCGATAATATTCGATGATGCATTAACTGGATTATTATTCGAGATGTATTAGTGATAATATTCGAGATGTATTCGAGATTATATTTGATAATATTCGATGATGCATTAATTGGATTATTCGAGATGTATTAGTGATATTATTCGAGATGCATTCTAATTTGAATACTAAATTGTTTTATCTTTCTTCTGGATTAGTTAAGCTATGGACGCTAGCGACAAAGACGACCATGATCAAGAGCATATCATGTTCGACATGATCCGAAACCCAGAGGGTGAACCTGAAGATGACGGCTCACAATATCTGAACAATTCCGGAGAGGGAATATTTGAGGAAGAACCAACAGACGAAGGCCACACAAACAATGATGGCGAAGGCAATGATCTTCAATTAACAAAGACCGGCGAGGTATATATAAGGCCTCTGGTGATCATTACATGTATTAATTGATTTGTATATATATATATATATATATATATATATATATATATATATATATATATATATATATATATATTAACGAATCTTTCTTCTTTTAGCCCTCCGGATCGAGCAAATCTTCTACAAGCAGGGCAGTACGAGGCCCGGCCAAAAAGTTGCAGGCTGGCATAAAGTACAACATCGATGAGATCAAACCAAATGGCGAACCGCTTGCTCCTAAAAAGAATGCGGACAAATTTACTCGTCAGTGCAGAGTTATTGCCAGGGACCAAATCCCGATCTCCGTTCAAGAATGGAATAAGCCAAAGGGAGATCGAGGAGTTAGTTTTGTCGACGAAAGAGCAAAAGATCTGCTTTGGGAAACGCTCATGTCACATTTCACCCTACCAGAGCATTTAACAGATGCAGAACGGGAGAAAGTCAAGAAGAGTGCTCTTCAGAAGATGGCCACACAATTCCGCAACCACAAGAAAAGATTATGGGCCTGGTACGTCGAAACAGGCCGAAAGCAGACTCTAGAATTCACTGGAGCACTGGAGAAGGCAAAAGATCACTGGGACTTATTTGTGGAGTTCAAGGAATCAGAAGCAGCTAAGGAACGGTCGAGGAAAAACAAGATCAATGCTGAGAAGAAACAGTTTCACCATGTTCTGGGGCCAGGTGGCTACAAGACTGGTCGGCCTAAGTGGGATGAATCTGAGGAAAAGATGATTGCTGCAGGGGTCACTCCAAAAACATTGGGTTGGCCCGACAGGTGCAGGACTTGGTTTTATGCGCATGGGGGAAAGTTGGACCCAAAGACAGGGGAGATTATTGAGCAGCCAAGTCTTAAAGAAGCCTCAGACGCTTTACTTGATGCAATAGAAGCGGCTCGAACGGGGGTGTTCTAGCCCGAGAGAGAGAACGACGAGCTTACACGCGCCCTCGGGAATCCTGAACACCCGGGACGAACACGAGGCAAAGGCGTTGTTCCGTGGGTTGAGGGGTTTGTGGACTGGAACCTCAGTTACAGAAGCCGTGCGAGAAAGAAGAAGCAGGAGGAAGACAAGAAGAAGCAGGATGCATACCGGTTTCAACAGCTAGAAGCAAAGCACGCGGAGTTCGAACGTGCTTTCATGCGGCAGCAGGAGCAGATCGACACACTTAGCCTGGAAAGGGCGTCTCAGCGGCAGCAGCAAGCAGATCCAGCATTGGATAGCACCGTCCCATCTATGCCGAAAAGCAGCGTGGGTTCCATGGGGGTCCCGGCCGATGATGCACTGCTGGCTCGCTACCCCGTGGATGATATCGAAGAGACGACAAGTTGTGAGCTACACCTTCCACTGAAGAACATATCCATGAAGGTGGCGGACGGCTATGCTTTACCAAATCCCCCTGAAGCAACCTTCCACGGCAATCCGATTCCACCTGGCTATGCTCGTGTCGGGGTGGATGAAGTTCTGTCGGCATATGACTCACTACAGCTTGACTTTCCTGGAGGTCAAGGGGAGCAGACACTGGGAGAAGTGATACGTGGTATCATTATATGGAGAAAGGATTGCATCGTCTTTCCAAACTCGACGCCAAGGGCACCGACTCCTCCTCCAAGTCCGCCGCGTCAGCCGACTCCAACCCACCTCGAGACGGAGCGCAGCGCGAGTCCGCCACCATATCGATCTCCGCCGCGTCAGCCGAATCCACCCCACCTCGAGACGGAGCCCAGCGCGAGTACGCGATATCGATCTCCGCCGCATGGGCCGACTCCAAAGCGGAAGAGAGCACCAAAGAAGAAACCCGAGCCTCCTGCCAAAAAGAAGTTGGCTTACGAGATGACTGAGGACGAAACCAAAGCCCAAGTGGCTTCCGAATTGCAGGCCCATTTTGCACCGAAACCGCCCCCGCCGCCAAAGGAGAAAATACCTGAGAAAGTCGTACAACACTTTCTGGATAATGCTAAACCGGCTGTGGAGAAAAGGCAATCAGACTATGAACGCTCTATTAGCAAGTCATATTATCAACAAAAAAAGCAGCAGTCGAGCCTTACAGGTAGTAATAAAAGCGGGAAAACTGTTCCCCAGCTCGGAGAACAGGCAGTGCAATCGATCCCCCCGCTCAAGGTGAGTATCGATAAGGCGGTAACCGACGCTGAAAGAGAGATGGCTAGAGAGATGGGTGTCGCTATTGAACAACTCCTAGGCATCGAGGAATTTCCCACGATGGATCCGAAGGAACTAGCATGGAAATATGTCCCCGGGAAGCCTCTGGTCAGGCCTGCGAGGAGGAGCTTCTACCAACGCAAATGCGCGAATTGCATCAGTGGTACCTAAGAGAAGTAAATGCCGGGCGAGAGAGCCTCATGGTGAAAGTCAAGCCAGAGCATTACTTCCATGGAAATGTTGTGTGGATTGAAATTCCAGAATTTTTTTAGTTATTCAATCAAGACGCACTCGACAAATCTCTCGTCAGTTGCTATTGTCTGTAAGTGATTTCTTTATGTAATTTAAGTCTCTAGCTCAGCTCGTTCATTGCCAGTACTTATCCTCACTATATTCTTTTGTGTGGTATTATATATGCAGAATGAAGATTTTTGAAATGAACAGAGATGGAGTCTATGGCATTGGGTTCATTGACCCAAATACCGTTTATGAAACTGTGTTAAATAACTACCCACAAGACACAGAGAATAACTTGCTATTGTTTTTGAAGGACCTAAATACCAGACCAGAAATACTTTTTCCTTACAACTTCAGGTGAGTGTTACTGTCTTGTACTACAAATTCTATTTTTGCTTACTCGATGTTAAGTGTAGTTGATGAGTTATGCATGCCCGCTTATACAAACGTGTGCGCAGATTCCACTGGATCCTGCTAATCATTAGAGTTGACGAGGGAACTGTTGAAGTACTGGACTCACTAGGTAAAGACCCTGAAGAATACAGAAGCCGAAAAGACCAAATTTATGTGCATATTACGTTCTCGAGTTCATCCCCGAAAAGACCAAAGATGAAAGATATCTTTGGGTACGTAAACACTATTCACATTTTTTTTATCATGATCAAATATATATACACACAACTAATATATTCATATTGATCTCCTTCTTTAAAGATGATGGAGATGCGGGATAGGCTCCTACCAAAGGACCGCATACGAGCACTTCAAGAGAAAATGGCGGGATTTTTGCTTGAGCAGGTCATATCTCCCGACGGAGTATACCATTTCACCTAATGCCTGCATGTAATGATCTACAAATTTTAGGAGAAATTGTATATACCAAATTGTATATATATATGTGTATGCATGCATGGTCGTACGAGAAATTCTATGATATATGATTGGTTCTACGAGAAATTCTATTATATATGCATAACGTGTACAGTACGTAGTAGCGTAAAATATGTTTGAAATGAAAAAGAATTAAATCGAAAACACAAAATGAAAAGGAAAAATAAACAATAAACCCTAAACCCCTAAACCCCTAAACCTTTAGTCCCGGTTGGTGTCACCAACCGGGACTAAAGTGGCAGGGATTTAGTCCCGGTTGGTGTCACCAACCGGGACTAAAGGTCCCCAGCCCCAGCGCACGAGCGCGGCCACGTGGACGGCCTTTAGTCGCGGTTTGTGACCAACCAGGACTAAAGGGTGGGGGCCTTTAGTCCCGATTGGGCTGTCCCGGTTGGTGACCCGGGACTAGAGGCCTTCCCAACCGGGACTAAAGGCCCGTTTTGTACTAGTGTCGAGGCGCTGCCTGGGGAGGTCGAGGGACCCCGCCATCCACCACCACCGAGCGGTGCAGCCCGGGCGGACAGGGCGGGGCCGGTGGCGTTGGCGCGGCCGGAGCAGCGCGGGCGGCCCGGATCCGGAGCAGGCGTGGGCGGCCTGGAGAGAGGATGGCGGGACGGAGAGGGTGGTGGCGGTGGCAGCGGGTCGGCCTGGAGAGAGGACGGCGGGACGAAGAGGGTGGTGGCGGTGGCGGCGGGTCGGCCTGGAGAGAGGATGGCGGGACGAAGAGGTTGGTGGCGGTGGCGGCGGGTCGGCCTGGAGAGAGGACGGCAGATCGGAGAGGTTGGTGGCGGTGGCGGCGGGTCGGCCTGGAGGGAGGACGGCGGGACGGAGAGGGTGGTGGCAATGGTGGCGGGTCGGCCTGGAGAGGGTGGCGGCGGCGTCGGGTCGGCCTGCTGGATCCGGAGCGGGCGTGGGCGGCGGCGGTGGGGAATGGAAGGCAGAAAAACGAGTGGAGGAGGGAGCCGCGCGAGTGGATAAGGGGGCTCTAACACTGGATGCCACGTGTCCATATATGCCGACGGCTTTGCCGTCGGCATAGATACTTCCCATTTTTTTATTCTAATTATTTTATTTTACTTTTTTTATTACACAAACATACATGCTATACATGTGTATGAGTGTTCACAAAAAAACAAAGTTACTACATTCTACCCATCCGCATAGATACGGATGTTTCCCCCCACCAAGTGCCGGCGGTAGCGCGGTCCGTGAAGAGGGTCACACTCCGGAGCCGCGTGCGGGGTGTTTGCACCTGCCACCACACTTCCAGACATGTATGAGGGCCCAGCGCAAGATTTGGTGGCATAGCTACCCCCCGAAGGCCCCCGGCCACACTAGTAGACATGCGAAGAACAATCCGCACAAAGGGAATTTTTCAGATACTGCTTCATCTCAAAAAAACTTGAAAAAATACCACACATCCTGTATCACATGTGCCAGCACCGTGTAAAAAATTCATGATTTTATCACCCTCCGGGTGTTCAGGAATATTCAAGCAGCACCGAAACCTGCAGGACGTCACTTCGGTGCCATCGCCATCTGTGAGGGGGCCCACACTACGGAGACGCGTATTGACTCTTCAGACATGCCACCACACCTTAAGACATGTATGAGGCCACGGCGCGATGATCTGGTGGCATTGCTACCCCCAAGGGCCCCGGCCTGCCTAACCCTGGCCCCATTGACCCGGAGATCTACCCCTTTGACTTTCGCCGGACGGCCTTTGACCGATGGACTTCTGCACCTGGTTCCCATCGGCCAGCCCGTGGGAACACTTCAGAACAAGGTCTGGGACAAACCGACCACCAGATTCCCTCCGTGTGGGCCCGACGCGGCTGTTTCCCCCTCCAAGTGCCGGCGGCAGCGCGGTCCGTGAAGGGGGTCACACTCCGGAGCCGCGTGCGGGGTGTTTGCACCTGCCACCACACTTCCAGACATGTATGAGGGCCCAGCGCAAGATTTGGTGGCATAGCTACCCCCCGAAGGCCCCCGGCCACACTAGTAGACATGCGAAGAACAATCCGCACAGAGGGAATTTTTCAGATACTTCTTCATCTAACAAAAACTTGAAAAAATACCACACATCATGTATCACATGTGCCAGCACCGTGTAAAAAATTCATGATTTTATCACCCTCCGGGTGTTCAGGAATATTCAAGCAGCACCGAAACCTGCAGGCCGTCACTTCGGTGCCATCGCCGTCCGTGAGGGGGCCCACACTACGGAGACGCGTATTGACTCTTCAGACATGCCACCACACCTTAAGACATGTATGAGGCCCCTGCGCGATGATCTGGTGGCATTGCTACCCCCCAAGGCCCCCGGCCTGCCTAACCCTGGCCCGTTGACCCGGAGATCTACCCCTTTGACTTTCGCCGGACGGCCTTTGACGGATGGACTTCTGCCCCTGGTTCCCATCGGCCAGCCAGTGGGAACACTTCAGAACAAGGTCTGGGACAAACCGACCACCAGATTCCCTCCGTGTGGGACCGACGCGGTTGTTTCCCCCCTCCAAGTGCCGGCGGCAGCGCGGTCCGTGAAGGGGGTCACACTCCGGAGCCGCGTGCGGGGTGTTTGCACCTGCCACCACACTTCCAGACATGTATGAGGGCCCAGCGCAAGATTTGGTGGCATAGCTACCCCCCGAAGGCCCCCGGCCACACTAGTAGACATGCGAAGAACAATCCGCACAAAGGGAATTTTTCAGATACTGCTTCATCTCAAAAAAACTTGAAAAAATACCACACATCCTGTATCACATGTGCCAGCACCGTGTAAAAAATTCATGATTTTATCACCCTCCGGGTGTTCAGGAATATTCAAGCAGCACCGAAACCTGCAGGACGTCACTTCGGTGCCATCGCCATCTGTGAGGGGGCCCACACTACGGAGACGCGTATTGACTCTTCAGACATGCCACCACACCTTAAGACATGTATGAGGCCACGGCGCGATGATCTGGTGGCATTGCTACCCCCAAGGGCCCCGGCCTGCCTAACCCTGGCCCCATTGACCCGGAGATCTACCCCTTTGACTTTCGCCGGACGGCCTTTGACCGATGGACTTCTGCACCTGGTTCCCATCGGCCAGCCCGTGGGAACACTTCAGAACAAGGTCTGGGACAAACCGACCACCAGATTCCCTCCGTGTGGGCCCGACGCGGCTGTTTCCCCCTCCAAGTGCCGGCGGCAGCGCGGTCCGTGAAGGGGGTCACACTCCGGAGCCGCGTGCGGGGTGTTTGCACCTTCCACCACACTTCCAGACATGTATGAGGGCCCAGCGCAAGATTTGGTGGCATAGCTACCCCCCGAAGGCCCCCGGCCACACTAGTAGACATGCGAAGAACAATCCGCACAGAGGGAATTTTTCAGATACTTCTTCATCTAACAAAAACTTGAAAAAATACCACACATCATGTATCACATGTGCCAGCACCGTGTAAAAAATTCATGATTTTATCACCCTCCGGGTGTTCAGGAATATTCAAGCAGCACCGAAACCTGCAGGCCGTCACTTCGGTGCCATCGCCGTCCGTGAGGGGGCCCACACTACGGAGACGCGTATTGACTCTTCAGACATGCCACCACACCTTAAGACATGTATGAGGCCCCTGCGCGATGATCTGGTGGCATTGCTACCCCCCAAGGCCCCCGGCCTGCCTAACCCTGGCCCGTTGACCCAGAGATCTACCCCTTTGACTTTCGCCGGACGGCCTTTGACGGATGGACTTCTGCCCCTGGTTCCCATCGGCCAGCCAGTGGGAACACTTCAGAACAAGGTCTGGGACAAACCGACCACCAGATTCCCTCCGTGTGGGACCGACGCGGTTGTTTCCCCCCTCCAAGTGCCGGCGGCAGCGCGGTCCGTGAAGGGGGTCACACTCCGGAGCCGCGTGCGGGGTGTTTGCACCTGCCACCACACTTCCAGACATGTATGAGGGCCCAGCGCAAGATTTGGTGGCATAGCTACCCCCCGAAGGACCCCGGCCACACTAGTAGACATGCGAAGAACAATCCGCACAAAGGGAATTTTTCAGATACTGCTTCATCTCAAAAAAACTTGAAAAAATACCACACATCCTGTATCACATGTGCCAGCACCGTGTAAAAAATTCATGATTTTATCACCCTCCGGGTGTTCAGAAATATTCAAGCAGCACCGAAACCTGCAGGACGTCACTTCGGTGCCATCGCCATCTGTGAGGGGGCCCACACTACGGAGACGCGTATTGACTCTTCAGACATGCCACCACACCTTAAGACATGTATGAGGCCCCGGCGCGATGATCTGGTGGCATTGCTACCCACCAAGGGCCCCGGCCTGCCTAACCCTGGCCCCATTGACCCGGAGATCTACCCCTTTGACTTTCACCGGACGGCCTTTGACCGATGGACTTCTGCACCTAGTTCCCATCGGCCAGCCCGTGGGAACACTTCAGAACAAGGCCTGGGACAAACCGACCACCAGATTCCCTCCGTGTGGGCCCGACGCGGCTGTTTCCCCACTCCAAGTGCCGGCGGCAGCGCGGTACGTGAAGGGGGTCACACTCCGGAGCCGCGTGCGGGGAGTTTGCACCTGCCACCACACTTCCAGACATGTATGAGGGCCCAGCGCAAGATTTGGTGGCATAGCTACCCCCCGAAGGCCCCCGGCCACACTAGTAGACATGCGAAGAACAATCCGCACAGAGGGAATTTTTCAGATACTTCTTCATCTAAAAAAAACTTGAAAAAATACCACACATCATGTATCACATGTGCCAGCACCGTGTAAAAAATTCATGATTTTATCACCCTCCGGGTGTTCAGGAATATTCAAGCAGCACCGAAACCTGCAGGCCGTCACTTCGGTGCCATCGCCGTCCGTGAGGGGGCCCACACTACGGAGACGCGTATTGACTCTTCAGACATGCCACCACACCTTAAGACATGTATGAGGCCCCGGCGCGATGATCTGGTGGCATTGCTACCCCCCAAGGCCCCCGGCCTGCCTAACCCTGGCCCGTTGACCCGGAGATCTTCCCCTTTGACTTTCGCCGTACGGCCTTTGACCGATGGACTTCTGCCCCTGGTTCCCATCGGCCAGCCCGTGGGAACACTTCAGTACAAGGTCTGGGACAAACCGACCACCAGATTCCCTCCGTGTGGGCCCGACGCGGCTGTTTTCCCCCTCCAAGTGCCGGCGGCAGCGCGGTCCGTGAAGGGGGTCACACTCCGGAGCCGCGTGCGGGGTGTTTGCACCTCCCACCACACTTCCAGACATGTATGAGGGCCCAGCGCAAGATTTGGTGGCATAGCTACCCCCCGAAGGACCCCGGCCACACTAGTAGACATGCGAAGAACAATCCGCACAGAGGGAATTTTTCAGATACTTCTTCATCTAAAAAAACTTGAAAAAATACCACACATCCTGTATCACATGTGCCAGCACCGTGTAAAAAATTCATGATTTTATCACCCTCCGGGTGTTCAGGAATATTCAAGCAGCACCGAAACCTGCAGGACGTCACTTCGGTGCCATCGCCGTCCGTGAGGGGGCCCACACTACGGAGACACGTATTGACTATTCAGACATGCCACCACACCTTAAGACATGTATGAGGCCCCGGCGCGATGATCTGGTGGCATTGCTAACCCCCAAGGCCCCCGGCCTGCCTAACCCTGGCCCGTTGACCCGGAGATCTACCCCTTTGACTTTCGCCGTACGGCCTTTGACCGATGGACTTCTGCCCCTGGTTCCCATCGGCCAGCCCGTGGGAACACTTCAGAACAAGGTCTGGGACAAACCGACCACCAGATTCCCTCCGTGTGGGCCCGACGCGGCTGTTTCCCCCCTCCAAGTGCCGGCGGCAGCGCGGTCCGTGAAGGGGGTCACACTCCGGAGCCGCGTGCGGGGTGTTTGCACCTGCCACCACACTTCCAGACATGTATGAGGGCCCAGCGCAAGATTTGGTGGCATAGCTACCCCCCGAAGGCCCCCGGCCACACTAGTAGACATGCGAAGAACAATCCGCACAGAGGGAATTTTTCAGATACTTCTTCATCTCAAAAAAACTTGAAAAATACCACACATCCTGTATCACATGTGCCAGCACCGTGTAAAAAATTCATGATTTTATCACCCTCCGGGTGTTCAGGAATATTCAAGTAGCACCGAAACCTGCAGGACGTCACTTCGGTGCCATCGCCGTCCGTGAGGGGGCCCACACTACGGAGACACGTATTGACTCTTCAGACATGCCACCACACCTTAAGACATGTATGAGGCCCCGGCGCGATGATCTTTTGGCATTGCTACCCCCCAAGGCCCCCGGCCTGCCTAACCCTGGCCCTTTGACCCGGAGATCTACCCCTTTGACTTTCGCCAGACGGCCTTTGACCGATGTGCTTCTTCCCCTGGTTCCCATCGGCCAGCCCGTGGGAACACTTCAGAACAAGGTCTGGGACAAACCGACCACCAGATTCCCTCCGTGTGGGCCCGACGCGGCTGTTTCCCCCCTCCAAGTGCCGGCGGCAGCGCGGTCCGTGAAGGGGGTCACACTCCGGAGCCGCGTGCAGGGTGTTTGCACCTACCACCACACTTCCAGACATATATGAGGGCCCAGCGCAAGATTTGGTGGCATAGCTACCCCCCGAAGGCCCCCGGCCACACTAGTAGACATGCGAAGAACAATCCGCACAGAGGGAATTTTTCAGATACTTCTTCATCTCAAAAAAACTTGAAAAAATACCACACATCCTGTATCACATGTGCCAGCACCGTGTAAAAAATTCATGATTTTATCACCCTCCGGGTGTTCAGGAATATTCAAGCAGCACCGAAACCTGCAGGACGTCACTTCGGTGCCATCGCCATCCGTGAGGGGGCCCACACTACGGAGACGCGTATTGACTCTTCAGACATGCCACCTCACCTTAAGACATGTATGAGGCCCCGGCGCGATGATCTGGTGGCATTGCTACCCCCCAAGGCCCCCGGCCTGCCTAACCCTGGCCCGTTGACCCGGAGATCTACCCCTTTGAGTTTCGCCGGACGGCCTTTGACCGATGGACTTCTGCCCCTGGTTCCCATCGGCCAGTCCGTGGGAACACTTCAGAACAACGTCTGGGACAAACCGACCACCAGATTCCCTCCGTGTGGGCCCGACGCGGCTGTTTCCCCCCTCCAAGTGCCGGCGGCAACGCGGTCCGTGAAGGGGGTCACACTCCGGAGCCGCGTGCGGGGTGTTTGCACCTCCCACCACACTTCCAGACATGTATGAGGGCCCAGCGCAAGATTTGGTGGCATAGCTACCCCCCGAAGGCCCCCGGCCACACTAGTAGACATGCGAAGAACAATCCGCACAGAGGGAATTTTTCAGATACTTCTTCATCTAAAAAAAACTTGAAAAAATACCACACATCATGTATCACATGTGCCAGCACCGTGTAAAAAATTCATGATTTTATCACCCTCCGGGTGTTCAGGAATATTCAAGCAGCACCGAAACCTGCAGGCCGTCACTTCGGTGCCATCGCCGTCCGTGAGGGGGCCCACACTACGGAGACGCGTATTGACTCTTCAGACATGCCACCACACCTTAAGACATGTATGAGGCCCCGGCGCGATGATCTGGTGGCATTGCTACCCCCCAAGGCCCCCGGCCTGCCTAACCCTGGCCCGTTGACCCGGAGATCTACCCCTTTGACTTTCGCCGGACGGCCTTTGACCGATGGACTTCTGCCCCTGGTTCCCATCGGCCAGCCCGTGGGAACACTTCAGAACAAGGTCTGGGACAAACCGACCACCAGATTCCCTCCGTGTGGGCCCGACGCGGCTGTTTCCCCCCTCCAAGTGCCGGCGGCAGCGCGGTCCGTGAAGGGGGTCACACTCCGGAGCCGTGTGCGGGGTGTTTGCACCTGCCACCACACTTCCAGACATGTATGAGGGCCCAGCGCAAGATTTGGTGGCATAGCTACCCCCCGAAGGCCCCCGGCCACACTAGTAGACATGCGAAGAACAATACGCACAGAGGGAATTTTTCAGATACTTCTTCATCTAAAAAAAACTTGAAAAAATACCACACATCCTGTATCACATGTGCCAGCACCGAGTAAAAAATTCATGATTTTATCACCCTCCGGGTGTTCAGGAATATTCAAGCAGCACCGAAACCTGCAGGACGTCACTTCGGTGCCATCGCCGAAAGTGAGGGGGCCCACACTACGGAGACACGTATTGACTCTTCAGACATGCCACCACACCTTAAGACATGTATGAGGCCCCGACGCGATGATCTGGTGGCATTGCTACCCCCCAAGGCCCCCGGCCTGCCTAACCCTGGCCCCGTTGACCCGGAGATCTACCCCTTTGACTTTCGCCGGACGGCCTTTGACCGATGGACTTCTGCACCTGGTTCCCATCGGCCAGCCCGTGGGAACACTTCAGAACAAGGCCTGGGACAAACCGACCACCATATTCCCTCCGTGTGGGCCCGACGCGGCTGTTTCCCCCCTCCAAGTGCCGGCGGCAGCGCGGTCCGTGAAGGGGGTCACACTCCGGAGCCGCGTGCGGGGTGTTTGCACCTGCCAACACACTTCCAGACATGTATGAGGGCCCAGCGCAAGATTTGGTGGCGTAGCTACCCCCCGAAGGCCCCCGGCCACACTAGTAGACATGCGAAGAACAATCCGCACAGAGGGAATTTTTCAGATACTTCTTCATCTCAAAAAAACTTGAAAAAATACCACACATCCTGTATCACATGTGCCAGCACCGTGTAAAAAATTCATGATTTTATCACCCTCCGGGTGTTCAGGAATATTCAAGCAGCACCGAAACCTGCATGACGTCACTTCGGTGCCATCGCCGTCCGTGAAGTGGGCCACATTACGGAGACGCGTATTGACTCTTCAGACATGCCACCACACTTTAAGACATGTATGAGGCCCCGGCGCGATGATCTGGTGGCATTGCTACCCCCCAAGGCCCCCGGCCTGCCTAACCCTGGCCCCGTTGACCCGGATATCTACCCCTTTGACTTTCGCCGGACGGCCTTTGATCGATGGACTTCTGCACGTGGTTCCCATCGGCCAGCCCGTGGGAACACTTCAGAACAAGGCCTGGGACAAACCGACCACCAGATTCCCTCCGTGTGGGCCCGACGCGGCTGTTTCCCCCCTCCAAGTGCCGGCGGCAGCGCGGTCCGTGAAGGGGGTCACACTCCGGAGCCGCGTGCAGGGTGTTTGCACCTACCACCACACTTCCAGACATGTATGAGGGCCCAGCGCAAGATTTGGTGGCATAGCTACCCCCCGAAGGCCCCCGGCCACACTAGTAGACATGCGAAGAACAATCCGCACAGAGGGAATTTTTCAGATACTTCTTCATCTCAAAAAAACTTGAAAAAATACCACACATCCTGTATCACATGTGCCAGCACCGTGTAAAAAATTCATGATTTTATCACCCTCCGGGTGTTCAGGAATATTCAAGCAGCACCGAAACCTGCAGGACGTCACTTCGGTGCCATCGCCATCCGTGAGGGGGCCCACACTACGGAGACGCGTATTGACTCTTCAGACATGCCACCTCACCTTAAGACATGTATGAGGCCCCGGCGCGATGATCTGGTGGCATTGCTACCCCCCAAGGCCCCCGGCCTGCCTAACCCTGGCCCGTTGACCCGGAGATCTACCCCTTTGAGTTTCGCCGGACGGCCTTTGACCGATGGACTTCTGCCCCTGGTTCCCATCGGCCAGCCCGTGGGAACACTTCAGAACAACGTCTGGGACAAACCGACCACCAGATTCCCTCCGTGTGGGCCCGACGCGGCTGTTTCCCCCCTCCAAGTGCCGGCGGCAGCGCGGTCCGTGAAGGGGGTCACACTCCGGAGCCGCGTGCGGGGTGTTTGCACCTCCCACCACACTTCCAGACATGTATGAGGGCCCAGCGCAAGATTTGGTGGCATAGCTACCCCCCGAAGGCCCCCGGCCACACTAGTAGACATGCGAAGAACAATCCGCACAGAGGGAATTTTTCAGATACTTCTTCATCTAAAAAAAACTTGAAAAAACACCACACATCATGTATCACATGTGCCAGCACCGTGTAAAAAATTCATGATTTTATCACCCTCCGGGTGTTCAGGAATATTCAAGCAGCACCGAAACCTGTAGGCCGTCACTTCGGTGCCATCGCCGTCCGTGAGGGGGCCCACACTACGGAGACGCGTATTGACTCTTCAGACATGCCACCACACCTTACGACATGTATGAGGCCCCGGCGCGATGATCTGGTGGCATTGCTACCCCCCAAGGCCCCCGGCCTGCCTAACCCTGGCCCGTTGACCCGGAGATCTACCCCTTTGACTTTCGCCGAACGGCCTTTGACCGATGGACTTCTGCCCCTGGTTCCCATCGGCCAGCCCGTGGGAACGCTTCAGAACAAGGTCTGGGACAAACCGACCACCAGATTCCCTCCGTGTGGGCCCGACGCGGCTGTTTCCCCCCTCCAAGTGCCGGCGGCAGCGCGGTCCGTGAAGGGGGTCACACTCCGGAGCCGCGTGCGGGGTGTTTGCACCTCCCACCACACTTCCAGACATGTATGAGGGCCCAGCGCAAGATTTGGTGGCATAGCTACCCCCCGAAGGCCCCCGGCCACACTAGTAGACATGCGAAGAACAATACGCACAGAGGGAATTTTTCAGATACTTCTTCATCTAAAAAAAACTTGAAAAAATACCACACATCCTGTATCACATGTGCCAGCACCGAGTAAAAAATTCATGATTTTATCACCCTCCGGGTGTTCAGGAATATTCAAGCAGCACCGAAACCTGCAGGACGTCACTTCGGTGCCATCGCCGAAAGTGAGGGGGCCGACACTACGGAGACACGTATTGACTCTTCAGACATGCCACCACACCTTAAGACATGTATGAGGCCCCGACGCGATGATCTGGTGGCATTGCTACCCCCCAAGGCCCCCGGCCTGCCTAACCCTGGCCCCGTTGACCCGGAGATCTACCCCTTTGACTTTCGCCGGACGGCCTTTGACCGATGGACTTCTGCACCTGGTTCCCATCGGCCAGCCCGTGGGAACACTTCAGAACAAGGCCTGGGACAAACCGACCACCAGATTCCCTCCGTGTGGGCCCGACGCGGCTGTTTCCCCCCTCC
The DNA here is from genome assembly GCA_039707655.1 of Elymus sibiricus. NCBI lineage: Eukaryota > Viridiplantae > Streptophyta > Magnoliopsida > Poales > Poaceae > Elymus > Elymus sibiricus. The sequence continues at coordinate 438,019,572 of CM077672.1, read as the reverse complement.
AAGTGCCGGCGGCAGCGCGGTCCGTGAAGGGGGTCACACTCCGGAGCCGCGTGCGGGGTGTTTGCACCTGCCACCACACTTCCCGACATGTATGAGGGCCCAGCGCAAGATTTGGTGGCGTAGCTACCCCCCGAAGTCCCCCGGCCACACTAGTAGACATGCGAAGAACAATCCGCACAGAGGGAATTTTTCAGATACTTCTTCATCTCAAAAAAACTTGAAAAAATACCACACATCCTGTATCACATGTGCCAGCACCGTGTAAAAAATTCATGATTTTATCACCCTCCGGGTGTTCAGGAATATTCAAGCAGCACCGAAACCTGCATGACGTCACTTCGGTGCCATCGCCGTCCGTGAAGTGGGCCACACTACGGAGACGCGTATTGACTCTTCAGACATGCCACCACACTTTAAGACATGTATGAGGCCCCGGCGCGATGATCTGGTGGCATTGCTACCCCCCAAGGCCCCCGGCCTGCCTAACCCTGGCCCTGTTGACCCGGAGATCTACCCCTTTGACTTTCGCCGGACGGCCTTTGATCGATGGACTTCTGCACGTGGTTCCCATCGGCCAGCCCGTGGGAACACTTCAGAACAAGGCCTGGGACAAACCGACCACCAGATTCCCTCCGTGTGGGCCCGACGCGGCTGTTTCCCCCCTCCAAGTGCCGGCGGCAGCGCGGTCCGTGAAGGGGGTCACACTCCGGAGCCGCGTGCGGGGTGTTTGCACCTGCCACCACACTTCCAGACATGTATGAGGGCCCAGCGCAAGATTTGGTGGCATAGCTACCCCCCGAAGGCCCCCGGCCACACTAGTAGACATGCGAAGAACAATCCGCACAGAGGGAATTTTTCAGATACTTCTTCATCTAAAAAAAACTTGAAAAAATACCACACATCCTGTATCACATGTGCCAGCACCGTGTAAAAAATTCATGATTTTATCACCCTCCGGGTGTTCAGGAATATTCAAGCAGCACCGAAACCTGCAGGACGTCACTTCGGTGCCATCGCCGTCCGTGAGGGGGCCCACACTACGGAGACACGTATTGACTCTTCAGACATGCCACCACACCTTAAGACATGTATGAGGCCCCGGCGCGATGATCTGGTGGCATTGCTACCCCCGAAGGCCCCCGGCCTGCCTAACCCTGGCCCGTTGACCCGGAGATCTACCCCTTTGACTTTCGCCGGACGGCCTTTGACCGATGGACTTCTGCCCCTGGTTCCCATCGGCCAGCCCGTGGGAACACTTCAGAACAAGGTCTGGGACAAACCGACCACCAGATTCCCTCCGTGTGGGCCCGACGCGGCTGTTTCCCCCCTCCAAGTGCCGGCGGCAGCGCGGTCCGTGAAGGGGGTCACACTCCGGAGCCGCGTGCGGGGTGTTTGCACCTGCCACCACACTTCCAGACATATATGAGGGCCCAGCGCAAGATTTGGTGGCATAGCTACCCCCCGAAGGCCCCCGGCCACACTAGTAGACATGCGAAGAACAATCCGCACAGAGGGAATTTTTCAGATACTTCTTCATCTCAAAAAAACTTGAAAAAATACCACACATCCTGTATCACATGTGCCAGCACCGTGTAAAAAATTCATGATTTTATCACCCTCCGGGTGTTCAGGAATATTCAAGCAGCACCGAAACCTGCAGGACGTCACTTCGGTGCCATCGCCATCTGTGAGGGGGCCCACACTACGGAGACGCGTATTGACTCTTCAGACATGCCACCTCACCTTAAGACATGTATGAGGCCCCGGCGCGATGATCTGGTGGCATTGCTAGCCCCCAAGGCCCCCGGCCTGCCTAACTCTGGCCCGTTGACCCGGAGATCTACCCCTTTGACTTTCGCCGGACGGCCTTTGACCGATGGACTTCTGCCCCTGGTTCCCATCGGCCAGACCTTGGGAACACTTCAGAACAAGGTCTGGGACAAACCGACCACCAGATTCCCTCCGTGTGGGCCCGACGCGGCTGTTTCCCCCCTCCAAGTGCCGGCGGCAGCGCGGTCCGTGATGGGGGTCACACTCCGGAGCCGCGTGCGGGGTGTTTGCACCTCCCACCACACTTCCAGACATGTATGAGGGCCCAGCGCAAGATTTGGTGGCATAGCTACCCCCCGAAGGCCCCCGGCCACACTAGTAGACATGCGAAGAACAATCCGCACAGAGGGAATTTTTCAGATACTTCTTCATCTAAAAAAAACTTGAAAAAATACCACACATCCTGTATCACATGTGCCAGCACCGTGTAAAAAATTCATGATTTTATCACCCTCCGGGTGTTCAGGAATATTCAAGCAGCACCGAAACCTGCAGGACGTCACTTCGGTGCCATCGCCGTCCGTGAGGGGGCCCACACTACGGAGACACGTATTGACTCTTCAGACATGCCACCACACCTTAAGACATGTATGAGGCCCCGGCGCGATGATCTGGTGGCATTGCTACCCCCGAAGGCCCCCGGCCTGCCTAACCCTGGCCCGTTGACCCGGAGATCTACCCCTTTGACTTTCGCCGGACGGCCTTTGACCGATGGACTTCTGCCCCTGGTTCCCATCGGCCAGCCCGTGGGAACACTTCAGAACAAGGTCTGGGACAAACCGACCACCAGATTCCCTCCGTGTGGGCCCGACGCGGCTGTTTCCCCCCTCCAAGTGCCGGCGGCAGCGCGGTCCGTGAAGGGGGTCACACTCCGGAGCCGCGTGCGGGGTGTTTGCACCTGCCACCACACTTCCAGACATATATGAGGGCCCAGCGCAAGATTTGGTGGCATAGCTACCCCCCGAAGGCCCCCGGCCACACTAGTAGACATGCGAAGAACAATCCGCACAGAGGGAATTTTTCAGATACTTCTTCATCTCAAAAAAACTTGAAAAAATACCACACATCCTGTATCACATGTGCCAGCACCGTGTAAAAAATTCATGATTTTATCACCCTCCGGGTGTTCAGGAATATTCAAGCAGCACCGAAACCTGCAGGACGTCACTTCGGTGCCATCGCCATCTGTGAGGGGGCCCACACTACGGAGACGCGTATTGACTCTTCAGACATGCCACCTCACCTTAAGACATGTATGAGGCCCCGGCGCGATGATCTGGTGGCATTGCTACCCCCCAAGGCCCCCGGCCTGCCTAACTCTGGCCCGTTGACCCGGAGATCTACCCCTTTGACTTTCGCCGGACGGCCTTTGACCGATGGACTTCTGCACCTGGTTCCCATCGGCCAGCCCGTGGGAACACTTCAGAACAAGGCCTGGGACAAACCGACCACCATATTCCCTCCGTGTGGGCCCGACGCGGCTGTTTCCCCCCTCCAAGTGCCGGCGGCAGCGCGGTCCGTGAAGGGGGTCACACTCCGGAGCCGCGTGCGGGGTGTTTGCACCTGCCACCACACTTCCAGACATGTATGAGGGCCCAGCGCAAGATTTGGTGGCGTAGCTACCCCCCGAAGGCCCCCGGCCACACTAGTAGACATGCGAAGAACAATCCGCACAGAGGGAATTTTTCAGATACTTCTTCATCTCAAAAAAACTTGAAAAAATACCACACATCCTGTATCACATGTGCCAACACCGTGTAAAAAATTCATGATTTTATGACCCTCCGGGTGTTCAGGAATATTCAAGCAGCACCGAAACCTGCATGACGTCACTTCGGTGCCATCGCCGTCCGTGAAGTGGGCCACACTACGGAGACGCGTATTGACTCTTCAGACATGCCACCACACTTTAAGACATGTATGAGGCCCCGGCGCGATGATCTGGTGGCATTGCTACCCCCCAAGGCCCCCGGCCTGCCTAACCCTGGCCCCGTTGACCCGGAGATCTACCCCTTTGACTTTCGCCGGACGGCCTTTGATCGATGGACTTCTGCACGTGGTTCCCATCGGCCAGCCCGTGGGAACAATTCAGAACAAGGCCTGGGACAAACCGACCACCAGATTCCCTCCGTGTGGGCCCGACGCGGCTGTTTCCCCCCTCCAAGTGCCGGCGGCAGCGCGGTCCGTGAAGGGGGTCACACTCCGGAGCCGCGTGCGGGGTGTTTGCACCTGCCACCACACTTCCAGACATGTATGAGGGCCCAGCGCAAGATTTGGTGGCATAGCTACCCCCCGAAGGCCCCCGGCCACACTAGTAGACATGCGAAGAACAATACGCACAGAGGGAATTTTTCAGATACTTCTTCATCTAAAAAAAACTTGAAAAAATACCACACATCCTGTATCACATGTGCCAGCACCGAGTAAAAAATTCATGATTTTATCACCCTCCGGGTGTTCAGGAATATTCAAGCAGCACCGAAACCTGCAGGACGTCACTTCGGTGCCATCGCCGAAAGTGAGGGGGCCCACACTACGGAGACACGTATTGACTCTTAAGACATGCCACCACACCTTAAGACATGTATGAGGCCCCGACGCGATGATCTGGTGGCATTGCTACCCCCCAAGGCCCCCGGCCTGCCTAACCCTGGCCCCGTTGACCCGGAGATCTACCCCTTTGACTTTCGCCGGACGGCCTTTGACCGATGAACTTCTGCACCTGGTTCCCATCGGCCAGCCCGTGGGAACACTTCAGAACAAGGCCTGGGACAATCCGACCACCAGATTCCCTCCGTGTGGGCCCGACGCGGCTGTTTCCCCCCTCCAAGTGCCGGCGGCAGCGCGGTCCGTGAAGGGGGTCACACTCCGGAGCCGCGTGCGGGGTGTTTGCACCTGCCAACACACTTCCAGACATGTATGAGGGCCCAGCGCAAGATTTGGTGGCGTAGCTACCCCCCGAAGGCCCCCGGCCAGACTAGTAGACATGCGAAGAACAATCCGCACAGAGGGAATTTTTCAGATACTTCTTCATCTCAAAAAAACTTGAAAAAATACCACACATCCTGTATCACATGTGCCAGCACCGTGTAAAAAATTCATGATTTTATCACCCTCCGGGTGTTCAGGAATATTCAAGCAGCACCGAAACCTACATGACGTCACTTCGGTGCCATCGCCGTCCGTGAAGTGGGCCACATTACGGAGACGCGTATTGACTCTTCAGACATGCCACCACACTTTAAGACATGTATGAGGCCCCGGCGCGATGATCTGGTGGCATTGCTACCCCCCAAGGCCCCCGGCCTGCCTAACCCTGGCCCCGTTGACCCGGATATCTACCCCTTTGACTTTCGCCGGACGGCCTTTGATCGATGGACTTCTGCACGTGGTTCCCATCGGCCAGCCCGTGGGAACACTTCAGAACAAGGCCTGGGACAAACCGACCACCAGATTCCCTCCGTGTGGGCCCGACGCGGCTGTTTCCCCCCTCTAAGTGCCGGCGGCAGCGCGGTCCGTGAAGGGGGTCACACTCCGGAGCCGCGTGCAGGATGTTTGCACCTACCACCACACTTCCAGACATGTATGAGGGCCCAGCGCAAGATTTGGTGGCATAGCTACCCCCCGAAGGCCCCCGGCCACACTAGTAGACATGCGAAGAACAATCCGCACAGAGGGAATTTTTCAGATACTTCTTCATCTCAAAAAAACTTGAAAAAATACCACACATCCTGTATCACATGTGCCAGCACCGTGTAAAAAATTCATGATTTTATCACCCTCCGGGTGTTCAGGAATATTCAAGCAGCACCGAAACCTGCAGGACGTCACTTCGGTGCCATCGCCATCCGTGAGGGGGCCCACACTACGGAGACGCGTATTGACTCTTCAGACATGCCACCTCACCTTAAGACATGTATGAGTCCCCGGCGCGATGATCTGGTGGCATTGCTACCCCCCAAGGCCCCCGGCCTGCCTAACCCTGGCCCGTTGACCCGGAGATCTACCCCTTTGAGTTTCGCCGGACGGCCTTTGACCGATGGACTTCTGCCCCTGGTTCCCATCGGCCAGCCCGTGGGAACACTTCAGAACAACGTCTGGGACAAACCGACCACCAGATTCCCTCCGTGTGGGCCCGACGCGGCTGTTTCCCCCCTCCAAGTGCCGGCGGCAGCGCGGTCCGTGAAGGGGGTCACACTCCGGAGCCGCGTGCGGGGTGTTTGCACCTCCCACCACACTTCGAGACATGTATGAGGGCCCAGCGCAAGATTTGGTGGCATAGCTACCCCCGAAGGCCCCCGGCCACACTAGTAGACATGCGAAGAACAATCCGCACAGAGGGAATTTTTCAGATACTTCTTCATCTAAAAAAAACTTGAAAAAATACCACACATCATGTATCACATGTGCCAGCACCGTGTAAAAAATTCATGATTTTATCACCCTCCGGGTGTTCAGGAATATTCAAGCAGCACCGAAACCTGCAGGCCGTCACTTCGGTGCCATCGCCGTCCGTGAGGGGGCCCACACTACGGAGACGCGTATTGACTCTTCAGACATGCCACCACACCTTAAGACATGTATGAGGCCCCGGCGCGATGATCTGGTGGCATTGCTACCCCCCAAGGCCCCCGGCCTGCCTAACCCTGGCCCGTTGACCCGGAGATCTACCCCTTTGACTTTCGCCGGACGGCCTTTGACCGATGGACTTCTGCCCCTGGTTCCCATCGGCCAGCCCGTGGGAACACTTCAGAACAAGGTCTGGGACAAACCGACCACCAGATTCCCTCCGTGTGGGCCCGACGCGGCTGTTTCCCCCCTCCAAGTGCCGGCGGCAGCGCGGTCCGTGAAGGGGGTCACACTCCGGAGCCGCGTGCGGGGTGTTTGCACCTCCCACCACACTTCCAGACATGTATGAGGGCCCAGCGCAAGATTTGGTGGCATAGCTACCCCCCGAAGGCCCCCGGCCACACTAGTAGACATGCGAAGAACAATACGCACAGAGGGAATTTTTCAGCTACTTCTTCATCTAAAAAAACTTGAAAAAATACCACACATCCTGTATCACATGTGCCAGCACCGAGTAAAAAATTCATGATTTTATCACCCTCCGGGTGTTCAGGAATATTCAAGCAGCACCGAAACCTGCAGGACGTCACTTCGGTGCCATCGCCGAAAGTGAGGGGGCCCACACTACGGAGACACGTATTGACTCTTCAGACATGCCACCACACCTTAAGACATGTATGAGGCCCCGACGCGATGATCTGGTGGCATTGCTACCCCCCAAGGCCCCCGGCCTGCCTAACCCTGGCCCCGTTGACCCGGAGATCTACCCCTTTGACTTTCGCCGGACGGCCTTTGACCGATGGACTTCTGCACCTGGTTCCCATCGGCCAGCCCGTGGGAACACTTCAGAACAAGGCCTGGGACAAACCGACCACCAGATTCCCTCCGTGTGGGCCCGACGCGGCTGTTTCCCCCCTCCAAGTGCCGGCGGCAGCGCGGTCCGTGAAGGGGGTCACACACCGGAGCCGCGTGCGGGGTGTTTGCACCTGCCACCACACTTCCAGACATGTATGAGGGCCCAGCGCAAGATTTGGTGGCGTAGCTACCCCCCGAAGGCCCCCGGCCACACTAGTAGACATGCGAAGAACAATCCGCACAGAGGGAATTTTTCAGATACTTCTTCATCTCAAAAAAACTTGAAAAAATACCACACATCCTGTATCACATGTGCCAGCACCGTGTAAAAAATTCATGATTTTATCACCCTCCGGGTGTTCAGGAATATTCAAGCAGCACCGAAACCTGCATGACGTCACTTCGGTGCCATCGCCGTCCGTGAAGTGCGCCACATTACGGAGACGCGTATTGACTCTTCAGACATGCCACCACACTTTAAGACATGTATGAGGCCCCGGCGCGATGATCTGGTGGCATTGCTACCCCCCAAGGCCCCCGGCCTGCCTAACCCTGGCCCGTTGACCCGGAGATCTACCCCTTTGACTTTCGCCGGACGGCCTTTGACCGATGGACTTCTGCCCCTGGTTCCCATCGGCCAGCCCGTGGGAACACTTCAGAACAAGGTCTGGGACAAACCGACCACCAGATTCCATCCGTGTGGGCCCGACGCGGCTGTTTCCCCCCTCCAAGTGCCGGCGGCAGCGCGGTCCGTGAAGGGGGTCACACTCCGGAGCCGCGTGCGGGGTGTTTGCACCTGCCACCACACTTCCAGACATATATGAGGGCCCAGCGCAAGATTTGGTGGCATAGCTACCCCCCGAAGGCCCCCGGCCACACTAGTAGACATGCGAAGAACAATCCGCACAGAGGGAATTTTTCAGATACTTCTTCATCTCAAAAAAACTTGAAAAAATACCACACATCCTGTATCACATGTGCCAGCACCGTGTAAAAAATTCATGATTTTATCACCCTCCGGGTGTTCAGGAATATTCAAGCAGCACCGAAACCTGCAGGACATCACTTCGGTGCCATCGCCATCTGTGAGGGGGCCCACACTACGGAGACGCGTATTGACTCTTCAGACATGCCACCTCACCTTAAGACATGTATGAGGCCCCGGCGCGATGATCTGGTGGCATTGCTACCCCCCAAGGCCCCCGGCCTGCCTAACCCTGGCCCGTTGACCCGGAGATCTACCCCTTTGACTTTCGCCGGACGGCCTTTGACCGATGGACTTCTGCCCCTGGTTCCCATCGGCCAGACCTTGGGAACACTTCAGAACAAGGTCTGGGACAAACCGACCACCAGATTCCCTCCGTGTGGGCCCGACGCGGCTGTTTCCCCCCTCCAAGTGCCGGCGGCAGCGCGGTCCGTGATGGGGGTCACACTCCGGAGCCGCGTGCGGGGTGTTTGCACCTCCCACCACACTTCCAGACATGTATGAGGGCCCAGCGCAAGATTTGGTGGCATAGCTACCCCCCGAAGGCCCCCGGCCACACTAGAAGACATGCGAAGAACAATCCGCACAGAGGGAATTTTTCAGATACTTCTTCATCTCAAAAAAACTTGAAAAAATACCACACATCCTGTATCATATGTGCCAGCACCGCGTAAAAAATTCATGATTTTATCACCCTCCGGGTGTTCAGGAATATTCAAGCAGCACCGAAACCTGCATGACGTCACTTCGGTGCCATCGCCGTCCGTGAGGTGGGCCACATTACGGAGACGCGTATTGACTCTTCAGACATGCCACCACACTTTAAGACATGTATGAGGCCCCGGCGCGATGATCTGGTGGCATTGCTACCCCCCAAGGCCCCCGGCCTGCCTAACCCTGGCCCCGTTGACCCGGAGATCTACCCCTTTGACTTTCGCCGGACGGCCTTTGATCGATGGACTTCTGCACGTGGTTCCCATCGGCCAGCCCGTGAGAACACTTCATAACAAGGCCTGGGACAAACCGACCACCAGATTCCCTCCGTGTGGGCCCGACGCGGCTGTTTCCCCCCTCCAAGTGCCGGCGGCAGCGCGGTCCGTGAAGGGGGTCACACTCCGGAGCCGCGTGCGGGGTGTTTGCACCTGCCACCACACTTCCAGACATGTATGAGGGCCCAGCGCAAGATTTGGTGGCATAGCTACCCCCCGAAGGCCCCCGGCCACACTAGTAGACATGCGAAGAACAATCCGCACAGAGGGAATTTTTCAGATACTTCTTCATCTAAAAAAAACTTGAAAAAATACCACACATCCTGTATCACATGTGCCAGCACCGTGTAAAAAATTCATGATTTTATCACCCTCCGGGTGTTCAGGAATATTCAAGCAGCACCGAAACCTGCAGGACGTCACTTCGGTGCCATCGCCGTCCGTGAGGGGGCCCACACTACGGAGACACGTATTGACTCTTCAGACATGCCACCACACCTTAAGACATGTATGAGGCCCCGGCGCGATGATCTGGTGGCATTGCTACCCCCGAAGGCCCCCGGCCTGCCTAACCCTGGCCCGTTGACCCGGAGATCTACCCCTTTGACTTTCGCCGGACGGCCTTTGACCGATGGACTTCTGCCCCTGGTTCCCATCGGCCAGCCCGTGGGAACACTTCAGAACAAGGTCTGGGACAAACTGACCACCAGATTCCCTCCGTGTGGGCCCGACGCGGCTGTTTCCCCCCTCCAAGTGCCGGCGGCAGCGCGGTCCGTGAAGGGGGTCACACTCCGGAGCCGCGTGCGGGGTGTTTGCACCTGCCACCACACTTCCAGACATATATGAGGGCCCAGCGCAAGATTTGGTGGCATAGCTACCCCCCGAAGGCCCCCGGCCACACTAGTAGACATGCGAAGAACAATCCGCACAGAGGGAATTTTTCAGATACTTCTTCATCTCAAAAAAACTTGAAAAAATACCACACATCCTGTATCACATGTGCCAGCACCGTGTAAAAAATTCATGATTTTATCACCCTCCGGGTGTTCAGGAATATTCAAGCAGCACCGAAACCTGCAGGACGTCACTTCGGTGCCATCGCCATCTGTGAGGGGGCCCACACTACGGAGACGCGTATTGACTCTTCAGACATGCCACCTCACCTTAAGACATGTATGAGGCCCCGGCGCGATGATCTGGTGGCATTGCTACCCCCCAAGGCCCCCGGCCTGCCTAACCCTGGCCCGTTGACCCGGAGATCTACCCTTTGACTTTCGCCGGACGGCCTTTGACCGATGGACTTCTGCCCCTGGTTCCCATCGGCCAGACCTTGGGAACACTTCAGAACAAGGTCTGGGACAAACCGACCACTAGATTCCCTCCGTGTGGGCCCGACGCGGCTGTTTCCCCCCTCCAAGTGCCGGCGGCAGCGCGATCCGTGATGGGGGTCACACTCCGGAGCCGCGTGCGGGGTGTTTGCACCTCCCACCACACTTCCAGACATGTATGAGGGCCCAGCGCAAGATTTGGTGGCATAGCTACCCCCCGAAGGCCCCCGGCCACACTAGTAGACATGCGAAGAACAATCCGCACAGAGGGAATTTTTCAGATACTTCTTCATCTAAAAAAAACTTGAAAAAATACCACACATCATGTATCACATGTGCCAGCACCGTGTAAAAAATTCATGATTTTATCACCCTCCGGGTGTTCAGGAATATTCAAGCAGCACCGAAACCTGCAGGACGTCACTTCGGTGCCATCGCCGTCCGTGAGGGGGGCCACACTACGGAGACGCGTATTGACTCTTCAGACATGCCACCACACCTTAAGACATGTATAAGGCCCCGGCGCGATGATCTGGTGGCATTGCTACCCCCCAAGGCCCCCGGCCTGCCTAACCCTGGCCCCGTTCCTTTGACTTTCGCCGGACGGCCTTTGACCGATGGACTTCTGCACCTGGTTCCCATCGGCCAGCCCGTGGGAACACTTCAGAACAAGGCCTGGGACAAACCGACCACCAGATTCCCTCCGTGTGGGCCCGACGCGGCTGTTTCCCCCCTCCAAGTGCCGGCGGCAGCGCGGTCCGTGAAGGGGGTCACACTCCGGAGCCGCGTGCGGGGTGTTTGCACCTGCCAACACACTTCCAGACATGTATGAGGGCCCAGCGCAAGATTTGGTGGCGTAGCTACCCCCCGAAGGCCCCCGGCCACACTAGTAGACATGCGAAGAACAATCCGCACAGAGGGAATTTTTCAGATACTTCTTCATCTCAAAAAAACTTGAAAAAATACCACACATCCTGTATCACATGTGCCAGCACCGTGTAAAAAATTCATGATTTTATCACCCTCCGGGTGTTCAGGAATATTCAAGCAGCACCGAAACCTGCATGACGTCACTTCGGTGCCATCGCCGTCCGTGAAGTGGGCCACATTACGGAGACGCGTATTGACTCTTCAGACATGCCACCACACTTTAAGACATGTATGAGGCCCCGGCGCGATGATCTGGTGGCATTGCTACCCCCCAAGGCCCCCGGCCTGCCTAACCCTGGCCCCGTTGACCCGGATATCTACCCCTTTGACTTTCGCCGGACGGCCTTTGATAGATGGACTTCTGCACGTGGTTCCCATCGGCCAGCCCGTGGGAACACTTCAGAACAAGGCCTGGGACAAACCGACCACCAGATTCCCTCCGTGTGGGCCCGACGCGGCTGTTTCCCCCCTCCAAGTGCCGGCGGCAGCGCGGTCCGTGAAGGGGGTCACACTCCGGAGCCGCGTGCAGGGTGTTTGCACCTACCACCACACTTCCAGATATGTATGAGGGCCCAGCGCAAGATTTGGTGGCATAGCTACCCCCCGAAGGCCCCCGGCCACACTAGTAGACATGCGAAGAACAATCCGCACAGAGGGAATTTTTCAGATACTTCTTCATCTCAAAAAAACTTGAAAAAATACCACACATCCTGTATCACATGTGCCAGCACCGTGTAAAAAATTCATGATTTTATCACCCTCCGGGTGTTCAGGAATATTCAAGCAGCACCGAAACCTGCAGGACGTCACTTCGGTGCCATCGCCATCCGTGAGGGGGCCCACACTACGGAGACGCGTATTGACTCTTCAGACATGCCACCTCACCTTAAGACATGTATGAGGCCCCGGCGCGATGATCTGGTGGCATTGCTACCCCCCAAGGCCCCCGGCCTGCCTAACCCTGGCCCGTTGACCCGGAGATCTACCCCTTTGAGTTTCGCCGGACGGCCTTTGACCGATGGACTTCTGCCCCTGGTTCCCATCGGCCAGCCCGTGGGAACACTTCAGAACAACGTCTGGGACAAACCGACCACCAGATTCCCTCCGTGTGGGCCCGACGCGGCTGTTTCCCCCCTCCAAGTGTCGGCGGCAGCGCGGTCCGTGAAGGGGGTCACACTCCGGAGCCGCGTGCGGGGTGTTTGCACCTCCCACCACACTTCCAGACATGTATGAGGGCCCAGCGCAAGATTTGGTGGCATAGCTACCCCCCGAAGGCCCCCGGCCACACTAGTAGACATGCGAAGAACAATCCGCACAGAGGGAATTTTTCAGATACTTCTTCATCTAAAAAAAACTTGAAAAAACACCACACATCATGTATCACATGTGCCAGCACCGTGTAAAAAATTCATGATTTTATCACCCTCCGGGTGTTCAGGAATATTCAAGCAGCACCGAAACCTGCAGGCCGTCACTTCGGTGCCATCGCCGTCCGTGAGGGGGCCCACACTACGGAGACGCGTATTGACTCTTCAGACATGCCACCACACCTTAAGACATGTATGAGGCCCCGGCGCGATGATCTGGTGGCATTGCTTCCCCCCAAGGCCCCCGGCCTGCCTAAACCTGGCCCGTTGACCCGGAGATCTACCCCTTTGACTTTCGCCGGACGGCCTTTGACCGATGGACTTCTGCCCCTGGTTCCCATCGGCCAGCCCGTGGGAACACTTCAGAACAAGGTCTGGGACAAACCGACCACCAGATTCCCTCCGTGTGGGCCCGACGCGGCTGTTTCCCCCCTCCAAGTGCCGGCGGCAGCGCGGTCCGTGAAGGGGGTCACACTCCGGAGCCGCGTGCGGGGTGTTTGCACCTCCCACCACACTTCCAGACATGTATGAGGGCCCAGCGCAAGATTTGGTGGCATAGCTACCCCCCGAAGGCCCCCGGCCACACTAGTAGACATGCGAAGAACAATACGCACAGAGGGAATTTTTCAGATACTTCTTCATCTAAAAAAAACTTGAAAAAATACCACACATTCTGTATCACATGTGCCAGCACCGAGTAAAAAATTCATGATTTTATCACCCTCCGGGTGTTCAGGAATATTCAAGCAGCACCGAAACCTGCAGGACGTCACTTCGGTGCCATCGCCGAAAGTGAGGGGGCCGACACTACGGAGACACGTATTGACTCTTCAGACATGCCACCACACCTTAAGACATGTATGAGGCCCCGACGCGATGATCTGGTGGCATTGCTACCCCCCAAGGCCCCCGGCCTGCCTAACCCTGGCCCCGTTGACCCGGAGATCTACCCCTTTGACTTTCGCCGGACGGCCTTTGACCGATGGACTTCTGCACCTGGTTCCCATCGGCCAGCCCGTGGGAACACTTCAGAACAAGGCCTGGGACAAACCGACCACCAGATTCCCTCCGTGTGGGCCCGACGCGGCTGTTTCCCCCCTCCAAGTGCCGGCGGCAGCGCGGTCCGTGAAGGGGGTCACACTCCGGAGCCGCGTGCGGGGTGTTTGCACCTGCCACCACACTTCCAGACATGTATGAGGGCCCAGCGCAAGATTTGGTGGCGTAGCTACCCCCCGAAGGCCCCCGGCCACACTAGTAGACATGCGAAGAACAATCCGCACAGAGGGAATTTTTCAGATACTTCTTCATCTCAAAAAAACTTGAAAAAATACCACACATCCTGTATCACATGTGCCAGCACCGTGTAAAAAATTCATGATTTTATCACCCTCCGGGTGTTCAGGAATATTCAAGCAGCACCGAAACCTGCATGACGTCACTTCGGTGCCATCGCCGTCCGTGAAGTGGGCCACATTACGGAGACGCGTATTGACTCTTCAGACATGCCACCACACTTTAAGACATGTATGAGGCCCCGGCGCGATGATCTGGTGGCATTGCTACCCCCCAAGGCCCCCGGCCTGCCTAACCCTGGCCCCGTTGACCCGGATATCTACCCCTTTGACTTTCGCCGGACGGCCTTTGATCGATGGACTTCTGCACGTGGTTCCCATCGGCCAGCCCGTGGGAACACTTCAGAACAAGGCCTGGGACAAACCGACCACCAGATTCCCTCCGTGTGGGCCCGACGCGGCTGTTTCCCCCCTCCAAGTGCCGGCGGCAGCGCGTTCCGTGAAGGGGGTCACACTCCGGAGCCGCGTGCGGGGTGTTTGCACCTGCCACCACACTTCCAGACATGTATGAGGGCCCAGCGCAAGATTTGGTGGCGTAGCTACCCCCCGAAGGCCCCCGGCCACACTAGTAGACATGCGAAGAACAATCCGCACAGAGGGAATTTTTCAGATACTTCTTCATCTCAAAAAAACTTGAAAAAATACCACACATCCTGTATCACATGTGCCAGCACCGTGTAAAAAATTCATGATTTTATCACCCTCCGGGTGTTCAGGAATATTCAAGCAGCACCGAAACCTGCATGACGTCACTTCGGTGCCATCGCCGTCCGTGAAGTGGGCCACATTACGGAGACGCGTATTGACTCTTCAGACATGCCACCACACTTTAAGACATGTATGAGGCCCCGGCGCGATGATCTGGTGGCATTGCTACCCCCCAAGGCCCCCGGCCTGCCTAACCCTGGCCCGTTGACCCGGAGATCTACCCCTTTGACTTTCGCCGGACGGCCTTTGACCGATGGACTTCTGCCCCTGGTTCCCATCGGCCAGCCCGTGGGAACACTTCAGAACAAGGTCTGGGATAAACCGACCACCAGATTCCCTCCGTGTGGGCCCGACGCGGTTGTTTCCCCCCTCCAAGTGCCGGCGGCAGCGCGGTCCGTGAAGGGGGTCACACTCCGGAGCCGCGTGCGGGGTGTTTGCACCTGCCACCACACTTCCAGACATATATGAGGGCCCAGCGCAAGATTTGGTGGCATAGCTACCCCCCGAAGGCCCCCGGCCACACTAGTAGACATGCGAAGAACAATCCGCACAGAGGGAATTTTTCAGATACTTCTTCATCTCAAAAAAACTTGAAAAAATACCACACATCCTGTATCACATGTGCCAGCACCGTGTAAAAAATTCATGATTTTATCACCCTCCGGGTGTTCAGGAATATTCAAGCAGCACCGAAACCTGCAGGACGTCACTTCGGTGCCATCGCCATCTGTGAGGGGGCCCACACTACGGAGACGCGTATTGACTCTTCAGACATGCCACCTCACCTTAAGACATGTATGAGGCCCCGGCGCGATGATCTGGTGGCATTGCTACCCCCCAAGGCCCCCGGCCTGCCTAACCCTGGCCCGTTGACCCGGAGATCTACCCCTTTGACTTTCGCCGGACGGCCTTTGACCGATGGACTTCTGCCCCTGGTTCCCATCGGCCAGACCTTGGGAACACTTCAGAACAAGGTCTGGGACAAACCGACCACCAGATTCCCTCCGTGTGGGCCCGACGCGGCTGTTTCCCCCCTCCAAGTGCCGGCGGCAGCGCGGTCCGTGAAGGGGCTCACACTCCGGAGCCGCGTGCGGGGTGTTTGCACCTCCCACCACACTTCCAGACATGTATGAGGGCCCAGCGCAAGATTTGGTGGCATAGCTACCCCCCGAAGGCCCCCGGCCACACTAGTAGACATGCGAAGAACAATCCGCACAGAGGGAATTTTTCAGATACTTCTTCATCTAAAAAAAACTTGAAAAAATACCACACATCCTGTATCACATGTGCCAGCACCGTGTAAAAAATTCATGATTTTATCACCCTCCGGGTGTTCAGGAATATTCAAGCAGCACCGAAACCTGCATGACGTCACTTCGGTGCCATCGCCGTCCGTGAGGTGGGCCACATTACGGAGACGCGTATTGACTCTTCAGACATGCCACCACACTTTAAGACATGTATGAGGCCCCGGCGCGATGATCTGGTGGCATTGCTACCCCCCAAGGCCCCCGGCCTGCCTAACCCTGGCCCCGTTGACCCGGAGATCTACCCCTTTGACTTTCGCCGGACGGCCTTTGATCGATGGACTTCTGCACGTGGTTCCCATCGGCCAGCCCGTGGGAACACTTCAGAACAAGGCCTGGGACAAACCGACCACCAGATTCCCTCCGTGTGGGCCCGACGCGGCTGTTTCCCCCCTCCAAGTGCCGGCGGCAGCGCGGTCCGTGAAGGGGGTCACACTCCGGAGCCGCGTGCGGGGTGTTTGCACCTGCCACCACACTTCCAGACATGTATGAGGGCCCAGCGCAAGATTTGGTGGCATAGCTACCCCCCGAAGGCCCCCGGCCACACTAGTAGACATGCGAAGAACAATCCGCACAGAGGGAATTTTTCAGATACTTCTTCATCTCAAAAAAACTTGAAAAAATACCACACATCCTGTATCACATGTGCCAGCACCGTGTAAAAAATTCATGATTTTATCACCCTCCGGGTGTTCAGGAATATTCAAGCAGCACCGAAACCTGCATGACGTCACTTCGGTGCCATCGCCGTCCGTGAAGTGGGCCACATTACGGAGACGCGTATTGACTCTTCAGACATGCCACCACACTTTAAGACATGTATGAGGCCCCGGCGCGATGATCTGGTGGCATTGATACCCCCCAAGGCCCCCGGCCTGCCTAACCCTGGCCCCGTTGACCCGGATATCTACCCCTTTGACTTTCGCCGGACGGCCTTTGATCGATGGACTTCTGCACGTGGTTCCCATCGGCCAGCCCGTGGGAACACTTCAGAACAAGGCCTGGGACAAACCGACCACCAGATTCCCTCCGTGTGGGCCCGACGCGGCTGTTTCCCCCCTCCAAGTGCCGGCGGCAGCGCGGTCCGTGAAGGGGGTCACACTCCGGAGCCGCGTGCAGGGTGTTTGCACCTACCACCACACTTCCAGACATGTATGAGGGCCCAGCGCAAGATTTGGTGGCATAGCTACCCCCCGAAGGCCCCCGGCCACACTAGTAGACATGCGAAGAACAATCCGCACAGAGGGAATTTTTCAGATACTTCTTCATCTCAAAAAAACTTGAAAAAATACCACACATCCTGTATCACATGTGCCAGCACCGTGTAAAAAATTCATGATTTTATCACCCTCCGGGTGTTCAGGAATATTCAAGCAGCACCGAAACCTGCAGGACGTCACTTCGGTGCCATCGCCGTCCGTGAGGGGGCCCACACTACGGAGACGCGTATTGACTCTTCAGACATGCCACCACACCTTAAGACATGTATGAGGCCCCGGCGCGATGATCTGGTGGCATTGCTACCCCCCAAGGCCCCCGGCCTGCCTAACCCTGGCCCGTTGACCCGGAGATCTACCCCTTTGAGTTCGCCGGACGGCCTTTAACCGATGGACTTCTGCCCCTGGTTCCCATCGGCCAGCCCGTGGGAACACTTCAGAACAACGTCTGGGACAAACCGACCACCAGATTCCCTCCGTGTGGGCCCGACGCGGCTGTTTCCCCCCTCCAAGTGCCGACGGCAGCGCGGTCCGTGAAGGGGGTCACACTCCGGAGCCGCGTGCGTGGTGTTTGCACCTCCCACCACACTTCCAGACATGTATGAGGGCCCAGCGCAAGATTTGGTGGCATAGCTACCCCCCGAAGGCCCCCGGCCACACTAGTAGACATGCGAAGAACAATCCGCACAGAGGGAATTTTTCAGATACTTCTTCATCTAAAAAAAACTTGAAAAAATACCACACATCACGTATCACATGTGCTAGCACCGTGTAAAAAATTCATGATTTTATCACCCTCCGGGTGTTCAGGAATATTCAAGCAGCACCGAAACCTGCAGGCCATCACTTCGGTGCCATCGCCGTCCGTGAGGGGGCCCACACTACGGAGACGCGTATTGACTCTTCAGACATGCCACCACACCTTAAGACATGTATGAGGCCCCGGCGCGATGATCTGGTGGCATTGCTACCCCCCAAGGCCCCCGGCCTGCCTAACCCTGGCCCGTTGACCCGGAGATCTACCCCTTTGACTTTCGCCGGACGGCCTTTGACCGATGGACTTCTGCCCCTGGTTCCCATCGGCCAGCCCGTGGGAACACTTCAGAACAAGGTCTGGGACAAACCGACCACCAGATTCCCTCCGTGTGGGCCCGACGCGGCTGTTTCCCCCCTCCAAGTGCCGGCGGCAGCGCGGTCCGTGAAGGGGGTCACACTCCGGAGCCGCGTGCGGGGTGTTTGCACCTCCCACCACACTTCCAGACATGTATGAGGGCCCAGCGCAAGATTTGGTGGCATAGCTACCCCCCGAAGGCCCCCGGCCATACTAGTAGACATGCGAAGAACAATACGCACAGAGGGAATTTTTCAGATACTTCTTCATCTAAAAAAAACTTGAAAAAATACCACACATCCTGTATCACATTTGCCAGCACCGAGTAAAAAATTCATGATTTTATCACCCTCCGGGTGTTCAGGAATATTCAAGCAGCACCGAAACCTGCAGGACGTCACTTCGGTGCCATCGCCGAAAGTGAGGGGGCCCACACTACGGAGACACGTATTGACTCTTCAGACATGCCACCACACCTTAAGACATGTATGAGGCCCCGACGCGATGATCTGGTGGCATTGCTACCCCCCAAGGCCCCCGGCCTGCCTAACCCTGGCCCCGTTGACCCGGAGATCTACCCCTTTGACTTTCGCCGGACGGCCTTTGACCGATGGACTTCTGCACCTGGTTCCCATCGGCCAGCCCGTGGGAACACTTCAGAACAAGGCCTGGGACAAACCGACCACCAGATTCCCTCCGTGTGGGCCCGACGCGGCTGTTTCCCCCCTCCAAGTGCCGGCGGCAGCGCGGTCCGTGAAGGGGGTCACACACCGGAGCCGCGTGCGGGGTGTTTGCACCTGCCACCACACTTCCAGACATGTATGAGGGCCCAGCGCAAGATTTGGTGGCATAGCTACCCCCCGAAGGCCCCCGGCCACACTAGTAGACATGCGAAGAACAATCCGCACAGAGGGAATTTTTCAGATACTTCTTCATCTCAAAAAAACTTGAAAAAATACCACACATCCTGTATCACATGTGCCAGCACCGTGTAAAAAATTCATGATTTTATCACCCTCCGGGTGTTCAGGAATATTCAAGCAGCACCGAAACCTGCATGACGTCACTTCGGTGCCATCGCCGTCCGTGAAGTGGGCCACATTACGGAGACGCGTATTGACTCTTCAGACATGCCACCACACTTTAAGACATGTATGAGACCCCGGCGCGATGATCTGGTGGCATTGCTACCCCCCAAGGCCCCCGGCCTGCCTAACCCTGGCCCCGTTGACCCGGATATCTACCCCTTTGACTTTCGCCGGACGGCCTTTGATCGATGGACTTCTGCACGTGGTTCCCATCGGCCAGCCCGTGGGAACACTTCAGAACAAGGCCTGGGACAAACCGACCACCAGATTCCCTCCGTGTGGGCCCGACGCGGCTGTTTCCCCCCTCCAAGTGCCGGCGGCAGCGCGGTCCGTGAAGGGGGTCACACTCCGGAGCCGCGTGCGGGGTGTTTGCACCTGCCACCACACTTCCAGACATGTATGAGGGCCCAGCGCAAGATTTGGTGGCATAGCTACCCCCCGAAGGCCCCCGGCCACACTAGTAGACATGCGAAGAACAATCCGCACAGAGGGAATTTTTCAGATACTTCTTCATCTCAAAAAAACTTGAAAAAATACCACACATCCTGTATCACATGTGCCAGCACCGTGTAAAAAATTCATGATTTTATCACCCTCCGGGTGTTCAGGAATATTCAAGCAGCACCGAAACCTGCAGGACGTCACTTCGGTGCCATCGCCGTCCGTGAGGGGGCCCACACTACGGAGACACGTATTGACTCTTCAGACATGCCACCACACCTTAAGACATGTATGAGGCCTCGGCGCGATGATCTGGTGGCATTGCTACCCCCCAAGGCCCCCGGCCTGCCTAACCCTGGCCCGTTGACCCGGAGATCTACCCCTTTGACTTTCGCCGGACGGCCTTTGACCGATGGACTTCTGCCCCTGGTTCCCATCGGCCAGCCCGTGGGAACACTTCAGAACAAGGTCTGGGACAAACCGACCACCAGATTCCCTCCGTGTGGGCCCGACGCGGCTGTTTCCCCCCTCCAAGTGCCGGCGGCAGCGCGGTCCGTGAAGGGGGTCACACTCCGGAGCCGCGTGCGGGGTGTTTGCACCTGCCACCACACTTCCAGACATATATGAGGGCCCAGCGCAAGATTTGGTGGCATAGCTACCCCCCGAAGGCCCCCGGCCACACTAGTAGACATGCGAAGAACAATCCGCACAGAGGGAATTTTTCAGATACTTCTTCATCTCAAAAAAACTTGAAAAAATACCACACATCCTGTATCACATGTGCCAGCACCGTGTAAAAAATTCATGATTTTATCACCCTCCGGGTGTTCAGGAATATTCAAGCAGCACCGAAACCAGCAGGACGTCACTTCGGTGCCATCGCCATCTGTGAGGGGGCCCACACTACGGAGACGCGTATTGACTCTTCAGACATGCCACCTCACCTTAAGACATGTATGAGGCCCCGGCGCGATGATCTGGTGGCATTGCTACCCCCCAAGGCCCCCGGCCTGCCTAACCCTGGCCCGTTGACCCGGAGATCTACCCCTTTGACTTTCACCGGACGGCCTTTGACCGATGGACTTCTGCCCCTGGTTCCCATCGGCCAGACCTTGGGAACACTTCAGAACAAGGTCTGGGACAAACCGACCACCAGATTCCCTCCGTGTGGGCCCGACGCGGCTGTTTCCCCCCTCCAAGTGCCGGCGGCAGCGCGGTCCGTGATGGGGGTCACACTCCGGAGCCGCGTGCGGGGTGTTTGCACCTCCCACCACACTTCCAGACATGTATGAGGGCCCAGCGCAAGATTTGGTGGCATAGCTACCCCCCGAAGGCCCCCGGCCACACTAGTAGACATGCGAAGAACAATCCGCACAGAGGGAATTTTTCAGATACTTCTTCATCTAAAAAAAACTTGAAAAAATACCACACATCATGTATCACATGTGCCAGCACCGTGTAAAAAATTCATGATTTTATCACCCTCCGGGTGTTCAGGAATATTCAAGCAGCACCGAAACCTGCAGGACGTCACTTCGGTGCCATCGCCGTCCGTGAGGGGGCCCACACTACGGAGACGCGTATTGACTCTTCAGACATGCCACCACACCTTAAGACATGTATGAGGCCCCGGCGCGATGATCTGGTGGCATTGCTACCCCCCAAGGCCCCCGGCCTGCCTAACCCTGGCCCCGTTGACCCGGAGATCTACCCCTTTGACTTTCGCCGGACGGCCTTTGACCGATGGACTTCTGCCCCTGGTTCCCATCGGCCAGCCCGTGGGAACACTTCAGAACAAGGTCTGGGACAAACCGACCACCAGATTCCCTCCGTGTGGGCCCGACGCGGCTGTTTCCCCCCTCCAAGTGCCGGCGGCAGCGCGGTCCGTGAAGGGGGTCACACTCCGGAGCCGCGTGCGGCGTGTTTGCACCTCCCACCACACTTCCAGACATGTATGAGGGCCCAGCGCAAGATTTGGTGGTATAGCTACCCCCCGAAGGCCCCCGGCCACACTAGTAGACATGCGAAGAACAATACGCACAGAGGGAATTTTTCAGATACTTCTTCATCTAAAAAAAACTTGAAAAAATACCACACATCCTGTATCACATGTGCCAGCACCGAGTAAAAAATTCATGATTATATCACCCTCCGGGTGTTCAGGAATATTCAAGCAGCACCGAAACCTGCAGGACGTCACTTCGGTACCATCGCCGAAAGTGAGGGGGCCCACACTACGGAGACACGTATTGACTCTTCAGACATGCCACCAGACCTTAAGACATGTATGAGGCCCCGACGCGATGATCTGGTGGCATTGCTACCCCCCAAGGCCCCCGGCCTGCCTAACCCTGGCCCCGTTGACCCGGAGATCTACCCCTTTGACTTTCGCCGGACGGCCTTTGACCGATGGACTTCTGCACCTGGTTCCCATCGGCCAGCCCGTGGGAACACTTCAGAACAAGGCCTGGGACAAACCGACCACCAGATTCCCTCCGTGTGCGCCCGACGCGGCTGTTTCCCCCCTCCAAGTGCCGGCGGCAGCGCGGTCCGTGAAGGGGGTCACACTCCGGAGCCGCGTGCGGGGTGTTTGCACCTGCCACCACACTTCCAGACATGTATGAGGGCCCAGCGCAAGATTTGGTGGCATAGCTACCCCCCGAAGGCCCCCGGCCACACTAGTAGACATGCGAAGAACAATCCGCACAGAGGGAATTTTTCAGATACTTCTTCATCTAAAAAAAACTTGAAAAAATACCACACATCCTGTATCACATGTGCCAGCACCGTGTAAAAAATTCATGATTTTATCACCCTCCGGGTGTTCAGGAATATTCAAGCAGCACCGAAACCTGCAGGACGTCACTTCGGTGCCATCGCCGTCCGTGAGGGGGCCCACACTACGGAGACATGTATTGACTCTTCCGACATGCCACCACACCTTAAGACATGTATGAGGCCCCGGCGCGATGATCTGGTGGCATTGCTACCCCCCAAGGCCCCCGGCCTGCCTAACCCTGGCCCGTTGACCCGGAGATCTACCCCTTTGACTTTCGCCGGACGGCCTTTGACCGATGGACTTCTGCCCCTGGATCCCATCGGCCAGCCCGTGGGAACACTTCAGAACAAGGTCTGGGACAAACCGACCACCAGATTCCCTCCGTGTGGGCCCGACGCGGCTGTTTCCCCCCTCCAAGTGCCGGCGGCAGCGCGGTCCATGAAGGGGGTCACACTCCGGAGCCGCGTGCGGGGTGTTTGCACCTGCCACCACACTTCCAGACATATATGAGGGCCCAGCGCAAGATTTGGTGGCATAGCTACCCCCCGAAGGCCCCCGGCCACACTAGTAGACATGCGAAGAACAATCCGCACAGAGGGAATTTTTCAAATACTTCTTCATCTTAAAAAAACTTGAAAAAATACCACACATCCTGTATCACATGTGCCAGCACCGTGTAAAAAATTCATGATTTTACCACCCTCCGGGTGTTCAGGAATATTCAAGCAGCACCGAAACCTGCAGGACGTCACTTCGGTGCCATCGCCATCTGTGAGGGGGCCCACACTACGGAGACGCGTATTGACTCTTCAGACATGCCACCTCACCTTAAGACATGTATGAGGCCCCGGCGCGATGATCTGGTGGCATTGCTACCCCCCAAGGCCACCGGCCTGCCTAACCCTGGCCCGTTGACCCGGAGATCTACCCCTTTGACTTTCGCCGGACGGCCTTTGACCGATGGACTTCTGCCCCTGGTTCCCATCGGCCAGACCTTGGGAACACTTCAGAACAAGGTCTGGGACAAACCGACCACCAGATTCCCTCCGTGTGGGCCCGACGCGGCTGTTTCCCCCCTCCAAGTGCCGGCGGCAGCGCGGTCCGTGAAGGGGGTCACACTCCGGAGCCGCGTGCGGGGTGTTTGCACCTCCCACCACACTTCCAGACATGTATGAGGGCCCAGCGCAAGATTTGGTGGCATAGCTACCCCCCGAAGGCCCCCGGCCACACTAGTAGACATGCGAAGAACAATCCGCACAGAGGGAATTTTTCAGATACTTCTTCATCTAAAAAAAACTTGAAAAAATACCACACATCCTGTATCACATGTGCCAGCACCGAGTAAAAAATTCATGATTTTATCACACTCCGGGTGTTCAGGAATATTCAAGCAGCACCGAAACCTGCAGGACGTCACTTCGGTGCCATCGCCGAAAGTGAGGGGGCCCACACTACGGAGACACGTATTGACTCTTCAGACATGCCACCACACCTTAAGACATGTATGAGGCCCCGACGCGATGATCTGGTGGCATTGCTACCCCCCAAGGCCCCCGGCCTGCCTAACCCTGGCCCCGTTGACCCGGAGATCTACCCCTTTGACTTTCGCCGGACGGCCTTTGACCGATGGACTTCTGCACCTGGTTCCCATCGGCCAGCCCGTGGGAACACTTCAGAACAAGGCCTGGGACAAACCGACCACCAGATTCCCTCCGTGTGGGCCCGACGCGGCTGTTTCCCCCCTCCAAGTGCCGGCGGCAGCGCGGTCCGTGAAGGGGGTCACACTCCGGAGCCGCGTGCGGGGTGTTTGCACCTGCCACCACACTTCCAGACATGTATGAGGGCCCAGCGCAAGATTTGGTGGCGTAGCTACCCCCCGAATCCCCCGGCCACACTAGTAGACATGCGAAGAACAATCCGCACACAGGGAATTTTTCAGATACTTCTTCATCTCAAAAAAACTTGAAAAAATACCACACATCCTGTATCACATGTGCCAGCACCGTGTAAAAAATTCATGATTTTATCACCCTCCGGGTGTTCAGGAATATTCAAGCAGCACCGAAACCTGCATGACGTCACTTCGGTGCCATCGCCGTCCGTGAAGTGGGCCACATTACGGAGACGCGTATTGACTCTTCAGACATGCCACCACACTTTAAGACATGTATGAGGCCCCGGCGCGATGATCTGGTGGCATTGCTACCCCCCAAGGCCCCCGGCCTGCCTAACCCTGGCCCCGTTGACCCGGAGATCTACCCCTTTGACTTTCGCCGGACGGCCTTTGATCGATGGACTTCTGCACGTGGTTCCCATCGGCCAGCCCGTGGGAACACTTCAGAACAAGGCCTGGGACAAACCGACCACCAGATTCCCTCCGTGTGGGCCCGACGCGGCTGTTTCCCCCCTCCATGTGCCGGCGGCAGCGCGGTCCGTGAAGGGGGTCACACTCCGGAGCCGCGTGCGGGGTGTTTGCACCTGCCACCACACTTCCAGACATGTATGAGGGCCCAGCGCAAGATTTGGTGGCATAGCTACCCCCCGAAGGCCCCCGGCCACACTAGTAGACATGCGAAGAACAATCCGCACAGAGGGAATTTTACAGATACTTCTTCATCTAAAAAAAACTTGAAAAAATACCACACATCCTGTATCACATGTGCCAGCACCGTGTAAAAAATTCATGATTTTATCACCCTCCGGGTGTTCAGGAATATTCAAGCAGCACCGAAACCTGCAGGACGTCACTTCGGTGCCATCGCCGTCCGTGAGGGGGCCCACACTACGGAGACACGTATTGACTCTTCAGACATGCCACCACACCTTAAGACATGTATGAGGCCCCGGCGCGATGATCTGGTGGCATTGCTACCCCCGAAGGCCCCCGGCCTGCCTAACCCTGGCACGTTGACCCGGAGATCTACCCCTTTGACTTTCGCCGGACGGCCTTTGACCGATGGACTTCTGCCCCTGGTTCCCATCGGCCAGCCCGTGGGAACACTTCAGAACAAGGTCTGGGACAAACCGACCACCAGATTCCCTCCGTGTGGGCCCGACGGGTCTGTTTCCCCCCTCCAAGTGCCGGCGGCAGCGCGGTCCGTGAAGGGGGTCACACTCCGGAGCCGCGTGCGGGGTGTTTGCACCTGCCACCACACTTCCAGACATATATGAGGGCCCAGCGCAAGATTTGGTGGCATAGCTACCCCCCGAAGGCCCCCGGCCACACTAGTAGACATGCGAAGAACAATCCGCACAGAGGGAATTTTTCAGATACTTCTTCATCTCAAAAAAACTTGCAAAAATACCACACATCCTGTATCACATGTGCCAGCACTGTGTAAAAAATTCATGATTTTATCACCCTCCGGGTGTTCAGGAATATTCAAGCAGCACCGAAACCTGCAGGACGTCACTTCGGTGCCATCGCCATCTGTGAGGGGGCCCACACTACGGAGACGCGTATTGACTCTTCAGACATGCCACCTCACCTTAAGACATGTATGAGGCCCCGGCGCGATGATCTGGTGGCATTGCTACCCCCCAAGGCCCCCGGCCTGCCTAACCCTGGCCCGTTGACCCGGAGATCTACCCCTTTGACTTTCGCCGGACGGCCTTTGACCGATGGACTTCTGCCCCTGGTTCCCATCGGCCAGACCTTGGGAACACTTCAGAACAAGGCCTGGGACAAACCGACCACCAGATTCCCTCCGTGTGGGCCCGACGCGGCTGTTTCCCCCCTCCAAGTGCCGGCGGCAGCGCGGTCCGTGATGGGGGTCACACTCCGGAGCCGCGTGCGGGGTGTTTGCACCTCCCACCACACTTCCAGACATGTATGAGGGCCCAGCGCAAGATTTGGTGGCATAGCTACCCCCCGAAGGCCCCCGGCCACACTAGTAGACATGCGAAGAACAATCCGCACAGAGGGAATTTTTCAGTTACTTCTTCATCTAAAAAAAACTTGAAAAAATACCACACATCATATATCACATGTGCCAGCACCGTGTAAAAAATTCATGATTTTATCACCCTCCGGGAGTTCAGGAATATTCAAGCAGCACCGAAACCTGCAGGCCGTCACTTCGGTGCCATCGCCGTCCGTGAGGGGGCCCACACTACGGAGACGCGTATTGACTCTTCAGACATGCCACCACACCTTAAGACATGTATGAGGCCCCGGCGCGATGATCTGGTGGCATTGCTACCCCCCAAGGCCCCCGGCCTGCCTAACCCTGGCCCGTTGACCCGGAGATCTACCCCTTTGACTTTCGCCGTACGGCCTTTGACCGATGGACTTCTGCCCCTGGTTCCCATCGGCCAGCCCGTGGGAACATTTCAGAACAAGGTCTGGGACAAACCGACCACCAGATTCCCTCCGTGTGGGCCCGACGCGGCTGTTTCCCCCCTCCAAGTGCCGGCGGCAGCGCGGTCCGTGAAGGGGGTCACACTCCGGAGCCGCGTGCGGGGTGTTTGCACCTCCCACCACACTTCCAGACATGTATGAGGGCCCAGCGCAAGATTTGGTGGCATAGCTACCCCCCGAAGGACCCCGGCCACACTAGTAGACATGCGAAGAACAATACGCACAGAGGGAATTTTTCAGATACTTCTTCATCTAAAAAAACTTGAAAAAATACCACACATCCTGTATCACATGTGCCAGCACCGTGTAAAATATTCATGATTTTATCACCCTCCGGGTGTTCAGGAATATTCAAGCAGCACCGAAACCTGCAGGACGTCACTTCGGTGCCATCGCCGTCCGTGAGGGGGCCCACACTACGGAGACACGTATTGACTCTTCAGACATGCCACCACACCTTAAGACATGTATGAGGCCCCGACGCGATGATCTGGTGGCATTGCTACCCCCCAAGGCCCCCGGCCTGCCTAACCCTGGCCCCGTTGACCCGGAGATCTACCCCTTTGACTTTCGCCGGACGGCCTTTGACCGATGGACTTCTGCACCTGGTTCCCATCGGCCAGCCCGTGGGAACACTTCAGAACAAGGCCTGGGACAAACCGACCACCAGATTCCCTCCGTGTGGGCCCGACGCGGCTGTTTCCCCCCTCCAAGTGCCGGCGGCAGCGCGGTCCGTGAAGGGGGTCACACTCCGGAGCCGCGTGCGGGGTGTTTGCACCTGCCACCACACTTCCCGACATGTATGAGGGCCCAGCGCAAGATTTGGTGGCGTAGCTACCCCCCGAAGGCCCCCGGCCACACTAGTAGACATGCGAAGAACAATCCGCACAGAGGGAATTTTTCAGATACTTCTTCATCTCAAAAAAACTTGAAAAAATACCACACATCCTGTATCACATGTGCCAGCACCGTGTAAAAAATTCATGATTTTATCACCCTCCGGGTGTTCAGGAATATTCAAGCAGCACCGAAACCAGCATGACGTCACTTCGGTGCCATCGCCGTCCGTGAAGTGGGCCACACTACGGAGACGCGTATTGACTCTTCAGACATGCCACCACACTTTAAGACATGTATGAGGCCCCGGCGCGATGATCTGGTGGCATTGCTACCCCCCAAGGCCCCCGGCCTGCCTAACCCTGGCCCCGTTGACCCGGAGATCTACCCCTTTGACTTTCGCCGGACGGCCTTTGATCGATGGACTTCTGCACGTGGTTCCCATCGGCCAGCCCGTGGGAACACTTCAGAACAAGGCCTGGGACAAACCGACCACCAGATTCCCTCCGTGTGGGCCCGACGCGGCTGTTTCCCCCCTCCAAGTGCCGGCGGCAGCGCGGTCCGTGAAGGGGGTCACACTCCGGAGCCGCGTGCGGGGTGTTTGCACCTGCCACCACACTTCCAGACATGTATGAGGGCCCAGCGCAAGATTTGGTGGCATAGCTACCCCCCGAAGGCCCCCGGCCACACTAGTAGACATGCGAAGAACAATCCGCACAGAGGGAATTTTTCAGATACTTCTTCATCTAAAAAAAACTTGAAAAAATACCACACATCCTGTATCACATGTGCCAGCACCGTGTAAAAAATTCATGATTTTATCACCCTCCGGGTGTTCAGGAATATTCAAGCAGCACCGAAACCTGCAGGACGTCACTTCGGTGCCATCGCCGTCCGTGAGGGGGCCCACACTACGGAGACACGTATTGACTCTTCAGACATGCCACCACACCTTAAGACATGTATGAGGCCCCGGCGCGATGATCTGGTGGCATTGCTACCCCCGAAGGCCCCCGGCCTGCCTAACCCTGGCCCGTTGACCCGGAGATCTACCCCTTTGACTTTCGCCGGACGGCCTTTGACCGATGAACTTCTGCCCCTGGTTCCCATCGGCCAGCCCGTGGGAACACTTCAGAACAAGGTCTGGGACAAACCGACCACCAGATTCCCTCCGTGTGGGCCCGACGCGGCTGTTTCCCCCCTCCAAGTGCCGGCGGCAGCGCGGTCCGTGAAGGGGGTCACACTCCGGAGCCGCGTGCGGGGTGTTTGCACCTGCCACCACACTTCCAGACATATATGAGGGCCCAGCGCAAGATTTGGTGGCATAGCTACCCCCCGAAGGCCCCCGGCCACACTAGTAGACATGCGAAGAACAATCCGCACATAGGGAATTTTTCAGATACTTCTTCATCTCAAAAAAACTTGAAAAAATACCACACATCCTGTATCATATGTGCCAGCACCGTGTAAAAAATTCATGATTTTATCACCCTCCGGGTGTTCAGGAATATTCAAGCAGCACCGAAACCTGCAGGACGTCACTTCGGTGCCATCGCCATCTGTGAGGGGGCCCACACTACGGAGACGCGTATTGACTCTTCAGACATGCCACCTCACCTTAAGACATGTATGAGGCCCCGGCGCGATGATCTGGTGGCATTGCTACCCCCCAAGGCCCCCGGCCTGCCTAACTCTGGCCCGTTGACCCGGAGATCTACCCCTTTGACTTTCGCCGGACGGCCTTTGACCGATGGACTTCTGCCCCTGGTTCCCATCGGCCAGACCTTGGGAACACTTCAGAACAAGGTCTGGGACAAACCGACCACCAGATTCCCTCCGTGTGGGCCCGACGCGGCTGTTTCCCCCCTCCAAGTGCCGGCGGCAGCGCGGTCCGTGATGGGGGTCACACTCCGGAGCCGCGTGCGGGGTGTTTGCACCTCCCACCACACTTCCAGACATGTATGAGGGCCCAGCGCAAGATTTGGTGGCATAGCTACCCCCCGAAGGCCCCCGGCCACACTAGTAGACATGCGAAGAACAATCCGCACAGAGGGAATTTTTCAGATACTTCTTCATCTAAAAAAAACTTGAAAAAATACCACACATCCTGTATCACATGTGCCAGCACCGTGTAAAAAATTCATGATTTTATCACCCTCCGGGTGTTCAGGAATATTCAAGCAGCACCGAAACCTGCAGGACGTCACTTCGGTGCCATCGCCGTCCGTGAGGGGGCCCACACTACGGAGACGCGTATTGACTCTTCAGACATGCCACCACACCTTAAGACATGTATGAGGCCCCGGCGCGATGATCTCGTGGCATTGCTACCCCCCAAGGCCCCCGGCCTGCCTAACCCTGGCCCGTTGACCCGGAGATCTACCCCTTTGACTTTCGCCGGACGGCCTTTGACCGATGGACTTCTGCCCCTGGTTCCCATCGGCCAGCCCGTGGGAACACTTCAGAACAAGGTCTGGGACAAACCGACCACCAGATTCCCTCCGTGTGGGCCCGACGCGGCTGTTTCCCCCCTCCAAGTGCCGGCGGCAGCGCGGTCCGTGAAGGGGGTCACACTCCGGAGCCGCGTACGGGGTGTTTGCACCTCCCACCACACTTCCAGACATGTATGAGGGCCCAACGCAAGATTTGGTGGCATAGCTACCCCCCGAAGGCCCTCGGCCACACTAGTAGACATGCGAAGAACAATACGCACAGAGGGAATTTTTCAGATACTTCTTCATCTAAAAAAAACTTGAAAAAATACCACACATCCTGTATCACATGTGCCAGCACCGAGTAAAAAATTCATGATTATATCACCCTCCGGGTGTTCAGGAATATTCAAGCAGCACCGAAACCTGCAGGACGTCACTTCGGTGCCATCGCCGAAAGTGAGGGGGCCCACACTACGAAGACACGTATTGACTCTTCAGACATGCCACCACACCTTAAGACATGTATGAGGCCCCGATGCGATGATCTGGTACCATTGCTACCCCCCAAGGCCCCCGGCCTGCCTAACCCTGGCCCCGTTGACCCGGAGATCTACCCCTTTGACTTTCGCCGGACGGCCTTTGACCGATGGACTTCTGCACCTGGTTCCCATCGGCCAGCCCGTGGGAACACTTCAGAACAAGGCCTGGGACAAACCGACCACCAAATTCCCTCCGTGTGCGCCCGACGCGGCTGTTTCCCCCCTCCAAGTGCCGGCGGCAGCGCGGTCCGTGAAGGGGGTCACACTCCGGAGCCGCGTGCGGGGTGTTTGCACCTGCCACCACACTTCCAGACATGTATGAGGGCCCAGCGCAAGATTTGGTGGCGTAGCTACCCCCCGAAGGCCCCCGGCCACACTAGTAGACATGCGAAGAACAATCCGCACAGAGGGAATTTTTCAGATACTTCTTCATCTCAAAAAAACTTGAAAAAATACCACACATCCTGTATCACATGTGCCAACACCGTGTAAAAAATTCATGATTTTATCACCCTCCGGGTGTTCAGGAATATTCAAGCAGCAGCGAAACCTGCATGACGTCACTTCGGTGCCATCGCCGTCCGTGAGGTGGGCCACATTACGGAGACGCGTATTGACTCTTCAGACATGCCACCACACTTTAAGACATGTATGAGGCCCCGGCGCGATGATCTGGTGGCATTGCTACCCCCCAAGGCCCCCGGCCTGCCTAACCCTGGCCCCGTTGACCCGGAGATCTACCCCTTTGACTTTCGCCGGACGGCCTTTGATTGATGGACTTCTGCACGTCGTTCCCATCGGCCAGCCCGTGGGAACAATTCAGAACAAGGCCTGGGACAAACCGACCACCAGATTCCCTCCGTGTGGGCCCGACGCGGCTGTTTCCCCCCTCCAAGTGCCGGCGGCAGCGCGGTCCGTGAAGGGGGTCACACTCCGGAGCCGCGTGCGGGGTGTTTGCACCTGCCACCACACTTCCAGACATGTATGAGGGCCCAGCGCAAGATTTGGTGGCATAGCTACCCCCCGAAGGCCCCCGGCCACACTAGTAGACATGCGAAGAACAATACGCACAGAGGGAATTTTTCAGATACTTCTTCATCTAAAAAAACTTGAAAAAATACCACACATCCTGTATCACATGTGCCAGCACCGAGTAAAAAATTCATGATTTTATCACCCTCCGGGTGTTCAGGAATATTCAAGCAGCACCGAAACCTGCAGGACGTCACTTCGGTGCCATCGCCGAAAGTGAGGGGGCCCACACTACGGAGACACGTATTGACTCTTAAGACATGCCACCACACCTTAAGACATGTATGAGGCCCCGACGCGATGATCTGGTGGCATTGCTACACCCCAAGGCCCCCGGCCTGCCTAACCCTGGCCCCGTTGACCCGGAGATCTACCCCTTTGACTTTCGCCGGACGGCCTTTGACCGATGAACTTCTGCACCTGGTTCCCATCGGCCAGCCCGTGGGAACACTTCAGAACAAGGCCTGGGACAATCCGACCACCAGATTCCCTCCGTGTGGGCCCGACGCGGCTGTTTCCCCCCTCCAAGTGCCGGCGGCAGCGCGGTCCGTGAAGGGGGTCACACTCCGGAGCCGCGTGCGGGGTGTTTGCACCTGCCAACACACTTCCAGACATGTATGAGGGCCCAGCGCAAGATTTGGTGGCGTAGCTACCCCCCGAAGGCCCCCGGCCACACTAGTAGACATGCGAAGAACAATCCGCACAGAGGGAATTTTTCAGATACTTCTTCATCTCAAAAAAACTTGACAAAATACCACACATCCTGTATCACATGTGCCAGCACCGTGTAAAAAATTCATGATTTTATCACCCTCCGGGTGTTCAGGAATATTCAAGCAGCACCGAAACCTGCATGACGTCACTTCGGTGCCATCGCCGTCCGTGAAGTGTGCCACATTACGGAGACGCGTATTGACTCTTCAGACATGCCACCACACTTTAAGACATGTATGAGGCCCCGGCGCGATGATCTGGTGGCATTGCTACCCCCCAAGGCCCCCGGCCTGCCTAACCCTGGCCCCGTTGACCCGGATATCTACCCCTTTGACTTTCGCCGGACGGCCTTTGATCGATGGACTTCTGCACGTGGTTCCCATCGGCCAGCCCGTGGGAACACTTCAGAACAAGGCCTGGGACAAACCGACCACTAGATTCCCTCCGTGTGGGCCCGACGCGGCTGTTTCCCCCCTCCAAGTGCCGGCGGCAGCGCGGTCCGTGAAGGGGGTCACACTCCGGAGCCGCGTGCAGGGTGTTTGCACCTACCACCACACTTCCAGACATGTATGAGGGCCCAGCGCAAGATTTGGTGGCATAGCTACCCCCCGAAGGCCCCCGGCCACACTAGTAGACATGCGAAGAACAATCCGCACAGAGGGAATTTTTCAGATACTTCTTCATCTCAAAAAAACTTGAAAAAATACCACACATCCTGTATCACATGTGCCAGCACCGTGTAAAAAATTCATGATTTTATCACCCTCCGGGTGTTCAGGAATATTCAAGCAGCACCGAAACCTGCAGGACGTCACTTCGGTGCCATCGCCATCCGTGAGGGGGCCCACACTACGGAGACGCGTATTGACTCTTCAGACATGCCACCTCACCTTAAGACATGTATGAGGCCCCGGCGCGATGATCTGGTGGCATTGCTACCCCCCAAGGCCCCCGGCCTGCCTAACCCTGGCCCGTTGACCCGGAGATCTACCCCTTTGAGTTTCGCCGGACGGCCTTTGACCGATGGACTTCTGCCCCTGGTTCCCATCGGCCAGCCCGTGGGAACACTTCAGAACAACGTCTGGGACAAACCGACCACCAGATTCCCTCCGTGTGGGCCCGACGCGGCTGTTTCCCCCCTCCAAGTGCCGGCGGCAGCGCAGTCCGTGAAGGGGGTCACACTCCGGAGCCGCGTGCGGGGTGTTTGCACCTCCCACCACACTTCCAGACATGT
Organism: Elymus sibiricus; assembly: GCA_039707655.1. Classification (NCBI taxonomy): domain Eukaryota; kingdom Viridiplantae; phylum Streptophyta; class Magnoliopsida; order Poales; family Poaceae; genus Elymus; species Elymus sibiricus. The sequence goes on along the minus strand of CM077672.1, from coordinate 437,985,565 downwards.
ATGAGGGCCCAGCGCAAGATTTGGTGGCATAGCTACCCCCCGAAGGCCCCCGGCCACACTAGTAGACATACGAAGAACAATCCGCACAGAGGGAATTTTTTAGATACTTCTTCATCTAAAAAAAACTTGAAAAAATACCACACATCATGTATCACATGTGCCAGCACCGTGTAAAAAATTCATGATTTTATCACCCTCCGGGTGTTCAGGAATATTCAAGCAGCACCGAAACCTGCAGGACGTCACTTCGGTGCCATCGCCGTCCGTGAGGGGGCCCACACTACGGAGACGCGTATTGACTCTTCAGACATGCCACCACACCTTAAGACATGTATGAGGCCCCGGCGCGATGATCTGGTGGCATTGCTACCCCCCAAGGCCCCCGGCCTGCCTAACCCTGGCCCGTTGACCCGGAGATCTACCCCTTTGACTTTCGCCGGACGGCCTTTGACCGATGGACTTCTGCCCCTGGTTCCCATCGGCCAGCCCGTGGGAACACTTCAGAACAAGGTCTGGGACAAACCGACCACCAGATTCCCTCCGTGTGGGCCCGACGCGGCTGTTTCCCCCCTCCAAGTGCCGGCGGCAGCGCGGTCCGTGAAGGGGGTCACACTCCGGAGCCGCGTGCGGGGTGTTTGCACCTCCCACCACACTTCCAGACATGTATGAGGGCCCAGCGCAAGATTTGGTGGCATAGCTACCCCCCGAAGGCCCACGGCCACACTAGTAGACATGCGAAGAACAATACGCACAGAGGGAATTTTTCAGATACTTCTTCATCTAAAAAAAACTTGAAAAAATACCACACATCCTGTATCACATGTGCCAGCACCGAGTAAAAAATTCATGATTTTATCACCCTCCGGGTGTTCAGGAATATTCAAGCAGCACCGAAACCTGAAGGACGTCACTTCGGTGCCATCGCCGAAAGTGAGGGGGCCCACACTACGGAGACACGTATTGACTCTTCAGACATGCCACCACACCGTAAGACATGTATGAGGCCCCGACGCGATGATCTGGTGGCATTGCTACCCCCCAAGGCCCCCGGCCTGCTTAACACTGGCCCCGTTGACCCGGAGATCTACCCCTTTGACTTTCGCCGGACGGCCTTTGACCGATGGACTTCTGCACCTGGTTCCCATCGGCCAGCCCGTGGGAACACTTCAGAACAAGGCCTGGGACAAACCGACCACCAGATTCCCTCCGTGTGGGCCCGACGCGGCTGTTTCCCCCCTCCAAGTGCAGGCGGCAGCGCGGTCCGTGAAGGGGGTCACACACCGGAGCCGCGTGCGGGGTGTTTGCACCTGCCACCACACTTCCAGACATGTATGAGGGCCCAGCGCAAGATTTGGTGGCGTAGCTACCCCCCGAAGGCCCCCGGCCACACTAGTAGACATGCGAAGAACAATCCGCACAGAGGGAATTTTTCAGATACTTCTTCATCTCAAAAAAACTTGAAAAAATACCACACATCCTGTATCACATGTGCCAGCACCGTGTAAAAAATTCATGATTTTATCACCCTCCGGGTGTTCAGGAATATTCAAGCAGCACCGAAACCTGCATGACGTCACTTCGGTGCCATCGCCGTCCGTGAAGTGGGCCACATTACGGAGACGCGTATTGACTCTTCAGACATGCCACCACACTTTAAGACATGTATGAGGCCCCGGCGCGATGATCTGGTGGCATTGCTACCCCCCAAGGCCCCCGGCCTGCCTAACCCTGGCCCGTTGACCCGGAGATCTACCCCTTTGACTTTCGCCGGACGGCCTTTGACCGATGGACTTCTTCCCCTGGTTCCCATCGGCCAGCCCGTGGGAACACTTCAGAACAAGGTCTGGGACAAACCGACCACCAGATTCCATCCGTGTGGGCCCGACGCGGCTGTTTCCCCCCTCCAAGTGCCGGCGGCAGCGCGGTCCGTGAAGGGGGTCACACTCCGGAGCCGCGTGCGGGGTGTTTGCACCTGCCACCACACTTCCAGACATATATGAGGGCCCAGCGCAAGATTTGGTGGCATAGCTACCCCCCGAAGGCCCCCGGCCACACTAGTAGACATGCGAAGAACAATCCGCACAGAGGGAATTTTTCTGATACTTCTTCATCTCAAAAAAACTTGAAAAAATACCACACATCCTGTATCACATGTGCCAGCACCGTGTAAAAAATTCATGATTTTATCACCCTCCGGGTCTTCAGGAATATTCAAGCAGCACCGAAACCTGCAGGACGTCACTTCGGTGCCATCGCCATCTGTGAGGGGGCCAACACTACGGAGACGCGTATTGACTCTTCAGACATGCCACCTCACCTTAAGACATGTATGAGGCCCCGGCGCGATGATCTGGTGGCATTGCTACCCCCCAAGGCCCCCGGCCTGCCTAACCCTGGCCCGTTGACCCGGAGATCTACCCCTTTGACTTTCGCCGGACGGCCTTTGACCGATGGACTTCTGCCCCTGGTTCCCATCGGCCAGACCTTGGGAACACTTCAGAACAAGGTCTGGGACAAACCGACAACCAGATTCCCTCCGTGTGGGCCCGACGCGGCTGTTTCCCCCCTCCAAGTGCCGGCGGCAGCGCGGTCCGTGATGGGGGTCACACTCCGGAGCCGCGTGCGGGGTGTTTGCACCTCCCACCACACTTACAGACATGTATGAGGGCCCAGCGCAAGATTTGGTGGCATAGCTACCCCCCGAAGGCCCCCGGCCACACTAGAAGACATGCGAAGAACAATCCGCACAGAGGGAATTTTTCAGATACTTCTTCATCTCAAAAAAACTTGAAAAAATACCACACATCCTGTATCACATGTGCCAGCACCGTGTAAAAAATTCATGATTTTATCACCCTCCGGGTGTTCAGGAATATTCAAGCAGCACCGAAACCTGCATGACGTCACTTCGGTGCCATCGCCGTCCGTGAGGTGGGCCACATTACGGAGACGCTTATTGACTCTTCAGACATGCCACCACACTTTAAGACATGTATGAGGCCCCGGCGCGATGATCTGGTGGCATTGCTACCCCCCAAGGCCCCCGGCCTGCCTAACCCTGGCCCCGTTGACCCGGAGATCTACCCCTTTGACTTTCGCCGGACGGCCTTTGACCGATGGACTTCTGCACCTGGTTCCCATCGGCCAGCCCGTGGGAACACTTCAGAACAAGGCCTGGGACAAACCGACCACCAGATTCCCTCCGTGTGGGCCCGACGCGGCTGTTTCCCCCCTCCAAGTGCCGGCGGCAGCGCGGTCCGTGAAGGGGGTCACACTCCGGAGCCGCGTGCGGGGTGTTTGCACCTGCCACCACACTTCCAGACATGTATGAGGGCCCAGCGCAAGATTTGGTGGCATAGCTACCCCCCGAAGGCCCCCGGCCACACTAGTAGACATGCGAACAACAATCCGCACAGAGGGAATTTTTCAGATACTTCTTCATCTAAAAAAAACTTGAAAAAATACCACACATCCTGTATCACATGTGCCAGCACCGTGTAAAAAATTCATGATTTTATCACCCTCCGGGTGTTCAGGAATATTCAAGCAGCACCGAAACCTGCAGGACGTCACTTCGGTGCCATCGCCGTCCGTGAGGGGGCCCACACTACGGAGACACGTATTGACTCTTCAGACATGCCACCACACCTTTAGACATGTATGAGGCCCCGGCGCGATGATCTGGTGGCATTGCTACCCCCGAAGGCCCCCGGCCTGCCTAACCCTGGCCCGTTGACCCGGAGATCTACCCCTTTGACTTTCGCCGGACGACCTTTGACCGATGGACTTCTGCCCCTGGTTCCCATCGGCCAGCCCGTGGGAACACTTCAGAACAAGGTCTGGGACAAACCGACCACCAGATTCCCTCCGTGTGGGCCCGACGCGGCTGTTTCCCCCCTCCAAGTGCCGGCGGCAGCGCGGTCCGTGAAGGGGGTCACACTCCGGAGCCGCGTGCGGGGTGTTTGCACCTGCCACCACACTTCCAGACATATATGAGGGCCCAGCGCAAGATTTGGTGGCATAGCTACCCCCCGAAGGCCCCCGGCCACACTAGTAGACATGCGAAGAACAATCCGCACAGAGGGAATTTTTCAGATACTTCTTCATCTCAAAAAAACTTGAAAAAATACCACACATCCTGTATCACATGTGCCAGCACCGTGTAAAAAATTCATGATTTTATCACCCTCCGGGTGTTCAGGAATATTCAAGCAGCACCGAAACCTGCAGGACGTCACTTCGGTGCCATCGCCATCTGTGAGGGGGCCCACACTACGGAGACGCGTATTGACTCTTCAGACATGCCACCTCACCTTAAGACATGTATGAGGCCCCGGCGCGATGATCTGGTGGCATTGCTACCCCCCAAGGCCCCCGGCCTGCCTAACCCTGGCCCGTTGACCCGGAGATCTACCCCTTTGACTTTCGCCGGACGGCCTTTGACCGATGGACTTCTGCCCCTGGTTCCCATCGGCCAGACCTTGGGAACACTTCAGAACAAGGTCTGGGACAAACCGACCACCAGATTCCCTCTGTGTGGGCCCGACGCGGCTGTTTCCCCCCTCCAAGTGCCGGCGGCAGCGCGATCCGTGATGGGGGTCACACTCCGGAGCCTCGTGCGGGGTGTTTGCACCTCCCACCACACTTCCAGACATGTATGAGGGCCCAGCGCAAGATTTGGTGGCATAGCTACCCCCCGAAGGCCCCCGGCCACACTAGTAGACATGCGAAGAACAATCCGCACAGAGGGAATTTTTCAGATACTTCTTCATCTAAAAAAAACTTGAAAAAATACCACACATCATGTATCACATGTGCCAGCACCGTGTAAAAAATTCATGATTTTATCACCCTCCGGGTGTTCAGGAATATTCAAGCAGCACCGAAACCTGCAGGACGTCACTTCGGTGCCATCGCCGTCCGTGAGGGGGCCCACACTACGGAGACGCGTATTGACTCTTCAGACATGCCACCACACCTTAAGACATGTATGAGGCCCCGGCGCGATGATCTGGTGGCATTGCTACCCCCCAAGGCCCCCGGCCTGCCTAACCCTGGCCCCGTTCCTTTGACTTTCGCCGGACGGCCTTTGACCGATGGACTTCTGCACCTGGTTCCCATCGGCCAGCCCGTGGGAACACTTCAGAACAAGGCCTGGGACAAACCGACCACCAGATTCCCTCCGTGTGGGCCCGACGCGGCTGTTTCCCCCATCCAAGTGCCGGCGGCAGCGCGGTCCGTGAAGGGGGTCACACTCCGGAGCCGCGTGCGGGGTGTTTGCACCTGCCAACACACTTCCAGACATGTATGAGGGCCCAGCGCAAGATTTGGTGGCGTAGCTACCCCCCGAAGGCCCCCGGCCACACTAGTAGACATGCGAAGAACAATCCGCACAGAGGGAATTTTTCAGATACTTCTTCATCTCAAAAAAACTTGAAAAAATACCACAGATCCTGTATCACATGTGCCAGCACCGTGTAAAAAATTCATGATTTTATCTCCCTCCGGGTGTTCAGGAATATTCAAGCAGCACCGAAACCTGCATGACGTCACTTCGGTGCCATCGCCGTCCGTGAAGTGGGCCACATTACGGAGACGCGTATTGACTCTTCAGACATGCCACCACACTTTAAGACATGTATGAGGCCCCGGCGCGATGATCTGGTGGCATTGCTACCCCCCAAGGCCCCCGGCCTGCCTAACCCTGGCCCGTTGACCCGGAGATCTACCCCTTTGACTTTCGCCGGACGGCCTTTGACCGATGGACTTCTGCCCCTGGTTCCCATCGGCCAGCCCGTGGGAACACTTCAGAACAAGGTCTGGGACAAACCGACCACCAGATTCCATCCGTGTGGGCCCGACGCGGCTGTTTCCCCCCTCCAAGTGCCGGCGGCAGCGCGGTCCGTGAAGGGGGTCACACTCCGGAGCCCCGTGCGGGGTGTTTGCACCTGCCACCACACTTCCAGACATATATGAGGGCCCAGCGCAAGATTTGGTGGCATAGCTACCCCCCGAAGGCCCCCGGCCACACTAGTAGACATGCGAAGAACAATCCGCACAGAGGGAATTTTTCAGATACTTCTTCATCTCAAAAAAACTTGAAAAAATACCACACATCCTGTATCACATGTGCCAGCACCGTGTAAAAAATTCATGATTTTATCACCCTCCGGGTGTTCAGGAATATTCAAGCAGCACCGAAACCTGCAGGACGTCACTTCGGTGCCATCGCCATCTGTGAGGGGGCCCACACTACGGAGACGCGTATTGACTCTTCAGACATGCCACCTCACCTTAAGACATGTATGAGGCCCCGGCGCGATGATCTGGTGGCATTGCTACCCCCCAAGGCCCCCGGCCTGCCTAACCCTGGCCCGTTGACCCGGAGATCTACCCCTTTGACTTTCGCCGGACGGCCTTTGACCGATGGACTTCTGCCCCTGGTTCCCATCGGCCAGACCTTGGGAACACTTCAGAACAAGGTCTGGGACAAACCGACCACCAGATTCCCTCCGTGTGGGCCCGACGCGGCTGTTTCCCCCCTCCAAGTGCCGGCGGCAGCGCGGTCCGTGATGGGGGTCACACTCCGGAGCCGCGTGCGGGGTGTTTGCACCTCCCACCACACTTCCAGACATGTATGAGGGCCCAGCGCAAGATTTGGTGGCATAGCTACCCCCCGAAGGCCAACGGCCACACTAGAAGACATGCGAAGAACAATCCGCACAGAGGGAATTTTTCAGATACTTCTTCATCTCAAAAAAACTTGAAAAAATACCACACATCCTGTATCACATGTGCCAGCACCGTGTAAAAAATTCATGATTTTATCACCCTCCGGGTGTTCAGGAATATTCAAGCAGCACCGAAACCTGCATGACGTCACTTCGGTGCCATCGCCGTCCGTGAGGTGGGCCACATTACGGAGACGCGTATTGACTCTTCAGACATGCCACCACACTTTAAGACATGTATGAGGCCCCGGCGCGATGATCTGGTGGCATTGCTACCCCCCAAGGCCCCCGGCCTGCCTAACCCTGGCCCCGTTGACCCGGAGATCTACCCCTTTGACTTTCGCCGGACGGCCTTTGATCGATGGACTTCTCCACGTGGTTCCCATCGGCCAGCCCGTGGGAACACTTCAGAACAAGGCTTGGGACAAACCGACCACCAGATTCCCTCCGTGTGGGCCCGACGCGGCTGTTTCCCCCTCCAAGTGCCGGCGGCAGCGCGGTCCGTGAAGGGGGTCACACTCCGGAGCCGCGTGCGGGGTGTTTGCACCTGCCACCACACTTCCAGACATGTATGAGGGCCCAGCGCAAGATTTGGTGGCATACCTACCCCCCGAAGGCCCCCGGCCACACTAGTAGACATGCGAAGAACAATCCGCACAGAGGGAATTTTTCAGATACTTCTTCATCTAAAAAAAACTTGAAAAAATACCACACATCCTGTATCACATGTGCCAGCACCGTGTAAAAAATTCATGATTTTATCACCCTCCGGGTGTTCAGGAATATTCAAGCAGCACCGAAACCTGCAGGACGTCACTTCGGTGCCATCGCCGTCCGTGAGGGGGCCCACACTACGGAGACACGTATTGACTCTTCAGACATGCCACCACACCTTAAGACATGTATGAGGCCCCGGCGCGATGATCTGGTGGCATTGCTACCCCCGAAGGCCCCCGGCCTGCCTAACCCTGGCCCGTTGACCCGGAGATCTACCCCTTTGACTTTCGCCGGACGGCCTTTGACCGATGGACTTCTGCCCCTGGTTCCCATCGGCCAGCCCGTGGGAACACTTCAGAACAAGGTCTGGGACAAACCGACCACCAGATTCCCTCCGTGTGGGCCCGACGCGGCTGTTTCCCCCCTCCAAGTGCCGGCGGCAGCGCGGTCCGTGAAGGGGGTCACACTCCGGAGCCGCGTGCGGGGTGTTTGCACCTGCCACCACACTTCCAGACATATATGAGGGCCCAGCGCAAGATTTGGTGGCATAGCTACCCCCCGAAGGCCCCCGGCCACACTAGTAGACATGCGAAGAACAATCCGCACAGAGGGAATTTTTCAGATACTTCTTCATCTCAAAAAAACTTGAAAAAATACCACACATCCTGTATCACATGTGCCAGCACCGTGTAAAAAATTCATGATTTTATCACCCTCCGGGTGTTCAGGAATATTCAAGCAGCACCGAAACCTGCAGGACGTCACTTCGGTGCCATCGCCATCTGTGAGGGGGCCCACACTACGGAGACGCGTATCGACTCTTCAGACATGCCACCTCACCTTAAGACATGTATGAGGCCCCGGCGCGATGATCTGGTGGCATTGCTACCCCCCAAGGCCCCCGGCCTGCCTAACCCTGGCTCGTTGACCCGGAGATCTACCCCTTTGACTTTCGCCGGACGGCCTTTGACCGATGGACTTCTGCCCCTGGTTCCCATCGGCCAGACCTTGGGAACACTTCAGAACAAGGTCTGGGACAAACCGACCACCAGATTCCCTCCGTGTGGGCCCGACGCGGCTGTTTCCCCCCTCCAAGTGCCGGCGGCAGCGCGATCCGTGATGGGGGTCACACTCCGGAGCCGCGTGCGGGGTGTTTGCACCTCCCACCACACTTCCAGACATGTATGAGGGCCCAGCGCAAGATTTGGTGGCATAGCTACCCCCCGAAGGCCCCCGGCCACACTAGTAGACATGCGAAGAACAATCCGCACAGAGGGAATTTTTCAGATACTTCTTCATCTAAAAAAAATTTGAAAAAATACCACACATCATGTATCACATGTGCCAGCACCGTGTAAAAAATTCATGATTTTATCACCCTCCGGGTGTTCAGGAATATTCAAGCAGCACCGAAACCTGCAGGACGTCACTTCGGTGCCATCGCCGTCCGTGAGGGGGCCCACACTACGGAGACGCGTATTGACTCTTCAGACATGCCACCACACCTTAAGACATGTATGAGGCCCCGGCGCGATGATCTGGTGGCATTGCTACCCCCCAAGGCCCCCGGCCTGCCTAACCCTGGCCCTGTTGACCCGGAGATCTACCCCTTTGACTTTCGCCGGACGGCCTTTGACCGATGGACTTCTGCCCCTGGTTCCCATCGGCCAGCCCGTGGGAACACTTCAGAACAAGGTCTGGGACAAACCGACCACCAGATTCCCTCCGTGTGGGCCCGACGCGGCTGTTTCCCCCCTCCAAGTGCCGGCGGCAGCGCGGTCCGTGAAGGGGGTCACACTCCGGAGCCGCGTGCGGCGTGTTTGCACCTCCCACCACACTTCCAGACATGTATGAGGGCCCAGCGCAAGATTTGGTGGTATAGCTACCCCCCGAAGGCCCCCGGCCACACTAGTAGACATGCGAAGAACAATACGCACAGAGGGAATTTTTCAGATACTTCTTCATCTAAAAAAAACTTGAAAAAATACCACACATCCTGTATCACATGTGCCAGCACCGAGTAAAAAATTCATGATTATATCACCCTCCGGGTGTTCAGGAATATTCAAGCAGCACCGAAACCTGCAGGACGTCACTTCGGTACCATCGCCGAAAGTGAGGGGGCCCACACTACGGAGACACGTATTGACTCTTCAGACATGCCACCACACCTTAAGACATGTATGAGGCCCCGACGCGATGATCTGGTGGCATTGCTACCCCCCAAGGCCCCCGGCCTGCCTAACCCTGGCCCCGTTGACCCGGAGATCTACCCCTTTGACTTTCGCCGGACGGCCTTTGACCGATGGACTTCTGCACCTGGTTCCCATCGGCCAGCCCGTGGGAACACTTCAGAACAAGGCCTGGGACAAACCGACCACCAGATTCCCTCCGTGTGCGCCCGACGCGGCTGTTTCCCCCCTCCAAGTGCCGGCGGCAGCGCGGTCCGTGAAGGGGGTCACACTCCGGAGCCGCGTGCGGGGTGTTTGCACCTGCCACCACACTTCCAGACATGTATGAGGGCCCAGCGCAAGATTTGGTGGCATAGCTACCCCCCGAAGGCCCCCGGCCACACTAGTAGACATGCGAAGAACAATCCGCACAGAGGGAATTTTTCAGATACTTCTTCATCTAAAAAAAACTTGAAAAAATACCACACATCCTGTATCACATGTGCCAGCACCGTGTAAAAAATTCATGATTTTATCACCCTCCGGGTGTTCAGGAATATTCAAGCAGCACCGAAACCTGCAGGACGTCACTTCGGTGCCATCGCCGTCCGTGAGGGGGCCCACACTACGGAGACATGTATTGACTCTTCAGACATGCCACCACACCTTAAGACATGTATGAGGCCCCGGCGCGATGATCTGGTGGCATTGCTACCCCCCAAGGCCCCCGGCCTGCCTAACCCTGGCCCGTTGACCCGGAGATCTACCCCTTTGACTTTCGCCGGACGGCCTTTGACCGATGGACTTCTGCCCCTGGATCCCATCGGCCAGCCCGTGGGAACACTTCAGAACAAGGTCTGGGACAAACCGACCACCAGATTCCCTCCGTGTGGGCCCGACGCGGCTGTTTCCCCCCTCCAAGTGCCGGCGGCAGCGCGGTCCGTGAAGGGGGTCACACTCCGGAGCCGCGTGCGGGGTGTTTGCACCTGCCACCACACTTCCAGACATATATGAGGGCCCAGCGCAAGATTTGGTGGCATAGCTACCCCCCGAAGGCCCCCGGCCACACTAGTAGACATGCGAAGAACAATCCGCACAGAGGGAATTTTTCAAATACTTCTTCATCTTAAAAAAACTTGAAAAAATACCACACATCCTGTATCACATGTGCCAGCACCGTGTAAAAAATTCATGATTTTACCACCCTCCGGGTGTTCAGGAATATTCAAGCAGCACCGAAACCTGCAGGACGTCACTTCGGTGCCATCGCCATCTGTGAGGGGGCCCACACTACGGAGACGCGTATTGACTCTTCAGACATGCCACCTCACCTTAAGACATGTATGAGGCCCCGGCGCGATGATCTGGTGGCATTGCTACCCCCCAAGGCCACCGGCCTGCCTAACCCTGGCCCGTTGACCCGGAGATCTACCCCTTTGACTTTCGCCGGACGGCCTTTGACCGATGGACTTCTGCCCCTGGTTCCCATCGGCCAGACCTTGGGAACACTTCAGAACAAGGTCTGGGACAAACCGACCACCAGATTCCCTCCGTGTGGGCCCGACGCGGCTGTTTCCCCCCTCCAAGTGCCGGCGGCAGCGCGGTCCGTGAAGGGGGTCACACTCCGGAGCCGCGTGCGGGGTGTTTGCACCTCCCACCACACTTCCAGACATGTATGAGGGCCCAGCGCAAGATTTGGTGGCATAGCTACCCCCCGAAGGCCCCCGGCCACACTAGTAGACATGCGAAGAACAATCCGCACAGAGGGAATTTTTCAGATACTTCTTCATCTAAAAAAAACTTGAAAAAATACCACACATCCTGTATCACATGTGCCAGCACCGAGTAAAAAATTCATGATTTTATCACACTCCGGGTGTTCAGGAATATTCAAGCAGCACCGAAACCTGCAGGACGTCACTTCGGTGCCATCGCCGAAAGTGAGGGGGCCCACACTACGGAGACACGTATTGACTCTTCAGACATGCCACCACACCTTAAGACATGTATGAGGCCCTGACGCGATGATCTGGTGGCATTGCTACCCCCCAAGGCCCCCGGCCTGCCTAACCCTGGCCCCGTTGACCCGGAGATCTACCCCTTTGACTTTCGCCGGACGGCCTTTGACCGATGGACTTCTGCACCTGGTTCCCATCGGCCAGCCCGTGGGAACACTTCAGAACAAGGCCTGGGACAAACCGACCACCAGATTCCCTCCGTGTGGGCCCGACGCGGCTGTTTCCCCCCTCCAAGTGCCGGCGGCAGCGCGGTCCGTGAAGGGGGTCACACTCCGGAGCCGCGTGCGGGGTGTTTGCACCTGCCACCACACTTCCAGACATGTATGAGGGCCCAGCACAAGATTTGGTGGCGTAGCTACCCCCCGAATCCCCCGGCCACACTAGTAGACATGCGAAGAACAATCCGCACAGAGGGAATTTTTCAGATACTTCTTCATCTCAAAAAAACTTGAAAAAATACCACACATCCTGTATCACATGTGCCAGCACCGTGTAAAAAATTCATGATTTTATCACCCTCCGGGTGTTCAGGAATATTCAAGCAGCACCGAAACCTGCATGACGTCACTTCGGTGCCATCGCCGTCCGTGAAGTGGGCCACATTACGGAGACGCGTATTGACTCTTAAGACATGCCACCACACTTTAAGACATGTATGAGGCCCCGGCGCGATGATCTGGTGGCATTGCTACCCCCCAAGGCCCCCGGCCTGCCTAACCCTGGCCCCGTTGACCCGGAGATCTACCCCTTTGACTTTCGCCGGACGGCCTTTGATCGATGGACTTCTGCACGTGGTTCCCATCGGCCAGCCCGTGGGAACACTTCAGAACAAGGCCTGGGACAAACCGACCACCAGATTCCCTCCGTGTGGGCCCGACGCGGCTGTTTCCCCCCTCCATGTGCCGGCGGCAGCGCGGTCCGTGAAGGGGGTCACACTCCGGAGCCGCGTGCGGGGTGTTTGCACCTGCCACCACACTTCCAGACATGTATGAGGGCCCAGCGCAAGATTTGGTGGCATAGCTACCCCCCGAAGGCCCCCGGCCACACTAGTAGACATGCGAAGAACAATCCGCACAGAGGGAATTTTACAGATACTTCTTCATCTAAAAAAAACTTGAAAAAATACCACACATCCTGTATCACATGTGCCAGCACCGTGTAAAAAATTCATGATTTTATCACCCTCCGGGTGTTCAGGAATATTCAAGCAGCACCGAAACCTGCAGGACGTCACTTCGGTGCCATCGCCGTCCGTGAGGGGGCCCACACTACGGAGACACGTATTGACTCTTCAGACATGCCACCACACCTTAAGACATGTATGAGGCCCCGGCGCGATGATCTGGTGGCATTGCTACCCCCGAAGGCCCCCGGCCTGCCTAACCCTGGCACGTTGACCCGGAGATCTACCCCTTTGACTTTCGCCGGACGGCCTTTGACCGATGGACTTCTGCCCCTGGTTCCCATCGGCCAGCCCGTGGGAACACTTCAGAACAAGGTCTGGGACAAACCGACCACCAGATTCCCTCCGTGTGGGCCCGACGGGTCTGTTTCCCCCCTCCAAGTGCCGGCGGCAGCGCGGTCCGTGAAGGGGGTCACACTCCGGAGCCGCGTGCGGGGTGTTTGCACCTGCCACCACACTTCCAGACATATATGAGGGCCCAGCGCAAGATTTGGTGGCATAGCTACCCCCCGAAGGCCCCCGGCCACACTAGTAGACATGCGAAGAACAATCCGCACAGAGGGAATTTTTCAGATACTTCTTCATCTCAAAAAAACTTGCAAAAATACCACACATCCTGTATCACATGTGCCAGCACCGTGTAAAAAATTCATGATTTTATCACCCTCCGGGTGTTCAGGAATATTCAAGCAGCACCGAAACCTGCAGGACGTCACTTCGGTGCCATCGCCATCTGTGAGGGGGCCCACACTACGGAGACGCGTATTGACTCTTCAGACATGCCACCTCACCTTAAGACATGTATGAGGCCCCGGCGCGATGATCTGGTGGCATTGCTACCCCCCAAGGCCCCCGGCCTGCCTAACCCTGGCCCGTTGACCCGGAGATCTACCCCTTTGACTTTCGCCGGACGGCCTTTGACCGATGGACTTCTGCCCCTGGTTCCCATCGGCCAGACCTTGGGAACACTTCAGAACAAGGCCTGGGACAAACCGACCACCAGATTCCCTCCGTGTGGGCCCGACGCGGCTGTTTCCCCCCTCCAAGTGCCGGCGGCAGCGCGGTCCGTGAAGGGGGTCACACTCCGGAGCCGCGTGCGGGGTGTTTGCACCTCCCACCACACTTCCAGACATGTATGAGGGCCCAGCGCAAGATTTGGTGGCATAGCTACCCCCCGAAGGCCCCCGGCCACACTAGTAGACATGCGAAGAACAATCCGCACAGAGGGAATTTTTCAGATACTTCTTCATCTAAAAAAAACTTGAAAAAATACCACACATCATATATCACATGTGCCAGCACCGTGTAAAAAATTCATGATTTTATCACCCTCCGGGAGTTCAGGAATATTCAAGCAGCACCGAAACCTGCAGGCCGTCACTTCGGTGCCATCGCCGTCCGTGAGGGGGCCCACACTACGGAGACGCGTATTGACTCTTCAGACATGCCACCACACCTTAAGACATGTATGAGGCCCCGGCGCGATGATCTGGTGGCATTGCTACCCCCCAAGGCCCCCGGCCTGCCTAACCCTGGCCCGTTGACCCGGAGATCTACCCCTTTGACTTTCGCCGTACGGCCTTTGACCGATGGACTTCTGCCCCTGGTTCCCATCGGCCAGCCCGTGGGAACATTTCAGAACAAGGTCTGGGACAAACCGACCACCAGATTCCCTCCGTGTGGGCCCGACGCGGCTGTTTCCCCCCTCCAAGTGCCGGCGGCAGCGCGGTCCGTGAAGGGGGTCACACTCCGGAGCCGCGTGCGGGGTGTTTGCACCTCCCACCACACTTCCAGACATGTATGAGGGCCCAGCGCAAGATTTGGTGGCATAGCTACCCCCCGAAGGCCCCCGGCCACACTAGTAGACATGCGAAGAACAATACGCACAGAGGGAATTTTTCAGATACTTCTTCATCTAAAAAAACTTGAAAAAATACCACACATCCTGTATCACATGTGCCAGCACCGTGTAAAATATTCATGATTTTATCACCCTCCGGGTGTTCAGGAATATTCAAGCAGCACCGAAACCTGCAGGACGTCACTTCGGTGCCATCGCCGTCCGTGAGGGGGCCCACACTACGGAGACACGTATTGACTCTTCAGACATGCCACCACACCTTAAGACATGTATGAGGCCCCGACGCGATGATCTGGTGGCATTGCTACCCCCCAAGGCCCCCGGCCTGCCTAACCCTGGCCCCGTTGACCCGGAGATCTACCCCTTTGACTTTCGCCGGACGGCCTTTGACCGATGGACTTCTGCACCTGGTTCCCATCGGCCAGCCCGTGGGAACACTTCAGAACAAGGCCTGGGACAAACCGACCACCAGATTCCCTCCGTGTGGGCCCGACGCGGCTGTTTCCCCCCTCCAAGTGCCGGCGGCAGCGCGGTCCGTGAAGGGGGTCACACTCCGGAGCCGCGTGCGGGGTGTTTGCACCTGCCACCACACTTCCCGACATGTATGAGGGCCCAGCGCAAGATTTGGTGGCGTAGCTACCCCCCGAAGGCCCCCGGCCACACTAGTAGACATGCGAAGAACAATCCGCACAGAGGGAATTTTTCAGATACTTCTTCATCTCAAAAAAACTTGAAAAAATACCACACATCCTGTATCACATGTGCCAGCACCGTGTAAAAAATTCATGATTTTATCACCCTCCGGGTGTTCAGGAATATTCAAGCAGCACCGAAACCAGCATGACGTCACTTCGGTGCCATCGCCGTCCGTGAAGTGGGCCACACTACGGAGACGCGTATTGACTCTTCAGACATGCCACCACACTTTAAGACATGTATGAGGCCCCGGCGCGATGATCTGGTGGCATTGCTACCCCCCAAGGCCCCCGGCCTGCCTAACCCTGGCCCCGTTGACCCGGAGATCTACCCCTTTGACTTTCGCCGGACGGCCTTTGATCGATGGACTTCTGCACGTTGTTCCCATCGGCCAGCCCGTGGGAACACTTCAGAACAAGGCCTGGGACAAACCGACCACCAGATTCCCTCCGTGTGGGCCCGACGCGGCTGTTTCCCCCCTCCAAGTGCCGGCGGCAGCGCGGTCCGTGAAGGGGGTCACACTCCGGAGCCGCGTGCGGGGTGTTTGCACCTGCCACCACACTTCCAGACATGTATGAGGGCCCAGCGCAAGATTTGGTGGCATAGCTACCCCCCGAAGGCCCCCGGCCACACTAGTAGACATGCGAAGAACAATCCGCACAGAGGGAATTTTTCAGATACTTCTTCATCTAAAAAAAACTTGAAAAAATACCACACATCCTGTATCACATGTGCCAGCACCGTGTAAAAAATTAATGATTTTATCACCCTCCGGGTGTTCAGGAATATTCAAGCAGCACCGAAACCTGCAGGACGTCACTTCGGTGCCATCGCCGTCCGTGAGGGGGCCCACACTACGGAGACACGTATTGACTCTTCAGACATGCCACCACACCTTAAGACATGTATGAGGCCCCGGCGCGATGATCTGGTGGCATTGCTACCCCCGAAGGCCCCCGGCCTGCCTAACCCTGGCCCGTTGACCCGGAGATCTACCCCTTTGACTTTCGCCGGACGGCCTTTGACCGATGAACTTCTGCCCCTGGTTCCCATCGGCCAGCCCGTGGGAACACTTCAGAACAAGGTCTGGGACAAACCGACCACCAGATTCCCTCCGTGTGGGCCCGACGCGGCTGTTTCCCCCCTCCAAGTGCCGGCGGCAGCGCGGTCCGTGAAGGGGGTCACACTCCGGAGCCGCGTGCGGGGTGTTTGCACCTGCCACCACACTTCCAGACATATATGAGGGCCCAGCGCAAGATTTGGTGGCATAGCTACCCCCCGAAGGCCCCCGGCCACACTAGTAGACATGCGAAGAACAATCCGCACATAGGGAATTTTTCAGATACTTCTTCATCTCAAAAAAACTTGAAAAAATACCACACATCCTGTATCATATGTGCCAGCACCGTGTAAAAAATTCATGATTTTATCACCCTCCGGGTGTTCAGGAATATTCAAGCAGCACCGAAACCTGCAGGACGTCACTTCGGTGCCATCGCCATCTGTGAGGGGGCCCACACTACGGAGACGCGTATTGACTCTTCAGACATGCCACCTCACCTTAAGACATGTATGAGGCCCCGGCGCGATGATCTGGTGGCATTGCTACCCCCCAAGGCCCCCGGCCTGCCTAACTCTGGCCCGTTGACCCGGAGATCTACCCCTTTGACTTTCGCCGGACGGCCTTTGACCGATGGACTTCTGCCCCTGGTTCCCATCGACCAGACCTTGGGAACACTTCAGAACAAGGTCTGGGACAAACCGACCACCAGATTCCCTCCGTGTGGGCCCGACGCGGCTGTTTCCCCCCTCCAAGTGCCGGCGGCAGCGCGGTCCGTGATGGGGGTCACACTCCGGAGCCGCGTGCGGGGTGTTTGCACCTCCCACCACACTTCCAGACATGTATGAGGGCCCAGCGCAAGATTTGGTGGCATAGCTACCCCCCGAAGGCCCCCGGCCACACTAGTAGACATGCGAAGAACAATCCGCACAGAGGGAATTTTTCAGATACTTCTTCATCTAAAAAAAACTTGAAAAAATACCACACATCCTGTATCACATGTGCCAGCACCGTGTAAAAAATTCATGATTTTATCACCCTCCGGGTGTTCAGGAATATTCAAGCAGCACCGAAACCTGCAGGACGTCACTTCGGTGCCATCGCCGTCCGTGAGGGGGCCCACACTACGGAGACGCGTATTGACTCTTCAGACATGCCACCACACCTTAAGACATGTATGAGGCCCCGGCGCGATGATCTCGTGGCATTGCTACCCCCCAAGGCCCCCGGCCTGCCTAACCCTGGCCCGTTGACCCGGAGATCTACCCCTTTGACTTTCGCCGGACGGCCTTTGACCGATGGACTTCTGCCCCTGGTTCCCATCGGCCAGCCCATGGGAACACTTCAGAACAAGGTCTGGGACAAACCGACCACCAGATTCCCTCCGTGTGGGCCCGACGCGGCTGTTTCCCCCCTCCAAGTGCCGGCGGCAGCGCGGTCCGTGAAGGGGGTCACACTCCGGAGCCGCGTGCGGGGTGTTTGCACCTCCCACCACACTTCCAGACATGTATGAGGGCCCAACGCAAGATTTGGTGGCATAGCTACCCCCCGAAGGCCCCCGGCCACACTAGTAGACATGCGAAGAACAATACGCACAGAGGGAATTTTTCAGATACTTCTTCATCTAAAAAAAACTTGAAAAAATACCACACATCCTGTATCACATGTGCCAGCACCGAGTAAAAAATTCATGATTATATCACCCTCCGGGTGTTCAGGAATATTCAAGCAGCACCGAAACCTGCAGGACGTCACTTCGGTGCCATCGCCGAAAGTGAGGGGGCCCACACTACGGAGACACGTATTGACTCTTCAGACATGCCACCACACCTTAAGACATGTATGAGGCCCCGATGCGATGATCTGGTACCATTGCTACCCCCCAAGGCCCCCGGCCTGCCTAACCCTGGCCCCGTTGACCCGGAGATCTACCCCTTTGACTTTCGCCGGACGGCCTTTGACCGATGGACTTCTGCACCTGGTTCCCATCGGCCAGCCCGTGGGAACACTTCAGAACAAGGCCTGGGACAAACCGACCACCAAATTCCCTCCGTGTGCGCCCGACCCGGCTGTTTCCCCCCTCCAAGTGCCGGCGGCAGCGCGGTCCGTGAAGGGGGTCACACTCCGGAGCCGCGTGCGGGGTGTTTGCACCTGCCACCACACTTCCAGACATGTATGAGGGCCCAGCGCAAGATTTGGTGGCGTAGCTACCCCCCGAAGGCCCCCGGCCACACTAGTAGACATGCGAAGAACAATCCGCACAGAGGGAATTTTTCAGATACTTCTTCATCTCAAAAAAACTTGAAAAAATACCACACATCCTGTATCACATGTGCCAACACCGTGTAAAAAATTCATGATTTTATCACCCTCCGGGTGTTCAGGAATATTCAAGCAGCAGCGAAACCTGCATGACGTCACTTCGGTGCCATCGCCGTCCGTGAGGTGGGCCACATTACGGAGACGCGTATTGACTCTTCAGACATGCCACCACACTTTAAGACATGTATGAGGCCCCGGCGCGATGATCTGGTGGCATTGCTACCCCCCAAGGCCCCCGGCCTGCCTAACCCTGGCCCCGTTGACCCGGAGATCTACCCCTTTGACTTTCGCCGGACGGCCTTTGATTGATGGACTTCTGCACGTCGTTCCCATCGGCCAGCCCGTGGGAACAATTCAGAACAAGGCCTGGGACAAACCGACCACCAGATTCCCTCCGTGTGGGCCCGACGCGGCTGTTTCCCCCCTCCAAGTGCCGGCGGCAGCGCGGTCCGTGAAGGGGGTCACACTCCGGAGCCGCGTGCGGGGTGTTTGCACCTGCCACCACACTTCCAGACATGTATGAGGGCCCAGCGCAAGATTTGGTGGCATAGCTACCCCCCGAAGGCCCCCGGCCACACTAGTAGACATGCGAAGAACAATACGCACAGAGGGAATTTTTCAGATACTTCTTCATCTAAAAAAAACTTGAAAAAATACCACACATCCTGTATCACATGTGCCAGCACCGAGTAAAAAATTCATGATTTTATCACCCTCCGGGTGTTCAGGAATATTCAAGCAGCACCGAAACCTGCAGGACGTCACTTCGGTGCCATCGCCGAAAGTGAGGGGGCCCACACTACGGAGACACGTATTGACTCTTAAGACATGCCACCACACCTTAAGACATGTATGAGGCCCCGACGCGATGATCTGGTGGCATTGCTACACCCCAAGGCCCCCGGCCTGCCTAACCCTGGCCCCGTTGACCCGGAGATCTACCCCTTTGACTTTCGCCGGACGGCCTTTGACCGATGAACTTCTGCACCTGGTTCCCATCGGCCAGCCCGTGGGAACACTTCAGAACAAGGCCTGGGACAATCCGACCACCAGATTCCCTCCGTGTGGGCCCGACGCGGCTGTTTCCCCCCTCCAAGTGCCGGCGGCAGCGCGGTCCGTGAAGGGGGTCACACTCCGGAGCCGCGTGCGGGGTGTTTGCACCTGCCAACACACTTCCAGACATGTATGAGGGCCCAGCGCAAGATTTGGTGGCGTAGCTACCCCCCGAAGGCCCCCGGCCACACTAGTAGACATGCGAAGAACAATCCGCAGAGACGGAATTTTTCAGATACTTCTTCATCTCAAAAAAACTTGAAAAAATACCACACATCCTGTATCACATGTGCCAGCACCGTGTAAAAAATTCATGATTTTATCACCCTCCGGGTGTTCAGGAATATTCAAGCAGCACCGAAACCTGCATGACGTCACTTCGGTGCCATCGCCGTCCGTGAAGTGTGCCACATTACGGAGACGCGTATTGACTCTTCAGACATGCCACCACACTTTAAGACATGTATGAGGCCCCGGCGCGATGATCTGGTGGCATTGCTACCCCCCAAGGCCCCCGGCCTGCCTAACCCTGGCCCCGTTGACCCGGATATCTACCCCTTTGACTTTCGCCGGACGGCCTTTGATCGATGGACTTCTGCACGTGGTTCCCATCGGCCAGCCCGTGGGAACACTTCAGAACAAGGCCTGGGACAAACCGACCACTAGATTCCCTCCGTGTGGGCCCGACGCGGCTGTTTCCCCCCTCCAAGTGCCGGCGGCAGCGCGGTCCGTGAAGGGGGTCACACTCCGGAGCCGCGTGCAGGGTGTTTGCACCTACCACCACACTTCCAGACATGTATGAGGGCCCAGCGCAAGATTTGGTGGCATAGCTACCCCCCGAAGGCCCCCGGCCACACTAGTAGACATGCGAAGAACAATCCGCACAGAGGGAATTTTTCAGATACTTCTTCATCTCAAAAAAACTTGAAAAAATACCACACATCCTGTATCACATGTGCCAGCACCGTGTAAAAAATTCATGATTTTATCACCCTCCGGGTGTTCAGGAATATTCAAGCAGCACCGAAACCTGCAGGACGTCACTTCGGTGCCATCGCCATCCGTGAGGGGGCCCACACTACGGAGACGCGTATTGACTCTTCAGACATGCCACCTCACCTTAAGACATGTATGAGGCCCCGGCGCGATGATCTGGTGGCATTGCTACCCCCCAAGGCCCCCGGCCTGCCTAACCCTGGCCCGTTGACCCGGAGATCTACCCCTTTGAGTTTCGCCGGACGGCCTTTGACCGATGGACTTCTACCCCTGGTTCCCATCGGCCAGCCCGTGGGAACACTTCAGAACAACGTCTGGGACAAACCGACCACCAGATTCCCTCCGTGTGGGCCCGACGCGGCTGTTTCCCCCCTCCAAGTGCCGGCGGCAGCGCGGTCCGTGAAGGGGGTCACACTCCGGAGCCGCGTGCGGGGTGTTTGCACCTCCCACCACACTTCCAGACATGTATGAGGGCCCAGCGCAAGATTTGGTGGCATAGCTACCCCCCGAAGGCCCCCGGCCACACTAGTAGACATACGAAGAACAATCCGCACAGAGGGAATTTTTCAGATACTTCTTCATCTAAAAAAAACTTGAAAAAATACCACACATCATGTATCACATGTGCCAGCACCGTGTAAAAAATTCATGATTTTATCACCCTCCGGGTGTTCAGGAATATTCAAGCAGCACCGAAACCTGCAGGCCGTCACTTCGGTGCCATCGCCGTCCGTGAGGGGGCCCACACTACGGAGACGCGTATTGACTCTTCAGACATGCCACCACACCTTAAGACATGTATGAGGCCCCGGCGCGATGATCTGGTGGCATTGCTACCCCCCAAGGCCCCCGGCCTGCCTAACCCTGGCCCGTTGACCCGGAGATCTACCCCTTTGACTTTCGCCGGACGGCCTTTGACCGATGGACTTCTGCCCCTGGTTCCCATCGGCCAGCCCGTGGGAACACTTCAGAACAAGGTCTGGGACAAACCGACCACCAGATTCCCTCCGTGTGGGCCCGACGCGGCTGTTTCCCCCCTCCAAGTGCCGGCGGCAGCGCGGTCCGTGAAGGGGGTCACACTCCGGAGCCGCGTGCGGGGTGTTTGCACCTCCCACCACACTTCCAGACATGTATGAGGGCCCAGCGCAAGATTTGGTGGCATAGCTACCCCCCGAAGGCCCCCGGCCACACTAGTAGACATGCGAAGAACAATACGCACAGAGGGCATTTTTCAGATACTTCTTCATCTAAAAAAAACTTGAAAAAATACCACACATCCTGTATCACATGTGCCAGCACCGAGTAAAAAATTCATGATTTTATCACCCTCCGGGTGTTCAGGAATATTCAAGCAGCACCGAAACCTGAAGGACGTCACTTCGGTGCCATCGCCGAAAGTGAGGGGGCCCACACTACGGAGACACGTATTGACTCTTCAGACATGCCACCACACCTTAAGACATGTATGAGGCCCCGACGCGATGATCTGGTGGCATTGCTACCCCCCAAGGCCCCCGGCCTGCTTAACACTGGCCCCGTTGACCCGGAGATCTACCCCTTTGACTTTCGCCGGACGGCCTTTGACCGATGGACTTCTGCACCTGGTTCCCATCGGCCAGCCCGTGGGAACACTTCAGAACAAGGCCTGGGACAAACCGACCACCAGATTCCCTCCGTGTGGGCCCGACGCGGCTGTTTCCCCCCTCCAAGTGCAGGCGGCAGCGCGGTCCGTGAAGGGGGTCACACACCGGAGCCGCGTGCGGGGTGTTTGCACCTGCCACCACACTTCCAGACATGTATGAGGGCCCAGCGCAAGATTTGGTGGCGTAGCTACCCCCCGAAGGCCCCCGGCCACACTAGTAGACATGCGAAGAACAATCCGCACAGAGGGAATTTTTCAGATACTTCTTCATCTCAAAAAAACTTGAAAAAATACCACACATCCTGTATCACATGTGCCAGCACCGTGTAAAAAATTCATGATTTTATCACCCTCCGGGTGTTCAGGAATATTCAAGCAGCACCGAAACCTGCATGACGTCACTTCGGTGCCATCGCCGTCCGTGAAGTGGGCCACATTACGGAGACGCGTATTGACTCTTCAGACATGCCACCACACTTTAAGACATGTATGAGGCCCCGGCGCGATGATCTGGTGGCATTGCTACCCCCCAAGGCCCCGGCCTGCCTAACCCTGGCCCGTTGACCCGGAGATCTACCCCTTTGACTTTCGCCGGACGGCCTTTGACCGATGGACTTCTGCCCCTGGTTCCCATCGGCCAGCCCGTGGGAACACTTCAGAACAAGGTCTGGGACAAACCGACCACCAGATTCCATCCGTGTGGGCCCGACGCGGCTGTTTCCCCCCTCCAAGTGCCGGCGGCAGCGCGGTCCGTGAAGGGGGTCACACTCCGGAGCCGCGTGCGGGGTGTTTGCACCTGCCACCACACTTCCAGACATATATGAGGGCCCAGCGCAAGATTTGGTGGCATAGCTACCCCCCGAAGGCCCCCGGCCACACTAGTAGACATGCGAAGAACAATCCGCACAGAGGGAATTTTTCAGATACTTCTTCATCTCAAAAAAACTTGAAAAAATACCACACATCCTGTATCACATGTGCCAGCACCGTGTAAAAAATTCATGATTTTATCACCCTCCGGGTGTTCAGGAATATTCAAGCAGCACCGAAACCTGCAGGACGTCACTTCGGTGCCATCGCCATCTGTGAGGGGGCCCACACTACGGAGACGCGTATTGACTCTTCAGACATGCCACCTCACCTTAAGACATGTATGAGGCCCCGGCGCGATGATCTGGTGGCATTGCTACCCCCCAAGGCCCCCGGCCTGCCTAACCCTGGCCCGTTGACCCGGAGATCTACCCCTTTGACTTTCGCCGGACGGCCTTTGACCGATGGACTTCTGCCCCTGGTTCCCATCGGCCAGACCTTGGGAACACTTCAGAACAAGGTCTGGGACAAACCGACAACCAGATTCCCTCCGTGTGGGCCCGACGCGGCTGTTTCCCCCCTCCAAGTGCCGGCGGCAGCGCGGTCCGTGATGGGGGTCACACTCCGGAGCCGCGTGCGGGGTGTTTGCACCTCCCACCACACTTCCAGACATGTATGAGGGCCCAGCGCAAGATTTGGTGGCATAGCTACCCCCCGAAGGCCCCCGGCCACACTAGAAGACATGCGAAGAACAATCCGCACAGAGGGAATTTTTCAGATACTTCTTCATCTCAAAAAAACTTGAAAAAATACCACACATCCTGTATCACATGTGCCAGCACCGTGTAAAAAATTCATGATTTTATCACCCTCCGGGTGTTCAGGAATATTCAAGCAGCACCGAAACCTGCATGACGTCACTTCGGTGCCATCGCCGTCCGTGAGGTGGGCCACATTACGGAGACGCTTATTGACTCTTCAGACATGCCACCACACTTTAAGACATGTATGAGGCCCCGGCGCGATGATCTGGTGGCATTGCTACCCCCCAAGGCCCCCGGCCTGCCTAACCCTGGCCCCGTTGACCCGGAGATCTACCCCTTTGACTTTCGCCGGACGGCCTTTGATCGATGGACTTCTGCACGTGGTTCCCATCGGCCAGCCCGTGGGAACACTTCAGAACAAGGCCTGGGACAAACCGACCACCAGATTCCCTCCGTGTGGGCCCGACGCGGCTGTTTCCCCCCTCCAAGTGCCGGCGGCAGCGCGGTCCGTGAAGGGGGTCACACTCCGGAGCCGCGTGCGGGGTGTTTGCACCTGCCACCACACTTCCAGACATGTATGAGGGCCCAGCGCAAGATTTGGTGGCATAGCTACCCCCCGAAGGCCCCCGGCCACACTAGTAGACATGCGAACAACAATCCGCACAGAGGGAATTTTTCAGATACTTCTTCATCTAAAAAAAACTTGAAAAAATACCACACATCCTGTATCACATGTGCCAGCACCGTGTAAAAAATTCATGATTTTATCACCCTCCGGGTGTTCAGGAATATTCAAGCAGCACCGAAACCTGCAGGACGTCACTTCGGTGCCATCGCCGTCCGTGAGGGGGCCCACACTACGGAGACACGTATTGACTCTTCAGACATGCCACCACACCTTAAGACATGTATGAGGCCCCGGCGCGATGATCTGGTGGCATTGCTACCCCCGAAGGCCCCCGGCCTGCCTAACCCTGGCCCGTTGACCCGGAGATCTACCCCTTTGACTTTCGCCGGACGACCTTTGACCGATGGACTTCTGCCCCTGGTTCCCATCGGCCAGCCCGTGGGAACACTTCAGAACAAGGTCTGGGACAAACCGACCACCAGATTCCCTCCGTGTGGGCCCGACGCGGCTGTTTCCCCCCTCCAAGTGCCGGCGGCAGCGCGGTCCGTGAAGGGGGTCACACTCCGGAGCCGCGTGCGGGGTGTTTGCACCTGCCACCACACTTCCAGACATATATGAGGGCCCAGCGCAAGATTTGGTGGCATAGCTACCCCCCGAAGGCCCCCGGCCACACTAGTAGACATGCGAAGAACAATCCGCACAGAGGGAATTTTTCAGATACTTCTTCATCTCAAAAAAACTTGAAAAAATACCACACATCCTGTATCACATGTGCCAGCACCGTGTAAAAAATTCATGATTTTATCACCCTCCGGGTGTTCAGGAATATTCAAGCAGCACCGAAACCTGCAGGACGTCACTTCGGTGCCATCGCCATCTGTGAGGGGGCCCACACTACGGAGACGCGTATTGACTCTTCAGACAAGCCACCTCACCTTAAGACATGTATGAGGCCCCGGCGCGATGATCTGGTGGCATTGCTACCCCCCAAGGCCCCCGGCCTGCCTAACCCTGGCCCGTTGACCCGGAGATCTACCCCTTTGACTTTCGCCGGACGGCCTTTGACCGATGGACTTCTGCCCCTGGTTCCCATCGGCCAGACCTTGGGAACACTTCAGAACAAGGTCTGGGACAAACCGACCACCAGATTCCCTCTGTGTGGGCCCGACGCGGCTGTTTCCCCCCTCCAAGTGCCGGCGGCAGCGCGATCCGTGATGGGGGTCACACTCCGGAGCCGCGTGCGGGGTGTTTGCACCTCCCACCACACTTCCAGACATGTATGAGGGCCCAGCGCAAGATTTGGTGGCATAGCTACCCCCCGAAGGCCCCCGGCCACACTAGTAGACATGCGAAGAACAATCCGCACAGAGGGAATTTTTCAGATACTTCTTCATCTAAAAAAAACTTGAAAAAATACCACACATCATGTATCACATGTGCCAGCACCGTGTAAAAAATTCATGATTTTATCACCCTCCGGGTGTTCAGGAATATTCAAGCAGCACCGAAACCTGCAGGACGTCACTTCGGTGCCATCGCCGTCCGTGAGGGGGCCCACACTACGGAGACGCGTATTGACTCTTCAGACATGCCACCACACCTTAAGACATGTATGAGGCCCCGGCGCGATGATCTGGTGGCATTGCTACCCCCCAAGGCCCCCGGCCTGCCTAACCCTGGCCCCGTTCCTTTGACTTTCGCCGGACGGCCTTTGACCGATGGACTTCTGCACCTGGTTCCCATCGGCCAGCCCGTGGGAACACTTCAGAACAAGGCCTGGGACAAACCGACCACCAGATTCCCTCCGTGTGGGCCCGACGCGGCTGTTTCCCCCATCCAAGTGCCGGCGGCAGCGCGGTCCGTGAAGGGGGTCACACTCCGGAGCCGCGTGCGGGGTGTTTGCACCTGCCAACACACTTCCAGACATGTATGAGGGCCCAGCGCAAGATTTGGTGGCGTAGCTACCCCCCGAAGGCCCCCGGCCACACTAGTAGACATGCGAAGAACAATCCGCACAGAGGGAATTTTTCAGATACTTCTTCATCTCAAAAAAACTTGAAAAAATACCACAGATCCTGTATCACATGTGCCAGCACCGTGTAAAAAATTCATGATTTTATCTCCCTCCGGGTGTTCAGGAATATTCAAGCAGCACCGAAACCTGCATGACGTCACTTCGGTGCCATCGCCGTCCGTGAAGTGGGCCACATTACGGAGACGCGTATTGACTCTTCAGACATGCCACCACACTTTAAGACATGTATGAGGCCCCGGCGCGATGATCTGGTGGCATTGCTACCCCCCAAGGCCCCCGGCCTGCCTAACCCTGGCCCGTTGACCCGGAGATCTACCCCTTTGACTTTCGCCGGACGGCCTTTGACCGATGGACTTCTGCCCCTGGTTCCCATCGGCCAGCCCGTGGGAACACTTCAGAACAAGGTCTGGGACAAACCGACCACCAGATTCCATCCGTGTGGGCCCGACGCGGCTGTTTCCCCCCTCCAAGTGCCGGCGGCAGCGCGGTCCGTGAAGGGGGTCACACTCCGGAGCCCCGTGCGGGGTGTTTGCACCTGCCACCACACTTCCAGACATATATGAGGGCCCAGCGCAAGATTTGGTGGCATAGCTACCCCCCGAAGGCCCCCGGCCACACTAGTAGACATGCGAAGAACAATCCGCACAGAGGGAATTTTTCAGATACTTCTTCATCTCAAAAAAACTTGAAAAAATACCACACATCCTGTATCACATGTGCCAGCACCGTGTAAAAAATTCATGATTTTATCACCCTCCGGGTGTTCAGGAATATTCAAGCAGCACCGAAACCTGCAGGACGTCACTTCGGTGCCATCGCCATCTGTGAGGGGGCCCACACTACGGAGACGCGTATTGACTCTTCAGACATGCCACCTCACCTTAAGACATGTATGAGGCCCCGGCGCGATGATCTGGTGGCATTGCTACCCCCCAAGGCCCCCGGCCTGCCTAACCCTGGCCCGTTGACCCGGAGATCTACCCCTTTGACTTTCGCCGGACGGCCTTTGACCGATGGACTTCTGCCCCTGGTTCCCATCGGCCAGACCTTGGGAACACTTCAGAACAAGGTCTGGGACAAACCGACCACCAGATTCCCTCCGTGTGGGCCCGACGCGGCTGTTTCCCCCCTCCAAGTGCCGGCGGCAGCGCGGTCCGTGATGGGGGTCACACTCCGGAGCCGCGTGCGGGGTGTTTGCACCTCCCACCACACTTCCAGACATGTATGAGGGCCCAGCGCAAGATTTGGTGGCATAGCTACCCCCCGAAGGCCCCCGGCCACACTAGAAGACATGCGAAGAACAATCCGCACAGAGGGAATTTTTCAGATACTTCTTCATCTCAAAAAAACTTGAAAAAATACCACACATCCTGTATCACATGTGCCAGCACCGTGTAAAAAATTCATGATTTTATCACCCTCCGGGTGTTCAGGAATATTCAAGCAGCACCGAAACCTGCATGACGTCACTTCGGTGCCATCGCCGTCCGTGAGGTGGGCCACATTACGGAGACGCTTATTGACTCTTCAGACATGCCACCACACTTTAAGACATGTATGAGGCCCCGGCGCGATGATCTGGTGGCATTGCTACCCCCCAAGGCCCCCGGCCTGCCTAACCCTGGCCCCGTTGACCCGGAGATCTACCCCTTTGACTTTCGCCGGACGGCCTTTGATCGATGGACTTCTGCACGTGGTTCCCATCGGCCAGCCCGTGGGAACACTTCAGAACAAGGCCTGGGACAAACCGACCACCAGATTCCCTCCGTGTGGGCCCGACGCGGCTGTTTCCCCCCTCCAAGTGCCGGCGGCAGCGCGGTCCGTGAAGGGGGTCACACTCCGGAGCCGCGTGCGGGGTGTTTGCACCTGCCACCACACTTCCAGACATGTATGAGGGCCCAGCGCAAGATTTGGTGGCATAGCTACCCCCCGAAGGCCCCCGGCCACACTAGTAGACATGCGAACAACAATCCGCACAGAGGGAATTTTTCAGATACTTCTTCATCTAAAAAAAACTTGAAAAAATACCACACATCCTGTATCACATGTGCCAGCACCGTGTAAAAAATTCATGATTTTATCACCCTCCGGGTGTTCAGGAATATTCAAGCAGCACCGAAACCTGCAGGACGTCACTTCGGTGCCATCGCCGTCCGTGAGGGGGCCCACACTACGGAGACACGTATTGACTCTTCAGACATGCCACCACACCTTAAGACATGTATGAGGCCCCGGCGCGATGATCTGGTGGCATTGCTACCCCCGAAGGCCCCCGGCCTGCCTAACCCTGGCCCGTTGACCCGGAGATCTACCCCTTTGACTTTCGCCGGACGACCTTTGACCGATGGACTTCTGCCCCTGGTTCCCATCGGCCAGCCCGTGGGAACACTTCAGAACAAGGTCTGGGACAAACCGACCACCAGATTCCCTCCGTGTGGGCCCGACGCGGCTGTTTCCCCCCTCCAAGTGCCGGCGGCAGCGCGGTCCGTGAAGGGGGTCACACTCCGGAGCCGCGTGCGGGGTGTTTGCACCTGCCACCACACTTCCAGACATATATGAGGGCCCAGCGCAAGATTTGGTGGCATAGCTACCCCCCGAAGGCCCCCGGCCACACTAGTAGACATGCGAAGAACAATCCGCACAGAGGGAATTTTTCAGATACTTCTTCATCTCAAAAAAACTTGAAAAAATACCACACATCCTGTATCACATGTGCCAGCACCGTGTAAAAAATTCATGATTTTATCACCCTCCGGGTGTTCAGGAATATTCAAGCAGCACCGAAACCTGCAGGACGTCACTTCGGTGCCATCGCCATCTGTGAGGGGGCCCACACTACGGAGACGCGTATTGACTCTTCAGACAAGCCACCTCACCTTAAGACATGTATGAGGCCCCGGCGCGATGATCTGGTGGCATTGCTACCCCCCAAGGCCCCCGGCCTGCCTAACCCTGGCCCGTTGACCCGGAGATCTACCCCTTTGACTTTCGCCGGACGGCCTTTGACCGATGGACTTCTGCCCCTGGTTCCCATCGGCCAGACCTTGGGAACACTTCAGAACAAGGTCTGGGACAAACCGACCACCAGATTCCCTCTGTGTGGGCCCGACGCGGCTGTTTCCCCCCTCCAAGTGCCGGCGGCAGCGCGATCCGTGATGGGGGTCACACTCCGGAGCCGCGTGCGGGGTGTTTGCACCTCCCACCACACTTCCAGACATGTATGAGGGCCCAGCGCAAGATTTGGTGGCATAGCTACCCCCCGAAGGCCCCCGGCCACACTAGTAGACATGCGAAGAACAATCCGCACAGAGGGAATTTTTCAGATACTTCTTCATCTAAAAAAAACTTGAAAAAATACCACACATCATGTATCACATGTGCCAGCACCGTGTAAAAAATTCATGATTTTATCACCCTCCGGGTGTTCAGGAATATTCAAGCAGCACCGAAACCTGCAGGACGTCACTTCGGTGCCATCGCCGTCCGTGAGGGGGCCCACACTACGGAGACGCGTATTGACTCTTCAGACATGCCACCACACCTTAAGACATGTATGAGGCCCCGGCGCGATGATCTGGTGGCATTGCTACCCCCCAAGGCCCCCGGCCTGCCTAACCCTGGCCCCGTTCCTTTGACTTTCGCCGGACGGCCTTTGACCGATGGACTTCTGCACCTGGTTCCCATCGGCCAGCCCGTGGGAACACTTCAGAACAAGGCCTGGGACAAACCGACCACCAGATTCCCTCCGTGTGGGCCCGACGCGGCTGTTTCCCCCATCCAAGTGCCGGCGGCAGCGCGGTCCGTGAAGGGGGTCACACTCCGGAGCCGCGTGCGGGGTGTTTGCACCTGCCAACACACTTCCAGACATGTATGAGGGCCCAGCGCAAGATTTGGTGGCGTAGCTACCCCCCGAAGGCCCCCGGCCACACTAGTAGACATGCGAAGAACAATCCGCACAGAGGGAATTTTTCAGATACTTCTTCATCTCAAAAAAACTTGAAAAAATACCACAGATCCTGTATCACATGTGCCAGCACCGTGTAAAAAATTCATGATTTTATCTCCCTCCGGGTGTTCAGGAATATTCAAGCAGCACCGAAACCTGCATGACGTCACTTCGGTGCCATCGCCGTCCGTGAAGTGGGCCACATTACGGAGACGCGTATTGACTCTTCAGACATGCCACCACACTTTAAGACATGTATGAGGCCCCGGCGCGATGATCTGGTGGCATTGCTACCCCCCAAGGCCCCCGGCCTGCCTAACCCTGGCCCGTTGACCCGGAGATCTACCCCTTTGACTTTCGCCGGACGGCCTTTGACCGATGGACTTCTGCCCCTGGTTCCCATCGGCCAGCCCGTGGGAACACTTCAGAACAAGGTCTGGGACAAACCGACCACCAGATTCCATCCGTGTGGGCCCGACGCGGCTGTTTCCCCCCTCCAAGTGCCGGCGGCAGCGCGGTCCGTGAAGGGGGTCACACTCCGGAGCCCCGTGCGGGGTGTTTGCACCTGCCACCACACTTCCAGACATATATGAGGGCCCAGCGCAAGATTTGGTGGCATAGCTACCCCCCGAAGGCCCCCGGCCACACTAGTAGACATGCGAAGAACAATCCGCACAGAGGGAATTTTTCAGATACTTCTTCATCTCAAAAAAACTTGAAAAAATACCACACATCCTGTATCACATGTGCCAGCACCGTGTAAAAAATTCATGATTTTATCACCCTCCGGGTGTTCAGGAATATTCAAGCAGCACCGAAACCTGCAGGACGTCACTTCGGTGCCATCGCCATCTGTGAGGGGGCCCACACTACGGAGACGCGTATTGACTCTTCAGACATGCCACCTCACCTTAAGACATGTATGAGGCCCCGGCGCGATGATCTGGTGGCATTGCTACCCCCCAAGGCCCCCGGCCTGCCTAACCCTGGCCCGTTGACCCGGAGATCTACCCCTTTGACTTTCGCCGGACGGCCTTTGACCGATGGACTTCTGCCCCTGGTTCCCATCGGCCAGACCTTGGGAACACTTCAGAACAAGGTCTGGGACAAACCGACCACCAGATTCCCTCCGTGTGGGCCCGACGCGGCTGTTTCCCCCCTCCAAGTGCCGGCGGCAGCGCGGTCCGTGATGGGGGTCACACTCCGGAGCCGCGTGCGGGGTGTTTGCACCTCCCACCACACTTCCAGACATGTATGAGGGCCCAGCGCAAGATTTGGTGGCATAGCTACCCCCCGAAGGCCCCCGGCCACACTAGAAGACATGCGAAGAACAATCCGCACAGAGGGAATTTTTCAGATACTTCTTCATCTCAAAAAAACTTGAAAAAATACCACACATCCTGTATCACATGTGCCAGCACCGTGTAAAAAATTCATGATTTTATCACCCTCCGGGTGTTCAGGAATATTCAAGCAGCACCGAAACCTGCATGACGTCACTTCGGTGCCATCGCCGTCCGTGAGGTGGGCCACATTACGGAGACGCGTATTGACTCTTCAGACATGCCACCACACTTTAAGACATGTATGAGGCCCCGGCGCGATGATCTGGTGGCATTGCTACCCCCCAAGGCCCCCGGCCTGCCTAACCCTGGCCCCGTTGACCCGGAGATCTACCCCTTTGACTTTCGCCGGACGGCCTTTGATCGATGGACTTCTGCACGTGGTTCCCATCGGCCAGCCCGTGGGAACACTTCAGAACAAGGCCTGGGACAAACCGACCACCAGATTCCCTCCGTGTGGGCCCGACGCGGCTGTTTCCCCCTCCAAGTGCCGGCGGCAGCGCGGTCCGTGAAGGGGGTCACACTCCGGAGCCGCGTGCGGGGTGTTTGCACCTGCCACCACACTTCCAGACATGTATGAGGGCCCAGCGCAAGATTTGGTGGCATAGCTACCCCCCGAAGGCCCCCGGCCACACTAGTAGACATGCGAAGAACAATCCGCACAGAGGGAATTTTTCAGATACTTCTTCATCTAAAAAAAACTTGAAAAAATACCACACATCCTGTATCACATGTGCCAGCACCGTGTAAAAAATTCATGATTTTATCACCCTCCGGGTGTTCAGGAATATTCAAGCAGCACCGAAACCTGCAGGACGTCACTTCGGTGCCATCGCCGTCCGTGAGGGGGCCCACACTACGGAGACACGTATTGACTCTTCAGACATGCCACCACACCTTAAGACATGTATGAGGCCCCGGCGCGATGATCTGGTGGCATTGCTACCCCCGAAGGCCCCCGGCCTGCCTAACCCTGGCCCGTTGACCCGGAGATCTACCCCTTTGACTTTCGCCGGACGGCCTTTGACCGATGGACTTCTGCCCCTGGTTCCCATCGGCCAGCCCGTGGGAACACTTCAGAACAAGGTCTGGGACAAACCGACCACCAGATTCCCTCCGTGTGGGCCCGACGCGGCTGTTTCCCCCCTCCAAGTGCCGGCGGCAGCGCGGTCCGTGAAGGGGGTCACACTCCGGAGCCGCGTGCGGGGTGTTTGCACCTGCCACCACACTTCCAGACATATATGAGGGCCCAGCGCAAGATTTGGTGGCATAGCTACCCCCCGAAGGCCCCCGGCCACACTAGTAGACATGCGAAGAACAATCCGCACAGAGGGAATTTTTCAGATACTTCTTCATCTCAAAAAAACTTGAAAAAATACCACACATCCTGTATCACATGTGCCAGCACCGTGTAAAAAATTCATGATTTTATCACCCTCCGGGTGTTCAGGAATATTCAAGCAGCACCGAAACCTGCAGGACGTCACTTCGGTGCCATCGCCATCTGTGAGGGGGCCCACACTACGGAGACGCGTATTGACTCTTCAGACATGCCACCTCACCTTAAGACATGTATGAGGCCCCGGCGCGATGATCTGGTGGCATTGCTACCCCCCAAGGCCCCCGGCCTGCCTAACCCTGGCCCGTTGACCCGGAGATCTACCCCTTTGACTTTCGCCGGACGGCCTTTGACCGATGGACTTCTGCCCCTGGTTCCCATCGGCCAGACCTTGGGAACACTTCAGAACAAGGTCTGGGACAAACCGACCACCAGATTCCCTCCGTGTGGGCCCGACGCGGCTGTTTCCCCCCTCCAAGTGCCGGCGGCAGCGCGATCCGTGATGGGGGTCACACTCCGGAGCCGCGTGCGGGGTGTTTGCACCTCCCACCACACTTCCAGACATGTATGAGGGCCCAGCGCAAGATTTGGTGGCATAGCTACCCCCCGAAGGCCCCCGGCCACACTAGTAGACATGCGAAGAACAATCCGCACAGAGGGAATTTTTCAGATACTTCTTCATCTAAAAAAAACTTGAAAAAATACCACACATCATGTATCACATGTGCCAGCACCGTGTAAAAAATTCATGATTTTATCACCCTCCGGGTGTTCAGGAATATTCAAGCAGCACCGAAACCTGCAGGACGTCACTTCGGTGCCATCGCCGTCCGTGAGGGGGCCCACACTACGGAGACACGTATTGACTCTTCAGACATGCCACCACACCTTAAGACATGTATGAGGCCCCGGCGCGATGATCTGGTGGCATTGCTACCCCCCAAGGCCCCCGGCCTGCCTAACCCTGGCCCCGTTCCTTTGACTTTCGCCGGACGGCCTTTGACCGATGGACTTCTGCACCTGGTTCCCATCGGCCAGCCCATGGGAACACTTCAGAACAAGGCCTGGGACAAACCGACCACCAGATTGCCTCCGTGTGGGCCCGACGCGGCTGTTTCCCCCCTCCAAGTGCCGGCGGCAGCGCGGTCCGTGAAGGGGGTCACACTCCGGAGCCGCGTGCGGGGTGTTTGCACCTGCCAACACACTTCCAGACATGTATGAGGGCCCAGCGCAAGATTTGGTGGCGTAGCTACCCCCCGAAGGCCCCCGGCCACACTAGTAGACATGCGAAGAACAATCCGCACAGAGGGAATTTTTCAGATACTTCTTCATCTCAAAAAAACTTGAAAAAATACCACACATCCTGTATCACATGTGCCAGCACCGTGTAAAAAATTCATGATTTTATCACCCTCCGGGTGTTCAGGAATATTCAAGCAGCACCGAAACCTGCATGACGTCACTTCGGTGCCATCGCCGTCCGTGAAGTGGGCCACATTACGGAGACGCGTATTGACTCTTCAGACATGCCACCACACTTTAAGACATGTATGAGGCCCCGGCGCGATGATCTGGTGGCATTGCTACCCCCCAAGGCCCCCGGCCTGCCTAACCCTGGCCCCGTTGACCCGGATATCTACCCCTTTGACTTTCGCCGGACGGCCTTTGATCGATGGACTTCTGCACGTGGTTCCCATCGGCCAGCCCGTGGGAACACTTCAGAACAAGGCCTGGGACAAACCGACCACCAGATTCCCTCCGTGTGGGCCCGACGCGGCTGTTTCCCCCCTCCAAGTGCCGGCGGCAGCGCGGTCCGTGAAGGGGGTCACACTCCGGAGCCGCGTGCAGGGTGTTTGCACCTACCACCACACTTCCAGACATGTATGAGGGCCCAGCGCAAGATTTGGTGGCATAGCTACCCCCCGAAGGCCCCCGGCCACACTAGTAGACATGCGAAGAACAATCCGCACAGAGGGATTTTTTCAGATACTTCTTCATCTAAAAAAAACTTGAAAAAATACCACACATCCTGTATCACATGTGCCAGCACCGTGTAAAAAATTCATGATTTTATCACCCTCCGGGTGTTCAGGAATATTCAAGCAGCACCGAAACCTGCAGGACGTCACTTCGGTGCCATCGCCGTCCGTGAGGCGGCCCACACTACGGAGACACGTATTGACTCTTCAGATATGCCACCACACCTTAAGACATGTATGAGGCCCCGGCGCGATGATCTAGTGCATTGCTACCCCCCAAGGCCCCCGGCCTGCCTAACCCTGGCCCGTTGACCCGGAGATCTACCCCTTTGACTTTCGCCGGACGGCCTTTGACCGATGGACTTCTGCCCCTGGTTCCCATCGGCCAGCCCGTGGGAACACTTCAGAACAAGGTCTGGGACAAACCGACCACCAGATTCCCTCCGTGTGGGCCCGACGCGGCTGTTTCCCCCCTCCAAGTGCCGGCGGCAGCGCGGTCCGTGAAGGGGGTCACACTCCGGAGCCGCGTGCGGGGTGTTTGCACCTGCCACCACACTTCCAGACATATATGAGGGCCCAGCGCAAGATTTGGTGGCATAGCTACCCCCCGAAGGCCCCCGGCCACACTAGTAGACATGCGAAGAACAATCCGCACAGAGGGAATTTTTCAGATACTTCTTCATCTCAAAAAAACTTGAAAAAATACCACACATCCTGTATCACATGTGCCAGCACCGTGTAAAAAATTCATGATTTTATCACCCTCCGGGTGTTCAGGAATATTCAAGCAGCACCGAAACCTGCAGGACGTCACTTCGGTGCCATCGCCATCTGTGAGGGGGCCCACACTACGGAGACGCGTATTGACTCTTCAGACATGCCACCTCACCTTAAGACATGTATGAGGCCCCGGCGCGATGATCTGGTGGCATTGCTACCCCCCAAGGCCCCCGGCCTGCCTAACCCTGGCCCGTTGACCCGGAGATCTACCCCTTTGACTTTCGCCGGACGGCCTTTGATCGATGGACTTCTGCACGTGGTTCCCATCGGCCAGCCCGTGGGAACACTTCAGAACAAGGCCTGGGACAAACCGACCACCAGATTCCCTCCGTGTGGGCCCGACGCGGCTGTTTCCCCCCTCCAAGTGCCGGCGGAAGCGCGGTCCGTGAAGGGGGTCACACTCCGGAGCCGCGTGCGGGGTGTTTGCACCTGCCACCACACTTCCAGACATGTATGAGGGCCCAGCGCAAGATTTGGTGGCATAGCTACCCCCCGAAGGCCCCCGGCCACACTAGTAGACATGCGAAGAACAATCCGCACAGAGGGAATTTTTCAGATACTTCTTCATCTAAAAAAAACTTGAAAAAATACCACACATCCTGTATCACATGTGCCAGCACCGTGTAAAAAATTCATGATTTTATCACCCTCCGGGTGTTCAGGAATATTCAAGCAGCACCGAAACCTGCAGGACGTCACTTCGGGGCCATCGCCGTCCGTGAGGGGGCCCACACTACGGAGACACGTATTGACTCTTCAGACATGCCACCACACCTTAAGACATGTATGAGGCCCCGGCGCGATGATCTGGTGGCATTGCTACCCCCGAAGGCCCCCGGCCTGCCTAACCCTGGCCCGTTGACCCGGAGATCTACCCCTTTGACTTTCGCCGGACGGCCTTTGACCGATGGACTTCTGCCCCTGGTTCCCATCGGCCAGCCCGTGGGAACACTTCAGAACAAGGTCTGGGACAAACCGACCACCAGATTCCCTCCGTGTGGGCCCGACGCGGCTGTTTCCCCCCTCCAAGTGCCGGCGGCAGCGCGGTCCGTGAAGGGGGTCACACTCCGGAGCCGCGTGCGGGGTGTTTGCACCTGCCACCACACTTCCAGACATATATGAGGGCCCAGCGCAAGATTTGGTGGCATAGCTACCCCCCGAAGGCCCCCGGCCACACTAGTAGACATGCGAAGAACAATCCGCACAGAGGGAATTTTTCAGATACTTCTTCATCTCAAAAAAACTTGAAAAAATACCACACATCCTGTATCACATGTGCCAGCACCGTGTAAAAAATTCATGATTTTATCACCCTCCGGGTGTTCAGGAATATTCAAGCAGCACCGAAACCTGCAGGACGTCACTTCAGTGCCATCGCCATCTGTGAGGGGGCCCACACTACGGAGACGCGTATTGACTCTTCAGACATGCCACCTCACCTTAAGACATGTATGAGGCCCCGGCGCGATGATCTGGTGGCATTGCTACCCCCCAAGGCCCCCGGCCTGCCTAACCCTGGCCCGTTGACCCGGAGATCTACCCCTTTGACTTTCGCCGGACGGCCTTTGACCGATGGACTTCTGCCCCTGGTTCCCATCGGCCAGACCTTGGGAACACTTCAGAACAAGGTCTGGGACAAACCGACCACCAGATTCCCTCCGTGTGGGCCCGACGCGGCTGTTTCCCCCCTCCAAGTGCCGGCGGCAGCGCGATCCGTGATGGGGGTCACACTCCGGAGCCGCGTGCGGGGTGTTTGCACCTGCCACCACACTTCCAGACATGTATGAGGGCCCAGCGCAAGATTTGGTGGCATAGCTACCCCCCGAAGGCCCCCGGCCACACTAGTAGACATGCGAAGAACAATCCGCACAGAGGGAATTTTTCACATACTTCTTCATCTAAAAAAAACTTGAAAAAATACCACACATCATGTATCACATGTGCCAGCACCGTGTAAAAAATTCATGATTTTATCACCCTCCGGGTGTTCAGGAATATTCAAGCAGCACCGAAACCTGCAGGACGTCACTTCGGTGCCATCGCCGTCCGTGAGGGGGCCCACACTACGGAGACGCGTATTGACTCTTCAGACATGCCACCACACCTTAAGACATGTATGAGGCCCCGGCGCGATGATCTGGTGGCATTGCTACCCCCCAAGGCCCCCGGCCTGCCTAACCCTGGCCCCGTTCCTTTGACTTTCGCCGGACGGCCTTTGACCGATGGACTTCTGCACCTGGTTCCCATCGGCCAGCCCATGGGAACACTTCAGAACAAGGCCTGGGACAAACCGACCACCAGATTCCCTCCGTGTGGGCCCGACGCGGCTGTTTCCCCCCTCCAAGTGCCGGCGGCAGCGCGGTCCGTGAAGGGGGTCACACTCCGGAGCCGCGTGCGGGGTGTTTGCACCTGCCAACACACTTCCAGACATGTATGAGGGCCCAGCGCAAGATTTGGTGGCGTAGCTACCCCCCGAAGGCCCCCGGCCACACTAGTAGACATGCGAAGAACAATCCGCACAGAGGGAATTTTTCAGATACTTCTTCATCTCAAAAAAACTTGAAAAAATACCACACATCCTGTATCACATGTGCCAGCACCGTGTAAAAAATTCATGATTTTATCACCCTCCGGGTGTTCAGGAATATTCAAGCAGCACCGAAACCTGCATGACGTCACTTCGGTGCCATCGCCGTCCGTGAAGTGGGCCACATTACGGAGACGCGTATTGACTCTTCAGACATGCCACCACACTTTAAGACATGTATGAGGCCCCGGCGCGATGATCTGGTGGCATTGCTACCCCCCAAGGCCCCCGGCCTGCCTAACCCTGGCCCCGTTGACCCGGATATCTACCCCTTTGACTTTCGCCGGACGGCCTTTGATCGATGGACTTCTGCACGTGGTTCCCATCGGCCAGCCCGTGGGAACACTTCAGAACAAGGCCTGGGACAAACCGACCACCAGATTCCCTCCGTGTGGGCCCGACGCGGCTGTTTCCCCCCTCCAAGTGCCGGCGGCAGCGCGTTCCGTGAAGGGGGTCACACTCCGGAGCCGCGTGCGGGGTGTTTGCACCTGCCACCACACTTCCAGACATGTATGAGGGCCCAGCGCAAGATTTGGTGGCATAGCTACCCCCCGAAGGCCCCCGGCCACACTAGTAGACATGCGAAGAACAATCCGCACAGAGGGAATTTTTCAGATACTTCTTCATCTAAAAAAAACTTGAAAAAATACCACACATCCTGTATCACATGTGCCAGCACCGTGTAAAAAATTCATGATTTTATCACCCTCCGGGTGTTCAGGAATATTCAAGCAGCACCGAAACCTGCAGGACGTCACTTCGGTGCCATCGCCGTCCGTGAGGCGGCCCACACTACGGAGACACGTATTGACTCTTCAGATATGCCACCACACCTTAAGACATGTATGAGGCCCCGGCGCGATGATCTAGTGCATTGCTACCCCCCAAGGCCCCCGGCCTGCCTAACCCTGGCCCGTTGACCCGGAGATCTACCCCTTTGACTTTCGCCGGACGGCCTTTGACCGATGGACTTCTGCCCCTGGTTCCCATCGGCCAGCCCGTGGGAACACTTCAGAACAAGGTCTGGGACAAACCGACCACCAGATTCCCTCCGTGTGGGCCCGACGCGGCTGTTTCCCCCCTCCAAGTGCCGGCGGCAGCGCGGTCCGTGAAGGGGGTCACACTCCGGAGCCGCGTGCGGGGTGTTTGCACCTGCCACCACACTTCCAGACATATATGAGGGCCCAGCGCAAGATTTGGTGGCATAGCTACCCCCCGAAGGCCCCCGGCCACACTAGTAGACATGCGAAGAACAATCCGCACAGAGGGAATTTTTCAGATACTTCTTCATCTCAAAAAAACTTGAAAAAATACCACACATCCTGTATCACATGTGCCAGCACCGTGTAAAAAATTCATGATTTTATCACCCTCCGGGTGTTCAGGAATATTCAAGCAGCACCGAAACCTGCAGGACGTCACTTCGGTGCCATCGCCATCTGTGAGGGGGCCCACACTACGGAGACGCGTATTGACTCTTCAGACATGCCACCTCACCTTAAGACATGTATGAGGCCCCGGCGCGATGATCTGGTGGCATTGCTACCCCCCAAGGCCCCCGGCCTGCCTAACCCTGGCCCGTTGACCCGGAGATCTACCCCTTTGACTTTCGCCGGACGGCCTTTGATCGATGGACTTCTGCACGTGGTTCCCATCGGCCAGCCCGTGGGAACACTTCAGAACAAGGCCTGGGACAAACCGACCACCAGATTCCCTCCGTGTGGGCCCGACGCGGCTGTTTCCCCCCTCCAAGTGCCGGCGGCAGCGCGGTCCGTGAAGGGGGTCACACTCCGGAGCCGCGTGCGGGGTGTTTGCACCTGCCACCACACTTCCAGACATGTATGAGGGCCCAGCGCAAGATTTGGTGGCATAGCTACCCCCCGAAGGCCCCCGGCCACACTAGTAGACATGCGAAGAACAATCCGCACAGACGGAATTTTTCAGATACTTCTTCATCTAAAAAAAACTTGAAAAAATACCACACATCCTGTATCACATGTGCCAGCACCGTGTAAAAAATTCATGATTTTATCACCCTCCGGGTGTTCAGGAATATTCAAGCAGCACCGAAACCTGCAGGACGTCACTTCGGTGCCATCGCCGTCCGTGAGGGGGCCCACACTACGGAGACACGTATTGACTCTTCAGACATGCCACCACACCTTAAGA
Source organism: Elymus sibiricus (assembly GCA_039707655.1). Taxonomy (NCBI): domain Eukaryota; kingdom Viridiplantae; phylum Streptophyta; class Magnoliopsida; order Poales; family Poaceae; genus Elymus; species Elymus sibiricus. The sequence continues at coordinate 437,944,735 of CM077672.1, read as the reverse complement.
CATGTATGAGGCCCCGGCGCGATGATCTGGTGGCATTGCTACCCCCGAAGGCCCCCGGCCTGCCTAACCCTGGCCCGTTGACCCGGAGATCTACCCCTTTGACTTTCGCCGGACGGCCTTTGACCGATGGACTTCTGCCCCTGGTTCCCATCGGCCAGCCCGTGGGAACACTTCAGAACAAGGTCTGGGACAAACCGACCACTAGATTCCCTCCGTGTGGGCCCGACGCGGCTGTTTCCCCCCTCCAAGTGCCGGCGGCAGCGCGGTCCGTGAAGGGGGTCACACTCCGGAGCCGCGTGCGGGGTGTTTGCACCTGCCACCACACTTCCAGACATATATGAGGGCCCAGCGCAAGATTTGGTGGCATAGCTACGCCCCGAAGGCCCCCGGCCACACTAGTAGACATGCGAAGAACAATCCGCACAGAGGGAATTTTTCAGATACTTCTTCATCTCAAAAAAACTTGAAAAAATACCACACATCCTGTATCACATGTGCCAGCACCGTGTAAAAAATTCATGATTTTATCACCCTCCGGGTGTTCAGGAATATTCAAGCAGCACCGAAACCTGCAGGACGTCACTTCGGTGCCATCGCCGTCCGTGAGGGGGCCCACACTACGGAGACACGTATTGACTCTTCAGACATGCCACCACACCTTAAGACATGTATGAGGCCCCGGCGCGATGATCTGGTGGCATTGCTACCCCCGAAGGCCCCCGGCCTGCCTAACCCTGGCCCGTTGACCCGGAGATCTACCCCTTTGACTTTCGCCGGACGGCCTTTGACCGATGGACTTCTGCCCCTGGTTCCCATCGGCCAGCCCGTGGGAACACTTCAGAACAAGGTCTGGGACAAACCGACCACCAGATTCCCTCCGTGTGGGCCCGACGCGGCTGTTTCCCCCCTCCAAGTGCCGGCGGCAGCGCGGTCCGTGAAGGGGGTCACACTCCGGAGCCGCGTGCGGGGTGTTTGCACCTGCCACCACACTTCCAGACATATATGAGGGCCCAGCGCAAGATTTGGTGGCATAGCTACCCCCCGAAGGCCCCCGGCCACACTAGTAGACATGCGAAGAACAATCCGCACAGAGGGAATTTTTCAGATACTTCTTCATCTCAAAAAAACTTGAAAAAATACCACACATCCTGTATCACATGTGCCAGCACCGTGTAAAAAATTCATGATTTTATCACCCTCCGGGTGTTCAGGAATATTCAAGCAGCACCGAAACCTGCAGGACGTCACTTCGGTGCCATCGCCATCTGTGAGGGGGCCCACACTACGGAGACGCGTATTGACTCTTCAGACATGCCACCTCACCTTAAGACATGTATGAGGCCCCGGCGCGATGATCTGGTGGCATTGCTACCCCCCAAGGCCCCCGGCCTGCCTAACCCTGGCCCGTTGACCCGGAGATCTACCCCTTTGACTTTCGCCGGACGGCCTTTGACCGATGGACTTCTGCCCCTGGTTCCCATCGGCCAGACCTTGGGAACACTTCAGAACAAGGTCTGGGACAAACCGACCACCAGATTCCCTCCGTGTGGGCCCGACGCGGCTGTTTCCCCCCTCCAAGTGCCGGCGGCAGCGCGATCCGTGATGGGGGTCACACTCCGGAGCCGCGTGCGGGGTGTTTGCACCTCCCACCACACTTCCAGACATGTATGAGGGCCCAGCGCAAGATTTGGTGGCATAGCTACCCCCCGAAGGCCCCCGGCCACACTAGTAGACATGCGAAGAACAATCCGCACAGAGGGAATTTTTCAGATACTTCTTCATCTAAAAAAAACTTGAAAAAATACCACACATCATGTATCACATGTGCCAGCACCGTGTAAAAAATTCATGATTTTATCACCCTCCGGGTGTTCAGGAATATTCAAGCAGCACCGAAACCTGCAGGACGTCACTTCGGTGCCATCGCCGTCCGTGAGGGGGCCCACACTACGGAGACACGTATTGACTCTTCAGACATGCCACCACACCTTAAGACATGTATGAGGCCCCGGCGCGATGATCTGGTGGCATTGCTACCCCCCAAGGCCCCCGGCCTGCCTAACCCTGGCCCCGTTCCTTTGACTTTCGCCGGACGGCCTTTGACCGATGGACTTCTGCACCTGGTTCCCATCGGCCAGCCCATGGGAACACTTCAGAACAAGGCCTGGGACAAACCGACCACCAGATTGCCTCCGTGTGGGCCCGACGCGGCTGTTTCCCCCCTCCAAGTGCCGGCGGCAGCGCGGTCCGTGAAGGGGGTCACACTCCGGAGCCGCGTGCGGGGTGTTTGCACCTGCCAACACACTTCCAGACATGTATGAGGGCCCAGCGCAAGATTTGGTGGCGTAGCTACCCCCCGAAGGCCCCCGGCCACACTAGTAGACATGCGAAGAACAATCCGCACAGAGGGAATTTTTCAGATACTTCTTCATCTCAAAAAAACTTGAAAAAATACCACACATCCTGTATCACATGTGCCAGCACCGTGTAAAAAATTCATGATTTTATCACCCTCCGGGTGTTCAGGAATATTCAAGCAGCACCGAAACCTGCATGACGTCACTTCGGTGCCATCGCCGTCCGTGAAGTGGGCCACATTACGGAGACGCGTATTGACTCTTCAGACATGCCACCACACTTTAAGACATGTATGAGGCCCCGGCGCGATGATCTGGTGGCATTGCTACCCCCCAAGGCCCCCGGCCTGCCTAACCCTGGCCCCGTTGACCCGGATATCTACCCCTTTGACTTTCGCCGGACGGCCTTTGATCGATGGACTTCTGCACGTGGTTCCCATCGGCCAGCCCGTGGGAACACTTCAGAACAAGGCCTGGGACAAACCGACCACCAGATTCCCTCCGTGTGGGCCCGACGCGGCTGTTTCCCCCCTCCAAGTGCCGGCGGCAGCGCGGTCCGTGAAGGGGGTCACACTCCGGAGCCGCGTGCAGGGTGTTTGCACCTACCACCACACTTCCAGACATGTATGAGGGCCCAGCGCAAGATTTGGTGGCATAGCTACCCCCCGAAGGCCCCCGGCCACACTAGTAGACATGCGAAGAACAATCCGCACAGAGGGATTTTTTCAGATACTTCTTCATCTAAAAAAAACTTGAAAAAATACCACACATCCTGTATCACATGTGCCAGCACCGTGTAAAAAATTCATGATTTTATCACCCTCCGGGTGTTCAGGAATATTCAAGCAGCACCGAAACCTGCAGGACGTCACTTCGGTGCCATCGCCGTCCGTGAGGCGGCCCACACTACGGAGACACGTATTGACTCTTCAGATATGCCACCACACCTTAAGACATGTATGAGGCCCCGGCGCGATGATCTAGTGCATTGCTACCCCCCAAGGCCCCCGGCCTGCCTAACCCTGGCCCGTTGACCCGGAGATCTACCCCTTTGACTTTCGCCGGACGGCCTTTGACCGATGGACTTCTGCCCCTGGTTCCCATCGGCCAGCCCGTGGGAACACTTCAGAACAAGGTCTGGGACAAACCGACCACCAGATTCCCTCCGTGTGGGCCCGACGCGGCTGTTTCCCCCCTCCAAGTGCCGGCGGCAGCGCGGTCCGTGAAGGGGGTCACACTCCGGAGCCGCGTGCGGGGTGTTTGCACCTGCCACCACACTTCCAGACATATATGAGGGCCCAGCGCAAGATTTGGTGGCATAGCTACCCCCCGAAGGCCCCCGGCCACACTAGTAGACATGCGAAGAACAATCCGCACAGAGGGAATTTTTCAGATACTTCTTCATCTCAAAAAAACTTGAAAAAATACCACACATCCTGTATCACATGTGCCAGCACCGTGTAAAAAATTCATGATTTTATCACCCTCCGGGTGTTCAGGAATATTCAAGCAGCACCGAAACCTGCAGGACGTCACTTCGGTGCCATCGCCATCTGTGAGGGGGCCCACACTACGGAGACGCGTATTGACTCTTCAGACATGCCACCTCACCTTAAGACATGTATGAGGCCCCGGCGCGATGATCTGGTGGCATTGCTACCCCCCAAGGCCCCCGGCCTGCCTAACCCTGGCCCGTTGACCCGGAGATCTACCCCTTTGACTTTCGCCGGACGGCCTTTGATCGATGGACTTCTGCACGTGGTTCCCATCGGCCAGCCCGTGGGAACACTTCAGAACAAGGCCTGGGACAAACCGACCACCAGATTCCCTCCGTGTGGGCCCGACGCGGCTGTTTCCCCCCTCCAAGTGCCGGCGGAAGCGCGGTCCGTGAAGGGGGTCACACTCCGGAGCCGCGTGCGGGGTGTTTGCACCTGCCACCACACTTCCAGACATGTATGAGGGCCCAGCGCAAGATTTGGTGGCATAGCTACCCCCCGAAGGCCCCCGGCCACACTAGTAGACATGCGAAGAACAATCCGCACAGAGGGAATTTTTCAGATACTTCTTCATCTAAAAAAAACTTGAAAAAATACCACACATCCTGTATCACATGTGCCAGCACCGTGTAAAAAATTCATGATTTTATCACCCTCCGGGTGTTCAGGAATATTCAAGCAGCACCGAAACCTGCAGGACGTCACTTCGGGGCCATCGCCGTCCGTGAGGGGGCCCACACTACGGAGACACGTATTGACTCTTCAGACATGCCACCACACCTTAAGACATGTATGAGGCCCCGGCGCGATGATCTGGTGGCATTGCTACCCCCGAAGGCCCCCGGCCTGCCTAACCCTGGCCCGTTGACCCGGAGATCTACCCCTTTGACTTTCGCCGGACGGCCTTTGACCGATGGACTTCTGCCCCTGGTTCCCATCGGCCAGCCCGTGGGAACACTTCAGAACAAGGTCTGGGACAAACCGACCACCAGATTCCCTCCGTGTGGGCCCGACGCGGCTGTTTCCCCCCTCCAAGTGCCGGCGGCAGCGCGGTCCGTGAAGGGGGTCACACTCCGGAGCCGCGTGCGGGGTGTTTGCACCTGCCACCACACTTCCAGACATATATGAGGGCCCAGCGCAAGATTTGGTGGCATAGCTACCCCCCGAAGGCCCCCGGCCACACTAGTAGACATGCGAAGAACAATCCGCACAGAGGGAATTTTTCAGATACTTCTTCATCTCAAAAAAACTTGAAAAAATACCACACATCCTGTATCACATGTGCCAGCACCGTGTAAAAAATTCATGATTTTATCACCCTCCGGGTGTTCAGGAATATTCAAGCAGCACCGAAACCTGCAGGACGTCACTTCAGTGCCATCGCCATCTGTGAGGGGGCCCACACTACGGAGACGCGTATTGACTCTTCAGACATGCCACCTCACCTTAAGACATGTATGAGGCCCCGGCGCGATGATCTGGTGGCATTGCTACCCCCCAAGGCCCCCGGCCTGCCTAACCCTGGCCCGTTGACCCGGAGATCTACCCCTTTGACTTTCGCCGGACGGCCTTTGACCGATGGACTTCTGCCCCTGGTTCCCATCGGCCAGACCTTGGGAACACTTCAGAACAAGGTCTGGGACAAACCGACCACCAGATTCCCTCCGTGTGGGCCCGACGCGGCTGTTTCCCCCCTCCAAGTGCCGGCGGCAGCGCGATCCGTGATGGGGGTCACACTCCGGAGCCGCGTGCGGGGTGTTTGCACCTGCCACCACACTTCCAGACATGTATGAGGGCCCAGCGCAAGATTTGGTGGCATAGCTACCCCCCGAAGGCCCCCGGCCACACTAGTAGACATGCGAAGAACAATCCGCACAGAGGGAATTTTTCACATACTTCTTCATCTAAAAAAAACTTGAAAAAATACCACACATCATGTATCACATGTGCCAGCACCGTGTAAAAAATTCATGATTTTATCACCCTCCGGGTGTTCAGGAATATTCAAGCAGCACCGAAACCTGCAGGACGTCACTTCGGTGCCATCGCCGTCCGTGAGGGGGCCCACACTACGGAGACGCGTATTGACTCTTCAGACATGCCACCACACCTTAAGACATGTATGAGGCCCCGGCGCGATGATCTGGTGGCATTGCTACCCCCCAAGGCCCCCGGCCTGCCTAACCCTGGCCCCGTTCCTTTGACTTTCGCCGGACGGCCTTTGACCGATGGACTTCTGCACCTGGTTCCCATCGGCCAGCCCATGGGAACACTTCAGAACAAGGCCTGGGACAAACCGACCACCAGATTCCCTCCGTGTGGGCCCGACGCGGCTGTTTCCCCCCTCCAAGTGCCGGCGGCAGCGCGGTCCGTGAAGGGGGTCACACTCCGGAGCCGCGTGCGGGGTGTTTGCACCTGCCAACACACTTCCAGACATGTATGAGGGCCCAGCGCAAGATTTGGTGGCGTAGCTACCCCCCGAAGGCCCCCGGCCACACTAGTAGACATGCGAAGAACAATCCGCACAGAGGGAATTTTTCAGATACTTCTTCATCTCAAAAAAACTTGAAAAAATACCACACATCCTGTATCACATGTGCCAGCACCGTGTAAAAAATTCATGATTTTATCACCCTCCGGGTGTTCAGGAATATTCAAGCAGCACCGAAACCTGCATGACGTCACTTCGGTGCCATCGCCGTCCGTGAAGTGGGCCACATTACGGAGACGCGTATTGACTCTTCAGACATGCCACCACACTTTAAGACATGTATGAGGCCCCGGCGCGATGATCTGGTGGCATTGCTACCCCCCAAGGCCCCCGGCCTGCCTAACCCTGGCCCCGTTGACCCGGATATCTACCCCTTTGACTTTCGCCGGACGGCCTTTGATCGATGGACTTCTGCACGTGGTTCCCATCGGCCAGCCCGTGGGAACACTTCAGAACAAGGCCTGGGACAAACCGACCACCAGATTCCCTCCGTGTGGGCCCGACGCGGCTGTTTCCCCCCTCCAAGTGCCGGCGGCAGCGCGTTCCGTGAAGGGGGTCACACTCCGGAGCCGCGTGCGGGGTGTTTGCACCTGCCACCACACTTCCAGACATGTATGAGGGCCCAGCGCAAGATTTGGTGGCATAGCTACCCCCCGAAGGCCCCCGGCCACACTAGTAGACATGCGAAGAACAATCCGCACAGAGGGAATTTTTCAGATACTTCTTCATCTAAAAAAAACTTGAAAAAATACCACACATCCTGTATCACATGTGCCAGCACCGTGTAAAAAATTCATGATTTTATCACCCTCCGGGTGTTCAGGAATATTCAAGCAGCACCGAAACCTGCAGGACGTCACTTCGGTGCCATCGCCGTCCGTGAGGCGGCCCACACTACGGAGACACGTATTGACTCTTCAGATATGCCACCACACCTTAAGACATGTATGAGGCCCCGGCGCGATGATCTAGTGCATTGCTACCCCCCAAGGCCCCCGGCCTGCCTAACCCTGGCCCGTTGACCCGGAGATCTACCCCTTTGACTTTCGCCGGACGGCCTTTGACCGATGGACTTCTGCCCCTGGTTCCCATCGGCCAGCCCGTGGGAACACTTCAGAACAAGGTCTGGGACAAACCGACCACCAGATTCCCTCCGTGTGGGCCCGACGCGGCTGTTTCCCCCCTCCAAGTGCCGGCGGCAGCGCGGTCCGTGAAGGGGGTCACACTCCGGAGCCGCGTGCGGGGTGTTTGCACCTGCCACCACACTTCCAGACATATATGAGGGCCCAGCGCAAGATTTGGTGGCATAGCTACCCCCCGAAGGCCCCCGGCCACACTAGTAGACATGCGAAGAACAATCCGCACAGAGGGAATTTTTCAGATACTTCTTCATCTCAAAAAAACTTGAAAAAATACCACACATCCTGTATCACATGTGCCAGCACCGTGTAAAAAATTCATGATTTTATCACCCTCCGGGTGTTCAGGAATATTCAAGCAGCACCGAAACCTGCAGGACGTCACTTCGGTGCCATCGCCATCTGTGAGGGGGCCCACACTACGGAGACGCGTATTGACTCTTCAGACATGCCACCTCACCTTAAGACATGTATGAGGCCCCGGCGCGATGATCTGGTGGCATTGCTACCCCCCAAGGCCCCCGGCCTGCCTAACCCTGGCCCGTTGACCCGGAGATCTACCCCTTTGACTTTCGCCGGACGGCCTTTGATCGATGGACTTCTGCACGTGGTTCCCATCGGCCAGCCCGTGGGAACACTTCAGAACAAGGCCTGGGACAAACCGACCACCAGATTCCCTCCGTGTGGGCCCGACGCGGCTGTTTCCCCCCTCCAAGTGCCGGCGGCAGCGCGGTCCGTGAAGGGGGTCACACTCCGGAGCCGCGTGCGGGGTGTTTGCACCTGCCACCACACTTCCAGACATGTATGAGGGCCCAGCGCAAGATTTGGTGGCATAGCTACCCCCCGAAGGCCCCCGGCCACACTAGTAGACATGCGAAGAACAATCCGCACAGACGGAATTTTTCAGATACTTCTTCATCTAAAAAAAACTTGAAAAAATACCACACATCCTGTATCACATGTGCCAGCACCGTGTAAAAAATTCATGATTTTATCACCCTCCGGGTGTTCAGGAATATTCAAGCAGCACCGAAACCTGCAGGACGTCACTTCGGTGCCATCGCCGTCCGTGAGGGGGCCCACACTACGGAGACACGTATTGACTCTTCAGACATGCCACCACACCTTAAGACATGTATGAGGCCCCGGCGCGATGATCTGGTGGCATTGCTACCCCCGAAGGCCCCCGGCCTGCCTAACCCTGGCCCGTTGACCCGGAGATCTACCCCTTTGACTTTCGCCGGACGGCCTTTGACCGATGGACTTCTGCCCCTGGTTCCCATCGGCCAGCCCGTGGGAACACTTCAGAACAAGGTCTGGGACAAACCGACCACTAGATTCCCTCCGTGTGGGCCCGACGCGGCTGTTTCCCCCCTCCAAGTGCCGGCGGCAGCGCGGTCCGTGAAGGGGGTCACACTCCGGAGCCGCGTGCGGGGTGTTTGCACCTGCCACCACACTTCCAGACATATATGAGGGCCCAGCGCAAGATTTGGTGGCATAGCTACGCCCCGAAGGCCCCCGGCCACACTAGTAGACATGCGAAGAACAATCCGCACAGAGGGAATTTTTCAGATACTTCTTCATCTCAAAAAAACTTGAAAAAATACCACACATCCTGTATCACATGTGCCAGCACCGTGTAAAAAATTCATGATTTTATCACCCTCCGGGTGTTCAGGAATATTCAAGCAGCACCGAAACCTGCAGGACGTCACTTCGGTGCCATCGCCATCTGTGAGGGGGCCCACACTACGGAGACGCGTATTGACTCTTCAGACATGCCACCTCACCTTAAGACATGTATGAGGCCCCGGCGCGATGATCTGGTGGCATTGCTACCCCCCAAGGCCCCCGGCCTGCCTAACTCTGGCCCGTTGACCCGGAGATCTACCCCTTTGACTTTCGCCGGACGGCCTTTGACCGATGGACTTCTGCCCCTGGTTCCCATCGGCCAGACCTTGGGAACACTTCAGAACAAGGTCTGGGACAAACCGACCACCAGATTCCCTCCGTGTGGGCCCGACGCGGCTGTTTCCCCCCTCCAAGTGCCGGCGGCAGCGCGGTCCGTGATGGGGGTCACACTCCGGAGCCGCGTGCGGGGTGTTTGCACCTCCCACCACACTTCCAGACATGTATGAGGGCCCAGCGCAAGATTTGGTGGCATAGCTACCCCCCGAAGGCCCCCGGCCACACTAGTAGACATGCGAAGAACAATCCGCACAGAGGGAATTTTTCACATACTTCTTCATCTAAAAAAAACTTGAAAAAATACCACACATCATGTATCACATGTGCCAGCACCGTGTAAAAAATTCATGATTTTATCACCCTCCGGGTGTTCAGGAATATTCAAGCAGCACCGAAACCTGCAGGACGTCACTTCGGTGCCATCGCCGTCCGTGAGGGGGCCCACACTACGGAGATGCGTATTGACTCTTCAGACATGCCACCACACCTTAAGACATGTATGAGGCCCCGGCGCGATGATCTCGTGGCATTGCTACCCCCCAAGGCCCCCGGCCTGCCTAACCCTGGCCCGTTGACCCGGAGATCTACCCCTTTGACTTTCGCCGGACGGCCTTTGACCGATGGACTTCTGCCCCTGGTTCCCATCGGCCAGCCCGTGGGAACACTTCAGAACAAGGTCTGGGACAAACCGACCACCAGATTCCCTCCGTGTGGGCCCGACGCGGCTGTTTCCCCCCTCCAAGTGCCGGCGGCAGCGCGGTCCGTGAAGGGGGTCACACTCCGGAGCCGCGTGCGGGGTGTTTGCACCTCCCACCACACTTCCAGACATGTATGAGGGCCCAGCGCAAGATTTGGTGGCATAGCTACCCCCGAAGGCCCCCGGCCACACTAGTAGACATGCGAAGAACAATACGCACAGAGGGAATTTTTCAGATACTTCTTCATCTAAAAAAAACTTGAAAAAATACCACACATCCTGTATCACATGTGCCAGCACCGAGTAAAAAATTCATGATTATATCACCCTCCGGGTGTTCAGGAATATTCAAGCAGCACCGAAACCTGCAGGACGTCACTTCGGTGCCATCGCCGAAAGTGAGGGGGCCCACACTACGGAGACACGTATTGACTCTTCAGACATGCCACCACACCTTAAGACATGTATGAGGCCCCGACGCGATGATCTGGTGGCATTGCTACCCCCCAAGGCCCCCGGCCTGCCTAACCCTGGCCCCGTTGACCCGGAGATCTACCCCTTTGACTTTCGCCGGACGGCCTTTGACCGATGGACTTCTGCACCTGGTTCCCATCGGCCAGCCCGTGGGAACACTTCAGAACAAGGCCTGGGACAAACCGACCACCAGATTCCCTCCGTGTGCGCCCGACGCGGCTGTTTCCCCCTCCAAGTGCCTTCGGCAGCGCGGTCCGTGAAGGGGGTCACACTCCGGAGCCGCGTGCGGGGTGTTTGCACCTGCCACCACACTTCCAGACATGTATGAGGGCCCAGCGCAAGATTTGGTGGCGTAGCTACCCCCCGAAGGCCCCCGGCCACACTAGTAGACATGCGAAGAATAATCCGCACAGAGGGAATTTTTCAGATACTTCTTCATCTCAAAAAAACTTGAAAAAATACCACACATCCTGTATCACATGTGCCAACACCGTGTAAAAAATTCATGATTTTATCACCCTCCGGGTGTTCAGGAATATTCAAGCAGCACCGAAACCTGCATGACGTCACTTCGGTGCCATCGCCGTCCGTGAAGTGGGCCACATTACGGAGACGCGTATTGACTCTTCAGACATGCCACCACACTTTAAGACATGTATGAGGTCCCGGCGCGATGATCTGGTGGCATTGCTACCCCCCAAGGCCCCCGGCCTGCCTAACCCTGGCCCCGTTGACCCGGAGATCTACCCCTTTGACTTTCGCCGGACGGCCTTTGATCGATGGACTTCTGCACGTGGTTCCCATCGGCCAGCCCGTGGGAACAATTCAGAACAAGGCCTGGGACAAACCGACCACCAGATTCCCTCCGTGTGGGCCCGACGCGGCTGTTTCCCCCCTCCAAGTGCCGGCGGCAGCGCGGTCCGTGAAGGGGGTCACACTCCGGAGCCGCGTGCGGGGTGTTTGCACCTGCCACCACACTTCCAGACATGTATGAGGGCCCATCGCAAGATTTGGTGGCATAGCTACCCCCCGAAGGCCCCCGGCCACACTAGTAGACATGCGAAGAACAATACGCACAGAGGGAATTTTTCAGATACTTCTTCATCTAAAAAAAACTTGAAAAAATACCACACATCCTGTATCACATGTGCCAGCACCGAGTAAAAAATTCATGATTTTATTACCCTCCGGGTGTTCAGGAATATTCAAGCAGCACCGAAACCTGCAGGACGTCACTTCGGTGCCATCGCCGAAAGTGAGGGGGCCCACACTACGGAGACACGTATTGACTCTTCAGACATGCCACCACACCTTAAGACATGTATGAGGCCCCGACGCGATGATCTGGTGGCATTGCTACCCCCCAAGGCCCCCGGCCTGCCTAACCCTGGCCCCGTTGACCCGGAGATCTACCCCTTTGACTTTCGCCGGACGGCCTTTGACCGATGAACTTCTGCACCTGGTTCCCATCGGCCAGCCCGTGGGAACACTTCAGAACAAGGCCTGGGACAATCCGACCACCAGATTCCCTCCGTGTGGGCCCGACGCGGCTGTTTCCCCCCTCCAAGTGCCGGCGGCAGCGCGGTCCGTGAAGGGGGTCACACTCCGGAGCCGCGTGCGGGGTGTTTGCACCTGCCAACACACTTCCAGACATGTATGAGGGCCCAGCGCAAGATTTGGTGGCGTAGCTACCACCCGAAGGCCCCCGGCCACACTAGTAGACATGCGAAGAACAATCCGCACAGAGGGAATTTTTCAGATATTTCTTCATCTCAAAAAAACTTGAAAAAATACCACACATCCTGTATCACATGTGCCAGCACCGTGTAAAAAATTCATGATTTTATCACCCTCCGGGTGTTCAGGAATATTCAAGCAGCACCGAAACCTGCATGACGTCACTTCGGTGCCATCGCCGTCCGTGAAGTGGGCCACATTACGGAGACGCGTATTGACTCTTCAGACATGCCACCACACTTTAAGACATGTATGAGGCCCCGGCGCGATGATCTGGTGGCATTGATACCCCTCAAGGCCCCCGGCCTGCCTAACCCTGGCCCCGTTGACCCGGATATCTACCCCTTTGACTTTCGCCGGACGGCCTTTGATCGATGGACTTCTGCACGTGGTTCCCATCGGCCAGCCCGTGGGAACACTTCAGAACAAGGCCTAGGACAAACCGACCACCAGATTCCCTCCGTGTGGGCCCGACGCGGCTGTTTCCCCCCTCCAAGTGCCGGCGGCAGCGCGGTCCGTGAAGGGGGTCACACTCCGGAGCCGCGTGCAGGGTGTTTGCACCTACCACCACACTTCCAGACATGTATGAGGGCCCAGCGCAAGATTTGGTGGCATAGCTACCCCCCGAAGGCCCCCGGCCACACTAGTAGACATGCGAAGAACAATCCGCACAGAGGGAATTTTTCAGATACTTCTTCATCTCAAAAAAACTTGAAAAAATACCACACATCCTGTATCACATGTGCCAGCACCGTGTAAAAAATTCATGATTTTATCACCCTCCGGGTGTTCAGGAATATTCAAGCAGCACCGAAACCTGCAGGACGTCACTTCGGTGCCATCGCCATCCGTGAGGGGGCCCACACTACGGAGACGCGTATTGACTCTTCAGACATGCCACCTCACCTTAAGACATGTATGAGGCCCCGGCGCGATGATCTGGTGGCATTGCTACCCCCCAAGGCCCCCGGCCTGCCTAACCCTGGCCCGTTGACCCGGAGATCTACCCCTTTGAGTTTCGCCGGACGGCCTTTGACCGATGGACTTCTGCCCCTGGTTCCCATCGGCCAGCCCGTGGGAACACTTCAGAACAAGGTCTGGGACAAACCGACCACCAGATTCCCTCCGTGTGGGCCCGACGCGGCTGTTTCCCCCCTCCAAGTGCCGGCGGCAGCGCGGTCCGTGAAGGGGGTCACACTCCGGAGCCGCGTGCGGGGTGTTTGCACCTCCCACCACACTTCCAGACATGTATGAGGGCCCAGCGCAAGATTTGGTGGCATAGCTACCCCCCGAAGGCCCCCGGCCACACTAGTAGACATGCGAAGAACAATCCGCACAGAGGGAATTTTTCAGATACTTCTTCATCTAAAAAAAACTTGAAAAAATACCACACATCATGTATCACATGTGCCAGCACCGTGTAAAAAATTCATGATTTTATCACCCTCCGGGTGTTCAGGAATATTCAAGCAGCACCGAAACCTGCAGGCCGTCACTTCGGTGCCATCGCCGTCCGTGAGGGGGCCCACACTACGGAGACGCGTATTGACTCTTCAGACATGCCACCACACCTTAAGACATGTATGAGGCCCCGGCGCGATGATCTGGTGGCATTGCTACCCCCCAAGGCCCCCGGCCTGCCTAACCCTGGCCCGTTGACCCGGAGATCTACCCCTTTGACTTTCGCCGGACGGCCTTTGACCGATGGACTTCTGCCCCTGGTTCCCATCGGCCAGCCCGTGGGAACACTTCAGAACAAGGTCTGGGACAAACCGACCACCAGATTCCCTCCGTGTGGGCCCGACGCGGCTGTTTCCCCCCTCCAAGTGCCGGCGGCAGCGCGGTCCGTGAAGGGGGTCACACTCCGGAGCCGCGTGCGGGGTGTTTGCACCTCCCACCACACTTCCAGACATGTATGAGGGCCCAGCGCAAGATTTGGTGGCATAGCTACCCCCCGAAGGCCCCCGGCCACACTAGTAGACATGCGAAGAACAATACGCACAGAGGGAATTTTTCAGATACTTCTTCATCTAAAAAAACTTGAAAAAATTCCACACATCCTGTATCACATGTGCCAGCACCGAGTAAAAAATTCATGATTTTATCACCCTCCGGGTGTTCAGGAATATTCAAGCAGCACCGAAACCTGCAGGACGTCACTTCGGTGCCATCGCCGAAAGTGAGGGGGCCCACACTACGGAGACACGTATTGACTCTTCAGAGATGCCACCACACCTTAAGACATGTATGAGGCCCCGACGCGATGATCTGGTGGCATTGCTACCCCCCAAGGCCCCCGGCCTGCCTAACCCTGGCCCCGTTGACCCGGAGAATAACCCCTTTGACTTTCGCCGGACGGCCTTTGACCGATGGACTTCTGCACCTGGTTCCCATCGGCCAGCCCGTGGGAACACTTCAGAACAAGGCCTGGGACAAACCGACCACCAGATTCCCTCCGTGTGGGCCCGACGCGGCTGTTTCCCCCCTCCAAGTGCCGGCGGCAGCGCGGTCCGTGAAGGGGGTCACACACCGGAGCCGCGTGCGGGGTGTTTGCACCTGCCACCACACTTCCAGACATGTATGAGGGCCCAGCGCAAGATTTGGTGGCGTAGCTACCCCCCGAAGGCCCCCGGCCACACTAGTAGACATGCGAAGAACAATCCGCACAGAGGGAATTTTTCAGATACTTCTTCATCTCAAAAAAACTTGAAAAAATACCACACATCCTGTATCACATGTGCCAGCACCGTGTAAAAAATTCATGATGTTATCACCCTCCGGGTGTTCAGGAATATTCAAGCAGCACCGAAACCTGCATGACGTCACTTCGGTGCCATCGCCGTCCGTGAAGTGGGCCACATTACGGAGACGCGTATTGACTCTTCAGACATGCCACCACACTTTAAGACATGTATGAGGCCCCGGCGCGATGATCTGGTGGCATTGCTACCCCCCAAGGCCCCCGGCCTGCCTAACCCTGGCCCGTTGACCCGGAGATCTACCCCTTTGACTTTCGCCGGACGGCCTTTGACCGATGGACTTCTGCCCCTGGTTCCCATCGGCCAGCCCGTGGGAACACTTCAGAACAAGGTCTGGGACAAACCGACCACCAGATTCCATCCGTGTGGGCCCGACGCGGCTGTTTCCCCCCTCCAAGTGCCGGCGGCAGCGCGGTCCGTGAAGGGGGTCACACTCCGGAGCCCCGTGCGGGGTGTTTGCACCTGCCACCACACTTCCAGACATATATGAGGGCCCAGCGCAAGATTTGGTGGCATAGCTACCCCCCGAAGGCCCCCGGCCACACTAGTAGACATGCGAAGAACAATCCGCACAGAGGGAATTTTTCAGATACTTCTTCATCTCAAAAAAACTTGAAAAAATACCACACATCCTGTATCACATGTGCCAGCACCGTGTAAAAAATTCATGATTTTATCACCCTCCGGGTGTTCAGGAATATTCAAGCAGCACCGAAACCTGCAGGACGTCACTTCGGTGCCATCGCCATCTGTGAGGGGGCCCACACTACGGAGACGCGTATTGACTCTTCAGACATGCCACCTCACCTTAAGACATGTATGAGGCCCCGGCGCGATGATCTGGTGGCATTGCTACCCCCCAAGGCCCCCGGCCTGCCTAACCCTGGCCCGTTGACCCGGAGATCTACCCCTTTGACTTTCGCCGGACGGCCTTTGACCGATGGACTTCTGCCCCTGGTTCCCATCGGCCAGACCTTGGGAACACTTCAGAACAAGGTCTGGGACAAACCGACCACCAGATTCCCTCCGTGTGGGCCCGACGCGGCTGTTTCCCCCCTCCAAGTGCCGGCGGCAGCGCGGTCCGTGATGGGGGTCACACTCCGGAGCCGCGTGCGGGGTGTTTGCACCTCCCACCACACTTCCAGACATGTATGAGGGCCCAGCGCAAGATTTGGTGGCATAGCTACCCCCCGAAGGCCCCCGGCCACACTAGAAGACATGCGAAGAACAATCCGCACAGAGGGAATTTTTCAGATACTTCTTCATCTCAAAAAAACTTGAAAAAATACCACACATCCTGTATCACATGTGCCAGCACCGTGTAAAAAATTCATGATTTTATCACCCTCCGGGTGTTCAGGAATATTCAAGCAGCACCGAAACCTGCATGACGTCACTTCGGTGCCATCGCCGTCCGTGAGGTGGGCCACATTACGGAGACGCGTATTGACTCTTCAGACATGCCACCACACTTTAAGACATGTATGAGGCCCCGGCGCGATGATCTGGTGGCATTGCTACCCCCCAAGGCCCCCGGCCTGCCTAACCCTGGCCCCGTTGACCCGGAGATCTACCCCTTTGACTTTCGCCGGACGGCCTTTGATCGATGGACTTCTGCACGTGGTTCCCATCGGCCAGCCCGTGGGAACACTTCAGAACAAGGCCTGGGACAAACCGACCACCAGATTCCCTCCGTGTGGGCCCGACGCGGCTGTTTCCCCCCTCCAAGTGCCGGCGGCAGCGCGGTCCGTGAAGGGGGTCACACTCCGGAGCCGCGTGCGGGGTGTTTGCACCTGCCACCACACTTCCAGACATGTATGAGGGCCCAGCGCAAGATTTGGTGGCATAGCTACCCCCCGAAGGCCCCCGGCCACACTAGTAGACATGCGAAGAACAATCCGCACAGAGGGAATTTTTCAGATACTTCTTCATCTAAAAAAAACTTGAAAAAATACCACACATCCTGTATCACATGTGCCAGCACCGTGTAAAAAATTCATGATTTTATCACCCTCCGGGTGTTCAGGAATATTCAAGCAGCACCGAAACCTACAGGACGTCACTTCGGTGCCATCGCCGTCCGTGAGGGGGCCCACACTACGGAGACACGTATTGACTCTTCAGACATGCCACCACACCTTAAGACATGTATGAGGCCCCGGCGCGATGATCTGGTGGCATTGCTACCCGCGAAGGCCCCCGGCCTGCCTAACCCTGGCCCGTTGACCCGGAGATCTACCCCTTTGACTTTCGCCGGACGGCCTTTGACCGATGGACTTCTGCCCCTGGTTCCCATCGGCCAGCCCGTGGGAACACTTCAGAACAAGGTCTGGGACAAACCGACCACCAGATTCCCTCCGTGTGGGCCCGACGCGGCTGTTTCCCCCCTCCAAGTGCCGGCGGCAGCGCGGTCCGTGAAGGGGGTCACACTCCGGAGCCGCGTGCGGGGTGTTTGCACCTGCCACCACACTTCCAGACATCTATGAGGGCCCAGCGCAAGATTTGGTGGCATAGCTACCCCCCGAAGGCCCCCGGCCACACTAGTAGACATGCGAAGAACAATCCGCACAGAGGGAATTTTTCAGATACTTCTTCATCTCAAAAAAACTTGAAAAAATACCACACATCCTGTATCACATGTGCCAGCACCGTGTAAAAAATTCATGATTTTATCACCCTCCGGGTGTTCAGGAATATTCAAGCAGCACCGAAACCTGCAGGACGTCACTTCGGTGCCATCGCCGTCCGTGAGGGGGCCCACACTACGGAGACATGTATTGACTCTTCAGACATGCCACCACACCTTAAGACATGTATGAGGCCCCGGCGCGATGATCTGGTGGCATTGCTACCCCCCAAGGCCCCCGGCCTGCCTAACCCTGGCCCGTTGACCCGGAGATCTACCCCTTTGACTTTCGCCGGACGGCCTTTGACCGATGGACTTCTGCCCCTGGTTCCCATCGGCCAGCCCGTGGGAACACTTCAGAACAAGGTCTGGGACAAACCGACCACCAGATTCCCTCCGTGTGGGCCCGACGCGGCTGTTTCCCCCCTCCAAGTGCCGGCGGCAGCGCGGTCCGTGAAGGGGGTCACACTCCGGAGCCGCGTGCGGCGTGTTTGCACCTCCCACCACACTTCCAGACATGTATGAGGGCCCAGCGCAAGATTTGGTGGTATAGCTACCCCCCGAAGGCCCCCGGCCACACTAGTAGACATGCGAAGAACAATACGCACAGAGGGAATTTTTCAGATACTTCTTCATCTAAAAAAAACTTGAAAAAATACCACACATCCTGTATCACATGTGCCAGCACCGAGTAAAAAATTCATGATTATATCACCCTCCGGGTGTTCAGGAATATTCAAGCAGCACCGAAACCTGCAGGACGTCACTTCGGTACCATCGCCGAAAGTGAGGGGGCCCACACTACGGAGACACGTATTGACTCTTCAGACATGCCACCACACCTTAAGACATGTATGAGGCCCCGACGCGATGATCTGGTGGCATTGCTACCCCCCAAGGCCCCCGGCCTGCCTAACCCTGTCCCCGTTGACCCGGAGATCTACCCCTTTGACTTTCGCCGGACGGCCTTTGACCGATGGACTTCTGCACCTGGTTCCCATCGGCCAGCCCGTGGGAACACTTCAGAACAAGGCCTGGGACAAACCGACCACCAGATTCCCTCCGTGTGCGCCCTACGCGGCTGTTTCCCCCCTCCAAGTGCCGGCGGCACCGCGGTCCGTGAAGGGGGTCACACTCCGGAGCCGCGTGCGGGGTGTTTGCACCTGCCACCACACTTCCAGACATGTATGAGGGCCCAGCGCAAGATTTGGTGGCATAGCTACCCCCCGAAGGCCCCCGGCCACCCTAGTAGACATGCGAAGAACAATCCGCACAGAGGGAATTTTTCAGATACTTCTTCATCTAAAAAAAACTTGAAAAAATACCACACATCCTGTATCACATGTGCCAGCACCGTGTAAAAAATTCATGATTTTATCACCCTCCGGGTGTTCAGGAATATTCAAGCAGCACCGAAACCTGCAGGACGTCACTTCGGTGCCATCGCCGTCCGTGAGGGGGCCCACACTACGGAGACATGTATTGACTCTTCAGACATGCCACCACACCTTAAGACATGTATGAGGCCCCGGCGCAATGATCTGGTGGCATTGCTACCCCCCAAGGCCCCCGGCCTGCCTAACCCTGGCCCGTTGACCCGGAGATCTACCCCTTTGACTTTCGCCGGACGGCCTTTGACCGATGGACTTCTGCCCCTGGATCCCATCGGCCAGCCCGTGGGAACACTTCAGAACAAGGTCTGGGACAAACCGACCACCAGATTCCCTCCGTGTGGGCCCGACGCGGCTGTTTCCCCCCTCCAAGTGCCGGCGGCAGCGCGGTCCGTGAAGGGGGTCACACTCCGGAGCCGCGTGCGGGGTGTTTGCACCTGCCACCACACTTCCAGACATATATGAGGGCCCAGCGCAAGATTTGGTGGCATAGCTACCCCCCGAAGGCCCCCGGCCACACTAGTAGACATGCGAAGAACAATCCGCACAGAGGGAATTTTTCAGATACTTCTTCATCTAAAAAAACTTGAAAAAATACCACACATCCTGTATCACATGTGCCAGCACCGTGTAAAAAATTCATGATTTTATCACCCTCCGGGTGTTCAGGAATATTCAAGCAGCACCGAAACCTGCAGGACGTCACTTCGGTGCCATCGCCGTCCGTGAGGGGGCCCACACTACGGAGACACGTATTGACTCTTCAGACATGCCACCACACCTTAAGACATGTATGAGGCCCCGGCGCGATGATCTGGTGGCATTGCTACCCCCGAAGGCCCCCGGCTTGCCTAACCCGCGCCCGTTGACCCGGAGATCTACCCCTTTGACTTTCGCCGGACGGCCTTTGACCGATGGACTTCTGCCCCTGGTTCCCATCGGCCAGCCCGTGGGAACACTTCAGAACAAGGTCTGGGACAAACCGACCACCAGATTCCCTCCGTGTGGGCCCGACGCGGCTGTTTCCCCCCTCCAAGTGCCGGCGGCAGCGCGGTCCGTGAAGGGGGTCACACTCCGGAGCCGCGTGCGGGGTGTTTGCACCTGCCACCACACTTCCAGACATATATGAGGGCCCAGCGCAAGATTTGGTGGCATAGCTACCCCCCGAAGGCCCCCGGCCACACTAGTAGACATGCGAAGAACAATCCGCACAGTGGGAATTTTTCAGATACTTCTTCATCTCAAAAAAACTTGAAAAAATACCACACATCCTGTATCACATGTGCCAGCACCGTGTAAAAAATTCATGATTTTATCACCCTCCGGGTGTTCAGGAATATTCAAGCAGCACCGAAACCTGCAGGACGTCACTTCGGTGCCATCGCCATCTGTGAGGGGGCCCACACTACGGAGACGCGTATTGACTCTTCAGACATGCCACCTCACCTTAAGACATGTATGAGGCCCCGGCGCGATGATCTGGTGGCATTGCTACCCCCCAAGGCCCCCGGCCTGCCTAACTCTGGCCCGTTGACCCGGAGATCTACCCCTTTGACTTTCGCCGGACGGCCTTTGACCGATGGACTTCTGCCCCTGGTTCCCATCGGCCAGACCTTGGGAACACTTCAGAACAAGGTCAGGGACAAACCGACCACCAGATTCCCTCCGTGTGGGCCCGACGCGGCTGTTTCCCCCCTCCAAGTGCCGGCGGCAGCGCGGTCCGTGATGGGGGTCACACTCCGGAGCCGCGTGCGGGGTGTTTGCACCTCCCACCACACTTCCAGACATGTATGAGGGCCCAGCGCAAGATTTGGTGGCATAGCTACCCCCCGAAGGCCCCCGGCCACACTAGTAGACATGCGAAGAACAATCCGCACAGAGGGAATTTTTCAGATACTTCTTCATCTAAAAAAAACTTGAAAAAATACCACACATCATGTATCACATGTGCCAGCACCGTGTAAAAAATTCATGATTTTATCACCCTCCGGGTGTTCAGGAATATTCAAGCAGCACCGAAACCTGCAGGACGTCACTTCGGTGCCATCGCCGTCCGTGAGGGGGCCCACACTACGGAGACGCGTATTGACTCTTCAGACATGCCACCACACCTTAAGACATGTATGAGGCCCCGGCGCGATGATCTCGTGGCATTGCTACCCCCCAAGGCCCCCGGCCTGCCTAACCCTGGCCCGTTGACCCGGAGATCTACCCCTTTGACTTTCGCCGGACGGCCTTTGACCGATGGACTTCTGCCCCTGGTTCCCATCGGCCAGCCCGTGGGAACACTTCAGAACAAGGTCTGGGACAAACCGACCACCAGATTCCCTCCGTGTGGGCCCGACGCGGCTGTTTCCCCCCTCCAAGTGCCGGCGGCAGCGCGGTCCGTGAAGGGGGTCACACTCCGGAGCCGCGTGCGGGGTGTTTGCACCTCCCACCACACTTCCAGACATGTATGAGGGCCCAGCGCAAGATTTGGTGGCATAGCTACCCCCCGAAGGCCCCCGGCCACACTAGTAGACATGCGAAGAACAATACGCACAGAGGGAATTTTTCAGATACTTCTTCATCTAAAAAAAACTTGAAAAAATACCACACATCCTGTATCACATGTGCCAGCACCGAGTAAAAAATTCATGATTATATCACCCTCCGGGTGTTCAGGAATATTCAAGCAGCACCGAAACCTGCAGGACGTCACTTCGGTGCCATCGCCGAAAGTGAGGGGGCCCACACTACGGAGACACGTATTGACTCTTCAGACATGCCACCACACCTTAAGACATGTATGAGGCCCCGACGCGATGATCTGGTGGCATTGCTACCCCCCAAGGCCCCCGGCCTGCCTAACCCTGGCCCCGTTGACCCGGAGATCTACCCCTTTGACTTTCGCCGGACGGCCTTTGACCGATGGACTTCTGCACCTGGTTCCCATCGGCCAGCCCGTGGGAACACTTCAGAACAAGGCCTGGGACAAACCGACCACCAGATTCCCTCTGTGTGCGCCCGACGCGGCTGTTTCCCCCCTCCAAGTGCCGGCGGCAGCGCGGTCCGTGAAGGGGGTCACACTCCGGAGCCGCGTGCGGGGTGTTTGCACCTGCCACCACACTTCCAGACATGTATGAGGGCCCAGCGCAAGATTTGGTGGCGTAGCTACCCCCCGAAGGCCCCCGGCCACACTAGTAGACATGCGAAGAACAATCCGCACAGAGGGAATTTTTCAGATACTTCTTCATCTCAAAAAAACTTGAAAAAATACCACACATCCTGTATCACATGTGCCAACACCGTGTAAAAAATTCATGATTTTATCACCCTCCGGGTGTTCAGGAATATTCAAGCAGCACCGAAACCTGCATGACGTCACTTCGGTGCCATCGCCGTCCGTGAGGTGGGCCACATTACGGAGACGCGTATTGACTCTTCAGACATGCCACCACACTTTAAGACATGTATGAGGCCCCGGCGCGATGATCTGGTGGCATTGCTACCCCCCAAGGCCCCCGGCCTGCCTAACCCTGGCCCCGTTGACCCGGAGATCTACCCCTTTGACTTTCGCCGGACGGCCTTTGATCGATGGACTTCTGCACGTGGTTCCCATCGGCCAGCCCGTGGGAACAATTCAGAACAAGGCCTGGGACAAACCGACCACCAGATTCCCTCCGTGTGGGCCCGACGCGGCTGTTTCACCCCTCCAAGTGCCGGCGGCAGCGCGGTCCGTGAAGGGGGTCACACTCCGGAGCCGCGTGCGGGGTGTTTGCACCTGCCACCACACTTCCAGACATGTATGAGGGCCCATCGCAAGATTTGGTGGCATAGCTACCCCCCGAAGGCCCCCGGCCACACTAGTAGACATGCGAAGAACAATACGCACAGAGGGAATTTTTCAGATACTTCTTCATCTAAAAAAAACTTGAAAAAATACCACACATCCTGTATCACATGTGCCAGCACCGAGTAAAAAATTCATGATTTTATTACCCTCCGGGTGTTCAGGAATATTCAAGCAGCACCGAAACCTGCAGGACGTCACTTCGGTGCCATCGCCGAAAGTGAGGGGGCCCACACTACGGAGACACGTATTGACTCTTCAGACATGCCACCACACCTTAAGACATGTATGAGGCCCCGACGCGATGATCTGGTGGCATTGCTACCCCCCAAGGCCCCCGGCCTGCCTAACCCTGGCCCTGTTGACCCGGAGATCTACCCCTTTGACTTTCGCCGGACGGCCTTTGACCGATGAACTTCTGCACCTGGTTCCCATCGGCCAGCCCGTGGGAACACTTCAGAACAAGGCCTGGGACAATCCGACCACCAGATTCCCTCCGTGTGGGCCCGACGCGGCTGTTTCCCCCCTCCAAGTGCCGGCGGCAGCACGGTCCGTGAAGGGGGTCACACTCCGGAGCCGCGTGCGGGGTGTTTGCACCTGCCAACACACTTCCAAACATGTATGAGGGCCCAGCGCAAGATTTGGTGGCGTAGCTACCCCCCGAAGGCCCCCGGCCACACTAGTAGACATGCGAAGAACAATCCGCACAGAGGGAATTTTTCAGATACTTCTTCATCTCAAAAAAACTTGAAAAAATACCACACATCCTGTATCACATGTGCCAGCACCGTGTAAAAAATTCATGATTTTATCACCCTCCGGGTGTTCAGGAATATTCAAGCAGCACCGAAACCTGCATGACGTCACTTCGGTGCCATCGCCGTCCGTGAAGTGGGCCACATTACGGAGACGCGTATTGACTCTTCAGACATGCCACCACACTTTAAGACATGTATGAGGCCCCGGCGCGATGATCTGGTGGCATTGATACCCCTCAAGGCCCCCGGCCTGCCTAACCCTGGCCCCGTTGACCCGGATATCTACCCCTTTGACTTTCGCCGGACGGCCTTTGATCGATGGACTTCTGCACGTGGTTCCCATCGGCCAGCCCGTGGGAACACTTCAGAACAAGGCCTGGGACAAACCGACCACCAGATTCCCTCCGTGTGGGCCCGACGCGGCTGTTTCCCCCCTCCAAGTGCCGGCGGCAGCGCGGTCCGTGAAGGGGGTCACACTCCGGAGCCGCGTGCAGGGTGTTTGCACCTACCACCACACTTCCAGACATGTATGAGGGCCCAGCGCAAGATTTGGTGGCATAGCTACCCCCCGAAGGCCCCCGGCCACACTAGTAGACATGCGAAGAACAATCCGCACAGAGGGAATTTTTCAGATACTTCTTCATCTCAAAAAAACTTGAAAAAATACCACACATCCTGTATCACATGTGCCAGCACCGTGTAAAAAATTCATGATTTTATCACCCTCCGGGTGTTCAGGAATATTCAAGCAGCACCGAAACCTGTAGGACGTCACTTCGGTGCCATCGCCATCCGTGAGGGGGCCCACACTACGGAGACGCGTATTGACTCTTCAGACATGCCACCTCACCTTAAGACATGTATGAGGCCCCGGCGCGATGATCTGGTGGCATTGCTACCCCCCAAGGCCCCCGGCCTGCCTAACCCTGGCCCGTTGACCCGGAGATCTACCCCTTTGAGTTTCGCCGGACGGCCTTTGACCGATGGACTTCTGCCCCTGGTTCCCATCGGCCAGCCCGTGGGAACACTTCAAAACAACGTCTGGGACAAACCGACCACCAGATTCCCTCCGTGTGGGCCCGACGCGGCTGTTTCCCCCCTCCAAGTGCCGGCGGCAGCGCGGTCCGTGAAGGGGGTCACACTCCGGAGCCGCGTGCGGGGTGTTTGCACCTCCCACCACACTTCCAGACATGTATGAGGGCCCAGCGCAAGATTTGGTGGCATAGCTACCCCCCGAAGGCCCCCGGCCACACTAGTAGACATGCGAAGAACAATCCGCACAGAGGGAATTTTTCAGATACTTCTTCATCTAAAAAAAACTTGAAAAAATACCACACATCATGTATCACATGTGCCAGCACCGTGTAAAAAATTCATGATTTTATCACCCTCCGGGTGTTCAGGAATATTCAAGCAGCACCGAAACCTGCAGGCCGTCACTTCGGTGCCATCGCCGTCCGTGAGGGGGCCCACACCACGGAGACGCGTATTGACTCTTCAGACATGCCACCACACCTTAAGACATGTATGAGGCCCCGGCGCGATGATCTGGTGGCATTGCTACCCCCCAAGGCCCCCGGCCTGCCTAACCCTGGCCCGTTGACCCGGAGATCTACCCCTTTGATTTTCGCCGGACGGCCTTTGACCGATGGACTTCTGCCCCTGGTTCCCATCGGCCAGCCCATGGGAACACTTCAGAACAAGGTCTGGGACAAACCGACCACCAGATTCCCTCCGTGTGGGCCCGACGCGGCTGTTTCCCCCCTCCAAGTGCCGGCGGCAGCGCGGTCCGTGAAGGGGGTCACACTCCGGAGCCGCGTGCGGGGTGTTTGCACCTCCCACCACACTTCCAGACATGTATGAGGGCCCAGCGCAAGATTTGGTGGCATAGCTACCCCCCGAAGGCCCCCGGCCACACTAGTAGACATGCGAAGAACAATACGCACAGAGGGAATTTTTCAGATACTTCTTCATCTAAAAAAACTTGAAAAAATACCACACATCCTGTATCACATGTGCCAGCACCGAGTAAAAAATTCATGATTTTATCACCCTCCGGGTGTTCAGGAATATTCAAGCAGCACCGAAACCTGCAGGACGTCACTTCGGTGCCATCGCCGAAAGTGAGGGGGCCCACACTACGGAGACACGTATTGACTCTTCAGAGATGCCACCACACCTTAAGACATGTATGAGGCCCCGACGCGATGATCTGGTGGCATTGCTACCCCCCAAGGCCCCCGGCCTGCCTAACCCTGGCCCCGTTGACCCGGAGAATAACCCCTTTGACTTTCGCCGGACGGCCTTTGACCGATGGACTTCTGCACCTGGTTCCCATCGGCCAGCCCGTGGGAACACTTCAGAACAAGGCCTGGGACAAACCGACCACCAGATTCCCTCCGTGTGGGCCCGACGCGGCTGTTTCCCCCCTCCAAGTGCCGGCGGCAGCGCGGTCCGTGAAGGGGGTCACACACCGGAGCCGCGTGCGGGGTGTTTGCACCTGCCACCACACTTCCAGACATGTATGAGGGCCCAGCGCAAGATTTGGTGGCGTAGCTACCCCCCGAAGGCCCCCGGCCACACTAGTAGACATGCGAAGAACAATCCGCACAGAGGGAATTTTTCAGATACTTCTTCATCTCAAAAAAACTTGAAAAAATACCACACATCCTGTATCACATGTGCCAGCACCGTGTAAAAAATTCATGATTTTATCACCCTCCGGGTGTTCAGGAATATTCAAGCAGCACCGAAACCTGCATGACGTCACTTCGGTGCCATCGCCGTCCGTGAAGTGGGCCACATTACGGAGACGCGTATTGACTCTTCAGACATGCCACCACACTTTAAGACATGTATGAGGCCCCGGCGCGATGATCTGGTGGCATTGCTACCCCCCAAGGCCCCCGGCCTGCCTAACCCTGGCCCCGTTGACCCGGATATCTACCCCTTTGACTTTCGCCGGACGGCCTTTGATCGATGGACTTCTGCACGTGGTTCCCATCGGCCAGCCCGTGGGAACACTTCAGAACAAGGCCTGGGACAAACCGACCACCAGATTCCCTCCGTGTGGGCCCGACGCGGCTGTTTCCCCCCTCCAAGTGCCGGCGGCAGCGCGTTCCGTGAAGGGGGTCACACTCCGGAGCCGCGTGCGGGGTGTTTGCACCTGCCACCACACTTCCAGACATGTATGAGGGCCCAGCGCAAGATTTGGTGGCATAGCTACCCCCCGAAGGCCCCCGGCCACACTAGTAGACATGCGAAGAACAATCCGCACAGAGGGAATTTTTCAGATACTTCTTCATCTAAAAAAAACTTGAAAAAATACCACACATCCTGTATCACATGTGCCAGCACCGTGTAAAAAATTCATGATTTTATCACCCTCCGGGTGTTCAGGAATATTCAAGCAGCACCGAAACCTGCAGGACGTCACTTCGGTGCCATCGCCGTCCGTGAGGCGGCCCACACTACGGAGACACGTATTGACTCTTCAGATATGCCACCACACCTTAAGACATGTATGAGGCCCCGGCGCGATGATCTAGTGCATTGCTACCCCCCAAGGCCCCCGGCCTGCCTAACCCTGGCCCGTTGACCCGGAGATCTACCCCTTTGACTTTCGCCGGACGGCCTTTGACCGATGGACTTCTGCCCCTGGTTCCCATCGGCCAGCCCGTGGGAACACTTCAGAACAAGGTCTGGGACAAACCGACCACCAGATTCCCTCCGTGTGGGCCCGACGCGGCTGTTTCCCCCCTCCAAGTGCCGGCGGCAGCGCGGTCCGTGAAGGGGGTCACACTCCGGAGCCGCGTGCGGGGTGTTTGCACCTGCCACCACACTTCCAGACATATATGAGGGCCCAGCGCAAGATTTGGTGGCATAGCTACCCCCCGAAGGCCCCCGGCCACACTAGTAGACATGCGAAGAACAATCCGCACAGAGGGAATTTTTCAGATACTTCTTCATCTCAAAAAAACTTGAAAAAATACCACACATCCTGTATCACATGTGCCAGCACCGTGTAAAAAATTCATGATTTTATCACCCTCCGGGTGTTCAGGAATATTCAAGCAGCACCGAAACCTGCAGGACGTCACTTCGGTGCCATCGCCATCTGTGAGGGGGCCCACACTACGGAGACGCGTATTGACTCTTCAGACATGCCACCTCACCTTAAGACATGTATGTGGCCCCGGCGCGATGATCTGGTGGCATTGCTACCCCCCAAGGCCCCCGGCCTGGCTAACCCTGGCCCGTTGACCCGGAGATCTACCCCTTTGACTTTCGCCGGACGGCCTTTGATCGATGGACTTCTGCACGTGGTTCCCATCGGCCAGCCCGTGGGAACACTTCAGAACAAGGCCTGGGACAAACCGACCACCAGATTCCCTCCGTGTGGGCCCGACGCGGCTGTTTCCCCCCTCCAAGTGCCGGCGGCAGCGCGGTCCGTGAAGGGGGTCACACTCCGGAGCCGCGTGCGGGGTGTTTGCACCTGCCACCACACTTCCAGACATGTATGAGGGCCCAGCGCAAGATTTGGTGGCATAGCTACCCCCCGAAGGCCCGCGGCCACACTAGTAGACATGCGAAGAACAATCCGCACAGAGGGAATTTTTCAGATACTTCTTCATCTAAAAAAAACTTGAAAAAATACCACACATCCTGTATCACATGTGCCAGCACCGTGTAAAAAATTCATGATTTTATCACCCTCCGGGTGTTCAGGAATATTCAAGCAGCACCGAAACCTGCAGGACGTCACTTCAGTGCCATCGCCGTCCGTGAGGGGGCCCACACTACGGAGACACGTATTGACTCTTCAGACATGCCACCACACCTTAAGACATGTATGAGGCCCCGGCGCGATGATCTGGTGGCATTGCTACCCCCGAAGGCCCCCGGCCTGCCTAACCCTGGCCCGTTGACCCGGAGATCTACCCCTTTGACTTTCGCCGGACGGCCTTTGACCGATGGACTTCTGCCCCTGGTTCCCATCGGCCAGCCCGTGGGAACACTTCAGAACAAGGTCTGGGACAAACCGACCACCAGATTCCCTCCGTGTGGGCCCGACGCGGCTGTTTCCCCCCTCCAAGTGCCGGCGGCAGCGCGGTCCGTGAAGGGGGTCACACTCCGGAGCCGCGTGCGGGGTGTTTGCACCTGCCACCACACTTCCAGACATATATGAGGGCCCAGCGCAAGATTTGGTGGCATAGCTACCCCCCGAAGGCCCCCGGCCACACTAGTAGACATGCGAAGAACAATCCGCACAGAGGGAATTTTTCAGATACTTCTTCATCTCAAAAAAACTTGAAAAAATACCACACATCCTGTATCACATGTGCCAGCACCGTGTAAAAAATTCATGATTTTATCACCCTCCGGGTGTTCAGGAATATTCAAGCAGCACCGAAACCTGCAGGACGTCACTTCGGTGCCATCGCCATCTGTGAGGGGGCCCACACTACGGAGACGCGTATTGACTCTTCAGACATGCCACCTCACCTTAAGACATGTATGAGGCCCCGGCGCGATGATCTGGTGGCATTGCTACCCCCCAAGGCCCCCGGCCTGCCTAACTCTGGCCCGTTGACCCGGAGATCTACCCCTTTGACTTTCGCCGGACGGCCTTTGACCGATGGACTTCTGCCCCTGGTTCCCATCGGCCAGACCTTGGGAACACTTCAGAACAAGGTCTGGGACAAACCGACCACCAGATTCCCTCCGTGTGGGCCCGACGCGGCTGTTTCCCCCCTCCAAGTGCCGGCGGCAGCGCGGTCCGTGATGGGGGTCACACTCCGGAGCCGCGTGCGGGGTGTTTGCACCTCCCACCACACTTCCAGACATGTATGAGGGCCCAGCGCAAGATTTGGTGGCATAGCTACCCCCCGAAGGCCCCCGGCCACACTAGTAGACATGCGAAGAACAATCCGCACAGAGGGAATTTTTCACATACTTCTTCATCTAAAAAAAACTTGAAAAAATACCACACATCATGTATCACATGTGCCAGCACCGTGTAAAAAATTCATGATTTTATCACCCTCCGGGTGTTCAGGAATATTCAAGCAGCACCGAAACCTGCAGGACGTCACTTCGGTGCCATCGCCGTCCGTGAGGGGGCCCACACTACGGAGACGCGTATTGACTCTTCAGACATGCCACCACACCTTAAGACATGTATGAGGCCCCGGCGCGATGATCTCGTGGCATTGCTACCCCCCAAGGCCCCCGGCCTGCCTAACCCTGGCCCGTTGACCCGGAGATCTACCCCTTTGACTTTCGCCGGACGGCCTTTGACCGATGGACTTCTGCCCCTGGTTCCCATCGGCCAGCCCGTGGGAACACTTCAGAACAAGGTCTGGGACAAACCGACCACCAGATTCCCTCCGTGTGGGCCCGACGCGGCTGTTTCCCCCCTCCAAGTGCCGGCGGCAGCGCGGTCCGTGAAGGGGGTCACACTCCGGAGCCGCGTGCGGGGTGTTTGCACCTCCCACCACACTTCCAGACATGTATGAGGGCCCAGCGCAAGATTTGGTGGCATAGCTACCCCCGAAGGCCCCCGGCCACACTAGTAGACATGCGAAGAACAATACGCACAGAGGGAATTTTTCAGATACTTCTTCATCTAAAAAAAACTTGAAAAAATACCACACATCCTGTATCACATGTGCCAGCACCGAGTAAAAAATTCATGATTATATCACCCTCCGGGTGTTCAGGAATATTCAAGCAGCACCGAAACCTGCAGGACGTCACTTCGGTGCCATCGCCGAAAGTGAGGGGGCCCACACTACGGAGACACGTATTGACTCTTCAGACATGCCACCACACCTTAAGACATGTATGAGGCCCCGACGCGATGATCTGGTGGCATTGCTACCCCCCAAGGCCCCCGGCCTGCCTAACCCTGGCCCCGTTGACCCGGAGATCTACCCCTTTGACTTTCGCCGGACGGCCTTTGACCGATGGACTTCTGCACCTGGTTCCCATCGGCCAGCCCGTGGGAACACTTCAGAACAAGGCCTGGGACAAACCGACCACCAGATTCCCTCCGTGTGCGCCCGACGCGGCTGTTTCCCCCCTCCAAGTGCCGGCGGCAGCGCGGTCCGTGAAGGGGGTCACACTCCGGAGCCGCGTGCGGGGTGTTTGCACCTGCCACCACACTTCCAGACATGTATGAGGGCCCAGCGCAAGATTTGGTGGCGTAGCTACCCCCCGAAGGCCCCCGGCCACACTAGTAGACATGCGAAGAATAATCCGCACAGAGGGAATTTTTCAGATACTTCTTCATCTCAAAAAAACTTGAAAAAATACCACACATCCTGTATCACATGTGCCAACACCGTGTAAAAAATTCATGATTTTATCACCCTCCGGGTGTTCAGGAATATTCAAGCAGCACCGAAACCTGCATGACGTCACTTCGGTGCCATCGCCGTCCGTGAGGTGGGCCACATTACGGAGACGCGTATTGACTCTTCAGACATGCCACCACACTTTAAGACATGTATGAGGTCCCGGCGCGATGATCTGGTGGCATTGCTACCCCCCAAGGCCCCCGGCCTGCCTAACCCTGGCCCCGTTGACCCGGAGATCTACCCCTTTGACTTTCGCCGGACGGCCTTTGATCGATGGACTTCTGCACGTGGTTCCCATCGGCCAGCCCGTGGGAACAATTCAGAACAAGGCCTGGGACAAACCGACCACCAGATTCCCTCCGTGTGGGCCCGACGCGGCTGTTTCCCCCCTCCAAGTGCCGGCGGCAGCGCGGTCCGTGAAGGGGGTCACACTCCGGAGCCGCGTGCGGGGTGTTTGCACCTGCCACCACACTTCCAGACATGTATGAGGGCCCATCGCAAGATTTGGTGGCATAGCTACCCCCCGAAGGCCCCCGGCCACACTAGTAGACATGCGAAGAACAATACGCACAGAGGGAATTTTTCAGATACTTCTTCATCTAAAAAAAACTTGAAAAAATACCACACATCCTGTATCACATGTGCCAGCACCGAGTAAAAAATTCATGATTTTATTACCCTCCGGGTGTTCAGGAATATTCAAGCAGCACCGAAACCTGCAGGACGTCACTTCGGTGCCATCGCCGAAAGTGAGGGGGCCCACACTACGGAGACACGTATTGACTCTTCAGACATGCCACCACACCTTAAGACATGTATGAGGCCCCGACGCGATGATCTGGTGGCATTGCTACCCCCCAAGGCCCCCGGCCTGCCTAACCCTGGCCCCGTTGACCCGGAGATCTACCCCTTTGACTTTCGCCGGACGGCCTTTGACCGATGAACTTCTGCACCTGGTTCCCATCGGCCAGCCCGTGGGAACACTTCAGAACAAGGCCTGGGACAATCCGACCACCAGATTCCCTCCGTGTGGGCCCGACGCGGCTGTTTCCCCCCTCCAAGTGCCGGCGGCAGCGCGGTCCGTGAAGGGGGTCACACTCCGGAGCCGCGTGCGGGGTGTTTGCACCTGCCAACACACTTCCAGACATGTATGAGGGCCCAGCGCAAGATTTGGTGGCGTAGCTACCCCCCGAAGGCCCCCGGCCACACTAGTAGACATGCGAAGAACAATCCGCACAGAGGGAATTTTTCAGATACTTCTTCATCTCAAAAAAACTTGAAAAAATACCACACATCCTGTATCACATGTGCCAGCACCGTGTAAAAAATTCATGATTTTATCACCCTCCGGGTGTTCAGGAATATTCAAGCAGCACCGAAACCTGCATGACGTCACTTCGGTGCCATCGCCGTCCGTGAAGTGGGCCACATTACGGAGACGCGTATTGACTCTTCAGACATGCCACCACACTTTAAGACATGTATGAGGCCCCGGCGCGATGATCTGGTGGCATTGATACCCCTCAAGGCCCCCGGCCTGCCTAACCCTGGCCCCGTTGACCCGGATATCTACCCCTTTGACTTTCGCCGGACGGCCTTTGATCGATGGACTTCTGCACGTGGTTCCCATCGGCCAGCCCGTGGGAACACTTCAGAACAAGGCCTGGGACAAACCGACCACCAGATTCCCTCCGTGTGGGCCCGACGCGGCTGTTTCCCCCCTCCAAGTGCCGGCGGCAGCGCGGTCCGTGAAGGGGGTCACACTCCGGAGCCGCGTGCAGGGTGTTTGCACCTACCACCACACTTCCAGACATGTATGAGGGCCCAGCGCAAGATTTGGTGGCATAGCTACCCCCCGAAGGCCCCCGGCCACACTAGTAGACATGCGAAGAACAATCCGCACAGAGGGAATTTTTCAGATACTTCTTCATCTCAAAAAAACTTGAAAAAATACCACACATCCTGTATCACATGTGCCAGCACCGTGTAAAAAATTCATGATTTTATCACCCTCCGGGTGTTCAGGAATATTCAAGCAGCACCGAAACCTGCAGGACGTCACTTCGGTGCCATCGCCATCCGTGAGGGGGCCCACACTACGGAGACGCGTATTGACTCTTCAGACATGCCACCTCACCTTAAGACATGTATGAGGCCCCGGCGCGATGATCTGGTGGCATTGCTACCCCCCAAGGCCCCCGGCCTGCCTAACCCTGGCCCGTTGACCCGGAGATCTACCCCTTTGAGTTTCGCCGGACGGCCTTTGACCGATGGACTTCTGCCCCTGGTTCCCATCGGCCAGCCCGTGGGAACACTTCAGAACAACGTCTGGGACAAACCGACCACCAGATTCCCTCCGTGTGGGCCCGACGCGGCTGTTTCCCCCCTCCAAGTGCCGGCGGCAGCGCGGTCCGTGAAGGGGGTCACACTCCGGAGCCGCGTGCGGGGTGTTTGCACCTCCCACCACACTTCCAGACATGTATGAGGGCCCAGCGCAAGATTTGGTGGCATAGCTACCCCCCGAAGGCCCCCGGCCACACTAGTAGACATGCGAAGAACAATCCGCACAGAGGGAATTTTTCAGATACTTCTTCATCTAAAAAAAACTTGAAAAAATACCACACATCATGTATCACATGTGCCAGCACCGTGTAAAAAATTCATGATTTTATCACCCTCCGGGTGTTCAGGAATATTCAAGCAGCACCGAAACCTGCAGGCCGTCACTTCGGTGCCATCGCCGTCCGTGAGGGGGCCCACACTACAGAGACGCGTATTGACTCTTCAGACATGCCACCACACCTTAAGACATGTATGAGGCCCCGGCGCGATGATCTGGTGGCATTGCTACCCCCCAAGGCCCCCGGCCTGCCTAACCCTGGCCCGTTGACCCGGAGATCTACCCCTTTGACTTTCGCCGGACGGCCTTTGACCGATGGACTTCTGCCCCTGGTTCCCATCGGCCAGCCCGTGGGAACACTTCAGAACAAGGTCTGGGACAAACCGACCACCAGATTCCCTCCGTGTGGGCCCGACGCGGCTGTTTCCCCCCTCCAAGTGCCGGCGGCAGCGCGGTCCGTGAAGGGGGTCACACTCCGGAGCCGCGTGCGGGGTGTTTGCACCTCCCACCACACTTCCAGACATGTATGAGGGCCCAGCGCAAGATTTGGTGGCATAGCTACCCCCCGAAGGCCCCCGGCCACACTAGTAGACATGCGAAGAACAATACGCACAGAGGGAATTTTTCAGATACTTCTTCATCTAAAAAAACTTGAAAAAATTCCACACATCCTGTATCACATGTGCCAGCACCGAGTAAAAAATTCATGATTTTATCACCCTCCGGGTGTTCAGGAATATTCAAGCAGCACCGAAACCTGCAGGACGTCACTTCGGTGCCATCGCCGAAAGTGAGGGGGCCCACACTACGGAGACACGTATTGACTCTTCAGAGATGCCACCACACCTTAAGACATGTATGAGGCCCCGACGCGATGATCTGGTGGCATTGCTACCCCCCAAGGCCCCCGGCCTGCCTAACCCTGGCCCCGTTGACCCGGAGAATAACCCCTTTGACTTTCGCCGGACGGCCTTTGACCGATGGACTTCTGCACCTGGTTCCCATCGGCCAGCCCGTGGGAACACTTCAGAACAAGGCCTGGGACAAACCGACCACCAGATTCCCTCCGTGTGGGCCCGACGCGGCTGTTTCCCCCCTCCAAGTGCCGGCGGCAGCGCGGTCCGTGAAGGGGGTCACACACCGGAGCCGCGTGCGGGGTGTTTGCACCTGCCACCACACTTCCAGACATGTATGAGGGCCCAGCGCAAGATTTGGTGGCGTAGCTACCCCCCGAAGGCCCCCGGCCACACTAGTAGACATGCGAAGAACAATCCGCACAGAGGGAATTTTTCAGATACTTCTTCATCTCAAAAAAACTTGAAAAAATACCACACATCCTGTATCACATGTGCCAGCACCGTGTAAAAAATTCATGATGTTATCACCCTCCGGGTGTTCAGGAATATTCAAGCAGCACCGAAACCTGCATGACGTCACTTCGGTGCCATCGCCGTCCGTGAAGTGGGCCACATTACGGAGACGCGTATTGACTCTTCAGACATGCCACCACACTTTAAGACATGTATGAGGCCCCGGCGCGATGATCTGGTGGCATTGCTACCCCCCAAGGCCCCCGGCCTGCCTAACCCTGGCCCCGTTGACCCGGATATCTACCCCTTTGACTTTCGCCGGACGGCCTTTGATCGATGGACTTCTGCACGTGGTTCCCATCGGCCAGCCCGTGGGAACACTTCAGAACAAGGCCTGGGACAAACCGACCACCAGATTCCCTCCGTGTGGGCCCGACGCGGCTGTTTCCCCCCTCCAAGTGCCGGCGGCAGCGCGGTCCGTGAAGGGGGTCACACTCCGGAGCCGCGTGCGGGGTGTTTGCACCTGCCACCACACTTCCAGACATGTATGAGGGCCCAGCGCAAGATTTGGTGGCATAGCTACCCCCCGAAGGCCCCCGGCCACACTAGTAGACATGCGAAGAACAATCCGCACAGAGGGAATTTTTCAGATACTTCTTCATCTCAAAAAAACTTGAAAAAATACCACACATCCTGTATCACATGTGCCAGCACCGTGTAAAAAATTCATGATTTTATCGCCCTCCGGGTGTTCAGGAATATTCAAGCAGCACCGAAACCTGCAGGACGTCACTTCGGTGCCATCGCCGTCCGTGAGGGGGCCCACACTACGGAGACACGTATTGACTCTTCAGACATGCCACCACACCTTAAGACATGTATGAGGCCTCGGCGCGATGATCTGGTGGCATTGCTACCCCCCAAGGCCCCCGGCCTGCCTAACCCTGGCCCGTTGACCCGGAGATCTACCCCTTTGACTTTCGCCGGACGGCCTTTGACCGATGGACTTCTGCCCCTGGTTCCCATCGGCCAGCCCGTGGGAACACTTCAGAACAAGGTCTGGGACAAACCGACCACCAGATTCCCTCCGTGTGGGCCCGACGCGGCTGTTTCCCCCCTCCAAGTGCCGGCGGCAGCGCGGTCCGTGAAGGGGGTCACACTCCGGAGCCGCGTGCGGGGTGTTTGCACCTGCCACCACACTTCCAGACATATATGAGGGCCCAGCGCAAGATTTGGTGGCATAGCTACCCCCCGAAGGCCCCCGGCCACACTAGTAGACATGCGAAGAACAATCCGCACAGAGGGAATTTTTCAGATACTTCTTCATCTCAAAAAAACTTGAAAAAATACCACACATCCTGTATCACATGTGCCAGCACCGTGTAAAAAATTCATGATTTTATCACCCTCCGGGTGTTCAGGAATATTCAAGCAGCACCGAAACCTGCAGGACGTCACTTCGGTGCCATCGCCATCTGTGAGGGGGCCCACACTACGGAGACGCGTATTGACTCTTCAGACATGCCACCTCACCTTAAGACATGTATGAGGCCCCGGCGCGATGATCTGGTGGCATTGCTACCCCCCAAGGCCCCCGGCCTGCCTAACCCTGGCCCGTTGACCCGGAGATCTACCCCTTTGACTTTCGCCGGACGGCCTTTGACCGATGGACTTCTGCCCCTGGTTCCCATCGGCCAGACCTTGGGAACACTTCAGAACAAGGTCTGGGACAAACCGACCACCAGATTCCCTCCGTGTGGGCCCGACGCGGCTGTTTCCCCCCTCCAAGTGCCGGCGGCAGCGCGGTCCGTGATGGGGGTCACACTCCGGAGCCGCGTGCGGGGTGTTTGCACCTCCCACCACACTTCCAGACATGTATGAGGGCCCAGCGCAAGATTTGGTGGCATAGCTACCCCCCGAAGGCCCCCGGCCACACTAGAAGACATGCGAAGAACAATCCGCACAGAGGGAATTTTTCAGATACTTCTTCATCTCAAAAAAACTTGAAAAAATACCACACATCCTGTATCACATGTGCCAGCACCGTGTAAAAAATTCATGATTTTATCACCCTCCGGGTGTTCAGGAATATTCAAGCAGCACCGAAACCTGCATGACGTCACTTCGGTGCCATCGCCGTCCGTGAGGTGGGCCACATTACGGAGACGCGTATTGACTCTTCAGACATGCCACCACACTTTAAGACATGTATGAGGCCCCGGCGCGATGATCTGGTGGCATTGCTACCCCCCAAGGCCCCCGGCCTGCCTAACCCTGGCCCCGTTGACCCGGAGATCTACCCCTTTGACTTTCGCCGGACGGCCTTTGATCGATGGACTTCTGCACGTGGTTCCCATCGGCCAGCCCGTGGGAACACTTCAGAACAAGGCCTGGGACAAACCGACCACCAGATTCCCTCCGTGTGGGCCCGACGCGGCTGTTTCCCCCCTCCAAGTGCCGGCGGCAGCGCGGTCCGTGAAGGGGGTCACACTCCGGAGCCGCGTGCGAGGTGTTTGCACCTGCCACCACACTTCCAGACATGTATGAGGGCCCAGCGCAAGATTTGGTGGCATAGCTACCCCCCGAAGGCCCCCGGCCACACTAGTAGACATGCGAAGAACAATCCGCACAGAGGGAATTTTTCAGATACTTCTTCATCTAAAAAAAACTTGAAAAAATACCACACATCCTGTATCACATGTGCCAGCACCGTGTAAAAAATTCATGATTTTATCACCCTCCGGGTGTTCAGGAATATTCAAGCAGCACCGAAACCTACAGGACGTCACTTCGGTGCCATCGCCGTCCGTGAGGGGGCCCACACTACGGAGACACGTATTGACTCTTCAGACATGCCACCACACCTTAAGACATGTATGAGGCCCCGGCGCGATGATCTGGTGGCATTGCTACCCGCGAAGGCCCCCGGCCTGCCTAACCCTGGCCCGTTGACCCGGAGATCTACCCCTTTGACTTTCGCCGGACGGCCTTTGACCGATGGACTTCTGCCCCTGGTTCCCATCGGCCAGCCCGTGGGAACACTTCAGAACAAGGTCTGGGACAAACCGACCACCAGATTCCCTCCGTGTGGGCCCGACGCGGCTGTTTCCCCCCTCCAAGTGCCGGCGGCAGCGCGGTCCGTGAAGGGGGTCACACTCCGGAGCCGCGTGCGGGGTGTTTGCACCTGCCACCACACTTCCAGACATCTATGAGGGCCCAGCGCAAGATTTGGTGGCATAGCTACCCCCCGAAGGCCCCCGGCCACACTAGTAGACATGCGAAGAACAATCCGCACAGAGGGAATTTTTCAGATACTTCTTCATCTCAAAAAAACTTGAAAAAATACCACACATCCTGTATCACATGTGCCAGCACCGTGTAAAAAATTCATGATTTTATCACCCTCCGGGTGTTCAGGAATATTCAAGCAGCACCGAAACCTGCAGGACGTCACTTCGGTGCCATCGCCATCTGTGAGGGGGCCCACACTACGGAGACGCGTATTGACTCTTCAGATATGCCACCTCACCTTAAGACATGTATGAGGCCCCGGCGCGATGATCTGGTGGCATTGCTACCCCCCAAGGCCCCCGGCCTGCCTAACCCTGGCCCGTTGACCCGGAGATCTACCCCTTTGACTTTCGCCGGACGGCCTTTGACCGATGGACTTCTGCCCCTGGTTCCCATCGGCCAGACCTTGGGAACACTTCAGAACAAGGTCTGGGACAAACCGACCACCAGATTCCCTCCGTGTGGGCCCGACGCGGCTGTTTCCCCCCTCCAAGTGCCGGCGGCAGCGCGGTCCGTGATGGGGGTCACACTCCGGAGCCGCGTGCGGGGTGTTTGCACCTCCCACCACACTTCCAGACATGTATGAGGGCCCAGCGCAAGATTTGGTGGCATAGCTACCCCCCGAAGGCCCCCGGCCACACTAGTAGACATGCGAAGAACAATCCGCACAGAGGGAATTTTTCAGATACTTCTTCATCTAAAAAAAACTTGAAAAAATACCACACATCATGTATCACATGTGCCAGCACCGTGTAAAAAATTCATGATTTTATCACCCTCCGGGTGTTCAGGAATATTCAAGCAGCACCGAAACCTACAGGACGTCACTTCGGTGCCATCGCCGTCCGTGAGGGGACCCACACTACGGAGACGCGTATTGACTCTTCAGACATGCCACCACACCTTAAGACATGTATGAGGCCCCGGCGCGATGATCTGGTGGCATTGCTACCCCCCAAGGCCCCCGGCCTGCCTAACCCTGGCCCCGTTGACCCGGAGATCTACCCCTTTGACTTTCGCCGGACGGCCTTTGACCGATGGACTTCTGCCCCTGGTTCCCATCGGCCAGCCCGTGGGAACACTTCAGAACAAGGTCTGGGACAAACCGACCACCAGATTCCCTCCGTGTGGGCCCGACGCGGCTGTTTCCCCCCTCCAAGTGCCGGCGGCAGCGCGGTCCGTGAAGGGGGTCACACTCCGGAGCCGCGTGCGGCGTGTTTGCACCTCCCACCACACTTCCAGACATGTATGAGGGCCCAGCGCAAGATTTGGTGGTATAGCTACCCCCCGAAGGCCCCCGGCCACACTAGTAGACATGCGAAGAACAATACGCACAGAGGGAATTTTTCAGATACTTCTTCATCTAAAAAAAACTTGAAAAAATACCACACATCCTGTATCACATGTGCCAGCACCGAGTAAAAAATTCATGATTATATCACCCTCCGGGTGTTCAGGAATATTCAAGCAGCACCGAAACCTGCAGGACGTCACTTCGGTACCATCGCCGAAAGTGAGGGGGCCCACACTACGGAGACACGTATTGACTCTTCAGACATGCCACCACACCTTAAGACATGTATGAGGCCCCGACGCGATGATCTGGTGGCATTGCTACCCCCCAAGGCCCCCGGCCTGCCTAACCCTGTCCCCGTTGACCCGGAGATCTACCCCTTTGACTTTCGCCGGACGGCCTTTGACCGATGGACTTCTGCACCTGGTTCCCATCGGCCAGCCCGTGGGAACACTTCAGAACAAGGCCTGGGACAAACCGACCACCAGATTCCCTCCGTGTGGGCCCGACGCGGCTGTTTCCCCCCTCCAAGTGCCGGCGGCAGCGCGGTCCGTGAAGGGGGTCACACTCCGGAGCCGCGTGCGGCGTGTTTGCACCTCCCACCACACTTCCAGACATGTATGAGGGCCCAGCGCAAGATTTGGTGGTATAGCTACCCCCCGAAGGCCCCCGGCCACACTAGTAGACATGCGAAGAACAATACGCACAGAGGGAATTTTTCAGATACTTCTTCATCTAAAAAAAACTTGAAAAAATACCACACATCCTGTATCACATGTGCCAGCACCGAGTAAAAAATTCATGATTATATCACCCTCCGGGTGTTCAGGAATATTCAAGCAGCACCGAAACCTGCAGGACGTCACTTCGGTACCATCGCCGAAAGTGAGGGGGCCCACACTACGGAGACACGTATTGACTCTTCAGACATGCCACCACACCTTAAGACATGTATGAGGCCCCGACGCGATGATCTGGTGGCATTGCTACCCCCCAAGGCCCCCGGCCTGCCTAACCCTGTCCCCGTTGACCCGGAGATCTACCCCTTTGACTTTCGCCGGACGGCCTTTGACCGATGGACTTCTGCACCTGGTTCCCATCGGCCAGCCCGTGGGAACACTTCAGAACAAGGCCTGGGACAAACCGACCACCAGATTCCCTCCGTGTGCGCCCTACGCGGCTGTTTCCCCCCTCCAAGTGCCGGCGGCAGCGCGGTCCGTGAAGGGGGTCACACTCCGGAGCCGCGTGCGGGGTGTTTGCACCTGCCACCACACTTCCAGACATGTATGAGGGCCCAGCGCAAGATTTGGTGGCATAGCTACCCCCCGAAGGCCCCCGGCCACACTAGTAGACATGCGAAGAACAATCCGCACAGAGGGAATTTTTCAGATACTTCTTCATCTAAAAAAAACTTGAAAAAATACCACACATCCTGTATCACATGTGCCAGCACCGTGTAAAAAATTCATGATTTTATCACCCTCCGGGTGTTCAGGAATATTCAAGCAGCACCGAAACCTGCAGGACGTCACTTCGGTGCCATCGCCGTCCGTGAGGGGGCCCACACTACGGAGACATGTATTGACTCTTCAGACATGCCACCACACCTTAAGACATGTATGAGGCCCCGGCGCAATGATCTGGTGGCATTGCTACCCCCCAAGGCCCCCGGCCTGCCTAACCCTGGCCCGTTGACCCGGAGATCTACCCCTTTGACTTTCGCCGGACGGCCTTTGACCGATGGACTTCTGCCCCTGGATCCCATCGGCCAGCCCGTGGGAACACTTCAGAACAAGGTCTGGGACAAACCGACCACCAGATTCCCTCCGTGTGGGCCCGACGCGGCTGTTTCCCCCCTCCAAGTGCCGGCGGCAGCGCGGTCCGTGAAGGGGGTCACACTCCGGAGCCGCGTGCGGGGTGTTTGCACCTGCCACCACACTTCCAGACATATATGAGGGCCCAGCGCAAGATTTGGTGGCATAGCTACCCCCCGAAGGCCCCCGGCCACACTAGTAGACATGCGAAGAACAATCCGCACAGAGGGAATTTTTCAGATACTTCTTCATCTAAAAAAAACTTGAAAAAATACCACACATCCTGTATCACATGTGCCAGCACCGTGTAAAAAATTCATGATTTTATCACCCTCCGGGTGTTCAGGAATATTCAAGCAGCACCGAAACCTGCAGGACGTCACTTCGGTGCCATCGCCGTCCGTGAGGGGGCCCACACTACGGAGACACGTATTGACTCTTCAGACATGCCACCACACCTTAAGACATGTATGAGGCCCCGGCGCGATGATCTGGTGGCATTGCTACCCCCGAAGGCCCCCGGCTTGCCTAACCCGCGCCCGTTGACCCGGAGATCTACCCCTTTGACTTTCGCCGGACGGCCTTTGACCGATGGACTTCTGCCCCTGGTTCCCATCGGCCAGCCCGTGGGAACACTTCAGAACAAGGTCTGGGACAAACCGACCACCAGATTCCCTCCGTGTGGGCCCGACGCGGCTGTTTCCCCCCTCCAAGTGCCGGCGGCAGCGCGGTCCGTGAAGGGGGTCACACTCCGGAGCCGCGTGCGGGGTGTTTGCACCTGCCACCACACTTCCAGACATATATGAGGGCCCAGCGCAAGATTTGGTGGCATAGCTACCCCCCGAAGGCCCCCGGCCACACTAGTAGACATGCGAAGAACAATCCGCACAGTGGGAATTTTTCAGATACTTCTTCATCTCAAAAAAACTTGAAAAAATACCACACATCCTGTATCACATGTGCCAGCACCGTGTAAAAAATTCATGATTTTATCACCCTCCGGGTGTTCAGGAATATTCAAGCAGCACCGAAACCTGCAGGACGTCACTTCGGTGCCATCGCCATCTGTGAGGGGGCCCACACTACGGAGACGCGTATTGACTCTTCAGACATGCCACCTCACCTTAAGACATGTATGAGGCCCCGGCGCGATGATCTGGTGGCATTGCTACCCCCCAAGGCCCCCGGCCTGCCTAACTCTGGCCCGTTGACCCGGAGATCTACCCCTTTGACTTTCGCCGGACGGCCTTTGACCGATGGACTTCTGCCCCTGGTTCCCATCGGCCAGACCTTGGGAACACTTCAGAACAAGGTCAGGGACAAACCGACCACCAGATTCCCTCCGTGTGGGCCCGACGCGGCTGTTTCCCCCCTCCAAGTGCCGGCGGCAGCGCGGTCCGTGATGGGGGTCACACTCCGGAGCCGCGTGCGGGGTGTTTGCACCTCCCACCACACTTCCAGACATGTATGTGGGCCCAGCGCAAGATTTGGTGGCATAGCTACCCCCCGAAGGCCCCCGGCCACACTAGTAGACATGCGAAGAACAATCCGCACACAGGGAATTTTTCAGATACTTCTTCATCTAAAAAAAACTTGAAAAAATACCACACATCATGTATCACATGTGCCAGCACCGTGTAAAAAATTCATGATTTTATCACCCTCCGGGTGTTCAGGAATATTCAAGCAGCACCGAAACCTGCAGGACGTCACTTCGGTGCCATCGCCGTCCATGAGGGGGCCCACACTACGGAGACGCGTATTGACTCTTCAGACATGCCACCACACCTTAAGACATGTATGAGGCCCCGGCGCGATGATCTCGTGGCATTGCTACCCCCCAAGGCCCCCGGCCTGCCTAACCCTGGCCCGTTGACCCGGAGATCTACCCCTTTGACTTTCGCCGGACGGCCTTTGACCGATGGACTTCTGCCCCTGGTTCCCATCGGCCAGCCCGTGGGAACACTTCAGAACAAGGTCTGGGACAAACCGACCACCAGATTCCCTCCGTGTGGGCCCGACGCGGCTGTTTCCCCCCTCCAAGTGCCGGCGGCAGCGCGGTCCGTGAAGGGGGTCACACTCCGGAGCCGCGTGCGGGGTGTTTGCACCTCCCACCACACTTCCAGACATGTATGAGGGCCCAGCGCAAGATTTGGTGGCATAGCTACCCCCCGAAGGCCCCCGGCCACACTAGTAGACATGCGAAGAACAATACGCACAGAGGGAATTTTTCAGATACTTCTTCATCTAAAAAAAACTTGAAAAAATACCACACATCCTGTATCACATGTGCCAGCACCGAGTAAAAAATTCATGATTATATCACCCTCCGGGTGTTCAGGAATATTCAAGCAGCACCGAAACCTGCAGGACGTCACTTCGGTGCCATCGCCGAAAGTGAGGGGGCCCACACTACGGAGACACGTATTGACTCTTCAGACATGCCACCACACCTTAAGACATGTATGAGGCCCCGACGCGATGATCTGGTGGCATTGCTACCCCCCAAGGCCCCCGGCCTGCCTAACCCTGGCCCCGTTGACCCGGAGATCTACCCCTTTGACTTTCGCCGGACGGCCTTTGACCGATGGACTTCTGCACCTGGTTCCCATCGGCCAGCCCGTGGGAACACTTCAGAACAAGGCCTGGGACAAACCGACCACCAGATTCCCTCTGTGTGCGCCCGACGCGGCTGTTTCCCCCCTCCAAGTGCCGGCGGCAGCGCGGTCCGTGAAGGGGGTCACACTCCGGAGCCGCGTGCGGGGTGTTTGCACCTGCCACCACACTTCCAGACATGTATGAGGGCCCAGCGCAAGATTTGGTGGCGTAGCTACCCCCCGAAGGCCCCCGGCCACACTAGTAGACATGCGAAGAACAATCCGCACAGAGGGAATTTTTCAGATACTTCTTCATCTCAAAAAAACTTGAAAAAATACCACACATCCTGTATCACATGTGCCAACACCGTGTAAAAAATTCATGATTTTATCACCCTCCGGGTGTTCAGGAATATTCAAGCAGCACCGAAACCTGCATGACGTCACTTCGGTGCCATCGCCGTCCGTGAGGTGGGCCACATTACGGAGACGCGTATTGACTCTTCAGACATGCCACCACACTTTAAGACATGTATGAGGCCCCGGCGCGATGATCTGGTGGCATTGCTACCCCCCAAGGCCCCCGGCCTGCCTAACCCTGGCCCCGTTGACCCGGAGATCTACCCCTTTGACTTTCGCCGGACGGCCTTTGATCGATGGACTTCTG
The DNA here is from genome assembly GCA_039707655.1 of Elymus sibiricus. Classification (NCBI taxonomy): domain Eukaryota; kingdom Viridiplantae; phylum Streptophyta; class Magnoliopsida; order Poales; family Poaceae; genus Elymus; species Elymus sibiricus. Next base: position 437,900,056 of record CM077672.1, on the reverse strand, counting down.
CACGTGGTTCCCATCGGCCAGCCCGTGGGAACAATTCAGAACAAGGCCTGGGACAAACCGACCACCAGATTCCCTCCGTGTGGGCCCGACGCGGCTGTTTCCCCCCTCCAAGTGCCGGCGGCAGCGCGGTCCGTGAAGGGGGTCACACTCCGGAGCCGCGTGCGGGGTGTTTGCACCTGCCACAACACTTCCAGACATGTATGAGGGCCCATCGCAAGATTTGGTGGCATAGCTACCCCCCGAAGGCCCCCGGCCACACTAGTAGACATGCGAAGAACAATACGCACAGAGGGAATTTTTCAGATACTTCTTCATCTAAAAAAAACTTGAAAAAATACCACACATCCTGTATCACATGTGCCAGCACCGAGTAAAAAATTCATGATTTTATTACCCTCCGGGTGTTCAGGAATATTCAAGCAGCACCGAAACCTGCAGGACGTCACTTCGGTGCCATCGCCGAAAGTGAGGGGGCCCACACTACGGAGACACGTATTGACTCTTCAGACATGCCACCACACCTTAAGACATGTATGAGGCCCCGACGCGATGATCTGGTGGCATTGCTACCCCCCAAGGCCCCCGGCCTGCCTAACCCTGGCCCTGTTGACCCGGAGATCTACCCCTTTGACTTTCGCCGGACGGCCTTTGACCGATGAACTTCTGCACCTGGTTCCCATCGGCCAGCCCGTGGGAACACTTCAGAACAAGGCCTGGGACAATCCGACCACCAGATTCCCTCCGTGTGGGCCCGACGCGGCTGTTTCCCCCCTCCAAGTGCCGGCGGCAGCGCGGTCCGTGAAGGGGGTCACACTCCGGAGCCGCGTGCGGGGTGTTTGCACCTGCCAACACACTTCCAGACATGTATGAGGGCCCAGCGCAAGATTTGGTGGCGTAGCTACCCCCCGAAGGCCCCCGGCCACACTAGTAGACATGCGAAGAACAATCCGCACAGAGGGAATTTTTCAGATACTTCTTCATCTCAAAAAAACTTGAAAAAATACCACACATCCTGTATCACATGTGCCAGCACCGTGTAAAAAATTCATGATTTTATCACCCTCCGGGTGTTCAGGAATATTCAAGCAGCACCGAAACCTGCATGACGTCACTTCGGTGCCATCGCCGTCCGTGAAGTGGGCCACATTACGGAGACGCGTATTGACTCTTCAGACATGCCACCACACTTTAAGACATGTATGAGGCCCCGGCGCGATGATCTGGTGGCATTGATACCCCTCAAGGCCCCCGGCCTGCCTAACCCTGGCCCCGTTGACCCGGATATCTACCCCTTTGACTTTCGCCGGACGGCCTTTGATCGATGGACTTCTGCACGTGGTTCCCATCGGCCAGCCCGTGGGAACACTTCAGAACAAGGCCTGGGACAAACCGACCACCAGATTCCCTCCGTGTGGGCCCGACGCGGCTGTTTCCCACCTCCAAGTGCCGGCGGCAGCGCGGTCCGTGAAGGGGGTCACACTCCGGAGCCGCGTGCAGGGTGTTTGCACCTACCACCACACTTCCAGACATGTATGAGGGCCCAGCGCAAGATTTGGTGGCATAGCTACCCCCCGAAGGCCCCCGGCCACACTAGTAGACATGCGAAGAACAATCCGCACAGAGGGAATTTTTCAGATACTTCTTCATCTCAAAAAAACTTGAAAAAATACCACACATCCTGTATCACATGTGCCAGCACCGTGTAAAAAATTCATGATTTTATCACCCTCCGGGTGTTCAGGAATATTCAAGCAGCACCGAAACCTGCAGGACGTCACTTCGGTGCCATCGCCATCCGTGAGGGGGCCCACACTACGGAGACGCGTATTGACTCTTCAGACATGCCACCTCACCTTAAGACATGTATGAGGCCCCGGCGCGATGATCTGGTGGCATTGCTACCCCCCAAGGCCCCCGGCCTGCCTAACCCTGGCCCGTTGACCCGGAGATCTACCCCTTTGAGTTTCGCCGGACGGCCTTTGACCGATGGACTTCTGCCCCTGGTTCCCATCGGCCAGCCCGTGGGAACACTTCAGAACAACGTCTGGGACAAACCGACCACCAGATTCCCTCCGTGTGGGCCCGACGCGGCTGTTTCCCCCCTCCAAGTGCCGGCGGCAGCGCGGTCCGTGAAGGGGGTCACACTCCGGAGCCGCGTGCGGGGTGTTTGCACCTCCCACCACACTTCCAGACATGTATGAGGGCCCAGCGCAAGATTTGGTGGCATAGCTACCCCCCGAAGGCCCCCGGCCACACTAGTAGACATGCGAAGAACAATCCGCACAGAGGGAATTTTTCAGATACTTCTTCATCTAAAAAAAACTTGAAAAAATACCACACATCATGTATCACATGTGCCAGCACCGTGTAAAAAATTCATGATTTTATCACCCTCCGGGTGTTCAGGAATATTCAAGCAGCACCGAAACCTGCAGGCCGTCACTTCGGTGCCATCGCCGTCCGTGAGGGGGCCCACACTACGGAGACGCGTATTGACTCTTCAGACATGCCACCACACCTTAAGACATGTATGAGGCCCCGGCGCGATGATCTGGTGGCATTGCTACCCCCCAAGGCCACCGGCCTGCCTAACCCTGGCCCGTTGACCCGGAGATCTACCCCTTTGATTTTCGCCGGACGGCCTTTGACCGATGGACTTCTGCCCCTGGTTCCCATCGGCCAGCCCATGGGAACACTTCAGAACAAGGTCTGGGACAAACCGACCACCAGATTCCCTCCGTGTGGGCCCGACGCGGCTGTTTCCCCCCTCCAAGTGCCGGCGGCAGCGCGGTCCGTGAAGGGGGTCACACTCCGGAGCCGCGTGCGGGGTGTTTGCACCTCCCACCACACTTCCAGACATGTATGAGGGCCCAGCGCAAGATTTGGTGGCATAGCTACCCCCCGAAGGCCCCCGGCCACACTAGTAGACATGCGAAGAACAATACGCACAGAGGGAATTTTTCAGATACTTCTTCATCTAAAAAAACTTGAAAAAATACCACACATCCTGTATCACATGTGCCAGCACCGAGTAAAAAATTCATGATTTTATCACCCTCCGGGTGTTCAGGAATATTCAAGCAGCACCGAAACCTGCAGGACGTCACTTCGGTGCCATCGCCGAAAGTGAGGGGGCCCACACTACGGAGACACGTATTGAGTCTTCAGAGATGCCACCACCCCTTAAGACATGTATGAGGCCCCGACGCGATGATCTGGTGGCATTGCTACCCCCCAAGGCCCCCGGCCTGCCTAACCCTGGCCCCGTTGACCCGGAGAATAACCCCTTTGACTTTCGCCGGACGGCCTTTGACCGATGGACTTCTGCACCTGGTTCCCATCGGCCAGCCTGTGGGAACACTTCAGAACAAGGCCTGGGACAAACCGACCACCAGATTCCCTCCGTGTGGGCCCGACGCGGCTGTTTCCCCCCTCCAAGTGCCGGCGGCAGCGCGGTCCGTGAAGGGGGTCACACACCGGAGCCGCGTGCGGGGTGTTTGCACCTGCCACCACACTTCCAGACATGTATGAGGGCCCAGCGCAAGATTTGGTGGCGTAGCTACCCCCCGAAGGCCCCCGGCCACACTAGTAGACATGCGAAGAACAATCCGCACAGAGGGAATTTTTCAGATACTTCTTCATCTCAAAAAAACTTGAAAAAATACCACACATCCTGTATCACATGTGCCAGCACCGTGTTAAAAATTCATGATTTTATCACCCTCCGGGTGTTCAGGAATATTCAAGCAGCACCGAAACCTGCATGACGTCACTTCGGTGCCATCGCCGTCCGTGAAGTGGGCCACATTACGGAGACGCGTATTGACTCTTCAGACATGCCACCACACTTTAAGACATGTATGAGGCCCCGGCGCGATGATCTGGTGGCATTGCTACCCCCCAAGGCCCCCGGCCTGCCTAACCCTCGCCCCGTTGACCCGGATATCTACCCCTTTGACTTTCGCCGGACGGCCTTTGATCGATGGACTTCTGCACGTGGTTCCCATCGGCCAGCCCGTGGGAACACTTCAGAACAAGGCCTGGGACAAACCGACCACCAGATTCCCTCCGTGTGGGCCCGACGCGGCTGTTTCCCCCCTCCAAGTGCCGGCGGCAGCGCGGTCCGTGAAGGGGGTCACACTCCGGAGCCGCGTGCGGGGTGTTTGCACCTGCCACCACACTTCCAGACATGTATGAGGGCCCAGCGCAAGATTTGGTTGCATAGCTACCCCCCGAAGGCCCCCGGCCACACTAGTAGACATGCGAAGAACAATCCGCACAGAGGGAATTTTTCAGATACTTCTTCATCTCAAAAAAACTTGAAAAAATACCACACATCCTGTATCACATGTGCCAGCACCGTGTAAAAAATTCATGATTTTATCACCCTCCGGGTGTTCAGGAATATTCAAGCAGCACCGAAACCTGCAGGACGTCACTTCGGTGCCATCGCCGTCCGTGAGGGGGCCCACACTACGGAGACACGTATTGACTCTTCAGACATGCCACCACACCTTAAGACATGTATGAGGCCTCGGCGCGATGATCTGGTGGCATTGCTACCCCCCAAGGCCCCCGGCCTGCCTAACCCTGACCCGTTGACCCGGAGATCTACCCCTTTGACTTTCGCCGGACGGCCTTTGACCGATGGACTTCTGCCCCTGGTTCCCATCGGCCAGCCCGTGGGAACACTTCAGAACAAGGTCTGGGACAAACCGACCACCAGATTCCCTCCGTGTGGGCCCGACGCGGCTGTTTCCCCCCTCCAAGTGCCGGCGGCAGCGCGGTCCGTGAAGGGGGTCACACTCCGGAGCCGCGTGCGGGGTGTTTGCACCTGCCACCACACTTCCAGACATATATGAGGGCCCAGCGCAAGATTTGGTGGCATAGCTACCCCCCGAAGGCCCCCGGCCACACTAGTAGACATGCGAAGAACAATCCGCACAGAGGGAATTTTTCAGATACTTCTTCATCTCAAAAAAACTTGAAAAAATACCACACATCCTGTATCACATGTGCCAGCACCGTGTAAAAAATTCATGATTTTATCACCCTCCGGGTGTTCAGGAATATTCAAGCAGCACCGAAACCTGCAGGACGTCACTTCGGTGCCATCGCCATCTGTGAGGGGGCCCACACTACGGAGACGCGTATTGACTCTTCAGACATGCCACCTCACCTTAAGACATGTATGAGGCCCCGGCGCGATGATCTGGTGGCATTGCTACCCCCCAAGGCCCCCGGCCTGCCTAACCCTGGCCCGTTGACCCGGAGATCTACCCCTTTGACTTTCGCCGGACGGCCTTTGACCGATGGACTTCTGCCCCTGGTTCCCATCGGCCAGACCTTGGGAACACTTCAGAACAAGGTCTGGGACAAACCGACCACCAGATTCCCTCCGTGTGGGCCCGACGCGGCTGTTTCCCCCCTCCAAGTGCCGGCGGCAGCGCGGTCCGTGATGGGGGTCACACTCCGGAGCCGCGTGCGGGGTGTTTGCACCTCCCACCACACTTCCAGACATGTATGAGGGCCCAGCGCAAGATTTGGTGGCATAGCTACCCCCCGAAGGCCCCCGGCCACACTAGAAGACATGCGAAGAACAATCCGCACAGAGGGAATTTTTCAGATACTTCTTCATCTCAAAAAAACTTGAAAAAATACCACACATCCTGTATCACATGTGCCAGCACCGTGTAAAAAATTCATGATTTTATCACCCTCCGGGTGTTCAGGAATATTCAAGCAGCACCGAAACCTGCATGACGTCACTTCGGTGCCATCGCCGTCCGTGAGGTGGGCCACATTACGGAGACGCGTATTGACTCTTCAGACATGCCACCACACTTTAAGACATGTATGAGGCCCCGGCGCGATGATCTGGTGGCATTGCTACCCCCCAAGGCCCCCGGCCTGCCTAACCCTGGCCCCGTTGACCCGGAGATCTACCCCTTTGACTTTCGCCGGACGGCCTTTGATCGATGGACTTCTGCACGTGGTTCCCATCGGCCAGCCCGTGGGAACAATTCAGAACAAGGCCTGGGACAAACCGACCACCAGATTCCCTCCGTGTGGGCCCGACGCGGCTGTTTCCCCCCTCCAAGTGCCGGCGGCAGCGCGGTCCGTGAAGGGGGTCACACTCCGGAGCCGCGTGCGGGGTGTTTGCACCTGCCACAACACTTCCAGACATGTATGAGGGCCCATCGCAAGATTTGGTGGCATAGCTACCCCCCGAAGGCCCCCGGCCACACTAGTAGACATGCGAAGAACAATACGCACAGAGGGAATTTTTCAGATACTTCTTCATCTAAAAAAAACTTGAAAAAATACCACACATCCTGTATCACATGTGCCAGCACCGAGTAAAAAATTCATGATTTTATTACCCTCCGGGTGTTCAGGAATATTCAAGCAGCACCGAAACCTGCAGGACGTCACTTCGGTGCCATCGCCGAAAGTGAGGGGGCCCACACTACGGAGACACGTATTGACTCTTCAGACATGCCACCACACCTTAAGACATGTATGAGGCCCCGACGCGATGATCTGGTGGCATTGCTACCCCCCAAGGCCCCCGGCCTGCCTAACCCTGGCCCTGTTGACCCGGAGATCTACCCCTTTGACTTTCGCCGGACGGCCTTTGACCGATGAACTTCTGCACCTGGTTCCCATCGGCCAGCCCGTGGGAACACTTCAGAACAAGGCCTGGGACAATCCGACCACCAGATTCCCTCCGTGTGGGCCCGACGCGGCTGTTTCCCCCCTCCAAGTGCCGGCGGCAGCGCGGTCCGTGAAGGGGGTCACACTCCGGAGCCGCGTGCGGGGTGTTTGCACCTGCCAACACACTTCCAGACATGTATGAGGGCCCAGCGCAAGATTTGGTGGCGTAGCTACCCCCCGAAGGCCCCCGGCCACACTAGTAGACATGCGAAGAACAATCCGCACAGAGGGAATTTTTCAGATACTTCTTCATCTCAAAAAAACTTGAAAAAATACCACACATCCTGTATCACATGTGCCAGCACCGTGTAAAAAATTCATGATTTTATCACCCTCCGGGTGTTCAGGAATATTCAAGCAGCACCGAAACCTGCATGACGTCACTTCGGTGCCATCGCCGTCCGTGAAGTGGGCCACATTACGGAGACGCGTATTGACTCTTCAGACATGCCACCACACTTTAAGACATGTATGAGGCCCCGGCGCGATGATCTGGTGGCATTGATACCCCTCAAGGCCCCCGGCCTGCCTAACCCTGGCCCCGTTGACCCGGATATCTACCCCTTTGACTTTCGCCGGACGGCCTTTGATCGATGGACTTCTGCACGTGGTTCCCATCGGCCAGCCCGTGGGAACACTTCAGAACAAGGCCTGGGACAAACCGACCACCAGATTCCCTCCGTGTGGGCCCGACGCGGCTGTTTCCCACCTCCAAGTGCCGGCGGCAGCGCGGTCCGTGAAGGGGGTCACACTCCGGAGCCGCGTGCAGGGTGTTTGCACCTACCACCACACTTCCAGACATGTATGAGGGCCCAGCGCAAGATTTGGTGGCATAGCTACCCCCCGAAGGCCCCCGGCCACACTAGTAGACATGCGAAGAACAATCCGCACAGAGGGAATTTTTCAGATACTTCTTCATCTCAAAAAAACTTGAAAAAATACCACACATCCTGTATCACATGTGCCAGCACCGTGTAAAAAATTCATGATTTTATCACCCTCCGGGTGTTCAGGAATATTCAAGCAGCACCGAAACCTGCAGGACGTCACTTCGGTGCCATCGCCATCCGTGAGGGGGCCCACACTACGGAGACGCGTATTGACTCTTCAGACATGCCACCTCACCTTAAGACATGTATGAGGCCCCGGCGCGATGATCTGGTGGCATTGCTACCCCCCAAGGCCCCCGGCCTGCCTAACCCTGGCCCGTTGACCCGGAGATCTACCCCTTTGAGTTTCGCCGGACGGCCTTTGACCGATGGACTTCTGCCCCTGGTTCCCATCGGCCAGCCCGTGGGAACACTTCAGAACAACGTCTGGGACAAACCGACCACCAGATTCCCTCCGTGTGGGCCCGACGCGGCTGTTTCCCCCCTCCAAGTGCCGGCGGCAGCGCGGTCCGTGAAGGGGGTCACACTCCGGAGCCGCGTGCGGGGTGTTTGCACCTCCCACCACACTTCCAGACATGTATGAGGGCCCAGCGCAAGATTTGGTGGCATAGCTACCCCCCGAAGGCCCCCGGCCACACTAGTAGACATGCGAAGAACAATCCGCACAGAGGGAATTTTTCAGATACTTCTTCATCTAAAAAAAACTTGAAAAAATACCACACATCATGTATCACATGTGCCAGCACCGTGTAAAAAATTCATGATTTTATCACCCTCCGGGTGTTCAGGAATATTCAAGCAGCACCGAAACCTGCAGGCCGTCACTTCGGTGCCATCGCCGTCCGTGAGGGGGCCCACACTACGGAGACGCGTATTGACTCTTCAGACATGCCACCACACCTTAAGACATGTATGAGGCCCCGGCGCGATGATCTGGTGGCATTGCTACCCCCCAAGGCCACCGGCCTGCCTAACCCTGGCCCGTTGACCCGGAGATCTACCCCTTTGATTTTCGCCGGACGGCCTTTGACCGATGGACTTCTGCCCCTGGTTCCCATCGGCCAGCCCATGGGAACACTTCAGAACAAGGTCTGGGACAAACCGACCACCAGATTCCCTCCGTGTGGGCCCGACGCGGCTGTTTCCCCCCTCCAAGTGCCGGCGGCAGCGCGGTCCGTGAAGGGGGTCACACTCCGGAGCCGCGTGCGGGGTGTTTGCACCTCCCACCACACTTCCAGACATGTATGAGGGCCCAGCGCAAGATTTGGTGGCATAGCTACCCCCCGAAGGCCCCCGGCCACACTAGTAGACATGCGAAGAACAATACGCACAGAGGGAATTTTTCAGATACTTCTTCATCTAAAAAAACTTGAAAAAATACCACACATCCTGTATCACATGTGCCAGCACCGAGTAAAAAATTCATGATTTTATCACCCTCCGGGTGTTCAGGAATATTCAAGCAGCACCGAAACCTGCAGGACGTCACTTCGGTGCCATCGCCGAAAGTGAGGGGGCCCACACTACGGAGACACGTATTGAGTCTTCAGAGATGCCACCACCCCTTAAGACATGTATGAGGCCCCGACGCGATGATCTGGTGGCATTGCTACCCCCCAAGGCCCCCGGCCTGCCTAACCCTGGCCCCGTTGACCCGGAGAATAACCCCTTTGACTTTCGCCGGACGGCCTTTGACCGATGGACTTCTGCACCTGGTTCCCATCGGCCAGCCTGTGGGAACACTTCAGAACAAGGCCTGGGACAAACCGACCACCAGATTCCCTCCGTGTGGGCCCGACGCGGCTGTTTCCCCCCTCCAAGTGCCGGCGGCAGCGCGGTCCGTGAAGGGGGTCACACACCGGAGCCGCGTGCGGGGTGTTTGCACCTGCCACCACACTTCCAGACATGTATGAGGGCCCAGCGCAAGATTTGGTGGCGTAGCTACCCCCCGAAGGCCCCCGGCCACACTAGTAGACATGCGAAGAACAATCCGCACAGAGGGAATTTTTCAGATACTTCTTCATCTCAAAAAAACTTGAAAAAATACCACACATCCTGTATCACATGTGCCAGCACCGTGTTAAAAATTCATGATTTTATCACCCTCCGGGTGTTCAGGAATATTCAAGCAGCACCGAAACCTGCATGACGTCACTTCGGTGCCATCGCCGTCCGTGAAGTGGGCCACATTACGGAGACGCGTATTGACTCTTCAGACATGCCACCACACTTTAAGACATGTATGAGGCCCCGGCGCGATGATCTGGTGGCATTGCTACCCCCCAAGGCCCCCGGCCTGCCTAACCCTCGCCCCGTTGACCCGGATATCTACCCCTTTGACTTTCGCCGGACGGCCTTTGATCGATGGACTTCTGCACGTGGTTCCCATCGGCCAGCCCGTGGGAACACTTCAGAACAAGGCCTGGGACAAACCGACCACCAGATTCCCTCCGTGTGGGCCCGACGCGGCTGTTTCCCCCCTCCAAGTGCCGGCGGCAGCGCGGTCCGTGAAGGGGGTCACACTCCGGAGCCGCGTGCGGGGTGTTTGCACCTGCCACCACACTTCCAGACATGTATGAGGGCCCAGCGCAAGATTTGGTTGCATAGCTACCCCCCGAAGGCCCCCGGCCACACTAGTAGACATGCGAAGAACAATCCGCACAGAGGGAATTTTTCAGATACTTCTTCATCTCAAAAAAACTTGAAAAAATACCACACATCCTGTATCACATGTGCCAGCACCGTGTAAAAAATTCATGATTTTATCACCCTCCGGGTGTTCAGGAATATTCAAGCAGCACCGAAACCTGCAGGACGTCACTTCGGTGCCATCGCCGTCCGTGAGGGGGCCCACACTACGGAGACACGTATTGACTCTTCAGACATGCCACCACACCTTAAGACATGTATGAGGCCTCGGCGCGATGATCTGGTGGCATTGCTACCCCCCAAGGCCCCCGGCCTGCCTAACCCTGACCCGTTGACCCGGAGATCTACCCCTTTGACTTTCGCCGGACGGCCTTTGACCGATGGACTTCTGCCCCTGGTTCCCATCGGCCAGCCCGTGGGAACACTTCAGAACAAGGTCTGGGACAAACCGACCACCAGATTCCCTCCGTGTGGGCCCGACGCGGCTGTTTCCCCCCTCCAAGTGCCGGCGGCAGCGCGGTCCGTGAAGGGGGTCACACTCCGGAGCCGCGTGCGGGGTGTTTGCACCTGCCACCACACTTCCAGACATATATGAGGGCCCAGCGCAAGATTTGGTGGCATAGCTACCCCCCGAAGGCCCCCGGCCACACTAGTAGACATGCGAAGAACAATCCGCACAGAGGGAATTTTTCAGATACTTCTTCATCTCAAAAAAACTTGAAAAAATACCACACATCCTGTATCACATGTGCCAGCACCGTGTAAAAAATTCATGATTTTATCACCCTCCGGGTGTTCAGGAATATTCAAGCAGCACCGAAACCTGCAGGACGTCACTTCGGTGCCATCGCCATCTGTGAGGGGGCCCACACTACGGAGACGCGTATTGACTCTTCAGACATGCCACCTCACCTTAAGACATGTATGAGGCCCCGGCGCGATGATCTGGTGGCATTGCTACCCCCCAAGGCCCCCGGCCTGCCTAACCCTGGCCCGTTGACCCGGAGATCTACCCCTTTGACTTTCGCCGGACGGCCTTTGACCGATGGACTTCTGCCCCTGGTTCCCATCGGCCAGACCTTGGGAACACTTCAGAACAAGGTCTGGGACAAACCGACCACCAGATTCCCTCCGTGTGGGCCCGACGCGGCTGTTTCCCCCCTCCAAGTGCCGGCGGCAGCGCGGTCCGTGATGGGGGTCACACTCCGGAGCCGCGTGCGGGGTGTTTGCACCTCCCACCACACTTCCAGACATGTATGAGGGCCCAGCGCAAGATTTGGTGGCATAGCTACCCCCCGAAGGCCCCCGGCCACACTAGAAGACATGCGAAGAACAATCCGCACAGAGGGAATTTTTCAGATACTTCTTCATCTCAAAAAAACTTGAAAAAATACCACACATCCTGTATCACATGTGCCAGCACCGTGTAAAAAATTCATGATTTTATCACCCTCCGGGTGTTCAGGAATATTCAAGCAGCACCGAAACCTGCATGACGTCACTTCGGTGCCATCGCCGTCCGTGAGGTGGGCCACATTACGGAGACGCGTATTGACTCTTCAGACATGCCACCACACTTTAAGACATGTATGAGGCCCCGGCGCGATGATCTGGTGGCATTGCTACCCCCCAAGGCCCCCGGCCTGCCTAACCCTGGCCCCGTTGACCCGGAGATCTACCCCTTTGACTTTCGCCGGACGGCCTTTGATCGATGGACTTCTGCACGTGGTTCCCATCGGCCAGCCCGTGGGAACACTTCAGAACAAGGCCTGGGACAAACCGACCACCAGATTCCCTCCGTGTGGGCCCGACGCGGCTGTTTCCCCCCTCCAAGTGCCGGCGGCAGCGCGGTCCGTGAAGGGGGTCACACTCCGGAGCCGCGTGCGGGGTGTTTGCACCTGCCACCACACTTCCAGACATGTATGAGGGCCCAGCGCAAGATTTGGTGGCATAGCTACCCCCCGAAGGCCCCCGGCCACACTAGTAGACATGCGAAGAACAATCCGCACAGAGGGAATTTTTCAGATACTTCTTCATCTAAAAAAAACTTGAAAAAATACCACACATCCTGTATCACATGTGCCAGCACCGTGTAAAAAATTCATGATTTTATCACCCTCCGGGTGTTCAGGAATATTCAAGCAGCACCGAAACCTGCAGGACGTCACTTCGGTGCCATCGCCGTCCGTGAGGGGGCCCACACTACGGAGACACGTATTGACTCTTCAGACATGCCACCACACCTTAAGACATGTATGAGGCCCCGGCGCGATGATCTGGTGGCATTGCTACCCGCGAAGGCCCCCGGCCTGCCTAACCCTGGCCCGTTGACCCGGAGATCTACCCCTTTGACTTTCGCCGGACGGCCTTTGACCGATGGACTTCTGCCCCTGGTTCCCATCGGCCAGCCCGTGGGAACACTTCAGAACAAGGTCTGGGACAAACCGACCACCAGATTCCCTCCGTGTGGGCCCGACGCGGCTGTTTCCCCCCTCCAAGTGCCGGCGGCAGCGCGGTCCGTGAAGGGGGTCACACTCCGGAGCCGCGTGCGGGGTGTTTGCACCTGCCACCACACTTCCAGACATCTATGAGGGCCCAGCGCAAGATTTGGTGGCATAGCTACCCCCCGAAGGCCCCCGGCCACACTAGTAGACATGCGAAGAACAATCCGCACAGAGGGAATTTTTCAGATACTTCTTCATCTCAAAAAAACTTGAAAAAATACCACACATCCTGTATCACATGTGCCAGCACCGTGTAAAAAATTCATGATTTTATCACCCTCCGGGTGTTCAGGAATATTCAAGCAGCACCGAAACCTGCAGGACGTCACTTCGGTGCCATCGCCATCTGTGAGGGGGCCCACACTACGGAGACGCGTATTGACTCTTCAGACATGCCACCTCACCTTAAGACATGTATGAGGCCCCGGCGCGATGATCTGGTGGCATTGCTACCCCCCAAGGCCCCCGGCCTGCCTAACCCTGGCCCGTTGACCCGGAGATCTACCCCTTTGACTTTCGCCGGACGGCCTTTGACCGATGGACTTCTGCCCCTGGTTCCCATCGGCCAGACCTTGGGAACACTTCAGAACAAGGTCTGGGACAAACCGACCACCAGATTCCCTCCGTGTGGGCCCGACGCGGCTGTTTCCCCCCTCCAAGTGCCGGCGGCAGCGCGGTCCGTGATGGGGGTCACACTCCGGAGCCGCGTGCGGGGTGTTTGCACCTCCCACCACACTTCCAGACATGTATGAGGGCCCAGCGCAAGATTTGGTGGCATAGCTACCCCCCGAAGGCCCCCGGCCACACTAGTAGACATGCGAAGAACAATCCGCACAGAGGGAATTTTTCAGATACTTCTTCATCTAAAAAAAACTTGAAAAAATACCACACATCATGTATCACATGTGCCAGCACCGTGTAAAAAATTCATGATTTTATCACCCTCCGGGTGTTCAGGAATATTCAAGCAGCACCGAAACCTGCAGGACGTCACTTCGGTGCCATCGCCGTCCGTGAGGGGACCCACACTACGGAGACGCGTATTGACTCTTCAGACATGCCACCACACCTTAAGACATGTATGAGGCCCCGGCGCGATGATCTGGTGGCATTGCTACCCCCCAAGGCCCCCGGCCTGCCTAACCCTGGCCCCGTTGACCCGGAGATCTATCCCTTTGACTTTCGCCGGACGGCCTTTGACCGATGGACTTCTGCCCCTGGTTCCCATCGGCCAGCCCGTGGGAACACTTCAGAACAAGGTCTGGGACAAACCGACCACCAGATTCCCTCCGTGTGGGCCCGACGCGGCTGTTTCCCCCCTCCAAGTGCCGGCGGCAGCGCGGTCCGTGAAGGGGGTCACACTCCGGAGCCGCGTGCGGCGTGTTTGCACCTCCCACCACACTTCCAGACATGTATGAGGGCCCAGCGCAAGATTTGGTGGTATAGCTACCCCCCGAAGGCCCCCGGCCACACTAGTAGACATGCGAAGAACAATACGCACAGAGGGAATTTTTCAGATACTTCTTCATCTAAAAAAAACTTGAAAAAATACCACACATCCTGTATCACATGTGCCAGCACCGAGTAAAAAATTCATGATTATATCACCCTCCGGGTGTTCAGGAATATTCAAGCAGCACCGAAACCTGCAGGACGTCACTTCGGTACCATCGCCGAAAGTGAGGGGGCCCACACTACGGAGACACGTATTGACTCTTCAGACATGCCACCACACCTTAAGACATGTATGAGGCCCCGACGCGATGATCTGGTGGCATTGCTACCCCCCAAGGCCCCCGGCCTGCCTAACCCTGGCCCCGTTGACCCGGAGATCTACCCCTTTGACTTTCGCCGGACGGCCTTTGACCGATGGACTTCTGCACCTGGTTCCCATCGGCCAGCCCGTGGGAACACTTCAGAACAAGGCCTGGGACAAACCGACCACCAGATTCCCTCCGTGTGCGCCCGACGCGGCTGTTTCCCCCCTCCAAGTGCCGGCGGCAGCGCGGTCCGTGAAGGGGGTCACACTCCGGAGCCGCGTGCGGGGTGTTTGCACCTGCCACCACACTTCCAGACATGTATGAGGGCCCAGCGCAAGATTTGGTGGCATAGCTACCCCCCGAAGGCCCCCGGCCACACTAGTAGACATGCGAAGAACAATCCGCACAGAGGGAATTTTTCAGATACTTCTTCATCTAAAAAAAACTTGAAAAAATACCACACATCCTGTATCACATGTGCCAGCACCGTGTAAAAAATTCATGATTTTATCACCCTCTGGGTGTTCAGGAATATTCAAGCAGCACCGAAACCTGCAGGACGTCACTTCGGTGCCATCGCCGTCCGTGAGGGGGCCCACACTACGGAGACATGTATTGACTCTTCAGACATGCCACCACACCTTAAGACATGTATGAGGCCCCGGCGCAATGATCTGGTGGCATTGCTACCCCCCAAGGCCCCCGGCCTGCCTAACCCTGGCCCGTTGACCCGGAGATCTACCCCTTTGACTTTCGCCGGACGGCCTTTGACCGATGGACTTCTGCCCCTGGATCCCATCGGCCAGCCCGTGGGAACACTTCAGAACAAGGTCTGGGACAAACCGACCACCAGATTCCCTCCGTGTGGGCCCGACGCGGCTGTTTCCCCCCTCCAAGTGCCGGCGGCAGCGCGGTCCGTGAAGGGGGTCACACTCCGGAGCCGCGTGCGGGGTGTTTGCACCTGCCACCACACTTCCAGACATATATGAGGGCCCAGCGCAAGATTTGGTGGCATAGCTACCCCCCGAAGGCCCCCGGCCACACTAGTAGACATGCGAAGAACAATCCGCACAGAGGGAATTTTTCAAATACTTCTTCATCTTAAAAAAACTTGAAAAAATACCACACATCCTGTATCACATGTGCCAGCACCGTGTAAAAAATTCATGATTTTACCACCCTCCGGGTGTTCAGGAATATTCAAGCAGCACCGAAACCTGCAGGACGTCACTTCGGTGCCATCGCCATCTGTGAGGGGGCCCACACTACGGAGACGCGTATTGACTCTTCAGACATGCCACCTCACCTTAAGACATGTATGAGGCCCCGGCGCGATGATCTGGTGGCATTGCTACCCCCCAAGGCCACCGGCCTGCCTAACCCTGGCCCGTTGACCCGGAGATCTACCCCTTTGACTTTCGCCGGACGGCCTTTGACCGATGGACTTCTGCCCCTGGTTCCCATCGGCCAGACCTTGGGAACACTTCAGAACAAGGTCTGGGACAAACCGACCACCAGATTCCCTCCGTGTGGGCCCGACGCGGCTGTTTCCCCCCTCCAAGTGCCGGGGCAGCGCGGTCCGTGAAGGGGGTCACACTCCGGAGCCGCGTGCGGGGTGTTTGCACCTCCCACCACACTTCCAGACATGTATGAGGGCCCAGCGCAAGATTTGGTGGCATAGCTACCCCCCGAAGGCCCCCGGCCACACTAGTAGACATGCGAAGAACAATCCGCACAGAGGGAATTTTTCAGATACTTCTTCATCTAAAAAAAACTTGAAAAAATACCACACATCCTGTATCACATGTGCCAGCACCATGTAAAAAATTCATGATTTTATCACACTCCGGGTGTTCAGGAATATTCAAGCAGCACCGAAACCTGCATGACGTCACTTCGGTGCCATCGCCGTCCGTGAGGTGGGCCACATTACGGAGACACGTATTGACTCTTCAGACATGCCACCACACCTTAAGACATGTATGAGGCCCCGACGCGATGATCTGGTGGCATTGCTACCCCCCAAGGCCCCCGGCCTGCCTAACCCTGGCCCCGTTGACCCGGAGATCTACCCCTTTGACTTTCGCCGGACGGCCTTTGACCGATGGACTTCTGCACCTGGTTCCCATCGGCCAGCCCGTGGGAACACTTCAGAACAAGGCCTGGGACAAACCGACCACCAGATTCCCTCCGTGTGGGCCCGACGCGGCTGTTTCCCCCCTCCAAGTGCCGGCGGCAGCGCGGTCCGTGAAGGGGGTCACACTCCGGAGCCGCGTGCGGGGTGTTTGCACCTGCCACCACACTTCCAGACATGTATGAGGGCCCAGCGCAAGATTTGGTGGCGTAGCTACCCCCCGAAGGCCCCCGGCCACACTAGTAGACATGCGAAGAACAATCCGCACAGAGGGAATTTTTCAGATACTTCTTCATCTCAAAAAAACTTGAAAAAATACCACACATCCTGTATCACATGTGCCAGCACCGTGTAAAAAATTCATGATTTTATCACCCTCTGGGTGTTCAGGAATATTCAAGCAGCACCGAAACCTGCATGACGTCACTTCGGTGCCATCGCCGTCCGTGAAGTGGGCCACATTACGGAGACGCGTATTGACTCTTCAGACATGCCACCACACTTTAAGACATGTATGAGGCCCCGGCGCGATGATCTGGTGGCATTGCTACCCCCCAAGGCCCCCGGCCTGCCTAACCCTGGCCCCGTTGACCCGGAGATCTACCCCTTTGACTTTCGCCGGACGGCCTTTGATCGATGGACTTCTGCACGTGGTTCCCATCGGCCAGCCCGTGGGAACACTTCAGAACAAGGCCTGGGACAAACCGACCACCAGATTCCCTCCGTGTGGGCCCGACGCGGCTGTTTCCCCCCTCCAAGTGCCGGCGGCAGCGCGGTCCGTGAAGGGGGTCACACTCCGGAGCCGCGTGCGGGGTGTTTGCACCTGCCACCACACTTCCAGACATGTATGAGGGCCCAGCGCAAGATTTGGTGGCATAGCTACCCCCCGAAGGCCCCCGGCCACACTAGTAGACATGCGAAGAACAATCCGCACAGAGGGAATTTTACAGATACTTCTTCATCTAAAAAAAACTTGAAAAAATACCACACATCCTGTATCACATGTGCCAGCACCGTGTAAAAAATTCATGATTTTATCACCCTCCGGGTGTTCAGGAATATTCAAGCAGCACCGAAACCTGCAGGACGTCACTTCGGTGCCATCGCCGTCCGTGAGGGGGCCCACACTACGGAGACACGTATTGACTCTTCAGACATGCCACCACACCTTAAGACATGTATGAGGCCCCGGCGCGATGATCTGGTGGCATTGCTACCCCCGAAGGCCCCCGGCCTGCCTAACCCTGGCCCGTTGACCCGGAGATCTACCCCTTTGACTTTCGCCGGACGGCCTTTGACCGATGGACTTCTGCCCCTGGTTCCCATCGGCCAGCCCGTGGGAACACTTCAGAACAAGGTCTGGGACAAACCGACCACCAGATTCCCTCCGTGTGGGCCCGACGCGTCTGTTTCCCCCCTCCAAGTGCCGGCGGCAGCGCGGTCCGTGAAGGGGGTCACACTCCGGAGCCGCGTGCGGGGTGTTTGCACCTGCCACCACACTTCCAGACATATATGAGGGCCCAGCGCAAGATTTGGTGGCATAGCTACCCCCCGAAGGCCCCCGGCCACACTAGTAGACTTGCGAAGAACAATCCGCACAGAGGGAATTTTTCAGATACTTCTTCATCTCAAAAAAACTTGAAAAAATACCACACATCCTGTATCACATGTGCCAGCACCGTGTAAAAAATTCATGATTTTATCACCCTCCGGGTGTTCAGGAATATTCAAGCAGCACCGAAACCTGCAGGACGTCACTTCGGTGCCATCGCCGTCCGTGAGGGGGCCCACACTACGGAGACACGTATTGACTCTTCAGACATGCCACCACACCTTAAGACATGTATGAGGCCCCGGCGCGATGATCTGGTGGCATTGCTACCCCCGAAGGCCCCCGGCCTGCCTAACCCTGGCACGTTGACCCGGAGATCTACCCCTTTGACTTTCGCCGGACGGCCTTTGACCGATGGACTTCTGCCCCTGGTTCCCATCGGCCAGACCTTGGGAACACTTCAGAACAAGGTCTGGGACAAACCGACCACCAGATTCCCTCCGTGTGGGCCCGACGCGGCTGTTTCCCCCCTCCAAGTGCCGGGGCAGCGCGGTCCGTGAAGGGGGTCACACTCCGGAGCCGCGTGCGGGGTGTTTGCACCTCCCACCACACTTCCAGACATGTATGAGGGCCCAGCGCAAGATTTGGTGGCATAGCTACCCCCCGAAGGCCCCCGGCCACACTAGTAGACATGCGAAGAACAATCCGCACAGAGGGAATTTTTCAGATACTTCTTCATCTAAAAAAAACTTGAAAAAATACCACACATCCTGTATCACATGTGCCAGCACCGTGTAAAAAATTCATGATTTTATCACACTCCGGGTGTTCAGGAATATTCAAGCAGCACCGAAACCTGCATGACGTCACTTCGGTGCCATCGCCGTCCGTGAGGTGGGCCACATTACGGAGACGTGTATTGACTCTTCAGACATGCCACCACACTTTAAGACATGTATGAGGCCCCGGCGCGATGATCTGGTGGCATTGCTACCCCCCAAGGCCCCCGGCCTGCCTAACCCTGGCCCCGTTGACCCGGAGATCTACCCCTTTGACTTTCGCCGGACGGCCTTTGATCGATGGACTTCTGCACGTGGTTCCCATCGGCCAGCCCGTGGGAACACTTCAGAACAAGGCCTGGGACAAACCGAC
This sequence comes from Elymus sibiricus, assembly GCA_039707655.1. Lineage (NCBI taxonomy): Eukaryota > Viridiplantae > Streptophyta > Magnoliopsida > Poales > Poaceae > Elymus > Elymus sibiricus. The sequence continues at coordinate 437,880,698 of CM077672.1, read as the reverse complement.
CACCAGATTCCCTCCGTGTGGGCCCGACGCGGCTGTTTCCCCCCTCCAAGTGCCGGCGGCAGCGCGGTCCGTGAAGGGGGTCACACTCCGGAGCCGCGTGCGGGGTGTTTGCACCTGCCACCACACTTCCAGACATGTATGAGGGCCCAGCGCAAGATTTGGTGGCATAGCTACCCCCCGAAGGCCCCCGACCACACTAGTAGACATGCGAAGAACAATCCGCACAGAGGGAATTTTTCAGATACTTCTTCATCTAAAAAAAACTTGAAAAAATACCACACATCCTGTATCACATGTGCCAGCACCGTGTAAAAAATTCATGATTTTATCACCCTCCGGGTGTTCAGGAATATTCAAGCAGCACCGAAACCTGCAGGACGTCACTTCGGTGCCATCGCCGTCCGTGAGGGGGCCCACACTACGGAGACACGTATTGACTCTTCAGACATGCCACCACACCTTAAGACATGTATGAGGCCCCGGCGCGATGATCTGGTGGCATTGCTACCCCCCAAGGCCCCCGGCCTGCCTAACCCTGGCCCGTTGACCCGGAGATCTACCCCTTTGACTTTCGCCGGACGGCCTTTGACCGATGGACTTCTGCCCCTGGTTCCCATCGGCCAGCCCGTGGGAACACTTCAGAACAAGGCCTGGGACAAACCGACCACCAGATTCCCTCCGTGTGGGCCCGACGCGGCTGTTTCCCCCCTCCAAGTGCCGGCGGCAGCGCGGTCCGTGAAGGGGGTCACACTCCGGAGCCGCGTGCGGGGTGTTTGCACCTGCCACCACACTTCCAGACATGTATGAGGGCCCAGCGCAAGATTTGGTGGCATAGCTACCCCCCGAAGGCCCCCGGCCACACTAGTAGACATGCGAAGAACAATCCGCACAGAGGGAATTTTTCAGATACTTCTTCATCTCAAAAAAACTTGAAAAAATACCACACATCCTGTATCACATGTGCCAGCACCGAGTAAAAAAATCATGATTTTATCACCCTCCGGGTGTTCAGGAATGTTCAAGCAGCACCGAAACCTGCAGGACGTCACTTCGGTGCCATCGCCGAAAGTGAGGGGGCCCACACTACGGAGACACGTATTGACTCTTCAGACATGCCACCACACCTTAAGACATGTATGAGGCGCCGACGCGATGATCTGGTGGCATTGCTACCCCCCAAGGCCCCCGGCCTGCCTAACCCTGGCCCCGTTGACCCGGAGATCTACCCCTTTGACTTTCGCCGGACGGCCTTTGACCGATGGACTTCTGCACCTGGTTCCCATCGGCCAGCCCGTGGGAACACTTCAGAACAAGGCCTGGGACAAACCGACCACCAGATTCCCTCCGTGTGGGCCCGACGCGGCTGTTTCCCCCCTCCAAGTGCCGGCGGCAGCGCGGTCCGTGAAGGGGGTCACACTCCGGAGCCGCGTGCGGGGTGTTTGCACCTGCCACCACACTTCCAGACATGTATGAGGGCCCAGCGCAAGATTTGGTGGCGTAGCTACCCCCCGAAGGCCCCCGGCCACACTAGTAGACATGCGAAGAACAATCCGCACAGAGGGAATTTTTCAGATACTTCTTCATCTCAAAAAAACTTGAAAAAATACCACACATCCTGTATCACATGTGCCAGCACCGTGTAAAAAATTCATGATTTTATCACCCTCCGGGTGTTCAGGAATATTCAAGCAGCACCGAAACCTGCATGACGTCACTTCGGTGCCATCGCCGTCCGTGAAGTGGGCCACATTACGGAGACGCGTATTGACTCTTCAGACATGCCACCACACCTTAAGACATGTATGAGGCCCCGGCGCGATGATCTGGTGGCATTGCTACCCCCCAAGGCCCCCGGCCTGCCTAACCCTGGCCCGTTGACCCGGAGATCTACCCCTTTGACTTTCGCCGGACGGCCTTTGACCGATGGACTTCTGCCCCTGGTTCCCATCGGCCAGCCCGTGGGAACACTTCAGAACAAGGCCTGGGACAAACCGACCACCAGATTCCCTCCGTGTGGGCCCGACGCGGCTGTTTCCCCCCTCCAAGTGCCGGCGGCAGCGCGGTCCGTGAAGGGGGTCACACTCCGGAGCCGCGTGCGGGGTGTTTGCACCTGCCACCACACTTCCAGACATGTATGAGGGCCCAGCGCAAGATTTGGTGGCATAGCTACCCCCCGAAGGCCCCCGGCCACACTAGTAGACATGCGAAGAACAATCCGCACAGAGGGAATTTTTCAGATACTTCTTCATCTCAAAAAAACTTGAAAAAATACCACACATCCTGTATCACATGTGCCAGCACCGAGTAAAAAAATCATGATTTTATCACCCTCCGGGTGTTCAGGAATGTTCAAGCAGCACCGAAACCTGCAGGACGTCACTTCGGTGCCATCGCCGAAAGTGAGGGGGCCCACACTACGGAGACACGTATTGACTCTTCAGACATGCCACCACACCTTAAGACATGTATGAGGCCCCGACGCGATGATCTGGTGGCATTGCTACCCCCCAAGGCCCCCGGCCTGCCTAACCCTGGCCCCGTTGACCCGGAGATCTACCCCTTTGACTTTCGCCGGACGGCCTTTGACCGATGGACTTCTGCACCTGGTTCCCATCGGCCAGCCCGTGGGAACACTTCAGAACAAGGCCTGGGACAAACCGACCACCAGATTCCCTCCGTGTGGGCCCGACGCGGCTGTTTCCCCCCTCCAAGTGCCGGCGGCAGCGCGGTCCGTGAAGGGGGTCACACTCCGGAGCCGCGTGCGGGGTGTTTGCACCTGCCACCACACTTCCAGACATGTATGAGGGCCCAGCGCAAGATTTGGTGGCGTAGCTACCCCCCGAAGGCCCCCGGCCACACTAGTAGACATGCGAAGAACAATCCGCACAGAGGGAATTTTTCAGATACTTCTTCATCTCAAAAAAACTTGAAAAAATACCACACATCCTGTATCACATGTGCCAGCACCGTGTAAAAAATTCATGATTTTATCACCCTCTGGGTGTTCAGGAATATTCAAGCAGCACCGAAACCTGCATGACGTCACTTCGGTGCCATCGCCGTCCGTGAAGTGGGCCACATTACGGAGACGCGTATTGACTCTTCAGACATGCCACCACACTTTAAGACATTTATGAGGCCCCGGCGCGATGATCTGGTGGCATTGCTACCCCCCAAGGCCCCCGGCCTGCCTAACCCTGGCCCCGTTGACCCGGAGATCTACCCCTTTGACTTTCGCCGGACGGCCTTTGATCGATGGACTTCTGCACGTGGTTCCCATCGGCCAGCCCGTGGGAACACTTCAGAACAAGGCCTGGGACAAACCGACCACCAGATTCCCTCCGTGTGGGCCCGACGCGGCTGTTTCCCCCCTCCAAGTGCCGGCGGCAGCGCGGTCCGTGAAGGGGGTCACACTCCGGAGCCGCGTGCGGGGTGTTTGCACCTGCCACCACACTTCCAGACATGTATGAGGGCCCAGCGCAAGATTTGGTGGCATAGCTACCCCCCGAAGGCCCCCGGCCACACTAGTAGACATGCGAAGAACAATCCGCACAGAGGGAATTTTACAGATACTTCTTCATCTAAAAAAAACTTGAAAAAATACCACACATCCTGTATCACATGTGCCAGCACCGTGTAAAAAATTCATGATTTTATCACCCTCCGGGTGTTCAGGAATATTCAAGCAGCACCGAAACCTGCAGGACGTCACTTCGGTGCCATCGCCGTCCGTGAGGGGGCCCACACTACGGAGACACGTATTGACTCTTCAGACATGCCACCACACCTTAAGACATGTATGAGGCCCCGGCGCGATGATCTGGTGGCATTGCTACCCCCGAAGGCCCCCGGCCTGCCTAACCCTGGCACGTTGACCCGGAGATCTACCCCTTTGACTTTCGCCGGACGGCCTTTGACCGATGGACTTCTGCCCCTGGTTCCCATCGGCCAGCCCGTGGGAACACTTCAGAACAAGGTCTGGGACAAACCGACCACCAGATTCCCTCCGTGTGGGCCCGACGCGTCTGTTTCCCCCCTCCAAGTGCCGGCGGCAGCGCGGTCCGTGAAGGGGGTCACACTCCGGAGCCGCGTGCGGGGTGTTTGCACCTGCCACCACACTTCCAGACATATATGAGGGCCCAGCGCAAGATTTGGTGGCATAGCTACCCCCCGAAGGCCCCCGGCCACACTAGTAGACATGCGAAGAACAATCCGCACAGAGGGAATTTTTCAGATACTTCTTCATCTCAAAAAAACTTGCAAAAATACCACACATCCTGTATCACTTGTGCCAGCACCGTGTAAAAAATTCATGATTTTATCACCCTCCGGGTGTTCAGGAATATTCAAGCAGCACCGAAACCTGCAGGACGTCACTTCGGTGCCATCGCCATCTGTGAGGGGGCCCACACTACGGAGACGCGTATTGACTCTTCAGACATGCCACCTCACCTTAAGACATGTATGAGGCCCCGGCGTGATGATCTGGTGGCATTGCTACCCCCCAAGGCCCCCGGCCTGCCTAACCCTGGCCCGTTGACCCGAAGATCTACCCCTTTGACTTTCGCCGGACGGCCTTTGACCGATGGACTTCTGCCCCTGGTTCCCATCGGCCAGACCTTGGGAACACTTCAGAACAAGGCCTGGGACAAACCGACCACCAGATTCCCTCCGTGTGGGCCCGACGCGGCTGTTTCCCCCCTCCAAGTGCCGGCGGCAGCGCGGTCCGTGAAGGGGGTCACACTCCGGAGCCGCGTGCGGGGTGTTTGCACCTCCCACCACACTTCCAGACATGTATGAGGGCCCAGCGCAAGATTTGGTGGCATAGCTACCCCCCGAAGGCCCCCGGCCACACTAGTAGACATGCGAAGAACAATCCGCACAGAGGGAATTTTTCAGATACTTCTTCATCTAAAAAAAACTTGAAAAAATACCACACATCATATATCACATGGGCCAGCACCGTGTAAAAAATTCATGATTTTATCACCCTCCGGGAGTTCAGGAATATTCAAGCAGCACCGAAACCTGCAGGCCGTCACTTCGGTGCCATCGCCGTCCGTGAGGGGGCCCACACTACGGAGACGCGTATTGACTCTTTAGACATGCCACCACACCTTAAGACATGTATGAGGCCCCGGCGCGATGATCTCGTGGCATTGCTACCCCCCAAGGCCCCCGGCCTGCCTAACCCTGGCCCGTTGACCCGGAGATCTACCCCTTTGACTTTCGCCGTACGGCCTTTGACCGATGGACTTCTGCCCCTGGTTCCCATCGGCCAGCCCGTGGGAACACTTCAGAACAAGGTCTGGGACAAACCGACCACCAGATTCCCTCCGTGTGGGCCCGACGCGGCTGTTTCCCCCCTCCAAGTGCCGGCGGCAGCGCGGTCCGTGAAGGGGGTCACACTCCGGAGCCGCGTGCGGGGTGTTTGCACCTCCCACCACACTTCCAGACATGTATGAGGGCCCAGCGCAAGATTTGGTGGCATAGCTACCCCCCGAAGGCCCCCGGCCACACTAGTAGACATGCGAAGAACAATACGCACAGAGGGAATTTTTCAGATACTTCTTCATCTAAAAAAAACTTGAAAAAATACCACACATCCTGTATCACATGTGCCAGCACCGAGTAAAAAATTCATGATTATATCACCCTCCGGGTGTTCAGGAATATTCAAGCAGCACCGAAACCTGCAGGACGTCACTTCGGTGCCATCGCCGAAAGTGAGGGGGCCCACACTACGGAGACACGTATTGACTCTTCAGACATGCCACCACACCTTAAGACATGTATGAGGCCCCGACGCGATGATCTGGTGGCATTGCTACCCCCCAAGGCCCCCGGCCTGCCTAACCCTGGCCCCGTTGACCCGGAGATCTACCCCTTTGACTTTCGCCGGACGGCCTTTGACCGATGGACTTCTGCACCTGGTTCCCATCGGCCAGCCCGTGGGAACACTTCAGAACAAGGCCTGGGACAAACCGACCACCAGATTCCCTCCGTGTGCGCCCGACGCGGCTGTTTCCCCCCTCCAAGTGCCGGCGGCAGCGCGGTCCGTGAAGGGGGTCACACTCCGGAGCCGCGTGCGGGGTGTTTGCACCTGCCACCACACTTCCAGACATGTATGAGGGCCCAGCGCAAGATTTGGTGGCGTAGCTACCCCCCGAAGGCCCCCGGCCACACTAGTAGACATGCGAAGAACAATCCGCACAGAGGGAATTTTTCAGATACTTCTTCATCTCAAAAAAACTTGAAAAAATACCACACATCCTGTATCACATGTGCCAACACCGTGTAAAAAATTCATGATTTTATCACCCTCCGGGTGTTCAGGAATATTCAAGCAGCACCGAAACCTGCATGACGTCACTTCGGTGCCATCGCCGTCCGTGAGGTGGGCCACATTACGGAGACGCGTATTGACTCTTCAGACATGCCACCACACTTTAAGACATGTATGAGGCCCCGGCGCGATGATCTGGTGGCATTGCTACCCCCCAAGGCCCCCGGCCTGCCTAACCCTGGCCCCGTTGACCCGGAGATCTACCCCTTTGACTTTCGCCGGACGGCCTTTGATCGATGGACTTCTGCACGTGGTTCCCATCGGCCAGCCCGTGGGAACAATTCAGAACAAGGCCTGGGACAAACCGACCACCAGATTCCCTCCGTGTGGGCCCGACGCGGCTGTTTCCCCCCTCCAAGTGCCGGCGGCAGCGCGGTCCGTGAAGGGGGTCACACTCCGGAGCCGCGTGCGGGGTGTTTGCACCTGCCACCACACTTCCAGACATGTATGAGGGCCCATCGCAAGATTTGGTGGCATAGCTACCCCCCGAAGGCCCCCGGCCACACTAGTAGACATGCGAAGAACAATACGCACAGAGGGAATTTTTCAGATACTTCTTCATCTAAAAAAAACTTGAAAAAATACCACACATCCTGTATCACATGTGCCAGCACCGAGTGAAAAATTCATGATTTTATTACCCTCCGGGTGTTCAGGAATATTCAAGCAGCACCGAAACCTGCAGGACGTCACTTCGGTGCCATCGCCGAAAGTGAGGGGGCCCACACTACGGAGACACGTATTGACTCTTCAGACATGCCACCACACCTTAAGACATGTATGAGGCCCCGACGCGATGATCTGGTGGCATTGCTACCCCCCAAGGCCCCCGGCCTGCCTAACCCTGGCCCCGTTGACCCGGAGATCTACCCCTTTGACTTTCGCCGGACGGCCATTGACCGATGAACTTCTGCACCTGGTTCCCATCGGCCAGCCCGTGGGAACACTTCAGAACAAGGCCTGGGACAATCCGACCACCAGATTCCCTCCGTGTGGGCCCGACGCGGCTGTTTCCCCCCTCCAAGTGCCGGCGGCAGCGCGGTCCGTGAAGGGGGTCACACTCCGGAGCCGCGTGCGGGGTGTTTGCACCTGCCAACACACTTCCAGACATGTATGAGGGCCCAGCGCAAGATTTGGTGGCGTAGCTACCCCCCGAAGGCCCCCGGCCACACTAGTAGACATGCGAAGAACAATCCGCACAGAGGGAATTTTTCAGATACTTCTTCATCTCAAAAAAACTTGAAAAAATACCACACATCCTGTATCACATGTGCCAGCACCGTGTAAAAAATTCATGATTTTATCACCCTCCGGGTGTTCAGAAATATTCAAGCAGCACCGAAACCTGCATGACGTCACTTCGGTGCCATCGCCGTCCGTGAAGTGGGCCACATTACGGAGACGCGTATTGACTCTTCAGACATGCCACCACACTTTAAGACATGTATGAGGCCCCGGCGCGATGATCTGGTGGCATTGATACCCCTCAAGGCCCCCGGCCTGCCTAACCCTGGCCCCGTTGACCCGGATATCTACCCCTTTGACTTTCGCCGGACGGCCTTTGATCGATGGACTTCTGCACGTGGTTCCCATCGGCCAGCCCGTGGGAACACTTCAGAACAAGGCCTGGGACAAACCGACCACCAGATTCCCTCCGTGTGGGCCCGACGCGGCTGTTTCCCCCCTCCAAGTGCCGGCGGCAGCGCGGTCCGTGAAGGGGGTCACACTCCGGAGCCGCGTGCAGGGTGTTTGCACCTACCACCACACTTCCAGACATGTATGAGGGCCCAGCGCAAGATTTGGTGGCATAGCTACCCCCCGAAGGCCCCCGGCCACACTAGTAGACATGCGAAGAACAATCCGCACAGAGGGAATTTTTCAGATACTTCTTCATCTCAAAAAAACTTGAAAAAATACCACACATCCTGTATCACATGTGCCAGCACCGTGTAAAAAATTCATGATTTTATCACCCTCCGGGTGTTCAGGAATATTCAAGCAGCACCGAAACCTGCAGGACGTCACTTCGGTGCCATCGCCATCCGTGAGGGGGCCCACACTACGGAGACGCGTATTGACTCTTCAGACATGCCACCTCACCTTAAGACATGTATGAGGCCCCGGCGCGATGATCTGGTGGCATTGCTACCCCCCAAGGCCCCCGGCCTGCCTAACCCTGGCCCGTTGACCCGGAGATCTACCCCTTTGAGTTTCGCCGGACGGCCTTTGACCGATGGACTTCTGCCCCTGGTTCCCATCGGCCAGCCCGTGGGAACACTTCAGAACAACGTCTGGGACAAACCGACCACCAGATTCCCTCCGTGTGGGCCCGACGCGGCTGTTTCCCCCCTCCAAGTGCCGGCGGCAGCGCGGTCCGTGAAGGGGGTCACACTCCGGAGCCGCGTGCGGGGTGTTTGCACCTCCCACCACACTTCCAGACATGTATGAGGGCCCAGCGCAAGATTTGGTGGCATAGCTACCCCCCGAAGGCCCCCGGCCACACTAGTAGACATGCGAAGAACAATCCGCACAGAGGGAATTTTTCAGATACTTCTTCATCTAAAAAAAACTTGAAAAAATACCACACATCATGTATCACATGTGCCAGCACCGTGTAAAAAATTCATGATTTTATCACCCTCCGGGTGTTCAGGAATATTCAAGCAGCACCGAAACCTGCAGGCCGTCACTTCGGTGCCATCGCCGTCCGTGAGGGGGCCCACACTACGGAGACGCGTATTGACTCTTCAGACATGCCACCACACCTTAAGACATGTATGAGGCCCCGGCGCGATGATCTGGTGGCATTGCTACCCCCCAAGGCCCCCGGCCTGCCTAACCCTGGCCCGTTGACCCGGAGATCTACCCCTTTGACTTTCGCCGGACGGCCTTTGACCGATGGACTTCTGCCCCTGGTTCCCATCGGCCAGCCCGTGGGAACACTTCAGAACAAGGTCTGGGACAAACCGACCACCAGATTCCCTCCGTGTGGGCCCGACGCGGCTGTTTCGCCCCTCCAAGTGCCGGCGGCAGCGCGGTCCGTGAAGGGGGTCACACTCCGGAGCCGCGTGCGGGGTGTTTGCACCTCCCACCACACTTCCAGACATGTATGAGGGCCCAGCGCAAGATTTGGTGGCATAGCTACCCCCCGAAGGCCCCCGGCCACACTAGTAGACATGCGAAGAACAATACGCACAGAGGGAATTTTTCAGATACTTCTTCATCTAAAAAAACTTGAAAAAATACCACACATCCTGTATCACATGTGCCAGCACCGAGTAAAAAATTCATGATTTTATCACCCTCCGGGTGTTCAGGAATATTCAAGCAGCACCGAAACCTGCAGGACGTCACTTCGGTGCCATCGCCGAAAGTGAGGGGGCCCACACTACGGAGACACGTATTGACTCTTCAGAGATGCCACCACACCTTAAGACATGTATGAGGCCCCGACGCGATGATCTGGTGGCATTGCTACCCCCCAAGGCCCCCGGCCTGCCTAACCCTGGCCCCGTTGACCCGGAGAATAACCCCTTTGACTTTCGCCGGACGGCCTTTGACCGATGGACTTCTGCACCTGGTTCCCATCGGCCAGCCCGTGGGAACACTTCAGAACAAGGCCTGGGACAAACCGACCACCAGATTCCCTCCGTGTGGGCCCGACGCGGCTGTTTCCCCCCTCCAAGTGCCGGCGGCAGCGCGGTCCGTGAAGGGGGTCACACACCGGAGCCGCGTGCGGGGTGTTTGCACCTGCCACCACACTTCCAGACATGGATGAGGGCCCAGCGCAAGATTTGGTGGCGTAGCTACCCCCCGAAGGCCCCCGGCCACACTAGTAGACATGCGAAGAACAATCCGCACAGAGGGAATTTTTCAGATACTTCTTCATCTCAAAAAAACTTGAAAAAATACCACACATCCTGTATCACATGTGCCAGCACCGTGTAAAAAATTCATGATTTTATCACCCTCCGGGTGTTCAGGAATATTCAAGCAGCACCGAAACCTGCATGACGTCACTTCGGTGCCATCGCCGTCCGTGAAGTGGGCCACATTACGGAGACGCGTATTGACTCTTCAGACATGCCACCACACTTTAAGACATGTATGAGGCCCCGGCGCGATGATCTGGAGGCATTGCTACCCCCCAAGGCCCCCGGCCTGCCTAACCCTGGCCCCGTTGACCCGGATATCTACCCCTTTGACTTTCGCCGGACGGCCTTTGATCGATGGACTTCTGCACGTGGTTCCCATCGGCCAGCCCGTGGGAACACTTCAGAACAAGGCCTGGGACAAACCGACCACCAGATTCCCTCCGTGTGGGCCCGACGCGGCTGTTTCCCCCCTCCAAGTGCCGGCGGCAGCGCGGTCCGTGAAGGGGGTCACACTCCGGAGCCGCGTGCGGGGTGTTTGCACCTGCCACCACACTTCCAGACATGTATGAGGGCCCAGCGCAAGATTTGGTGGCATAGCTACCCCCCGAAGGCCCCCGGCCACACTAGTAGACATGCGAAGAACAATCCGCACAGAGGGAATTTTTCAGATACTTCTTCATCTCAAAAAAACTTGAAAAAATACCACACATCCTGTATCACATGTGCCAGCACCGTGTAAAAAATTCATGATTTTATCACCCTCCGGGTGTTCAGGAATATTCAAGCAGCACCGAAACCTGCAGGACGTCACTTCGGTGCCATCGCCGTCCGTGAGGGGGCCCACACTACGGAGACACGTATTGACTCTTCAGACATGCCACCACACCTTAAGACATGTATGAGGCCTCGGCGCGATGATCTGGTGGCATTGCTACCCCCCAAGGCCCCCGGCCTGCCTAACCCTGGCCCGTTGACCCGGAGATCTACCCCTTTGACTTTCGCCGGACGGCCTTTGACCGATGGACTTCTGCCCCTGGTTCCCATCGGCCAGCCCGTGGGAACACTTCAGAACAAGGTCTGGGACAAACCGACCACCAGATTCCCTCCGTGTGGGCCCGACGCGGCTGTTTCCCCCCTCCAAGTGCCGGCGGCAGCGCGGTCCGTGAAGGGGGTCACACTCCGGAGCCGCGTGCGGGGTGTTTGCACCTGCCACCACACTTCCAGACATATATGAGGGCCCAGCGCAAGATTTGGTGGCATAGCTACCCCCCGAAGGCCCCCGGCCACACTAGTAGACATGCGAAGAACAATCCGCACAGAGGGAATTTTTCAGATACTTCTTCATCTCAAAAAAACTTGAAAAAATACCACACATCCTGTATCACATGTGCCAGCACCGTGTAAAAAATTCATGATTTTATCACCCTCCGGGTGTTCAGGAATATTCAAGCAGCACCGAAACCTGCAGGACGTCACTTCGGTGCCATCGCCATCTGTGAGGGGGCCCACACTACGGAGACGCGTATTGACTCTTCAGACATGCCACCTCACCTTAAGACATGTATGAGGCCCCGGCGCGATGATCTGGTGGCATTGCTACCCCCCAAGGCCCCCGGCCTGCCTAACCCTGGCCCGTTGACCCGGAGATCTACCCCTTTGACTTTCGCCGGACGGCCTTTGACCGATGGACTTCTGCCCCTGGTTCCCATCGGCCAGACCTTGGGAACACTTCAGAACAAGGTCTGGGACAAACCGACCACCAGATTCCCTCCGTGTGGGCCCGACGCGGCTGTTTCCCCCCTCCAAGTGCCGGCGGCAGCGCGGTCCGTGATGGGGGTCACACTCCGGAGCCGCGTGCAGGGTGTTTGCACCTCCCACCACACTTCCAGACATGTATGAGGGCCCAGCGCAAGATTTGGTGGCATAGCTACCCCCCGAAGGCCCCCGGCCACACTAGAAGACATGCGAAGAACAATCCGCACAGAGGGAATTTTTCAGATACTTCTTCATCTCAAAAAAACTTGAAAAAATACCACACATCCTGTATCACATGTGCCAGCACCGTGTAAAAAATTCATGATTTTATCACCCTCCGGGTGTTCAGGAATATTCAAGCAGCACCGAAACCTGCATGACGTCACTTCGGTGCCATCGCCGTCCGTGAGGTGGGCCACATTACGGAGACGCGTATTGACTCTTCAGACATGCCACCACACTTTAAGACATGTATGAGGCCCCGGCGCGATGATCTGGTGGCATTGCTACCCCCCAAGGCCCCCGGCCTGCCTAACCCTGGCCCCGTTGACCCGGAGATCTACCCCTTTGACTTTCGCCGGACGGCCTTTGATCGATGGACTTCTGCACGTGGTTCCCATCGGCCAGCCCGTGGGAACACTTCAGAACAAGGCCTGGGACAAACCGACCACCAGATTCCCTCCGTGTGGGCCCGACGCGGCTGTTTCCCCCCTCCAAGTGCCGGCGGCAGCGCGGTCCGTGAAGGGGGTCACACTCCGGAGCCGCGTGCGGGGTGTTTGCACCTGCCACCACACTTCCAGACATGTATGAGGGCCCAGCGCAAGATTTGGTGGCATAGCTACCCCCCGAAGTCCCCCGGCCACACTAGTAGACATGCGAAGAACAATCCGCACAGAGGGAATTTTTCAGATACTTCTTCATCTAAAAAAAACTTGAAAAAATACCACACATCCTGTATCACATGTGCCAGCACCGTGTAAAAAATTCATGATTTTATCACCCTCCGGGTGTTCAGGAATATTCAAGCAGCACCGAAACCTGCAGGACGTCACTTCGGTGCCATCGCCGTCCGTGAGGGGGCCCACACTACGGAGACACGTATTGACTCTTCAGACATGCCACCACACCTTAAGACATGTATGAGGCCCCGGCGCGATGATCTGGTGGCATTGCTACCCGCGAAGGCCCCCGGCCTGCCTAACCCTGGCCCGTTGACCCGGAGATCTACCCCTTTGACATTCGCCGGACGGCCTTTGACCGATGGACTTCTGCCCCTGGTTCCCATCGGCCAGCCCGTGGGAACACTTCAGAACAAGGTCTGGGACAAACCGACCACCAGATTCCCTCCGTGTGGGCCCGACGCGGCTGTTTCCCCCCTCCAAGTGCCGGCGGCAGCGCGGTCCGTGAAGGGGGTCACACTCCGGAGCCGCGTGCGGGGTGTTTGCACCTGCCACCACACTTCCAGACATCTATGAGGGCCCAGCGCAAGATTTGGTGGCATAGCTACCCCCCGAAGGCCCCCGGCCACACTAGTAGACATGCGAAGAACAATCCGCACAGAGGGAATTTTTCAGATACTTCTTCATCTCAAAAAAACTTGAAAAAATACCACACATCCTGTATCACATGTGCCAGCACCGTGTAAAAAATTCATGATTTTATCACCCTCCGGGTGTTCAGGAATATTCAAGCAGCACCGAAACCTGCAGGACGTCACTTCGGTGCCATCGCCATCTGTGAGGGGGCCCACACTACGGAGACGCGTATTGACTCTTCAGACATGCCACCTCACCTTAAGACATGTATGAGGCCCCGGCGCGATGATCTGGTGGCATTGCTACCCCCCAAGGCCCCCGGCCTGCCTAACCCTGGCCCGTTGACCCGGAGATCTACCCCTTTGACTTTCGCCGGACGGCCTTTGACCGATGGACTTCTGCCCCTGGTTCCCATCGGCCAGACCTTGGGAACACTTCAGAACAAGGTCTGGGACAAACCGACCACCAGATTCCCTCCGTGTGGGCCCGACGCGGCTGTTTCCCCCCTCCAAGTGCCGGCGGCAGCGCGGTCCGTGATGGGGGTCACACTCCGGAGCCGCGTGCGGGGTGTTTGCACCTCCCACCACACTTCCAGACATGTATGAGGGCCCAGCGCAAGATTTGGTGGCATAGCTACCCCCCGAAGGCCCCCGGCCACACTAGTAGACATGCGAAGAACAATCCGCACAGAGGGAATTTTTCAGATACTTCTTCATCTAAAAAAAACTTGAAAAAATACCACACATCATGTATCACATGTGCCAGCACCGTGTAAAAAATTCATGATTTTATCACCCTCCGGGTGTTCAGGAATATTCAAGCAGCACCGAAACCTGCAGGACGTCACTTCGGTGCCATCGCCGTCCGTGAGGGGACCCACACTACGGAGACGCGTATTGACTCTTCAGACATGCCACCACACCTTAAGATATGTATGAGGCCCCGGCGCGATGATCTGGTGGCATTGCTACCCCCCAAGGCCTCCGGCCTGCCTAACCCTGGCCCCGTTGACCCGGAGATCTACCCCTTTGACTTTCGCCGGACGGGCTTTGACCGATGGACTTCTGCCCCTGGTTCCCATCGGCCAGCCCGTGGGAACACTTCAGAACAAGGTCTGGGACAAACCGACCACCAGATTCCCTCCGTGTGGGCCCGACGCGGCTGTTTCCCCCCTCCAAGTGCCGGCGGCAGCGCGGTCCGTGAAGGGGGTCACACTCCGGAGCCGCGTGCGGCGTGTTTGCACCTCCCACCACACTTCCAGACATGTATGAGGGCCCAGCGCAAGATTTGGTGGTATAGCTACCCCCCGAAGGCCCCCGGCCACACTAGTAGACATGCGAAGAACAATACGCACAGAGGGAATTTTTCAGATACTTCTTCATCTAAAAAAAACTTGAAAAAATACCACACATCCTGTATCACATGTGCCAGCACCGAGTAAAAAATTCATGATTATATCACCCTCCGGGTGTTCAGGAATATTCAAGCAGCACCGAAACCTGCAGGACGTCACTTCGGTACCATCGCCGAAAGTGAGGGGGCCCACACTACGGCGACACGTATTGACTCTTCAGACATGCCACCACACCTTAAGACATGTATGAGGCCCCGACGCGATGATCTGGTGGCATTGCTACCCCCCAAGGCCCCCGGCCTGCCTAACCCTGGCCCCGTTGACCCGGAGATCTACCCCTTTGACTTTCGCCGGACGGCCTTTGACCGATGGACTTCTGCACCTGGTTCCCATCGGCCAGCCCGTGGGAACACTTCAGAACAAGGCCTGGGACAAACCGACCACCAGATTCCCTCCGTGTGCGCCCGACGCGGCTGTTTCCCCCCTCCAAGTGCCGGCGGCAGCGCGGTCCGTGAAGGGGGTCACACTCCGGAGCCGCGTGCGGGGTGTTTGCACCTGCCACCACACTTCCAGACATGTATGAGGGCCCAGCGCAAGATTTGGTGGCATAGCTACCCCCCGAAGGCCCCCGGCCACACTAGTAGACATGCGAAGAACAATCCGCACAGAGGGAATTTTTCAGATACTTCTTCATCTAAAAAAAACTTGAAAAAATACCACACATCCTGTATCACATGTGCCAGCACCGTGTAAAAAATTCATGATTTTATCACCCTCCGGGTGTTCAGGAATATTCAAGCAGCACCGAAACCTGCAGGACGTCACTTCGGTGCCATCGCCGTCCGTGAGGGGGCCCACACTACGGAGACATGTATTGACTCTTCAGACATGCCACCACACCTTAAGACATGTATGAGGCCCCGGCGCAATGATCTGGTGGCATTGCTACCCCCCAAGGCCCCCGGCCTGCCTAACCCTGGCCCGTTGACCCGGAGATCTACCCCTTTGACTTTCGCCGGACGGCCTTTGACCGATGGACTTCTGCCCCTGGATCCCATCGGCCAGCCCGTGGGAACACTTCAGAACAAGGTCTGGGACAAACCGACCACCAGATTCCCTCCGTGTGGGCCCGACGCGGCTGTTTCCCCCCTCCAAGTGCCGGCGGCAGCGCGGTCCGTGAAGGGGGTCACACTCCGGAGCCGCGTGCGGGGTGTTTGCACCTGCCACCACACTTCCAGACATATATGAGGGCCCAGCGCAAGATTTGGTGGCATAGCTACCCCCCGAAGGCCCCCGGCCACACTAGTAGACATGCGAAGAACAATCCGCACAGAGGGAATTTTTCAAATACTTCTTCATCTTAAAAAAACTTGAAAAAATACCACACATCCTGTATCACATGTGCCAGCACCGTGTAAAAAATTCATGATTTTACCACCCTCCGGGTGTTCAGGAATATTCAAGCAGCACCGAAACCTGCAGGACGTCACTTCGGTGCCATCGCCATCTGTGAGGGGCCCACACTACGGAGACGCGTATTGACTCTTCAGACATGCCACCTCACCTTAAGACATGTATGAGGCCCCGGCGCGATGATCTGGTGGCATTGCTACCCCCCAAGGCCACCGGCCTGCCTAACCCTGGCCCGTTGACCCGGAGATCTACCCCTTTGACTTTCGCCGGACGGCCTTTGACCGATGGACTTCTGCCCCTGGTTCCCATCGGCCAGACCTTGGGAACACTTCAGAACAAGGTCTAGGACAAACCGACCACCAGATTCCCTCCGTGTGGGCCCGACGCGGCTGTTTCCCCCCTCCAAGTGCCGGGGCAGCGCGGTCCGTGAAGGGGGTCACACTCCGGAGCCGCGTGCGGGGTGTTTGCACCTCCCACCACACTTCCAGACATGTATGAGGGCCCAGCGCAAGATTTGGTGGCATAGCTACCCCCCGAAGGCCCCCGGCCACACTAGTAGACATGCGAAGAACAATCCGCACAGAGGGAATTTTTCAGATACTTCTTCATCTAAAAAAAACTTGAAAAAATACCACACATCCTGTATCACATGTGCCAGCACCGTGTAAAAAATTCATGATTTTATCACACTCCGGGTGTTCAGGAATATTCAAGCAGCACCGAAACCTGCATGACGTCACTTCGGTGCCATCGCCGTCCGTGAGGTGGGCCACATTACGGAGACGTGTATTGACTCTTCAGACATGCCACCACACTTTAAGACATGTATGAGGCCCCGGCGCGATGATCTGGTGGCATTGCTACCCCCCAAGGCCCCCGGCCTGCCTAACCCTGGCCCCGTTGACCCGGAGATCTACCCCTTTGACTTTCGCCGGACGGCCTTTGATCGATGGACTTCTGCACGTGGTTCCCATCGGCCAGCCCGTGGGAACACTTCAGAACAAGGCCTGGGACAAACCGACCACCAGATTCCCTCCGTGTGGGCCCGACGCGGCTGTTTCCCCCCTCCAAGTGCCGGCGGCAGCGCGGTCCGTGAAGGGGGTCACACTCCGGAGCCGCGTGCGGGGTGTTTGCACCTGCCACCACACTTCCAGACATGCATGAGGGCCCAGCGCAAGATTTGGTGGCATAGCTACCCCCCGAAGGCCCCCGACCACACTAGTAGACATGCGAAGAACAATCCGCACAGAGGGAATTTTTCAGATACTTCTTCATCTAAAAAAAACTTGAAAAAATACCACACATCCTGTATCACATGTGCCAGCACCGTGTAAAAAATTCATGATTTTATCACCCTCCGGGTGTTCAGGAATATTCAAGCAGCACCGAAACCTGCAGGACGTCACTTCGGTGCCATCGCCGTCCGTGAGGGGGCCCACACTACGGAGACACGTATTGACTCTTCAGACATGCCACCACACCTTAAGACATGTATGAGGCCCCGGCGCGATGATCTGGTGGCATTGCTACCCCCCAAGGCCCCCGGCCTGCCTAACCCTGGCCCGTTGACCCGGAGATCTACCCCTTTGACTTTCGCCGGACGGCCTTTGACCGATGGACTTCTGCCCCTGGTTCCCATCGGCCAGCCCGTGGGAACACTTCAGAACAAGGCCTGGGACAAACCGACCACCAGATTCCCTCCGTGTGGGCCCGACGCGGCTGTTTCCCCCCTCCAAGTGCCGGCGGCAGCGCGGTCCGTGAAGGGGGTCACACTCCGGAGCCGCGTGCGGGGTGTTTGCACCTGCCACCACACTTCCAGACATGTATGAGGGCCCAGCGCAAGATTTGGTGGCATAGCTACCCCCCGAAGGCCCCCGGCCACACTAGTAGACATGCGAAGAACAATCCGCACAGAGGGAATTTTTCAGATACTTCTTCATCTCAAAAAAACTTGAAAAAATACCACACATCCTGTATCACATGTGCCAGCACCGAGTAAAAAAATCATGATTTTATCACCCTCCGGGTGTTCAGGAATGTTCAAGCAGCACCGAAACCTGCAGGACGTCACTTCGGTGCCATCGCCGAAAGTGAGGGGGCCCACACTACGGAGACACGTATTGACTCTTCAGACATGCCACCACACCTTAAGACATGTATGAGGCCCCGACGCGATGATCTGGTGGCATTGCTACCCCCCAAGGCCCCCGGCCTGCCTAACCCTGGCCCCGTTGACCCGGAGATCTACCCCTTTGACTTTCGCCGGACGGCCTTTGACCGATGGACTTCTGCACCTGGTTCCCATCGGCCAGCCCGTGGGAACACTTCAGAACAAGGCCTGGGACAAACCGACCACCAGATTCCCTCCGTGTGGGCCCGACGCGGCTGTTTCCCCCCTCCAAGTGCCGGCGGCAGCGCGGTCCGTGAAGGGGGTCACACTCCGGAGCCGCGTGCGGGGTGTTTGCACCTGCCACCACACTTCCAGACATGTATGAGGGCCCAGCGCAAGATTTGGTGGCGTAGCTACCCCCCGAAGGCCCCCGGCCACACTAGTAGACATGCGAAGAACAATCCGCACAGAGGGAATTTTTCAGATACTTCTTCATCTCAAAAAAACTTGAAAAAATACCACACATCCTGTATCACATGTGCCAGCACCGTGTAAAAAATTCATGATTTTATCACCCTCCGGGTGTTCAGGAATATTCAAGCAGCACCGAAACCTGCATGACGTCACTTCGGTGCCATCGCCGTCCGTGAAGTGGGCCACATTACGGAGACGCGTATTGACTCTTCAGACATGCCACCACACTTTAAGACATGTATGAGGCCCCGGCGCGATGATCTGGTGGCATTGCTACCCCCCAAGGCCCCCGGCCTGCCTAACCCTGGCCCCGTTGACCCGGAGATCTACCCCTTTGACTTTCGCCGGACGGCCTTTGATCGATGGACTTCTGCACGTGGTTCCCATCGGCCAGCCCGTGGGAACACTTCAGAACAAGGCCTGGGACAAACCGACCACCAGATTCCCTCCGTGTGGGCCCGACGCGGCTGTTTCCCCCCTCCAAGTGCCGGCGGCAGCGCGGTCCGTGAAGGGGGTCACACTCCGGAGCCGCGTGCGGGGTGTTTGCACCTGCCACCACACTTCCAGACATGTATGAGGGCCCAGCGCAAGATTTGGTGGCATAGCTACCCCCCGAAGGCCCCCGGCCACACTAGTAGACATGCGAAGAACAATCCGCACAGAGGGAATTTTACAGATACTTCTTCATCTAAAAAAAACTTGAAAAAATACCACACATCCTGTATCACATGTGCCAGCACCGTGTAAAAAATTCATGATTTTATCACCCTCCGGGTGTTCAGGAATATTCAAGCAGCACCGAAACCTGCAGGACGTCACTTCGGTGCCATCGCCGTCCGTGAGGGGGCCCACACTACGGAGACACGAATTGACTCTTCAGACATGCCACCACACCTTAAGACATGTATGAGGCCCCGGCGCGATGATCTGGTGGCATTGCTACCCCCGAAGGCCCCCGGCCTGCCTAACCCTGGCACGTTGACCCGGAGATCTACCCCTTTGACTTTCGCCGGACGGCCTTTGACCGATGGACTTCTGCCCCTGGTTCCCATCGGCCAGCCCGTGGGAACACTTCAGAACAAGGTCTGGGACAAACCGACCACCAGATTCCCTCCGTGTGGGCCCGACGCGTCTGTTTCCCCCCTCCAAGTGCCGGCGGCAGCGCGGTCCGTGAAGGGGGTCACACTCCGGAGCCGCGTGCGGGGTGTTTGCACCTGCCACCACACTTCCAGACATATATGAGGGCCCAGCGCAAGATTTGGTGGCATAGCTACCCCCCGAAGGCCCCCGGCCACACTAGTAGACATGCGAAGAACAATCCGCACAGAGGGAATTTTTCAGATACTTCTTCATCTCAAAAAAACTTGCAAAAATACCACACATCCTGTATCACATGTGCCAGCACCGTGTAAAAAATTCATGATTTTATCACCCTCCGGGTGTTCAGGAATATTCAAGCAGCACCGAAACCTGCAGGACGTCACTTCGGTGCCATCGCCATCTGTGAGGGGGCCCACACTACGGAGACGCGTATTGACTCTTCAGACATGCCACCTCACCTTAAGACATGTATGAGGCCCCGGCGCGATGATCTGGTGGCATTGCTACCCCCCAAGGCCCCCGGCCTGCCTAACCCTGGCCCGTTGACCCGGAGATCTACCCCTTTGACTTTCGCCGGACGGCCTTTGACCGATGGACTTCTGCCCCTGGTTCCCATCGGCCAGACCTTGGGAACACTTCAGAACAAGGCCTGGGACAAACCGACCACCAGATTCCCTCCGTGTGGGCCCGACGCGGCTGTTTCCCCCCTCCAAGTGCCGGCGGCAGCGCGGTCCGTGAAGGGGGTCACACTCCGGAGCCGCGTGCGGGGTGTTTGCACCTCCCACCACACTTCCAGACATGTATGAGGGCCCAGCGCAAGATTTGGTGGCATAGCTACCCCCCGAAGGCCCCCGGCCACACTAGTAGACATGCGAAGAACAATCCGCACAGAGGGAATTTTTCAGATACTTCTTCATCTAAAAAAAACTTGAAAAAATACCACACATCATATATCACATGGGCCAGCACCGTGTAAAAAATTCATGATTTTATCACCCTCCGGGAGTTCAGGAATATTCAAGCAGCACCGAAACCTGCAGGCCGTCACTTCGGTGCCATCGCCGTCCGTGAGGGGGCCCACACTACGGAGACGCGTATTGACTCTTTAGACATGCCACCACACCTTAAGACATGTATGAGGCCCCGGCGCGATGATCTGGTGGCATTGCTACCCCCCAAGGCCCCCGGCCTGCCTAACCCTGGCCCGTTGACCCGGAGATCTACCCCTTTGACTTTCGCCGTACGGCCTTTGACCGATGGACTTCTGCCCCTGGTTCCCATCGGCCAGCCCGTGGGAACACTTCAGAACAAGGTCTGGGACAAACCGACCACCAGATTCCCTCCGTGTGGGCCCGACGCGGCTGTTTCCCCCCTCCAAGTGCCGGCGGCAGCGCGGTCCGTGAAGGGGGTCACACTCCGGAGCCGCGTGCGGGGTGTTTGCACCTCCCACCACACTTCCAGACATGTATGAGGGCCCAGCGCAAGATTTGGTGGCATAGCTACCCCCCGAAGGACCCCGGCCACACTAGTAGACATGCGAAGAACAATACGCACAGAGGGAATTTTTCAGATACTTCTTCATCTAAAAAAACTTGAAAAAATACCACACATCCTGTATCACATGTGCCAGCACCGTGTAAAATATTCATGATTTTATCACCCTCCGGGTGTTCAGGAATATTCAAGCAGCACCGAAACCTGCAGGACGTCACTTCGGTGCCATCGCCGTCCGTGAGGGGGCCCACACTACGGAGACACGTATTGACTCTTCAGACATGCCACCACACCTTAAGACATGTATGAGGCCCCGGCGCGATGATCTGGTGGCATTGCTACCACCCAAGGCCCCCGGCCTGCCTAACCCTGGCCCGTTGACCCGGAGATCTACCCCTTTGACTTTCGCCGTACGGCCTTTGACGGATGGACTTCTGCCCCTGGTTCCCATCGGCCAGCCCGTGGGAACACTTCAGAACAAGGTCTGGGACAAACCGACCACCAGATTCCCTCTGTGTGGGCCCGATGCGGCTGTTTCCCCTCTCCAAGTGCCGGCGGCAGCGCGGTCCGTGAAGGGGGTCACACTCCGGAGCCGCGTGCGGGGTGTTTGCAACTCCCACCACACTTCCAGACATGTATGAGGGCCCAGCGCAAGATTTGGTGGCATAGCTACCCCCCGAAGGCCCCCGGCCACACTAGTAGACATGCGAAGAACAATCCGCACAGAGGGAATTTTTCAGATACTTCTTCATCTAAAAAAAACTTGAAAAAATACCACACATCCTGTATCACATGTGCCAGCACCGTGTAAAAAATTCATGATTTTATCACCCTCCGGGTGTTCAGGAATATTCAAGCAGCACCGAAACCTGCAGGACGTCACTTCGGTGCCATCGCCATCCGTGAGGGGGCCCACACTACGGAGACGCGTATTGACTCTTCAGACATGCCACCTCACCTTAAGACATGTCTGAGGCCCCGGCGCGATGATCTGGTGGCATTGCTACCCCCCAAGGCCCCCGGCCTGCCTAACCCTTGCCCGTTGACCCGGAGATCTACCCCTTTGACTTTCGCCGGACGGCCTTTGACCGATGGACTTCTGCCCCTGGTTCCCATCGGCCAGCCCGTGGGAACACTTCAGAACAAGGTCTGGGACAAACCGACCACCAGATTCCCTCCGTGCGGGCTCGACGCGGCTGTTTCCCCCCTCCAAGTGCCGGCGGCAGCGCGGTCCGTGAAGGGGGTCACACTCCGGAGCCGCGTGCGGGGTGTTTGCACCTGCCACCACACTTCCAGACATGTATGAGGGCCCAGCGCAAGATTTGGTGGCATAGCTACCCCCCGAAGGCCCCCGGCCACACTAGTAGACATGCGAAGAACAATCCGCACAGAGGGAATTTTTCAGATACTTCTTCATCTCAAAAAAACTTGAAAAAATACCACACATCCTGTATCACATGTGCCAGCACCGAGTAAAAAAATCATGATTTTATCACCCTCCGGGTGTTCAGGAATGTTCAAGCAGCACCGAAACCTGCAGGACGTCACTTCGGTGCCATCGCCGAAAGTGAGGGGGCCCACACTACGGAGACACGTATTGACTCTTCAGACATGCCACCACACCTTAAGACATGTATGAGGCCCCGACGCGATGATCTGGTGGCATTGCTACCCCCCAAGGCCCCCGGCCTGCCTAACCCTGGCCCCGTTGACCCGGAGATCTACCCCTTTGACTTTCGCCGGACGGCCTTTGACCGATGGACTTCTGCACCTGGTTCCCATCGGCCAGCCCGTGGGAACACTTCAGAACAAGGCCTGGGACAAACCGACCACCAGATTCCCTCCGTGTGGGCCCGACGCGGCTGTTTCCCCCCTCCAAGTGCCGGCGGCAGCGCGGTCCGTGAAGGGGGTCACACTCCGGAGCCGCGTGCGGGGTGTTTGCACCTGCCACCACACTTCCAGACATGTATGAGGGCCCAGCGCAAGATTTGGTGGCGTAGCTACCCCCCGAAGGCCCCCGGCCACACTAGTAGACATGCGAAGAACAATCCGCACAGAGGGAATTTTTCAGATACTTCTTCATCTCAAAAAAACTTGAAAAAATACCACACATCCTGTATCACATGTGCCAGCACCGTGTAAAAAATTCATGATTTTATCACCCTCCGGGTGTTCAGGAATATTCAAGCAGCACCGAAACCTGCATGACGTCACTTCGGTGCCATCGCCGTCCGTGAAGTGGGCCACATTACGGAGACGCGTATTGACTCTTCAGACATGCCACCACACTTTAAGACATGTATGAGGCCCCGGCGCGATGATCTGGTGGCATTGCTACCCCCCAAGGCCCCCGGCCTGCCTAACCCTGGCCCCGTTGACCCGGAGATCTACCCCTTTGACTTTCGCCGGACGGCCTTTGATCGATGGACTTCTGCACGTGGTTCCCATCGGCCAGCCCGTGGGAACACTTCAGAACAAGGCCTGGGACAAACCGACCACCAGATTCCCTCCGTGTGGGCCCGACGCGGCTGTTTCCCCCCTCCAAGTGCCGGCGGCAGCGCGGTCCGTGAAGGGGGTCACACTCCGGAGCCGCGTGCGGGGTGTTTGCACCTGCCACCACACTTCCAGACATGTATGAGGGCCCAGCGCAAGATTTGGTGGCATAGCTACCCCCCGAAGGCCCCCGGCCACACTAGTAGACATGCGAAGAACAATCCGCACAGAGGGAATTTTACAGATACTTCTTCATCTAAAAAAAACTTGAAAAAATACCACACATCCTGTATCACATGTGCCAGCACCGTGTAAAAAATTCATGATTTTATCACCCTCCGGGTGTTCAGGAATATTCAAGCAGCACCGAAACCTGCAGGACGTCACTTCGGTGCCATCGCCGTCCGTGAGGGGGCCCACACTACGGAGACACGTATTGACTCTTCAGACATGCCACCACACCTTAAGACATGTATGAGGCCCCGGCGCGATGATCTGGTGGCATTGCTACCCCCGAAGGCCCCCGGCCTGCCTAACCCTGGCACGTTGACCCGGAGATCTACCCCTTTGACTTTCGCCGGACGGCCTTTGACCGATGGACTTCTGCCCCTGGTTCCCATCGGCCAGCCCGTGGGAACACTTCAGAACAAGGTCTGGGACAAACCGACCACCAGATTCCCTCCGTGTGGGCCCGACGCGTCTGTTTCCCCCCTCCAAGTGCCGGCGGCAGCGCGGTCCGTGAAGGGGGTCACACTCCGGAGCCGCGTGCGGGGTGTTTGCACCTGCCACCACACTTCCAGACATATATGAGGGCCCAGCGCAAGATTTGGTGGCATAGCTACCCCCCGAAGGCCCCCGGCCACACTAGTAGACATGCGAAGAACAATCCGCACAGAGGGAATTTTTCAGATACTTCTTCATCTCAAAAAAACTTGCAAAAATACCACACATCCTGTATCACATGTGCCAGCACCGTGTAAAAAATTCATGATTTTATCACCCTCCGGGTGTTCAGGAATATTCAAGCAGCACCGAAACCTGCAGGACGTCACTTCGGTGCCATCGCCATCTGTGAGGGGGCCCACACTACGGAGACGCGTATTGACTCTTCAGACATGCCACCTCACCTTAAGACATGTATGAGGCCCCGGCGCGATGATCTGGTGGCATTGCTACCCCCCAAGGCCCCCGGCCTGCCTAACCCTGGCCCGTTGACCCGGAGATCTACCCCTTTGACTTTCGCCGGACGGCCTTTGACCGATGGACTTCTGCCCCTGGTTCCCATCGGCCAGACCTTGGGAACACTTCAGAACAAGGCCTGGGACAAACCGACCACCAGATTCCCTCCGTGTGGGCCCGACGCGGCTGTTTCCCCCCTCCAAGTGCCGGCGGCAGCGCGGTCCGTGAAGGGGGTCACACTCCGGAGCCGCGTGCGGGGTGTTTGCACCTCCCACCACACTTCCAGACATGTATGAGGGCCCAGCGCAAGATTTGGTGGCATAGCTACCCCCCGAAGGCCCCCGGCCACACTAGTAGACATGCGAAGAACAATCCGCACAGAGGGAATTTTTCAGATACTTCTTCATCTAAAAAAAACTTGAAAAAATACCACACATCATATATCACATGGGCCAGTACCGTGTAAAAAATTCATGATTTTATCACCCTCCGGGAGTTCAGGAATATTCAAGCAGCACCGAAACCTGCAGGCCGTCACTTCGGTGCCATCGCCGTCCGTGAGGGGGCCCACACTACGGAGACGCGTATTGACTCTTTAGACATGCCACCACACCTTAAGACATGTATGAGGCCCCGGCGCGATGATCTGGTGGCATTGCTACCCCCCAAGGCCCCCGGCCTGCCTAACCCTGGCCCGTTGACCCGGAGATCTACCCCTTTGACTTTCGCCGTACGGCCTTTGACCGATGGACTTCTGCCCCTGGTTCCCATCGGCCAGCCCGTGGGAACACTTCAGAACAAGGTCTGGGACAAACCGACCACCAGATTCCCTCCGTGTGGGCCCGACGCGGCTGTTTCCCCCCTCCAAGTGCCGGCGGCAGCGCGGTCCGTGAAGGGGGTCACACTCCGGAGCCGCGTGCGGGGTGTTTGCACCTCCCACCACACTTCCAGACATGTATGAGGGCCCAGCGCAAGATTTGGTGGCATAGCTACCCCCCGAAGGACCCCGGCCACACTAGTAGACATGCGAAGAACAATACGCACAGAGGGAATTTTTCAGATACTTCTTCATCTAAAAAAACTTGAAAAAATACCACACATCCTGTATCACATGTGCCAGCACCGTGTAAAATATTCATGATTTTATCACCCTCCGGGTGTTCAGGAATATTCAAGCAGCACCGAAACCTGCAGGACGTCACTTCGGTGCCATCGCCGTCCGTGAGGGGGCCCACACTACGGAGACACGTATTGACTCTTCAGACATGCCACCACACCTTAAGACATGTATGAGGCCCCGGCGCGATGATCTGGTGGCATTGCTACCACCCAAGGCCCCCGGCCTGCCTAACCCTGGCCCGTTGACCCGGAGATCTACCCCTTTGACTTTCGCCGTACGGCCTTTGACGGATGGACTTCTGCCCCTGGTTCCCATCGGCCAGCCCGTGGGAACACTTCAGAACAAGGTCTGGGACAAACCGACCACCAGATTCCCTCTGTGTGGGCCCGATGCGGCTGTTTCCCCTCTCCAAGTGCCGGCGGCAGCGCGGTCCGTGAAGGGGGTCACACTCCGGAGCCGCGTGCGGGGTGTTTGCAACTCCCACCACACTTCCAGACATGTATGAGGGCCCAGCGCAAGATTTGGTGGCATAGCTACCCCCCGAAGGCCCCCGGCCACACTAGTAGACATGCGAAGAACAATCCGCACAGAGGGAATTTTTCAGATACTTCTTCATCTAAAAAAAACTTGAAAAAATACCACACATCCTGTATCACATGTGCCAGCACCGTGTAAAAAATTCATGATTTTATCACCCTCCGGGTGTTCAGGAATATTCAAGCAGCACCGAAACCTGCAGGACGTCACTTCGGTGCCATCGCCATCCGTGAGGGGGCCCACACTACGGAGACGCGTATTGACTCTTCAGACATGCCACCTCACCTTAAGACATGTCTGAGGCCCCGGCGCGATGATCTGGTGGCATTGCTACCCCCCAAGGCCCCCGGCCTGCCTAACCCTTGCCCGTTGACCCGGAGATCTACCCCTTTGACTTTCGCCGGACGGCCTTTGACCGATGGACTTCTGCCCCTGGTTCCCATCGGCCAGCCCGTGGGAACACTTCAGAACAAGGTCTGGGACAAACCGACCACCAGATTCCCTCCGTGCGGGCTCGACGCGGCTGTTTCCCCCCTCCAAGTGCCGGCGGCAGCGCGGTCCGTGAAGGGGGTCACACTCCGGAGCCGCGTGCGGGGTGTTTGCACCTCCCACCACACTTCCAGACATGTATGAGGGCCCAGCGCAAGATTTGGTGGCATAGCTACCCCCCGAAGGCCCCCGGCCATACTAGTAGACATGCGAAGAACAATCCGCACAGAGGGAATTTTTCAGATACTTCTTCATCTCAAAAAAACTTGAAAAAATACCACACATCATGTATCACATGTGCCAGCACCGTGTAAAAAATTCAAGATTTTATCACCCTCCGGGTGTTCAGGAATATTCAAGCAGCACCGAAACCTGCAGGACGTCACTTCGGTGCCATCGCCGTCCGTGAGGGGGCCCACACTACGGAGACGCGTATTGACTCTTCAGACATGCCACCACACCTTAAGACATGTATGAGGCCCCGGCGCGATGATCTGGTGGCATTGCTACCCCCCAAGGCCCCCGGCCTGCCTAACCCTGGCCCGTTGACCCGGAGATCTACCCCTTTGACTTTCGCCGGACGGCCTTTGACCGATGGACTTCTGCCCCTGGTTCCCATCGGCCAGCCCGTGGGAACACTTCAGAACAAGGTCTGGGACAAACCGACCACCAGATTCCCTCCGTGTGGGCCCGACGCGGCTGTTTCCCCCCTCCAAGTGCCGGCGGCAGCGCGGTCCGTGAAGGGGGTCACACTCCGGAGCCTCGTGCGGGGTGTTTGCACCTCCCACCACACTTCCAGACATGTATGAGGGCCCAGCGCAAGATTTGGTGGCATAGCTACCCCCCGAAGGCCCCCGGCCACACTAGTAGACATGCGAAGAACAATAAGCACAGAGGGAATTTTTCAGATACTTCTTCATCTAAAAAAAACTTGAAAAAATACCACACATCCTGTATCACATGTGCCAGCACCGAGTAAAAAATTCATGATTTTATCACCCTCCGGGTGTTCAGGAATATTCAAGCAGCACCGAAACCTGCAGGACGTCACTTCGGTGCCATCGCCGAAAGTGAGGGGGCCCACACTACGGAGACACGTATTGACTCTTCAGACATGCCACCACACCTTAAGACATGTATGAGGCCCCGACGCGATGATCTGGTGGCATTGCTACCCCCCAAGGCCCCCGGCCT
The DNA here is from genome assembly GCA_039707655.1 of Elymus sibiricus. Taxonomy (NCBI): domain Eukaryota; kingdom Viridiplantae; phylum Streptophyta; class Magnoliopsida; order Poales; family Poaceae; genus Elymus; species Elymus sibiricus. The sequence goes on along the minus strand of CM077672.1, from coordinate 437,852,229 downwards.
GCCTAACCCTGGCCCCGTTGACCCGGAGATCTACCCCTTTGACTTTCGCCGGACGGCCTTTGACCGATGGACTTCTGCACCTGGTTCCCATCGGCCAGCCCGTGGGAACACTTCAGAACAAGGCCTGGGACAAACCGACCACCAGATTCCCTCCGTGTGGGCCCGACGCGGCTGTTTCCCCCCTCCAAGTGCCGGCGGCAGCGCGGTCCGTGAAGGGGGTCACACTCCGGAGCCGCGTGCGGGGTGTTTGCACCTGCCACCACACTTCCAGACATGTATGAGGGCCCAGCGCAAGATTTGGTGGCGTAGCTACCCCCCGAAGGCCCCCGGCCACACTAGTAGACATGCGAAGAACAATCCGCACAGAGGGAATTTTTCAGATACTTCTTCATCTCAAAAAAACTTGAAAAAATACCACACATCCTGTATCACATGTGCCAGCACCGTGTAAAAAATTCATGATTTTATCACCCTCCGGGTGTTCAGGAATATTCAAGCAGCACCGAAACCTGCATGACGTCACTTCGGTGCCATCGCCGTCCGTGAAGTGGGCCACATTACGGAGACGCGTATTGACTCTTCACACATGCCACCACACTTTAAGACATGTATGAGGCCCCGGCGCGATGATCTGGTGGCATTGCTACCCCCCAAGGCCCCCGGCCTGCCTAACCCTGGCCCCGTTGACCCGGAGATCTACCCCTTTGACTTTCGCCGGACGGCCTTTGATCGATGGACTTCTGCACGTGGTTCCCATCGGCCAGCCCGTGGGAACACTTCAGAACAAGGCCTGGGACAAACCGACCACCAGATTCCCTCCTTGTGGGCCCGACGCGGCTGTTTCCCCCCTCCAAGTGCCGGCGGCAGCGCGGTCCGTGAAGGGGGTCACACTCCGGAGCCGCGTGCGGGGTGTTTGCACCTGCCACCACACTTCCAGACATGTATGAGGGCCCAGCGCAAGATTTGGTGGCATAGCTACCCCCCGAAGGCCCCCGGCCACACTAGTAGACATGCGAAGAACAATCCGCACAGAGGGAATTTTACAGATAGTTCTTCATCTAAAAAAAACTTGAACAAATACCACACATCCTGTATCACATGTGCCAGCACCGTGTAAAAAATTCATGATTTTATCACCCTCCGGGTGTTCAGGAATATTCAAGCAGCACCGAAACCTGCAGGACGTCACTTCGGTGCCATCGCCGTCCGTGAGGGGGCCCACACTACGGAGACACGTATTGACTCTTCAGACATGCCACCACACCTTAAGACATGTATGAGGCCCCGGCGCGATGATCTGGTGGCATTGCTACCCCCGAAGGCCCCCGGCCTGCCTAACCCTGGCACGTTGACCCGGAGATCTACCCCTTTGACTTTCGCCGGACGGCCTTTGACCGATGGACTTCTACCCCTGGTTCCCATCGGCCAGCCCGTGGGAACACTTCAGAACAAGGTCTGGGACAAACCGACCACCAGATTCCCTCCGTGTGGGCCCGACGCGTCTGTTTCCCCCCTCCAAGTGCCGGCGGCAGCGCGGTCCGTGAAGGGGGTCACACTCCGGAGCCGCGTGCGGGGTGTTTGCACCTGCCACCACACTTCCAGACATATATGAGGGCCCAGCGCAAGATTTGGTGGCATAGCTACCCCCCGAAGGCCCCCGGCCACACTAGTAGACATGCGAAGAACAATCCGCACAGAGGGAATTTTTCAGATACTTCTTCATCTCAAAAAAACTTGCAAAAATACCACACATCCTGTATCACATGTGCCAGCACCGTGTAAAAAATTCATGATTTTATCACCCTCCGGGTGTTCAGGAATATTCAAGCAGCACCGAAACCTGCAGGACGTCACTTCGGTGCCATCGCCATCTGTGAGGGGGCCCACACTACGGAGACGCGTATTGACTCTTCAGACATGCCACCTCACCTTAAGACATGTATGAGGCCCCGGCGCGATGATCTGGTGGCATTGCTACCCCCCAAGGCCCCCGGCCTGCCTAACCCTGGCCCGTTGACCCGGAGATCTACCCCTTTGACTTTCGCCGGACGGCCTTTGACCGATGGACTTCTGCCCCTGGTTCCCATCGGCCAGACCTTGGGAACACTTCAGAACAAGGCCTGGGACAAACCGACCACCAGATTCCCTCCGTGTGGGCCCGACGCGGCTGTTTCCCCCCTCCAAGTGCCGGCGGCAGCGCGGTCCGTGAAGGGGGTCACACTCCGGAGCCGCGTGCGGGGTGTTTGCACCTCCCACCACACTTCCAGACATGTATGAGGGCCCAGCGCAAGATTTGGTGGCATAGCTACCCCCCGAAGGCCCCCGGCCACACTAGTAGACATGCGAAGAACAATCCGCACAGAGGGAATTTTTCAGATACTTCTTCATCTAAAAAAAACTTGAAAAAATACCACACATCATATATCACATGTGCCAGCACCGTGTAAAAAATTCATGATTTTATCACCCTCCGGGAGTTCAGGAATATTCAAGCAGCACCGAAACCTGCAGGCCGTCACTTCGGTGCCATCGCCGTCCGTGAGGGGGCCCACACTACGGAGACGCGTATTGACTCTTTAGACATGCCACCACACCTTAAGACATGTATGAGGCCCCGGCGCGATGATCTGGTGGCATTGCTACCCCCGAAGGCCCCCGGCCTGCCTAACCCTGGCCCGTTGACCCGGAGATCTACCCCTTTGACTTTCGCCGTACGGCCTTTGACCGATGGACTTCTGCCCCTGGTTCCCATCGGCCAGCCCGTGGGAACACTTCAGAACAAGGTCTGGGACAAACCGACCACCAGATTCCCTCCGTGTGGGCCCGACGCGGCTGTTTCCCCCCTCCAAGTGCCGGCGGCAGCGCGGTCCGTGAAGGGGGTCACACTCCGGAGCCGCGTGCGGGGTGTTTGCACCTCCCACCACACTTCCAGACATGTATGAGGGCCCAGCGCAAGATTTGGTGGCATAGCTACCCCCCGAAGGACCCCGGCCACACTAGTAGACATGCGAAGAACAATACGCACAGAGGGAATTTTTCAGATACTTCTTCATCTAAAAAAACTTGAAAAAATACCACACATCCTGTATCACATGTGCCAGCACCGTGTAAAATATTCATGATTTTATCACCCTCCGGGTGTTCAGGAATATTCAAGCAGCACCGAAACCTGCAGGACGTCACTTCGGTGCCATCGCCGTCCGTCAGGGGGCCCACACTACGGAGACACGTATTGACTCTTCAGACATGCCACCACACCTTAAGACATGTATGAGGCCCCGGCGCGATGATCTGGTGGCATTGCTACCACCCAAGGCCCCCGGCCTGCCTAACCCTGGCCCGTTGACCCGGAGATCTACCCCTTTGACTTTCGCCGTACGGCCTTTGACGGATGGACTTCTGCCCCTGGTTCCCATCGGCCAGCCCGTGGGAACACTTCAGAACAAGGTCTGGGACAAACCGACCACCAGATTCCCTCTGTGTGGGCCCGATGCGGCTGTTTCCCCTCTCCAAGTGCCGGCGGCAGCGCGGTCCGTGAAGGGGGTCACACTCCGGAGCCGCGTGCGGGGTGTTTGCAACTCCCACCACACTTCCAGACATGTATGAGGGCCCAGCGCAAGATTTGGTGGCATAGCTACCCCCCGAAGGCCCCCGGCCACACTAGTAGACATGCGAAGAACAATCCGCACAGAGGGAATTTTTCAGATACTTCTTCATCTAAAAAAAACTTGAAAAAATACCACACATCCTGTATCACATGTGCCAGCACCGTGTAAAAAATTCATGATTTTATCACCCTCCGGGTGTTCAGGAATATTCAAGCAGCACCGAAACCTGCAGGACGTCACTTCGGTGCCATCGCCATCCGTGAGGGGGCCCACACTACGGAGACGCGTATTGACTCTTCAGACATGCCACCTCACCTTAAGACATGTCTGAGGCCCCGGCGCGATGATCTGGTGGCATTGCTACCCCCCAAGGCCCCCGGCCTGCCTAACCCTTGCCCGTTGACCCGGAGATCTACCCCTTTGACTTTCGCCGGACGGCCTTTGACCGATGGACTTCTGCCCCTGGTTCCCATCGGCCAGCCCGTGGGAACACTTCAGAACAAGGTCTGGGACAAACCGACCACCAGATTCCCTCCGTGCGGGCTCGACGCGGCTGTTTCCCCCCTCCAAGTGCCGGCGGCAGCGCGGTCCGTGAAGGGGGTCACACTCCGGAGCCGCGTGCGGGGTGTTTGCACCTCCCACCACACTTCCAGACATGTATGAGGGCCCAGCGCAAGATTTGGTGGCATAGCTACCCCCCGAAGGCCCCCGGCCATACTAGTAGACATGCGAAGAACAATCCGCACAGAGGGAATTTTTCAGATACTTCTTCATCTCAAAAAAACTTGAAAAAATACCACACATCATGTATCACATGTACCAGCACCGTGTAAAAAATTCCTGATTTTATCACCCTCCGGGTGTTCAGGAATATTCAAGCAGCACCGAAACCTGCAGGACGTCACTTCGGTGCCATCGCCGTCCGTGAGGGGGCCCACACTACGGAGACGCGTATTGACTCTTCAGACATGCCACCACACCTTAAGACATGTATGAGGCCCCGGCGCGATGATCTGGTGGCATTGCTACCCCCTAAGGCCCCCGGCCTGCCTAACCCTGGCCCGTTGACCCGGAGATCTACCCCTTTGACTTTCGCCGGACGGCCTTTGACCGATCGACTTCTGCCCCTGGTTCCCATCGGCCAGCCCATGGGAACACTTCAGAACAAGGTCTGGGACAAACCGACCACCAGATTCCCTCCGTGTGGGCCCGACGCGGCTGTTTCCCCCCTCCAAGTGCCGGCGGCAGCGCGGTCCGTGAAGGGGGTCACACTCCGGAGCCTCGTGCGGGGTGTTTGCACCTCCCACCACACTTCCAGACATGTATGAGGGCCCAGCGCAAGATTTGGTGGCATAGCTACCCCCCGAAGGCCCCCGGCCACACTAGTAGACATGCGAAGAACAATAAGCACAGAGGGAATTTTTCAGATACTTCTTCATCTAAAAAAAACTTGAAAAAATACCACACATCCTGTATCACATGTGCCAGCACCGAGTAAAAAATTCATGATTTTATCACCCTCCGGGTGTTGAGGAATATTCAAGCAGCACCGAAACCTGCAGGACGTCACTTCGGTGCCATCGCCGAAAGTGAGGGGGCCCACACTACGGAGACACGTATTGACTCTTCAGACATGCCACCACACCTTAAGACATGTATGAGGCCCCGACGCGATGATCTGGTGGCATTGCTACCCCCCAAGGCCCCCGGCCTGCCTAACCCTGGCCCCGTTGACCCGGAGATCTACCCCTTTGACTTTCGCCGGACGGCCTTTGACCGATGGACTTCTGCACCTGGTTCCCATCGGCCAGCCCGTGGGAACACTTCAGAACAAGGCCTGGGACAAACCGACCACCAGATTCCCTCCGTGTGGGCCCGACGCGGCTGTTTCCCCCCTCCAAGTGCCGGCGGCAGCGCGGTCCGTGAAGGGGGTCACACTCCGGAGCCGCGTGCGGGGTGTTTGCACCTGCCACCACACTTCCAGACATGTATGAGGGCCCAGCGCAAGATTTGGTGGCGTAGCTACCCCCCGAAGGCCCCCGGCCACACTAGTAGACATGCGAAGAACAATCCGCACAGAGGGAATTTTTCAGATACTTCTTCATCTCAAAAAAACTTGAAAAAATACCACACATCCTGTATCACATGTGCCAGCACCATGTAAAAAATTCATGATTTTATCACCCTCCGGGTGTTCAGGAATATTCAAGCAGCACCGAAACCTGCATGACGTCACTTCGGTGCCATCGCCGTCCGTGAAGTGGGCCACATTACGGAGACGCGTATTGACTCTTCAGACATGCCACCACACTTTAAGACATGTATGAGGCCCCGGCGCGATGATCTGGTGGCATTGCTACCCCCCAAGGCCCCCGGCCTGCCTAACCCTGGCCCCGTTGACCCGGATATCTACCCCTTTGACTTTCGCCGGACGGCCTTTGATCGATGGACTTCTGCACGTGGTTCCCATCGGCCAGCCCGTGGGAACACTTCAGAACAAGGCCTGGGACAAACCGACCACCAGATTCCCTCCGTGTGGGCCCGACGCGGCTGTTTCCCCCCTCCAAGTGCCGGCGGCAGCGCGGTCCGTGAAGGGGGTCACACTCCGGAGCCGCGTGCGGGGTGTTTGCACCTGCCACCACACTTCCAGACATGTATGAGGGCCCAGCGCAAGATTTGGTGGCATAGCTACCCCCCGAAGGCCCCCGGCCACACTAGTAGACATGCGAAGAACAATCCGCACAGAGGGAATTTTACAGATACTTCTTCATCTAAAAAAAACTTGAAAAAATACCACACATCCTGTATCACATGTGCCAGCACCGTGTAAAAAATTCATGATTTTATCACCCTCCGGGTGTTCAGGAATATTCAAGCAGCACCGAAACCTGCAGGACGTCACTTCGGTGCCATCGCCATCTGTGAGGGGGCCCACACTACGGAGACGCTTATTGACTCTTCAGACATGCCACCTCACCTTAAGACATGTATGAGGCCCCGGCGCGATGATCTGGTGGCATTGCTACCCCCCAAGGCCCCCGGCCTGCCTAACCCTGGCCCGTTGACCCGGAGATCTACCCCTTTGACTTTCGCCGGACGGCCTTTGACCGATGGACTTCTGCCCCTGGTTTCCATCGGCCAGACCTTGGGAACACTTCAGAACAAGGCCTGGGACAAACCGACCACCAGATTCCCTCCGTGTGGGCCCGACGCGGCTGTTTCCCCCCTCCAAGTGCCGGCGGCAGCGCGGTCCGTGAAGGGGGTCACACTCCGGAGCCGCGTGCGGGGTGTTTGCACCTCCCACCACACTTCCAGACATGTATGAGGGCCCAGCGCAAGATTTGGTGGCATAGCTACCCCCCGAAGGCCCCCGGCCACACTAGTAGACATGCGAAGAACAATCCGCACAGAGGGAATTTTTCAGATACTTCTTCATCTAAAAAAAACTTGAAAAAATACCACACATCATATATCACATGTGCCAGCACCGTGTAAAAAATTCATGATTTTATCACCCTCCGGGAGTTCAGGAATATTCAAGCAGCACCGAAACCTGTAGGCCGTCACTTCGGTGCCATCGCCGTCCGTGAGGGGGGCCACACTACGGAGACGCGTATTGACTCTTCAGACATGCCACCACACCTTAAGACATGTATGAGGCCCCGGCGCGATGATCTGGTGGCATTGCTACCCCCCAAGGCCCCCGGCCTGCCTAACCCTGGCCCGTTGACCCGGAGATCTACCTCTTTGACTTTCGCCGTACGGCCTTTGACCGATGGACTTCTGCCCCTGGTTCCCATCGGCCAGCCCGTGGGAACACTTCAGAACAAGGTCTGGGACAAACCGACCACCAGATTCCCTCCGTGTGGGCCCGACGCGGCTGTTTCCCCCCTCCAAGTGCCGGCGGCAGCGCGGTCCGTGAAGGGGGTCACACTCCGGAGCCGCGTGCGGGGTGTTTGCACCTCCCACCACACTTCCAGACATGTATGAGGGCCCAGCGCAAGATTTGGTGGCATAGCTACCCCCCGAAGGACCCCGGCCACACTAGTAGACATGCGAAGAACAATACGCATAGAGGGAATTTTTCAGATACTTCTTCATCTAAAAAAACTTGAAAAAATACCACACATCCTGTATCACATGTGCCAGCACCGTGTAAAATATTCATGATTTTATCACCCTCCGGGTGTTCAGGAATATTCAAGCAGCACCGAAACCTGCAGGACGTCACTTCGGTGCCATCGCCGTCCGTGAGGGGGCCCACACTACGGAGACACGTATTGACTCTTCAGACATGCCACCACACCTTAAGACATGTATGAGGCCCCGGCGCGATGATCTGGTGGCATTGCTACCACCCAAGGCCCCCGGCCTGCCTAACCCTGGCCCGTTGACCCGGAGATCTACCCCTTTGACTTTCGCCGTACGGCCTTTGACGGATGGACTTCTGCCCCTGGTTCCCATCGGCCAGCCCGTGGGAACTCTTCAGAACAAGGTCTGGGACAAACCGACCACCAGATTCCCTCCGTGTGGGCCCGATGCGGCTGTTTCCCCTCTCCAAGTGCCGGCGGCAGCGCGGTCCGTGAAGGGGGTCACACTCCGGAGCCGCGTGCGGGGTGTTTGCAACTCCCACCACACTTCCAGACATGTATGAGGGCCCAGCGCAAGATTTGGTGGCATAGCTACCCCCCGAAGGCCCCCGGCCACACTAGTAGACATGCGAAGAACAATCCGCACAGAGGGAATTTTTCAGATACTTCTTCATCTAAAAAAAACTTGAAAAAATACCACACATCCTGTATCACATGTGCCAGCACCGTGTAAAAAATTCATGATTTTATCACCCTCCGGGTGTTCAGGAATATTCAAGCAGCACCGAAACCTGCAGGACGTCACTTCGGTGCCATCGCCATCCGTGAGGGGGCCCACACTACGGAGACGCGTATTGACTCTTCAGACATGCCACCTCACCTTAAGACATGTCTGAGGCCCCGGCACGATGATCTGGTGGCATTGCTACCCCCCAAGGCCCCCGGCCTGCCTAACCCTTGCCCGTTGACCCGGAGATTTACCCCTTTGACTTTCGCCGGACGGACTTTGACCGATGGACTTCTGCCCCTGGTTCCCATCGGCCAGCCCGTGGGAACACTTCAGAACAAGGTCTGGGACAAACCGACCACCAGATTCCCTCCGTGCGGGCTCGACGCGGCTGTTTCCCCCCTCCAAGTGCCGGCGGCAGCGCGGTCCGTGAAGGGGGTCACACTCCGGAGCCGCGTGCGGGGTGTTTGCACCTCCCACCACACTTCCAGACATGTATGAGGGCCCAGCGCAAGATTTGGTGGCATAGCTACCCCCCGAAGGCCCCCGGCCATACTAGTAGACATGCGAAGAACAATCCGCACAGAGGGAATTTTTCAGATACTTCTTCATCTCAAAAAAACTTGAAAAAATACCACACATCATGTATCACATGTGCCAGCACCGTGTAAAAAATTCATGATTTTATCACCCTCCGGGTGTTCAGGAATATTCAAGCAGCACCGAAACCTGCAGGACGTCACTTTGGTGCCATCGCCGTCCGTGAGGGGGCCCACACTACGGAGACGCGTATTGACTCTTCAGACATGCCACCACACCTTAAGACATGTATGAGGCCCCGGCGCGATGATCTGGTGGCATTGCTACCCCCCAAGGCCCCCGGCCTGCCTAACCCTGGCCCGTTGACCCGGAGATCTACCCCTTTGACTTTCGCCGGACGGCCTTTGACCGATGGACTTCTGCCCCTGGTTCCCATCGGCCAGCCCGTGGGAACACTTCAGAACAAGGTCTGGGACAAACCGACCACCAGATTCCCTCCGTGTGGGCCCGACGCGGCTGTTTCCCCCCTCCAAGTGCCGGCGGCAGCGCGGTCCGTGAAGGGGGTCACACTCCGGAGCCTCGTGCGGGGTGTTTGCACCTCCCACCACACTTCCAGACATGTATGAGGGCCCAGCGCAAGATTTGTGTTGGAAATATGCCCTAGAGGCAATAATAAATTGGTTATTATTATATTTCCTTGTTAATGATAATCGTTTATTATCCATGCTATAATTGTATTGATTGGAAACTCAAATACATGTGTGGGTACATAGACAACACTGTGTCCCTAGTAAGCCTCTAGTTGACTAGCTTGTTGATCAAAGATGGTTAAGGTTTCCTAGCCATGGACATGAGATGTCATTTGATAACGGGATCACATCATTAGGAGAATGATGTGATGGACAAGACCCAAACTGTAAACGTAGCATTTGATCGTGTCAGTTTATTGCTATTGTTTTCTGCATGTCAAGTATCTGTTCCTATGACCATGAGATCATGCAACTCCCTGACACCGGAGGAATACCTTGTGTGTATCAAACGTCGCAACGTAACTGGGTGACTATAAAGGTGCTCTACAGGTATCTCCGAGGGTGTCTGTTGGGTTGGCATGGATCAAGACTGGGATTTGTTACTCCGTATGACGGAGAGGTATCTCAGGGCCCACTCGGTAATACAACATCACATTGAGCCTTGCAAGCAATGTGACTAAAGTGTTAGCCACGAGATCTTGTATTACGGAACGAGTAAAGAGACTTGCCGGTAACGAGATTGAACTAGGTATAGTGAAACCGACGATCGAATCTCGGGCAAGTAACATACCGAAGAACAAAGGGAACAGCATACGGGATTAACTGAATCCTTGACATAGAGGTTCGACCGATAAAGATCTTCGTAGAATATGTAGGAGCCAATATGGGCATCCAGGTCCCGCTATTGGTTATTGGCCGTAGAGGTGTCTCGGTCATGTCTACATAGTTCTCGAACCCGCAGGGTCTACACACTTAACGTTTGGTGACGATTAGTATAATTGAGTTATTATGTTGGTGACCGAAAGTTGTTCGGAGTCCCGGATAAGATCCCGGACATGACGAGGATCTCCGGAATAGTCCGGAGGTAAAGATTGATATATGTGATAATAGTGTTTTGATCTCTGGAAGGGTTCCGGAGTTCACCGGAAGGGGTTCCGGATGTTTACCGAAGTGTTCGGGTGCAGCAACACTTTATGTGAGCCAAAGGGATAAAACCCACAAGGTATTGGAAAGTGCAAAAGTAGTTTTGCTGCCGCGTAAGCGGTACTACCGCTTGGTGAAGCGGTACTACCGCCCGAGCGGTACTACCGCTTGTGTGAAGCGGTACTACCGCCCAAGCGGTACTACCGCTTATGTGAAGCGGTACTACCGCTTGTGCGCGGCTGTGCACGGTTCGGCAGGGATCCGAGTTGGACTCTTTCCCTGCGGGCCAAACCGACCTTGTGCGGGCAAAACCGACCCGGAGGAAGCTTTTACTCCAAGTTTAGACCCCAAGGCTCAACATATAAATAGAGGGGCAGGGCTAGCACACGGGACACATCAGGATTTCCCAAGCCGTGTGCCGGCAACCCTAGCCCTCTAGTTCCTCCGTCATAATCTCCGTAGTGCTTGGCGAAGCCCTGCAGAGATTGTTCCTCACCACCATCACCACGCCGTCGTGCTGCTGGAACTCAACCACTACTTCACCATCGCTCGCTGGATCGAGGAGGTGAAGGCGTCATCAAGCCGTACGTGTGTTGAACGCGGAGGTGCCGTCCGTTCGGCACTAGATCGGAAGGATCGTGATTGGATCGCGGGACGCTCGGCGATTTGGATCGCGAAGACGTTCGACTACATCAACCGCGTTTATTAACGCTTCCGCTTAGCGATCTACAAGGGTATGTAGATTCACTCTCCCTCTCGTAGATGCTCATCACCATGGATAGATCTTATGTGTGCGTAGGAAAATTTTTGTTTCCCATGCAACGTTCCCCAACAGTGGTATCAGAGCTAGGTCTATGCGTAGATGAGATCTCGAGTAGAACACAAACGAGTTGTGGGCGTGGATGTATACATATTGCTTGCCGTTACTAGTTGATACTTGATTCCGCGGTATTGTGAGATGAAGCGGCCCGGACCGACATTACGCGTACGCTTACGCGAGACTGGTTTCACCGCTGCGTGCACTTGTTGCATAAAGGTGACTGGCGGGTGTCTGTCTCTCTCACTTTAGTTGAATCGGTTCAATGAAGAGGGTTCTTTTAGAAGATCAAAAAGCAATCACTACACCACGTTGTGGTTTTGCGTAGGTAAGAATCGTTCTTGCTAGATACCCGTAGCAGCCACGTAAAATTTGCAACAACAATTAGAGGACGTCTAACTTGTTTTTGCAGGGTATGTTGTGATGTGATATGGCCAATTACATGATGAGATATATGTGATGTATGAGATGATCATGTATTGTATAGAATATCACGACTTGCATGTCGATGAGTACGGCAACTGGCAGGAGCCATAGAGTTGTCTTTAATTATTGTATGACCTGCGTGTCGATCATTAAGCGCTATGTAATGCTTTACTTTATCGCTAAACGTTAGCTATAGTCGTGGAAGCAACAGTCGGCGCGACAACCTTATGGCGACACGTTGATGGAGATCAAGATGATGGAGATCATGGTGTCATGCCGGTGACGATGGAGATCATGCCGGTGCTTTGGAGATGGAGATCAAAAGCACAAGTTCATGGCCATATCATGTCACTTATGATTTGCATGTGATGTTAATCCTTTTATGCATCTTATTTTGCTTAGGACGACGGTAGCATTATAAGGTGATCCCTCACTTAAATTTCAAGATAAATTGTGTTCTCCCCAAGTGTGCACCGTTGCGAAAGTTCGTCGTTTCGAGACACGCCGTGATGATCGGGTGTGATAGACTCTACGTTCGCATACAACGGGTGTAAGCCATGTTACACGTGCGGAACACTCGGGTTAAACTTGACGAGCCTAGCATGTACAGACATGGCCTCGGAACACAAGAGACCGAAAGGTCGAACATGAGTCATATAGTAGATATGATCAACATGAAGATGTTCACCATTGAAACCACCTCAACTCACGTGATGATCGGACTTGAGTTGGTGGATTTGGATCATGTTACACTCGAATGATCGGAGGGATGTCAATTTGAGTGGGAGTTTTTTAAAATATGATTAACTAAACTCATTATCTAAGAACAATAGTCTAAGTTGTCTTTGCTATATTTATGTTGTAGATCATGGCTCGCGCAGTAGCACCCCTGAATTTTAATGCGTTCCTAGAGAAAGCTAAATTGAAAGATGATGGAAGTAACTTTGTGGACTGGGCCCGTAATCTAAGGATTATCCTTACGGCTTCCCAGAAGGCTTATGTCCTTGATGCACCGCTTGGTGATCCACCCACTCCAGTTGAGTCTCTAGACGTTGTGAACGCCTGGCAGGCTCGTTCTGATGATTACTCAATAGTTCAATGTGCAATGTTGTATGGCTTAGAACCGGGACTTCAAAGACGTTTTGAACGTCATGGAGCATATGAGATGTTCCAGGAGTTGAAGTTTATCTTTCAGAAGAATGCCCGGATCGAGAGATATGAGATCTCCGATAAGTTCTATGCTTGCAAGATGGAGGAGAACGGGTCTATCAGTGATCACGTGCTCAGAATGTCTGGGTACTCCACCCGTCTGGCTGAGTTAGGGATGCCCCTTCCGCCAGAGGCTATCACTGACAGAGTTCTTCAATCATTGCCACCTAGCTACAAGAGCTTCGTGTTGAACTATAACATGCACGGGATGAACAAGTCAGTCGCCGAGCTGTTTGCGATGCTGAAAGCCGCTGAGTCTGAAATTCAGAAGGAGCATCAAGTGTTGATGGTCAATAAAACCACTAGTTTCAAGAAAAATGGCAAGGGTAAGAAGGGTAACTCCAAGCAGAGTGGCAAAGCAGTTGCTCCTCTCGTGAAGAAACCCAAGGCTGGACCCAAACCAGAAACTGTGTGTTTTCATTGCAAGGGAACTGGACACTGGAAGCGGAATTGCCCCAAGTATTTGGCTGACAAGAAGGCGGCCAACAACAAACAAGGTATATATGATATACATGTTATTGATGTGTACCTTACCAACTCTCGTTGTAGTGCCTGGGTATTTGATACCGGTGCGGTTGCTCATATTTGCAACTCAAAACAGGAACTGCGGAATAGACGGAGGCTGGCAAAGGACGAAGTGACGATGCGCGTGGGAAATGGTTCCAAGGTTGATGTGATCGCCGTCGGCACGCTCGCTCTTCGATTACCGTCGGGATTAGTGATGAACCTAAATAAGTGTTATTTGGTGCCTACGTTAAGCATGAACATTATATCTGGATCTTGTTTATTGCGAGACGGTTACTCATTTAAATCAGAGAATAATGGTTGTTCTATTTATATGAGTAATATCTTTTATGGTCATGCACCCGATGTGAGGGGTTTATTCTTATTGAATCTCGATAGTAATCATACACATGTTCATAACATTGATGCCAAAAGATGTAGAATTGATAATGATAATACCACTTTCTTGTGGCACTGCCGTTTAGGTCATATTGGCGTAAAACGCATGAGGAAGCTCCATGCTGATGGACTTTTGGAGTCACTTGATTTTGAATCACTTGACACATGTGAGCCATGCCTCATGGGCAAGATGACTAAAACGCCGTTCTCTGGAATAATGGAACGGGCAAGTGACTTATTGGAAATCATACATACTGATGTGTGCGGTCCGATGAGTATTGAGGCGCGCGGTGGTTATCGTTACTTTCTCACCTTCACTGATGACTTAAGTAGATATGGGTATATTTACTTAATGAAACACAAGTCTGAAACATTTGAAAAGTTCAAACAATTTCAGAGTGAAGTTGAGAATCATCGTAACAAGAAGATTAAATTCCTACGATCTGATCGAGGAGGAGAATATCTGAGTTATGAGTTTGGCAGTCACTTAAGACAGTGTGGAATTGTTTCACAATTGACACCGCCTGGAACACCACAGCGTAATGGTGTGTCCGAACGTCGTAATCGAACCTTATTGGATATGGTGCGATCTATGATGTCTCTTGCCGATTTGCCACTATCGTTTTGGGGTTATGCATTAGAGACAGCTGCATTCACTTTAAATAGGGCACCATCGAAATCCGTTGAGACGACGCCATATGAACTTTGGTTTGACAAGAAGCCAAAGCTGTCGTTTCTTAAAGTTTGGGGATGTGATGCTTATGTCAAAAAGCTTCAGCCTGAAAAGCTGGAACCCAAAGCGGAGAAATGCGTCTTCATAGGATATCCAAAAGAGACAGTTGGGTATACCTTCTACCTCAGATCCGAAGGCAAAGTGTTTGTCGCTAAAAACGGAGCATTTCTTGAGAAAGAGTTTCTCTCGAAAGAATTGAGTGGGAGGAAGATAGAACTTGATGAGGTTGTTGAACCTTTACTTCAACCTGAGAGTAGCGCAGCGCAGAAAGTTGTTTCTGTGGAGCCTACATTAGCTGAAGAGGAAGTTAATGATGATGATCATGAAGCTTTGGATCAAGTTGCTATCGAACCTCGTAGGTCGACAAGGACGCGTACTGCTCCTGAGTGGTACGGCAACCCTGTCTTAGAGGTCATGTTGTTAGACAACGATGAACCTACGAGCTATGGAGAAGCGATGATGAGCCCGGATTCCGAGAAGTGGTTAGAGGCCATGAAATCCGAGATGGGATCCATGTATGAAAACAAAGTATGGACTTTGGAAGTATTACCTGAAGGGCGTAAGGCCATTCAGAACAAATGGATCTTTAAGAGGAAGACGGACGCGGACGGTAATGTCACCGTCTATAAAGCTCGACTTGTGGCAAAGGGTTTTTCACAAGTTCAAGGAGTTGACTACGATGAGACCTTCTCACCCGTAGCGATGCTTAAGTCCGTCAGAATCATGTTGGCAATAGCTGCCTTTTTCGATTATGAAATTTGGCAGATGGATGTCAAAACAGCGTTCCTTAACGGTTTCCTTAAGGAAGAGTTGTATATGATGCAACCAGAAGGTTTTGTCGATCCAGAAAATGCTGACAAAGTTTGCAAACTCCAGCGATCCATTTATGGACTGGTGCAAGCATCTCGGAGTTGGAATCTTCGTTTTGATGAGGTGATCAAAGCGTTCGAGTTTATACAAGTTTACGGAGAAGCTTGTATTTACAAGAAAGTGAGTGGGAGCTCTATAGCGTTTCTAATATTATATGTGGATGACATATTGCTGATTGGAAACAATATAGAAATGCTGGAAAGTGTAAAGGAATATTTGAACAAGAGTTTTTCAATGAAGGACCTAGGAGAAGCTGCTTTCATATTAGGCATCAAGATCTATAGAGATAGATCAAGACGTTTAATAGGACTTTCACAAAGCACATACCTTGATAAGATTTTGAAGAAGTTCAAAATGGATCAGTCCAAGAAGGGGTTCTTGCCTGTTTTGCAAGGTGTGAAGTTGAGTAAGACTCAATGCCCAGTGACTGCAGAAGATAGAGAAAAGATGAGTGTCATCCCCTATGCTTCAGCCATAGGCTCTATCATGTATGCAATGCTGTGCACAAGACCCGATGTCAGCCTTGCCATAAGTATGGTCGGAAGGTTTCAAAGTGATCCAGGAATGGAACACTGGACGGCGGTCAAGAATATCCTGAAGTACCTGAAAAGGACTAAGGACATGTTTCTCGTTTATGGAGGTGATCAAGAGCTCGTCGTAAAGGGTTACGTCGATGCAAGCTTTGACACTGATCCGGATGACTCTAAGTCGCAAACCGGATACGTATTTATTCTTAATGGGGGTGCGGTTAGCTGGTGCAGTTCCAAGCAAAGCGTGGTAGCAGATTCTACATGCGAAGCGGAGTACATCGCTGCCTCGGAGGCGGCGAAGGAAGGTGTCTGGATGAAGGAGTTCATGACAGATCTTGGAGTAGTGCCTAGTGCACTTAACCCAATGACTCTGTTTTGTGATAATACTGGTGCCATTGCTCTAGCCAAGGAACCAAGATTTCACAAGAGGACCAGACACATAAAGCGACGTTTCAATTCCATCCGCGATTACATCAAGGAGGACGACATAAATATTTGCAAAGTACACACGGATCTAAATGTTGCAGATCCGATGACTAAACCTCTTCCAAGGGCTAAACATGAACAACACCAGAACTGCATGGGTGTTCGATTCATTACAATGTAAATCACATAGTGATGTGAACTAGATTATTGACTCTAGTGCAAGTGGGAGACTGTTGGAAATATGCCCTAGAGGCAATAATAAATTGGTTATTATTATATTTCCTTGTTAATGATAATCGTTTATTATCCATGCTATAATTGTATTGATTGGAAACTCAAATACATGTGTGGGTACATAGACAACACTGTGTCCCTAGTAAGCCTCTAGTTGACTAGCTTGTTGATCAAAGATGGTTAAGGTTTCCTAGCCATGGACATGAGATGTCATTTGATAACGGGATCACATCATTAGGAGAATGATGTGATGGACAAGACCCAAACTGTAAACGTAGCATTTGATCGTGTCAGTTTATTGCTATTGTTTTCTGCATGTCAAGTATCTGTTCCTATGACCATGAGATCATGCAACTCCCTGACACCGGAGGAATACCTTGTGTGTATCAAACGTCGCAACGTAACTGGGTGACTATAAAGGTGCTCTACAGGTATCTCCGAGGGTGTCTGTTGGGTTGGCATGGATCAAGACTGGGATTTGTTACTCCGTATGACGGAGAGGTATCTCAGGGCCCACTCGGTAATACAACATCACATTGAGCCTTGCAAGCAATGTGACTAAAGTGTTAGCCACGAGATCTTGTATTACGGAACGAGTAAAGAGACTTGCCGGTAACGAGATTGAACTAGGTATAGTGAAACCGACGATCGAATCTCGGGCAAGTAACATACCGAAGAACAAAGGGAACAGCATACGGGATTAACTGAATCCTTGACATAGAGGTTCGACCGATAAAGATCTTCGTAGAATATGTAGGAGCCAATATGGGCATCCAGGTCCCGCTATTGGTTATTGGCCGTAGAGGTGTCTCGGTCATGTCTACATAGTTCTCGAACCCGCAGGGTCTACACACTTAACGTTTGGTGACGATTAGTATAATTGAGTTATTATGTTGGTGACCGAAAGTTGTTCGGAGTCCCGGATAAGATCCCGGACATGACGAGGATCTCCGGAATAGTCCGGAGGTAAAGATTGATATATGTGATAATAGTGTTTTGATCTCTGGAAGGGTTCCGGAGTTCACCGGAAGGGGTTCCGGATGTTTACCGAAGTGTTCGGGTGCAGCAACACTTTATGTGAGCCAAAGGGATAAAACCCACAAGGTATTGGAAAGTGCAAAAGTAGTTTTGCTGCCGCGTAAGCGGTACTACCGCTTGGTGAAGCGGTACTACCGCCCGAGCGGTACTACCGCTTGTGTGAAGCGGTACTACCGCCCAAGCGGTACTACCGCTTATGTGAAGCGGTACTACCGCTTGTGCGCGGCTGTGCACGGTTCGGCAGGGATCCGAGTTGGACTCTTTCCCTGCGGGCCAAACCGACCTTGTGCGGGCAAAACCGACCCGGAGGAGGCTTTTACTCCAAGTTTAGACCCCAAGGCTCAACATATAAATAGAGGGGCAGGGCTAGCACACGGGACACATCAGGATTTCCCAAGCCGTGTGCCGGCAACCCTAGCCCTCTAGTTCCTCCGTCATAATCTCCGTAGTGCTTGGCGAAGCCCTGCAGAGATTGTTCCTCACCACCATCACCACGCCGTCGTGCTGCTGGAACTCAACCACTACTTCACCATCGCTCGCTGGATCGAGGAGGTGAAGGCATCATCAAGCCGTACGTGTGTTGAACGCGGAGGTGCCGTCCGTTCGGCACTAGATCGGAAGGATCGTGATTGGATCGCGGGACGCTCGGCGATTTGGATCGCGAAGACGTTCGACTACATCAACCGCGTTTATTAACGCTTCCGCTTAGCGATCTACAAGGGTATGTAGATTCACTCTCCCTCTCGTAGATGCTCATCACCATGGATAGATCTTATGTGTGCGTAGGAAAATTTTTGTTTCCCATGCAACGTTCCCCAACAATTTGGTGGCATAGCTACCCCCCGAAGGCCCCCGGCCACACTAGTAGACATGCGAAGAACAATAAGCACAGAGGGAATTTTTCAGATACTTCTTCATCTAAAAAAAACTTGAAAAAATACCACACATCCTGTATCACATGTGCCAGCACCGAGTAAAAAATTCATGATTTTATCACCCTCCGGGTGTTCAGGAATATTCAAGCAGCACCGAAACCTGCAGGACGTCACTTCGGTGCCATCGCCGAAAGTGAGGGGGCCCACACTACGGAGACACGTATTGACTCTTCAGACATGCCACCACACCTTAAGACATGTATGAGGCCCCGACGCGATGATCTGGTGGCATTGCTACCCCCCAAGGCCCCCGGCCTGCCTAACCCTGGCCCCGTTGACCCGGAGATCTACCCCTTTGACTTTCGCCGGACGGCCTTTGACCGATGGACTTCTGCACCTGGTTCCCATCGGCCAGCCCGTGGGAACACTTCAGAACAAGGCCTGGGACAAACCGACCACCAGATTCCCTCCGTGTGGGCCCGACGCGGCTGTTTCCCCCCTCCAAGTGCCGGCGGCAGCGCGGTCCGTGAAGGAGGTCACACTCCGGAGCCGCGTGCGGGGTGTTTGCACCTGCCACCACACTTCCAGACATGTATGAGTGCCCAGCGCAAGATTTGGTGGCGTAGCTACCCCCCGAAGGCCCCCGGCCACACTAGTAGACATGCGAAGAACAATCCGCACAGAGGGAATTTTTCAGATACTTCTTCATCTCAAAAAAACTTGAAAAAATACCACACATCCTGTATCACATGTGCCAGCACCATGTAAAAAATTCATGATTTTATCACCCTCCGGGTGTTCAGGAATATTCAAGCAGCACCGAAACCTGCATGACGTCACTTCGGTGCCATCGCCGTCCGTGAAGTGGGCCACATTACGTAGACGCGTATTGACTCTTCAGACATGCCACCACACTTTAAGACATATATGAGGCCCCGGCGCGATGATCTGGTGGCATTGCTACCCCCCAAGGCCCCCGGCCTGCCTAACCCTGGCCCCGTTGACCCGGATATCTACCCCTTTGACTTTCGCCGGACGGCCTTTGATCGATGGACTTCTGCACGTGGTTCCCATCGGCCAGCCCGTGGGAACACTTCAGAACAAGGCCTGGGACAAACCGACCACCAGATTCCCTCCGTGTGGGCCCGACGCGGCTGTTTCCCCCCTCCAAGTGCCGGCGGCAGCGCGGTCCGTGAAGGGGGTCACACTCCGGAGCCGCGTGCGGGGTGTTTGCACCTGCCACCACACTTCCAGACATGTATGAGGGCCCAGCGCAAGATTTGGTGGCATAGCTACCCCCCGAAGGCCCCCGGCCACACTAGTAGACATGCGAAGAACAATCCGCACAGAGGGAATTTTACAGATACTTCTTCATCTAAAAAAAACTTGAAAAAATACCACACATCCTGTATCACATGTGCCAGCACCGTGTAAAAAATTCATGATTTTATCACCCTCCGGGTGTTCAGGAATATTCAAGCAGCACCGAAACCTGCAGGACGTCACTTCGGTGCCATCGCCGTCCGTGAGGGGGCCCACACTACGGAGACTCGTATTGACTCTTCAGACATGCCACCACACCTTAAGACATGTATGAGGCCCCGGCGCGATGATCTGGTGGCATTGCTACCCCCCAAGGCCCCCGGCCTGCCTAACCCTGGCCCGTTGACCCGGAGATCTACCCCTTTGACTTTCGCCGGACGGACTTTGACCGATGGACTTCTGCCCCTGGTTCCCATCGGCCAGCCCGTGGGAACACTTCAGAACAAGGTCTGGGACAAACCGACCACCAGATTCCCTCCGTGTGGGCCCGACGCGGCTGTTTCCCCCCTCCAAGTGCCGACGGCAGCGCGGTCCGTGAAGGGGGTCACACTCCGGAGCCGCGTGCGGGGTGTTTGCACCTGCCACCACACTTCCAGACATGTATGAGGGCCCAACGCAAGATTTGGTGTCATAGCTACCCCCCGAAGGCCCCCGGCCACACTAGTAGACATGCGAAGAACAATCCGCACAGAGGGAATTTTTCAGATACTTGTTCATCTCAAAAAAACTTGAAAAAATACCACACATCCTGTATCACATGTGCCAGCACCGTGTAAAAAATTCATGATTTTATCACCCTCCGGGTGTTCAGGAATATTCAAGCAGCACCGAAACCTGCAGGACGTCACTTCGCTGCCATCGCCGTCTGTGAGGGGGCCCACACTACGGAGACGCGTATTGACTCTTCAGACATGCCACCTCACTTTAAGACATGTATGAGGCCCCAGCGCGATGATCTGGTGGCATTGCTACCCCCCAAGGCCCCCGGCCTGCCTAACCCTGGCCCGTTGACCCGGAGATCTACCCCTTTGACTTTCGCCGGACGGCCTTTGACCGATGGACTTCTGCCCCTGGTTCCCATCGGCCAGACCTTGGGAACACTTCAGAACAAGGTCTGGGACAAACCGACCACCAGATTCCCTCCGTGTGGGCCCGACGCGGCTGTTTCCCCCCTCCAAGTGCCGGCGGCAGCGCGGTCCGTGAAGGGGGTCACACTCCGGAGCCGCGTGCGGGGTGTTTGCACCTCCCACCACACTTCCAGACATGTATCAGGGCCCAGCGCAAGATTTGGTGGCATAGCTACCCCCCGAAGGCCCCCGGCCACACTAGTAGACATGCGAAGAACATTCCGCACAGAGGGAATTTTTCAGATACTTCTTCATCTAAAAAAAACTTGAAAAAATACCACACATCCTGTATCACATGTGCCAGCACCGTGTAAAAAATTCATGATTTTATCACCCTTCGGGTGTTCAGGAATATTCAAGCAGCACCGAAACCTGCATGACGTCACTTCGGTGCCATCGCCGTCCGTGAGGTGGGCCACATTACGGAGACGCGTATTGACTCTTCAGAGATGCCACCACACTTTAAGACATGTATGAGGCCCCGGCGCGATGATCTGGTGGCATTGCTACCCCCCAAGGCCCCCGGCCTGCCTAACCCTGGCCCCGTTGACCCGGAGATCTACCCCTTTGACTTTCGCCGGACGGCCTTTGATCGATGGACTTCTGCACGTGGTTCCCATCGGCCAGCCCGTGGGAACACTTCAGAACAAGGCCTGGGACAAACCGACCACCAGATTCCCTCCGTGTGGGCCCGACGCGGCTGTTTCCCCCCTCCAAGTGCCGGCGGCAGCGCGGTCCGTGAAGGGGGTCACACTCCGGAGCCGCGTGCGGGGTGTTTGCACCTGCCACCACACTTCCAGACATGTATGAGGGCCCAGCGCAAGATTTGGTGGCATAGCTACCCCCCGAAGGCCCCCGGCCACACTAGTAGACATGCGAAGAACAATCCGCACAGAGGGAATTTTTCAGATACTTCTTCATCTCAAAAAAACTTGAAAAAATACCACACATCCTGTATCACATGTGCCAGCACCGTGTAAAAAATTCATGATTTTATCACCCTCCGGGTGTTCAGGAATATTCAAGCAGCACCGAAACCTGCAGGACGTCACTTCGGTGCCATCGCCGTCTGTGAGGGGGCCCACACTACGGAGACACGTATTGACTCTTCAGACATGCCACCACACCTTAAGACATGTATGAGGCCCCGGCGCGATGATCTGGTGGCATAGCTACCCCCGAAGGCCCCCGGCCTGCCTAACCCAGGCCCGTTGACCCGGAGATCTACCCCTTTGACTTTCGCCGGACGGACTTTGACCGATGGACTTCTGCCCCTGGTTCCCATCGGCCAGCCCGTGGGAACACTTCAGAACAATGTCTGGGACAAACCGACCACCAGATTCCCTCCGTGTGGGCCCGACGCGGCTGTTTCCCCCCTCCAAGTGCCGACGGCAGCGCGGTCCGTGAAGGGGGTCACACTCCGGAGCCGCGTGCGGGGTGTTTGCACCTGCCACCACACTTCCAGACATGTATGAGGGCCCAGCGCAAGATTTGGTGTCATAGCTACCCCCCGAAGGCCCCCGGCCACACTAGTAGACATGCGAAGAACAATCCGCACAGAGGGAATTTTTCAGATACTTGTTCATCTCAAAAAAACTTGAAAAAATACCACACATCCTGTATCACATGTGCCAGCACCGTGTAAAAAATTCATGATTTTATCACCCTCCGGGTGTTCAGGAATATTCAAGCAGCACCGAAACCTGCAGGACGTCACTTCGCTGCCATCGCCGTCTGTGAGGGGGCCCACACTACGGAGACGCGTATTGACTCTTCAGACATGCCACCTCACTTTAAGACAT
Organism: Elymus sibiricus; assembly: GCA_039707655.1. Lineage (NCBI taxonomy): Eukaryota > Viridiplantae > Streptophyta > Magnoliopsida > Poales > Poaceae > Elymus > Elymus sibiricus. The sequence goes on along the minus strand of CM077672.1, from coordinate 437,829,277 downwards.
GTATGAGGCCCCAGCGCGATGATCTGGTGGCATTGCTACCCCCCAAGGCCCCCGGCCTGCCTAACCCTGGCCCGTTGACCCGGAGATCTACCCCTTTGACTTTCGCCGGACGGCCTTTGACCGATGGACTTCTGCCCCTGGTTCCCATCGGCCAGACCTTGGGAACACTTCAGAACAAGGTCTGGGACAAACCGACCACCAGATTCCCTCCGTGTGGGCCCGACGCGGCTGTTTCCCCCCTCCAAGTGCCGGCGGCAGCGCGGTCCGTGAAGGGGGTCACACTCCGGAGCTGCGTGCGGGGTGTTTGCACCTCCCACCACACTTCCAGACATGTATCAGGGCCCAGCGCAAGATTTGGTGGCATAGCTACCCCCCGAAGGCCCCCGGCCACACTAGTAGACATGCGAAGAACATTCCGCACAGAGGGAATTTTTCAGATACTTCTTCATCTAAAAAAAACTTGAAAAAATACCACACATCCTGTATCACATGTGCCAGCACCGTGTAAAAAATTCATGATTTTATCACCCTTCGGGTGTTCAGGAATATTCAAGCAGCACCGAAACCTGCATGACGTCACTTCGGTGCCATCGCCGTCCGTGAGGTGGGCCACATTACGGAGACGCGTATTGACTCTTCAGAGATGCCACCACACTTTAAGACATGTATGAGGCCCCGGCGCGATGATCTGGTGGCATTGCTACCCCCCAAGGCCCCCGGCCTGCCTAACCCTGGCCCCGTTGACCCGGAGATCTACCCCTTTGACTTTCGCCGGACGGCCTTTGATCGATGGACTTCTGCACGTGGTTCCCATCGGCCAGCCCGTGGGAACACTTCAGAACAAGGCCTGGGACAAACCGACCACCAGATTCCCTCCGTGTGGGCCCGACGCGGCTGTTTCCCCCCTCCAAGTGCCGGCGGCAGCGCGGTCCGTGAAGGGGGTCACACTCCGGAGCCGCGTGCGGGGTGTTTGCACCTGCCACCACACTTCCAGACATGTATGAGGGCCCAGCGCAAGATTTGGTGGCATAGCTACCCCCCGAAGGCCCCCGGCCACACTAGTAGACATGCGAAGAACAATCCGCACAGAGGGAATTTTTCAGATACTTCTTCATCTCAAAAAAACTTGAAAAAATACCACACATCCTGTATCACATGTGCCAGCACCGTGTAAAAAATTCATGATTTTATCACCCTCCGGGTGTTCAGGAATATTCAAGCAGCACCGAAACCTGCAGGACGTCACTTCGGTGCCATCGCCGTCCGTGAGGGGGCCCACACTACGGAGACACGTATTGACTCTTCAGACATGCCACCACACCTTAAGACATGTATGAGGCCCCGGCGCGATGATCTGGTGGCATTGCTACCCCCCAAGGCCCCCGGCCTGCCTAACCCTGGCCCGTTGACCCGGAGATCTACCCCTTTGACTTTCGCCGGACGGCCTTTGATCGATGGACTTCTGCACGTGGTTCCCATCGGCCAGCCCGTGGGAACACTTCAGAACAAGGCCTGGGACAAACCGACCACCAGATTCCCTCCGTGTGGGCCCGACGCGGCTGTTTCCCCCCTCCAAGTGCCGGCGGCAGCGCGGTCCGTGAAGGGGGTCACACTCCGGAGCCGCGTGCGGGGTGTTTGCACCTGCCACCACACTTCCAGACATGTATGAGGGCCCAGCGCAAGATTTGGTGGCGTAGCTACCCCCCGAAGGCCCCCGGCCACACTAGTAGACATGCGAAGAACAATCCGCACAGAGGGAATTTTTCAGATACTTCTTCATCTCAAAAAAACTTGAAGAAATACCACACATCCTGTATCACATGTGCCAGCACCGTGTAAAAAAATCATTATTTTATCACCCTCCGGGTGTTCAGGAATATTCAAGCAGCACCGAAACCTGCATGACGTCACTTCGGTGCCATCGCCGTCCGTGAGGTGGGCCACATTACGGAGACGCGTATTGACTCTTCAGACATGCCACCACACTTTAAGACATGTATGAGGCCCCGGCGCGATGATCTGGTGGCATTGCTACCCCCCAAGGCCCCCGGCCTGCCTAACCCTGGCCCCGTTGACCCGGAGATCTACCCCTTTGACTTTCGCCGGACGGCCTTTGATCGATGGACTTCTGCACGTGGTTCCCATCGGCCAGCCCGTGGGAACACTTCAGAACAAGGCCTGGGACAAACCGACCACCAGATTCCCTCCGTGTGGGCCCGACGCGGCGGTTTCCCCCCTCCAAGTGGCGGCGGCAGCGCGGTCCGTGAAGGGGGTCACACTCCGGAGCCGCGTGCGGGGTGTTTGCACCTGCCACCACACTTCCAGACATGTATGAGGGCCCAGCGCAAGATTTGGTGGCATAGCTACCCCCCGAAGGCCCCCGGCCACACTAGTAGACATGCGAAGAACAATCCGCACAGAGGGAATTTTTCAGATACTTCTTCATCTAACAAAAACTTGAAAAAATACCACACATCCTGTATCACATGTGCCAGCACCGTGTAAAAAATTCATGATTTTATCACCCTCCGGGTGTTCAGGAATATTCAAGCAGCACCGAAACCTGCAGGACGTCACTTCGGTGCTATCGCCGTCCGTGAGGGGGCCCACACTACAGAGACACGTATTGACTCTTCAGACATGCCACCACACCTTAAGACATGTATGAGGCCCCGGCGCGATGATCTGGTGGCATTGCTACCCCCCAAGGCCCCCGGCCTGCCTAACCCTGGCCCGTTGACCCGGAGATCTACCCCTTTGACTTTCGCCGGACGGCCTTTGACCGATGGACTTCTGCCCCATGTTCCCATTGGCCAGCCCATGGGAACACTTCAGAACAAGGTCTGGGACAAACCGACCACCAGATTCCCTCCGAGTGGGCCCGACGCGGCTGTTTCCCCCCTCCAAGTGCCGGCGGCAGCGCGGTCCGTGAAGGGGGTCACACTCCGGAGCCGCGTGCGGGGTGTTTGCACCTGCCACCACACTTCCAGACATATATGAGGGCCCAACGCAAGATTTGGTGGCATAGCTACCCCCCGAAGGCCCCCGGCCACACTAGTAGACATGCGAAGAACAATCCGCACAGAGGGAATTTTTCAGATACTTCTTCATCTCAAAAAAACTTGAAAAAATACCACACATCCTGTATCACATGTGCCAGCACCGTGTAAAAAATTCATGATTTTATCACCCTCCGGGTGTTCAGGAATATTCAAGCAGCACCGAAACATGTAGGACGTCACTTCGGTGCCATCGCCATCTGTGAGGGGGCCCACACTACGGAGACGCGTATTGACTCTTTGGACATGCCATCTCACCTTAAGACATGTATGAGGCCCCGGCGCGATGATCTGGTGGCATTGCTACCCCCCAAGGCCACCGGCCTGCCTAACCCTGGCCCGTTGACCCGGAGATCTACCCCTTTGACTTTCGCCGGACGGCCTTTGACCGATGGACTTCTGCCCCTGGTTCCCATCGGCCAGACCTTGGGAACACTTCAGAACAAGGTCTGGGACAAACCGACCACCAGATTCCCTCCGTGTGGGCCCGACGCGGCTGTTTCCCCCCTCCAAGTGCCGGCGGCAGCGCGGTCCGTGAAGGGGGTCACACTCCGGAGCCGCGTGCAGGGTGTTTGCACCTCCCACCACACTTCCAGACATGTATGAGGGCCCAGCGCAAGATTTGGTGGCATAGCTACCCCCCGAAGGCCCCCGGCCACACTAGTAGACATGCGAAGAACAATCCGCACAGAGGGAATTTTTCAGATACTTCTTCATCTAAAAAAAACTTGAAAAAATACCACACATCCTGTATCACATGTGCCAGCACCGTGTAAAAAATTCATGATTTTATCACACTCCGGGTGTTCAGGAATATTCAAGCAGCACCGAAACCTGCATGACGTCACTTCGGTGCCATCGCCATCCGTGAGGTGGGCCACATTACGGAGACGCGTATTGACTCTTCAGACATGCCACCACACTTTAAGACATGTATGAGGCCCCGGCGCGATGATCTGGTGGCATTGCTACCCCCCAAGGCCCCCGGCCTGCCTAACCCTGGCCCGTTGACCCGGAGATCTACCCCTTTGACTTTCGCCGGACGGCCTTTGACCGATGGACTTCTGCCCCTGGTTCCCATCGGCCGGCCCGTGGGAACACTTCAGAACAAGGTCTGGGACAAACCGACCACCAGATTCCCTCCGTGTGGGCCCGACGCGGCTGTTTCCCCCCTCCAAGTGCCGGCGGCAGCGCGGTCCGTGAAGGGGGTCACACTCCGGAGCCTCGTGCGGGGTGTTTGCACCTCCCACCACACTTCCAGACATGTATGAGGGCCCAGCGCAAGATTTGGTGGCATAGCTACCCCCCGAAGGCCCCCGGCCACACTAGTAGACATGCGAAGAACAATAAGCACAGAGGGAATTTTTCAGATACTTCTTCATCTAAAAAAAACTTGAAAAAATACCACACATCCTGTATCACATGTGCCAGCACCGAGTAAAAAATTCATGATTTTATCACCCTCCGGGTGTTCAGGAATATTCAAGCAGCACCGAAACCTGCAGGACGTCACTTCGGTGCCATCGCCGAAAGTGAGGGGGCCCACACTACGGAGACACGTATTGTCTCTTCAGACATGCCACCACACCTTAAGACATGTATGAGGCCCCGACGCGATGATCTGGTGGCATTGCTACCCCCCAAGGCCCCCGGCCTGCCTAACCCTGGCCCCGTTGACCCGGAGATCTACCCCTTTGACTTTCGCCGGACGGCCTTTGACCGATGGACTTCTGCACCTGGTTCCCATCGGCCAGCCCGTGGGAACACTTCAGAACAAGGCCTGGGACAAACCGACCACCAGATTCCCTCCGTGTGGGCCCGACGCGGCTGTTTCCCCCCTCCAAGTGCCGGCGGCAGCGCGGTCCGTGAAGGGGGTCACACTCCGGAGCCGCGTGCGGGGTGTTTGCACCTGCCACCACACTTCCAGACATGTATGAGTGCCCAGCGCAAGATTTGGTGGCGTAGCTACCCCCCGAAGGCCCCCGGCCACACTAGTAGACATGCGAAGAACAATCCGCACAGAGGGAATTTTTCAGATACTTCTTCATCTCAAAAAAACTTGAAAAAATACCACACATCCTGTATCACATGTGCCAGCACCATGTAAAAAATTCATGATTTTATCACCCTCCGGGTGTTCAGGAATATTCAAGCAGCACCGAAACCTGCATGACGTCACTTCGGTGCCATCGCCGTCCGTGAAGTGGGCCACATTACGGAGACGCGTATTGACTCTTCAGACATGCCACCACACTTTAAGACATGTATGAGGCCCCGGCGCGATGATCTGGTGGCATTGCTACCCCCCAAGGCCCCCGGCCTGCCTAACCCTGGCCCCGTTGACCCGGATATCTACCCCTTTGACTTTCGCCGGACGGCCTTTGATCGATGGACTTCTGCACGTGGTTCCCATCGGCCAGCCCGTGGGAACACTTCAGAACAAGGCCTGGGACAAACCGACCACCAGATTCCCTCCGTGTGGGCCCGACGCGGCTGTTTCCCCCCTCCAAGTGCCGGCGGCAGCGCGGTCCGTGAAGGGGGTCACACTCCGGAGCCGCGTGCGGGGTGTTTGCACCTGCCACCACACTTCCAGACATGTATGAGGGCCCAGCGCAAGATTTGGTGGCATAGCTACCCCCCGAAGGCCCCCGGCCACACTAGTAGACATGCGAAGAACAATCCGCACAGAGGGAATTTTACAGATACTTCTTCATCTAAAAAAAACTTGAAAAAATACCACACATCCTGTATCACATGTGCCAGCACCGTGTAAAAAATTCATGATTTTATCACCCTCCGGGTGTTCAGGAATATTCAAGCAGCACCGAAACCTGCAGGACGTCACTTCGGTGCCATCGCCGTCCGTGAGGGGGCCCACACTACGGAGACACGTATTGACTCTTCAGACATGCCACCACACCTTAAGACATGTATGAGGCCCCGGCGCGATGATCTGGTGGCATTGCTACCCCCGAAGGCCCCCGGCCTGCCTAACCCTGGCCCGTTGACCCGGAGATCTACCCCTTTGACTTTCGCCGGACGGACTTTGACCGATGGACTTCTGCCCCTGGTTCCCATCGGCCAGCCCGTGGGAACACTTCAGAACAAGGTCTGGGACAAACCGACCACCAGATTCCCTCCGTGTGGGCCCGACGCGGCTGTTTCCCCCCTCCAAGTGCCGACGGCAGCGCGGTCCGTGAAGGGGGTCACACTCCGGAGCCGCGTGCGGGGTGTTTGCACCTGCCACCACACTTCCAGACATGTATGAGGGCCCAGCGCAAGATTTGGTGTCATAGCTACCCCCCGAAGGCCCCCGGCCACACTAGTAGACATGCGAAGAACAATCCGCACAGAGGGAATTTTTCAGATACTTGTTCATCTCAAAAAAACTTGAAAAAATACCACACATCCTGTATCACATGTGCCAGCACCGTGTAAAAAATTCATGATTTTATCACCCTCCGGGTGTTCAGGAATATTCAAGCAGCACCGAAACCTGCAGGATGTCACTTCGGTGCCATCGCCGTCTGTGAGGGGGCCCACACTACGGAGACGCGTATTGACTCTTCAGACATGCCACCTCACTTTAAGACATGTATGAGGCCCCAGCGCGATGATCTGGTGGCATTGCTACCCCCCAAGGCCCCCGGCCTGCCTAACCCTGGCCCGTTGACCCGGAGATCTACCCCTTTGACTTTCGCCGGACGGCCTTTGACCGATGGACTTCTGCCCCTGGTTCCCATCGGCCAGACCTTGGGAACACTTCAGAACAAGGTCTGGGACAAACCGACCACCAGATTCCCTCCGTGTGGGCCCGACGCGGCTGTTTCCCCCCTCCAAGTGCCGGCGGCAGCGCGGTCCGTGAAGGGGGTCAAACTCCGGAGCCGCGTGCGGGGTGTTTGCACCTCCCACCACACTTCCAGACATGTATCAGGGCCCAGCGCAAGATTTGGTGGCATAGCTACCCCCCGAAGGCCCCCGGCCACACTAGTAGACATGCGAAGAACATTCCGCACAGAGGGAATTTTTCAGATACTTCTTCATCTAAAAAAAACTTGAAAAAATACCACACATCCTGTATCACATGTGCCAGCACCGTGTAAAAAATTCATGATTTTATCACCCTCCGGGTGTTCAGGAATATTCAAGCAGCACCGAAACCTGCATGACGTCACTTCGGTGCCATCGCCGTCCGTGAGGTGGGCCACATTACGGAGACGCGTATTGACTCTTCAGACATGCCACCACACTTTAAGACATGTATGAGGCCCCGGCGCGATGATCTGGTGGCATTGCTACCCCCCAAGGCCCCCGGCCTGCCTAACCCTGGCCCCGTTGACCCGGAGATCTACCCCTTTGACTTTCGCCGGACGGCCTTTGATCGATGGACTTCTGCACGTGGTTCCCATCGGCCAGCCCATGGGAACACTTCAGAACAAGGCCTGGGACAAACCGACCACCAGATTCCCTCCGTGTGGGCCCGACGCGGCTGTTTCCCCCCTCCAAGTGCCGGCGGCAGCGCGGTCCGTGAAGGGGGTCACACTCCGGAGCCGCGTGCGGGGTGTTTGCACCTGCCACCACACTTCCAGACATGTATGAGGGCCCAGCGCAAGATTTGGTGGCATAGCTACCCCCCGAAGGCCCCCGGCCACACTAGTAGACATGCGAAGAACAATCCGCACAGAGGGAATTTTTCAGATACTTCTTCATCTCAAAAAAACTTGAAAAAATACCACACATCCTGTATCACATGTGCCAGCACCGTGTAAAAAATTCATGATTTTATCACCCTCCGGATGTTCAGGAATATTCAAGCAGCACCGAAACCTGCAGGACGTCACTTCGGTGCCATCGCCGTCCGTGAGGGGGCCCACACTACGGAGACACGTATTGACTCTTCAGACATGCCACCACACCTTAAGACATGTATGAGGCCCCGGCGCGATGATCTGGTGGCATTGCTACCCCCCAAGGCCCCCGGCCTGCCTAACCCTGGCCCGTTGACCCGGAGATCTACCCCTTTGACTTTCGCCGGACGGCCTTTGACCGATGGACTTCTGCACCTGGTTCCCATCGGCTAGCCCGTGGGAACACTTCAGAACTAGGCCTGGGACAAACCGACCACCAGATTCCCTCCGTGTGGGCCCGACGCGGCTGTTTCCCCCCTCCAAGTGCCGGCGGCAGCGCGGTCCGTGAAGGGGGTCACACTCCGGAGCCGCGTGCGGGGTGTTTGCACCTGCCACCACACTTCCAGACATGTATGAGGGCCCAGCGCAAGATTTGGTGGCGTAGCTACCCCCCGAAGGCCCCCGGCCACACTAGTAGACATGCGAAGAACAATCCGCACAGAGGGAATTTTTCAGATACTTCTTCATCTCAAAAAAACTTGAAGAAATACCACACATCCTGTATCACATGTGCCAGCACCGTGTAAAAAATTCATTATTTTATCACCCTCCGGGTGTTCAGGAATATTCAAGCAGCACCGAAACCTGCATGACGTCACTTCGGTGCCATCGCCGTCCGTGAGGTGGGCCACATTACGGAGACGCGTATTGACTCTTCAGACATGCCACCACACTTTAAGACATGTATGAGGCCCCGGCGCGATGATCTGGTGGCATTGCTACCCCCCAAGGCCCCCGGCCTGCCTAACCCTGGCCCCGTTGACCCGGAGATCTACCCCTTTGACTTTCGCCGGACGGCCTTTGATCGATGGACTTCTGCACGTGGTTCCCATCGGCCAGCCCGTGGGAACACTTCAGAACAAGGCCTGGGACAAACCGACCACCAGATTCCCTCCGTGTGGGCCCGACGCGGCTGTTTCCCCCCTCCAAGTGCCGGCGGCAGCGCGGTCCGTGAAGGGGGTCACACTCCGGAGCCGCGTGCGGGGTGTTTGCACCTGCCACCACACTTCCAGACATGTATGAGGGCCCAGCGCAAGATTTGGTGGCATAGCTACCCCCCGAAGGCCCCCGGCCACACTAGTAGACATGCGAAGAACAATCCGCACAGAGGGAATTTTTCAGATACTTCTTCATCTAACAAAAACTTGAAAAAATACCACACATCCTGTATCACATGTGCCAGCACCGTGTAAAAAATTCATGATTTTATCACCCTCCGGGTGTTCAGGAATATTCAAGCAGCACCGAAACCTGCAGGACGTCACTTCGGTGCCATCGCCGTCCGTGAGGGGGCCCACACTACAGAGACACGTATTGACTCTTCAGACATGCCACCACACCTTAAGACATGTATGAGGCCCCGGCGCGATGATCTGGTGGCATTGCTACCCCCCAAGGCCCCCGGCCTGCCTAACCCTGGCCCGTTGACCCGGAGATCTACCCCTTTGACTTTCGCCGGACGGCCTTTGACCGATGGACTTCTGCCCCATGTTCCCATCGGCCAGCCCATGGGAACACTTCAGAACAAGGTCTGGGACAAACCGACCACCAGATTCCCTCCGAGTGGGCCCGACGCGGCTGTTTCCCCCCTCCAAGTGCCGGCGGCAGCGCGGTCCGTGAAGGGGGTCACACTCCGGAGCCGCGTGCGGGGTGTTTGCACCTGCCACCACACTTCCAGACATATATGAGGGCCCAACGCAAGATTTGGTGGCATAGCTACCCCCCGAAGGCCCCCGGCCACACTAGTAGACATGCGAAGAACAATCCGCACAGAGGGAATTTTTCAGATACTTCTTCATCTCAAAAAAACTTGAAAAAATACCACACATCCTGTATCACATGTGCCAGCACCGTGTAAAAAATTCATGATTTTATCACCCTCCGGGTGTTCAGGAATATTCAAGCAGCACCGAAACATGTAGGACGTCACTTCGGTGCCATCGCCATCTGTGAGGGGGCCCACACTACGGAGACGCGTATTGACTCTTCGGACATGCCACCTCACCTTAAGACATGTATGAGGCCCCGGCGCGATGATCTGGTGGCATTGCTACCCCCCAAGGCCACCGGCCTGCCTAACCCTGGCCCGTTGACCCGGAGATCTAGCCCTTTGACTTTCGCCGGACGGCCTTTGACCGATGGACTTCTGCCCCTGGTTCCCATCGGCCAGACCTTGGGAACACTTCAGAACAAGGTCTGGGACAAACCGACCACCAGATTCCCTCCGTGTGGGCCCGACGCGGCTGTTTCCCCCCTCCAAGTGCCGGCGGCAGCGCGGTCCGTGAAGGGGGTCACACTCCGGAGCCGCGTGCAGGGTGTTTGCACCTCCCACCACACTTCCAGACATGTATGAGGGCCCAGCGCAAGATTTGGTGGCATAGCTACCCCCCGAAGGCCCCCGGCCACACTAGTAGACATGCGAAGAACAATCCGCACAGAGGGAATTTTTCAGATACTTCTTCATCTAAAAAAAACTTGAAAAAATACCACACATCCTGTATCACATGTGCCAGCACCGTGTAAAAAATTCATGATTTTATCACACTCCGGGTGTTCAGGAATATTCAAGCAGCACCGAAACCTGCATGACGTCACTTCGGTGCCATCGCCATCCGTGAGGTGGGCCACATTACGGAGACGCGTATTGACTCTTCAGACATGCCACCACACTTTAAGACATGTATGAGGCCCCGGCGCGATGATCTGGTGGCATTGCTACCCCCCAAGGCCCCCGGCCTGCCTAACCCTGGCCCGTTGACCCGGAGATCTACCCCTTTGACTTTCGCCGGACGGCCTTTGACCGATGGACTTCTGCCCCTGGTTCCCATCGGCCGGCCCGTGGGAACACTTCAGAACAAGGTCTGGGACAAACCGACCACCAGATTCCCTCCGTGTGGGCCCGACGCAGCTGTTTCCCCCCTCCAAGTGCCGGCGGCAGCGCGGTCCGTGAAGGGGGTCACACTCCGGAGCCTCGTGCGGGGTGTTTGCACCTCCCACCACACTTCCAGACATGTATGAGGGCCCAGCGCAAGATTTGGTGGCATTGCTACCCCCCGAAGGCCCCCGGCCACACTAGTAGACATGCGAAGAACAATAAGCACAGAGGGAATTTTTCAGATACTTCTTCATCTAAAAAAAACTTGAAAAAATACCACACATCCTGTATCACATGTGCCAGCACCGAGTAAAAAATTCATGATTTTATCACCCTCCGGGTGTTCAGGAATATTCAAGCAGCACCGAAACCTGCAGGACGTCACTTCGGTGCCATCGCCGAAAGTGAGGGGGCCCACACTACGGAGACACGTATTGACTCTTCAGACATGCCACCACACCTTAAGACATGTATGAGGCCCCGACGCGATGATCTGGTGGCATTGCTACCCCCCAAGGCCCCCGGCCTGCCTAACCCTGGCCCCGTTGACCCGGAGATCTACCCCTTTGACTTTCGCCGGACGGCCTTTGACCGATGGACTTCTGCACCTGGTTCCCATCGGCCAGCCCGTGGGAACACTTCAGAACAAGGCCTGGGACAAACCGACCACCAGATTCCCTCCGTGTGGGCCCGACGCGGCTGTTTCCCCCCTCCAAGTGCCGGCGGCAGCGCGGTCCGTGAAGGGGGTCACACTCCGGAGCCGCGTGCGGGGTGTTTGCACCTGCCACCACACTTCCAGGCATGTATGAGTGCCCAGCGCAAGATTTGGTGGCGTAGCTACCCCCCGAAGGCCCCCGGCCACACTAGTAGACATGCGAAGAACAATCCGCACAGAGGGAATTTTTCAGATACTTCTTCATCTCAAAAAAACTTGAAAAAATACCACACATCCTGTATCACATGTGCCAGCACCATGTAAAAAATTCATGATTTTATCACCCTCCGGGTGTTCAGGAATATTCAAGCAGCACCGAAACTTGCATGACGTCACTTCGGTGCCATCGCCGTCCGTGAAGTGGGCCACATTACGGAGACGCGTATTGACTCTTCAGACATGCCACCACACTTTAAGACATGTATGAGGCCCCGGCGCGATGATCTGGTGGCATTGCTACCCCCCAAGGCCCCCGGCCTGCCTAACCCTGGCCCCGTTGACCCGGATATCTACCCCTTTGACTTTCGCCGGACGGCCTTTGATCGATGGACTTCTGCACGTGGTTCCCATCGGCCAGCCCGTGGGAACACTTCAGAACAAGGCCTGGGACAAACCGACCACCAGATTCCCTCCGTGTGGGCCCGACACGGCTGTTTCCCCCCTCCAAGTGCCGGCGGCAGCGCGGTCCGTGAAGGGGGTCACACTCCGGAGCCGCGTGCGGGGTGTTTGCACCTGCCACCACACTTCCAGACATGTATGAGGGCCCAGCGCAAGATTTGGTGGCATAGCTACCCCCCGAAGGCCCCCGGCCACACTAGTAGACATGCGAAGAACAATCCGCACAGAGGGAATTTTACAGATACTTCTTCATCTAAAAAAAACTTGAAAAAATACCACACATCCTGTATCACATGTGCCAGCACCGTGTAAAAAATTCATGATTTTATCACCCTCCGGGTGTTCAGGAATATTCAAGCAGCACCGAAACCTGCAGGACGTCACTTCGGTGCCATCGCCGTCCGTGAGGGGGCCCACACTACGGAGACACGTATTGACTCTTCAGACATGCCACCACACCTTAAGACATGTATGAGGCCCCGGCGCGATGATCTGGTGGCATTGCTACCCCCGAAGGCCCCCGGCCTGCCTAACCCTGGCCCGTTGACCCGGAGATCTACCCCTTTGACTTTCGCCGGACGGACTTTGACCGATGGACTTCTGCCCCTGGTTCCCATCGGCCAGCCCGTGGGAACACTTCAGAACAAGGTCTGGGACAAACCGACCACCAGATTCCCTCCGTGTGGGCCCGACGCGGCTGTTTCCCCCCTCCAAGTGCCGACGGCAGCGCGGTCCGTGAAGGGGGTCACACTCCGGAGCCGCGTGCGGGGTGTTTGCACCTGCCACCACACTTCCAGACATGTATGAGGGCCCAGCGCAAGATTTGGTGTCATAGCTACCCCCCGAAGGCCCCCGGCCACACTAGTAGACATGCGAAGAACAATCCGCACAGAGGGAATTTTTCAGATACTTGTTCATCTCAAAAAAACTTGAAAAAATACCACACATCCTGTATCACATGTGCCAGCACCGTGTAAAAAATTCATGATTTTATCACCCTCCGGGTGTTCAGGAATATTCAAGCAGCACCGAAACCTGCAGGACGTCACTTCGGTGCCATCGCCGTCTGTGAGGGGGCCCACACTACGGAGACGCGTATTGACTCTTCAGACATGCCACCTCAGTTTAAGACATGTATGAGGCCCCAGCGCGATGATCTGGTGGCATTGCTACCCCCCAAGGCCCCCGGCCTGCCTAACCCTGGCCCGTTGACCCGGAGATCTACCCCTTTGACTTTCGCCGGACGGCCTTTGACCGATGGACTTCTGCCCCTGGTTCCCATCGGCCAGACCTTGGGAACACTTCAGAACAAGGTCTGGGACAAACCGACCACCAGATTCCCTCCGTGTGGGCCCGACGCGGCTGTTTCCCCCCTCCAAGTGCCGGCGGCAGCGCGGTCCGTGAAGGGGGTCACACTCCGGAGCCGCGTGCGGGGTGTTTGCACCTCCCACCACACTTCCAGACATGTATCAGGGCCCAGCGCAAGATTTGGTGGCATAGCTACCCCCCGAAGGCCCCCGGCCACACTAGTAGACATGCGAAGAACATTCCGCACAGAGGGAATTTTTCAGATACTTCTTCATCTAAAAAAAACTTGAAAAAATACCACACATCCTGTATCACATGTGCCAGCACCGAGTAAAAAATTCATGATTTTATCACCCTCCGGGTGTTCAGGAATATTCAAGCAGCACCGAAACCTGCAGGACGTCACTTCGGTGCCATCGCCGAAAGTGAGGGGGCCCACACTACGGAGACACGTATTGTCTCTTCAGACATGCCACCACACCTTAAGACATGTATGAGGCCCCGACGCGATGATCTGGTGGCATTGCTACCCCCCAAGGCCCCCGGCCTGCCTAACCCTGGCCCCGTTGACCCGGAGATCTACCCCTTTGACTTTCGCCGGACGGCCTTTGACCGATGGACTTCTGCACCTGGTTCCCATCGGCCAGCCCGTGGGAACACTTCAGAACAAGGCCTGGGACAAACCGACCACCAGATTCCCTCCGTGTGGGCCCGACGCGGCTGTTTCCCCCCTCCAAGTGCCGGCGGCAGCGCGGTCCGTGAAGGGGGTCACACTCCGGAGCCGCGTGCGGGGTGTTTGCACCTGCCACCACACTTCCAGGCATGTATGAGTGCCCAGCGCAAGATTTGGTGGCGTAGCTACCCCCCGAAGGCCCCCGGCCACACTAGTAGACATGCGAAGAACAATCCGCACAGAGGGAATTTTTCAGATACTTCTTCATCTCAAAAAAACTTGAAAAAATACCACACATCCTGTATCACATGTGCCAGCACCATGTAAAAAATTCATGATTTTATCACCCTCCGGGTGTTCAGGAATATTCAAGCAGCACCGAAACTTGCATGACGTCACTTCGGTGCCATCGCCGTCCGTGAAGTGGGCCACATTACGGAGACGCGTATTGACTCTTCAGACATGCCACCACACTTTAAGACATGTATGAGGCCCCGGCGCGATGATCTGGTGGCATTGCTACCCCCCAAGGCCCCCGGCCTGCCTAACCCTGGCCCGTTGACCCGGAGATCTACCCCTTTGACTTTCGCCGGACGGCCTTTGACCGATGGACTTCTGCCCCTGGTTCCCATCGGCCGGCCCGTGGGAACACTTCAGAACAAGGTCTGGGACAAACCGACCACCAGATTCCCTCCGTGTGGGCCCGACGCGGCTGTTTCCCCCCTCCAAGTGCCGGCGGCAGCGCGGTCCGTGAAGGGGGTCACACTCCGGAGCCTCGTGCGGGGTGTTTGCACCTCCCACCACACTTCCAGACATGTATGAGGGCCCAGCGCAAGATTTGGTGGCATTGCTACCCCCCGAAGGCCCCCGGCCACACTAGTAGACATGCGAAGAACAATAAGCACAGAGGGAATTTTTCAGATACTTCTTCATCTAAAAAAAACTTGAAAAAATACCACACATCCTGTATCACATGTGCCAGCACCGAGTAAAAAATTCATGATTTTATCACCCTCCGGGTGTTCAGGAATATTCAAGCAGCACCGAAACCTGCAGGACGTCACTTCGGTGCCATCGCCGAAAGTGAGGGGGCCCACACTACGGAGACACGTATTGACTCTTCAGACATGCCACCACACCTTAAGACATGTATGAGGCCCCGACGCGATGATCTGGTGGCATTGCTACCCCCCAAGGCCCCCGGCCTGCCTAACCCTGGCCCCGTTGACCCGGAGATCTACCCCTTTGACTTTCGCCGGACGGCCTTTGACCGATGGACTTCTGCACCTGGTTCCCATCGGCCAGCCCGTGGGAACACTTCAGAACAAGGCCTGGGACAAACCGACCACCAGATTCCCTCCGTGTGGGCCCGACGCGGCTGTTTCCCCCCTCCAAGTGCCGGCGGCAGCGCGGTCCGTGAAGGGGGTCACACTCCGGAGCCGCGTGCGGGGTGTTTGCACCTGCCACCACACTTCCAGGCATGTATGAGTGCCCAGCGCAAGATTTGGTGGCGTAGCTACCCCCCGAAGGCCCCCGGCCACACTAGTAGACATGCGAAGAACAATCCGCACAGAGGGAATTTTACAGATACTTCTTCATCTCAAAAAAACTTGAAAAAATACCACACATCCTGTATCACATGTGCCAGCACCGTGTAAAAAATTCATGATTTTATCACCCTCCGGGTGTTCAGGAATATTCAAGCAGCACCGAAACCTGCAGGACGTCACTTCGGTGCCATCGCCGTCCGTGAGGGGGCCCACACTACGGAGACACGTATTGACTCTTCAGACATGCCACCACACCTTAAGACATGTATGAGGCCCCGGCGCGATGATCTGGTGGCATTGCTACCCCCGAAGGCCCCCGGCCTGCCTAACCCTGGCCCGTTGACCCGGAGATCTACCCCTTTGACTTTCGCCGGACGGACTTTGACCGATGGACTTCTGCCCCTGGTTCCCATCGGCCAGCCCGTGGGAACACTTCAGAACAAGGTCTGGGACAAACCGACCACCAGATTCCCTCCGTGTGGGCCCGACGCGGCTGTTTCCCCCCTCCAAGTGCCGACGGCAGCGCGGTCCGTGAAGGGGGTCACACTCCGGAGCCGCGTGCGGGGTGTTTGCACCTGCCACCACACTTCCAGACATGTATGAGGGCCCAGCGCAAGATTTGGTGTCATAGCTACCCCCCGAAGGCCCCCGGCCACACTAGTAGACATGCGAAGAACAATCCGCACAGAGGGAATTTTTCAGATACTTGTTCATCTCAAAAAAACTTGAAAAAATACCACACATCCTGTATCACATGTGCCAGCACCGTGTAAAAAATTCATGATTTTATCACCCTCCGGGTGTTCAGGAATATTCAAGCAGCACCGAAACCTGCAGGACGTCACTTCGGTGCCATCGCCGTCTGTGAGGGGGCCCACACTACGGAGACGCGTATTGACTCTTCAGACATGCCACCACACCTTAAGACATGTATGAGGCCCCGGCGCGATGATCTCGTGGCATTGCTACCCCCCAAGGCCCCCGGCCTGCCTAACCCTGGCCCGTTGACCCGGAGATCTACCCCTTTGACTTTCGCCGGACGGCCTTTGACCGATGGACTTCTGCCCCTGGTTCCCATCGGCCAGCCCGTGGGAACACTTCAGAACAAGGTCTGGGACAAACCGACCACCAGATTCCCTCCGTGTGGGCCCGACGCGGCTGTTTCCCCCCTCCAAGTGCCGGCGGCAGCGCGGTCCGTGAAGGGGGTCACACTCCGGAGCCGCGTGCGGGGTGTTTGCACCTCCCACCACACTTCCAGACATGTATGAGGGCCCAGCGCAAGATTTGGTGGCATAGCTACCCCCGAAGGCCCCCGGCCACACTAGTAGACATGCGAAGAACAATACGCACAGAGGGAATTTTTCAGATACTTCTTCATCTAAAAAAAACTTGAAAAAATACCACACATCCTGTATCACATGTGCCAGCACCGAGTAAAAAATTCATGATTATATCACCCTCCGGGTGTTCAGGAATATTCAAGCAGCACCGAAACCTGCAGGACGTCACTTCGGTGCCATCGCCGAAAGTGAGGGGGCCCACACTACGGAGACACGTATTGACTCTTCAGACATGCCACCACACCTTAAGACATGTATGAGGCCCCGACGCGATGATCTGGTGGCATTGCTACCCCCCAAGGCCCCCGGCCTGCCTAACCCTGGCCCCGTTGACCCGGAGATCTACCCCTTTGACTTTCGCCGGACGGCCTTTGACCGATGGACTTCTGCACCTGGTTCCCATCGGCCAGCCCGTGGGAACACTTCAGAACAAGGCCTGGGACAAACCGACCACCAGATTCCCTCCGTGTGCGCCCGACGCGGCTGTTTCCCCCCTCCAAGTGCCGGCGGCAGCGCGGTCCGTGAAGGGGGTCACACTCCGGAGCCGCGTGCGGGGTGTTTGCACCTGCCACCACACTTCCAGGCATGTATGAGTGCCCAGCGCAAGATTTGGTGGCGTAGCTACCCCCCGAAGGCCCCCGGCCACACTAGTAGACATGCGAAGAACAATCCGCACAGAGGGAATTTTTCAGATACTTCTTCATCTCAAAAAAACTTGAAAAAATACCACACATCCTGTATCACATGTGCCAGCACCATGTAAAAAATTCATGATTTTATCACCCTCCGGGTGTTCAGGAATATTCAAGCAGCACCGAAACTTGCATGACGTCACTTCGGTGCCATCGCCGTCCGTGAAGTGGGCCACATTACGGAGACGCGTATTGACTCTTCAGACATGCCACCACACTTTAAGACATGTATGAGGCCCCGGCGCGATGATCTGGTGGCATTGCTACCCCCCAAGGCCCCCGGCCTGCCTAACCCTGGCCCGTTGACCCGGAGATCTACCCCTTTGACTTTCGCCGGACGGCCTTTGACCGATGGACTTCTGCCCCTGGTTCCCATCGGCCGGCCCGTGGGAACACTTCAGAACAAGGTCTGGGACAAACCGACCACCAGATTCCCTCCGTGTGGGCCCGACGCGGCTGTTTCCCCCCTCCAAGTGCCGGCGGCAGCGCGGTCCGTGAAGGGGGTCACACTCCGGAGCCGCGTGCGGGGTGTTTGCACCTGCCACCACACTTCCAGACATGTATGAGGGCCCATCGCAAGATTTGGTGGCATAGCTACCCCCCGAAGGCCCCCGGCCACACTAGTAGACATGCGAAGAACAATAAGCACAGAGGGAATTTTTCAGATACTTCTTCATCTAAAAAAAACTTGAAAAAATACCACACATCCTGTATCACATGTGCCAGCACCGAGTAAAAAATTCATGATTTTATCACCCTCCGGGTGTTCAGGAATATTCAAGCAGCACCGAAACCTGCAGGACGTCACTTCGGTGCCATCGCCGAAAGTGAGGGGGCCCACACTACGGAGACACGTATTGACTCTTCAGACATGCCACCACACCTTAAGACATGTATGAGGCCCCGACGCGATGATCTGGTGGCATTGCTACCCCCCAAGGCCCCCGGCCTGCCTAACCCTGGCCCCGTTGACCCGGAGATCTACCCCTTTGACTTTCGCCGGACGGCCTTTGACCGATGAACTTCTGCACCTGGTTCCCATCGGCCAGCCCGTGGGAACACTTCAGAACAAGGCCTGGGACAATCCGACCACCAGATTCCCTCCGTGTGGGCCCGACGCGGCTGTTTCCCCCCTCCAAGTGCCGGCGGCAGCGCGGTCCGTGAAGGGGGTCACACTCCGGAGCCGCGTGCGGGGTGTTTGCACCTGCCAACACACTTCCAGACATGTATGAGGGCCCAGCGCAAGATTTGGTGGCGTAGCTACCCCCCGAAGGCCCCCGGCCACACTAGTAGACATGCGAAGAACAATCCGCACAGAGGGAATTTTTCAGATACTTCTTCATCTCAAAAAAACTTGAAAAAATACCACACATCCTGTATCACATGTGCCAGCACCGTGTAAAAAATTCATGATTTTATCACCCTCCGGGTGTTCAGGAATATTCAAGCAGCACCGAAACCTGCATGACGTCACTTCGGTGCCATCGCCGTCCGTGAAGTGGGCCACATTACGGAGACGCGTATTGACTCTTCAGACATGCCACCACACTTTAAGACATGTATGAGGCCCCGGCGCGATGATCTGGTGGCATTGATACCCCTCAAGGCCCCCGGCCTGCCTAACCCTGGCCCCGTTGACCCGGATATCTACCCCTTTGACTTTCGCCGGACGGCCTTTGATCGATGGACTTCTGCACGTGGTTCCCATCGGCCAGCCCGTGGGAACACTTCAGAACAAGGCCTGGGACAAACCGACCACCAGATTCCCTCCGTGTGGGCCCGACGCGGCTGTTTCCCCCCTCCAAGTGCCGGCGGCAGCGCGGTCCGTGAAGGGGGTCACACTCCGGAGCCGCGTGCAGGGTGTTTGCACCTACCACCACACTTCCAGACATGTATGAGGGCCCAGCGCAAGATTTGGTGGCATAGCTACCCCCCGAAGGCCCCCGGCCACACTAGTAGACATGCGAAGAACAATCCGCACAGAGGGAATTTTTCAGATACTTCTTCATCTCAAAAAAACTTGAAAAAATACCACACATCCTGTATCACATGTGCCAGCACCGTGTAAAAAATTCATGATTTTATCACCCTCCGGGTGTTCAGGAATATTCAAGCAGCACCGAAACCTGCAGGACGTCACTTCGGTGCCATCGCCATCCGTGAGGGGGCCCACACTACGGAGACGCGTATTGACTCTTCAGACATGCCACCTCACCTTAAGACATGTATGAGGCCCCGGCGCGATGATCTGGTGGCATTGCTACCCCCCAAGGCCCCCGGCCTGCCTAACCCTGGCCCGTTGACCCGGAGATCTACCCCTTTGAGTTTCGCCGGACGGCCTTTGACCGATGGACTTCTGCCCCTGGTTCCCATCGGCCAGCCCGTGGGAACACTTCAGAACAACGTCTGGGACAAACCGACCACCAGATTCCCTCCGTGTGGGCCCGACGCGGCTGTTTCCCCCCTCCAAGTGCCGGCGGCAGCGCGGTCCGTGAAGGGGGTCACACTCCGGAGCCGCGTGCGGGGTGTTTGCACCTCCCACCACACTTCCAGACATGTATGAGGGCCCAGCGCAAGATTTGGTGGCATAGCTACCCCCCGAAGGCCCCCGGCCACACTAGTAGACATGCGAAGAACAATCCGCACAGAGGGAATTTTTCAGATACTTCTTCATCTAAAAAAAACTTGAAAAAATACCACACATCATGTATCACATGTGCCAGCACCGTGTAAAAAATTCATGATTTTATCACCCTCCGGGTGTTCAGGAATATTCAAGCAGCACCGAAACCTGCAGGCCGTCACTTCGGTGCCATCGCCGTCCGTGAGGGGGCCCACACTACAGAGACGCGTATTGACTCTTCAGACATGCCACCACACCTTAAGACATGTATGAGGCCCCGGCGCGATGATCTGGTGGCATTGCTACCCCCCAAGGCCCCCGGCCTGCCTAACCCTGGCCCGTTGACCCGGAGATCTACCCCTTTGACTTTCGCCGGACGGACTTTGACCGATGGACTTCTGCCCCTGGTTCCCATCGGCCAGCCCGTGGGAACACTTCAGAACAAGGTCTGGGACAAACCGACCACCAGATTCCCTCCGTGTGGGCCCGACGCGGCTGTTTCCCCCCTCCAAGTGCCGGCGGCAGCGCGGTCCGTGAAGGGGGTCACACTCCGGAGCCGCGTGCGGGGTGTTTGCACCTCCCACCACACTTCCAGACATGTATGAGGGCCCAGCGCAAGATTTGGTGGCATAGCTACCCCCCGAAGGCCCCCGGCCACACTAGTAGACATGCGAAGAACAATACGCACAGAGGGAATTTTTCAGATACTTCTTCATCTAAAAAAACTTGAAAAAATTCCACACATCCTGTATCACATGTGCCAGCACCGAGTAAAAAATTCATGATTTTATCACCCTCCGGGTGTTCAGGAATATTCAAGCAGCACCGAAACCTGCAGGACGTCACTTCGGTGCCATCGCCGAAAGTGAGGGGGCCCACACTACGGAGACACGTATTGACTCTTCAGAGATGCCACCACACCTTAAGACATGTATGAGGCCCCGACGCGATGATCTGGTGGCATTGCTACCCCCCAAGGCCCCCGGCCTGCCTAACCCTGGCCCCGTTGACCCGGAGAATAACCCCTTTGACTTTCGCCGGACGGCCTTTGACCGATGGACTTCTGCACCTGGTTCCCATCGGCCAGCCCGTGGGAACACTTCAGAACAAGGCCTGGGACAAACCGACCACCAGATTCCCTCCGTGTGGGCCCGACGCGGCTGTTTCCCCCCTCCAAGTGCCGGCGGCAGCGCGGTCCGTGAAGGGGGTCACACACCGGAGCCGCGTGCGGGGTGTTTGCACCTGCCACCACACTTCCAGACATGTATGAGGGCCCAGCGCAAGATTTGGTGGCGTAGCTACCCCCCGAAGGCCCCCGGCCACACTAGTAGACATGCGAAGAACAATCCGCACAGAGGGAATTTTTCAGATACTTCTTCATCTCAAAAAAACTTGAAAAAATACCACACATCCTGTATCACATGTGCCAGCACCGTGTAAAAAATTCATGATGTTATCACCCTCCGGGTGTTCAGGAATATTCAAGCAGCACCGAAACCTGCATGACGTCACTTCGGTGCCATCGCCGTCCGTGAAGTGGGCCACATTACGGAGACGCGTATTGACTCTTCAGACATGCCACCACACTTTAAGACATGTATGAGGCCCCGGCGCGATGATCTGGTGGCATTGCTACCCCCCAAGGCCCCCGGCCTGCCTAACCCTGGCCCCGTTGACCCGGATATCTACCCCTTTGACTTTCGCCGGACGGCCTTTGATCGATGGACTTCTGCACGTGGTTCCCATCGGCCAGCCCGTGGGAACACTTCAGAACAAGGCCTGGGACAAACCGACCACCAGATTCCCTCCGTGTGGGCCCGACGCGGCTGTTTCCCCCCTCCAAGTGCCGGCGGCAGCGCGGTCCGTGAAGGGGGTCACACTCCGGAGCCGCGTGCGGGGTGTTTGCACCTGCCACCACACTTCCAGACATGTATGAGGGCCCAGCGCAAGATTTGGTGGCATAGCTACCCCCCGAAGGCCCCCGGCCACACTAGTAGACATGCGAAGAACAATCCGCACAGAGGGAATTTTTCAGATACTTCTTCATCTCAAAAAAACTTGAAAAAATACCACACATCCTGTATCACATGTGCCAGCACCGTGTAAAAAATTCATGATTTTATCACCCTCCGGGTGTTCAGGAATATTCAAGCAGCACCGAAACCTGCAGGACGTCACTTCGGTGCCATCGCCGTCCGTGAGGGGGCCCACACTACGGAGACACGTATTGACTCTTCAGACATGCCACCACACCTTAAGACATGTATGAGGCCTCGGCGCGATGATCTGGTGGCATTGCTACCCCCCAAGGCCCCCGGCCTGCCTAACCCTGGCCCGTTGACCCGGAGATCTACCCCTTTGACTTTCGCCGGACGGCCTTTGACCGATGGACTTCTGCCCCTGGTTCCCATCGGCCAGCCCGTGGGAACACTTCAGAACAAGGTCTGGGACAAACCGACCACCAGATTCCCTCCGTGTGGGCCCGACGCGGCTGTTTCCCCCCTCCAAGTGCCGGCGGCAGCGCGGTCCGTGAAGGGGGTCACACTCCGGAGCCGCGTGCGGGGTGTTTGCACCTGCCACCACACTTCCAGACATATATGAGGGCCCAGCGCAAGATTTGGTGGCATAGCTACCCCCCGAAGGCCCCCGGCCACACTAGTAGACATGCGAAGAACAATCCGCACAGAGGGAATTTTTCAGATACTTCTTCATCTCAAAAAAACTTGAAAAAATACCACACATCCTGTATCACATGTGCCAGCACCGTGTAAAAAATTCATGATTTTATCACCCTCCGGGTGTTCAGGAATATTCAAGCAGCACCGAAACCTGCAGGACGTCACTTCGGTGCCATCGCCATCTGTGAGGGGGCCCACACTACGGAGACGCGTATTGACTCTTCAGACATGCCACCTCACCTTAAGACATGTATGAGGCCCCGGCGCGATGATCTGGTGGCATTGCTACCCCCCAAGGCCCCCGGCCTGCCTAACCCTGGCCCGTTGACCCGGAGATCTACCCCTTTGACTTTCGCCGGACGGCCTTTGACCGATGGACTTCTGCCCCTGGTTCCCATCGGCCAGACCTTGGGAACACTTCAGAACAAGGTCTGGGACAAACCGACCACCAGATTCCCTCCGTGTGGGCCCGACGCGGCTGTTTCCCCCCTCCAAGTGCCGGCGGCAGCGCGGTCCGTGATGGGGGTCACACTCCGGAGCCGCGTGCGGGGTGTTTGCACCTCCCACCACACTTCCAGACATGTATGAGGGCCCAGCGCAAGATTTGGTGGCATAGCTACCCCCCGAAGGCCCCCGGCCACACTAGAAGACATGCGAAGAACAATCCGCACAGAGGGAATTTTTCAGATACTTCTTCATCTCAAAAAAACTTGAAAAAATACCACACATCCTGTATCACATGTGCCAGCACCGTGTAAAAAATTCATGATTTTATCACCCTCCGGGTGTTCAGGAATATTCAAGCAGCACCGAAACCTGCATGACGTCACTTCGGTGCCATCGCCGTCCGTGAGGTGGGCCACATTACGGAGACGCGTATTGACTCTTCAGACATGCCACCACACTTTAAGACATGTATGAGGCCCCGGCGCGATGATCTGGTGGCATTGCTACCCCCCAAGGCCCCCGGCCTGCCTAACCCTGGCCCCGTTGACCCGGAGATCTACCCCTTTGACTTTCGCCGGACGGCCTTTGATCGATGGACTTCTGCACGTGGTTCCCATCGGCCAGCCCGTGGGAACACTTCAGAACAAGGCCTGGGACAAACCGACCACCAGATTCCCTCCGTGTGGGCCCGACGCGGCTGTTTCCCCCCTCCAAGTGCCGGCGGCAGCGCGGTCCGTGAAGGGGGTCACACTCCGGAGCCGCGTGCGAGGTGTTTGCACCTGCCACCACACTTCCAGACATGTATGAGGGCCCAGCGCAAGATTTGGTGGCATAGCTACCCCCCGAAGGCCCCCGGCCACACTAGTAGACATGCGAAGAACAATCCGCACAGAGGGAATTTTTCAGATACTTCTTCATCTAAAAAAAACTTGAAAAAATACCACACATCCTGTATCACATGTGCCAGCACCGTGTAAAAAATTCATGATTTTATCACCCTCCGGGTGTTCAGGAATATTCAAGCAGCACCGAAACCTACAGGACGTCACTTCGGTGCCATCGCCGTCCGTGAGGGGGCCCACACTACGGAGACACGTATTGACTCTTCAGACATGCCACCACACCTTAAGACATGTATGAGGCCCCGGCGCGATGATCTGGTGGCATTGCTACCCGCGAAGGCCCCCGGCCTGCCTAACCCTGGCCCGTTGACCCGGAGATCTACCCCTTTGACTTTCGCCGGACGGCCTTTGACCGATGGACTTCTGCCCCTGGTTCCCATCGGCCAGCCCGTGGGAACACTTCAGAACAAGGTCTGGGACAAACCGACCACCAGATTCCCTCCGTGTGGGCCCGACGCGGCTGTTTCCCCCCTCCAAGTGCCGGCGGCAGCGCGGTCCGTGAAGGGGGTCACACTCCGGAGCCGCGTGCGGGGTGTTTGCACCTGCCACCACACTTCCAGACATCTATGAGGGCCCAGCGCAAGATTTGGTGGCATAGCTACCCCCCGAAGGCCCCCGGCCACACTAGTAGACATGCGAAGAACAATCCGCACAGAGGGAATTTTTCAGATACTTCTTCATCTCAAAAAAACTTGAAAAAATACCACACATCCTGTATCACATGTGCCAGCACCGTGTAAAAAATTCATGATTTTATCACCCTCCGGGTGTTCAGGAATATTCAAGCAGCACCGAAACCTGCAGGACGTCACTTCGGTGCCATCGCCATCTGTGAGGGGGCCCACACTACGGAGACGCGTATTGACTCTTCAGATATGCCACCTCACCTTAAGACATGTATGAGGCCCCGGCGCGATGATCTGGTGGCATTGCTACCCCCCAAGGCCCCCGGCCTGCCTAACCCTGGCCCGTTGACCCGGAGATCTACCCCTTTGACTTTCGCCGGACGGCCTTTGACCGATGGACTTCTGCCCCTGGTTCCCATCGGCCAGACCTTGGGAACACTTCAGAACAAGGTCTGGGACAAACCGACCACCAGATTCCCTCCGTGTGGGCCCGACGCGGCTGTTTCCCCCCTCCAAGTGCCGGCGGCAGCGCGGTCCGTGATGGGGGTCACACTCCGGAGCCGCGTGCGGGGTGTTTGCACCTCCCACCACACTTCCAGACATGTATGAGGGCCCAGCGCAAGATTTGGTGGCATAGCTACCCCCCGAAGGCCCCCGGCCACACTAGTAGACATGCGAAGAACAATCCGCACAGAGGGAATTTTTCAGATACTTCTTCATCTAAAAAAAACTTGAAAAAATACCACACATCATGTATCACATGTGCCAGCACCGTGTAAAAAATTCATGATTTTATCACCCTCCGGGTGTTCAGGAATATTCAAGCAGCACCGAAACCTACAGGACGTCACTTCGGTGCCATCGCCGTCCGTGAGGGGACCCACACTACGGAGACGCGTATTGACTCTTCAGACATGCCACCACACCTTAAGACATGTATGAGGCCCCGGCGCGATGATCTGGTGGCATTGCTACCCCCCAAGGCCCCCGGCCTGCCTAACCCTGGCCCCGTTGACCCGGAGATCTACCCCTTTGACTTTCGCCGGACGGCCTTTGACCGATGGACTTCTGCCCCTGGTTCCCATCGGCCAGCCCGTGGGAACACTTCAGAACAAGGTCTGGGACAAACCGACCACCAGATTCCCTCCGTGTGGGCCCGACGCGGCTGTTTCCCCCCTCCAAGTGCCGGCGGCAGCGCGGTCCGTGAAGGGGGTCACACTCCGGAGCCGCGTGCGGCGTGTTTGCACCTCCCACCACACTTCCAGACATGTATGAGGGCCCAGCGCAAGATTTGGTGGTATAGCTACCCCCCGAAGGCCCCCGGCCACACTAGTAGACATGCGAAGAACAATACGCACAGAGGGAATTTTTCAGATACTTCTTCATCTAAAAAAAACTTGAAAAAATACCACACATCCTGTATCACATGTGCCAGCACCGAGTAAAAAATTCATGATTATATCACCCTCCGGGTGTTCAGGAATATTCAAGCAGCACCGAAACCTGCAGGACGTCACTTCGGTACCATCGCCGAAAGTGAGGGGGCCCACACTACGGAGACACGTATTGACTCTTCAGACATGCCACCACACCTTAAGACATGTATGAGGCCCCGACGCGATGATCTGGTGGCATTGCTACCCCCCAAGGCCCCCGGCCTGCCTAACCCTGTCCCCGTTGACCCGGAGATCTACCCCTTTGACTTTCGCCGGACGGCCTTTGACCGATGGACTTCTGCACCTGGTTCCCATCGGCCAGCCCGTGGGAACACTTCAGAACAAGGCCTGGGACAAACCGACCACCAGATTCCCTCCGTGTGGGCCCGACGCGGCTGTTTCCCCCCTCCAAGTGCCGGCGGCAGCGCGGTCCGTGAAGGGGGTCACACTCCGGAGCCGCGTGCGGCGTGTTTGCACCTCCCACCACACTTCCAGACATGTATGAGGGCCCAGCGCAAGATTTGGTGGTATAGCTACCCCCCGAAGGCCCCCGGCCACACTAGTAGACATGCGAAGAACAATACGCACAGAGGGAATTTTTCAGATACTTCTTCATCTAAAAAAAACTTGAAAAAATACCACACATCCTGTATCACATGTGCCAGCACCGAGTAAAAAATTCATGATTATATCACCCTCCGGGTGTTCAGGAATATTCAAGCAGCACCGAAACCTGCAGGACGTCACTTCGGTACCATCGCCGAAAGTGAGGGGGCCCACACTACGGAGACACGTATTGACTCTTCAGACATGCCACCACACCTTAAGACATGTATGAGGCCCCGACGCGATGATCTGGTGGCATTGCTACCCCCCAAGGCCCCCGGCCTGCCTAACCCTGTCCCCGTTGACCCGGAGATCTACCCCTTTGACTTTCGCCGGACGGCCTTTGACCGATGGACTTCTGCACCTGGTTCCCATCGGCCAGCCCGTGGGAACACTTCAGAACAAGGCCTGGGACAAACCGACCACCAGATTCCCTCCGTGTGCGCCCTACGCGGCTGTTTCCCCCCTCCAAGTGCCGGCGGCAGCGCGGTCCGTGAAGGGGGTCACACTCCGGAGCCGCGTGCGGGGTGTTTGCACCTGCCACCACACTTCCAGACATGTATGAGGGCCCAGCGCAAGATTTGGTGGCATAGCTACCCCCCGAAGGCCCCCGGCCACACTAGTAGACATGCGAAGAACAATCCGCACAGAGGGAATTTTTCAGATACTTCTTCATCTAAAAAAAACTTGAAAAAATACCACACATCCTGTATCACATGTGCCAGCACCGTGTAAAAAATTCATGATTTTATCACCCTCCGGGTGTTCAGGAATATTCAAGCAGCACCGAAACCTGCAGGACGTCACTTCGGTGCCATCGCCGTCCGTGAGGGGGCCCACACTACGGAGACATGTATTGACTCTTCAGACATGCCACCACACCTTAAGACATGTATGAGGCCCCGGCGCAATGATCTGGTGGCATTGCTACCCCCCAAGGCCCCCGGCCTGCCTAACCCTGGCCCGTTGACCCGGAGATCTACCCCTTTGACTTTCGCCGGACGGCCTTTGACCGATGGACTTCTGCCCCTGGATCCCATCGGCCAGCCCGTGGGAACACTTCAGAACAAGGTCTGGGACAAACCGACCACCAGATTCCCTCCGTGTGGGCCCGACGCGGCTGTTTCCCCCCTCCAAGTGCCGGCGGCAGCGCGGTCCGTGAAGGGGGTCACACTCCGGAGCCGCGTGCGGGGTGTTTGCACCTGCCACCACACTTCCAGACATATATGAGGGCCCAGCGCAAGATTTGGTGGCATAGCTACCCCCCGAAGGCCCCCGGCCACACTAGTAGACATGCGAAGAACAATCCGCACAGAGGGAATTTTTCAGATACTTCTTCATCTAAAAAAAACTTGAAAAAATACCACACATCCTGTATCACATGTGCCAGCACCGTGTAAAAAATTCATGATTTTATCACCCTCCGGGTGTTCAGGAATATTCAAGCAGCACCGAAACCTGCAGGACGTCACTTCGGTGCCATCGCCGTCCGTGAGGGGGCCCACACTACGGAGACACGTATTGACTCTTCAGACATGCCACCACACCTTAAGACATGTATGAGGCCCCGGCGCGATGATCTGGTGGCATTGCTACCCCCGAAGGCCCCCGGCTTGCCTAACCCGCGCCCGTTGACCCGGAGATCTACCCCTTTGACTTTCGCCGGACGGCCTTTGACCGATGGACTTCTGCCCCTGGTTCCCATCGGCCAGCCCGTGGGAACACTTCAGAACAAGGTCTGGGACAAACCGACCACCAGATTCCCTCCGTGTGGGCCCGACGCGGCTGTTTCCCCCCTCCAAGTGCCGGCGGCAGCGCGGTCCGTGAAGGGGGTCACACTCCGGAGCCGCGTGCGGGGTGTTTGCACCTGCCACCACACTTCCAGACATATATGAGGGCCCAGCGCAAGATTTGGTGGCATAGCTACCCCCCGAAGGCCCCCGGCCACACTAGTAGACATGCGAAGAACAATCCGCACAGTGGGAATTTTTCAGATACTTCTTCATCTCAAAAAAACTTGAAAAAATACCACACATCCTGTATCACATGTGCCAGCACCGTGTAAAAAATTCATGATTTTATCACCCTCCGGGTGTTCAGGAATATTCAAGCAGCACCGAAACCTGCAGGACGTCACTTCGGTGCCATCGCCATCTGTGAGGGGGCCCACACTACGGAGACGCGTATTGACTCTTCAGACATGCCACCTCACCTTAAGACATGTATGAGGCCCCGGCGCGATGATCTGGTGGCATTGCTACCCCCCAAGGCCCCCGGCCTGCCTAACTCTGGCCCGTTGACCCGGAGATCTACCCCTTTGACTTTCGCCGGACGGCCTTTGACCGATGGACTTCTGCCCCTGGTTCCCATCGGCCAGACCTTGGGAACACTTCAGAACAAGGTCAGGGACAAACCGACCACCAGATTCCCTCCGTGTGGGCCCGACGCGGCTGTTTCCCCCCTCCAAGTGCCGGCGGCAGCGCGGTCCGTGATGGGGGTCACACTCCGGAGCCGCGTGCGGGGTGTTTGCACCTCCCACCACACTTCCAGACATGTATGTGGGCCCAGCGCAAGATTTGGTGGCATAGCTACCCCCCGAAGGCCCCCGGCCACACTAGTAGACATGCGAAGAACAATCCGCACAGAGGGAATTTTTCAGATACTTCTTCATCTAAAAAAAACTTGAAAAAATACCACACATCATGTATCACATGTGCCAGCACCGTGTAAAAAATTCATGATTTTATCACCCTCCGGGTGTTCAGGAATATTCAAGCAGCACCGAAACCTGCAGGACGTCACTTCGGTGCCATCGCCGTCCATGAGGGGGCCCACACTACGGAGACGCGTATTGACTCTTCAGACATGCCACCACACCTTAAGACATGTATGAGGCCCCGGCGCGATGATCTCGTGGCATTGCTACCCCCCAAGGCCCCCGGCCTGCCTAACCCTGGCCCGTTGACCCGGAGATCTACCCCTTTGACTTTCGCCGGACGGCCTTTGACCGATGGACTTCTGCCCCTGGTTCCCATCGGCCAGCCCGTGGGAACACTTCAGAACAAGGTCTGGGACAAACCGACCACCAGATTCCCTCCGTGTGGGCCCGACGCGGCTGTTTCCCCCCTCCAAGTGCCGGCGGCAGCGCGGTCCGTGATGGGGGTCACACTCCGGAGCCGCGTGCGGGGTGTTTGCACCTCCCACCACACTTCCAGACATGTATGAGGGCCCAGCGCAAGATTTGGTGGCATAGCTACCCCCCGAAGGCCCCCGGCCACACTAGTAGACATGCGAAGAACAATCCGCACAGAGGGAATTTTTCAGATACTTCTTCATCTAAAAAAAACTTGAAAAAATACCACACATCATGTATCACATGTGCCAGCACCGTGTAAAAAATTCATGATTTTATCACCCTCCGGGTGTTCAGGAATATTCAAGCAGCACCGAAACCTACAGGACGTCACTTCGGTGCCATCGCCGTCCGTGAGGGGACCCACACTACGGAGACGCGTATTGACTCTTCAGACATGCCACCACACCTTAAGACATGTATGAGGCCCCGGCGCGATGATCTGGTGGCATTGCTACCCCCCAAGGCCCCCGGCCTGCCTAACCCTGGCCCCGTTGACCCGGAGATCTACCCCTTTGACTTTCGCCGGACGGCCTTTGACCGATGGACTTCTGCCCCTGGTTCCCATCGGCCAGCCCGTGGGAACACTTCAGAACAAGGTCTGGGACAAACCGACCACCAGATTCCCTCCGTGTGGGCCCGACGCGGCTGTTTCCCCCCTCCAAGTGCCGGCGGCAGCGCGGTCCGTGAAGGGGGTCACACTCCGGAGCCGCGTGCGGCGTGTTTGCACCTCCCACCACACTTCCAGACATGTATGAGGGCCCAGCGCAAGATTTGGTGGTATAGCTACCCCCCGAAGGCCCCCGGCCACACTAGTAGACATGCGAAGAACAATACGCACAGAGGGAATTTTTCAGATACTTCTTCATCTAAAAAAAACTTGAAAAAATACCACACATCCTGTATCACATGTGCCAGCACCGAGTAAAAAATTCATGATTATATCACCCTCCGGGTGTTCAGGAATATTCAAGCAGCACCGAAACCTGCAGGACGTCACTTCGGTACCATCGCCGAAAGTGAGGGGGCCCACACTACGGAGACACGTATTGACTCTTCAGACATGCCACCACACCTTAAGACATGTATGAGGCCCCGACGCGATGATCTGGTGGCATTGCTACCCCCCAAGGCCCCCGGCCTGCCTAACCCTGTCCCCGTTGACCCGGAGATCTACCCCTTTGACTTTCGCCGGACGGCCTTTGACCGATGGACTTCTGCACCTGGTTCCCATCGGCCAGCCCGTGGGAACACTTCAGAACAAGGCCTGGGACAAACCGACCACCAGATTCCCTCCGTGTGGGCCCGACGCGGCTGTTTCCCCCCTCCAAGTGCCGGCGGCAGCGCGGTCCGTGAAGGGGGTCACACTCCGGAGCCGCGTGCGGCGTGTTTGCACCTCCCACCACACTTCCAGACATGTATGAGGGCCCAGCGCAAGATTTGGTGGTATAGCTACCCCCCGAAGGCCCCCGGCCACACTAGTAGACATGCGAAGAACAATACGCACAGAGGGAATTTTTCAGATACTTCTTCATCTAAAAAAAACTTGAAAAAATACCACACATCCTGTATCACATGTGCCAGCACCGAGTAAAAAATTCATGATTATATCACCCTCCGGGTGTTCAGGAATATTCAAGCAGCACCGAAACCTGCAGGACGTCACTTCGGTACCATCGCCGAAAGTGAGGGGGCCCACACTACGGAGACACGTATTGACTCTTCAGACATGCCACCACACCTTAAGACATGTATGAGGCCCCGACGCGATGATCTGGTGGCATTGCTACCCCCCAAGGCCCCCGGCCTGCCTAACCCTGTCCCCGTTGACCCGGAGATCTACCCCTTTG
The DNA here is from genome assembly GCA_039707655.1 of Elymus sibiricus. Lineage (NCBI taxonomy): Eukaryota > Viridiplantae > Streptophyta > Magnoliopsida > Poales > Poaceae > Elymus > Elymus sibiricus. Next base: position 437,797,239 of record CM077672.1, on the reverse strand, counting down.
ACTTTCGCCGGACGGCCTTTGACCGATGGACTTCTGCACCTGGTTCCCATCGGCCAGCCCGTGGGAACACTTCAGAACAAGGCCTGGGACAAACCGACCACCAGATTCCCTCCGTGTGCGCCCTACGCGGCTGTTTCCCCCCTCCAAGTGCCGGCGGCAGCGCGGTCCGTGAAGGGGGTCACACTCCGGAGCCGCGTGCGGGGTGTTTGCACCTGCCACCACACTTCCAGACATGTATGAGGGCCCAGCGCAAGATTTGGTGGCATAGCTACCCCCCGAAGGCCCCCGGCCACACTAGTAGACATGCGAAGAACAATCCGCACAGAGGGAATTTTTCAGATACTTCTTCATCTAAAAAAAACTTGAAAAAATACCACACATCCTGTATCACATGTGCCAGCACCGTGTAAAAAATTCATGATTTTATCACCCTCCGGGTGTTCAGGAATATTCAAGCAGCACCGAAACCTGCAGGACGTCACTTCGGTGCCATCGCCGTCCGTGAGGGGGCCCACACTACGGAGACATGTATTGACTCTTCAGACATGCCACCACACCTTAAGACATGTATGAGGCCCCGGCGCAATGATCTGGTGGCATTGCTACCCCCCAAGGCCCCCGGCCTGCCTAACCCTGGCCCGTTGACCCGGAGATCTACCCCTTTGACTTTCGCCGGACGGCCTTTGACCGATGGACTTCTGCCCCTGGATCCCATCGGCCAGCCCGTGGGAACACTTCAGAACAAGGTCTGGGACAAACCGACCACCAGATTCCCTCCGTGTGGGCCCGACGCGGCTGTTTCCCCCCTCCAAGTGCCGGCGGCAGCGCGGTCCGTGAAGGGGGTCACACTCCGGAGCCGCGTGCGGGGTGTTTGCACCTGCCACCACACTTCCAGACATATATGAGGGCCCAGCGCAAGATTTGGTGGCATAGCTACCCCCCGAAGGCCCCCGGCCACACTAGTAGACATGCGAAGAACAATCCGCACAGAGGGAATTTTTCAGATACTTCTTCATCTAAAAAAAACTTGAAAAAATACCACACATCCTGTATCACATGTGCCAGCACCGTGTAAAAAATTCATGATTTTATCACCCTCCGGGTGTTCAGGAATATTCAAGCAGCACCGAAACCTGCAGGACGTCACTTCGGTGCCATCGCCGTCCGTGAGGGGGCCCACACTACGGAGACACGTATTGACTCTTCAGACATGCCACCACACCTTAAGACATGTATGAGGCCCCGGCGCGATGATCTGGTGGCATTGCTACCCCCGAAGGCCACCGGCTTGCCTAACCCGCGCCCGTTGACCCGGAGATCTACCCCTTTGACTTTCGCCGGACGGCCTTTGACCGATGGACTTCTGCCCCTGGTTCCCATCGGCCAGCCCGTGGGAACACTTCAGAACAAGGTCTGGGACAAACCGACCACCAGATTCCCTCCGTGTGGGCCCGACGCGGCTGTTTCCCCCCTCCAAGTGCCGGCGGCAGCGCGGTCCGTGAAGGGGGTCACACTCCGGAGCCGCGTGCGGGGTGTTTGCACCTGCCACCACACTTCCAGACATATATGAGGGCCCAGCGCAAGATTTGGTGGCATAGCTACCCCCCGAAGGCCCCCGGCCACACTAGTAGACATGCGAAGAACAATCCGCACAGTGGGAATTTTTCAGATACTTCTTCATCTCAAAAAAACTTGAAAAAATACCACACATCCTGTATCACATGTGCCAGCACCGTGTAAAAAATTCATGATTTTATCACCCTCCGGGTGTTCAGGAATATTCAAGCAGCACCGAAACCTGCAGGACGTCACTTCGGTGCCATCGCCATCTGTGAGGGGGCCCACACTACGGAGACGCGTATTGACTCTTAAGACATGCCACCTCACCTTAAGACATGTATGAGGCCCCGGCGCGATGATCTGGTGGCATTGCTACCCCCCAAGGCCCCCGGCCTGCCTAACTCTGGCCCGTTGACCCGGAGATCTACCCCTTTGACTTTCGCCGGACGGCCTTTGACCGATGGACTTCTGCCCCTGGTTCCCATCGGCCAGACCTTGGGAACACTTCAGAACAAGGTCAGGGACAAACCGACCACCAGATTCCCTCCGTGTGGGCCCGACGCGGCTGTTTCCCCCCTCCAAGTGCCGGCGGCAGCGCGGTCCGTGATGGGGGTCACACTCCGGAGCCGCGTGCGGGGTGTTTGCACCTCCCACCACACTTCCAGACATGTATGTGGGCCCAGCGCAAGATTTGGTGGCATAGCTACCCCCCGAAGGCCCCCGGCCACACTAGTAGACATGCGAAGAACAATCCGCACAGAGGGAATTTTTCAGATACTTCTTCATCTAAAAAAAACTTGAAAAAATACCACACATCATGTATCACATGTGCCAGCACCGTGTAAAAAATTCATGATTTTATCACCCTCCGGGTGTTCAGGAATATTCAAGCAGCACCGAAACCTGCAGGACGTCACTTCGGTGCCATCGCCGTCCATGAGGGGGCCCACACTACGGAGACGCGTATTGACTCTTCAGACATGCCACCACACCTTAAGACATGTATGAGGCCCCGGCGCGATGATCTCGTGGCATTGCTACCCCCCAAGGCCCCCGGCCTGCCTAACCCTGGCCCGTTGACCCGGAGATCTACCCCTTTGACTTTCGCCGGACGGCCTTTGACCGATGGACTTCTGCCCCTGGTTCCCATCGGCCAGCCCGTGGGAACACTTCAGAACAAGGTCTGGGACAAACCGACCACCAGATTCCCTCCGTGTGGGCCCGACGCGGCTGTTTCCCCCCTCCAAGTGCCGGCGGCAGCGCGGTCCGTGAAGGGGGTCACACTCCGGAGCCGCGTGCGGGGTGTTTGCACCTCCCACCACACTTCCAGACATGTATGAGGGCCCAGCGCAAGATTTGGTGGCATAGCTACCCCCCGAAGGCCCCCGGCCACACTAGTAGACATGCGAAGAACAATACGCACAGAGGGAATTTTTCAGATACTTCTTCATCTAAAAAAAACTTGAAAAAATACCACACATCCTGTATCACATGTGCCAGCACCGAGTAAAAAATTCATGATTATATCACCCTCCGGGTGTTCAGGAATATTCAAGCAGCACCGAAACCTGCAGGACGTCACTTCGGTGCCATCGCCGAAAGTGAGGGGGCCCACACTACGGAGACACGTATTGACTCTTCAGACATGCCACCACACCTTAAGACATGTATGAGGCCCCGACGCGATGATCTGGTGGCATTGCTACCCCCCAAGGCCCCCGGCCTGCCTAACCCTGGCCCCGTTGACCCGGAGATCTACCCCTTTGACTTTCGCCGGACGGCCTTTGACTGATGGACTTCTGCACCTGGTTCCCATCGGCCAGCCCGTGGGAACACTTCAGAACAAGGCCTGGGACAAACCGACCACCAGATTCCCTCTGTGTGCGCCCGACGCGGCTGTTTCCCCCCTCCAAGTGCCGGCGGCAGCGCGGTCCGTGAAGGGGGTCACACTCCGGAGCCGCGTGCGGGGTGTTTGCACCTGCCACCACACTTCCAGACATGTATGAGGGCCCAGCGCAAGATTTGGTGGCGTAGCTACCCCCCGAAGGCCCCCGGCCACACTAGTAGACATGCGAAGAACAATCCGCACAGAGGGAATTTTTCAGATACTTCTTCATCTCAAAAAAACTTGAAAAAATACCACACATCCTGTATCACATGTGCCAACACCGTGTAAAAAATTCATGATTTTATCACCCTCCGGGTGTTCAGGAATATTCAAGCAGCACCGAAACCTGCATGACGTCACTTCGGTGCCATCGCCGTCCGTGAGGTGGGCCACATTACGGAGACGCGTATTGACTCTTCAGACATGCCACCACACTTTAAGACATGTATGAGGCCCCGGCGCGATGATCTGGTGGCATTGCTACCCCCCAAGGCCCCCGGCCTGCCTAACCCTGGCCCCGTTGACCCGGAGATCTACCCCTTTGACTTTCGCCGGACGGCCTTTGATCGATGGACTTCTGCACGTGGTTCCCATCGGCCAGCCCGTGGGAACAATTCAGAACAAGGCCTGGGACAAACCGACCACCAGATTCCCTCCGTGTGGGCCCGACGCGGCTGTTTCCCCCCTCCAAGTGCCGGCGGCAGCGCGGTCCGTGAAGGGGGTCACACTCCGGAGCCGCGTGCGGGGTGTTTGCACCTGCCACAACACTTCCAGACATGTATGAGGGCCCATCGCAAGATTTGGTGGCATAGCTACCCCCCGAAGGCCCCCGGCCACACTAGTAGACATGCGAAGAACAATACGCACAGAGGGAATTTTTCAGATACTTCTTCATCTAAAAAAAACTTGAAAAAATACCACACATCCTGTATCACATGTGCCAGCACCGAGTAAAAAATTCATGATTTTATTACCCTCCGGGTGTTCAGGAATATTCAAGCAGCACCGAAACCTGCAGGACGTCACTTCGGTGCCATCGCCGAAAGTGAGGGGGCCCACACTACGGAGACACGTATTGACTCTTCAGACATGCCACCACACCTTAAGACATGTATGAGGCCCCGACGCGATGATCTGGTGGCATTGCTACCCCCCAAGGCCCCCGGCCTGCCTAACCCTGGCCCTGTTGACCCGGAGATCTACCCCTTTGACTTTCGCCGGACGGCCTTTGACCGATGAACTTCTGCACCTGGTTCCCATCGGCCAGCCCGTGGGAACACTTCAGAACAAGGCCTGGGACAATCCGACCACCAGATTCCCTCCGTGTGGGCCCGACGCGGCTGTTTCCCCCCTCCAAGTGCCGGCGGCAGCGCGGTCCGTGAAGGGGGTCACACTCCGGAGCCGCGTGCGGGGTGTTTGCACCTGCCAACACACTTCCAGACATGTATGAGGGCCCAGCGCAAGATTTGGTGGCGTAGCTACCCCCCGAAGGCCCCCGGCCACACTAGTAGACATGCGAAGAACAATCCGCACAGAGGGAATTTTTCAGATACTTCTTCATCTCAAAAAAACTTGAAAAAATACCACACATCCTGTATCACATGTGCCAGCACCGTGTAAAAAATTCATGATTTTATCACCCTCCGGGTGTTCAGGAATATTCAAGCAGCACCGAAACCTGCATGACGTCACTTCGGTGCCATCGCCGTCCGTGAAGTGGGCCACATTACGGAGACGCGTATTGACTCTTCAGACATGCCACCACACTTTAAGACATGTATGAGGCCCCGGCGCGATGATCTGGTGGCATTGATACCCCTCAAGGCCCCCGGCCTGCCTAACCCTGGCCCCGTTGACCCGGATATCTACCCCTTTGACTTTCGCCGGACGGCCTTTGATCGATGGACTTCTGCACGTGGTTCCCATCGGCCAGCCCGTGGGAACACTTCAGAACAAGGCCTGGGACAAACCGACCACCAGATTCCCTCCGTGTGGGCCCGACGCGGCTGTTTCCCACCTCCAAGTGCCGGCGGCAGCGCGGTCCGTGAAGGGGGTCACACTCCGGAGCCGCGTGCAGGGTGTTTGCACCTACCACCACACTTCCAGACATGTATGAGGGCCCAGCGCAAGATTTGGTGGCATAGCTACCCCCCGAAGGCCCCCGGCCACACTAGTAGACATGCGAAGAACAATCCGCACAGAGGGAATTTTTCAGATACTTCTTCATCTCAAAAAAACTTGAAAAAATACCACACATCCTGTATCACATGTGCCAGCACCGTGTAAAAAATTCATGATTTTATCACCCTCCGGGTGTTCAGGAATATTCAAGCAGCACCGAAACCTGCAGGACGTCACTTCGGTGCCATCGCCATCCGTGAGGGGGCCCACACTACGGAGACGCGTATTGACTCTTCAGACATGCCACCTCACCTTAAGACATGTATGAGGCCCCGGCGCGATGATCTGGTGGCATTGCTACCCCCCAAGGCCCCCGGCCTGCCTAACCCTGGCCCGTTGACCCGGAGATCTACCCCTTTGAGTTTCGCCGGACGGCCTTTGACCGATGGACTTCTGCCCCTGGTTCCCATCGGCCAGCCCGTGGGAACACTTCAGAACAACGTCTGGGACAAACCGACCACCAGATTCCCTCCGTGTGGGCCCGACGCGGCTGTTTCCCCCCTCCAAGTGCCGGCGGCAGCGCGGTCCGTGAAGGGGGTCACACTCCGGAGCCGCGTGCGGGGTGTTTGCACCTCCCACCACACTTCCAGACATGTATGAGGGCCCAGCGCAAGATTTGGTGGCATAGCTACCCCCCGAAGGCCCCCGGCCACACTAGTAGACATGCGAAGAACAATCCGCACAGAGGGAATTTTTCAGATACTTCTTCATCTAAAAAAAACTTGAAAAAATACCACACATCATGTATCACATGTGCCAGCACCGTGTAAAAAATTCATGATTTTATCACCCTCCGGGTGTTCAGGAATATTCAAGCAGCACCGAAACCTGCAGGCCGTCACTTCGGTGCCATCGCCGTCCGTGAGGGGGCCCACACTACGGAGACGCGTATTGACTCTTCAGACATGCCACCACACCTTAAGACATGTATGAGGCCCCGGCGCGATGATCTGGTGGCATTGCTACCCCCCAAGGCCCCCGGCCTGCCTAACCCTGGCCCGTTGACCCGGAGATCTACCCCTTTGATTTTCGCCGGACGGCCTTTGACCGATGGACTTCTGCCCCTGGTTCCCATCGGCCAGCCCATGGGAACACTTCAGAACAAGGTCTGGGACAAACCGACCACCAGATTCCCTCCGTGTGGGCCCGACGCGGCTGTTTCCCCCCTCCAAGTGCCGGCGGCAGCGCGGTCCGTGAAGGGGGTCACACTCCGGAGCCGCGTGCGGGGTGTTTGCACCTCCCACCACACTTCCAGACATGTATGAGGGCCCAGCGCAAGATTTGGTGGCATAGCTACCCCCCGAAGGCCCCCGGCCACACTAGTAGACATGCGAAGAACAATACGCACAGAGGGAATTTTTCAGATACTTCTTCATCTAAAAAAACTTGAAAAAATACCACACATCCTGTATCACATGTGCCAGCACCGAGTAAAAAATTCATGATTTTATCACCCTCCGGGTGTTCAGGAATATTCAAGCAGCACCGAAACCTGCAGGACGTCACTTCGGTGCCATCGCCGAAAGTGAGGGGGCCCACACTACGGAGACACGTATTGAGTCTTCAGAGATGCCACCACACCTTAAGACATGTATGAGGCCCCGACGCGATGATCTGGTGGCATTGCTACCCCCCAAGGCCCCCGGCCTGCCTAACCCTGGCCCCGTTGACCCGGAGAATAACCCCTTTGACTTTCGCCGGACGGCCTTTGACCGATGGACTTCTGCACCTGGTTCCCATCGGCCAGCCTGTGGGAACACTTCAGAACAAGGCCTGGGACAAACCGACCACCAGATTCCCTCCGTGTGGGCCCGACGCGGCTGTTTCCCCCCTCCAAGTGCCGGCGGCAGCGCGGTCCGTGAAGGGGGTCACACACCGGAGCCGCGTGCGGGGTGTTTGCACCTGCCACCACACTTCCAGACATGTATGAGGGCCCAGCGCAAGATTTGGTGGCGTAGCTACCCCCCGAAGGCCCCCGGCCACACTAGTAGACATGCGAAGAACAATCCGCACAGAGGGAATTTTTCAGATACTTCTTCATCTCAAAAAAACTTGAAAAAATACCACACATCCTGTATCACATGTGCCAGCACCGTGTTAAAAATTCATGATTTTATCACCCTCCGGGTGTTCAGGAATATTCAAGCAGCACCGAAACCTGCATGACGTCACTTCGGTGCCATCGCCGTCCGTGAAGTGGGCCACATTACGGAGACGCGTATTGACTCTTCAGACATGCCACCACACTTTAAGACATGTATGAGGCCCCGGCGCGATGATCTGGTGGCATTGCTACCCCCCAAGGCCCCCGGCCTGCCTAACCCTCGCCCCGTTGACCCGGATATCTACCCCTTTGACTTTCGCCGGACGGCCTTTGATCGATGGACTTCTGCACGTGGTTCCCATCGGCCAGCCCGTGGGAACACTTCAGAACAAGGCCTGGGACAAACCGACCACCAGATTCCCTCCGTGTGGGCCCGACGCGGCTGTTTCCCCCCTCCAAGTGCCGGCGGCAGCGCGGTCCGTGAAGGGGGTCACACTCCGGAGCCGCGTGCGGGGTGTTTGCACCTGCCACCACACTTCCAGACATGTATGAGGGCCCAGCGCAAGATTTGGTTGCATAGCTACCCCCCGAAGGCCCCCGGCCACACTAGTAGACATGCGAAGAACAATCCGCACAGAGGGAATTTTTCAGATACTTCTTCATCTCAAAAAAACTTGAAAAAATACCACACATCCTGTATCACATGTGCCAGCACCGTGTAAAAAATTCATGATTTTATCACCCTCCGGGTGTTCAGGAATATTCAAGCAGCACCGAAACCTGCAGGACGTCACTTCGGTGCCATCGCCGTCCGTGAGGGGGCCCACACTACGGAGACACGTATTGACTCTTCAGACATGCCACCACACCTTAAGACATGTATGAGGCCTCGGCGCGATGATCTGGTGGCATTGCTACCCCCCAAGGCCCCCGGCCTGCCTAACCCTGACCCGTTGACCCGGAGATCTACCCCTTTGACTTTCGCCGGACGGCCTTTGACCGATGGACTTCTGCCCCTGGTTCCCATCGGCCAGCCCGTGGGAACACTTCAGAACAAGGTCTGGGACAAACCGACCACCAGATTCCCTCCGTGTGGGCCCGACGCGGCTGTTTCCCCCCTCCAAGTGCCGGCGGCAGCGCGGTCCGTGAAGGGGGTCACACTCCGGAGCCGCGTGCGGGGTGTTTGCACCTGCCACCACACTTCCAGACATATATGAGGGCCCAGCGCAAGATTTGGTGGCATAGCTACCCCCCGAAGGCCCCCGGCCACACTAGTAGACATGCGAAGAACAATCCGCACAGAGGGAATTTTTCAGATACTTCTTCATCTCAAAAAAACTTGAAAAAATACCACACATCCTGTATCACATGTGCCAGCACCGTGTAAAAAATTCATGATTTTATCACCCTCCGGGTGTTCAGGAATATTCAAGCAGCACCGAAACCTGCAGGACGTCACTTCGGTGCCATCGCCATCTGTGAGGGGGCCCACACTACGGAGACGCGTATTGACTCTTCAGACATGCCACCTCACCTTAAGACATGTATGAGGCCCCGGCGCGATGATCTGGTGGCATTGCTACCCCCCAAGGCCCCCGGCCTGCCTAACCCTGGCCCGTTGACCCGGAGATCTACCCCTTTGACTTTCGCCGGACGGCCTTTGACCGATGGACTTCTGCCCCTGGTTCCCATCGGCCAGACCTTGGGAACACTTCAGAACAAGGTCTGGGACAAACCGACCACCAGATTCCCTCCGTGTGGGCCCGACGCGGCTGTTTCCCCCCTCCAAGTGCCGGCGGCAGCGCGGTCCGTGATGGGGGTCACACTCCGGAGCCGCGTGCGGGGTGTTTGCACCTCCCACCACACTTCCAGACATGTATGAGGGCCCAGCGCAAGATTTGGTGGCATAGCTACCCCCCGAAGGCCCCCGGCCACACTAGAAGACATGCGAAGAACAATCCGCACAGAGGGAATTTTTCAGATACTTCTTCATCTCAAAAAAACTTGAAAAAATACCACACATCCTGTATCACATGTGCCAGCACCGTGTAAAAAATTCATGATTTTATCACCCTCCGGGTGTTCAGGAATATTCAAGCAGCACCGAAACCTGCATGACGTCACTTCGGTGCCATCGCCGTCCGTGAGGTGGGCCACATTACGGAGACGCGTATTGACTCTTCAGACATGCCACCACACTTTAAGACATGTATGAGGCCCCGGCGCGATGATCTGGTGGCATTGCTACCCCCCAAGGCCCCCGGCCTGCCTAACCCTGGCCCCGTTGACCCGGAGATCTACCCCTTTGACTTTCGCCGGACGGCCTTTGATCGATGGACTTCTGCACGTGGTTCCCATCGGCCAGCCCGTGGGAACACTTCAGAACAAGGCCTGGGACAAACCGACCACCAGATTCCCTCCGTGTGGGCCCGACGCGGCTGTTTCCCCCCTCCAAGTGCCGGCGGCAGCGCGGTCCGTGAAGGGGGTCACACTCCGGAGCCGCGTGCGGGGTGTTTGCACCTGCCACCACACTTCCAGACATGTATGAGGGCCCAGCGCAAGATTTGGTGGCATAGCTACCCCCCGAAGGCCCCCGGCCACACTAGTAGACATGCGAAGAACAATCCGCACAGAGGGAATTTTTCAGATACTTCTTCATCTAAAAAAAACTTGAAAAAATACCACACATCCTGTATCACATGTGCCAGCACCGTGTAAAAAATTCATGATTTTATCACCCTCCGGGTGTTCAGGAATATTCAAGCAGCACCGAAACCTGCAGGACGTCACTTCGGTGCCATCGCCGTCCGTGAGGGGGCCCACACTACGGAGACACGTATTGACTCTTCAGACATGCCACCACACCTTAAGACATGTATGAGGCCCCGGCGCGATGATCTGGTGGCATTGCTACCCGCGAAGGCCCCCGGCCTGCCTAACCCTGGCCCGTTGACCCGGAGATCTACCCCTTTGACTTTCGCCGGACGGCCTTTGACCGATGGACTTCTGCCCCTGGTTCCCATCGACCAGCCCGTGGGAACACTTCAGAACAAGGTCTGGGACAAACCGACCACCAGATTCCCTCCGTGTGGGCCCGACGCGGCTGTTTCCCCCCTCCAAGTGCCGGCGGCAGCGCGGTCCGTGAAGGGGGTCACACTCCGGAGCCGCGTGCGGGGTGTTTGCACCTGCCACCACACTTCCAGACATCTATGAGGGCCCAGCGCAAGATTTGGTGGCATAGCTACCCCCCGAAGGCCCCCGGCCACACTAGTAGACATGCGAAGAACAATCCGCACAGAGGGAATTTTTCAGATACTTCTTCATCTCAAAAAAACTTGAAAAAATACCACACATCCTGTATCACATGTGCCAGCACCGTGTAAAAAATTCATGATTTTATCACCCTCCGGGTGTTCAGGAATATTCAAGCAGCACCGAAACCTGCAGGACGTCACTTCGGTGCCATCGCCATCTGTGAGGGGGCCCACACTACGGAGACGCGTATTGACTCTTCAGACATGCCACCTCACCTTAAGACATGTATGAGGCCCCGGCGCGATGATCTGGTGGCATTGCTACCCCCCAAGGCCCCCGGCCTGCCTAACCCTGGCCCGTTGACCCGGAGATCTACCCCTTTGACTTTCGCCGGACGGCCTTTGACCGATGGACTTCTGCCCCTGGTTCCCATCGGCCAGACCTTGGGAACACTTCAGAACAAGGTCTGGGACAAACCGACCACCAGATTCCCTCCGTGTGGGCCCGACGCGGCTGTTTCCCCCCTCCAAGTGCCGGCGGCAGCGCGGTCCGTGATGGGGGTCACACTCCGGAGCCGCGTGCGGGGTGTTTGCACCTCCCACCACACTTCCAGACATGTATGAGGGCCCAGCGCAAGATTTGGTGGCATAGCTACCCCCCGAAGGCCCCCGGCCACACTAGTAGACATGCGAAGAACAATCCGCACAGAGGGAATTTTTCAGATACTTCTTCATCTAAAAAAAACTTGAAAAAATACCACACATCATGTATCACATGTGCCAGCACCGTGTAAAAAATTCATGATTTTATCACCCTCCGGGTGTTCAGGAATATTCAAGCAGCACCGAAACCTGCAGGACGTCACTTCGGTGCCATCGCCGTCCGTGAGGGGACCCACACTACGGAGACGCGTATTGACTCTTCAGACATGCCACCACACCTTAAGACATGTATGACGCCCCGGCGCGATGATCTGGTGGCATTGCTACCCCCCAAGGCCCCCGGCCTGCCTAACCCTGGCCCCGTTGACCCGGAGATCTATCCCTTTGACTTTCGCCGGACGGCCTTTGACCGATGGACTTCTGCCCCTGGTTCCCATCGGCCAGCCCGTGGGAACACTTCAGAACAAGGTCTGGGACAAACCGACCACCAGATTCCCTCCGTGTGGGCCCGACGCGGCTGTTTCCCCCCTCCAAGTGCCGGCGGCAGCGCGGTCCGTGAAGGGGGTCACACTCCGGAGCCGCGTGCGGCGTGTTTGCACCTCCCACCACACTTCCAGACATGTATGAGGGCCCAGCGCAAGATTTGGTGGTATAGCTACCCCCCGAAGGCCCCCGGCCACACTAGTAGACATGCGAAGAACAATACGCACAGAGGGAATTTTTCAGATACTTCTTCATCTAAAAAAAACTTGAAAAAATACCACACATCCTGTATCACATGTGCCAGCACCGAGTAAAAAATTCATGATTATATCACCCTCCGGGTGTTCAGGAATATTCAAGCAGCACCGAAACCTGCAGGACGTCACTTCGGTACCATCGCCGAAAGTGAGGGGGCCCACACTACGGAGACACGTATTGACTCTTCAGACATGCCACCACACCTTAAGACATGTATGAGGCCCCGACGCGATGATCTGGTGGCATTGCTACCCCCCAAGGCCCCCGGCCTGCCTAACCCTGGCCCCGTTGACCCGGAGATCTACCCCTTTGACTTTCGCCGGACGGCCTTTGACCGATGGACTTCTGCACCTGGTTCCCATCGGCCAGCCCGTGGGAACACTTCAGAACAAGGCCTGGGACAAACCGACCACCAGATTCCCTCCGTGTGCGCCCGACGCGGCTGTTTCCCCCCTCCAAGTGCCGGCGGCAGCGCGGTCCGTGAAGGGGGTCACACTCCGGAGCCGCGTGCGGGGTGTTTGCACCTGCCACCACACTTCCAGACATGTATGAGGGCCCAGCGCAAGATTTGGTGGCATAGCTACCCCCCGAAGGCCCCCGGCCACACTAGTAGACATGCGAAGAACAATCCGCACAGAGGGAATTTTTCAGATACTTCTTCATCTAAAAAAAACTTGAAAAAATACCACACATCCTGTATCACATGTGCCAGCACCGTGTAAAAAATTCATGATTTTATCACCCTCTGGGTGTTCAGGAATATTCAAGCAGCACCGAAACCTGCAGGACGTCACTTCGGTGCCATCGCCGTCCGTGAGGGGGCCCACACTACGGAGACATGTATTGACTCTTCAGACATGCCACCACACCTTAAGACATGTATGAGGCCCCGGCGCAATGATCTGGTGGCATTGCTACCCCCCAAGGCCCCCGGCCTGCCTAACCCTGGCCCGTTGACCCGGAGATCTACCCCTTTGACTTTCGCCGGACGGCCTTTGACCGATGGACTTCTGCCCCTGGATCCCATCGGCCAGCCCGTGGGAACACTTCAGAACAAGGTCTGGGACAAACCGACCACCAGATTCCCTCCGTGTGGGCCCGACGCGGCTGTTTCCCCCCTCCAAGTGCCGGCGGCAGCGCGGTCCGTGAAGGGGGTCACACTCCGGAGCCGCGTGCGGGGTGTTTGCACCTGCCACCACACTTCCAGACATATATGAGGGCCCAGCGCAAGATTTGGTGGCATAGCTACCCCCCGAAGGCCCCCGGCCACACTAGTAGACATGCGAAGAACAATCCGCACAGAGGGAATTTTTCAAATACTTCTTCATCTTAAAAAAACTTGAAAAAATACCACACATCCTGTATCACATGTGCCAGCACCGTGTAAAAAATTCATGATTTTACCACCCTCCGGGTGTTCAGGAATATTCAAGCAGCACCGAAACCTGCAGGACGTCACTTCGGTGCCATCGCCATCTGTGAGGGGGCCCACACTACGGAGACGCGTATTGACTCTTCAGACATGCCACCTCACCTTAAGACATGTATGAGGCCCCGGCGCGATGATCTGGTGGCATTGCTACCCCCCAAGGCCACCGGCCTGCCTAACCCTGGCCCGTTGACCCGGAGATCTACCCCTTTGACTTTCGCCGGACGGCCTTTGACCGATGGACTTCTGCCCCTGGTTCCCATCGGCCAGACCTTGGGAACACTTCAGAACAAGGTCTGGGACAAACCGACCACCAGATTCCCTCCGTGTGGGCCCGACGCGGCTGTTTCCCCCCTCCAAGTGCCGGGGCAGCGCGGTCCGTGAAGGGGGTCACACTCCGGAGCCGCGTGCGGGGTGTTTGCACCTCCCACCACACTTCCAGACATGTATGAGGGCCCAGCGCAAGATTTGGTGGCATAGCTACCCCCCGAAGGCCCCCGGCCACACTAGTAGACATGCGAAGAACAATCCGCACAGAGGGAATTTTTCAGATACTTCTTCATCTAAAAAAAACTTGAAAAAATACCACACATCCTGTATCACATGTGCCAGCACCATGTAAAAAATTCATGATTTTATCACACTCCGGGTGTTCAGGAATATTCAAGCAGCACCGAAACCTGCATGACGTCACTTCGGTGCCATCGCCGTCCGTGAGGTGGGCCACATTACGGAGACACGTATTGACTCTTCAGACATGCCACCACACCTTAAGACATGTATGAGGCCCCGACGCGATGATCTGGTGGCATTGCTACCCCCCAAGGCCCCCGGCCTGCCTAACCCTGGCCCCGTTGACCCGGAGATCTACCCCTTTGACTTTCGCCGGACGGCCTTTGACCGATGGACTTCTGCACCTGGTTCCCATCGGCCAGCCCGTGGGAACACTTCAGAACAAGGCCTGGGACAAACCGACCACCAGATTCCCTCCGTGTGGGCCCGACGCGGCTGTTTCCCCCCTCCAAGTGCCGGCGGCAGCGCGGTCCGTGAAGGGGGTCACACTCCGGAGCCGCGTGCGGGGTGTTTGCACCTGCCACCACACTTCCAGACATGTATGAGGGCCCAGCGCAAGATTTGGTGGCGTAGCTACCCCCCGAAGGCCCCCGGCCACACTAGTAGACATGCGAAGAACAATCCGCACAGAGGGAATTTTTCAGATACTTCTTCATCTCAAAAAAACTTGAAAAAATACCACACATCCTGTATCACATGTGCCAGCACCGTGTAAAAAATTCATGATTTTATCACCCTCTGGGTGTTCAGGAATATTCAAGCAGCACCGAAACCTGCATGACGTCACTTCGGTGCCATCGCCGTCCGTGAAGTGGGCCACATTACGGAGACGCGTATTGACTCTTCAGACATGCCACCACACTTTAAGACATGTATGAGGCCCCGGCGCGATGATCTGGTGGCATTGCTACCCCCCAAGGCCCCCGGCCTGCCTAACCCTGGCCCCGTTGACCCGGAGATCTACCCCTTTGACTTTCGCCGGACGGCCTTTGATCGATGGACTTCTGCACGTGGTTCCCATCGGCCAGCCCGTGGGAACACTTCAGAACAAGGCCTGGGACAAACCGACCACCAGATTCCCTCCGTGTGGGCCCGACGCGGCTGTTTCCCCCCTCCAAGTGCCGGCGGCAGCGCGGTCCGTGAAGGGGGTCACACTCCGGAGCCGCGTGCGGGGTGTTTGCACCTGCCACCACACTTCCAGACATGTATGAGGGCCCAGCGCAAGATTTGGTGGCATAGCTACCCCCCGAAGGCCCCCGGCCACACTAGTAGACATGCGAAGAACAATCCGCACAGAGGGAATTTTACAGATACTTCTTCATCTAAAAAAAACTTGAAAAAATACCACACATCCTGTATCACATGTGCCAGCACCGTGTAAAAAATTCATGATTTTATCACCCTCCGGGTGTTCAGGAATATTCAAGCAGCACCGAAACCTGCAGGACGTCACTTCGGTGCCATCGCCGTCCGTGAGGGGGCCCACACTACGGAGACACGTATTGACTCTTCAGACATGCCACCACACCTTAAGACATGTATGAGGCCCCGGCGCGATGATCTGGTGGCATTGCTACCCCCGAAGGCCCCCGGCCTGCCTAACCCTGGCACGTTGACCCGGAGATCTACCCCTTTGACTTTCGCCGGACGGCCTTTGACCGATGGACTTCTGCCCCTGGTTCCCATCGGCCAGCCCGTGGGAACACTTCAGAACAAGGTCTGGGACAAACCGACCACCAGATTCCCTCCGTGTGGGCCCGACGCGTCTGTTTCCCCCCTCCAAGTGCCGGCGGCAGCGCGGTCCGTGAAGGGGGTCACACTCCGGAGCCGCGTGCGGGGTGTTTGCACCTGCCACCACACTTCCAGACATATATGAGGGCCCAGCGCAAGATTTGGTGGCATAGCTACCCCCCGAAGGCCCCCGGCCACACTAGTAGACTTGCGAAGAACAATCCGCACAGAGGGAATTTTTCAGATACTTCTTCATCTCAAAAAAACTTGAAAAAATACCACACATCCTGTATCACATGTGCCAGCACCGTGTAAAAAATTCATGATTTTATCACCCTCCGGGTGTTCAGGAATATTCAAGCAGCACCGAAACCTGCAGGACGTCACTTCGGTGCCATCGCCGTCCGTGAGGGGGCCCACACTACGGAGACACGTATTGACTCTTCAGACATGCCACCACACCTTAAGACATGTATGAGGCCCCGGCGCGATGATCTGGTGGCATTGCTACCCCCGAAGGCCCCCGGCCTGCCTAACCCTGGCACGTTGACCCGGAGATCTACCCCTTTGACTTTCGCCGGACGGCCTTTGACCGATGGACTTCTGCCCCTGGTTCCCATCGGCCAGACCTTGGGAACACTTCAGAACAAGGTCTGGGACAAACCGACCACCAGATTCCCTCCGTGTGGGCCCGACGCGGCTGTTTCCCCCCTCCAAGTGCCGGGGCAGCGCGGTCCGTGAAGGGGGTCACACTCCGGAGCCGCGTGCGGGGTGTTTGCACCTCCCACCACACTTCCAGACATGTATGAGGGCCCAGCGCAAGATTTGGTGGCATAGCTACCCCCCGAAGGCCCCCGGCCACACTAGTAGACATGCGAAGAACAATCCGCACAGAGGGAATTTTTCAGATACTTCTTCATCTAAAAAAAACTTGAAAAAATACCACACATCCTGTATCACATGTGCCAGCACCGTGTAAAAAATTCATGATTTTATCACACTCCGGGTGTTCAGGAATATTCAAGCAGCACCGAAACCTGCATGACGTCACTTCGGTGCCATCGCCGTCCGTGAGGTGGGCCACATTACGGAGACGTGTATTGACTCTTCAGACATGCCACCACACTTTAAGACATGTATGAGGCCCCGGCGCGATGATCTGGTGGCATTGCTACCCCCCAAGGCCCCCGGCCTGCCTAACCCTGGCCCCGTTGACCCGGAGATCTACCCCTTTGACTTTCGCCGGACGGCCTTTGATCGATGGACTTCTGCACGTGGTTCCCATCGGCCAGCCCGTGGGAACACTTCAGAACAAGGCCTGGGACAAACCGACCACCAGATTCCCTCCGTGTGGGCCCGACGCGGCTGTTTCCCCCCTCCAAGTGCCGGCGGCAGCGCGGTCCGTGAAGGGGGTCACACTCCGGAGCCGCGTGCGGGGTGTTTGCACCTGCCACCACACTTCCAGACATGTATGAGGGCCCAGCGCAAGATTTGGTGGCATAGCTACCCCCCGAAGGCCCCCGACCACACTAGTAGACATGCGAAGAACAATCCGCACAGAGGGAATTTTTCAGATACTTCTTCATCTAAAAAAAACTTGAAAAAATACCACACATCCTGTATCACATGTGCCAGCACCGTGTAAAAAATTCATGATTTTATCACCCTCCGGGTGTTCAGGAATATTCAAGCAGCACCGAAACCTGCAGGACGTCACTTCGGTGCCATCGCCGTCCGTGAGGGGGCCCACACTACGGAGACACGTATTGACTCTTCAGACATGCCACCACACCTTAAGACATGTATGAGGCCCCGGCGCGATGATCTGGTGGCATTGCTACCCCCCAAGGCCCCCGGCCTGCCTAACCCTGGCCCGTTGACCCGGAGATCTACCCCTTTGACTTTCGCCGGACGGCCTTTGACCGATGGACTTCTGCCCCTGGTTCCCATCGGCCAGCCCGTGGGAACACTTCAGAACAAGGCCTGGGACAAACCGACCACCAGATTCCCTCCGTGTGGGCCCGACGCGGCTGTTTCCCCCCTCCAAGTGCCGGCGGCAGCGCGGTCCGTGAAGGGGGCCACACTCCGGAGCCGCGTGCGGGGTGTTTGCACCTGCCACCACACTTCCAGACATGTATGAGGGCCCAGCGCAAGATTTGGTGGCATAGCTACCCCCCGAAGGCCCCCGGCCACACTAGTAGACATGCGAAGAACAATCCGCACAGAGGGAATTTTTCAGATACTTCTTCATCTCAAAAAAACTTGAAAAAATACCACACATCCTGTATCACATGTGCCAGCACCGAGTAAAAAAATCATGATTTTATCACCCTCCGGGTGTTCAGGAATGTTCAAGCAGCACCGAAACCTGCAGGACGTCACTTCGGTGCCATCGCCGAAAGTGAGGGGGCCCACACTACGGAGACACGTATTGACTCTTCAGACATGCCACCACACCTTAAGACATGTATGAGGCGCCGACGCGATGATCTGGTGGCATTGCTACCCCCCAAGGCCCCCGGCCTGCCTAACCCTGGCCCCGTTGACCCGGAGATCTACCCCTTTGACTTTCGCCGGACGGCCTTTGACCGATGGACTTCTGCACCTGGTTCCCATCGGCCAGCCCGTGGGAACACTTCAGAACAAGGCCTGGGACAAACCGACCACCAGATTCCCTCCGTGTGGGCCCGACGCGGCTGTTTCCCCCCTCCAAGTGCCGGCGGCAGCGCGGTCCGTGAAGGGGGTCACACTCCGGAGCCGCGTGCGGGGTGTTTGCACCTGCCACCACACTTCCAGACATGTATGAGGGCCCAGCGCAAGATTTGGTGGCGTAGCTACCCCCCGAAGGCCCCCGGCCACACTAGTAGACATGCGAAGAACAATCCGCACAGAGGGAATTTTTCAGATACTTCTTCATCTCAAAAAAACTTGAAAAAATACCACACATCCTGTATCACATGTGCCAGCACCGTGTAAAAAATTCATGATTTTATCACCCTCCGGGTGTTCAGGAATATTCAAGCAGCACCGAAACCTGCATGACGTCACTTCGGTGCCATCGCCGTCCGTGAAGTGGGCCACATTACGGAGACGCGTATTGACTCTTCAGACATGCCACCACACCTTAAGACATGTATGAGGCCCCGGCGCGATGATCTGGTGGCATTGCTACCCCCCAAGGCCCCCGGCCTGCCTAACCCTGGCCCGTTGACCCGGAGATCTACCCCTTTGACTTTCGCCGGACGGCCTTTGACCGATGGACTTCTGCCCCTGGTTCCCATCGGCCAGCCCGTGGGAACACTTCAGAACAAGGCCTGGGACAAACCGACCACCAGATTCCCTCCGTGTGGGCCCGACGCGGCTGTTTCCCCCCTCCAAGTGCCGGCGGCAGCGCGGTCCGTGAAGGGGGTCACACTCCGGAGCCGCGTGCGGGGTGTTTGCACCTGCCACCACACTTCCAGACATGTATGAGGGCCCAGCGCAAGATTTGGTGGCATAGCTACCCCCCGAAGGCCCCCGGCCACACTAGTAGACATGCGAAGAACAATCCGCACAGAGGGAATTTTTCAGATACTTCTTCATCTCAAAAAAACTTGAAAAAATACCACACATCCTGTATCACATGTGCCAGCACCGAGTAAAAAAATCATGATTTTATCACCCTCCGGGTGTTCAGGAATGTTCAAGCAGCACCGAAACCTGCAGGACGTCACTTCGGTGCCATCGCCGAAAGTGAGGGGGCCCACACTACGGAGACACGTATTGACTCTTCAGACATGCCACCACACCTTAAGACATGTATGAGGCCCCGACGCGATGATCTGGTGGCATTGCTACCCCCCAAGGCCCCCGGCCTGCCTAACCCTGGCCCCGTTGACCCGGAGATCTACCCCTTTGACTTTCGCCGGACGGCCTTTGACCGATGGACTTCTGCACCTGGTTCCCATCGGCCAGCCCGTGGGAACACTTCAGAACAAGGCCTGGGACAAACCGACCACCAGATTCCCTCCGTGTGGGCCCGACGCGGCTGTTTCCCCCCTCCAAGTGCCGGCGGCAGCGCGGTCCGTGAAGGGGGTCACACTCCGGAGCCGCGTGCGGGGTGTTTGCACCTGCCACCACACTTCCAGACATGTATGAGGGCCCAGCGCAAGATTTGGTGGCGTAGCTACCCCCCGAAGGCCCCCGGCCACACTAGTAGACATGCGAAGAACAATCCGCACAGAGGGAATTTTTCAGATACTTCTTCATCTCAAAAAAACTTGAAAAAATACCACACATCCTGTATCACATGTGCCAGCACCGTGTAGAAAATTCATGATTTTATCACCCTCTGGGTGTTCAGGAATATTCAAGCAGCACCGAAACCTGCATGACGTCACTTCGGTGCCATCGCCGTCCGTGAAGTGGGCCACATTACGGAGACGCGTATTGACTCTTCAGACATGCCACCACACTTTAAGACATGTATGAGGCCCCGGCGCGATGATCTGGTGGCATTGCTACCCCCCAAGGCCCCCGGCCTGCCTAACCCTGGCCCCGTTGACCCGGAGATCTACCCCTTTGACTTTCGCCGGACGGCCTTTGATCGATGGACTTCTGCACGTGGTTCCCATCGGCCAGCCCGTGGGAACACTTCAGAACAAGGCCTGGGACAAACCGACCACCAGATTCCCTCCGTGTGGGCCCGACGCGGCTGTTTCCCCCCTCCAAGTGCCGGCGGCAGCGCGGTCCGTGAAGGGGGTCACACTCCGGAGCCGCGTGCGGGGTGTTTGCACCTGCCACCACACTTCCAGACATGTATGAGGGCCCAGCGCAAGATTTGGTGGCATAGCTACCCCCCGAAGGCCCCCGGCCACACTAGTAGACATGCGAAGAACAATCCGCACAGAGGGAATTTTACAGATACTTCTTCATCTAAAAAAAACTTGAAAAAATACCACACATCCTGTATCACATGTGCCAGCACCGTGTAAAAAATTCATGATTTTATCACCCTCCGGGTGTTCAGGAATATTCAAGCAGCACCGAAACCTGCAGGACGTCACTTCGGTGCCATCGCCGTCCGTGAGGGGGCCCACACTACGGAGACACGTATTGACTCTTCAGACATGCCACCACACCTTAAGACATGTATGAGGCCCCGGCGCGATGATCTGGTGGCATTGCTACCCCCGAAGGCCCCCGGCCTGCCTAACCCTGGCACGTTGACCCGGAGATCTACCCCTTTGACTTTCGCCGGACGGCCTTTGACCGATGGACTTCTGCCCCTGGTTCCCATCGGCCAGCCCGTGGGAACACTTCAGAACAAGGTCTGGGACAAACCGACCACCAGATTCCCTCCGTGTGGGCCCGACGCGTCTGTTTCCCCCCTCCAAGTGCCGGCGGCAGCGCGGTCCGTGAAGGGGGTCACACTCCGGAGCCGCGTGCGGGGTGTTTGCACCTGCCACCACACTTCCAGACATATATGAGGGCCCAGCGCAAGATTTGGTGGCATAGCTACCCCCCGAAGGCCCCCGGCCACACTAGTAGACATGCGAAGAACAATCCGCACAGAGGGAATTTTTCAGATACTTCTTCATCTCAAAAAAACTTGCAAAAATACCACACATCCTGTATCACTTGTGCCAGCACCGTGTAAAAAATTCATGATTTTATCACCCTCCGGGTGTTCAGGAATATTCAAGCAGCACCGAAACCTGCAGGACGTCACTTCGGTGCCATCGCCATCTGTGAGGGGGCCCACACTACGGAGACGCGTATTGACTCTTCAGACATGCCACCTCACCTTAAGACATGTATGAGGCC
Source organism: Elymus sibiricus (assembly GCA_039707655.1). Classification (NCBI taxonomy): domain Eukaryota; kingdom Viridiplantae; phylum Streptophyta; class Magnoliopsida; order Poales; family Poaceae; genus Elymus; species Elymus sibiricus. Next base: position 437,775,370 of record CM077672.1, on the reverse strand, counting down.
CCGGCGTGATGATCTGGTGGCATTGCTACCCCCCAAGGCCCCCGGCCTGCCTAACCCTGGCCCGTTGACCCGAAGATCTACCCCTTTGACTTTCGCCGGACGGCCTTCGACCGATGGACTTCTGCCCCTGGTTCCCATCGGCCAGACCTTGGGAACACTTCAGAACAAGGCCTGGGACAAACCGACCACCAGATTCCCTCCGTGTGGGCCCGACGCGGCTGTTTCCCCCCTCCAAGTGCCGGCGGCAGCGCGGTCCGTGAAGGGGGTCACACTCCGGAGCCGCGTGCGGGGTGTTTGCACCTCCCACCACACTTCCAGACATGTATGAGGGCCCAGCGCAAGATTTGGTGGCATAGCTACCCCCCGAAGGCCCCCGGCCACACTAGTAGACATGCGAAGAACAATCCGCACAGAGGGAATTTTTCAGATACTTCTTCATCTAAAAAAAACTTGAAAAAATACCACACATCATATATCACATGGGCCAGCACCGTGTAAAAAATTCATGATTTTATCACCCTCCGGGAGTTCAGGAATATTCAAGCAGCACCGAAACCTGCAGGCCGTCACTTCGGTGCCATCGCCGTCCGTGAGGGGGCCCACACTACGGAGACGCGTATTGACTCTTTAGACATGCCACCACACCTTAAGACATGTATGAGGCCCCGGCGCGATGATCTCGTGGCATTGCTACCCCCCAAGGCCCCCGGCCTGCCTAACCCTGGCCCGTTGACCCGGAGATCTACCCCTTTGACTTTCGCCGTACGGCCTTTGACCGATGGACTTCTGCCCCTGGTTCCCATCGGCCAGCCCGTGGGAACACTTCAGAACAAGGTCTGGGACAAACCGACCACCAGATTCCCTCCGTGTGGGCCCGACGCGGCTGTTTCCCCCCTCCAAGTGCCGGCGGCAGCGCGGTCCGTGAAGGGGGTCACACTCCGGAGCCGCGTGCGGGGTGTTTGCACCTCCCACCACACTTCCAGACATGTATGAGGGCCCAGCGCAAGATTTGGTGGCATAGCTACCCCCCGAAGGCCCCCGGCCACACTAGTAGACATGCGAAGAACAATACGCACAGAGGGAATTTTTCAGATACTTCTTCATCTAAAAAAAACTTGAAAAAATACCACACATCCTGTATCACATGTGCCAGCACCGAGTAAAAAATTCATGATTATATCACCCTCCGGGTGTTCAGGAATATTCAAGCAGCACCGAAACCTGCAGGACGTCACTTCGGTGCCATCGCCGAAAGTGAGGGGGCCCACACTACGGAGACACGTATTGACTCTTCAGACATGCCACCACACCTTAAGACATGTATGAGGCCCCGACGCGATGATCTGGTGGCATTGCTACCCCCCAAGGCCCCCGGCCTGCCTAACCCTGGCCCCGTTGACCCGGAGATCTACCCCTTTGACTTTCGCCGGACGGCCTTTGACCGATGGACTTCTGCACCTGGTTCCCATCGGCCAGCCCGTGGGAACACTTCAGAACAAGGCCTGGGACAAACCGACCACCAGATTCCCTCCGTGTGCGCCCGACGCGGCTGTTTCCCCCCTCCAAGTGCCGGCGGCAGCGCGGTCCGTGAAGGGGGTCACACTCCGGAGCCGCGTGCGGGGTGTTTGCACCTGCCACCACACTTCCAGACATGTATGAGGGCCCAGCGCAAGATTTGGTGGCGTAGCTACCCCCCGAAGGCCCCCGGCCACACTAGTAGACATGCGAAGAACAATCCGCACAGAGGGAATTTTTCAGATACTTCTTCATCTCAAAAAAACTTGAAAAAATACCACACATCCTGTATCACATGTGCCAACACCGTGTAAAAAATTCATGATTTTATCACCCTCCGGGTGTTCAGGAATATTCAAGCAGCACCGAAACCTGCATGACGTCACTTCGGTGCCATCGCCGTCCGTGAGGTGGGCCACATTACGGAGACGCGTATTGACTCTTCAGACATGCCACCACACTTTAAGACATGTATGAGGCCCCGGCGCGATGATCTGGTGGCATTGCTACCCCCCAAGGCCCCCGGCCTGCCTAACCCTGGCCCCGTTGACCCGGAGATCTACCCCTTTGACTTTCGCCGGACGGCCTTTGATCGATGGACTTCTGCACGTGGTTCCCATCGGCCAGCCCGTGGGAACAATTCAGAACAAGGCCTGGGACAAACCGACCACCAGATTCCCTCCGTGTGGGCCCGACGCGGCTGTTTCCCCCCTCCAAGTGCCGGCGGCAGCGCGGTCCGTGAAGGGGGTCACACTCCGGAGCCGCGTGCGGGGTGTTTGCACCTGCCACCACACTTCCAGACATGTATGAGGGCCCATCGCAAGATTTGGTGGCATAGCTACCCCCCGAAGGCCCCCGGCCACACTAGTAGACATGCGAAGAACAATACGCACAGAGGGAATTTTTCAGATACTTCTTCATCTAAAAAAAACTTGAAAAAATACCACACATCCTGTATCACATGTGCCAGCACCGAGTGAAAAATTCATGATTTTATTACCCTCCGGGTGTTCAGGAATATTCAAGCAGCACCGAAACCTGCAGGACGTCACTTCGGTGCCATCGCCGAAAGTGAGGGGGCCCACACTACGGAGACACGTATTGACTCTTCAGACATGCCACCACACCTTAAGACATGTATGAGGCCCCGACGCGATGATCTGGTGGCATTGCTACCCCCCAAGGCCCCCGGCCTGCCTAACCCTGGCCCCGTTGACCCGGAGATCTACCCCTTTGACTTTCGCCGGACGGCCATTGACCGATGAACTTCTGCACCTGGTTCCCATCGGCCAGCCCGTGGGAACACTTCAGAACAAGGCCTGGGACAATCCGACCACCAGATTCCCTCCGTGTGGGCCCGACGCGGCTGTTTCCCCCCTCCAAGTGCCGGCGGCAGCGCGGTCCGTGAAGGGGGTCACACTCCGGAGCCGCGTGCGGGGTGTTTGCACCTGCCAACACACTTCCAGACATGTATGAGGGCCCAGCGCAAGATTTGGTGGCGTAGCTACCCCCCGAAGGCCCCCGGCCACACTAGTAGACATGCGAAGAACAATCCGCACAGAGGGAATTTTTCAGATACTTCTTCATCTCAAAAAAACTTGAAAAAATACCACACATCCTGTATCACATGTGCCAGCACCGTGTAAAAAATTCATGATTTTATCACCCTCCGGGTGTTCAGAAATATTCAAGCAGCACCGAAACCTGCATGACGTCACTTCGGTGCCATCGCCGTCCGTGAAGTGGGCCACATTACGGAGACGCGTATTGACTCTTCAGACATGCCACCACACTTTAAGACATGTATGAGGCCCCGGCGCGATGATCTGGTGGCATTGATACCCCTCAAGGCCCCCGGCCTGCCTAACCCTGGCCCCGTTGACCCGGATATCTACCCCTTTGACTTTCGCCGGACGGCCTTTGATCGATGGACTTCTGCACGTGGTTCCCATCGGCCAGCCCGTGGGAACACTTCAGAACAAGGCCTGGGACAAACCGACCACCAGATTCCCTCCGTGTGGGCCCGACGCGGCTGTTTCCCCCCTCCAAGTGCCGGCGGCAGCGCGGTCCGTGAAGGGGGTCACACTCCGGAGCCGCGTGCAGGGTGTTTGCACCTACCACCACACTTCCAGACATGTATGAGGGCCCAGCGCAAGATTTGGTGGCATAGCTACCCCCCGAAGGCCCCCGGCCACACTAGTAGACATGCGAAGAACAATCCGCACAGAGGGAATTTTTCAGATACTTCTTCATCTCAAAAAAACTTGAAAAAATACCACACATCCTGTATCACATGTGCCAGCACCGTGTAAAAAATTCATGATTTTATCACCCTCCGGGTGTTCAGGAATATTCAAGCAGCACCGAAACCTGCAGGACGTCACTTCGGTGCCATCGCCATCCGTGAGGGGGCCCACACTACGGAGACGCGTATTGACTCTTCAGACATGCCACCTCACCTTAAGACATGTATGAGGCCCCGGCGCGATGATCTGGTGGCATTGCTACCCCCCAAGGCCCCCGGCCTGCCTAACCCTGGCCCGTTGACCCGGAGATCTACCCCTTTGAGTTTCGCCGGACGGCCTTTGACCGATGGACTTCTGCCCCTGGTTCCCATCGGCCAGCCCGTGGGAACACTTCAGAACAACGTCTGGGACAAACCGACCACCAGATTCCCTCCGTGTGGGCCCGACGCGGCTGTTTCCCCCCTCCAAGTGCCGGCGGCAGCGCGGTCCGTGAAGGGGGTCACACTCCGGAGCCGCGTGCGGGGTGTTTGCACCTCCCACCACACTTCCAGACATGTATGAGGGCCCAGCGCAAGATTTGGTGGCATAGCTACCCCCCGAAGGCCCCCGGCCACACTAGTAGACATGCGAAGAACAATCCGCACAGAGGGAATTTTTGAGATACTTCTTCATCTAAAAAAAACTTGAAAAAATACCACACATCATGTATCACATGTGCCAGCACCGTGTAAAAAATTCATGATTTTATCACCCTCCGGGTGTTCAGGAATATTCAAGCAGCACCGAAACCTGCAGGCCGTCACTTCGGTGCCATCGCCGTCCGTGAGGGGGCCCACACTACGGAGACGCGTATTGACTCTTCAGACATGCCACCACACCTTAAGACATGTATGAGGCCCCGGCGCGATGATCTGGTGGCATTGCTACCCCCCAAGGCCCCCGGCCTGCCTAACCCTGGCCCGTTGACCCGGAGATCTACCCCTTTGACTTTCGCCGGACGGCCTTTGACCGATGGACTTCTGCCCCTGGTTCCCATCGGCCAGCCCGTGGGAACACTTCAGAACAAGGTCTGGGACAAACCGACCACCAGATTCCCTCCGTGTGGGCCCGACGCGGCTGTTTCGCCCCTCCAAGTGCCGGCGGCAGCGCGGTCCGTGAAGGGGGTCACACTCCGGAGCCGCGTGCGGGGTGTTTGCACCTCCCACCACACTTCCAGACATGTATGAGGGCCCAGCGCAAGATTTGGTGGCATAGCTACCCCCCGAAGGCCCCCGGCCACACTAGTAGACATGCGAAGAACAATACGCACAGAGGGAATTTTTCAGATACTTCTTCATCTAAAAAAACTTGAAAAAATACCACACATCCTGTATCACATGTGCCAGCACCGAGTAAAAAATTCATGATTTTATCACCCTCCGGGTGTTCAGGAATATTCAAGCAGCACCGAAACCTGCAGGACGTCACTTCGGTGCCATCGCCGAAAGTGAGGGGGCCCACACTACGGAGACACGTATTGACTCTTCAGAGATGCCACCACACCTTAAGACATGTATGAGGCCCCGACGCGATGATCTGGTGGCATTGCTACCCCCCAAGGCCCCCGGCCTGCCTAACCCTGGCCCCGTTGACCCGGAGAATAACCCCTTTGACTTTCGCCGGACGGCCTTTGACCGATGGACTTCTGCACCTGGTTCCCATCGGCCAGCCCGTGGGAACACTTCAGAACAAGGCCTGGGACAAACCGACCACCAGATTCCCTCCGTGTGGGCCCGACGCGGCTGTTTCCCCCCTCCAAGTGCCGGCGGCAGCGCGGTCCGTGAAGGGGGTCACACACCGGAGCCGCGTGCGGGGTGTTTGCACCTGCCACCACACTTCCAGACATGGATGAGGGCCCAACGCAAGATTTGGTGGCGTAGCTACCCCCCGAAGGCCCCCGGCCACACTAGTAGACATGCGAAGAACAATCCGCACAGAGGGAATTTTTCAGATACTTCTTCATCTCAAAAAAACTTGAAAAAATACCACACATCCTGTATCACATGTGCCAGCACCGTGTAAAAAATTCATGATTTTATCACCCTCCGGGTGTTCAGGAATATTCAAGCAGCACCGAAACCTGCATGACGTCACTTCGGTGCCATCGCCGTCCGTGAAGTGGGCCACATTACGGAGACGCGTATTGACTCTTCAGACATGCCACCACACTTTAAGACATGTATGAGGCCCCGGCGCGATGATCTGGAGGCATTGCTACCCCCCAAGGCCCCCGGCATGCCTAACCCTGGCCCCGTTGACCCGGATATCTACCCCTTTGACTTTCGCCGGACGGCCTTTGATCGATGGACTTCTGCACGTGGTTCCCATCGGCCAGCCCGTGGGAACACTTCAGAACAAGGCCTGGGACAAACCGACCACCAGATTCCCTCCGTGTGGGCCCGACGCGGCTGTTTCCCCCCTCCAAGTGCCGGCGGCAGCGCGGTCCGTGAAGGGGGTCACACTCCGGAGCCGCGTGCGGGGTGTTTGCACCTGCCACCACACTTCCAGACATGTATGAGGGCCCAGCGCAAGATTTGGTGGCATAGCTACCCCCCGAAGGCCCCCGGCCACACTAGTAGACATGCGAAGAACAATCCGCACAGAGGGAATTTTTCAGATACTTCTTCATCTCAAAAAAACTTGAAAAAATACCACACATCCTGTATCACATGTGCCAGCACCGTGTAAAAAATTCATGATTTTATCACCCTCCGGGTGTTCAGGAATATTCAAGCAGCACCGAAACCTGCAGGACGTCACTTCGGTGCCATCGCCGTCCGTGAGGGGGCCCACACTACGGAGACACGTATTGACTCTTCAGACATGCCACCACACCTTAAGACATGTATGAGGCCTCGGCGCGATGATCTGGTGGCATTGCTACCCCCCAAGGCCCCCGGCCTGCCTAACCCTGGCCCGTTGACCCGGAGATCTACCCCTTTGACTTTCGCCGGACGGCCTTTGACCGATGGACTTCTGCCCCTGGTTCCCATCGGCCAGCCCGTGGGAACACTTCAGAACAAGGTCTGGGACAAACCGACCACCAGATTCCCTCCGTGTGGGCCCGACGCGGCTGTTTCCCCCCTCCAAGTGCCGGCGGCAGCGCGGTCCGTGAAGGGGGTCACACTCCGGAGCCGCGTGCGGGGTGTTTGCACCTGCCACCACACTTCCAGACATATATGAGGGCCCAGCGCAAGATTTGGTGGCATAGCTACCCCCCGAAGGCCCCCGGCCACACTAGTAGACATGCGAAGAACAATCCGCACAGAGGGAATTTTTCAGATACTTCTTCATCTCAAAAAAACTTGAAAAAATACCACACATCCTGTATCACATGTGCCAGCACCGTGTAAAAAATTCATGATTTTATCACCCTCCGGGTGTTCAGGAATATTCAAGCAGCACCGAAACCTGCAGGACGTCACTTCGGTGCCATCGCCATCTGTGAGGGGGCCCACACTACGGAGACGCGTATTGACTCTTCAGACATGCCACCTCACCTTAAGACATGTATGAGGCCCCGGCGCGATGATCTGGTGGCATTGCTACCCCCCAAGGCCCCCGGCCTGCCTAACCCTGGCCCGTTGACCCGGAGATCTACCCCTTTGACTTTCGCCGGACGGCCTTTGACCGATGGACTTCTGCCCCTGGTTCCCATCGGCCAGACCTTGGGAACACTTCAGAACAAGGTCTGGGACAAACCGACCACCAGATTCCCTCCGTGTGGGCCCGACGCGGCTGTTTCCCCCCTCCAAGTGCCGGCGGCAGCGCGGTCCGTGATGGGGGTCACACTCCGGAGCCGCGTGCAGGGTGTTTGCACCTCCCACCACACTTCCAGACATGTATGAGGGCCCAGCGCAAGATTTGGTGGCATAGCTACCCCCCGAAGGCCCCCGGCCACACTAGAAGACATGCGAAGAACAATCCGCACAGAGGGAATTTTTCAGATACTTCTTCATCTCAAAAAAACTTGAAAAAATACCACACATCCTGTATCACATGTGCCAGCACCGTGTAAAAAATTCATGATTTTATCACCCTCCGGGTGTTCAGGAATATTCAAGCAGCACCGAAACCTGCATGACGTCACTTCGGTGCCATCGCCGTCCGTGAGGTGGGCCACATTACGGAGACGCGTATTGACTCTTCAGACATGCCACCACACTTTAAGACATGTATGAGGCCCCGGCGCGATGATCTGGTGGCATTGCTACCCCCCAAGGCCCCCGGCCTGCCTAACCCTGGCCCCGTTGACCCGGAGATCTACCCCTTTGACTTTCGCCGGACGGCCTTTGATCGATGGACTTCTGCACGTGGTTCCCATCGGCCAGCCCGTGGGAACACTTCAGAACAAGGCCTGGGACAAACCGACCACCAGATTCCCTCCGTGTGGGCCCGACGCGGCTGTTTCCCCCCTCCAAGTGCCGGCGGCAGCGCGGTCCGTGAAGGGGGTCACACTCCGGAGCCGCGTGCGGGGTGTTTGCACCTGCCACCACACTTCCAGACATGTATGAGGGCCCAGCGCAAGATTTGGTGGCATAGCTACCCCCCGAAGGCCCCCGGCCACACTAGTAGACATGCGAAGAACAATCCGCACAGAGGGAATTTTTCAGATACTTCTTCATCTAAAAAAAACTTGAAAAAATACCACACATCCTGTATCACATGTGCCAGCACCGTGTAAAAAATTCATGATTTTATCACCCTCCGGGTGTTCAGGAATATTCAAGCAGCACCGAAACCTGCAGGACGTCACTTCGGTGCCATCGCCGTCCGTGAGGGGGCCCACACTACGGAGACACGTATTGACTCTTCAGACATGCCACCACACCTTAAGACATGTATGAGGCCCCGGCGCGATGATCTGGTGGCATTGCTACCCGCGAAGGCCCCCGGCCTGCCTAACCCTGGCCCGTTGACCCGGAGATCTACCCCTTTGACATTCGCCGGACGGCCTTTGACCGATGGACTTCTGCCCCTGGTTCCCATCGGCCAGCCCGTGGGAACACTTCAGAACAAGGTCTGGGACAAACCGACCACCAGATTCCCTCCGTGTGGGCCCGACGCGGCTGTTTCCCCCCTCCAAGTGCCGGCGGCAGCGCGGTCCGTGAAGGGGGTCACACTCCGGAGCCGCGTGCGGGGTGTTTGCACCTGCCACCACACTTCCAGACATCTATGAGGGCCCAGCGCAAGATTTGGTGGCATAGCTACCCCCCGAAGGCCCCCGGCCACACTAGTAGACATGCGAAGAACAATCCGCACAGAGGGAATTTTTCAGATACTTCTTCATCTCAAAAAAACTTGAAAAAATACCACACATCCTGTATCACATGTGCCAGCACCGTGTAAAAAATTCATGATTTTATCACCCTCCGGGTGTTCAGAAATATTCAAGCAGCACCGAAACCTGCATGACGTCACTTCGGTGCCATCGCCGTCCGTGAAGTGGGCCACATTACGGAGATGCGTATTGACTCTTCAGACATGCCACCACACTTTAAGACATGTATGAGGCCCCGGCGCGATGATCTGGTGGCATTGATACCCCTCAAGGCCCCCGGCCTGCCTAACCCTGGCCCCGTTGACCCGGATATCTACCCCTTTGACTTTCGCCGGACGGCCTTTGATCGATGGACTTCTGCACGTGGTTCCCATCGGCCAGCCCGTGGGAACACTTCAGAACAAGGCCTGGGACAAACCGACCACCAGATTCCCTCCGTGTGGGCCCGACGCGGCTGTTTCCCCCCTCCAAGTGCCGGCGGCAGCGCGGTCCGTGAAGGGGGTCACACTCCGGAGCCGCGTGCAGGGTGTTTGCACCTACCACCACACTTCCAGACATGTATGAGGGCCCAGCGCAAGATTTGGTGGCATAGCTACCCCCCGAAGGCCCCCGGCCACACTAGTAGACATGCGAAGAACAATCCGCACAGAGGGAATTTTTCAGATACTTCTTCATCTCAAAAAAACTTGAAAAAATACCACACATCCTGTATCACATGTGCCAGCACCGTGTAAAAAATTCATGATTTTATCACCCTCCGGGTGTTCAGGAATATTCAAGCAGCACCGAAACCTGCAGGACGTCACTTCGGTGCCATCGCCATCCGTGAGGGGGCCCACACTACGGAGACGCGTATTGACTCTTCAGACATGCCACCTCACCTTAAGACATGTATGAGGCCCCGGCGCGATGATCTGGTGGCATTGCTACCCCCCAAGGCCCCCGGCCTGCCTAACCCTGGCCCGTTGACCCGGAGATCTACCCCTTTGAGTTTCGCCGGACGGCCTTTGACCGATGGACTTCTGCCCCTGGTTCCCATCGGCCAGCCCGTGGGAACACTTCAGAACAACGTCTGGGACAAACCGACCACCAGATTCCCTCCGTGTGGGCCCGACGCGGCTGTTTCCCCCCTCCAAGTGCCGGCGGCAGCGCGGTCCGTGAAGGGGGTCACACTCCGGAGCCGCGTGCGGGGTGTTTGCACCTCCCACCACACTTCCAGACATGTATGAGGGCCCAGCGCAAGATTTGGTGGCATAGCTACCCCCCGAAGGCCCCCGGCCACACTAGTAGACATGCGAAGAACAATCCGCACAGAGGGAATTTTTGAGATACTTCTTCATCTAAAAAAAACTTGAAAAAATACCACACATCATGTATCACATGTGCCAGCACCGTGTAAAAAATTCATGATTTTATCACCCTCCGGGTGTTCAGGAATATTCAAGCAGCACCGAAACCTGCAGGCCGTCACTTCGGTGCCATCGCCGTCCGTGAGGGGGCCCACACTACGGAGACGCGTATTGACTCTTCAGACATGCCACCACACCTTAAGACATGTATGAGGCCCCGGCGCGATGATCTGGTGGCATTGCTACCCCCCAAGGCCCCCGGCCTGCCTAACCCTGGCCCGTTGACCCGGAGATCTACCCCTTTGACTTTCGCCGGACGGCCTTTGACCGATGGACTTCTGCCCCTGGTTCCCATCGGCCAGCCCGTGGGAACACTTCAGAACAAGGTCTGGGACAAACCGACCACCAGATTCCCTCCGTGTGGGCCCGACGCGGCTGTTTCGCCCCTCCAAGTGCCGGCGGCAGCGCGGTCCGTGAAGGGGGTCACACTCCGGAGCCGCGTGCGGGGTGTTTGCACCTCCCACCACACTTCCAGACATGTATGAGGGCCCAGCGCAAGATTTGGTGGCATAGCTACCCCCCGAAGGCCCCCGGCCACACTAGTAGACATGCGAAGAACAATACGCACAGAGGGAATTTTTCAGATACTTCTTCATCTAAAAAAACTTGAAAAAATACCACACATCCTGTATCACATGTGCCAGCACCGAGTAAAAAATTCATGATTTTATCACCCTCCGGGTGTTCAGGAATATTCAAGCAGCACCGAAACCTGCAGGACGTCACTTCGGTGCCATCGCCGAAAGTGAGGGGGCCCACACTACGGAGACACGTATTGACTCTTCAGAGATGCCACCACACCTTAAGACATGTATGAGGCCCCGACGCGATGATCTGGTGGCATTGCTACCCCCCAAGGCCCCCGGCCTGCCTAACCCTGGCCCCGTTGACCCGGAGAATAACCCCTTTGACTTTCGCCGGACGGCCTTTGACCGATGGACTTCTGCACCTGGTTCCCATCGGCCAGCCCGTGGGAACACTTCAGAACAAGGCCTGGGACAAACCGACCACCAGATTCCCTCCGTGTGGGCCCGACGCGGCTGTTTCCCCCCTCCAAGTGCCGGCGGCAGCGCGGTCCGTGAAGGGGGTCACACACCGGAGCCGCGTGCGGGGTGTTTGCACCTGCCACCACACTTCCAGACATGGATGAGGGCCCAGCGCAAGATTTGGTGGCGTAGCTACCCCCCGAAGGCCCCCGGCCACACTAGTAGACATGCGAAGAACAATCCGCACAGAGGGAATTTTTCAGATACTTCTTCATCTCAAAAAAACTTGAAAAAATACCACACATCCTGTATCACATGTGCCAGCACCGTGTAAAAAATTCATGATTTTATCACCCTCCGGGTGTTCAGGAATATTCAAGCAGCACCGAAACCTGCATGACGTCACTTCGGTGCCATCGCCGTCCGTGAAGTGGGCCACATTACGGAGACGCGTATTGACTCTTCAGACATGCCACCACACTTTAAGACATGTATGAGGCCCCGGCGCGATGATCTGGAGGCATTGCTACCCCCCAAGGCCCCCGGCCTGCCTAACCCTGGCCCCGTTGACCCGGATATCTACCCCTTTGACTTTCGCCGGACGGCCTTTGATCGATGGACTTCTGCACGTGGTTCCCATCGGCCAGCCCGTGGGAACACTTCAGAACAAGGCCTGGGACAAACCGACCACCAGATTCCCTCCGTGTGGGCCCGACGCGGCTGTTTCCCCCCTCCAAGTGCCGGCGGCAGCGCGGTCCGTGAAGGGGGTCACACTCCGGAGCCGCGTGCGGGGTGTTTGCACCTGCCACCACACTTCCAGACATGTATGAGGGCCCAGCGCAAGATTTGGTGGCATAGCTACCCCCCGAAGGCCCCCGGCCACACTAGTAGACATGCGAAGAACAATCCGCACAGAGGGAATTTTTCAGATACTTCTTCATCTCAAAAAAACTTGAAAAAATACCACACATCCTGTATCACATGTGCCAGCACCGTGTAAAAAATTCATGATTTTATCACCCTCCGGGTGTTCAGGAATATTCAAGCAGCACCGAAACCTGCAGGACGTCACTTCGGTGCCATCGCCGTCCGTGAGGGGGCCCACACTACGGAGACACGTATTGACTCTTCAGACATGCCACCACACCTTAAGACATGTATGAGGCCTCGGCGCGATGATCTGGTGGCATTGCTACCCCCCAAGGCCCCCGGCCTGCCTAACCCTGGCCCGTTGACCCGGAGATCTACCCCTTTGACTTTCGCCGGACGGCCTTTGACCGATGGACTTCTGCCCCTGGTTCCCATCGGCCAGCCCGTGGGAACACTTCAGAACAAGGTCTGGGACAAACCGACCACCAGATTCCCTCCGTGTGGGCCCGACGCGGCTGTTTCCCCCCTCCAAGTGCCGGCGGCAGCGCGGTCCGTGAAGGGGGTCACACTCCGGAGCCGCGTGCGGGGTGTTTGCACCTGCCACCACACTTCCAGACATATATGAGGGCCCAGCGCAAGATTTGGTGGCATAGCTACCCCCCGAAGGCCCCCGGCCACACTAGTAGACATGCGAAGAACAATCCGCACAGAGGGAATTTTTCAGATACTTCTTCATCTCAAAAAAACTTGAAAAAATACCACACATCCTGTATCACATGTGCCAGCACCGTGTAAAAAATTCATGATTTTATCACCCTCCGGGTGTTCAGGAATATTCAAGCAGCACCGAAACCTGCAGGACGTCACTTCGGTGCCATCGCCATCTGTGAGGGGGCCCACACTACGGAGACGCGTATTGACTCTTCAGACATGCCACCTCACCTTAAGACATGTATGAGGCCCCGGCGCGATGATCTGGTGGCATTGCTACCCCCCAAGGCCCCCGGCCTGCCTAACCCTGGCCCGTTGACCCGGAGATCTACCCCTTTGACTTTCGCCGGACGGCCTTTGACCGATGGACTTCTGCCCCTGGTTCCCATCGGCCAGACCTTGGGAACACTTCAGAACAAGGTCTGGGACAAACCGACCACCAGATTCCCTCCGTGTGGGCCCGACGCGGCTGTTTCCCCCCTCCAAGTGCCGGCGGCAGCGCGGTCCGTGATGGGGGTCACACTCCGGAGCCGCGTGCAGGGTGTTTGCACCTCCCACCACACTTCCAGACATGTATGAGGGCCCAGCGCAAGATTTGGTGGCATAGCTACCCCCCGAAGGCCCCCGGCCACACTAGAAGACATGCGAAGAACAATCCGCACAGAGGGAATTTTTCAGATACTTCTTCATCTCAAAAAAACTTGAAAAAATACCACACATCCTGTATCACATGTGCCAGCACCGTGTAAAAAATTCATGATTTTATCACCCTCCGGGTGTTCAGGAATATTCAAGCAGCACCGAAACCTGCATGACGTCACTTCGGTGCCATCGCCGTCCGTGAGGTGGGCCACATTACGGAGACGCGTATTGACTCTTCAGACATGCCACCACACTTTAAGACATGTATGAGGCCCCGGCGCGATGATCTGGTGGCATTGCTACCCCCCAAGGCCCCCGGCCTGCCTAACCCTGGCCCCGTTGACCCGGAGATCTACCCCTTTGACTTTCGCCGGACGGCCTTTGATCGATGGACTTCTGCACGTGGTTCCCATCGGCCAGCCCGTGGGAACACTTCAGAACAAGGCCTGGGACAAACCGACCACCAGATTCCCTCCGTGTGGGCCCGACGCGGCTGTTTCCCCCCTCCAAGTGCCGGCGGCAGCGCGGTCCGTGAAGGGGGTCACACTCCGGAGCCGCGTGCGGGGTGTTTGCACCTGCCACCACACTTCCAGACATGTATGAGGGCCCAGCGCAAGATTTGGTGGCATAGCTACCCCCCGAAGGCCCCCGGCCACACTAGTAGACATGCGAAGAACAATCCGCACAGAGGAAATTTTTCAGATACTTCTTCATCTAAAAAAAACTTGAAAAAATACCACACATCCTGTATCACATGTGCCAGCACCGTGTAAAAAATTCATGATTTTATCACCCTCCGGGTGTTCAGGAATATTCAAGCAGCACCGAAACCTGCAGGACGTCACTTCGGTGCCATCGCCGTCCGTGAGGGGGCCCACACTACGGAGACACGTATTGACTCTTCAGACATGCCACCACACCTTAAGACATGTATGAGGCCCCGGCGCGATGATCTGGTGGCATTGCTACCCGCGAAGGCCCCCGGCCTGCCTAACCCTGGCCCGTTGACCCGGAGATCTACCCCTTTGACATTCGCCGGACGGCCTTTGACCGATGGACTTCTGCCCCTGGTTCCCATCGGCCAGCCCGTGGGAACACTTCAGAACAAGGTCTGGGACAAACCGACCACCAGATTCCCTCCGTGTGGGCCCGACGCGGCTGTTTCCCCCCTCCAAGTGCCGGCGGCAGCGCGGTCCGTGAAGGGGGTCACACTCCGGAGCCGCGTGCGGGGTGTTTGCACCTGCCACCACACTTCCAGACATCTATGAGGGCCCAGCGCAAGATTTGGTGGCATAGCTACCCCCCGAAGGCCCCCGGCCACACTAGTAGACATGCGAAGAACAATCCGCACAGAGGGAATTTTTCAGATACTTCTTCATCTCAAAAAAACTTGAAAAAATACCACACATCCTGTATCACATGTGCCAGCACCGTGTAAAAAATTCATGATTTTATCACCCTCCGGGTGTTCAGGAATATTCAAGCAGCACCGAAACCTGCAGGACGTCACTTCGGTGCCATCGCCATCTGTGAGGGGGCCCACACTACGGAGACGCGTATTGACTCTTCAGACATGCCACCTCACCTTAAGACATGTATGAGGCCCCGGCGCGATGATCTGGTGGCATTGCTACCCCCCAAGGCCCCCGGCCTGCCTAACCCTGGCCCGTTGACCCGGAGATCTACCCCTTTGACTTTCGCCGGACGGCCTTTGACCGATGGACTTCTGCCCCTGGTTCCCATCGGCCAGACCTTGGGAACACTTCAGAACAAGGTCTGGGACAAACCGACCACCAGATTCCCTCCGTGTGGGCCCGACGCGGCTGTTTCCCCCCTCCAAGTGCCGGCGGCAGCGCGGTCCGTGATGGGGGTCACACTCCGGAGCCGCGTGCGGGGTGTTTGCACCTCCCACCACACTTCCAGACATGTATGAGGGCCCAGCGCAAGATTTGGTGGCATAGCTACCCCCCGAAGGCCCCCGGCCACACTAGTAGACATGCGAAGAACAATCCGCACAGAGGGAATTTTTCAGATACTTCTTCATCTAAAAAAAACTTGAAAAAATACCACACATCATGTATCACATGTGCCAGCACCGTGTAAAAAATTCATGATTTTATCACCCTCCGGGTGTTCAGGAATATTCAAGCAGCACCGAAACCTGCAGGACGTCACTTCGGTGCCATCGCCGTCCGTGAGGGGACCCACACTACGGAGACGCGTATTGACTCTTCAGACATGCCACCACACCTTAAGATATGTATGAGGCCCCGGCGCGATGATCTGGTGGCATTGCTACCCCCCAAGGCCTCCGGCCTGCCTAACCCTGGCCCCGTTGACCCGGAGATCTACCCCTTTGACTTTCGCCGGACGGCCTTTGACCGATGGACTTCTGCCCCTGGTTCCCATCGGCCAGCCCGTGGGAACACTTCAGAACAAGGTCTGGGACAAACCGACCACCAGATTCCCTCCGTGTGGGCCCGACGCGGCTGTTTCCCCCCTCCAAGTGCCGGCGGCAGCGCGGTCCGTGAAGGGGGTCACACTCCGGAGCCGCGTGCGGCGTGTTTGCACCTCCCACCACACTTCCAGACATGTATGAGGGCCCAGCGCAAGATTTGGTGGTATAGCTACCCCCCGAAGGCCCCCGGCCACACTAGTAGACATGCGAAGAACAATACGCACAGAGGGAATTTTTCAGATACTTCTTCATCTAAAAAAAACTTGAAAAAATACCACACATCCTGTATCACATGTGCCAGCACCGAGTAAAAAATTCATGATTATATCACCCTCCGGGTGTTCAGGAATATTCAAGCAGCACCGAAACCTGCAGGACGTCACTTCGGTACCATCGCCGAAAGTGAGGGGGCCCACACTACGGCGACACGTATTGACTCTTCAGACATGCCACCACACCTTAAGACATGTATGAGGCCCCGACGCGATGATCTGGTGGCATTGCTACCCCCCAAGGCCCCCGGCCTGCCTAACCCTGGCCCCGTTGACCCGGAGATCTACCCCTTTGACTTTCGCCGGACGGCCTTTGACCGATGGACTTCTGCACCTGGTTCCCATCGGCCAGCCCGTGGGAACACTTCAGAACAAGGCCTGGGACAAACCGACCACCAGATTCCCTCCGTGTGCGCCCGACGCGGCTGTTTCCCCCCTCCAAGTGCCGGCGGCAGCGCGGTCCGTGAAGGGGGTCACACTCCGGAGCCGCGTGCGGGGTGTTTGCACCTGCCACCACACTTCCAGACATGTATGAGGGCCCAGCGCAAGATTTGGTGGCATAGCTACCCCCCGAAGGCCCCCGGCCACACTAGTAGACATGCGAAGAACAATCCGCACAGAGGGAATTTTTCAGATACTTCTTCATCTAAAAAAAACTTGAAAAAATACCACACATCCTGTATCACATGTGCCAGCACCGTGTAAAAAATTCATGATTTTATCACCCTCCGGGTGTTCAGGAATATTCAAGCAGCACCGAAACCTGCAGGACGTCACTTCGGTGCCATCGCCGTCCGTGAGGGGGCCCACACTACGGAGACATGTATTGACTCTTCAGACATGCCACCACACCTTAAGACATGTATGAGGCCCCGGCGCAATGATCTGGTGGCATTGCTACCCCCCAAGGCCCCCGGCCTGCCTAACCCTGGCCCGTTGACCCGGAGATCTACCCCTTTGACTTTCGCCGGACGGCCTTTGACCGATGGACTTCTGCCCCTGGATCCCATCGGCCAGCCCGTGGGAACACTTCAGAACAAGGTCTGGGACAAACCGACCACCAGATTCCCTCCGTGTGGGCCCGACGCGGCTGTTTCCCCCCTCCAAGTGCCGGCGGCAGCGCGGTCCGTGAAGGGGGTCACACTCCGGAGCCGCGTGCGGGGTGTTTGCACCTGCCACCACACTTCCAGACATATATGAGGGCCCAGCGCAAGATTTGGTGGCATAGCTACCCCCCGAAGGCCCCCGGCCACACTAGTAGACATGCGAAGAACAATCCGCACAGAGGGAATTTTTCAAATACTTCTTCATCTTAAAAAAACTTGAAAAAATACCACACATCCTGTATCACATGTGCCAGCACCGTGTAAAAAATTCATGATTTTACCACCCTCCGGGTGTTCAGGAATATTCAAGCAGCACCGAAACCTGCAGGACGTCACTTCGGTGCCATCGCCATCTGTGAGGGGCCCACACTACGGAGACGCGTATTGACTCTTCAGACATGCCACCTCACCTTAAGACATGTATGAGGCCCCGGCGCGATGATCTGGTGGCATTGCTACCCCCCAAGGCCACCGGCCTGCCTAACCCTGGCCCGTTGACCCGGAGATCTACCCCTTTGACTTTCGCCGGACGGCCTTTGACCGATGGACTTCTGCCCCTGGTTCCCATCGGCCAGACCTTGGGAACACTTCAGAACAAGGTCTGGGACAAACCGACCACCAGATTCCCTCCGTGTGGGCCCGACGCGGCTGTTTCCCCCCTCCAAGTGCCGGGGCAGCGCGGTCCGTGAAGGGGGTCACACTCCGGAGCCGCGTGCGGGGTGTTTGCACCTCCCACCACACTTCCAGACATGTATGAGGGCCCAGCGCAAGATTTGGTGGCATAGCTACCCCCCGAAGGCCCCCGGCCACACTAGTAGACATGCGAAGAACAATCCGCACAGAGGGAATTTTTCAGATACTTCTTCATCTAAAAAAAACTTGAAAAAATACCACACATCCTGTATCACATGTGCCAGCACCGTGTAAAAAATTCATGATTTTATCACACTCCGGGTGTTCAGGAATATTCAAGCAGCACCGAAACCTGCATGACGTCACTTCGGTGCCATCGCCGTCCGTGAGGTGGGCCACATTACGGAGACGTGTATTGACTCTTCAGACATGCCACCACACTTTAAGACATGTATGAGGCCCCGGCGCGATGATCTGGTGGCATTGCTACCCCCCAAGGCCCCCGGCCTGCCTAACCCTGGCCCCGTTGACCCGGAGATCTACCCCTTTGACTTTCGCCGGACGGCCTTTGATCGATGGACTTCTGCACGTGGTTCCCATCGGCCAGCCCGTGGGAACACTTCAGAACAAGGCCTGGGACAAACCGACCACCAGATTCCCTCCGTGTGGGCCCGACGCGGCTGTTTCCCCCCTCCAAGTGCCGGCGGCAGCGCGGTCCGTGAAGGGGGTCACACTCCGGAGCCGCGTGCGGGGTGTTTGCACCTGCCACCACACTTCCAGACATGCATGAGGGCCCAGCGCAAGATTTGGTGGCATAGCTACCCCCCGAAGGCCCCCGACCACACTAGTAGACATGCGAAGAACAATCCGCACAGAGGGAATTTTTCAGATACTTCTTCATCTAAAAAAAACTTGAAAAAATACCACACATCCTGTATCACATGTGCCAGCACCGTGTAAAAAATTCATGATTTTATCACCCTCCGGGTGTTCAGGAATATTCATGCAGCACCGAAACCTGCAGGACGTCACTTCGGTGCCATCGCCGTCCGTGAGGGGGCCCACACTACGGAGACACGTATTGACTCTTCAGACATGCCACCACACCTTAAGACATGTATGAGGCCCCGGCGCGATGATCTGGTGGCATTGCTACCCCCCAAGGCCCCCGGCCTGCCTAACCCTGGCCCGTTGACCCGGAGATCTACCCCTTTGACTTTCGCCGGACGGCCTTTGACCGATGGACTTCTGCCCCTGGTTCCCATCGGCCAGCCCGTGGGAACACTTCAGAACAAGGCCTGGGACAAACCGACCACCAGATTCCCTCCGTGTGGGCCCGACGCGGCTGTTTCCCCCCTCCAAGTGCCGGCGGCAGCGCGGTCCGTGAAGGGGGTCACACTCCGGAGCCGCGTGCGGGGTGTTTGCACCTGCCACCACACTTCCAGACATGTATGAGGGCCCAGCGCAAGATTTGGTGGCATAGCTACCCCCCGAAGGCCCCCGGCCACACTAGTAGACATGCGAAGAACAATCCGCACAGAGGGAATTTTTCAGATACTTCTTCATCTCAAAAAAACTTGAAAAAATACCACACATCCTGTATCACATGTGCCAGCACCGAGTAAAAAAATCATGATTTTATCACCCTCCGGGTGTTCAGGAATGTTCAAGCAGCACCGAAACCTGCAGGACGTCACTTCGGTGCCATCGCCGAAAGTGAGGGGGCCCACACTACGGAGACACGTATTGACTCTTCAGACATGCCACCACACCTTAAGACATGTATGAGGCCCCGACGCGATGATCTGGTGGCATTGCTACCCCCCAAGGCCCCCGGCCTGCCTAACCCTGGCCCCGTTGACCCGGAGATCTACCCCTTTGACTTTCGCCGGACGGCCTTTGACCGATGGACTTCTGCACCTGGTTCCCATCGGCCAGCCCGTGGGAACACTTCAGAACAAGGCCTGGGACAAACCGACCACCAGATTCCCTCCGTGTGGGCCCGACGCGGCTGTTTCCCCCCTCCAAGTGCCGGCGGCAGCGCGGTCCGTGAAGGGGGTCACACTCCGGAGCCGCGTGCGGGGTGTTTGCACCTGCCACCACACTTCCAGACATGTATGAGGGCCCAGCGCAAGATTTGGTGGCGTAGCTACCCCCCGAAGGCCCCCGGCCACACTAGTAGACATGCGAAGAACAATCCGCACAGAGGGAATTTTTCAGATACTTCTTCATCTCAAAAAAACTTGAAAAAATACCACACATCCTGTATCACATGTGCCAGCACCGTGTAAAAAATTCATGATTTTATCACCCTCCGGGTGTTCAGGAATATTCAAGCAGCACCGAAACCTGCATGACGTCACTTCGGTGCCATCGCCGTCCGTGAAGTGGGCCACATTACGGAGACGCGTATTGACTCTTCAGACATGCCACCACACTTTAAGACATGTATGAGGCCCCGGCGCGATGATCTGGTGGCATTGCTACCCCCCAAGGCCCCCGGCCTGCCTAACCCTGGCCCCGTTGACCCGGAGATCTACCCCTTTGACTTTCGCCGGACGGCCTTTGATCGATGGACTTCTGCACGTGGTTCCCATCGGCCAGCCCGTGGGAACACTTCAGAACAAGGCCTGGGACAAACCGACCACCAGATTCCCTCCGTGTGGGCCCGACGCGGCTGTTTCCCCCCTCCAAGTGCCGGCGGCAGCGCGGTCCGTGAAGGGGGTCACACTCCGGAGCCGCGTGCGGGGTGTTTGCACCTGCCACCACACTTCCAGACATGTATGAGGGCCCAGCGCAAGATTTAGAGGCATAGCTACCCCCCGAAGGCCCCCGGCCACACTAGTAGACATGCGAAGAACAATCCGCACAGAGGGAATTTTACAGATACTTCTTCATCTAAAAAAAACTTGAAAAAATACCACACATCCTGTATCACATGTGCCAGCACCGTGTAAAAAATTCATGATTTTATCACCCTCCGGGTGTTCAGGAATATTCAAGCAGCACCGAAACCTGCAGGACGTCACTTCGGTGCCATCGCCGTCCGTGAGGGGGCCCACACTACGGAGACACGTATTGACTCTTCAGACATGCCACCACACCTTAAGACATGTATGAGGCCCCGGCGCGATGATCTGGTGGCATTGCTACCCCCGAAGGCCCCTGGCCTGCCTAACCCTGGCACGTTGACCCGGAGATCTACCCCTTTGACTTTCGCCGGACGGCCTTTGACCGATGGACTTCTGCCCCTGGTTCCCATCGGCCAGCCCGTGGGAACACTTCAGAACAAGGTCTGGGACAAACCGACCACCAGATTCCCTCCGTGTGGGCCCGACGCGTCTGTTTCCCCCCTCCAAGTGCCGGCGGCAGCGCGGTCCGTGAAGGGGGTCACACTCCGGAGCCGCGTGCGGGGTGTTTGCACCTGCCACCACACTTCCAGACATATATGAGGGCCCAGCGCAAGATTTGGTGGCATAGCTACCCCCCGAAGGCCCCCGGCCACACTAGTAGACATGCGAAGAACAATCCGCACAGAGGGAATTTTTCAGATACTTCTTCATCTCAAAAAAACTTGCAAAAATACCACACATCCTGTATCACATGTGCCAGCACCGTGTAAAAAATTCATGATTTTATCACCCTCCGGGTGTTCAGGAATATTCAAGCAGCACCGAAACCTGCAGGACGTCACTTCGGTGCCATCGCCATCTGTGAGGGGGCCCACACTACGGAGACGCGTATTGACTCTTCAGACATGCCACCTCACCTTAAGACATGTATGAGGCCCCGGCGCGATGATCTGGTGGCATTGCTACCCCCCAAGGCCCCCGGCCTGCCTAACCCTGGCCCGTTGACCCGGAGATCTACCCCTTTGACTTTCGCCGGACGGCCTTTGACCGATGGACTTCTGCCCCTGGTTCCCATCGGCCAGACCTTGGGAACACTTCAGAACAAGGCCTGGGACAAACCGACCACCAGATTCCCTCCGTGTGGGCCCGACGCGGCTGTTTCCCCCCTCCAAGTGCCGGCGGCAGCGCGGTCCGTGAAGGGGGTCACACTCCGGAGCCGCGTGCGGGGTGTTTGCACCTCCCACCACACTTCCAGACATGTATGAGGGCCCAGCGCAAGATTTGGTGGCATAGCTACCCCCCGAAGGCCCCCGGCCACACTAGTAGACATGCGAAGAACAATCCGCACAGAGGGAATTTTTCAGATACTTCTTCATCTAAAAAAAACTTGAAAAAATACCACACATCATATATCACATGGGCCAGAACCGTGTAAAAAATTCATGATTTTATCACCCTCCGGGAGTTCAGGAATATTCAAGCAGCACCGAAACCTGCAGGCCGTCACTTCGGTGCCATCGCCGTCCGTGAGGGGGCCCACACTACGGAGACGCGTATTGACTCTTTAGACATGCCACCACACCTTAAGACATGTATGAGGCCCCGGCGCGATGATCTGGTGGCATTGCTACCCCCCAAGGCCCCCGGCCTGCCTAACCCTGGCCCGTTGACCCGGAGATCTACCCCTTTGACTTTCGCCGTACGGCCTTTGACCGATGGACTTCTGCCCCTGGTTCCCATCGGCCAGCCCGTGGGAACACTTCAGAACAAGGTCTGGGACAAACCGACCACCAGATTCCCTCCGTGTGGGCCCGACGCGGCTGTTTCCCCCCTCCAAGTGCCGGCGGCAGCGCGGTCCGTGAAGGGGGTCACACTCCGGAGCCGCGTGCGGGGTGTTTGCACCTCCCACCACACTTCCAGACATGTATGAGGGCCCAGCGCAAGATTTGGTGGCATAGCTACCCCCCGAAGGACCCCGGCCACACTAGTAGACATGCGAAGAACAATACGCACAGAGGGAATTTTTCAGATACTTCTTCATCTAAAAAAACTTGAAAAAATACCACACATCCTGTATCACATGTGCCAGCACCGTGTAAAATATTCATGATTTTATCACCCTCCGGGTGTTCAGGAATATTCAAGCAGCACCGAAACCTGCAGGACGTCACTTCGGTGCCATCGCCGTCCGTGAGGGGGCCCACACTACGGAGACACGTATTGACTCTTCAGACATGCCACCACACCTTAAGACATGTATGAGGCCCCGGCGCGATGATCTGGTGGCATTGCTACCACCCAAGGCCCCCGGCCTGCCTAACCCTGGCCCGTTGACCCGGAGATCTACCCCTTTGACTTTCGCCGTACGGCCTTTGACGGATGGACTTCTGCCCCTGGTTCCCATCGGCCAGCCCGTGGGAACACTTCAGAACAAGGTCTGGGACAAACCGACCACCAGATTCCCTCTGTGTGGGCCCGATGCGGCTGTTTCCCCTCTCCAAGTGCCGGCGGCAGCGCGGTCCGTGAAGGGGGTCACACTCCGGAGCCGCGTGCGGGGTGTTTGCAACTCCCACCACACTTCCAGACATGTATGAGGGCCCAGCGCAAGATTTGGTGGCATAGCTACCCCCCGAAGGCCCCCGGCCACACTAGTAGACATGCGAAGAACAATCCGCACAGAGGGAATTTTTCAGATACTTCTTCATCTAAAAAAAACTTGAAAAAATACCACACATCCTGTATCACATGTGCCAGCACCGTGTAAAAAATTCATGATTTTATCACCCTCCGGGTGTTCAGGAATATTCAAGCAGCACCGAAACCTGCAGGACGTCACTTCGGTGCCATCGCCATCCGTGAGGGGGCCCACACTACGGAGACGCGTATTGACTCTTCAGACATGCCACCTCACCTTAAGACATGTCTGAGGCCCCGGCGCGATGATCTGGTGGCATTGCTACCCCCCAAGGCCCCCGGCCTGCCTAACCCTTGCCCGTTGACCCGGAGATCTACCCCTTTGACTTTCGCCGGACGGCCTTTGACCGATGGACTTCTGCCCCTGGTTCCCATCGGCCAGCCCGTGGGAACACTTCAGAACAAGGTCTGGGACAAACCGACCACCAGATTCCCTCCGTGCGGGCTCGACGCGGCTGTTTCCCCCCTCCAAGTGCCGGCGGCAGCGCGGTCCGTGAAGGGGGTCACACTCCGGAGCCGCGTGCGGGGTGTTTGCACCTGCCACCACACTTCCAGACATGTATGAGGGCCCAGCGCAAGATTTGGTGGCATAGCTACCCCCCGAAGGCCCCCGGCCACACTAGTAGACATGCGAAGAACAATCCGCACAGAGGGAATTTTTCAGATACTTCTTCATCTCAAAAAAACTTGAAAAAATACCACACATCCTGTATCACATGTGCCAGCACCGAGTAAAAAAATCATGATTTTATCACCCTCCGGGTGTTCAGGAATGTTCAAGCAGCACCGAAACCTGCAGGACGTCACTTCGGTGCCATCGCCGAAAGTGAGGGGGCCCACACTACGGAGACACGTATTGACTCTTCAGACATGCCACCACACCTTAAGACATGTATGAGGCCCCGACGCGATGATCTGGTGGCATTGCTACCCCCCAAGGCCCCCGGCCTGCCTAACCCTGGCCCCGTTGACCCGGAGATCTACCCCTTTGACTTTCGCCGGACGGCCTTTGACCGATGGACTTCTGCACCTGGTTCCCATCGGCCAGCCCGTGGGAACACTTCAGAACAAGGCCTGGGACAAACCGACCACCAGATTCCCTCCGTGTGGGCCCGACGCGGCTGTTTCCCCCCTCCAAGTGCCGGCGGCAGCGCGGTCCGTGAAGGGGGTCACACTCCGGAGCCGCGTGCGGGGTGTTTGCACCTGCCACCACACTTCCAGACATGTATGAGGGCCCAGCGCAAGATTTGGTGGCGTAGCTACCCCCCGAAGGCCCCCGGCCACACTAGTAGACATGCGAAGAACAATCCGCACAGAGGGAATTTTTCAGATACTTCTTCATCTCAAAAAAACTTGAAAAAATACCACACATCCTGTATCACATGTGCCAGCACCGTGTAAAAAATTCATGATTTTATCACCCTCCGGGTGTTCAGGAATATTCAAGCAGCACCGAAACCTGCATGACGTCACTTCGGTGCCATCGCCGTCCGTGAAGTGGGCCACATTACGGAGACGCGTATTGACTCTTCAGACATGCCACCACACTTTAAGACATGTATGAGGCCCCGGCGCGATGATCTGGTGGCATTGCTACCCCCCAAGGCCCCCGGCCTGCCTAACCCTGGCCCCGTTGACCCGGAGATCTACCCCTTTGACTTTCGCCGGACGGCCTTTGATCGATGGACTTCTGCACGTGGTTCCCATCGGCCAGCCCGTGGGAACACTTCAGAACAAGGCCTGGGACAAACCGACCACCAGATTCCCTCCGTGTGGGCCCGACGCGGCTGTTTCCCCCCTCCAAGTGCCGGCGGCAGCGCGGTCCGTGAAGGGGGTCACACTCCGGAGCCGCGTGCGGGGTGTTTGCACCTGCCACCACACTTCCAGACATGTATGAGGGCCCAGCGCAAGATTTGGTGGCATAGCTACCCCCCGAAGGCCCCCGGCCACACTAGTAGACATGCGAAGAACAATCCGCACAGAGGGAATTTTACAGATACTTCTTCATCTAAAAAAAACTTGAAAAAATACCACACATCCTGTATCACATGTGCCAGCACCGTGTAAAAAATTCATGATTTTATCACCCTCCGGGTGTTCAGGAATATTCAAGCAGCACCGAAACCTGCAGGACGTCACTTCGGTGCCATCGCCGTCCGTGAGGGGGCCCACACTACGGAGACACGTATTGACTCTTCAGACATGCCACCACACCTTAAGACATGTATGAGGCCCCGGCGCGATGATCTGGTGGCATTGCTACCCCCGAAGGCCCCCGGCCTGCCTAACCCTGGCACGTTGACCCGGAGATCTACCCCTTTGACTTTCGCCGGACGGCCTTTGACCGATGGACTTCTGCCCCTGGTTCCCATCGGCCAGCCCGTGGGAACACTTCAGAACAAGGTCTGGGACAAACCGACCACCAGATTCCCTCCGTGTGGGCCCGACGCGTCTGTTTCCCCCCTCCAAGTGCCGGCGGCAGCGCGGTCCGTGAAGGGGGTCACACTCCGGAGCCGCGTGCGGGGTGTTTGCACCTGCCACCACACTTCCAGACATATATGAGGGCCCAGCGCAAGATTTGGTGGCATAGCTACCCCCCGAAGGCCCCCGGCCACACTAGTAGACATGCGAAGAACAATCCGCACAGAGGGAATTTTTCAGATACTTCTTCATCTCAAAAAAACTTGCAAAAATACCACACATCCTGTATCACATGTGCCAGCACCGTGTAAAAAATTCATGATTTTATCACCCTCCGGGTGTTCAGGAATATTCAAGCAGCACCGAAACCTGCAGGACGTCACTTCGGTGCCATCGCCATCTGTGAGGGGGCCCACACTACGGAGACGCGTATTGACTCTTCAGACATGCCACCTCACCTTAAGACATGTATGAGGCCCCGGCGCGATGATCTGGTGGCATTGCTACCCCCCAAGGCCCCCGGCCTGCCTAACCCTGGCCCGTTGACCCGGAGATCTACCCCTTTGACTTTCGCCGGACGGCCTTTGACCGATGGACTTCTGCCCCTGGTTCCCATCGGCCAGACCTTGGGAACACTTCAGAACAAGGCCTGGGACAAACCGACCACCAGATTCCCTCCGTGTGGGCCCGACGCGGCTGTTTCCCCCCTCCAAGTGCCGGCGGCAGCGCGGTCCGTGAAGGGGGTCACACTCCGGAGCCGCGTGCGGGGTGTTTGCACCTCCCACCACACTTCCAGACATGTATGAGGGCCCAGCGCAAGATTTGGTGGCATAGCTACCCCCCGAAGGCCCCCGGCCACACTAGTAGACATGCGAAGAACAATCCGCACAGAGGGAATTTTTCAGATACTTCTTCATCTAAAAAAAACTTGAAAAAATACCACACATCATATATCACATGGGCCAGCACCGTGTAAAAAATTCATGATTTTATCACCCTCCGGGAGTTCAGGAATATTCAAGCAGCACCGAAACCTGCAGGCCGTCACTTCGGTGCCATCGCCGTCCGTGAGGGGGCCCACACTACGGAGACGCGTATTGACTCTTTAGACATGCCACCACACCTTAAGACATGTATGAGGCCCCGGCGCGATGATCTGGTGGCATTGCTACCCCCCAAGGCCCCCGGCCTGCCTAACCCTGGCCCGTTGACCCGGAGATCTACCCCTTTGACTTTCGCCGTACGGCCTTTGACCGATGGACTTCTGCCCCTGGTTCCCATCGGCCAGCCCGTGGGAACACTTCAGAACAAGGTCTGGGACAAACCGACCACCAGATTCCCTCCGTGTGGGCCCGACGCGGCTGTTTCCCCCCTCCAAGTGCCGGCGGCAGCGCGGTCCGTGAAGGGGGTCACACTCCGGAGCCGCGTGCGGGGTGTTTGCACCTCCCACCACACTTCCAGACATG
This sequence comes from Elymus sibiricus, assembly GCA_039707655.1. NCBI lineage: Eukaryota > Viridiplantae > Streptophyta > Magnoliopsida > Poales > Poaceae > Elymus > Elymus sibiricus. The sequence goes on along the minus strand of CM077672.1, from coordinate 437,747,769 downwards.
TATGAGGGCCCAGCGCAAGATTTGGTGGCATAGCTACCCCCCGAAGGACCCCGGCCACACTAGTAGACATGCGAAGAACAATACGCACAGAGGGAATTTTTCAGATACTTCTTCATCTAAAAAAACTTGAAAAAATACCACACATCCTGTATCACATGTGCCAGCACCGTGTAAAATATTCATGATTTTATCACCCTCCGGGTGTTCAGGAATATTCAAGCAGCACCGAAACCTGCAGGACGTCACTTCGGTGCCATCGCCGTCCGTGAGGGGGCCCACACTACGGAGACACGTATTGACTCTTCAGACATGCCACCACACCTTAAGACATGTATGAGGCCCCGGCGCGATGATCTGGTGGCATTGCTACCACCCAAGGCCCCCGGCCTGCCTAACCCTGGCCCGTTGACCCGGAGATCTACCCCTTTGACTTTCGCCGTACGGCCTTTGACGGATGGACTTCTGCCCCTGGTTCCCATCGGCCAGCCCGTGGGAACACTTCAGAACAAGGTCTGGGACAAACCGACCACCAGATTCCCTCTGTGTGGGCCCGATGCGGCTGTTTCCCCTCTCCAAGTGCCGGCGGCAGCGCGGTCCGTGAAGGGGGTCACACTCCGGAGCCGCGTGCGGGGTGTTTGCAACTCCCACCACACTTCCAGACATGTATGAGGGCCCAGCGCAAGATTTGGTGGCATAGCTACCCCCCGAAGGCCCCCGGCCACACTAGTAGACATGCGAAGAACAATCCGCACAGAGGGAATTTTTCAGATACTTCTTCATCTAAAAAAAACTTGAAAAAATACCACACATCCTGTATCACATGTGCCAGCACCGTGTAAAAAATTCATGATTTTATCACCCTCCGGGTGTTCAGGAATATTCAAGCAGCACCGAAACCTGCAGGACGTCACTTCGGTGCCATCGCCATCCGTGAGGGGGCCCACACTACGGAGACGCGTATTGACTCTTCAGACATGCCACCTCACCTTAAGACATGTCTGAGGCCCCGGCGCGATGATCTGGTGGCATTGCTACCCCCCAAGGCCCCCGGCCTGCCTAACCCTTGCCCGTTGACCCGGAGATCTACCCCTTTGACTTTCGCCGGACGGCCTTTGACCGATGGACTTCTGCCCCTGGTTCCCATCGGCCAGCCCGTGGGAACACTTCAGAACAAGGTCTGGGACAAACCGACCACCAGATTCCCTCCGTGCGGGCTCGACGCGGCTGTTTCCCCCCTCCAAGTGCCGGCGGCAGCGCGGTCCGTGAAGGGGGTCACACTCCGGAGCCGCGTGCGGGGTGTTTGCACCTCCCACCACACTTCCAGACATGTATGAGGGCCCAGCGCAAGATTTGGTGGCATAGCTACCCCCCGAAGGCCCCCGGCCATACTAGTAGACATGCGAAGAACAATCCGCACAGAGGGAATTTTTCAGATACTTCTTCATCTCAAAAAAACTTGAAAAAATACCACACATCATGTATCACATGTGCCAGCACCGTGTAAAAAATTCAAGATTTTATCACCCTCCGGGTGTTCAGGAATATTCAAGCAGCACCGAAACCTGCAGGACGTCACTTCGGTGCCATCGCCGTCCGTGAGGGGGCCCACACTACGGAGACGCGTATTGACTCTTCAGACATGCCACCACACCTTAAGACATGTATGAGGCCCCGGCGCGATGATCTGGTGGCATTGCTACCCCCCAAGGCCCCCGGCCTGCCTAACCCTGGCCCGTTGACCCGGAGATCTACCCCTTTGACTTTCGCCGGACGGCCTTTGACCGATGGACTTCTGCCCCTGGTTCCCATCGGCCAGCCCGTGGGAACACTTCAGAACAAGGTCTGGGACAAACCGACCACCAGATTCCCTCCGTGTGGGCCCGACGCGGCTGTTTCCCCCCTCCAAGTGCCGGCGGCAGCGCGGTCCGTGAAGGGGGTCACACTCCGGAGCCTCGTGCGGGGTGTTTGCACCTCCCACCACACTTCCAGACATGTATGAGGGCCCAGCGCAAGATTTGGTGGCATAGCTACCCCCGAAGGCCCCCGGCCACACTAGTAGACATGCGAAGAACAATAAGCACAGAGGGAATTTTTCAGATACTTCTTCATCTAAAAAAAACTTGAAAAAATACCACACATCCTGTATCACATGTGCCAGCACCGAGTAAAAAATTCATGATTTTATCACCCTCCGGGTGTTCAGGAATATTCAAGCAGCACCGAAACCTGCAGGACGTCACTTCGGTGCCATCGCCGAAAGTGAGGGGGCCCACACTACGGAGACACGTATTGACTCTTCAGACATGCCACCACACCTTAAGACATGTATGAGGCCCCGACGCGATGATCTGGTGGCATTGCTACCCCCCAAGGCCCCCGGCCTGCCTAACCCTGGCCCCGTTGACCCGGAGATCTACCCCTTTGACTTTCGCCGGACGGCCTTTGACCGATGGACTTCTGCACCTGGTTCCCATCGGCCAGCCCGTGGGAACACTTCAGAACAAGGCCTGGGACAAACCGACCACCAGATTCCCTCCGTGTGGGCCCGACGCGGCTGTTTCCCCCCTCCAAGTGCCGGCGGCAGCGCGGTCCGTGAAGGGGGTCACACTCCGGAGCCGCGTGCGGGGTGTTTGCACCTGCCACCACACTTCCAGACATGTATGAGGGCCCAGCGCAAGATTTGGTGGCGTAGCTACCCCCCGAAGGCCCCCGGCCACACTAGTAGACATGCGAAGAACAATCCGCACAGAGGGAATTTTTCAGATACTTCTTCATCTCAAAAAAACTTGAAAAAATACCACACATCCTGTATCACATGTGCCAGCACCGTGTAAAAAATTCATGATTTTATCACCCTCCGGGTGTTCAGGAATATTCAAGCAGCACCGAAACCTGCATGACGTCACTTCGGTGCCATCGCCGTCCGTGAAGTGGGCCACATTACGGAGACGCGTATTGACTCTTCACACATGCCACCACACTTTAAGACATGTATGAGGCCCCGGCGCGATGATCTGGTGGCATTGCTACCCCCCAAGGCCCCCGGCCTGCCTAACCCTGGCCCCGTTGACCCGGAGATCTACCCCTTTGACTTTCGCCGGACGGCCTTTGATCGATGGACTTCTGCACGTGGTTCCCATCGGCCAGCCCGTGGGAACACTTCAGAACAAGGCCTGGGACAAACCGACCACCAGATTCCCTCCTTGTGGGCCCGACGCGGCTGTTTCCCCCCTCCAAGTGCCGGCGGCAGCGCGGTCCGTGAAGGGGGTCACACTCCGGAGCCGCGTGCGGGGTGTTTGCACCTGCCACCACACTTCCAGACATGTATGAGGGCCCAGCGCAAGATTTGGTGGCATAGCTACCCCCCGAAGGCCCCCGGCCACACTAGTAGACATGCGAAGAACAATCCGCACAGAGGGAATTTTACAGATAGTTCTTCATCTAAAAAAAACTTGAACAAATACCACACATCCTGTATCACATGTGCCAGCACCGTGTAAAAAATTCATGATTTTATCACCCTCCGGGTGTTCAGGAATATTCAAGCAGCACCGAAACCTGCAGGACGTCACTTCGGTGCCATCGCCGTCCGTGAGGGGGCCCACACTACGGAGACACGTATTGACTCTTCAGACATGCCACCACACCTTAAGACATGTATGAGGCCCCGGCGCGATGATCTGGTGGCATTGCTACCCCCGAAGGCCCCCGGCCTGCCTAACCCTGGCACGTTGACCCGGAGATCTACCCCTTTGACTTTCGCCGGACGGCCTTTGACCGATGGACTTCTGCCCCTGGTTCCCATCGGCCAGCCCGTGGGAACACTTCAGAACAAGGTCTGGGACAAACCGACCACCAGATTCCCTCCGTGTGGGCCCGACGCGTCTGTTTCCCCCCTCCAAGTGCCGGCGGCAGCGCGGTCCGTGAAGGGGGTCACACTCCGGAGCCGCGTGCGGGGTGTTTGCACCTGCCACCACACTTCCAGACATATATGAGGGCCCAGCGCAAGATTTGGTGGCATAGCTACCCCCCGAAGGCCCCCGGCCACACTAGTAGACATGCGAAGAACAATCCGCACAGAGGGAATTTTTCAGATACTTCTTCATCTCAAAAAAACTTGCAAAAATACCACACATCCTGTATCACATGTGCCAGCACCGTGTAAAAAATTCATGATTTTATCACCCTCCGGGTGTTCAGGAATATTCAAGCAGCACCGAAACCTGCAGGACGTCACTTCGGTGCCATCGCCATCTGTGAGGGGGCCCACACTACGGAGACGCGTATTGACTCTTCAGACATGCCACCTCACCTTAAGACATGTATGAGGCCCCGGCGCGATGATCTGGTGGCATTGCTACCCCCCAAGGCCCCCGGCCTGCCTAACCCTGGCCCGTTGACCCGGAGATCTACCCCTTTGACTTTCGCCGGACGGCCTTTGACCGATGGACTTCTGCCCCTGGTTCCCATCGGCCAGACCTTGGGAACACTTCAGAACAAGGCCTGGGACAAACCGACCACCAGATTCCCTCCGTGTGGGCCCGACGCGGCTGTTTCCCCCCTCCAAGTGCCGGCGGCAGCGCGGTCCGTGAAGGGGGTCACACTCCGGAGCCGCGTGCGGGGTGTTTGCACCTCCCACCACACTTCCAGACATGTATGAGGGCCCAGCGCAAGATTTGGTGGCATAGCTACCCCCCGAAGGCCCCCGGCCACACTAGTAGACATGCGAAGAACAATCCGCACAGAGGGAATTTTTCAGATACTTCTTCATCTAAAAAAAACTTGAAAAAATACCACACATCATATATCACATGTGCCAGCACCGTGTAAAAAATTCATGATTTTATCACCCTCCGGGAGTTCAGGAATATTCAAGCAGCACCGAAACCTGCAGGCCGTCACTTCGGTGCCATCGCCGTCCGTGAGGGGGCCCACACTACGGAGACGCGTATTGACTCTTTAGACATGCCACCACACCTTAAGACATGTATGAGGCCCCGGCGCGATGATCTGGTGGCATTGCTACCCCCCAAGGCCCCCGGCCTGCCTAACCCTGGCCCGTTGACCCGGAGATCTACCCCTTTGACTTTCGCCGTACGGCCTTTGACCGATGGACTTCTGCCCCTGGTTCCCATCGGCCAGCCCGTGGGAACACTTCAGAACAAGGTCTGGGACAAACCGACCACCAGATTCCCTCCGTGTGGGCCCGACGCGGCTGTTTCCCCCCTCCAAGTGCCGGCGGCAGCGCGGTCCGTGAAGGGGGTCACACTCCGGAGCCGCGTGCGGGGTGTTTGCACCTCCCACCACACTTCCAGACATGTATGAGGGCCCAGCGCAAGATTTGGTGGCATAGCTACCCCCCGAAGGACCCCGGCCACACTAGTAGACATGCGAAGAACAATACGCACAGAGGGAATTTTTCAGATACTTCTTCATCTAAAAAAACTTGAAAAAATACCACACATCCTGTATCACATGTGCCAGCACCGTGTAAAATATTCATGATTTTATCACCCTCCGGGTGTTCAGGAATATTCAAGCAGCACCGAAACCTGCAGGACGTCACTTCGGTGCCATCGCCGTCCGTCAGGGGGCCCACACTACGGAGACACGTATTGACTCTTCAGACATGCCACCACACCTTAAGACATGTATGAGGCCCCGGCGCGATGATCTGGTGGCATTGCTACCACCCAAGGCCCCCGGCCTGCCTAACCCTGGCCCGTTGACCCGGAGATCTACCCCTTTGACTTTCGCCGTACGGCCTTTGACGGATGGACTTCTGCCCCTGGTTCCCATCGGCCAGCCCGTGGGAACACTTCAGAACAAGGTCTGGGACAAACCGACCACCAGATTCCCTCTGTGTGGGCCCGATGCGGCTGTTTCCCCTCTCCAAGTGCCGGCGGCAGCGCGGTCCGTGAAGGGGGTCACACTCCGGAGCCGCGTGCGGGGTGTTTGCAACTCCCACCACACTTCCAGACATGTATGAGGGCCCAGCGCAAGATTTGGTGGCATAGCTACCCCCCGAAGGCCCCCGGCCACACTAGTAGACATGCGAAGAACAATCCGCACAGAGGGAATTTTTCAGATACTTCTTCATCTAAAAAAAACTTGAAAAAATACCACACATCCTGTATCACATGTGCCAGCACCGTGTAAAAAATTCATGATTTTATCACCCTCCGGGTGTTCAGGAATATTCAAGCAGCACCGAAACCTGCAGGACGTCACTTCGGTGCCATCGCCATCCGTGAGGGGGCCCACACTACGGAGACGCGTATTGACTCTTCAGACATGCCACCTCACCTTAAGACATGTCTGAGGCCCCGGCGCGATGATCTGGTGGCATTGCTACCCCCCAAGGCCCCCGGCCTGCCTAACCCTTGCCCGTTGACCCGGAGATCTACCCCTTTGACTTTCGCCGGACGGCCTTTGACCGATGGACTTCTGCCCCTGGTTCCCATCGGCCAGCCCGTGGGAACACTTCAGAACAAGGTCTGGGACAAACCGACCACCAGATTCCCTCCGTGCGGGCTCGACGCGGCTGTTTCCCCCCTCCAAGTGCCGGCGGCAGCGCGGTCCGTGAAGGGGGTCACACTCCGGAGCCGCGTGCGGGGTGTTTGCACCTCCCACCACACTTCCAGACATGTATGAGGGCCCAGCGCAAGATTTGGTGGCATAGCTACCCCCCGAAGGCCCCCGGCCATACTAGTAGACATGCGAAGAACAATCCGCACAGAGGGAATTTTTCAGATACTTCTTCATCTCAAAAAAACTTGAAAAAATACCACACATCATGTATCACATGTACCAGCACCGTGTAAAAAATTCCTGATTTTATCACCCTCCGGGTGTTCAGGAATATTCAAGCAGCACCGAAACCTGCAGGACGTCACTTCGGTGCCATCGCCGTCCGTGAGGGGGCCCACACTACGGAGACGCGTATTGACTCTTCAGACATGCCACCACACCTTAAGACATGTATGAGGCCCCGGCGCGATGATCTGGTGGCATTGCTACCCCCTAAGGCCCCCGGCCTGCCTAACCCTGGCCCGTTGACCCGGAGATCTACCCCTTTGACTTTCGCCGGACGGCCTTTGACCGATCGACTTCTGCCCCTGGTTCCCATCGGCCAGCCCGTGGGAACACTTCAGAACAAGGTCTGGGACAAACCGACCACCAGATTCCCTCCGTGTGGGCCCGACGCGGCTGTTTCCCCCCTCCAAGTGCCGGCGGCAGCGCGGTCCGTGAAGGGGGTCACACTCCGGAGCCTCGTGCGGGGTGTTTGCACCTCCCACCACACTTCCAGACATGTATGAGGGCCCAGCGCAAGATTTGGTGGCATAGCTACCCCCCGAAGGCCCCCGGCCACACTAGTAGACATGCGAAGAACAATAAGCACAGAGGGAATTTTTCAGATACTTCTTCATCTAAAAAAAACTTGAAAAAATACCACACATCCTGTATCACATGTGCCAGCACCGAGTAAAAAATTCATGATTTTATCACCCTCCGGGTGTTCAGGAATATTCAAGCAGCACCGAAACCTGCAGGACGTCACTTCGGTGCCATCGCCGAAAGTGAGGGGGCCCACACTACGGAGACACGTATTGACTCTTCAGACATGCCACCACACCTTAAGACATGTATGAGGCCCCGACGCGATGATCTGGTGGCATTGCTACCCCCCAAGGCCCCCGGCCTGCCTAACCCTGGCCCCGTTGACCCGGAGATCTACCCCTTTGACTTTCGCCGGACGGCCTTTGACCGATGGACTTCTGCACCTGGTTCCCATCGGCCAGCCCGTGGGAACACTTCAGAACAAGGCCTGGGACAAACCGACCACCAGATTCCCTCCGTGTGGGCCCGACGCGGCTGTTTCCCCCCTCCAAGTGCCGGCGGCAGCGCGGTCCGTGAAGGGGGTCACACTCCGGAGCCGCGTGCGGGGTGTTTGCACCTGCCACCACACTTCCAGACATGTATGAGGGCCCAGCGCAAGATTTGGTGGCGTAGCTACCCCCCGAAGGCCCCCGGCCACACTAGTAGACATGCGAAGAACAATCCGCACAGAGGGAATTTTTCAGATACTTCTTCATCTCAAAAAAACTTGAAAAAATACCACACATCCTGTATCACATGTGCCAGCACCATGTAAAAAATTCATGATTTTATCACCCTCCGGGTGTTCAGGAATATTCAAGCAGCACCGAAACCTGCATGACGTCACTTCGGTGCCATCGCCGTCCGTGAAGTGGGCCACATTACGGAGACGCGTATTGACTCTTCAGACATGCCACCACACTTTAAGACATGTATGAGGCCCCGGCGCGATGATCTGGTGGCATTGCTACCCCCCAAGGCCCCCAGCCTGCCTAACCCTGGCCCCGTTGACCCGGATATCTACCCCTTTGACTTTCGCCGGACGGCCTTTGATCGATGGACTTCTGCACGTGGTTCCCATCGGCCAGCCCGTGGGAACACTTCAGAACAAGGCCTGGGACAAACCGACCACCAGATTCCCTCCGTGTGGGCCCGACGCGGCTGTTTCCCCCCTCCAAGTGCCGGCGGCAGCGCGGTCCGTGAAGGGGGTCACACTCCGGAGCCGCGTGCGGGGTGTTTGCACCTGCCACCACACTTCCAGACATGTATGAGGGCCCAGCGCAAGATTTGGTGGCATAGCTACCCCCCGAAGGCCCCCGGCCACACTAGTAGACATGCGAAGAACAATCCGCACAGAGGGAATTTTACAGATACTTCTTCATCTAAAAAAAACTTGAAAAAATACCACACATCCTGTATCACATGTGCCAGCACCGTGTAAAAAATTCATGATTTTATCACCCTCCGGGTGTTCAGGAATATTCAAGCAGCACCGAAACCTGCAGGACGTCACTTCGGTGCCATCGCCATCTGTGAGGGGGCCCACACTACGGAGACGCTTATTGACTCTTCAGACATGCCACCTCACCTTAAGACATGTATGAGGCCCCGGCGCGATGATCTGGTGGCATTGCTACCCCCCAAGGCCCCCGGCCTGCCTAACCCTGGCCCGTTGACCCGGAGATCTACCCCTTTGACTTTCGCCGGACGGCCTTTGACCGATGGACTTCTGCCCCTGGTTTCCATCGGCCAGACCTTGGGAACACTTCAGAACAAGGCCTGGGACAAACCGACCACCAGATTCCCTCCGTGTGGGCCCGACGCGGCTGTTTCCCCCCTCCAAGTGCCGGCGGCAGCGCGGTCCGTGAAGGGGGTCACACTCCGGAGCCGCGTGCGGGGTGTTTGCACCTCCCACCACACTTCCAGACATGTATGAGGGCCCAGCGCAAGATTTGGTGGCATAGCTACCCCCCGAAGGCCCCCGGCCACACTAGTAGACATGCGAAGAACAATCCGCACAGAGGGAATTTTTCAGATACTTCTTCATCTAAAAAAAACTTGAAAAAATACCACACATCATATATCACATGTGCCAGCACCGTGTAAAAAATTCATGATTTTATCACCCTCCGGGAGTTCAGGAATATTCAAGCAGCACCGAAACCTGTAGGCCGTCACTTCGGTGCCATCGCCGTCCGTGAGGGGGGCCACACTACGGAGACGCGTATTGACTCTTCAGACATGCCACCACACCTTAAGACATGTATGAGGCCCCGGCGCGATGATCTGGTGGCATTGCTACCCCCCAAGGCCCCCGGCCTGCCTAACCCTGGCCCGTTGACCCGGAGATCTACCTCTTTGACTTTCGCCGTACGGCCTTTGACCGATGGACTTCTGCCCCTGGTTCCCATCGGCCAGCCCGTGGGAACACTTCAGAACAAGGTCTGGGACAAACCGACCACCAGATTCCCTCCGTGTGGGCCCGACGCGGCTGTTTCCCCCCTCCAAGTGCCGGCGGCAGCGCGGTCCGTGAAGGGGGTCACACTCCGGAGCCGCGTGCGGGGTGTTTGCACCTCCCACCACACTTCCAGACATGTATGAGGGCCCAGCGCAAGATTTGGTGGCATAGCTACCCCCCGAAGGACCCCGGCCACACTAGTAGACATGCGAAGAACAATACGCATAGAGGGAATTTTTCAGATACTTCTTCATCTAAAAAAACTTGAAAAAATACCACACATCCTGTATCACATGTGCCAGCACCGTGTAAAATATTCATGATTTTATCACCCTCCGGGTGTTCAGGAATATTCAAGCAGCACCGAAACCTGCAGGACGTCACTTCGGTGCCATCGCCGTCCGTGAGGGGGCCCACACTACGGAGACACGTATTGACTCTTCAGACATGCCACCACACCTTAAGACATGTATGAGGCCCCGGCGCGATGATCTGGTGGCATTGCTACCACCCAAGGCCCCCGGCCTGCCTAACCCTGGCCCGTTGACCCGGAGATCTACCCCTTTGACTTTCGCCGTACGGCCTTTGACGGATGGACTTCTGCCCCTGGTTCCCATCGGCCAGCCCGTGGGAACTCTTCAGAACAAGGTCTGGGACAAACCGACCACCAGATTCCCTCCGTGTGGGCCCGATGCGGCTGTTTCCCCTCTCCAAGTGCCGGCGGCAGCGCGGTCCGTGAAGGGGGTCACACTCCGGAGCCGCGTGCGGGGTGTTTGCAACTCCCACCACACTTCCAGACATGTATGAGGGCCCAGCGCAAGATTTGGTGGCATAGCTACCCCCCGAAGGCCCCCGGCCACACTAGTAGACATGCGAAGAACAATCCGCACAGAGGGAATTTTTCAGATACTTCTTCATCTAAAAAAAACTTGAAAAAATACCACACATCCTGTATCACATGTGCCAGCACCGTGTAAAAAATTCATGATTTTATCACCCTCCGGGTGTTCAGGAATATTCAAGCAGCACCGAAACCTGCAGGACGTCACTTCGGTGCCATCGCCATCCGTGAGGGGGCCCACACTACGGAGACGCGTATTGACTCTTCAGACATGCCACCTCACCTTAAGACATGTCTGAGGCCCCGGCGCGATGATCTGGTGGCATTGCTACCCCCCAAGGCCCCCGGCCTGCCTAACCCTTGCCCGTTGACCCGGAGATTTACCCCTTTGACTTTCGCCGGACGGACTTTGACCGATGGACTTCTGCCCCTGGTTCCCATCGGCCAGCCCGTGGGAACACTTCAGAACAAGGTCTGGGACAAACCGACCACCAGATTCCCTCCGTGCGGGCTCGACGCGGTTGTTTCCCCCCTCCAAGTGCCGGCGGCAGCGCGGTCCGTGAAGGGGGTCACACTCCGGAGCCGCGTGCGGGGTGTTTGCACCTCCCACCACACTTCCAGACATGTATGAGGGCCCAGCGCAAGATTTGGTGGCATAGCTACCCCCCGAAGGCCCCCGGCCATACTAGTAGACATGCGAAGAACAATCCGCACAGAGGGAATTTTTCAGATACTTCTTCATCTCAAAAAAACTTGAAAAAATACCACACATCATGTATCACATGTGCCAGCACCGTGTAAAAAATTCATGATTTTATCACCCTCCGGGTGTTCAGGAATATTCAAGCAGCACCGAAACCTGCAGGACGTCACTTTGGTGCCATCGCCGTCCGTGAGGGGGCCCACACTACGGAGACGCGTATTGACTCTTCAGACATGCCACCACACCTTAAGACATGTATGAGGCCCCGGCGCGATGATCTGGTGGCATTGCTACCCCCCAAGGCCCCCGGCCTGCCTAACCCTGGCCCGTTGACCCGGAGATCTACCCCTTTGACTTTCGCCGGACGGCCTTTGACCGATGGACTTCTGCCCCTGGTTCCCATCGGCCAGCCCGTGGGAACACTTCAGAACAAGGTCTGGGACAAACCGACCACCAGATTCCCTCCGTGTGGGCCCGACGCGGCTGTTTCCCCCCTCCAAGTGCCGGCGGCAGCGCGGTCCGTGAAGGGGGTCACACTCCGGAGCCTCGTGCGGGGTGTTTGCACCTCCCACCACACTTCCAGACATGTATGAGGGCCCAGCGCAAGATTTGTGTTGGAAATATGCCCTAGAGGCAATAATAAATTGGTTATTATTATATTTCCTTGTTAATGATAATCGTTTATTATCCATGCTATAATTGTATTGATTGGAAACTCAAATACATGTGTGGGTACATAGACAACACTGTGTCCCTAGTAAGCCTCTAGTTGACTAGCTTGTTGATCAAAGATGGTTAAGGTTTCCTAGCCATGGACATGAGATGTCATTTGATAACGGGATCACATCATTAGGAGAATGATGTGATGGACAAGACCCAAACTGTAAACGTAGCATTTGATCGTGTCAGTTTATTGCTATTGTTTTCTGCATGTCAAGTATCTGTTCCTATGACCATGAGATCATGCAACTCCCTGACACCGGAGGAATACCTTGTGTGTATCAAACGTCGCAACGTAACTGGGTGACTATAAAGGTGCTCTACAGGTATCTCCGAGGGTGTCTGTTGGGTTGGCATGGATCAAGACTGGGATTTGTTACTCCGTATGACGGAGAGGTATCTCAGGGCCCACTCGGTAATACAACATCACATTGAGCCTTGCAAGCAATGTGACTAAAGTGTTAGCCACGAGATCTTGTATTACGGAACGAGTAAAGAGACTTGCCGGTAACGAGATTGAACTAGGTATAGTGAAACCGACGATCGAATCTCGGGCAAGTAACATACCGAAGAACAAAGGGAACAGCATACGGGATTAACTGAATCCTTGACATAGAGGTTCGACCGATAAAGATCTTCGTAGAATATGTAGGAGCCAATATGGGCATCCAGGTCCCGCTATTGGTTATTGGCCGTAGAGGTGTCTCGGTCATGTCTACATAGTTCTCGAACCCGCAGGGTCTACACACTTAACGTTTGGTGACGATTAGTATAATTGAGTTATTATGTTGGTGACCGAAAGTTGTTCGGAGTCCCGGATAAGATCCCGGACATGACGAGGATCTCCGGAATAGTCCGGAGGTAAAGATTGATATATGTGATAATAGTGTTTTGATCTCTGGAAGGGTTCCGGAGTTCACCGGAAGGGGTTCCGGATGTTTACCGAAGTGTTCGGGTGCAGCAACACTTTATGTGAGCCAAAGGGATAAAACCCACAAGGTATTGGAAAGTGCAAAAGTAGTTTTGCTGCCGCGTAAGCGGTACTACCGCTTGGTGAAGCGGTACTACCGCCCGAGCGGTACTACCGCTTGTGTGAAGCGGTACTACCGCCCAAGCGGTACTACCGCTTATGTGAAGCGGTACTACCGCTTGTGCGCGGCTGTGCACGGTTCGGCAGGGATCCGAGTTGGACTCTTTCCCTGCGGGCCAAACCGACCTTGTGCGGGCAAAACCGACCCGGAGGAAGCTTTTACTCCAAGTTTAGACCCCAAGGCTCAACATATAAATAGAGGGGCAGGGCTAGCACACGGGACACATCAGGATTTCCCAAGCCGTGTGCCGGCAACCCTAGCCCTCTAGTTCCTCCGTCATAATCTCCGTAGTGCTTGGCGAAGCCCTGCAGAGATTGTTCCTCACCACCATCACCACGCCGTCGTGCTGCTGGAACTCAACCACTACTTCACCATCGCTCGCTGGATCGAGGAGGTGAAGGCGTCATCAAGCCGTACGTGTGTTGAACGCGGAGGTGCCGTCCGTTCGGCACTAGATCGGAAGGATCGTGATTGGATCGCGGGACGCTCGGCGATTTGGATCGCGAAGACGTTCGACTACATCAACCGCGTTTATTAACGCTTCCGCTTAGCGATCTACAAGGGTATGTAGATTCACTCTCCCTCTCGTAGATGCTCATCACCATGGATAGATCTTATGTGTGCGTAGGAAAATTTTTGTTTCCCATGCAACGTTCCCCAACAGTGGTATCAGAGCTAGGTCTATGCGTAGATGAGATCTCGAGTAGAACACAAACGAGTTGTGGGCGTGGATGTATACATATTGCTTGCCGTTACTAGTTGATACTTGATTCCGCGGTATTGTGAGATGAAGCGGCCCGGACTGACATTACGCGTACGCTTACGCGAGACTGGTTTCACCGCTGCTTGCACTTGTTGCATAAAGGTGACTGGCGGGTGTCTGTCTCTCTCACTTTAGTTGAATCGGTTCAATGAAGAGGGTTCTTTTAGAAGATCAAAAAGCAATCACTACACCACGTTGTGGTTTTGCGTAGGTAAGAATCGTTCTTGCTAGATACCCGTAGCAGCCACGTAAAATTTGCAACAACAATTAGAGGACGTCTAACTTGTTTTTGCAGGGTATGTTGTGATGTGATATGGCCAATTACATGATGAGATATATGTGATGTATGAGATGATCATGTATTGTATAGAATATCACGACTTGCATGTCGATGAGTACGGCAACTGGCAGGAGCCATAGAGTTGTCTTTAATTATTGTATGACCTGCGTGTCGATCATTAAGCGCTATGTAATGCTTTACTTTATCGCTAAACGTTAGCTATAGTCGTGGAAGCAACAGTCGGCGCGACAACCTTATGGCGACACGTTGATGGAGATCAAGATGATGGAGATCATGGTGTCATGCCGGTGACGATGGAGATCATGCCGGTGCTTTGGAGATGGAGATCAAAAGCACAAGTTCATGGCCATATCATGTCACTTATGATTTGCATGTGATGTTAATCCTTTTATGCATCTTATTTTGCTTAGGACGACGGTAGCATTATAAGGTGATCCCTCACTTAAATTTCAAGATAAATTGTGTTCTCCCCAAGTGTGCACCGTTGCGAAAGTTCGTCGTTTCGAGACACGCCGTGATGATCGGGTGTGATAGACTCTACGTTCGCATACAACGGGTGTAAGCCATGTTACACGTGCGGAACACTCGGGTTAAACTTGACGAGCCTAGCATGTACAGACATGGCCTCGGAACACAAGAGACCGAAAGGTCGAACATGAGTCATATAGTAGATATGATCAACATGAAGATGTTCACCATTGAAACCACCTCAACTCACGTGATGATCGGACTTGAGTTGGTGGATTTGGATCATGTTACACTCGAATGATCGGAGGGATGTCAATTTGAGTGGGAGTTTTTTAAAATATGATTAACTAAACTCATTATCTAAGAACAATAGTCTAAGTTGTCTTTGCTATATTTATGTTGTAGATCATGGCTCGCGCAGTAGCACCCCTGAATTTTAATGCGTTCCTAGAGAAAGCTAAATTGAAAGATGATGGAAGTAACTTTGTGGACTGGGCCCGTAATCTAAGGATTATCCTTACGGCTTCCCAGAAGGCTTATGTCCTTGATGCACCGCTTGGTGATCCACCCACTCCAGTTGAGTCTCTAGACGTTGTGAACGCCTGGCAGGCTCGTTCTGATGATTACTCAATAGTTCAATGTGCAATGTTGTATGGCTTAGAACCGGGACTTCAAAGACGTTTTGAACGTCATGGAGCATATGAGATGTTCCAGGAGTTGAAGTTTATCTTTCAGAAGAATGCCCGGATCGAGAGATATGAGATCTCCGATAAGTTCTATGCTTGCAAGATGGAGGAGAACGGGTCTATCAGTGATCACGTGCTCAGAATGTCTGGGTACTCCACCCGTCTGGCTGAGTTAGGGATGCCCCTTCCGCCAGAGGCTATCACTGACAGAGTTCTTCAATCATTGCCACCTAGCTACAAGAGCTTCGTGTTGAACTATAACATGCACGGGATGAACAAGTCAGTCGCCGAGCTGTTTGCGATGCTGAAAGCCGCTGAGTCTGAAATTCAGAAGGAGCATCAAGTGTTGATGGTCAATAAAACCACTAGTTTCAAGAAAAATGGCAAGGGTAAGAAGGGTAACTCCAAGCAGAGTGGCAAAGCAGTTGCTCCTCTCGTGAAGAAACCCAAGGCTGGACCCAAACCAGAAACTGTGTGTTTTCATTGCAAGGGAACTGGACACTGGAAGCGGAATTGCCCCAAGTATTTGGCTGACAAGAAGGCGGCCAACAACAAACAAGGTATATATGATATACATGTTATTGATGTGTACCTTACCAACTCTCGTTGTAGTGCCTGGGTATTTGATACCGGTGCGGTTGCTCATATTTGCAACTCAAAACAGGAACTGCGGAATAGACGGAGGCTGGCAAAGGACGAAGTGACGATGCGCGTGGGAAATGGTTCCAAGGTTGATGTGATCGCCGTCGGCACGCTCGCTCTTCGATTACCGTCGGGATTAGTGATGAACCTAAATAAGTGTTATTTGGTGCCTACGTTAAGCATGAACATTATATCTGGATCTTGTTTATTGCGAGACGGTTACTCATTTAAATCAGAGAATAATGGTTGTTCTATTTATATGAGTAATATCTTTTATGGTCATGCACCCGATGTGAGGGGTTTATTCTTATTGAATCTCGATAGTAATGATACACATGTTCATAACATTGATGCCAAAAGATGTAGAATTGATAATGATAATACCACTTTCTTGTGGCACTGCCGTTTAGGTCATATTGGCGTAAAACGCATGAGGAAGCTCCATGCTGATGGACTTTTGGAGTCACTTGATTTTGAATCACTTGACACATGTGAGCCATGCCTCATGGGCAAGATGACTAAAACGCCGTTCTCTGGAATAATGGAACGGGCAAGTGACTTATTGGAAATCATACATACTGATGTGTGCGGTCCGATGAGTATTGAGGCGCGCGGTGGTTATCGTTACTTTCTCACCTTCACTGATGACTTAAGTAGATATGGGTATATTTACTTAATGAAACACAAGTCTGAAACATTTGAAAAGTTCAAACAATTTCAGAGTGAAGTTGAGAATCATCGTAACAAGAAGATTAAATTCCTACGATCTGATCGAGGAGGAGAATATCTGAGTTATGAGTTTGGCAGTCACTTAAGACAGTGTGGAATTGTTTCACAATTGACACCGCCTGGAACACCACAGCGTAATGGTGTGTCCGAACGTCGTAATCGAACCTTATTGGATATGGTGCGATCTATGATGTCTCTTGCCGATTTGCCACTATCGTTTTGGGGTTATGCATTAGAGACAGCTGCATTCACTTTAAATAGGGCACCATCGAAATCCGTTGAGACGACGCCATATGAACTTTGGTTTGACAAGAAGCCAAAGCTGTCGTTTCTTAAAGTTTGGGGATGTGATGCTTATGTCAAAAAGCTTCAGCCTGAAAAGCTGGAACCCAAAGCGGAGAAATGCGTCTTCATAGGATATCCAAAAGAGACAGTTGGGTATACCTTCTACCTCAGATCCGAAGGCAAAGTGTTTGTCGCTAAAAACGGAGCATTTCTTGAGAAAGAGTTTCTCTCGAAAGAATTGAGTGGGAGGAAGATAGAACTTGATGAGGTTGTTGAACCTTTACTTCAACCTGAGAGTAGCGCAGCGCAGAAAGTTGTTTCTGTGGAGCCTACATTAGCTGAAGAGGAAGTTAATGATGATGATCATGAAGCTTTGGATCAAGTTGCTATCGAACCTCGTAGGTCGACAAGGACGCGTACTGCTCCTGAGTGGTACGGCAACCCTGTCTTAGAGGTCATGTTGTTAGACAACGATGAACCTACGAGCTATGGAGAAGCGATGATGAGCCCGGATTCCGAGAAGTGGTTAGAGGCCATGAAATCCGAGATGGGATCCATGTATGAAAACAAAGTATGGACTTTGGAAGTATTACCTGAAGGGCGTAAGGCCATTCAGAACAAATGGATCTTTAAGAGGAAGACGGACGCGGACGGTAATGTCACCGTCTATAAAGCTCGACTTGTGGCAAAGGGTTTTTCACAAGTTCAAGGAGTTGACTACGATGAGACCTTCTCACCCGTAGCGATGCTTAAGTCCGTCAGAATCATGTTGGCAATAGCTGCCTTTTTCGATTATGAAATTTGGCAGATGGATGTCAAAACAGCGTTCCTTAACGGTTTCCTTAAGGAAGAGTTGTATATGATGCAACCAGAAGGTTTTGTCGATCCAGAAAATGCTGACAAAGTTTGCAAACTCCAGCGATCCATTTATGGACTGGTGCAAGCATCTCGGAGTTGGAATCTTCGTTTTGATGAGGTGATCAAAGCGTTCGAGTTTATACAAGTTTACGGAGAAGCTTGTATTTACAAGAAAGTGAGTGGGAGCTCTATAGCGTTTCTAATATTATATGTGGATGACATATTGCTGATTGGAAACAATATAGAAATGCTGGAAAGTGTAAAGGAATATTTGAACAAGAGTTTTTCAATGAAGGACCTAGGAGAAGCTGCTTTCATATTAGGCATCAAGATCTATAGAGATAGATCAAGACGTTTAATAGGACTTTCACAAAGCACATACCTTGATAAGATTTTGAAGAAGTTCAAAATGGATCAGTCCAAGAAGGGGTTCTTGCCTGTTTTGCAAGGTGTGAAGTTGAGTAAGACTCAATGCCCAGTGACTGCAGAAGATAGAGAAAAGATGAGTGTCATCCCCTATGCTTCAGCCATAGGCTCTATCATGTATGCAATGCTGTGCACAAGACCCGATGTCAGCCTTGCCATAAGTATGGTCGGAAGGTTTCAAAGTGATCCAGGAATGGAACACTGGACGGCGGTCAAGAATATCCTGAAGTACCTGAAAAGGACTAAGGACATGTTTCTCGTTTATGGAGGTGATCAAGAGCTCGTCGTAAAGGGTTACGTCGATGCAAGCTTTGACACTGATCCGGATGACTCTAAGTCGCAAACCGGATACGTATTTATTCTTAATGGGGGTGCGGTTAGCTGGTGCAGTTCCAAGCAAAGCGTGGTAGCAGATTCTACATGCGAAGCGGAGTACATCGCTGCCTCGGAGGCGGCGAAGGAAGGTGTCTGGATGAAGGAGTTCATGACAGATCTTGGAGTAGTGCCTAGTGCACTTAACCCAATGACTCTGTTTTGTGATAATACTGGTGCCATTGCTCTAGCCAAGGAACCAAGATTTCACAAGAGGACCAGACACATAAAGCGACGTTTCAATTCCATCCGCGATTACATCAAGGAGGACGACATAAATATTTGCAAAGTACACACGGATCTAAATGTTGCAGATCCGATGACTAAACCTCTTCCAAGGGCTAAACATGAACAACACCAGAACTGCATGGGTGTTCGATTCATTACAATGTAAATCACATAGTGATGTGAACTAGATTATTGACTCTAGTGCAAGTGGGAGACTGTTGGAAATATGCCCTAGAGGCAATAATAAATTGGTTATTATTATATTTCCTTGTTAATGATAATCGTTTATTATCCATGCTATAATTGTATTGATTGGAAACTCAAATACATGTGTGGGTACATAGACAACACTGTGTCCCTAGTAAGCCTCTAGTTGACTAGCTTGTTGATCAAAGATGGTTAAGGTTTCCTAGCCATGGACATGAGATGTCATTTGATAACGGGATCACATCATTAGGAGAATGATGTGATGGACAAGACCCAAACTGTAAACGTAGCATTTGATCGTGTCAGTTTATTGCTATTGTTTTCTGCATGTCAAGTATCTGTTCCTATGACCATGAGATCATGCAACTCCCTGACACCGGAGGAATACCTTGTGTGTATCAAACGTCGCAACGTAACTGGGTGACTATAAAGGTGCTCTACAGGTATCTCCGAGGGTGTCTGTTGGGTTGGCATGGATCAAGACTGGGATTTGTTACTCCGTATGACGGAGAGGTATCTCAGGGCCCACTCGGTAATACAACATCACATTGAGCCTTGCAAGCAATGTGACTAAAGTGTTAGCCACGAGATCTTGTATTACGGAACGAGTAAAGAGACTTGCCGGTAACGAGATTGAACTAGGTATAGTGAAACCGACGATCGAATCTCGGGCAAGTAACATACCGAAGAACAAAGGGAACAGCATACGGGATTAACTGAATCCTTGACATAGAGGTTCGACCGATAAAGATCTTCGTAGAATATGTAGGAGCCAATATGGGCATCCAGGTCCCGCTATTGGTTATTGGCCGTAGAGGTGTCTCGGTCATGTCTACATAGTTCTCGAACCCGCAGGGTCTACACACTTAACGTTTGGTGACGATTAGTATAATTGAGTTATTATGTTGGTGACCGAAAGTTGTTCGGAGTCCCGGATAAGATCCCGGACATGACGAGGATCTCCGGAATAGTCCGGAGGTAAAGATTGATATATGTGATAATAGTGTTTTGATCTCTGGAAGGGTTCCGGAGTTCACCGGAAGGGGTTCCGGATGTTTACCGAAGTGTTCGGGTGCAGCAACACTTTATGTGAGCCAAAGGGATAAAACCCACAAGGTATTGGAAAGTGCAAAAGTAGTTTTGCTGCCGCGTAAGCGGTACTACCGCTTGGTGAAGCGGTACTACCGCCCGAGCGGTACTACCGCTTGTGTGAAGCGGTACTACCGCCCAAGCGGTACTACCGCTTATGTGAAGCGGTACTACCGCTTGTGCGCGGCTGTGCACGGTTCGGCAGGGATCCGAGTTGGACTCTTTACCTGCGGGCCAAACCGACCTTGTGCGGGCAAAACCGACCCGGAGGAGGCTTTTACTCCAAGTTTAGACCCCAAGGCTCAACATATAAATAGAGGGGCAGGGCTAGCACACGGGACACATCAGGATTTCCCAAGCCGTGTGCCGGCAACCCTAGCCCTCTAGTTCCTCCGTCATAATCTCCGTAGTGCTTGGCGAAGCCCTGCAGAGATTGTTCCTCACCACCATCACCACGCCGTCGTGCTGCTGGAACTCAACCACTACTTCACCATCGCTCGCTGGATCGAGGAGGTGAAGGCATCATCAAGCCGTACGTGTGTTGAACGCGGAGGTGCCGTCCGTTCGGCACTAGATCGGAAGGATCGTGATTGGATCGCGGGACGCTCGGCGATTTGGATCGCGAAGACGTTCGACTACATCAACCGCGTTTATTAACGCTTCCGCTTAGCGATCTACAAGGGTATGTAGATTCACTCTCCCTCTCGTAGATGCTCATCACCATGGATAGATCTTATGTGTGCGTAGGAAAATTTTTGTTTCCCATGCAACGTTCCCCAACAATTTGGTGGCATAGCTACCCCCCGAAGGCCCCCGGCCACACTAGTAGACATGCGAAGAACAATAAGCACAGAGGGAATTTTTCAGATACTTCTTCATCTAAAAAAAACTTGAAAAAATACCACACATCCTGTATCACATGTGCCAGCACCGAGTAAAAAATTCATGATTTTATCACCCTCCGGGTGTTCAGGAATATTCAAGCAGCACCGAAACCTGCAGGACGTCACTTCGGTGCCATCGCCGAAAGTGAGGGGGCCCACACTACGGAGACACGTATTGACTCTTCAGACATGCCACCACACCTTAAGACATGTATGAGGCCCCGACGCGATGATCTGGTGGCATTGCTACCCCCCAAGGCCCCCGGCCTGCCTAACCCTGGCCCCGTTGACCCGGAGATCTACCCCTTTGACTTTCGCCGGACGGCCTTTGACCGATGGACTTCTGCACCTGGTTCCCATCGGCCAGCCCGTGGGAACACTTCAGAACAAGGCCTGGGACAAACCGACCACCAGATTCCCTCCGTGTGGGCCCGACGCGGCTGTTTCCCCCCTCCAAGTGCCGGCGGCAGCGCGGTCCGTGAAGGAGGTCACACTCCGGAGCCGCGTGCGGGGTGTTTGCACCTGCCACCACACTTCCAGACATGTATGAGTGCCCAGCGCAAGATTTGGTGGCGTAGCTACCCCCCGAAGGCCCCCGGCCACACTAGTAGACATGCGAAGAACAATCCGCACAGAGGGAATTTTTCAGATACTTCTTCATCTCAAAAAAACTTGAAAAAATACCACACATCCTGTATCACATGTGCCAGCACCATGTAAAAAATTCATGATTTTATCACCCTCCGGGTGTTCAGGAATATTCAAGCAGCACCGAAACCTGCATGACGTCACTTCGGTGCCATCGCCGTCCGTGAAGTGGGCCACATTACGTAGACGCGTATTGACTCTTCAGACATGCCACCACACTTTAAGACATATATGAGGCCCCGGCGCGATGATCTGGTGGCATTGCTACCCCCCAAGGCCCCCGGCCTGCCTAACCCTGGCCCCGTTGACCCGGATATCTACCCCTTTGACTTTCGCCGGACGGCCTTTGATCGATGGACTTCTGCACGTGGTTCCCATCGGCCAGCCCGTGGGAACACTTCAGAACAAGGCCTGGGACAAACCGACCACCAGATTCCCTCCGTGTGGGCCCGACGCGGCTGTTTCCCCCCTCCAAGTGCCGGCGGCAGCGCGGTCCGTGAAGGGGGTCACACTCCGGAGCCGCGTGCGGGGTGTTTGCACCTGCCACCACACTTCCAGACATGTATGAGGGCCCAGCGCAAGATTTGGTGGCATAGCTACCCCCCGAAGGCCCCCGGCCACACTAGTAGACATGCGAAGAACAATCCGCACAGAGGGAATTTTACAGATACTTCTTCATCTAAAAAAAACTTGAAAAAATACCACACATCCTGTATCACATGTGCCAGCACCGTGTAAAAAATTCATGATTTTATCACCCTCCGGGTGTTCAGGAATATTCAAGCAGCACCGAAACCTGCAGGACGTCACTTCGGTGCCATCGCCGTCCGTGAGGGGGCCCACACTACGGAGACTCGTATTGACTCTTCAGACATGCCACCACACCTTAAGACATGTATGAGGCCCCGGCGCGATGATCTGGTGGCATTGCTACCCCCCAAGGCCCCCGGCCTGCCTAACCCTGGCCCGTTGACCCGGAGATCTACCCCTTTGACTTTCGCCGGACGGACTTTGACCGATGGACTTCTGCCCCTGGTTCCCATCGGCCAGCCCGTGGGAACACTTCAGAACAAGGTCTGGGACAAACCGACCACCAGATTCCCTCCGTGTGGGCCCGACGCGGCTGTTTCCCCCCTCCAAGTGCCGACGGCAGCGCGGTCCGTGAAGGGGGTCACACTCCGGAGCCGCGTGCGGGGTGTTTGCACCTGCCACCACACTTCCAGACATGTATGAGGGCCCAGCGCAAGATTTGGTGTCATAGCTACCCCCCGAAGGCCCCCGGCCACACTAGTAGACATGCGAAGAACAATCCGCACAGAGGGAATTTTTCAGATACTTGTTCATCTCAAAAAAACTTGAAAAAATACCACACATCCTGTATCACATGTGCCAGCACCGTGTAAAAAATTCATGATTTTATCACCCTCCGGGTGTTCAGGAATATTCAAGCAGCACCGAAACCTGCAGGACGTCACTTCGCTGCCATCGCCGTCTGTGAGGGGGCCCACACTACGGAGACGCGTATTGACTCTTCAGACATGCCACCTCACTTTAAGACATGTATGAGGCCCCAGCGCGATGATCTGGTGGCATTGCTACCCCCCAAGGCCCCCGGCCTGCCTAACCCTGGCCCGTTGACCCGGAGATCTACCCCTTTGACTTTCGCCGGACGGCCTTTGACCGATGGACTTCTGCCCCTGGTTCCCATCGGCCAGACCTTGGGAACACTTCAGAACAAGGTCTGGGACAAACCGACCACCAGATTCCCTCCGTGTGGGCCCGACGCGGCTGTTTCCCCCCTCCAAGTGCCGGCGGCAGCGCGGTCCGTGAAGGGGGTCACACTCCGGAGCCGCGTGCGGGGTGTTTGCACCTCCCACCACACTTCCAGACATGTATCAGGGCCCAGCGCAAGATTTGGTGGCATAGCTACCCCCCGAAGGCCCCCGGCCACACTAGTAGACATGCGAAGAACATTCCGCACAGAGGGAATTTTTCAGATACTTCTTCATCTAAAAAAAACTTGAAAAAATACCACACATCCTGTATCACATGTGCCAGCACCGTGTAAAAAATTCATGATTTTATCACCCTTCGGGTGTTCAGGAATATTCAAGCAGCACCGAAACCTGCATGACGTCACTTCGGTGCCATCGCCGTCCGTGAGGTGGGCCACATTACGGAGACGCGTATTGACTCTTCAGAGATGCCACCACACTTTAAGACATGTATGAGGCCCCGGCGCGATGATCTGGTGGCATTGCTACCCCCCAAGGCCCCCGGCCTGCCTAACCCTGGCCCCGTTGACCCGGAGATCTACCCCTTTGACTTTCGCCGGACGGCCTTTGATCGATGGACTTCTGCACGTGGTTCCCATCGGCCAGCCCGTGGGAACACTTCAGAACAAGGCCTGGGACAAACCGACCACCAGATTCCCTCCGTGTGGGCCCGACGCGGCTGTTTCCCCCCTCCAAGTGCCGGCGGCAGCGCGGTCCGTGAAGGGGGTCACACTCCGGAGCCGCGTGCGGGGTGTTTGCACCTGCCACCACACTTCCAGACATGTATGAGGGCCCAGCGCAAGATTTGGTGGCATAGCTACCCCCCGAAGGCCCCCGGCCACACTAGTAGACATGCGAAGAACAATCCGCACAGAGGGAATTTTTCAGATACTTCTTCATCTCAAAAAAACTTGAAAAAATACCACACATCCTGTATCACATGTGCCAGCACCGTGTAAAAAATTCATGATTTTATCACCCTCCGGGTGTTCAGGAATATTCAAGCAGCACCGAAACCTGCAGGACGTCACTTCGGTGCCATCGCCGTCCGTGAGGGGGCCCACACTACGGAGACACGTATTGACTCTTCAGACATGCCACCACACCTTAAGACATGTATGAGGCCCCGGCGCGATGATCTGGTGGCATTGCTACCCCCGAAGGCCCCCGGCCTGCCTAACCCAGGCCCGTTGACCCGGAGATCTACCCCTTTGACTTTCGCCGGACGGACTTTGACCGATGGACTTCTGCCCCTGGTTCCCATCGGCCAGCCCGTGGGAACACTTCAGAACAATGTCTGGGACAAACCGACCACCAGATTCCCTCCGTGTGGGCCCGACGCGGCTGTTTCCCCCCTCCAAGTGCCGACGGCAGCGCGGTCCGTGAAGGGGGTCACACTCCGGAGCCGCGTGCGGGGTGTTTGCACCTGCCACCACACTTCCAGACATGTATGAGGGCCCAGCGCAAGATTTGGTGTCATAGCTACCCCCCGAAGGCCCCCGGCCACACTAGTAGACATGCGAAGAACAATCCGCACAGAGGGAATTTTTCAGATACTTGTTCATCTCAAAAAAACTTGAAAAAATACCACACATCCTGTATCACATGTGCCAGCACCGTGTAAAAAATTCATGATTTTATCACCCTCCGGGTGTTCAGGAATATTCAAGCAGCACCGAAACCTGCAGGACGTCACTTCGCTGCCATCGCCGTCTGTGAGGGGGCCCACACTACGGAGACGCGTATTGACTCTTCAGACATGCCACCTCACTTTAAGACATGTATGAGGCCCCAGCGCGATGATCTGGTGGCATTGCTACCCCCCAAGGCCCCCGGCCTGCCTAACCCTGGCCCGTTGACCCGGAGATCTACCCCTTTGACTTTCGCCGGACGGCCTTTGACCGATGGACTTCTGCCCCTGGTTCCCATCGGCCAGACCTTGGGAACACTTCAGAACAAGGTCTGGGACAAACCGACCACCAGATTCCCTCCGTGTGGGCCCGACGCGGCTGTTTCCCCCCTCCAAGTGCCGGCGGCAGCGCGGTCCGTGAAGGGGGTCACACTCCGGAGCTGCGTGCGGGGTGTTTGCACCTCCCACCACACTTCCAGACATGTATCAGGGCCCAGCGCAAGATTTGGTGGCATAGCTACCCCCCGAAGGCCCCCGGCCACACTAGTAGACATGCGAAGAACATTCCGCACAGAGGGAATTTTTCAGATACTTCTTCATCTAAAAAAAACTTGAAAAAATACCACACATCCTGTATCACATGTGCCAGCACCGTGTAAAAAATTCATGATTTTATCACCCTTCGGGTGTTCAGGAATATTCAAGCAGCACCGAAACCTGCATGACGTCACTTCGGTGCCATCGCCGTCCGTGAGGTGGGCCACATTACGGAGACGCGTATTGACTCTTCAGAGATGCCACCACACTTTAAGACATGTATGAGGCCCCGGCGCGATGATCTGGTGGCATTGCTACCCCCCAAGGCCCCCGGCCTGCCTAACCCTGGCCCCGTTGACCCGGAGATCTACCCCTTTGACTTTCGCCGGACGGCCTTTGATCGATGGACTTCTGCACGTGGTTCCCATCGGCCAGCCCGTGGGAACACTTCAGAACAAGGCCTGGGACAAACCGACCACCAGATTCCCTCCGTGTGGGCCCGACGCGGCTGTTTCCCCCCTCCAAGTGCCGGCGGCAGCGCGGTCCGTGAAGGGGGTCACACTCCGGAGCCGCGTGCGGGGTGTTTGCACCTGCCACCACACTTCCAGACATGTATGAGGGCCCAGCGCAAGATTTGGTGGCATAGCTACCCCCCGAAGGCCCCCGGCCACACTAGTAGACATGCGAAGAACAATCCGCACAGAGGGAATTTTTCAGATACTTCTTCATCTCAAAAAAACTTGAAAAAATACCACACATCCTGTATCACATGTGCCAGCACCGTGTAAAAAATTCATGATTTTATCACCCTCCGGGTGTTCAGGAATATTCAAGCAGCACCGAAACCTGCAGGACGTCACTTCGGTGCCATCGCCGTCCGTGAGGGGGCCCACACTACGGAGACACGTATTGACTCTTCAGACATGCCACCACACCTTAAGACATGTATGAGGCCCCGGCGCGATGATCTGGTGGCATTGCTACCCCCGAAGGCCCCCGGCCTGCCTAACCCAGGCCCGTTGACCCGGAGATCTACCCCTTTGACTTTCGCCGGACGGACTTTGACCGATGGACTTCTGCCCCTGGTTCCCATCGGCCAGCCCGTGGGAACACTTCAGAACAATGTCTGGGACAAACCGACCACCAGATTCCCTCCGTGTGGGCCCGACGCGGCTGTTTCCCCCCTCCAAGTGCCGACGGCAGCGCGGTCCGTGAAGGGGGTCACACTCCGGAGCCGCGTGCGGGGTGTTTGCACCTGCCACCACACTTCCAGACATGTATGAGGGCCCAGCGCAAGATTTGGTGTCATAGCTACCCCCCGAAGGCCCCCGGCCACACTAGTAGACATGCGAAGAACAATCCGCACAGAGGGAATTTTTCAGATACTTGTTCATCTCAAAAAAACTTGAAAAAATACCACACATCCTGTATCACATGTGCCAGCACCGTGTAAAAAATTCATGATTTTATCACCCTCCGGGTGTTCAGGAATATTCAAGCAGCACCGAAACCTGCAGGACGTCACTTCGCTGCCATCGCCGTCTGTGAGGGGGCCCACACTACGGAGACGCGTATTGACTCTTCAGACATGCCACCTCACTTTAAGACATGTATGAGGCCCCAGCGCGATGATCTGGTGGCATTGCTACCCCCCAAGGCCCCCGGCCTGCCTAACCCTGGCCCGTTGACCCGGAGATCTACCCCTTTGACTTTCGCCGGACGGCCTTTGACCGATGGACTTCTGCCCCTGGTTCCCATCGGCCAGACCTTGGGAACACTTCAGAACAAGGTCTGGGACAAACCGACCACCAGATTCCCTCCGTGTGGGCCCGACGCGGCTGTTTCCCCCTCCAAGTGCCGGCGGCAGCGCGGTCCGTGAAGGGGGTCACACTCCGGAGCTGCGTGCGGGGTGTTTGCACCTCCCACCACACTTCCAGACATGTATCAGGGCCCAGCGCAAGATTTGGTGGCATAGCTACCCCCCGAAGGCCCCCGGCCACACTAGTAGACATGCGAAGAACATTCCGCACAGAGGGAATTTTTCAGATACTTCTTCATCTAAAAAAAACTTGAAAAAATACCACACATCCTGTATCACATGTGCCAGCACCGTGTAAAAAATTCATGATTTTATCACCCTTCGGGTGTTCAGGAATATTCAAGCAGCACCGAAACCTGCATGACGTCACTTCGGTGCCATCGCCGTCCGTGAGGTGGGCCACATTACGGAGACGCGTATTGACTCTTCAGAGATGCCACCACACTTTAAGACATGTATGAGGCCCCGGCGCGATGATCTGGTGGCATTGCTACCCCCCAAGGCCCCCGGCCTGCCTAACCCTGGCCCCGTTGACCCGGAGATCTACCCCTTTGACTTTCGCCGGACGGCCTTTGATCGATGGACTTCTGCACGTGGTTCCCATCGGCCAGCCCGTGGGAACACTTCAGAACAAGGCCTGGGACAAACCGACCACCAGATTCCCTCCGTGTGGGCCCGACGCGGCTGTTTCCCCCCTCCAAGTGCCGGCGGCAGCGCGGTCCGTGAAGGGGGTCACACTCCGGAGCCGCGTGCGGGGTGTTTGCACCTGCCACCACACTTCCAGACATGTATGAGGGCCCAGCGCAAGATTTGGTGGCATAGCTACCCCCCGAAGGCCCCCGGCCACACTAGTAGACATGCGAAGAACAATCCGCACAGAGGGAATTTTTCAGATACTTCTTCATCTCAAAAAAACTTGAAAAAATACCACACATCCTGTATCACATGTGCCAGCACCGTGTAAAAAATTCATGATTTTATCACCCTCCGGGTGTTCAGGAATATTCAAGCAGCACCGAAACCTGCAGGACGTCACTTCGGTGCCATCGCCGTCCGTGAGGGGGCCCACACTACGGAGACACGTATTGACTCTTCAGACATGCCACCACACCTTAAGACATGTATGAGGCCCCGGCGCGATGATCTGGTGGCATTGCTACCCCCCAAGGCCCCCGGCCTGCCTAACCCTGGCCCGTTGACCCGGAGATCTACCCCTTTGACTTTCGCCGGACGGCCTTTGATCGATGGACTTCTGCACGTGGTTCCCATCGGCCAGCCCGTGGGAACACTTCAGAACAAGGCCTGGGACAAACCGACCACCAGATTCCCTCCGTGTGGGCCCGACGCGGCTGTTTCCCCCCTCCAAGTGCCGGCGGCAGCGCGGTCCGTGAAGGGGGTCACACTCCGGAGCCGCGTGCGGGGTGTTTGCACCTGCCACCACACTTCCAGACATGTATGAGGGCCCAGCGCAAGATTTGGTGGCGTAGCTACCCCCCGAAGGCCCCCGGCCACACTAGTAGACATGCGAAGAACAATCCGCACAGAGGGAATTTTTCAGATACTTCTTCATCTCAAAAAAACTTGAAGAAATACCACACATCCTGTATCACATGTGCCAGCACCGTGTAAAAAAATCATTATTTTATCACCCTCCGGGTGTTCAGGAATATTCAAGCAGCACCGAAACCTGCATGACGTCACTTCGGTGCCATCGCCGTCCGTGAGGTGGGCCACATTACGGAGACGCGTATTGACTCTTCAGACATGCCACCACACTTTAAGACATGTATGAGGCCCCGGCGCGATGATCTGGTGGCATTGCTACCCCCCAAGGCCCCCGGCCTGCCTAACCCTGGCCCCGTTGACCCGGAGATCTACCCCTTTGACTTTCGCCGGACGGCCTTTGATCGATGGACTTCTGCACGTGGTTCCCATCGGCCAGCCCGTGGGAACACTTCAGAACAAGGCCTGGGACAAACCGACCACCAGATTCCCTCCGTGTGGGCCCGACGCGGCGGTTTCCCCCCTCCAAGTGGCGGCGGCAGCGCGGTCCGTGAAGGGGGTCACACTCCGGAGCCGCGTGCGGGGTGTTTGCACCTGCCACCACACTTCCAGACATGTATGAGGGCCCAGCGCAAGATTTGGTGGCATAGCTACCCCCCGAAGGCCCCCGGCCACACTAGTAGACATGCGAAGAACAATCCGCACAGAGGGAATTTTTCAGATACTTCTTCATCTAACAAAAACTTGAAAAAATACCACACATCCTGTATCACATGTGCCAGCACCGTGTAAAAAATTCATGATTTTATCACCCTCCGGGTGTTCAGGAATATTCAAGCAGCACCGAAACCTGCAGGACGTCACTTCGGTGCTATCGCCGTCCGTGAGGGGGCCCACACTACAGAGACACGTATTGACTCTTCAGACATGCCACCACACCTTAAGACATGTATGAGGCCCCGGCGCGATGATCTGGTGGCATTGCTACCCCCCAAGGCCCCCGGCCTGCCTAACCCTGGCCCGTTGACCCGGAGATCTACCCCTTTGACTTTCGCCGGACGGCCTTTGACCGATGGACTTCTGCCCCATGTTCCCATTGGCCAGCCCATGGGAACACTTCAGAACAAGGTCTGGGACAAACCGACCACCAGATTCCCTCCGAGTGGGCCCGACGCGGCTGTTTCCCCCCTCCAAGTGCCGGCGGCAGCGCGGTCCGTGAAGGGGGTCACACTCCGGAGCCGCGTGCGGGGTGTTTGCACCTGCCACCACACTTCCAGACATATATGAGGGCCCAACGCAAGATTTGGTGGCATAGCTACCCCCCGAAGGCCCCCGGCCACACTAGTAGACATGCGAAGAACAATCCGCACAGAGGGAATTTTTCAGATACTTCTTCATCTCAAAAAAACTTGAAAAAATACCACACATCCTGTATCACATGTGCCAGCACCGTGTAAAAAATTCATGATTTTATCACCCTCCGGGTGTTCAGGAATATTCAAGCAGCACCGAAACATGTAGGACGTCACTTCGGTGCCATCGCCATCTGTGAGGGGGCCCACACTACGGAGACGCGTATTGACTCTTTGGACATGCCACCTCACCTTAAGACATGTATGAGGCCCCGGCGCGATGATCTGGTGGCATTGCTACCCCCCAAGGCCACCGGCCTGCCTAACCCTGGCCCGTTGACCCGGAGATCTACCCCTTTGACTTTCGCCGGACGGCCTTTGACCGATGGACTTCTGCCCCTGGTTCCCATCGGCCGGCCCGTGGGAACACTTCAGAACAAGGTCTGGGACAAACCGACCACCAGATTCCCTCCGTGTGGGCCCGACGCGGCTGTTTCCCCCCTCCAAGTGCCGGCGGCAGCGCGGTCCGTGAAGGGGGTCACACTCCGGAGCCTCGTGCGGGGTGTTTGCACCTCCCACCACACTTCCAGACATGTATGAGGGCCCAGCGCAAGATTTGGTGGCATAGCTACCCCCCGAAGGCCCCCGGCCACACTAGTAGACATGCGAAGAACAATAAGCACAGAGGGAATTTTTCAGATACTTCTTCATCTAAAAAAAACTTGAAAAAATACCACACATCCTGTATCACATGTGCCAGCACCGAGTAAAAAATTCATGATTTTATCACCCTCCGGGTGTTCAGGAATATTCAAGCAGCACCGAAACCTGCAGGACGTCACTTCGGTGCCATCGCCGAAAGTGAGGGGGCCCACACTACGGAGACACGTATTGTCTCTTCAGACATGCCACCACACCTTAAGACATGTATGAGGCCCCGACGCGATGATCTGGTGGCATTGCTACCCCCCAAGGCCCCCGGCCTGCCTAACCCTGGCCCCGTTGACCCGGAGATCTACCCCTTTGACTTTCGCCGGACGGCCTTTGACCGATGGACTTCTGCACCTGGTTCCCATCGGCCAGCCCGTGGGAACACTTCAGAACAAGGCCTGGGACAAACCGACCACCAGATTCCCTCCGTGTGGGCCCGACGCGGCTGTTTCCCCCCTCCAAGTGCCGGCGGCAGCGCGGTCCGTGAAGGGGGTCACACTCCGGAGCCGCGTGCGGGGTGTTTGCACCTGCCACCACACTTCCAGACATGTATGAGTGCCCAGCGCAAGATTTGGTGGCGTAGCTACCCCCCGAAGGCCCCCGGCCACACTAGTAGACATGCGAAGAACAATCCGCACAGAGGGAATTTTTCAGATACTTCTTCATCTCAAAAAAACTTGAAAAAATACCACACATCCTGTATCACATGTGCCAGCACCATGTAAAAAATTCATGATTTTATCACCCTCCGGGTGTTCAGGAATATTCAAGCAGCACCGAAACCTGCATGACGTCACTTCGGTGCCATCGCCGTCCGTGAAGTGGGCCACATTACGGAGACGCGTATTGACTCTTCAGACATGCCACCACACTTTAAGACATGTATGAGGCCCCGGCGCGATGATCTGGTGGCATTGCTACCCCCCAAGGCCCCCGGCCTGCCTAACCCTGGCCCCGTTGACCCGGATATCTACCCCTTTGACTTTCGCCGGACGGCCTTTGATCGATGGACTTCTGCACGTGGTTCCCATCGGCCAGCCCGTGGGAACACTTCAGAACAAGGCCTGGGACAAACCGACCACCAGATTCCCTCCGTGTGGGCCCGACACGGCTGTTTCCCCCCTCCAAGTGCCGGCGGCAGCGCGGTCCGTGAAGGGGGTCACACTCCGGAGCCGCGTGCGGGGTGTTTGCACCTGCCACCACACTTCCAGACATGTATGAGGGCCCAGCGCAAGATTTGGTGGCATAGCTACCCCCCGAAGGCCCCCGGCCACACTAGTAGACATGCGAAGAACAATCCGCACAGAGGGAATTTTACAGATACTTCTTCATCTAAAAAAAACTTGAAAAAATACCACACATCCTGTATCACATGTGCCAGCACCGTGTAAAAAATTCATGATTTTATCACCCTCCGGGTGTTCAGGAATATTCAAGCAGCACCGAAACCTGCAGGACGTCACTTCGGTGCCATCGCCGTCCGTGAGGGGGCCCACACTACGGAGACACGTATTGACTCTTCAGACATGCCACCACACCTTAAGACATGTATGAGGCCCCGGCGCGATGATCTGGTGGCATTGCTACCCCCGAAGGCCCCCGGCCTGCCTAACCCTGGCCCGTTGACCCGGAGATCTACCCCTTTGACTTTCGCCGGACGGACTTTGACCGATGGACTTCTGCCCCTGGTTCCCATCGGCCAGCCCGTGGGAACACTTCAGAACAAGGTCTGGGACAAACCGACCACCAGATTCCCTCCGTGTGGGCCCGACGCGGCTGTTTCCCCCCTCCAAGTGCCGACGGCAGCGCGGTCCGTGAAGGGGGTCACACTCCGGAGCCGCGTGCGGGGTGTTTGCACCTGCCACCACACTTCCAGACATGTATGAGGGCCCAGCGCAAGATTTGGTGTCATAGCTACCCCCCGAAGGCCCCCGGCCACACTAGTAGACATGCGAAGAACAATCCGCACAGAGGGAATTTTTCAGATACTTGTTCATCTCAAAAAAACTTGAAAAAATACCACACATCCTGTATCACATGTGCCAGCACCGTGTAAAAAATTCATGATTTTATCACCCTCCGGGTGTTCAGGAATATTCAAGCAGCACCGAAACCTGCAGGACGTCACTTCGGTGCCATCGCCGTCTGTGAGGGGGCCCACACTACGGAGACGCGTATTGACTCTTCAGACATGCCACCTCACTTTAAGACATGTATGAGGCCCCAGCGCGATGATCTGGTGGCATTGCTACCCCCCAAGGCCCCCGGCCTGCCTAACCCTGGCCCGTTGACCCGGAGATCTACCCCTTTGACTTTTGCCGGACGGCCTTTGACCGATGGACTTCTGCCCCTGGTTCCCATCGGCCAGACCTTGGGAACACTTCAGAACAAGGTCTGGGACAAACCGACCACCAGATTCCCTCCGTGTGGGCCCGACGCGGCTGTTTCCCCCCTCCAAGTGCCGGCGGCAGCGCGGTCCGTGAAGGGGGTCAAACTCCGGAGCCGCGTGCGGGGTGTTTGCACCTCCCACCACACTTCCAGACATGTATCAGGGCCCAGCGCAAGATTTGGTGGCATAGCTACCCCCCGAAGGCCCCCGGCCACACTAGTAGACATGCGAAGAACATTCCGCACAGAGGGAATTTTTCAGATACTTCTTCATCTAAAAAAAACTTGAAAAAATACCACACATCCTGTATCACATGTGCCAGCACCGTGTAAAAAATTCATGATTTTATCACCCTCCGGGTGTTCAGGAATATTCAAGCAGCACCGAAACCTGCATGACGTCACTTCGGTGCCATCGCCGTCCGTGAGGTGGGCCACATTACGGAGACGCGTATTGACTCTTCAGACATGCCACCACACTTTAAGACATGTATGAGGCCCCGGCGCGATGATCTGGTGGCATTGCTACCCCCCAAGGCCCCCGGCCTGCCTAACCCTGGCCCCGTTGACCCGGAGATCTACCCCTTTGACTTTCGCCGGACGGCCTTTGATCGATGGACTTCTGCACGTGGTTCCCATCGGCCAGCCCATGGGAACACTTCAGAACAAGGCCTGGGACAAACCGACCACCAGATTCCCTCCGTGTGGGCCCGACGCGGCTGTTTCCCCCCTCCAAGTGCCGGCGGCAGCGCGGTCCGTGAAGGGGGTCACACTCCGGAGCCGCGTGCGGGGTGTTTGCACCTGCCACCACACTTCCAGACATGTATGAGGGCCCAGCGCAAGATTTGGTGGCATAGCTACCCCCCGAAGGCCCCCGGCCACACTAGTAGACATGCGAAGAACAATCCGCACAGAGGGAATTTTTCAGATACTTCTTCATCTCAAAAAAACTTGAAAAAATACCACACATCCTGTATCACATGTGCCAGCACCGTGTAAAAAATTCATGATTTTATCACCCTCCGGATGTTCAGGAATATTCAAGCAGCACCGAAACCTGCAGGACGTCACTTCGGTGCCATCGCCGTCCGTGAGGGGGCCCACACTACGGAGACACGTATTGACTCTTCAGACATGCCACCACACCTTAAGACATGTATGAGGCCCCGGCGCGATGATCTGGTGGCATTGCTACCCCCCAAGGCCCCCGGCCTGCCTAACCCTGGCCCGTTGACCCGGAGATCTACCCCTTTGACTTTCGCCGGACGGCCTTTGACCGATAGACTTCTGCACCTGGTTCCCATCGGCTAGCCCGTGGGAACACTTCAGAACTAGGCCTGGGACAAACCGACCACCAGATTCCCTCCGTGTGGGCCCGACGCGGCTGTTTCCCCCCTCCAAGTGCCGGCGGCAGCGCGGTCCGTGAAGGGGGTCACACTCCGGAGCCGCGTGCGGGGTGTTTGCACCTGCCACCACACTTCCAGACATGTATGAGGGCCCAGCGCAAGATTTGGTGGCGTAGCTACCCCCCGAAGGCCCCCGGCCACACTAGTAGACATGCGAAGAACAATCCGCACAGAGGGAATTTTTCAGATACTTCTTCATCTCAAAAAAACTTGAAGAAATACCACACATCCTGTATCACATGTGCCAGCACCGTGTAAAAAATTCATTATTTTATCACCCTCCGGGTGTTCAGGAATATTCAAGCAGCACCGAAACCTGCATGACGTCACTTCGGTGCCATCGCCGTCCGTGAGGTGGGCCACATTACGGAGACGCGTATTGACTCTTCAGACATGCCACCACACTTTAAGACATGTATGAGGCCCCGGCGCGATGATCTGGTGGCATTGCTACCCCCCAAGGCCCCCGGCCTGCCTAACCCTGGCCCCGTTGACCCGGAGATCTACCCCTTTGACTTTCGCCGGACGGCCTTTGATCGATGGACTTCTGCACGTGGTTCCCATCGGCCAGCCCGTGGGAACACTTCAGAACAAGGCCTGGGACAAACCGACCACCAGATTCCCTCCGTGTGGGCCCGACGCGGCTGTTTCCCCCCTCCAAGTGCCGGCGGCAGCGCGGTCCGTGAAGGGGGTCACACTCCGGAGCCGCGTGCGGGGTGTTTGCACCTGCCACCACACTTCCAGACATGTATGAGGGCCCAACGCAAGATTTGGTGGCATAGCTACCCCCCGAAGGCCCCCGGCCACACTAGTAGACATGCGAAGAACAATAAGCACAGAGGGAATTTTTCAGATACTTCTTCATCTAAAAAAAACTTGAAAAAATACCACACATCCTGTATCACATGTGCCAGCACCGAGTAAAAAATTCATGATTTTATCACCCTCCGGGTGTTCAGGAATATTCAAGCAGCACCGAAACCTGCAGGACGTCACTTCGGTGCCATCGCCGAAAGTGAGGGGGCCCACACTACGGAGACACGTATTGACTCTTCAGACATGCCACCACACCTTAAGACATGTATGAGGCCCCGACGCGATGATCTGGTGGCATTGCTACCCCCCAAGGCCCCCGGCCTGCCTAACCCTGGCCCCGTTGACCCGGAGATCTACCCCTTTGACTTTCGCCGGACGGCCTTTGACCGATGGACTTCTGCACCTGGTTCCCATCGGCCAGCCCGTGGGAACACTTCAGAACAAGGCCTGGGACAAACCGACCACCAGATTCCCTCCGTGTGGGCCCGACGCGGCTGTTTCCCCCCTCCAAGTGCCGGCGGCAGCGCGGTCCGTGAAGGAGGTCACACTCCGGAGCCGCGTGCGGGGTGTTTGCACCTGCCACCACACTTCCAGACATGTATGAGTGCCCAGCGCAAGATTTGGTGGCGTAGCTACCCCCCGAAGGCCCCCGGCCACACTAGTAGACATGCGAAGAACAATCCGCACAGAGGGAATTTTTCAGATACTTCTTCATCTCAAAAAAACTTGAAAAAATACCACACATCCTGTATCACATGTGCCAGCACCATGTAAAAAATTCATGATTTTATCACCCTCCGGGTGTTCAGGAATATTCAAGCAGCACCGAAACCTGCATGACGTCACTTCGGTGCCATCGCCGTCCGTGAAGTGGGCCACATTACGTAGACGCGTATTGACTCTTCAGACATGCCACCACACTTTAAGACATATATGAGGCCCCGGCGCGATGATCTGGTGGCATTGCTACCCCCCAAGGCCCCCGGCCTGCCTAACCCTGGCCCCGTTGACCCGGATATCTACCCCTTTGACTTTCGCCGGACGGCCTTTGATCGATGGACTTCTGCACGTGGTTCCCATCGGCCAGCCCGTGGGAACACTTCAGAACAAGGCCTGGGACAAACCGACCACCAGATTCCCTCCGTGTGGGCCCGACGCGGCTGTTTCCCCCCTCCAAGTGCCGGCGGCAGCGCGGTCCGTGAAGGGGGTCACACTCCGGAGCCGCGTGCGGGGTGTTTGCACCTGCCACCACACTTCCAGACATGTATGAGGGCCCAGCGCAAGATTTGGTGGCATAGCTACCCCCCGAAGGCCCCCGGCCACACTAGTAGACATGCGAAGAACAATCCGCACAGAGGGAATTTTACAGATACTTCTTCATCTAAAAAAAACTTGAAAAAATACCACACATCCTGTATCACATGTGCCAGCACCGTGTAAAAAATTCATGATTTTATCACCCTCCGGGTGTTCAGGAATATTCAAGCAGCACCGAAACCTGCAGGACGTCACTTCGGTGCCATCGCCGTCCGTGAGGGGGCCCACACTACGGAGACTCGTATTGACTCTTCAGACATGCCACCACACCTTAAGACATGTATGAGGCCCCGGCGCGATGATCTGGTGGCATTGCTACCCCCCAAGGCCCCCGGCCTGCCTAACCCTGGCCCGTTGACCCGGAGATCTACCCCTTTGACTTTCGCCGGACGGACTTTGACCGATGGACTTCTGCCCCTGGTTCCCATCGGCCAGCCCGTGGGAACACTTCAGAACAAGGTCTGGGACAAACCGACCACCAGATTCCCTCCGTGTGGGCCCGACGCGGCTGTTTCCCCCCTCCAAGTGCCGACGGCAGCGCGGTCCGTGAAGGGGGTCACACTCCGGAGCCGCGTGCGGGGTGTTTGCACCTGCCACCACACTTCCAGACATGTATGAGGGCCCAGCGCAAGATTTGGTGTCATAGCTACCCCCCGAAGGCCCCCGGCCACACTAGTAGACATGCGAAGAACAATCCGCACAGAGGGAATTTTTCAGATACTTGTTCATCTCAAAAAAACTTGAAAAAATACCACACATCCTGTATCACATGTGCCAGCACCGTGTAAAAAATTCATGATTTTATCACCCTCCGGGTGTTCAGGAATATTCAAGCAGCACCGAAACCTGCAGGACGTCACTTCGCTGCCATCGCCGTCTGTGAGGGGGCCCACACTACGGAGACGCGTATTGACTCTTCAGACATGCCACCTCACTTTAAGACATGTATGAGGCCCCAGCGCGATGATCTGGTGGCATTGCTACCCCCCAAGGCCCCCGGCCTGCCTAACCCTGGCCCGTTGACCCGGAGATCTACCCCTTTGACTTTCGCCGGACGGCCTTTGACCGATGGACTTCTGCCCCTGGTTCCCATCGGCCAGACCTTGGGAACACTTCAGAACAAGGTCTGGGACAAACCGACCACCAGATTCCCTCCGTGTGGGCCCGACGCGGCTGTTTCCCCCCTCCAAGTGCCGGCGGCAGCGCGGTCCGTGAAGGGGGTCACACTCCGGAGCCGCGTGCGGGGTGTTTGCACCTCCCACCACACTTCCAGACATGTATCAGGGCCCAGCGCAAGATTTGGTGGCATAGCTACCCCCCGAAGGCCCCCGGCCACACTAGTAGACATGCGAAGAACATTCCGCACAGAGGGAATTTTTCAGATACTTCTTCATCTAAAAAAAACTTGAAAAAATACCACACATCCTGTATCACATGTGCCAGCACCGTGTAAAAAATTCATGATTTTATCACCCTTCGGGTGTTCAGGAATATTCAAGCAGCACCGAAACCTGCATGACGTCACTTCGGTGCCATCGCCGTCCGTGAGGTGGGCCACATTACGGAGACGCGTATTGACTCTTCAGAGATGCCACCACACTTTAAGACATGTATGAGGCCCCGGCGCGATGATCTGGTGGCATTGCTACCCCCCAAGGCCCCCGGCCTGCCTAACCCTGGCCCCGTTGACCCGGAGATCTACCCCTTTGACTTTCGCCGGACGGCCTTTGATCGATGGACTTCTGCACGTGGTTCCCATCGGCCAGCCCGTGGGAACACTTCAGAACAAGGCCTGGGACAAACCGACCACCAGATTCCCTCCGTGTGGGCCCGACGCGGCTGTTTCCCCCCTCCAAGTGCCGGCGGCAGCGCGGTCCGTGAAGGGGGTCACACTCCGGAGCCGCGTGCGGGGTGTTTGCACCTGCCACCACACTTCCAGACATGTATGAGGGCCCAGCGCAAGATTTGGTGGCATAGCTACCCCCCGAAGGCCCCCGGCCACACTAGTAGACATGCGAAGAACAATCCGCACAGAGGGAATTTTTCAGATACTTCTTCATCTCAAAAAAACTTGAAAAAATACCACACATCCTGTATCACATGTGCCAGCACCGTGTAAAAAATTCATGATTTTATCACCCTCCGGGTGTTCAGGAATATTCAAGCAGCACCGAAACCTGCAGGACGTCACTTCGGTGCCATCGCCGTCCGTGAGGGGGCCCACACTACGGAGACACGTATTGACTCTTCAGACATGCCACCACACCTTAAGACATGTATGAGGCCCCGGCGCGATGATCTGGTGGCATTGCTACCCCCGAAGGCCCCCGGCCTGCCTAACCCAGGCCCGTTGACCCGGAGATCTACCCCTTTGACTTTCGCCGGACGGACTTTGACCGATGGACTTCTGCCCCTGGTTCCCATCGGCCAGCCCGTGGGAACACTTCAGAACAATGTCTGGGACAAACCGACCACCAGATTCCCTCCGTGTGGGCCCGACGCGGCTGTTTCCCCCCTCCAAGTGCCGACGGCAGCGCGGTCCGTGAAGGGGGTCACACTCCGGAGCCGCGTGCGGGGTGTTTGCACCTGCCACCACACTTCCAGACATGTATGAGGGCCCAGCGCAAGATTTGGTGTCATAGCTACCCCCCGAAGGCCCCCGGCCACACTAGTAGACATGCGAAGAACAATCCGCACAGAGGGAATTTTTCAGATACTTGTTCATCTCAAAAAAACTTGAAAAAATACCACACATCCTGTATCACATGTGCCAGCACCGTGTAAAAAATTCATGATTTTATCACCCTCCGGGTGTTCAGGAATATTCAAGCAGCACCGAAACCTGCAGGACGTCACTTCGCTGCCATCGCCGTCTGTGAGGGGGCCCACACTACGGAGACGCGTA
The DNA here is from genome assembly GCA_039707655.1 of Elymus sibiricus. Classification (NCBI taxonomy): domain Eukaryota; kingdom Viridiplantae; phylum Streptophyta; class Magnoliopsida; order Poales; family Poaceae; genus Elymus; species Elymus sibiricus. The sequence goes on along the minus strand of CM077672.1, from coordinate 437,707,831 downwards.
TTGACTCTTCAGACATGCCACCTCACTTTAAGACATGTATGAGGCCCCAGCGCGATGATCTGGTGGCATTGCTACCCCCCAAGGCCCCCGGCCTGCCTAACCCTGGCCCGTTGACCCGGAGATCTACCCCTTTGACTTTCGCCGGACGGCCTTTGACCGATGGACTTCTGCCCCTGGTTCCCATCGGCCAGACCTTGGGAACACTTCAGAACAAGGTCTGGGACAAACCGACCACCAGATTCCCTCCGTGTGGGCCCGACGCGGCTGTTTCCCCCCTCCAAGTGCCGGCGGCAGCGCGGTCCGTGAAGGGGGTCACACTCCGGAGCTGCGTGCGGGGTGTTTGCACCTCCCACCACACTTCCAGACATGTATCAGGGCCCAGCGCAAGATTTGGTGGCATAGCTACCCCCCGAAGGCCCCCGGCCACACTAGTAGACATGCGAAGAACATTCCGCACAGAGGGAATTTTTCAGATACTTCTTCATCTAAAAAAAACTTGAAAAAATACCACACATCCTGTATCACATGTGCCAGCACCGTGTAAAAAATTCATGATTTTATCACCCTTCGGGTGTTCAGGAATATTCAAGCAGCACCGAAACCTGCATGACGTCACTTCGGTGCCATCGCCGTCCGTGAGGTGGGCCACATTACGGAGACGCGTATTGACTCTTCAGAGATGCCACCACACTTTAAGACATGTATGAGGCCCCGGCGCGATGATCTGGTGGCATTGCTACCCCCCAAGGCCCCCGGCCTGCCTAACCCTGGCCCCGTTGACCCGGAGATCTACCCCTTTGACTTTCGCCGGACGGCCTTTGATCGATGGACTTCTGCACGTGGTTCCCATCGGCCAGCCCGTGGGAACACTTCAGAACAAGGCCTGGGACAAACCGACCACCAGATTCCCTCCGTGTGGGCCCGACGCGGCTGTTTCCCCCCTCCAAGTGCCGGCGGCAGCGCGGTCCGTGAAGGGGGTCACACTCCGGAGCCGCGTGCGGGGTGTTTGCACCTGCCACCACACTTCCAGACATGTATGAGGGCCCAGCGCAAGATTTGGTGGCATAGCTACCCCCCGAAGGCCCCCGGCCACACTAGTAGACATGCGAAGAACAATCCGCACAGAGGGAATTTTTCAGATACTTCTTCATCTCAAAAAAACTTGAAAAAATACCACACATCCTGTATCACATGTGCCAGCACCGTGTAAAAAATTCATGATTTTATCACCCTCCGGGTGTTCAGGAATATTCAAGCAGCACCGAAACCTGCAGGACGTCACTTCGGTGCCATCGCCGTCCGTGAGGGGGCCCACACTACGGAGACACGTATTGACTCTTCAGACATGCCACCACACCTTAAGACATGTATGAGGCCCCGGCGCGATGATCTGGTGGCATTGCTACCCCCCAAGGCCCCCGGCCTGCCTAACCCTGGCCCGTTGACCCGGAGATCTACCCCTTTGACTTTCGCCGGACGGCCTTTGATCGATGGACTTCTGCACGTGGTTCCCATCGGCCAGCCCGTGGGAACACTTCAGAACAAGGCCTGGGACAAACCGACCACCAGATTCCCTCCGTGTGGGCCCGACGCGGCTGTTTCCCCCCTCCAAGTGCCGGCGGCAGCGCGGTCCGTGAAGGGGGTCACACTCCGGAGCCGCGTGCGGGGTGTTTGCACCTGCCACCACACTTCCAGACATGTATGAGGGCCCAGCGCAAGATTTGGTGGCGTAGCTACCCCCCGAAGGCCCCCGGCCACACTAGTAGACATGCGAAGAACAATCCGCACAGAGGGAATTTTTCAGATACTTCTTCATCTCAAAAAAACTTGAAGAAATACCACACATCCTGTATCACATGTGCCAGCACCGTGTAAAAAAATCATTATTTTATCACCCTCCGGGTGTTCAGGAATATTCAAGCAGCACCGAAACCTGCATGACGTCACTTCGGTGCCATCGCCGTCCGTGAGGTGGGCCACATTACGGAGACGCGTATTGACTCTTCAGACATGCCACCACACTTTAAGACATGTATGAGGCCCCGGCGCGATGATCTGGTGGCATTGCTACCCCCCAAGGCCCCCGGCCTGCCTAACCCTGGCCCCGTTGACCCGGAGATCTACCCCTTTGACTTTCGCCGGACGGCCTTTGATCGATGGACTTCTGCACGTGGTTCCCATCGGCCAGCCCGTGGGAACACTTCAGAACAAGGCCTGGGACAAACCGACCACCAGATTCCCTCCGTGTGGGCCCGACGCGGCGGTTTCCCCCCTCCAAGTGGCGGCGGCAGCGCGGTCCGTGAAGGGGGTCACACTCCGGAGCCGCGTGCGGGGTGTTTGCACCTGCCACCACACTTCCAGACATGTATGAGGGCCCAGCGCAAGATTTGGTGGCATAGCTACCCCCCGAAGGCCCCCGGCCACACTAGTAGACATGCGAAGAACAATCCGCACAGAGGGAATTTTTCAGATACTTCTTCATCTAACAAAAACTTGAAAAAATACCACACATCCTGTATCACATGTGCCAGCACCGTGTAAAAAATTCATGATTTTATCACCCTCCGGGTGTTCAGGAATATTCAAGCAGCACCGAAACCTGCAGGACGTCACTTCGGTGCTATCGCCGTCCGTGAGGGGGCCCACACTACAGAGACACGTATTGACTCTTCAGACATGCCACCACACCTTAAGACATGTATGAGGCCCCGGCGCGATGATCTGGTGGCATTGCTACCCCCCAAGGCCCCCGGCCTGCCTAACCCTGGCCCGTTGACCCGGAGATCTACCCCTTTGACTTTCGCCGGACGGCCTTTGACCGATGGACTTCTGCCCCATGTTCCCATTGGCCAGCCCATGGGAACACTTCAGAACAAGGTCTGGGACAAACCGACCACCAGATTCCCTCCGAGTGGGCCCGACGCGGCTGTTTCCCCCCTCCAAGTGCCGGCGGCAGCGCGGTCCGTGAAGGGGGTCACACTCCGGAGCCGCGTGCGGGGTGTTTGCACCTGCCACCACACTTCCAGACATATATGAGGGCCCAACGCAAGATTTGGTGGCATAGCTACCCCCCGAAGGCCCCCGGCCACACTAGTAGACATGCGAAGAACAATCCGCACAGAGGGAATTTTTCAGATACTTCTTCATCTCAAAAAAACTTGAAAAAATACCACACATCCTGTATCACATGTGCCAGCACCGTGTAAAAAATTCATGATTTTATCACCCTCCGGGTGTTCAGGAATATTCAAGCAGCACCGAAACATGTAGGACGTCACTTCGGTGCCATCGCCATCTGTGAGGGGGCCCACACTACGGAGACGCGTATTGACTCTTTGGACATGCCACCTCACCTTAAGACATGTATGAGGCCCCGGCGCGATGATCTGGTGGCATTGCTACCCCCCAAGGCCACCGGCCTGCCTAACCCTGGCCCGTTGACCCGGAGATCTACCCCTTTGACTTTCGCCGGACGGCCTTTGACCGATGGACTTCTGCCCCTGGTTCCCATCGGCCGGCCCGTGGGAACACTTCAGAACAAGGTCTGGGACAAACCGACCACCAGATTCCCTCCGTGTGGGCCCGACGCGGCTGTTTCCCCCCTCCAAGTGCCGGCGGCAGCGCGGTCCGTGAAGGGGGTCACACTCCGGAGCCTCGTGCGGGGTGTTTGCACCTCCCACCACACTTCCAGACATGTATGAGGGCCCAGCGCAAGATTTGGTGGCATAGCTACCCCCCGAAGGCCCCCGGCCACACTAGTAGACATGCGAAGAACAATAAGCACAGAGGGAATTTTTCAGATACTTCTTCATCTAAAAAAAACTTGAAAAAATACCACACATCCTGTATCACATGTGCCAGCACCGAGTAAAAAATTCATGATTTTATCACCCTCCGGGTGTTCAGGAATATTCAAGCAGCACCGAAACCTGCAGGACGTCACTTCGGTGCCATCGCCGAAAGTGAGGGGGCCCACACTACGGAGACACGTATTGTCTCTTCAGACATGCCACCACACCTTAAGACATGTATGAGGCCCCGACGCGATGATCTGGTGGCATTGCTACCCCCCAAGGCCCCCGGCCTGCCTAACCCTGGCCCCGTTGACCCGGAGATCTACCCCTTTGACTTTCGCCGGACGGCCTTTGACCGATGGACTTCTGCACCTGGTTCCCATCGGCCAGCCCGTGGGAACACTTCAGAACAAGGCCTGGGACAAACCGACCACCAGATTCCCTCCGTGTGGGCCCGACGCGGCTGTTTCCCCCCTCCAAGTGCCGGCGGCAGCGCGGTCCGTGAAGGGGGTCACACTCCGGAGCCGCGTGCGGGGTGTTTGCACCTGCCACCACACTTCCAGACATGTATGAGTGCCCAGCGCAAGATTTGGTGGCGTAGCTACCCCCCGAAGGCCCCCGGCCACACTAGTAGACATGCGAAGAACAATCCGCACAGAGGGAATTTTTCAGATACTTCTTCATCTCAAAAAAACTTGAAAAAATACCACACATCCTGTATCACATGTGCCAGCACCATGTAAAAAATTCATGATTTTATCACCCTCCGGGTGTTCAGGAATATTCAAGCAGCACCGAAACCTGCATGACGTCACTTCGGTGCCATCGCCGTCCGTGAAGTGGGCCACATTACGGAGACGCGTATTGACTCTTCAGACATGCCACCACACTTTAAGACATGTATGAGGCCCCGGCGCGATGATCTGGTGGCATTGCTACCCCCCAAGGCCCCCGGCCTGCCTAACCCTGGCCCCGTTGACCCGGATATCTACCCCTTTGACTTTCGCCGGACGGCCTTTGATCGATGGACTTCTGCACGTGGTTCCCATCGGCCAGCCCGTGGGAACACTTCAGAACAAGGCCTGGGACAAACCGACCACCAGATTCCCTCCGTGTGGGCCCGACACGGCTGTTTCCCCCCTCCAAGTGCCGGCGGCAGCGCGGTCCGTGAAGGGGGTCACACTCCGGAGCCGCGTGCGGGGTGTTTGCACCTGCCACCACACTTCCAGACATGTATGAGGGCCCAGCGCAAGATTTGGTGGCATAGCTACCCCCCGAAGGCCCCCGGCCACACTAGTAGACATGCGAAGAACAATCCGCACAGAGGGAATTTTACAGATACTTCTTCATCTAAAAAAAACTTGAAAAAATACCACACATCCTGTATCACATGTGCCAGCACCGTGTAAAAAATTCATGATTTTATCACCCTCCGGGTGTTCAGGAATATTCAAGCAGCACCGAAACCTGCAGGACGTCACTTCGGTGCCATCGCCGTCCGTGAGGGGGCCCACACTACGGAGACACGTATTGACTCTTCAGACATGCCACCACACCTTAAGACATGTATGAGGCCCCGGCGCGATGATCTGGTGGCATTGCTACCCCCGAAGGCCCCCGGCCTGCCTAACCCTGGCCCGTTGACCCGGAGATCTACCCCTTTGACTTTCGCCGGACGGACTTTGACCGATGGACTTCTGCCCCTGGTTCCCATCGGCCAGCCCGTGGGAACACTTCAGAACAAGGTCTGGGACAAACCGACCACCAGATTCCCTCCGTGTGGGCCCGACGCGGCTGTTTCCCCCCTCCAAGTGCCGACGGCAGCGCGGTCCGTGAAGGGGGTCACACTCCGGAGCCGCGTGCGGGGTGTTTGCACCTGCCACCACACTTCCAGACATGTATGAGGGCCCAGCGCAAGATTTGGTGTCATAGCTACCCCCCGAAGGCCCCCGGCCACACTAGTAGACATGCGAAGAACAATCCGCACAGAGGGAATTTTTCAGATACTTGTTCATCTCAAAAAAACTTGAAAAAATACCACACATCCTGTATCACATGTGCCAGCACCGTGTAAAAAATTCATGATTTTATCACCCTCCGGGTGTTCAGGAATATTCAAGCAGCACCGAAACCTGCAGGACGTCACTTCGGTGCCATCGCCGTCTGTGAGGGGGCCCACACTACGGAGACGCGTATTGACTCTTCAGACATGCCACCTCACTTTAAGACATGTATGAGGCCCCAGCGCGATGATCTGGTGGCATTGCTACCCCCCAAGGCCCCCGGCCTGCCTAACCCTGGCCCGTTGACCCGGAGATCTACCCCTTTGACTTTTGCCGGACGGCCTTTGACCGATGGACTTCTGCCCCTGGTTCCCATCGGCCAGACCTTGGGAACACTTCAGAACAAGGTCTGGGACAAACCGACCACCAGATTCCCTCCGTGTGGGCCCGACGCGGCTGTTTCCCCCCTCCAAGTGCCGGCGGCAGCGCGGTCCGTGAAGGGGGTCAAACTCCGGAGCCGCGTGCGGGGTGTTTGCACCTCCCACCACACTTCCAGACATGTATCAGGGCCCAGCGCAAGATTTGGTGGCATAGCTACCCCCCGAAGGCCCCCGGCCACACTAGTAGACATGCGAAGAACATTCCGCACAGAGGGAATTTTTCAGATACTTCTTCATCTAAAAAAAACTTGAAAAAATACCACACATCCTGTATCACATGTGCCAGCACCGTGTAAAAAATTCATGATTTTATCACCCTCCGGGTGTTCAGGAATATTCAAGCAGCACCGAAACCTGCATGACGTCACTTCGGTGCCATCGCCGTCCGTGAGGTGGGCCACATTACGGAGACGCGTATTGACTCTTCAGACATGCCACCACACTTTAAGACATGTATGAGGCCCCGGCGCGATGATCTGGTGGCATTGCTACCCCCCAAGGCCCCCGGCCTGCCTAACCCTGGCCCCGTTGACCCGGAGATCTACCCCTTTGACTTTCGCCGGACGGCCTTTGATCGATGGACTTCTGCACGTGGTTCCCATCGGCCAGCCCATGGGAACACTTCAGAACAAGGCCTGGGACAAACCGACCACCAGATTCCCTCCGTGTGGGCCCGACGCGGCTGTTTCCCCCCTCCAAGTGCCGGCGGCAGCGCGGTCCGTGAAGGGGGTCACACTCCGGAGCCGCGTGCGGGGTGTTTGCACCTGCCACCACACTTCCAGACATGTATGAGGGCCCAGCGCAAGATTTGGTGGCATAGCTACCCCCCGAAGGCCCCCGGCCACACTAGTAGACATGCGAAGAACAATCCGCACAGAGGGAATTTTTCAGATACTTCTTCATCTCAAAAAAACTTGAAAAAATACCACACATCCTGTATCACATGTGCCAGCACCGTGTAAAAAATTCATGATTTTATCACCCTCCGGATGTTCAGGAATATTCAAGCAGCACCGAAACCTGCAGGACGTCACTTCGGTGCCATCGCCGTCCGTGAGGGGGCCCACACTACGGAGACACGTATTGACTCTTCAGACATGCCACCACACCTTAAGACATGTATGAGGCCCCGGCGCGATGATCTGGTGGCATTGCTACCCCCCAAGGCCCCCGGCCTGCCTAACCCTGGCCCGTTGACCCGGAGATCTACCCCTTTGACTTTCGCCGGACGGCCTTTGACCGATGGACTTCTGCACCTGGTTCCCATCGGCTAGCCCGTGGGAACACTTCAGAACTAGGCCTGGGACAAACCGACCACCAGATTCCCTCCGTGTGGGCCCGACGCGGCTGTTTCCCCCCTCCAAGTGCCGGCGGCAGCGCGGTCCGTGAAGGGGGTCACACTCCGGAGCCGCGTGCGGGGTGTTTGCACCTGCCACCACACTTCCAGACATGTATGAGGGCCCAGCGCAAGATTTGGTGGCGTAGCTACCCCCCGAAGGCCCCCGGCCACACTAGTAGACATGCGAAGAACAATCCGCACAGAGGGAATTTTTCAGATACTTCTTCATCTCAAAAAAACTTGAAGAAATACCACACATCCTGTATCACATGTGCCAGCACCGTGTAAAAAATTCATTATTTTATCACCCTCCGGGTGTTCAGGAATATTCAAGCAGCACCGAAACCTGCATGACGTCACTTCGGTGCCATCGCCGTCCGTGAGGTGGGCCACATTACGGAGACGCGTATTGACTCTTCAGACATGCCACCACACTTTAAGACATGTATGAGGCCCCGGCGCGATGATCTGGTGGCATTGCTACCCCCCAAGGCCCCCGGCCTGCCTAACCCTGGCCCCGTTGACCCGGAGATCTACCCCTTTGACTTTCGCCGGACGGCCTTTGATCGATGGACTTCTGCACGTGGTTCCCATCGGCCAGCCCGTGGGAACACTTCAGAACAAGGCCTGGGACAAACCGACCACCAGATTCCCTCCGTGTGGGCCCGACGCGGCTGTTTCCCCCCTCCAAGTGCCGGCGGCAGCGCGGTCCGTGAAGGGGGTCACACTCCGGAGCCGCGTGCGGGGTGTTTGCACCTGCCACCACACTTCCAGACATGTATGAGGGCCCAGCGCAAGATTTGGTGGCATAGCTACCCCCCGAAGGCCCCCGGCCACACTAGTAGACATGCGAAGAACAATCCGCACAGAGGGAATTTTTCAGATACTTCTTCATCTAACAAAAACTTGAAAAAATACCACACATCCTGTATCACATGTGCCAGCACCGTGTAAAAAATTCATGATTTTATCACCCTCCGGGTGTTCAGGAATATTCAAGCAGCACCGAAACCTGCAGGACGTCACTTCGGTGCCATCGCCGTCCGTGAGGGGGCCCACACTACAGAGACACGTATTGACTCTTCAGACATGCCACCACACCTTAAGACATGTATGAGGCCCCGGCGCGATGATCTGGTGGCATTGCTACCCCCCAAGGCCCCCGGCCTGCCTAACCCTGGCCCGTTGACCCGGAGATCTACCCCTTTGACTTTCGCCGGACGGCCTTTGACCGATGGACTTCTGCCCCATGTTCCCATCGGCCAGCCCATGGGAACACTTCAGAACAAGGTCTGGGACAAACCGACCACCAGATTCCCTCCGAGTGGGCCCGACGCGGCTGTTTCCCCCCTCCAAGTGCCGGCGGCAGCGCGGTCCGTGAAGGGGGTCACACTCCGGAGCCGCGTGCGGGGTGTTTGCACCTGCCACCACACTTCCAGACATATATGAGGGCCCAACGCAAGATTTGGTGGCATAGCTACCCCCCGAAGGCCCCCGGCCACACTAGTAGACATGCGAAGAACAATCCGCACAGAGGGAATTTTTCAGATACTTCTTCATCTCAAAAAAACTTGAAAAAATACCACACATCCTGTATCACATGTGCCAGCACCGTGTAAAAAATTCATGATTTTATCACCCTCCGGGTGTTCAGGAATATTCAAGCAGCACCGAAACATGTAGGACGTCACTTCGGTGCCATCGCCATCTGTGAGGGGGCCCACACTACGGAGACGCGTATTGACTCTTCGGACATGCCACCTCACCTTAAGACATGTATGAGGCCCCGGCGCGATGATCTGGTGGCATTGCTACCCCCCAAGGCCACCGGCCTGCCTAACCCTGGCCCGTTGACCCGGAGATCTAGCCCTTTGACTTTCGCCGGACGGCCTTTGACCGATGGACTTCTGCCCCTGGTTCCCATCGGCCAGACCTTGGGAACACTTCAGAACAAGGTCTGGGACAAACCGACCACCAGATTCCCTCCGTGTGGGCCCGACGCGGCTGTTTCCCCCCTCCAAGTGCCGGCGGCAGCGCGGTCCGTGAAGGGGGTCACACTCCGGAGCCGCGTGCAGGGTGTTTGCACCTCCCACCACACTTCCAGACATGTATGAGGGCCCAGCGCAAGATTTGGTGGCATAGCTACCCCCCGAAGGCCCCCGGCCACACTAGTAGACATGCGAAGAACAATCCGCACAGAGGGAATTTTTCAGATACTTCTTCATCTAAAAAAAACTTGAAAAAATACCACACATCCTGTATCACATGTGCCAGCACCGTGTAAAAAATTCATGATTTTATCACACTCCGGGTGTTCAGGAATATTCAAGCAGCACCGAAACCTGCATGACGTCACTTCGGTGCCATCGCCATCCGTGAGGTGGGCCACATTACGGAGACGCGTATTGACTCTTCAGACATGCCACCACACTTTAAGACATGTATGAGGCCCCGGCGCGATGATCTGGTGGCATTGCTACCCCCCAAGGCCCCCGGCCTGCCTAACCCTGGCCCGTTGACCCGGAGATCTACCCCTTTGACTTTCGCCGGACGGCCTTTGACCGATGGACTTCTGCCCCTGGTTCCCATCGGCCGGCCCGTGGGAACACTTCAGAACAAGGTCTGGGACAAACCGACCACCAGATTCCCTCCGTGTGGGCCCGACGCGGCTGTTTCCCCCCTCCAAGTGCCGGCGGCAGCGCGGTCCGTGAAGGGGGTCACACTCCGGAGCCTCGTGCGGGGTGTTTGCACCTCCCACCACACTTCCAGACATGTATGAGGGCCCAGCGCAAGATTTGGTGGCATTGCTACCCCCCGAAGGCCCCCGGCCACACTAGTAGACATGCGAAGAACAATAAGCACAGAGGGAATTTTTCAGATACTTCTTCATCTAAAAAAAACTTGAAAAAATACCACACATCCTGTATCACATGTGCCAGCACCGAGTAAAAAATTCATGATTTTATCACCCTCCGGGTGTTCAGGAATATTCAAGCAGCACCGAAACCTGCAGGACGTCACTTCGGTGCCATCGCCGAAAGTGAGGGGGCCTACACTACGGAGACACGTATTGACTCTTCAGACATGCCACCACACCTTAAGACATGTATGAGGCCCCGACGCGATGATCTGGTGGCATTGCTACCCCCCAAGGCCCCCGGCCTGCCTAACCCTGGCCCCGTTGACCCGGAGATCTACCCCTTTGACTTTCGCCGGACGGCCTTTGACCGATGGACTTCTGCACCTGGTTCCCATCGGCCAGCCCGTGGGAACACTTCAGAACAAGGCCTGGGACAAACCGACCACCAGATTCCCTCCGTGTGGGCCCGACGCGGCTGTTTCCCCCCTCCAAGTGCCGGCGGCAGCGCGGTCCGTGAAGGGGGTCACACTCCGGAGCCGCGTGCGGGGTGTTTGCACCTGCCACCACACTTCCAGGCATGTATGAGTGCCCAGCGCAAGATTTGGTGGCGTAGCTACCCCCCGAAGGCCCCCGGCCACACTAGTAGACATGCGAAGAACAATCCGCACAGAGGGAATTTTTCAGATACTTCTTCATCTCAAAAAAACTTGAAAAAATACCACACATCCTGTATCACATGTGCCAGCACCATGTAAAAAATTCATGATTTTATCACCCTCCGGGTGTTCAGGAATATTCAAGCAGCACCGAAACTTGCATGACGTCACTTCGGTGCCATCGCCGTCCGTGAAGTGGGCCACATTACGGAGACGCGTATTGACTCTTCAGACATGCCACCACACTTTAAGACATGTATGAGGCCCCGGCGCGATGATCTGGTGGCATTGCTACCCCCCAAGGCCCCCGGCCTGCCTAACCCTGGCCCCGTTGACCCGGATATCTACCCCTTTGACTTTCGCCGGACGGCCTTTGATCGATGGACTTCTGCACGTGGTTCCCATCGGCCAGCCCATGGGAACACTTCAGAACAAGGCCTGGGACAAACCGACCACCAGATTCCCTCCGTGTGGGCCCGACACGGCTGTTTCCCCCCTCCAAGTGCCGGCGGCAGCGCGGTCCGTGAAGGGGGTCACACTCCGGAGCCGCGTGCGGGGTGTTTGCACCTGCCACCACACTTCCAGACATGTATGAGGGCCCAGCGCAAGATTTGGTGGCATAGCTACCCCCCGAAGGCCCCCGGCCACACTAGTAGACATGCGAAGAACAATCCGCACAGAGGGAATTTTACAGATACTTCTTCATCTAAAAAAAACTTGAAAAAATACCACACATCCTGTATCACATGTGCCAGCACCGTGTAAAAAATTCATGATTTTATCACCCTCCGGATGTTCAGGAATATTCAAGCAGCACCGAAACCTGCAGGACGTCACTTCGGTGCCATCGCCGTCCGTGAGGGGGCCCACACTACGGAGACACGTATTGACTCTTCAGACATGCCACCACACCTTAAGACATGTATGAGGCCCCGGCGCGATGATCTGGTGGCATTGCTACCCCCGAAGGCCCCCGGCCTGCCTAACCCTGGCCCGTTGACCCGGAGATCTACCCCTTTGACTTTCGCCGGACGGACTTTGACCGATGGACTTCTGCCCCTGGTTCCCATCGGCCAGCCCGTGGGAACACTTCAGAACAAGGTCTGGGACAAACCGACCACCAGATTCCCTCCGTGTGGGCCCGACGCGGCTGTTTCCCCCCTCCAAGTGCCGACGGCAGCGCGGTCCGTGAAGGGGGTCACACTCCGGAGCCGCGTGCGGGGTGTTTGCACCTGCCACCACACTTCCAGACATGTATGAGGGCCCAGCGCAAGATTTGGTGTCATAGCTACCCCCCGAAGGCCCCCGGCCACACTAGTAGACATGCGAAGAACAATCCGCACAGAGGGAATTTTTCAGATACTTGTTCATCTCAAAAAAACTTGAAAAAATACCACACATCCTGTATCACATGTGCCAGCACCGTGTAAAAAATTCATGATTTTATCACCCTCCGGGTGTTCAGGAATATTCAAGCAGCACCGAAACCTGCAGGACGTCACTTCGGTGCCATCGCCGTCTGTGAGGGGGCCCACACTACGGAGACGCGTATTGACTCTTCAGACATGCCACCTCAGTTTAAGACATGTATGAGGCCCCAGCGCGATGATCTGGTGGCATTGCTACCCCCCAAGGCCCCCGGCCTGCCTAACCCTGGCCCGTTGACCCGGAGATCTACCCCTTTGACTTTCGCCGGACGGCCTTTGACCGATGGACTTCTGCCCCTGGTTCCCATCGGCCAGACCTTGGGAACACTTCAGAACAAGGTCTGGGACAAACCGACCACCAGATTCCCTCCGTGTGGGCCCGACGCGGCTGTTTCCCCCCTCCAAGTGCCGGCGGCAGCGCGGTCCGTGAAGGGGGTCACACTCCGGAGCCGCGTGCGGGGTGTTTGCACCTCCCACCACACTTCCAGACATGTATCAGGGCCCAGCGCAAGATTTGGTGGCATAGCTACCCCCCGAAGGCCCCCGGCCACACTAGTAGACATGCGAAGAACATTCCGCACAGAGGGAATTTTTCAGATACTTCTTCATCTAAAAAAAACTTGAAAAAATACCACACATCCTGTATCACATGTGCCAGCACCGAGTAAAAAATTCATGATTTTATCACCCTCCGGGTGTTCAGGAATATTCAAGCAGCACCGAAACCTGCAGGACGTCACTTCGGTGCCATCGCCGAAAGTGAGGGGGCCCACACTACGGAGACACGTATTGTCTCTTCAGACATGCCACCACACCTTAAGACATGTATGAGGCCCCGACGCGATGATCTGGTGGCATTGCTACCCCCCAAGGCCCCCGGCCTGCCTAACCCTGGCCCCGTTGACCCGGAGATCTACCCCTTTGACTTTCGCCGGACGGCCTTTGACCGATGGACTTCTGCACCTGGTTCCCATCGGCCAGCCCGTGGGAACACTTCAGAACAAGGCCTGGGACAAACCGACCACCAGATTCCCTCCGTGTGGGCCCGACGCGGCTGTTTCCCCCCTCCAAGTGCCGGCGGCAGCGCGGTCCGTGAAGGGGGTCACACTCCGGAGCCGCGTGCGGGGTGTTTGCACCTGCCACCACACTTCCAGGCATGTATGAGTGCCCAGCGCAAGATTTGGTGGCGTAGCTACCCCCCGAAGGCCCCCGGCCACACTAGTAGACATGCGAAGAACAATCCGCACAGAGGGAATTTTTCAGATACTTCTTCATCTCAAAAAAACTTGAAAAAATACCACACATCCTGTATCACATGTGCCAGCACCATGTAAAAAATTCATGATTTTATCACCCTCCGGGTGTTCAGGAATATTCAAGCAGCACCGAAACTTGCATGACGTCACTTCGGTGCCATCGCCGTCCGTGAAGTGGGCCACATTACGGAGACGCGTATTGACTCTTCAGACATGCCACCACACTTTAAGACATGTATGAGGCCCCGGCGCGATGATCTGGTGGCATTGCTACCCCCCAAGGCCCCCGGCCTGCCTAACCCTGGCCCGTTGACCCGGAGATCTACCCCTTTGACTTTCGCCGGACGGCCTTTGACCGATGGACTTCTGCCCCTGGTTCCCATCGGCCGGCCCGTGGGAACACTTCAGAACAAGGTCTGGGACAAACCGACCACCAGATTCCCTCCGTGTGGGCCCGACGCGGCTGTTTCCCCCCTCCAAGTGCCGGCGGCAGCGCGGTCCGTGAAGGGGGTCACACTCCGGAGCCTCGTGCGGGGTGTTTGCACCTCCCACCACACTTCCAGACATGTATGAGGGCCCAGCGCAAGATTTGGTGGCATTGCTACCCCCCGAAGGCCCCCGGCCACACTAGTAGACATGCGAAGAACAATAAGCACAGAGGGAATTTTTCAGATACTTCTTCATCTAAAAAAAACTTGAAAAAATACCACACATCCTGTATCACATGTGCCAGCACCGAGTAAAAAATTCATGATTTTATCACCCTCCGGGTGTTCAGGAATATTCAAGCAGCACCGAAACCTGCAGGACGTCACTTCGGTGCCATCGCCGAAAGTGAGGGGGCCCACACTACGGAGACACGTATTGACTCTTCAGACATGCCACCACACCTTAAGACATGTATGAGGCCCCGACGCGATGATCTGGTGGCATTGCTACCCCCCAAGGCCCCCGGCCTGCCTAACCCTGGCCCCGTTGACCCGGAGATCTACCCCTTTGACTTTCGCCGGACGGCCTTTGACCGATGGACTTCTGCACCTGGTTCCCATCGGCCAGCCCGTGGGAACACTTCAGAACAAGGCCTGGGACAAACCGACCACCAGATTCCCTCCGTGTGGGCCCGACGCGGCTGTTTCCCCCCTCCAAGTGCCGGCGGCAGCGCGGTCCGTGAAGGGGGTCACACTCCGGAGCCGCGTGCGGGGTGTTTGCACCTGCCACCACACTTCCAGGCATGTATGAGTGCCCAGCGCAAGATTTGGTGGCGTAGCTACCCCCCGAAGGCCCCCGGCCACACTAGTAGACATGCGAAGAACAATCCGCACAGAGGGAATTTTTCAGATACTTCTTCATCTCAAAAAAACTTGAAAAAATACCACACATCCTGTATCACATGTGCCAGCACCATGTAAAAAATTCATGATTTTATCACCCTCCGGGTGTTCAGGAATATTCAAGCAGCACCGAAACTTGCATGACGTCACTTCGGTGCCATCGCCGTCCGTGAAGTGGGCCACATTACGGAGACGCGTATTGACTCTTCAGACATGCCACCACACTTTAAGACATGTATGAGGCCCCGGCGCGATGATCTGGTGGCATTGCTACCCCCCAAGGCCCCCGGCCTGCCTAACCCTGGCCCCGTTGACCCGGATATCTACCCCTTTGACTTTCGCCGGACGGCCTTTGATCGATGGACTTCTGCACGTGGTTCCCATCGGCCAGCCCGTGGGAACACTTCAGAACAAGGCCTGGGACAAACCGACCACCAGATTCCCTCCGTGTGGGCCCGACACGGCTGTTTCCCCCCTCCAAGTGCCGGCGGCAGCGCGGTCCGTGAAGGGGGTCACACTCCGGAGCCGCGTGCGGGGTGTTTGCACCTGCCACCACACTTCCAGACATGTATGAGGGCCCAGCGCAAGATTTGGTGGCATAGCTACCCCCCGAAGGCCCCCGGCCACACTAGTAGACATGCGAAGAACAATCCGCACAGAGGGAATTTTACAGATACTTCTTCATCTAAAAAAAACTTGAAAAAATACCACACATCCTGTATCACATGTGCCAGCACCGTGTAAAAAATTCATGATTTTATCACCCTCCGGGTGTTCAGGAATATTCAAGCAGCACCGAAACCTGCAGGACGTCACTTCGGTGCCATCGCCGTCCGTGAGGGGGCCCACACTACGGAGACACGTATTGACTCTTCAGACATGCCACCACACCTTAAGACATGTATGAGGCCCCGGCGCGATGATCTGGTGGCATTGCTACCCCCGAAGGCCCCCGGCCTGCCTAACCCTGGCCCGTTGACCCGGAGATCTACCCCTTTGACTTTCGCCGGACGGACTTTGACCGATGGACTTCTGCCCCTGGTTCCCATCGGCCAGCCCGTGGGAACACTTCAGAACAAGGTCTGGGACAAACCGACCACCAGATTCCCTCCGTGTGGGCCCG
This sequence comes from Elymus sibiricus, assembly GCA_039707655.1. NCBI lineage: Eukaryota > Viridiplantae > Streptophyta > Magnoliopsida > Poales > Poaceae > Elymus > Elymus sibiricus. Next base: position 437,691,602 of record CM077672.1, on the reverse strand, counting down.
ACGCGGCTGTTTCCCCCCTCCAAGTGCCGACGGCAGCGCGGTCCGTGAAGGGGGTCACACTCCGGAGCCGCGTGCGGGGTGTTTGCACCTGCCACCACACTTCCAGACATGTATGAGGGCCCAGCGCAAGATTTGGTGTCATAGCTACCCCCCGAAGGCCCCCGGCCACACTAGTAGACATGCGAAGAACAATCCGCACAGAGGGAATTTTTCAGATACTTGTTCATCTCAAAAAAACTTGAAAAAATACCACACATCCTGTATCACATGTGCCAGCACCGTGTAAAAAATTCATGATTTTATCACCCTCCGGGTGTTCAGGAATATTCAAGCAGCACCGAAACCTGCAGGACGTCACTTCGGTGCCATCGCCGTCTGTGAGGGGGCCCACACTACGGAGACGCGTATTGACTCTTCAGACATGCCACCTCAGTTTAAGACATGTATGAGGCCCCAGCGCGATGATCTGGTGGCATTGCTACCCCCCAAGGCCCCCGGCCTGCCTAACCCTGGCCCGTTGACCCGGAGATCTACCCCTTTGACTTTCGCCGGACGGCCTTTGACCGATGGACTTCTGCCCCTGGTTCCCATCGGCCAGACCTTGGGAACACTTCAGAACAAGGTCTGGGACAAACCGACCACCAGATTCCCTCCGTGTGGGCCCGACGCGGCTGTTTCCCCCCTCCAAGTGCCGGCGGCAGCGCGGTCCGTGAAGGGGGTCACACTCCGGAGCCGCGTGCGGGGTGTTTGCACCTCCCACCACACTTCCAGACATGTATCAGGGCCCAGCGCAAGATTTGGTGGCATAGCTACCCCCCGAAGGCCCCCGGCCACACTAGTAGACATGCGAAGAACATTCCGCACAGAGGGAATTTTTCAGATACTTCTTCATCTAAAAAAAACTTGAAAAAATACCACACATCCTGTATCACATGTGCCAGCACCGAGTAAAAAATTCATGATTTTATCACCCTCCGGGTGTTCAGGAATATTCAAGCAGCACCGAAACCTGCAGGACGTCACTTCGGTGCCATCGCCGAAAGTGAGGGGGCCCACACTACGGAGACACGTATTGTCTCTTCAGACATGCCACCACACCTTAAGACATGTATGAGGCCCCGACGCGATGATCTGGTGGCATTGCTACCCCCCAAGGCCCCCGGCCTGCCTAACCCTGGCCCCGTTGACCCGGAGATCTACCCCTTTGACTTTCGCCGGACGGCCTTTGACCGATGGACTTCTGCACCTGGTTCCCATCGGCCAGCCCGTGGGAACACTTCAGAACAAGGCCTGGGACAAACCGACCACCAGATTCCCTCCGTGTGGGCCCGACGCGGCTGTTTCCCCCCTCCAAGTGCCGGCGGCAGCGCGGTCCGTGAAGGGGGTCACACTCCGGAGCCGCGTGCGGGGTGTTTGCACCTGCCACCACACTTCCAGGCATGTATGAGTGCCCAGCGCAAGATTTGGTGGCGTAGCTACCCCCCGAAGGCCCCCGGCCACACTAGTAGACATGCGAAGAACAATCCGCACAGAGGGAATTTTTCAGATACTTCTTCATCTCAAAAAAACTTGAAAAAATACCACACATCCTGTATCACATGTGCCAGCACCATGTAAAAAATTCATGATTTTATCACCCTCCGGGTGTTCAGGAATATTCAAGCAGCACCGAAACTTGCATGACGTCACTTCGGTGCCATCGCCGTCCGTGAAGTGGGCCACATTACGGAGACGCGTATTGACTCTTCAGACATGCCACCACACTTTAAGACATGTATGAGGCCCCGGCGCGATGATCTGGTGGCATTGCTACCCCCCAAGGCCCCCGGCCTGCCTAACCCTGGCCCCGTTGACCCGGATATCTACCCCTTTGACTTTCGCCGGACGGCCTTTGATCGATGGACTTCTGCACGTGGTTCCCATCGGCCAGCCCGTGGGAACACTTCAGAACAAGGCCTGGGACAAACCGACCACCAGATTCCCTCCGTGTGGGCCCGACACGGCTGTTTCCCCCCTCCAAGTGCCGGCGGCAGCGCGGTCCGTGAAGGGGGTCACACTCCGGAGCCGCGTGCGGGGTGTTTGCACCTGCCACCACACTTCCAGACATGTATGAGGGCCCAGCGCAAGATTTGGTGGCATAGCTACCCCCCGAAGGCCCCCGGCCACACTAGTAGACATGCGAAGAACAATCCGCACAGAGGGAATTTTACAGATACTTCTTCATCTAAAAAAAACTTGACAAAATACCACACATCCTGTATCACATGTGCCAGCACCGTGTAAAAAATTCATGATTTTATCACCCTCCGGGTGTTCAGGAATATTCAAGCAGCACCGAAACCTGCAGGACGTCACTTCGGTGCCATCGCCGTCCGTGAGGGGGCCCACACTACGGAGACACGTATTGACTCTTCAGACATGCCACCACACCTTAAGACATGTATGAGGCCCCGGCGCGATGATCTGGTGGCATTGCTACCCCCGAAGGCCCCCGGCCTGCCTAACCCTGGCCCGTTGACCCGGAGATCTACCCCTTTGACTTTCGCCGGACGGACTTTGACCGATGGACTTCTGCCCCTGGTTCCCATCGGCCAGCCCGTGGGAACACTTCAGAACAAGGTCTGGGACAAACCGACCACCAGATTCCCTCCGTGTGGGCCCGACGCGGCTGTTTCCCCCCTCCAAGTGCCGACGGCAGCGCGGTCCGTGAAGGGGGTCACACTCCGGAGCCGCGTGCGGGGTGTTTGCACCTGCCACCACACTTCCAGACATGTATGAGGGCCCAGCGCAAGATTTGGTGTCATAGCTACCCCCCGAAGGCCCCCGGCCACACTAGTAGACATGCGAAGAACAATCCGCACAGAGGGAATTTTTCAGATACTTGTTCATCTCAAAAAAACTTGAAAAAATACCACACATCCTGTATCACATGTGCCAGCACCGTGTAAAAAATTCATGATTTTATCACCCTCCGGGTGTTCAGGAATATTCAAGCAGCACCGAAACCTGCAGGACGTCACTTCGGTGCCATCGCCGTCTGTGAGGGGGCCCACACTACGGAGACGCGTATTGACTCTTCAGACATGCCACCTCACTTTAAGACATGTATGAGGCCCCAGCGCGATGATCTGGTGGCATTGCTACCCCCCAAGGCCCCCGGCCTGCCTAACCCTGGCCCGTTGACCCGGAGATCTACCCCTTTGACTTTTGCCGGACGGCCTTTGACCGATGGACTTCTGCCCCTGGTTCCCATCGGCCAGACCTTGGGAACACTTCAGAACAAGGTCTGGGACAAACCGACCACCAGATTCCCTCCGTGTGGGCCCGACGCGGCTGTTTCCCCCCTCCAAGTGCCGGCGGCAGCGCGGTCCGTGAAGGGGGTCAAACTCCGGAGCCGCGTGCGGGGTGTTTGCACCTCCCACCACACTTCCAGACATGTATCAGGGCCCAGCGCAAGATTTGGTGGCATAGCTACCCCCCGAAGGCCCCCGGCCACACTAGTAGACATGCGAAGAACATTCCGCACAGAGGGAATTTTTCAGATACTTCTTCATCTAAAAAAAACTTGAAAAAATACCACACATCCTGTATCACATGTGCCAGCACCGTGTAAAAAATTCATGATTTTATCACCCTCCGGGTGTTCAGGAATATTCAAGCAGCACCGAAACCTGCATGACGTCACTTCGGTGCCATCGCCGTCCGTGAGGTGGGCCACATTACGGAGACGCGTATTGACTCTTCAGACATGCCACCACACTTTAAGACATGTATGAGGCCCCGGCGCGATGATCTGGTGGCATTGCTACCCCCCAAGGCCCCCGGCCTGCCTAACCCTGGCCCCGTTGACCCGGAGATCTACCCCTTTGACTTTCGCCGGACGGCCTTTGATCGATGGACTTCTGCACGTGGTTCCCATCGGCCAGCCCATGGGAACACTTCAGAACAAGGCCTGGGACAAACCGACCACCAGATTCCCTCCGTGTGGGCCCGACGCGGCTGTTTCCCCCCTCCAAGTGCCGGCGGCAGCGCGGTCCGTGAAGGGGGTCACACTCCGGAGCCGCGTGCGGGGTGTTTGCACCTGCCACCACACTTCCAGACATGTATGAGGGCCCAGCGCAAGATTTGGTGGCATAGCTACCCCCCGAAGGCCCCCGGCCACACTAGTAGACATGCGAAGAACAATCCGCACAGAGGGAATTTTTCAGATACTTCTTCATCTCAAAAAAACTTGAAAAAATACCACACATCCTGTATCACATGTGCCAGCACCGTGTAAAAAATTCATGATTTTATCACCCTCCGGATGTTCAGGAATATTCAAGCAGCACCGAAACCTGCAGGACGTCACTTCGGTGCCATCGCCGTCCGTGAGGGGGCCCACACTACGGAGACACGTATTGACTCTTCAGACATGCCACCACACCTTAAGACATGTATGAGGCCCCGGCGCGATGATCTGGTGGCATTGCTACCCCCCAAGGCCCCCGGCCTGCCTAACCCTGGCCCGTTGACCCGGAGATCTACCCCTTTGACTTTCGCCGGACGGCCTTTGACCGATGGACTTCTGCACCTGGTTCCCATCGGCTAGCCCGTGGGAACACTTCAGAACTAGGCCTGGGACAAACCGACCACCAGATTCCCTCCGTGTGGGCCCGACGCGGCTGTTTCCCCCCTCCAAGTGCCGGCGGCAGCGCGGTCCGTGAAGGGGGTCACACTCCGGAGCCGCGTGCGGGGTGTTTGCACCTGCCACCACACTTCCAGACATGTATGAGGGCCCAGCGCAAGATTTGGTGGCGTAGCTACCCCCCGAAGGCCCCCGGCCACACTAGTAGACATGCGAAGAACAATCCGCACAGAGGGAATTTTTCAGATACTTCTTCATCTCAAAAAAACTTGAAGAAATACCACACATCCTGTATCACATGTGCCAGCACCGTGTAAAAAATTCATTATTTTATCACCCTCCGGGTGTTCAGGAATATTCAAGCAGCACCGAAACCTGCATGACGTCACTTCGGTGCCATCGCCGTCCGTGAGGTGGGCCACATTACGGAGACGCGTATTGACTCTTCAGACATGCCACCACACTTTAAGACATGTATGAGGCCCCGGCGCGATGATCTGGTGGCATTGCTACCCCCCAAGGCCCCCGGCCTGCCTAACCCTGGCCCCGTTGACCCGGAGATCTACCCCTTTGACTTTCGCCGGACGGCCTTTGATCGATGGACTTCTGCACGTGGTTCCCATCGGCCAGCCCGTGGGAACACTTCAGAACAAGGCCTGGGAGAAACCGACCACCAGATTCCCTCCGTGTGGGCCCGACGCGGCTGTTTCCCCCCTCCAAGTGCCGGCGGCAGCGCGGTCCGTGAAGGGGGTCACACTCCGGAGCCGCGTGCGGGGTGTTTGCACCTGCCACCACACTTCCAGACATGTATGAGGGCCCAGCGCAAGATTTGGTGGCATAGCTACCCCCCGAAGGCCCCCGGCCACACTAGTAGACATGCGAAGAACAATCCGCACAGAGGGAATTTTTCAGATACTTCTTCATCTAACAAAAACTTGAAAAAATACCACACATCCTGTATCACATGTGCCAGCACCGTGTAAAAAATTCATGATTTTATCACCCTCCGGGTGTTCAGGAATATTCAAGCAGCACCGAAACCTGCAGGACGTCACTTCGGTGCCATCGCCGTCCGTGAGGGGGCCCACACTACAGAGACACGTATTGACTCTTCAGACATGCCACCACACCTTAAGACATGTATGAGGCCCCGGCGCGATGATCTGGTGGCATTGCTACCCCCCAAGGCCCCCGGCCTGCCTAACCCTGGCCCGTTGACCCGGAGATCTACCCCTTTGACTTTCGCCGGACGGCCTTTGACCGATGGACTTCTGCCCCATGTTCCCATCGGCCAGCCCATGGGAACACTTCAGAACAAGGTCTGGGACAAACCGACCACCAGATTCCCTCCGAGTGGGCCCGACGCGGCTGTTTCCCCCCTCCAAGTGCCGGCGGCAGCGCGGTCCGTGAAGGGGGTCACACTCCGGAGCCGCGTGCGGGGTGTTTGCACCTGCCACCACACTTCCAGACATATATGAGGGCCCAACGCAAGATTTGGTGGCATAGCTACCCCCCGAAGGCCCCCGGCCACACTAGTAGACATGCGAAGAACAATCCGCACAGAGGGAATTTTTCAGATACTTCTTCATCTCAAAAAAACTTGAAAAAATACCACACATCCTGTATCACATGTGCCAGCACCGTGTAAAAAATTCATGATTTTATCACCCTCCGGGTGTTCAGGAATATTCAAGCAGCACCGAAACATGTAGGACGTCACTTCGGTGCCATCGCCATCTGTGAGGGGGCCCACACTACGGAGACGCGTATTGACTCTTCGGACATGCCACCTCACCTTAAGACATGTATGAGGCCCCGGCGCGATGATCTGGTGGCATTGCTACCCCCCAAGGCCACCGGCCTGCCTAACCCTGGCCCGTTGACCCGGAGATCTACCCCTTTGACTTTCGCCGGACGGCCTTTGACCGATGGACTTCTGCCCCTGGTTCCCATCGGCCAGACCTTGGGAACACTTCAGAACAAGGTCTGGGACAAACCGACCACCAGATTCCCTCCGTGTGGGCCCGACGCGGCTGTTTCCCCCCTCCAAGTGCCGGCGGCAGCGCGGTCCGTGAAGGGGGTCACACTCCGGAGCCGCGTGCAGGGTGTTTGCACCTCCCACCACACTTCCAGACATGTATGAGGGCCCAGCGCAAGATTTGGTGGCATAGCTACCCCCCGAAGGCCCCCGGCCACACTAGTAGACATGCGAAGAACAATCCGCACAGAGGGAATTTTTCAGATACTTCTTCATCTAAAAAAAACTTGAAAAAATACCACACATCCTGTATCACATGTGCCAGCACCGTGTAAAAAATTCATGATTTTATCACACTCCGGGTGTTCAGGAATATTCAAGCAGCACCGAAACCTGCATGACGTCACTTCGGTGCCATCGCCATCCGTGAGGTGGGCCACATTACGGAGACGCGTATTGACTCTTCAGACATGCCACCACACTTTAAGACATGTATGAGGCCCCGGCGCGATGATCTGGTGGCATTGCTACCCCCCAAGGCCCCCGGCCTGCCTAACCCTGGCCCGTTGACCCGGAGATCTACCCCTTTGACTTTCGCCGGACGGCCTTTGACCGATGGACTTCTGCCCCTGGTTCCCATCGGCCGGCCCGTGGGAACACTTCAGAACAAGGTCTGGGACAAACCGACCACCAGATTCCCTCCGTGTGGGCCCGACGCGGCTGTTTCCCCCCTCCAAGTGCCGGCGGCAGCGCGGTCCGTGAAGGGGGTCACACTCCGGAGCCTCGTGCGGGGTGTTTGCACCTCCCACCACACTTCCAGACATGTATGAGGGCCCAGCGCAAGATTTGGTGGCATTGCTACCCCCCGAAGGCCCCCGGCCACACTAGTAGACATGCGAAGAACAATAAGCACAGAGGGAATTTTTCAGATACTTCTTCATCTAAAAAAAACTTGAAAAAATACCACACATCCTGTATCACATGTGCCAGCACCGAGTAAAAAATTCATGATTTTATCACCCTCCGGGTGTTCAGGAATATTCAAGCAGCACCGAAACCTGCAGGACGTCACTTCGGTGCCATCGCCGAAAGTGAGGGGGCCCACACTACGGAGACACGTATTGACTCTTCAGACATGCCACCACACCTTAAGACATGTATGAGGCCCCGACGCGATGATCTGGTGGCATTGCTACCCCCCAAGGCCCCCGGCCTGCCTAACCCTGGCCCCGTTGACCCGGAGATCTACCCCTTTGACTTTCGCCGGACGGCCTTTGACCGATGGACTTCTGCACCTGGTTCCCATCGGCCAGCCCGTGGGAACACTTCAGAACAAGGCCTGGGACAAACCGACCACCAGATTCCCTCCGTGTGGGCCCGACGCGGCTGTTTCCCCCCTCCAAGTGCCGGCGGCAGCGCGGTCCGTGAAGGGGGTCACACTCCGGAGCCGCGTGCGGGGTGTTTGCACCTGCCACCACACTTCCAGGCATGTATGAGTGCCCAGCGCAAGATTTGGTGGCGTAGCTACCCCCCGAAGGCCCCCGGCCACACTAGTAGACATGCGAAGAACAATCCGCACAGAGGGAATTTTTCAGATACTTCTTCATCTCAAAAAAACTTGAAAAAATACCACACATCCTGTATCACATGTGCCAGCACCATGTAAAAAATTCATGATTTTATCACCCTCCGGGTGTTCAGGAATATTCAAGCAGCACCGAAACTTGCATGACGTCACTTCGGTGCCATCGCCGTCCGTGAAGTGGGCCACATTACGGAGACGCGTATTGACTCTTCAGACATGCCACCACACTTTAAGACATGTATGAGGCCCCGGCGCGATGATCTGGTGGCATTGCTACCCCCCAAGGCCCCCGGCCTGCCTAACCCTGGCCCCGTTGACCCGGATATCTACCCCTTTGACTTTCGCCGGACGGCCTTTGATCGATGGACTTCTGCACGTGGTTCCCATCGGCCAGCCCGTGGGAACACTTCAGAACAAGGCCTGGGACAAACCGACCACCAGATTCCCTCCGTGTGGGCCCGACACGGCTGTTTCCCCCCTCCAAGTGCCGGCGGCAGCGCGGTCCGTGAAGGGGGTCACACTCCGGAGCCGCGTGCGGGGTGTTTGCACCTGCCACCACACTTCCAGACATGTATGAGGGCCCAGCGCAAGATTTGGTGGCATAGCTACCCCCCGAAGGCCCCCGGCCACACTAGTAGACATGCGAAGAACAATCCGCACAGAGGGAATTTTACAGATACTTCTTCATCTAAAAAAAACTTGAAAAAATACCACACATCCTGTATCACATGTGCCAGCACCGTGTAAAAAATTCATGATTTTATCACCCTCCGGGTGTTCAGGAATATTCAAGCAGCACCGAAACCTGCAGGACGTCACTTCGGTGCCATCGCCGTCCGTGAGGGGGCCCACACTACGGAGACACGTATTGACTCTTCAGACATGCCACCACACCTTAAGACATGTATGAGGCCCCGGCGCGATGATCTGGTGGCATTGCTACCCCCGAAGGCCCCCGGCCTGCCTAACCCTGGCCCGTTGACCCGGAGATCTACCCCTTTGACTTTCGCCGGACGGACTTTGACCGATGGACTTCTGCCCCTGGTTCCCATCGGCCAGCCCGTGGGAACACTTCAGAACAAGGTCTGGGACAAACCGACCACCAGATTCCCTCCGTGTGGGCCCGACGCGGCTGTTTCCCCCCTCCAAGTGCCGACGGCAGCGCGGTCCGTGAAGGGGGTCACACTCCGGAGCCGCGTGCGGGGTGTTTGCACCTGCCACCACACTTCCAGACATGTATGAGGGCCCAGCGCAAGATTTGGTGTCATAGCTACCCCCCGAAGGCCCCCGGCCACACTAGTAGACATGCGAAGAACAATCCGCACAGAGGGAATTTTTCAGATACTTGTTCATCTCAAAAAAACTTGAAAAAATACCACACATCCTGTATCACATGTGCCAGCACCGTGTAAAAAATTCATGATTTTATCACCCTCCGGGTGTTCAGGAATATTCAAGCAGCACCGAAACCTGCAGGACGTCACTTCGGTGCCATCGCCGTCTGTGAGGGGGCCCACACTACGGAGACGCGTATTGACTCTTCAGACATGCCACCTCAGTTTAAGACATGTATGAGGCCCCAGCGCGATGATCTGGTGGCATTGCTACCCCCCAAGGCCCCCGGCCTGCCTAACCCTGGCCCGTTGACCCGGAGATCTACCCCTTTGACTTTCGCCGGACGGCCTTTGACCGATGGACTTCTGCCCCTGGTTCCCATCGGCCAGACCTTGGGAACACTTCAGAACAAGGTCTGGGACAAACCGACCACCAGATTCCCTCCGTGTGGGCCCGACGCGGCTGTTTCCCCCCTCCAAGTGCCGGCGGCAGCGCGGTCCGTGAAGGGGGTCACACTCCGGAGCCGCGTGCGGGGTGTTTGCACCTCCCACCACACTTCCAGACATGTATCAGGGCCCAGCGCAAGATTTGGTGGCATAGCTACCCCCCGAAGGCCCCCGGCCACACTAGTAGACATGCGAAGAACATTCCGCACAGAGGGAATTTTTCAGATACTTCTTCATCTAAAAAAAACTTGAAAAAATACCACACATCCTGTATCACATGTGCCAGCACCGTGTAAAAAATTCATGATTTTATCACCCTCCGGGTGTTCAGGAATATTCAAGCAGCACCGAAACCTGCATGACGTCACTTCGGTGCCATCGCCGTCCGTGAGGTGGGCCACATTACGGAGACGCGTATTGACTCTTCAGACATGCCACCACACTTTAAGACATGTATGAGGCCCCGGCGCGATGATCTGGTGGCATTGCTACCCCCCAAGGCCCCCGGCCTGCCTAACCCTGGCCCCGTTGACCCGGAGATCTACCCCTTTGACTTTCGCCGGACGGCCTTTGATCGATGGACTTATGCACGTGGTTCCCATCGGCCAGCCCATGGGAACACTTCAGAACAAGGCCTGGGACAAACCGACCACCAGATTCCCTCCGTGTGGGCCCGACGCGGCTGTTTCCCCCCTCCAAGTGCCGGCGGCAGCGCGGTCCGTGAAGGGGGTCACACTCCGGAGCCGCGTGCGGGGTGTTTGCACCTGCCACCACACTTCCAGACATGTATGAGGGCCCAGCGCAAGATTTGGTGGCATAGCTACCCCCCGAAGGCCCCCGGCCACACTAGTAGACATGCGAAGAACAATCCGCACAGAGGGAATTTTTCAGATACTTCTTCATCTCAAAAAAACTTGAAAAAATACCACACATCCTGTATCACATGTGCCAGCACCGTGTAAAAAATTCATGATTTTATCACCCTCCGGGTGTTCAGGAATATTCAAGCAGCACCGAAACCTGCAGGACGTCACTTCGGTGCCATCGCCGTCCGTGAGGGGGCCCACACTACGGAGACACGTATTGACTCTTCAGACATGCCACCACACCTTAAGACATGTATGAGGCCCCGGCGCGATGATCTGGTGGCATTGCTACCCCCCAAGGCCCCCGGCCTGCCTAACCCTGGCCCGTTGACCCGGAGATCTACCCCTTTGACTTTCGCCGGACGGCCTTTGACCGATGGACTTCTGCACCTGGTTCCCATCGGCTAGCCCGTGGGAACACTTCAGAACTAGGCCTGGGACAAACCGACCACCAGATTCCCTCCGTGTGGGCCCGACGCGGCTGTTTCCCCCCTCCAAGTGCCGGCGGCAGCGCGGTCCGTGAAGGGGGTCACACTCCGGAGCCGCGTGCGGGGTGTTTGCACCTGCCACCACACTTCCAGACATGTATGAGGGCCCAGCGCAAGATTTGGTGGCGTAGCTACCCCCCGAAGGCCCCCGGCCACACTAGTAGACATGCGAAGAACAATCCGCACAGAGGGAATTTTTCAGATACTTCTTCATCTCAAAAAAACTTGAAGAAATACCACACATCCTGTATCACATGTGCCAGCACCGTGTAAAAAATTCATTATTTTATCACCCTCCGGGTGTTCAGGAATATTCAAGTAGCACCGAAACCTGCATGACGTCACTTCGGTGCCATCGCCGTCCGTGAGGTGGGCCACATTACGGAGACGCGTATTGACTCTTCAGACATGCCACCACACTTTAAGACATGTATGAGGCCCCGGCGCGATGATCTGGTGGCATTGCTACCCCCCAAGGCCCCCGGCCTGCCTAACCCTGGCCCCGTTGACCCGGAGATCTACCCCTTTGACTTTCGCCGGACGGCCTTTGATCGATGGACTTCTGCACGTGGTTCCCATCGGCCAGCCCGTGGGAACACTTCAGAACAAGGCCTGGGACAAACCGACCACCAGATTCCCTCCGTGTGGGCCCGACGCGGCTGTTTCCCCCCTCCAAGTGCCGGCGGCAGCGCGGACCGTGAAGGGGGTCACACTCCGGAGCCGCGTGCGGGGTGTTTGCACCTGCCACCACACTTCCAGACATGTATGAGGGCCCAGCGCAAGATTTGGTGGCATAGCTACCCCCCGAAGGCCCCCGGCCACACTAGTAGACATGCGAAGAACAATCCGCACAGAGGGAATTTTTCAGATACTTCTTCATCTAACAAAAACTTGAAAAAATACCACACATCCTGTATCACATGTGCCAGCACCGTGTAAAAAATTCATGATTTTATCACCCTCCGGGTGTTCAGGAATATTCAAGCAGCACCGAAACCTGCAGGACGTCACTTCGGTGCCATCGCCGTCCGTGAGGGGGCCCACACTACAGAGACACGTATTGACTCTTCAGACATGCCACCACACCTTAAGACATGTATGAGGCCCCGGCGCGATGATCTGGTGGCATTGCTACCCCCCAAGGCCCCCGGCCTGCCTAACCCTGGCCCGTTGACCCGGAGATCTACCCCTTTGACTTTCGCCGGACGGCCTTTGACCGATGGACTTCTGCCCCTGGTTCCCATCGGCCAGCCCATGGGAACACTTCAGAACAAGGTCTGGGACAAACCGACCAACAGATTCCCTCCGTGTGGGCCCGACGCGGCTGTTTCCCCCCTCCAAGTGCCGGCGGCAGCGCGGTCCGTGAAGGGGGTCACACTCCGGAGCCGCGTGCGGGGTGTTTGCACCTGCCACCACACTTCCAGACATATATGAGGGCCCAACGCAAGATTTGGTGGCATAGCTACCCCCCGAAGGCCCCCGGCCACACTAGTAGACATGCGAAGAACAATCCGCACAGAGGGAATTTTTCAGATACTTCTTCATCTCAAAAAAACTTGAAAAAATACCACATATCCTGTATCACATGTGCCAGCACCGTGTAAAAAATTCATGATTTTATCACCCTCTGGGTGTTCAGGAATATTCAAGCAGCACCGAAACATGTAGGACGTCACTTCGGTGCCATCGCCATCTGTGAGGGGGCCCACACTACGGAGACGCGTATTGACTCTTCGGACATGCCACCTCACCTTAAGACATGTATGAGGCCCCGGCGCGATGATCTGGTGGCATTGCTACCCCCCAAGGCCACCGGCCTGCCTAACCCTGGCCCGTTGACCCGGAGATCTACCCCTTTGACTTTCGCCGGACGGCCTTTGACCGATGGACTTCTGCCCCTGGTTCCCATCGGCCAGACCTTGGGAACACTTCAGAACAAGGTCTGGGTCAAACCGACCACCAGATTCCCTCCGTGTGGGCCCGACGCGGCTGTTTCCCCCCTCCAAGTGCCGGCGGCAGCGCGGTCCGTGAAGGGGGTCACACTCCGGAGCCGCGTGCGGGGTGTTTGCACCTCCCACCACACTTCCAGACATGTATGAGGGCCCAGCGCAAGATTTGGTGGCATAGCTACCCCCCGAAGGCCCCCGGCCACACTAGTAGACATGCGAAGAACAATCCGCACAGAGGGAATTTTTCAGATACTTCTTCATCTAAAAAAAACTTGAAAAAATACCACACATCCTGTATCACATGTGCCAGCACCGTGTAAAAAATTCATGATTTTATCACACTCCGGGTGTTCAGGAATATTCAAGCAGCACCGAAACCTGCATGACGTCACTTCGGTGCCATCGCCATCCGTGAGGTGGGCCACATTACGGAGACGCGTATTGACTCTTCAGACATGCCACCACACTTTAAGACATGTATGAGGCCCCGGCGCGATGATCTGGTGGCATTGCTACCCCCCAAGGCCCCCGGCCTGCCTAACCCTGGCCCGTTGACCCGGAGATCTACCCCTTTGACTTTCGCCGGACGGCCTTTGACCGATGGACTTCTGCCCCTGGTTCCCATCGGCCGGCCCGTGGGAACACTTCAGAACAAGGTCTGGGACAAACCGACCACCAGATTCCCTCCGTGTGGGCCCGACGCGGCTGTTTCCCCCCTCCAAGTGCCGGCGGCAGCGCGGTCCGTGAAGGGGGTCACACTCCGGAGCCTCGTGCGGGGTGTTTGCACCTCCCACCACACTTCCAGACATGTATGAGGGCCCAGCGCAAGATTTGGTGGCATTGCTACCCCCCGAAGGCCCCCGGCCACACTAGTAGACATGCGAAGAACAATAAGCACAGAGGGAATTTTTCAGATACTTCTTCATCTAAAAAAAACTTGAAAAAATACCACACATCCTGTATCACATGTGCCAGCACCGAGTAAAAAATTCATGATTTTATCACCCTCCGGGTGTTCAGGAATATTCAAGCAGCACCGAAACCTGCAGGACGTCACTTCGGTGCCATCGCCGAAAGTGAGGGGGCCCACACTACGGAGACACGTATTGACTCTTCAGACATGCCACCACACCTTAAGACATGTATGAGGCCCCGACGCGGTGATCTGGTGGCATTGCTACCCCCCAAGGCCCCCGGCCTGCCTAACCCTGGCCCCGTTGACCCGGAGATCTACCCCTTTGACTTTCGCCGGACGGCCTTTGACCGATGGACTTCTGCACCTGGTTCCCATCGGCCAGCCCGTGGGAACACTTCAGAACAAGGCCTGGGACAAACCGACCACCAGATTCCCTCCGTGTGGGCCCGACGCGGCTGTTTCCCCCCTCCAAGTGCCGGCGGCAGCGCGGTCCGTGAAGGGGGTCACACTCCGGAGCCGCGTGCGGGGTGTTTGCACCTGCCACCACACTTCCAGGCATGTATGAGTGCCCAGCGCAAGATTTGGTGGCGTAGCTACCCCCCGAAGGCCCCCGGCCACACTAGTAGACATGCGAAGAACAATCCGCACAGAGGGAAATTTTCAGATACTTCTTCATCTCAAAAAAACTTGAAAAAATACCACACATCCTGTATCACATGTGCCAGCACCATGTAAAAAATTCATGATTTTATCACCCTCCGGGTGTTCAGGAATATTCAAGCAGCACCGAAACTTGCATGACGTCACTTCGGTGCCATCGCCGTCCGTGAAGTGGGCCACATTACGGAGACGCGTATTGACTCTTCAGACATGCCACCACACTTTAAGACATGTATGAGGCCCCGGCGCGATGATCTGGTGGCATTGCTACCCCCCAAGGCCCCCGGCCTGCCTAACCCTGGCCCCGTTGACCCGGATATCTACCCCTTTGACTTTCGCCGGACGGCCTTTGATCGATGGACTTCTGCACGTGGTTCCCATCGGCCAGCCCGTGGGAACACTTCAGAACAAGGCCTGGGACAAACCGACCACCAGATTCCCTCCGTGTGGGCCCGACACGGCTGTTTCCCCCCTCCAAGTGCCGGCGGCAGCGCGGTCCGTGAAGGGGGTCACACTCCGGAGCCGCGTGCGGGGTGTTTGCACCTGCCACCACACTTCCAGACATGTATGAGGGCCCAGCGCAAGATTTGGTGGCATAGCTACCCCCCGAAGGCCCCCGGCCACACTAGTAGACATGCGAAGAACAATCCGCACAGAGGGAATTTTACAGATACTTCTTCATCTAAAAAAAACTTGAAAAAATACCACACATCCTGTATCACATGTGCCAGCACCGTGTAAAAAATTCATGATTTTATCACCCTCCGGGTGTTCAGGAATATTCAAGCAGCACCGAAACCTGCAGGACGTCACTTCGGTGCCATCGCCGTCCGTGAGGGGGCCCACACTACGGAGACACGTATTGACTCTTCAGACATGCCACCACACCTTAAGACATGTATGAGGCCCCGGCGCGATGATCTGGTGGCATTGCTACCCCCGAAGGCCCCCGGCCTGCCTAACCCTGGCCCGTTGACCCGGAGATCTACCCCTTTGACTTTCGCCGGACGGACTTTGACCGATGGACTTCTGCCCCTGGTTCCCATCGGCCAGCCCGTGGGAACACTTCAGAACAAGGTCTGGGACAAACCGACCACCAGATTCCCTCCGTGTGGGCCCGACGCGGCTGTTTCCCCCCTCCAAGTGCCGACGGCAGCGCGGTCCGTGAAGGGGGTCACACTCCGGAGCCGCGTGCGGGGTGTTTGCACCTGCCACCACACTTCCAGACATGTATGAGGGCCCAGCGCAAGATTTGGTGTCATAGCTACCCCCCGAAGGCCCCCGGCCACACTAGTAGACATGCGAAGAACAATCCGCACAGAGGGAATTTTTCAGATACTTGTTCATCTCAAAAAAACTTGAAAAAATACCACACATCCTGTATCACATGTGCCAGCACCGTGTAAAAAATTCATGATTTTATCACCCTCCGGGTGTTCAGGAATATTCAAGCAGCACCGAAACCTGCAGGACGTCACTTCGGTGCCATCGCCGTCTGTGAGGGGGCCCACACTACGGAGACGCGTATTGACTCTTCAGACATGCCACCTCAGTTTAAGACATGTATGAGGCCCCAGCGCGATGATCTGGTGGCATTGCTACCCCCCAAGGCCCCCGGCCTGCCTAACCCTGGCCCGTTGACCCGGAGATCTACCCCTTTGACTTTCGCCGGACGGCCTTTGACCGATGGACTTCTGCCCCTGGTTCCCATCGGCCAGACCTTGGGAACACTTCAGAACAAGGTCTGGGACAAACCGACCACCAGATTCCCTCCGTGTGGGCCCGACGCGGCTGTTTCCCCCCTCCAAGTGCCGGCGGCAGCGCGGTCCGTGAAGGGGGTCACACTCCGGAGCCGCGTGCGGGGTGTTTGCACCTCCCACCACACTTCCAGACATGTATCAGGGCCCAGCGCAAGATTTGGTGGCATAGCTACCCCCCGAAGGCCCCCGGCCACACTAGTAGACATGCGAAGAACATTCCGCACAGAGGGAATTTTTCAGATACTTCTTCATCTAAAAAAAACTTGAAAAAATACCACACATCCTGTATCACATGTGCCAGCACCGTGTAAAAAATTCATGATTTTATCACCCTCCGGGTGTTCAGGAATATTCAAGCAGCACCGAAACCTGCATGACGTCACTTCGGTGCCATCGCCGTCCGTGAGGTGGGCCACATTACGGAGACGCGTATTGACTCTTCAGACATGCCACCACACTTTAAGACATGTATGAGGCCCCGGCGCGATGATCTGGTGGCATTGCTACCCCCCAAGGCCCCCGGCCTGCCTAACCCTGGCCCCGTTGACCCGGAGATCTACCCCTTTGACTTTCGCCGGACGGCCTTTGATCGATGGACTTCTGCACGTGGTTCCCATCGGCCAGCCCATGGGAACACTTCAGAACAAGGCCTGGGACAAACCGACCACCAGATTCCCTCCGTGTGGGCCCGACGCGGCTGTTTCCCCCCTCCAAGTGCCGGCGGCAGCGCGGTCCGTGAAGGGGGTCACACTCCGGAGCCGCGTGCGGGGTGTTTGCACCTGCCACCACACTTCCAGACATGTATGAGGGCCCAGCGCAAGATTTGGTGGCATAGCTACCCCCCGAAGGCCCCCGGCCACACTAGTAGACATGCGAAGAACAATCCGCACAGAGGGAATTTTTCAGATACTTCTTCATCTCAAAAAAACTTGAAAAAATACCACACATCCTGTATCACATGTGCCAGCACCGTGTAAAAAATTCATGATTTTATCACCCTCCGGGTGTTCAGGAATATTCAAGCAGCACCGAAACCTGCAGGACGTCACTTCGGTGCCATCGCCGTCCGTGAGGGGGCCCACACTACGGAGACACGTATTGACTCTTCAGACATGCCACCACACCTTAAGACATGTATGAGGCCCCGGCGCGATGATCTGGTGGCATTGCTACCCCCCAAGGCCCCCGGCCTGCCTAACCCTGGCCCGTTGACCCGGAGATCTACCCCTTTGACTTTCGCCGGACGGCCTTTGACCGATGGACTTCTGCACCTGGTTCCCATCGGCTAGCCCGTGGGAACACTTCAGAACTAGGCCTGGGACAAACCGACCACCAGATTCCCTCCGTGTGGGCCCGACGCGGCTGTTTCC
This sequence comes from Elymus sibiricus, assembly GCA_039707655.1. NCBI lineage: Eukaryota > Viridiplantae > Streptophyta > Magnoliopsida > Poales > Poaceae > Elymus > Elymus sibiricus. The sequence goes on along the minus strand of CM077672.1, from coordinate 437,673,622 downwards.
CCCCTCCAAGTGCCGGCGACAGCGCGGTCCGTGAAGGGGGTCACACTCCGGAGCCGCGTGCGGGGTGTTTGCACCTGCCACCACACTTCCAGACATGTATGAGGGCCCAGCGCAAGATTTGGTGGCGTAGCTACCCCCCGAAGGCCCCCGGCCACACTAGTAGACATGCGAAGAACAATCCGCACAGAGGGAATTTTTCAGATACTTCTTCATCTCAAAAAAACTTGAAGAAATACCACACATCCTGTATCACATGTGCCAGCACCGTGTAAAAAATTCATTATTTTATCACCCTCCGGGTGTTCAGGAATATTCAAGTAGCACCGAAACCTGCATGACGTCACTTCGGTGCCATCGCCGTCCGTGAGGTGGGCCACATTACGGAGACGCGTATTGACTCTTCAGACATGCCACCACACTTTAAGACATGTATGAGGCCCCGGCGCGATGATCTGGTGGCATTGCTACCCCCCAAGGCCCCCGGCCTGCCTAACCCTGGCCCCGTTGACCCGGAGATCTACCCCTTTGACTTTCGCCGGACGGCCTTTGATCGATGGACTTCTGCACGTGGTTCCCATCGGCCAGCCCGTGGGAACACTTCAGAACAAGGCCTGGGACAAACCGACCACCAGATTCCCTCCGTGTGGGCCCGACGCGGCTGTTTCCCCCCTCCAAGTGCCGGCGGCAGCGCGGACCGTGAAGGGGGTCACACTCCGGAGCCGCGTGCGGGGTGTTTGCACCTGCCACCACACTTCCAGACATGTATGAGGGCCCAGCGCAAGATTTGGTGGCATAGCTACCCCCCGAAGGCCCCCGGCCACACTAGTAGACATGCGAAGAACAATCCGCACAGAGGGAATTTTTCAGATACTTCTTCATCTAACAAAAACTTGAAAAAATACCACACATCCTGTATCACATGTGCCAGCACCGTGTAAAAAATTCATGATTTTATCACCCTCCGGGTGTTCAGGAATATTCAAGCAGCACCGAAACCTGCAGGACGTCACTTCGGTGCCATCGCCGTCCGTGAGGGGGCCCACACTACAGAGACACGTATTGACTCTTCAGACATGCCACCACACCTTAAGACATGTATGAGGCCCCGGCGCGATGATCTGGTGGCATTGCTACCCCCCAAGGCCCCCGGCCTGCCTAACCCTGGCCCGTTGACCCGGAGATCTACCCCTTTGACTTTCGCCGGACGGCCTTTGACCGATGGACTTCTGCCCCTGGTTCCCATCGGCCAGCCCATGGGAACACTTCAGAACAAGGTCTGGGACAAACCGACCAACAGATTCCCTCCGTGTGGGCCCGACGCGGCTGTTTCCCCCCTCCAAGTGCCGGCGGCAGCGCGGTCCGTGAAGGGGGTCACACTCCGGAGCCGCGTGCGGGGTGTTTGCACCTGCCACCACACTTCCAGACATATATGAGGGCCCAACGCAAGATTTGGTGGCATAGCTACCCCCCGAAGGCCCCCGGCCACACTAGTAGACATGCGAAGAACAATCCGCACAGAGGGAATTTTTCAGATACTTCTTCATCTCAAAAAAACTTGAAAAAATACCACATATCCTGTATCACATGTGCCAGCACCGTGTAAAAAATTCATGATTTTATCACCCTCTGGGTGTTCAGGAATATTCAAGCAGCACCGAAACATGTAGGACGTCACTTCGGTGCCATCGCCATCTGTGAGGGGGCCCACACTACGGAGACGCGTATTGACTCTTCGGACATGCCACCTCACCTTAAGACATGTATGAGGCCCCGGCGCGATGATCTGGTGGCATTGCTACCCCCCAAGGCCACCGGCCTGCCTAACCCTGGCCCGTTGACCCGGAGATCTACCCCTTTGACTTTCGCCGGACGGCCTTTGACCGATGGACTTCTGCCCCTGGTTCCCATCGGCCAGACCTTGGGAACACTTCAGAACAAGGTCTGGGTCAAACCGACCACCAGATTCCCTCCGTGTGGGCCCGACGCGGCTGTTTCCCCCCTCCAAGTGCCGGCGGCAGCGCGGTCCGTGAAGGGGGTCACACTCCGGAGCCGCGTGCGGGGTGTTTGCACCTCCCACCACACTTCCAGACATGTATGAGGGCCCAGCGCAAGATTTGGTGGCATAGCTACCCCCCGAAGGCCCCCGGCCACACTAGTAGACATGCGAAGAACAATCCGCACAGAGGGAATTTTTCAGATACTTCTTCATCTAAAAAAAACTTGAAAAAATACCACACATCCTGTATCACATGTGCCAGCACCGTGTAAAAAATTCATGATTTTATCACACTCCGGGTGTTCAGGAATATTCAAGCAGCACCGAAACCTGCATGACGTCACTTCGGTGCCATCGCCATCCGTGAGGTGGGCCACATTACGGAGACGCGTATTGACTCTTCAGACATGCCACCACACTTTAAGACATGTATGAGGCCCCGGCGCGATGATCTGGTGGCATTGCTACCCCCCAAGGCCCCCGGCCTGCCTAACCCTGGCCCGTTGACCCGGAGATCTACCCCTTTGACTTTCGCCGGACGGCCTTTGACCGATGGACTTCTGCCCCTGGTTCCCATCGGCCAGCCCGTGGGAACACTTCAGAACAAGGCCTGGGACAAACCGACCACCAGATTCCCTCCGTGTGGGCCCGACGCGGCTGTTTCCCCCCTCCAAGTGCCGGCGGCAGCGCGGTCCGTGAAGGGGGTCACACTCCGGAGCCGCGTGCGGGGTGTTTGCACCTGCCACCACACTTCCAGACATGTATGAGGGCCCAGCGCAAGATTTGGTGGCATAGCTACCCCCCGAAGGCCCCCGGCCACACTAGTAGACATGCGAAGAACAATCCGCACAGAGGGAATTTTACAGATACTTCTTCATCTAAAAAAAACTTGAAAAAATACCACACATCCTGTATCACATGTGCCAGCACCGTGTAAAAAATTCATGATTTTATCACCCTCCGGGTGTTCAGGAATATTCAAGCAGCACCGAAACCTGCAGGACGTCACTTCGGTGCCATCGCCGTCCGTGAGGGGGCCCACACTACGGAGACTCGTATTGACTCTTCAGACATGCCACCACACCTTAAGACATGTATGAGGCCCCGGCGCGATGATCTGGTGGCATTGCTACCCCCCAAGGCCCCCGGCCTGCCTAACCCTGGCCCGTTGACCCGGAGATCTACCCCTTTGACTTTCGCCGGACGGACTTTGACCGATGGACTTCTGCCCCTGGTTCCCATCGGCCAGCCCGTGGGAACACTTCAGAACAAGGTCTGGGACAAACCGACCACCAGATTCCCTCCGTGTGGGCCCGACGCGGCTGTTTCCCCCCTCCAAGTGCCGACGGCAGCGCGGTCCGTGAAGGGGGTCACACTCCGGAGCCGCGTGCGGGGTGTTTGCACCTGCCACCACACTTCCAGACATGTATGAGGGCCCAGCGCAAGATTTGGTGTCATAGCTACCCCCCGAAGGCCCCCGGCCACACTAGTAGACATGCGAAGAACAATCCGCACAGAGGGAATTTTTCAGATACTTGTTCATCTCAAAAAAACTTGAAAAAATACCACACATCCTGTATCACATGTGCCAGCACCGTGTAAAAAATTCATGATTTTATCACCCTCCGGGTGTTCAGGAATATTCAAGCAGCACCGAAACCTGCAGGACGTCACTTCGCTGCCATCGCCGTCTGTGAGGGGGCCCACACTACGGAGACGCGTATTGACTCTTCAGACATGCCACCTCACTTTAAGACATGTATGAGGCCCCAGCGCGATGATCTGGTGGCATTGCTACCCCCCAAGGCCCCCGGCCTGCCTAACCCTGGCCCGTTGACCCGGAGATCTACCCCTTTGACTTTCGCCGGACGGCCTTTGACCGATGGACTTCTGCCCCTGGTTCCCATCGGCCAGACCTTGGGAACACTTCAGAACAAGGTCTGGGACAAACCGACCACCAGATTCCCTCCGTGTGGGCCCGACGCGGCTGTTTCCCCCCTCCAAGTGCCGGCGGCAGCGCGGTCCGTGAAGGGGGTCACACTCCGGAGCCGCGTGCGGGGTGTTTGCACCTCCCACCACACTTCCAGACATGTATCAGGGCCCAGCGCAAGATTTGGTGGCATAGCTACCCCCCGAAGGCCCCCGGCCACACTAGTAGACATGCGAAGAACATTCCGCACAGAGGGAATTTTTCAGATACTTCTTCATCTAAAAAAAACTTGAAAAAATACCACACATCCTGTATCACATGTGCCAGCACCGTGTAAAAAATTCATGATTTTATCACCCTTCGGGTGTTCAGGAATATTCAAGCAGCACCGAAACCTGCATGACGTCACTTCGGTGCCATCGCCGTCCGTGAGGTGGGCCACATTACGGAGACGCGTATTGACTCTTCAGAGATGCCACCACACTTTAAGACATGTATGAGGCCCCGGCGCGATGATCTGGTGGCATTGCTACCCCCCAAGGCCCCCGGCCTGCCTAACCCTGGCCCCGTTGACCCGGAGATCTACCCCTTTGACTTTCGCCGGACGGCCTTTGATCGATGGACTTCTGCACGTGGTTCCCATCGGCCAGCCCGTGGGAACACTTCAGAACAAGGCCTGGGACAAACCGACCACCAGATTCCCTCCGTGTGGGCCCGACGCGGCTGTTTCCCCCCTCCAAGTGCCGGCGGCAGCGCGGTCCGTGAAGGGGGTCACACTCCGGAGCCGCGTGCGGGGTGTTTGCACCTGCCACCACACTTCCAGACATGTATGAGGGCCCAGCGCAAGATTTGGTGGCATAGCTACCCCCCGAAGGCCCCCGGCCACACTAGTAGACATGCGAAGAACAATCCGCACAGAGGGAATTTTTCAGATACTTCTTCATCTCAAAAAAACTTGAAAAAATACCACACATCCTGTATCACATGTGCCAGCACCGTGTAAAAAATTCATGATTTTATCACCCTCCGGGTGTTCAGGAATATTCAAGCAGCACCGAAACCTGCAGGACGTCACTTCGGTGCCATCGCCGTCCGTGAGGGGGCCCACACTACGGAGACACGTATTGACTCTTCAGACATGCCACCACACCTTAAGACATGTATGAGGCCCCGGCGCGATGATCTGGTGGCATTGCTACCCCCGAAGGCCCCCGGCCTGCCTAACCCAGGCCCGTTGACCCGGAGATCTACCCCTTTGACTTTCGCCGGACGGACTTTGACCGATGGACTTCTGCCCCTGGTTCCCATCGGCCAGCCCGTGGGAACACTTCAGAACAATGTCTGGGACAAACCGACCACCAGATTCCCTCCGTGTGGGCCCGACGCGGCTGTTTCCCCCCTCCAAGTGCCGACGGCAGCGCGGTCCGTGAAGGGGGTCACACTCCGGAGCCGCGTGCGGGGTGTTTGCACCTGCCACCACACTTCCAGACATGTATGAGGGCCCAGCGCAAGATTTGGTGTCATAGCTACCCCCCGAAGGCCCCCGGCCACACTAGTAGACATGCGAAGAACAATCCGCACAGAGGGAATTTTTCAGATACTTGTTCATCTCAAAAAAACTTGAAAAAATACCACACATCCTGTATCACATGTGCCAGCACCGTGTAAAAAATTCATGATTTTATCACCCTCCGGGTGTTCAGGAATATTCAAGCAGCACCGAAACCTGCAGGACGTCACTTCGCTGCCATCGCCGTCTGTGAGGGGGCCCACACTACGGAGACGCGTATTGACTCTTCAGACATGCCACCTCACTTTAAGACATGTATGAGGCCCCAGCGCGATGATCTGGTGGCATTGCTACCCCCCAAGGCCCCCGGCCTGCCTAACCCTGGCCCGTTGACCCGGAGATCTACCCCTTTGACTTTCGCCGGACGGCCTTTGACCGATGGACTTCTGCCCCTGGTTCCCATCGGCCAGACCTTGGGAACACTTCAGAACAAGGTCTGGGACAAACCGACCACCAGATTCCCTCCGTGTGGGCCCGACGCGGCTGTTTCCCCCCTCCAAGTGCCGGCGGCAGCGCGGTCCGTGAAGGGGGTCACACTCCGGAGCTGCGTGCGGGGTGTTTGCACCTCCCACCACACTTCCAGACATGTATCAGGGCCCAGCGCAAGATTTGGTGGCATAGCTACCCCCCGAAGGCCCCCGGCCACACTAGTAGACATGCGAAGAACATTCCGCACAGAGGGAATTTTTCAGATACTTCTTCATCTAAAAAAAACTTGAAAAAATACCACACATCCTGTATCACATGTGCCAGCACCGTGTAAAAAATTCATGATTTTATCACCCTTCGGGTGTTCAGGAATATTCAAGCAGCACCGAAACCTGCATGACGTCACTTCGGTGCCATCGCCGTCCGTGAGGTGGGCCACATTACGGAGACGCGTATTGACTCTTCAGAGATGCCACCACACTTTAAGACATGTATGAGGCCCCGGCGCGATGATCTGGTGGCATTGCTACCCCCCAAGGCCCCCGGCCTGCCTAACCCTGGCCCCGTTGACCCGGAGATCTACCCCTTTGACTTTCGCCGGACGGCCTTTGATCGATGGACTTCTGCACGTGGTTCCCATCGGCCAGCCCGTGGGAACACTTCAGAACAAGGCCTGGGACAAACCGACCACCAGATTCCCTCCGTGTGGGCCCGACGCGGCTGTTTCCCCCCTCCAAGTGCCGGCGGCAGCGCGGTCCGTGAAGGGGGTCACACTCCGGAGCCGCGTGCGGGGTGTTTGCACCTGCCACCACACTTCCAGACATGTATGAGGGCCCAGCGCAAGATTTGGTGGCATAGCTACCCCCCGAAGGCCCCCGGCCACACTAGTAGACATGCGAAGAACAATCCGCACAGAGGGAATTTTTCAGATACTTCTTCATCTCAAAAAAACTTGAAAAAATACCACACATCCTGTATCACATGTGCCAGCACCGTGTAAAAAATTCATGATTTTATCACCCTCCGGGTGTTCAGGAATATTCAAGCAGCACCGAAACCTGCAGGACGTCACTTCGGTGCCATCGCCGTCCGTGAGGGGGCCCACACTACGGAGACACGTATTGACTCTTCAGACATGCCACCACACCTTAAGACATGTATGAGGCCCCGGCGCGATGATCTGGTGGCATTGCTACCCCCGAAGGCCCCCGGCCTGCCTAACCCAGGCCCGTTGACCCGGAGATCTACCCCTTTGACTTTCGCCGGACGGACTTTGACCGATGGACTTCTGCCCCTGGTTCCCATCGGCCAGCCCGTGGGAACACTTCAGAACAATGTCTGGGACAAACCGACCACCAGATTCCCTCCGTGTGGGCCCGACGCGGCTGTTTCCCCCCTCCAAGTGCCGACGGCAGCGCGGTCCGTGAAGGGGGTCACACTCCGGAGCCGCGTGCGGGGTGTTTGCACCTGCCACCACACTTCCAGACATGTATGAGGGCCCAGCGCAAGATTTGGTGTCATAGCTACCCCCCGAAGGCCCCCGGCCACACTAGTAGACATGCGAAGAACAATCCGCACAGAGGGAATTTTTCAGATACTTGTTCATCTCAAAAAAACTTGAAAAAATACCACACATCCTGTATCACATGTGCCAGCACCGTGTAAAAAATTCATGATTTTATCACCCTCCGGGTGTTCAGGAATATTCAAGCAGCACCGAAACCTGCAGGACGTCACTTCGCTGCCATCGCCGTCTGTGAGGGGGCCCACACTACGGAGACGCGTATTGACTCTTCAGACATGCCACCTCACTTTAAGACATGTATGAGGCCCCAGCGCGATGATCTGGTGGCATTGCTACCCCCCAAGGCCCCCGGCCTGCCTAACCCTGGCCCGTTGACCCGGAGATCTACCCCTTTGACTTTCGCCGGACGGCCTTTGACCGATGGACTTCTGCCCCTGGTTCCCATCGGCCAGACCTTGGGAACACTTCAGAACAAGGTCTGGGACAAACCGACCACCAGATTCCCTCCGTGTGGGCCCGACGCGGCTGTTTCCCCCTCCAAGTGCCGGCGGCAGCGCGGTCCGTGAAGGGGGTCACACTCCGGAGCTGCGTGCGGGGTGTTTGCACCTCCCACCACACTTCCAGACATGTATCAGGGCCCAGCGCAAGATTTGGTGGCATAGCTACCCCCCGAAGGCCCCCGGCCACACTAGTAGACATGCGAAGAACATTCCGCACAGAGGGAATTTTTCAGATACTTCTTCATCTAAAAAAAACTTGAAAAAATACCACACATCCTGTATCACATGTGCCAGCACCGTGTAAAAAATTCATGATTTTATCACCCTTCGGGTGTTCAGGAATATTCAAGCAGCACCGAAACCTGCATGACGTCACTTCGGTGCCATCGCCGTCCGTGAGGTGGGCCACATTACGGAGACGCGTATTGACTCTTCAGAGATGCCACCACACTTTAAGACATGTATGAGGCCCCGGCGCGATGATCTGGTGGCATTGCTACCCCCCAAGGCCCCCGGCCTGCCTAACCCTGGCCCCGTTGACCCGGAGATCTACCCCTTTGACTTTCGCCGGACGGCCTTTGATCGATGGACTTCTGCACGTGGTTCCCATCGGCCAGCCCGTGGGAACACTTCAGAACAAGGCCTGGGACAAACCGACCACCAGATTCCCTCCGTGTGGGCCCGACGCGGCTGTTTCCCCCCTCCAAGTGCCGGCGGCAGCGCGGTCCGTGAAGGGGGTCACACTCCGGAGCCGCGTGCGGGGTGTTTGCACCTGCCACCACACTTCCAGACATGTATGAGGGCCCAGCGCAAGATTTGGTGGCATAGCTACCCCCCGAAGGCCCCCGGCCACACTAGTAGACATGCGAAGAACAATCCGCACAGAGGGAATTTTTCAGATACTTCTTCATCTCAAAAAAACTTGAAAAAATACCACACATCCTGTATCACATGTGCCAGCACCGTGTAAAAAATTCATGATTTTATCACCCTCCGGGTGTTCAGGAATATTCAAGCAGCACCGAAACCTGCAGGACGTCACTTCGGTGCCATCGCCGTCCGTGAGGGGGCCCACACTACGGAGACACGTATTGACTCTTCAGACATGCCACCACACCTTAAGACATGTATGAGGCCCCGGCGCGATGATCTGGTGGCATTGCTACCCCCCAAGGCCCCCGGCCTGCCTAACCCTGGCCCGTTGACCCGGAGATCTACCCCTTTGACTTTCGCCGGACGGCCTTTGATCGATGGACTTCTGCACGTGGTTCCCATCGGCCAGCCCGTGGGAACACTTCAGAACAAGGCCTGGGACAAACCGACCACCAGATTCCCTCCGTGTGGGCCCGACGCGGCTGTTTCCCCCCTCCAAGTGCCGGCGGCAGCGCGGTCCGTGAAGGGGGTCACACTCCGGAGCCGCGTGCGGGGTGTTTGCACCTGCCACCACACTTCCAGACATGTATGAGGGCCCAGCGCAAGATTTGGTGGCGTAGCTACCCCCCGAAGGCCCCCGGCCACACTAGTAGACATGCGAAGAACAATCCGCACAGAGGGAATTTTTCAGATACTTCTTCATCTCAAAAAAACTTGAAGAAATACCACACATCCTGTATCACATGTGCCAGCACCGTGTAAAAAAATCATTATTTTATCACCCTCCGGGTGTTCAGGAATATTCAAGCAGCACCGAAACCTGCATGACGTCACTTCGGTGCCATCGCCGTCCGTGAGGTGGGCCACATTACGGAGACGCGTATTGACTCTTCAGACATGCCACCACACTTTAAGACATGTATGAGGCCCCGGCGCGATGATCTGGTGGCATTGCTACCCCCCAAGGCCCCCGGCCTGCCTAACCCTGGCCCCGTTGACCCGGAGATCTACCCCTTTGACTTTCGCCGGACGGCCTTTGATCGATGGACTTCTGCACGTGGTTCCCATCGGCCAGCCCGTGGGAACACTTCAGAACAAGGCCTGGGACAAACCGACCACCAGATTCCCTCCGTGTGGGCCCGACGCGGCGGTTTCCCCCCTCCAAGTGGCGGCGGCAGCGCGGTCCGTGAAGGGGGTCACACTCCGGAGCCGCGTGCGGGGTGTTTGCACCTGCCACCACACTTCCAGACATGTATGAGGGCCCAGCGCAAGATTTGGTGGCATAGCTACCCCCCGAAGGCCCCCGGCCACACTAGTAGACATGCGAAGAACAATCCGCACAGAGGGAATTTTTCAGATACTTCTTCATCTAACAAAAACTTGAAAAAATACCACACATCCTGTATCACATGTGCCAGCACCGTGTAAAAAATTCATGATTTTATCACCCTCCGGGTGTTCAGGAATATTCAAGCAGCACCGAAACCTGCAGGACGTCACTTCGGTGCTATCGCCGTCCGTGAGGGGGCCCACACTACAGAGACACGTATTGACTCTTCAGACATGCCACCACACCTTAAGACATGTATGAGGCCCCGGCGCGATGATCTGGTGGCATTGCTACCCCCCAAGGCCCCCGGCCTGCCTAACCCTGGCCCGTTGACCCGGAGATCTACCCCTTTGACTTTCGCCGGACGGCCTTTGACCGATGGACTTCTGCCCCATGTTCCCATTGGCCAGCCCATGGGAACACTTCAGAACAAGGTCTGGGACAAACCGACCACCAGATTCCCTCCGAGTGGGCCCGACGCGGCTGTTTCCCCCCTCCAAGTGCCGGCGGCAGCGCGGTCCGTGAAGGGGGTCACACTCCGGAGCCGCGTGCGGGGTGTTTGCACCTGCCACCACACTTCCAGACATATATGAGGGCCCAACGCAAGATTTGGTGGCATAGCTACCCCCCGAAGGCCCCCGGCCACACTAGTAGACATGCGAAGAACAATCCGCACAGAGGGAATTTTTCAGATACTTCTTCATCTCAAAAAAACTTGAAAAAATACCACACATCCTGTATCACATGTGCCAGCACCGTGTAAAAAATTCATGATTTTATCACCCTCCGGGTGTTCAGGAATATTCAAGCAGCACCGAAACATGTAGGACGTCACTTCGGTGCCATCGCCATCTGTGAGGGGGCCCACACTACGGAGACGCGTATTGACTCTTTGGACATGCCACCTCACCTTAAGACATGTATGAGGCCCCGGCGCGATGATCTGGTGGCATTGCTACCCCCCAAGGCCACCGGCCTGCCTAACCCTGGCCCGTTGACCCGGAGATCTACCCCTTTGACTTTCGCCGGACGGCCTTTGACCGATGGACTTCTGCCCCTGGTTCCCATCGGCCGGCCCGTGGGAACACTTCAGAACAAGGTCTGGGACAAACCGACCACCAGATTCCCTCCGTGTGGGCCCGACGCGGCTGTTTCCCCCCTCCAAGTGCCGGCGGCAGCGCGGTCCGTGAAGGGGGTCACACTCCGGAGCCTCGTGCGGGGTGTTTGCACCTCCCACCACACTTCCAGACATGTATGAGGGCCCAGCGCAAGATTTGGTGGCATAGCTACCCCCCGAAGGCCCCCGGCCACACTAGTAGACATGCGAAGAACAATAAGCACAGAGGGAATTTTTCAGATACTTCTTCATCTAAAAAAAACTTGAAAAAATACCACACATCCTGTATCACATGTGCCAGCACCGAGTAAAAAATTCATGATTTTATCACCCTCCGGGTGTTCAGGAATATTCAAGCAGCACCGAAACCTGCAGGACGTCACTTCGGTGCCATCGCCGAAAGTGAGGGGGCCCACACTACGGAGACACGTATTGTCTCTTCAGACATGCCACCACACCTTAAGACATGTATGAGGCCCCGACGCGATGATCTGGTGGCATTGCTACCCCCCAAGGCCCCCGGCCTGCCTAACCCTGGCCCCGTTGACCCGGAGATCTACCCCTTTGACTTTCGCCGGACGGCCTTTGACCGATGGACTTCTGCACCTGGTTCCCATCGGCCAGCCCGTGGGAACACTTCAGAACAAGGCCTGGGACAAACCGACCACCAGATTCCCTCCGTGTGGGCCCGACGCGGCTGTTTCCCCCCTCCAAGTGCCGGCGGCAGCGCGGTCCGTGAAGGGGGTCACACTCCGGAGCCGCGTGCGGGGTGTTTGCACCTGCCACCACACTTCCAGACATGTATGAGTGCCCAGCGCAAGATTTGGTGGCGTAGCTACCCCCCGAAGGCCCCCGGCCACACTAGTAGACATGCGAAGAACAATCCGCACAGAGGGAATTTTTCAGATACTTCTTCATCTCAAAAAAACTTGAAAAAATACCACACATCCTGTATCACATGTGCCAGCACCATGTAAAAAATTCATGATTTTATCACCCTCCGGGTGTTCAGGAATATTCAAGCAGCACCGAAACCTGCATGACGTCACTTCGGTGCCATCGCCGTCCGTGAAGTGGGCCACATTACGGAGACGCGTATTGACTCTTCAGACATGCCACCACACTTTAAGACATGTATGAGGCCCCGGCGCGATGATCTGGTGGCATTGCTACCCCCCAAGGCCCCCGGCCTGCCTAACCCTGGCCCCGTTGACCCGGATATCTACCCCTTTGACTTTCGCCGGACGGCCTTTGATCGATGGACTTCTGCACGTGGTTCCCATCGGCCAGCCCGTGGGAACACTTCAGAACAAGGCCTGGGACAAACCGACCACCAGATTCCCTCCGTGTGGGCCCGACACGGCTGTTTCCCCCCTCCAAGTGCCGGCGGCAGCGCGGTCCGTGAAGGGGGTCACACTCCGGAGCCGCGTGCGGGGTGTTTGCACCTGCCACCACACTTCCAGACATGTATGAGGGCCCAGCGCAAGATTTGGTGGCATAGCTACCCCCCGAAGGCCCCCGGCCACACTAGTAGACATGCGAAGAACAATCCGCACAGAGGGAATTTTACAGATACTTCTTCATCTAAAAAAAACTTGAAAAAATACCACACATCCTGTATCACATGTGCCAGCACCGTGTAAAAAATTCATGATTTTATCACCCTCCGGGTGTTCAGGAATATTCAAGCAGCACCGAAACCTGCAGGACGTCACTTCGGTGCCATCGCCGTCCGTGAGGGGGCCCACACTACGGAGACACGTATTGACTCTTCAGACATGCCACCACACCTTAAGACATGTATGAGGCCCCGGCGCGATGATCTGGTGGCATTGCTACCCCCGAAGGCCCCCGGCCTGCCTAACCCTGGCCCGTTGACCCGGAGATCTACCCCTTTGACTTTCGCCGGACGGACTTTGACCGATGGACTTCTGCCCCTGGTTCCCATCGGCCAGCCCGTGGGAACACTTCAGAACAAGGTCTGGGACAAACCGACCACCAGATTCCCTCCGTGTGGGCCCGACGCGGCTGTTTCCCCCCTCCAAGTGCCGACGGCAGCGCGGTCCGTGAAGGGGGTCACACTCCGGAGCCGCGTGCGGGGTGTTTGCACCTGCCACCACACTTCCAGACATGTATGAGGGCCCAGCGCAAGATTTGGTGTCATAGCTACCCCCCGAAGGCCCCCGGCCACACTAGTAGACATGCGAAGAACAATCCGCACAGAGGGAATTTTTCAGATACTTGTTCATCTCAAAAAAACTTGAAAAAATACCACACATCCTGTATCACATGTGCCAGCACCGTGTAAAAAATTCATGATTTTATCACCCTCCGGGTGTTCAGGAATATTCAAGCAGCACCGAAACCTGCAGGACGTCACTTCGGTGCCATCGCCGTCTGTGAGGGGGCCCACACTACGGAGACGCGTATTGACTCTTCAGACATGCCACCTCACTTTAAGACATGTATGAGGCCCCAGCGCGATGATCTGGTGGCATTGCTACCCCCCAAGGCCCCCGGCCTGCCTAACCCTGGCCCGTTGACCCGGAGATCTACCCCTTTGACTTTTGCCGGACGGCCTTTGACCGATGGACTTCTGCCCCTGGTTCCCATCGGCCAGACCTTGGGAACACTTCAGAACAAGGTCTGGGACAAACCGACCACCAGATTCCCTCCGTGTGGGCCCGACGCGGCTGTTTCCCCCCTCCAAGTGCCGGCGGCAGCGCGGTCCGTGAAGGGGGTCAAACTCCGGAGCCGCGTGCGGGGTGTTTGCACCTCCCACCACACTTCCAGACATGTATCAGGGCCCAGCGCAAGATTTGGTGGCATAGCTACCCCCCGAAGGCCCCCGGCCACACTAGTAGACATGCGAAGAACATTCCGCACAGAGGGAATTTTTCAGATACTTCTTCATCTAAAAAAAACTTGAAAAAATACCACACATCCTGTATCACATGTGCCAGCACCGTGTAAAAAATTCATGATTTTATCACCCTCCGGGTGTTCAGGAATATTCAAGCAGCACCGAAACCTGCATGACGTCACTTCGGTGCCATCGCCGTCCGTGAGGTGGGCCACATTACGGAGACGCGTATTGACTCTTCAGACATGCCACCACACTTTAAGACATGTATGAGGCCCCGGCGCGATGATCTGGTGGCATTGCTACCCCCCAAGGCCCCCGGCCTGCCTAACCCTGGCCCCGTTGACCCGGAGATCTACCCCTTTGACTTTCGCCGGACGGCCTTTGATCGATGGACTTCTGCACGTGGTTCCCATCGGCCAGCCCATGGGAACACTTCAGAACAAGGCCTGGGACAAACCGACCACCAGATTCCCTCCGTGTGGGCCCGACGCGGCTGTTTCCCCCCTCCAAGTGCCGGCGGCAGCGCGGTCCGTGAAGGGGGTCACACTCCGGAGCCGCGTGCGGGGTGTTTGCACCTGCCACCACACTTCCAGACATGTATGAGGGCCCAGCGCAAGATTTGGTGGCATAGCTACCCCCCGAAGGCCCCCGGCCACACTAGTAGACATGCGAAGAACAATCCGCACAGAGGGAATTTTTCAGATACTTCTTCATCTCAAAAAAACTTGAAAAAATACCACACATCCTGTATCACATGTGCCAGCACCGTGTAAAAAATTCATGATTTTATCACCCTCCGGATGTTCAGGAATATTCAAGCAGCACCGAAACCTGCAGGACGTCACTTCGGTGCCATCGCCGTCCGTGAGGGGGCCCACACTACGGAGACACGTATTGACTCTTCAGACATGCCACCACACCTTAAGACATGTATGAGGCCCCGGCGCGATGATCTGGTGGCATTGCTACCCCCCAAGGCCCCCGGCCTGCCTAACCCTGGCCCGTTGACCCGGAGATCTACCCCTTTGACTTTCGCCGGACGGCCTTTGACCGATAGACTTCTGCACCTGGTTCCCATCGGCTAGCCCGTGGGAACACTTCAGAACTAGGCCTGGGACAAACCGACCACCAGATTCCCTCCGTGTGGGCCCGACGCGGCTGTTTCCCCCCTCCAAGTGCCGGCGGCAGCGCGGTCCGTGAAGGGGGTCACACTCCGGAGCCGCGTGCGGGGTGTTTGCACCTGCCACCACACTTCCAGACATGTATGAGGGCCCAGCGCAAGATTTGGTGGCGTAGCTACCCCCCGAAGGCCCCCGGCCACACTAGTAGACATGCGAAGAACAATCCGCACAGAGGGAATTTTTCAGATACTTCTTCATCTCAAAAAAACTTGAAGAAATACCACACATCCTGTATCACATGTGCCAGCACCGTGTAAAAAATTCATTATTTTATCACCCTCCGGGTGTTCAGGAATATTCAAGCAGCACCGAAACCTGCATGACGTCACTTCGGTGCCATCGCCGTCCGTGAGGTGGGCCACATTACGGAGACGCGTATTGACTCTTCAGACATGCCACCACACTTTAAGACATGTATGAGGCCCCGGCGCGATGATCTGGTGGCATTGCTACCCCCCAAGGCCCCCGGCCTGCCTAACCCTGGCCCCGTTGACCCGGAGATCTACCCCTTTGACTTTCGCCGGACGGCCTTTGATCGATGGACTTCTGCACGTGGTTCCCATCGGCCAGCCCGTGGGAACACTTCAGAACAAGGCCTGGGACAAACCGACCACCAGATTCCCTCCGTGTGGGCCCGACGCGGCTGTTTCCCCCCTCCAAGTGCCGGCGGCAGCGCGGTCCGTGAAGGGGGTCACACTCCGGAGCCGCGTGCGGGGTGTTTGCACCTGCCACCACACTTCCAGACATGTATGAGGGCCCAACGCAAGATTTGGTGGCATAGCTACCCCCCGAAGGCCCCCGGCCACACTAGTAGACATGCGAAGAACAATAAGCACAGAGGGAATTTTTCAGATACTTCTTCATCTAAAAAAAACTTGAAAAAATACCACACATCCTGTATCACATGTGCCAGCACCGAGTAAAAAATTCATGATTTTATCACCCTCCGGGTGTTCAGGAATATTCAAGCAGCACCGAAACCTGCAGGACGTCACTTCGGTGCCATCGCCGAAAGTGAGGGGGCCCACACTACGGAGACACGTATTGACTCTTCAGACATGCCACCACACCTTAAGACATGTATGAGGCCCCGACGCGATGATCTGGTGGCATTGCTACCCCCCAAGGCCCCCGGCCTGCCTAACCCTGGCCCCGTTGACCCGGAGATCTACCCCTTTGACTTTCGCCGGACGGCCTTTGACCGATGGACTTCTGCACCTGGTTCCCATCGGCCAGCCCGTGGGAACACTTCAGAACAAGGCCTGGGACAAACCGACCACCAGATTCCCTCCGTGTGGGCCCGACGCGGCTGTTTCCCCCCTCCAAGTGCCGGCGGCAGCGCGGTCCGTGAAGGAGGTCACACTCCGGAGCCGCGTGCGGGGTGTTTGCACCTGCCACCACACTTCCAGACATGTATGAGTGCCCAGCGCAAGATTTGGTGGCGTAGCTACCCCCCGAAGGCCCCCGGCCACACTAGTAGACATGCGAAGAACAATCCGCACAGAGGGAATTTTTCAGATACTTCTTCATCTCAAAAAAACTTGAAAAAATACCACACATCCTGTATCACATGTGCCAGCACCATGTAAAAAATTCATGATTTTATCACCCTCCGGGTGTTCAGGAATATTCAAGCAGCACCGAAACCTGCATGACGTCACTTCGGTGCCATCGCCGTCCGTGAAGTGGGCCACATTACGTAGACGCGTATTGACTCTTCAGACATGCCACCACACTTTAAGACATATATGAGGCCCCGGCGCGATGATCTGGTGGCATTGCTACCCCCCAAGGCCCCCGGCCTGCCTAACCCTGGCCCCGTTGACCCGGATATCTACCCCTTTGACTTTCGCCGGACGGCCTTTGATCGATGGACTTCTGCACGTGGTTCCCATCGGCCAGCCCGTGGGAACACTTCAGAACAAGGCCTGGGACAAACCGACCACCAGATTCCCTCCGTGTGGGCCCGACGCGGCTGTTTCCCCCCTCCAAGTGCCGGCGGCAGCGCGGTCCGTGAAGGGGGTCACACTCCGGAGCCGCGTGCGGGGTGTTTGCACCTGCCACCACACTTCCAGACATGTATGAGGGCCCAGCGCAAGATTTGGTGGCATAGCTACCCCCCGAAGGCCCCCGGCCACACTAGTAGACATGCGAAGAACAATCCGCACAGAGGGAATTTTACAGATACTTCTTCATCTAAAAAAAACTTGAAAAAATACCACACATCCTGTATCACATGTGCCAGCACCGTGTAAAAAATTCATGATTTTATCACCCTCCGGGTGTTCAGGAATATTCAAGCAGCACCGAAACCTGCAGGACGTCACTTCGGTGCCATCGCCGTCCGTGAGGGGGCCCACACTACGGAGACTCGTATTGACTCTTCAGACATGCCACCACACCTTAAGACATGTATGAGGCCCCGGCGCGATGATCTGGTGGCATTGCTACCCCCCAAGGCCCCCGGCCTGCCTAACCCTGGCCCGTTGACCCGGAGATCTACCCCTTTGACTTTCGCCGGACGGACTTTGACCGATGGACTTCTGCCCCTGGTTCCCATCGGCCAGCCCGTGGGAACACTTCAGAACAAGGTCTGGGACAAACCGACCACCAGATTCCCTCCGTGTGGGCCCGACGCGGCTGTTTCCCCCCTCCAAGTGCCGACGGCAGCGCGGTCCGTGAAGGGGGTCACACTCCGGAGCCGCGTGCGGGGTGTTTGCACCTGCCACCACACTTCCAGACATGTATGAGGGCCCAGCGCAAGATTTGGTGTCATAGCTACCCCCCGAAGGCCCCCGGCCACACTAGTAGACATGCGAAGAACAATCCGCACAGAGGGAATTTTTCAGATACTTGTTCATCTCAAAAAAACTTGAAAAAATACCACACATCCTGTATCACATGTGCCAGCACCGTGTAAAAAATTCATGATTTTATCACCCTCCGGGTGTTCAGGAATATTCAAGCAGCACCGAAACCTGCAGGACGTCACTTCGCTGCCATCGCCGTCTGTGAGGGGGCCCACACTACGGAGACGCGTATTGACTCTTCAGACATGCCACCTCACTTTAAGACATGTATGAGGCCCCAGCGCGATGATCTGGTGGCATTGCTACCCCCCAAGGCCCCCGGCCTGCCTAACCCTGGCCCGTTGACCCGGAGATCTACCCCTTTGACTTTCGCCGGACGGCCTTTGACCGATGGACTTCTGCCCCTGGTTCCCATCGGCCAGACCTTGGGAACACTTCAGAACAAGGTCTGGGACAAACCGACCACCAGATTCCCTCCGTGTGGGCCCGACGCGGCTGTTTCCCCCCTCCAAGTGCCGGCGGCAGCGCGGTCCGTGAAGGGGGTCACACTCCGGAGCCGCGTGCGGGGTGTTTGCACCTCCCACCACACTTCCAGACATGTATCAGGGCCCAGCGCAAGATTTGGTGGCATAGCTACCCCCCGAAGGCCCCCGGCCACACTAGTAGACATGCGAAGAACATTCCGCACAGAGGGAATTTTTCAGATACTTCTTCATCTAAAAAAAACTTGAAAAAATACCACACATCCTGTATCACATGTGCCAGCACCGTGTAAAAAATTCATGATTTTATCACCCTTCGGGTGTTCAGGAATATTCAAGCAGCACCGAAACCTGCATGACGTCACTTCGGTGCCATCGCCGTCCGTGAGGTGGGCCACATTACGGAGACGCGTATTGACTCTTCAGAGATGCCACCACACTTTAAGACATGTATGAGGCCCCGGCGCGATGATCTGGTGGCATTGCTACCCCCCAAGGCCCCCGGCCTGCCTAACCCTGGCCCCGTTGACCCGGAGATCTACCCCTTTGACTTTCGCCGGACGGCCTTTGATCGATGGACTTCTGCACGTGGTTCCCATCGGCCAGCCCGTGGGAACACTTCAGAACAAGGCCTGGGACAAACCGACCACCAGATTCCCTCCGTGTGGGCCCGACGCGGCTGTTTCCCCCCTCCAAGTGCCGGCGGCAGCGCGGTCCGTGAAGGGGGTCACACTCCGGAGCCGCGTGCGGGGTGTTTGCACCTGCCACCACACTTCCAGACATGTATGAGGGCCCAGCGCAAGATTTGGTGGCATAGCTACCCCCCGAAGGCCCCCGGCCACACTAGTAGACATGCGAAGAACAATCCGCACAGAGGGAATTTTTCAGATACTTCTTCATCTCAAAAAAACTTGAAAAAATACCACACATCCTGTATCACATGTGCCAGCACCGTGTAAAAAATTCATGATTTTATCACCCTCCGGGTGTTCAGGAATATTCAAGCAGCACCGAAACCTGCAGGACGTCACTTCGGTGCCATCGCCGTCCGTGAGGGGGCCCACACTACGGAGACACGTATTGACTCTTCAGACATGCCACCACACCTTAAGACATGTATGAGGCCCCGGCGCGATGATCTGGTGGCATTGCTACCCCCGAAGGCCCCCGGCCTGCCTAACCCAGGCCCGTTGACCCGGAGATCTACCCCTTTGACTTTCGCCGGACGGACTTTGACCGATGGACTTCTGCCCCTGGTTCCCATCGGCCAGCCCGTGGGAACACTTCAGAACAATGTCTGGGACAAACCGACCACCAGATTCCCTCCGTGTGGGCCCGACGCGGCTGTTTCCCCCCTCCAAGTGCCGACGGCAGCGCGGTCCGTGAAGGGGGTCACACTCCGGAGCCGCGTGCGGGGTGTTTGCACCTGCCACCACACTTCCAGACATGTATGAGGGCCCAGCGCAAGATTTGGTGTCATAGCTACCCCCCGAAGGCCCCCGGCCACACTAGTAGACATGCGAAGAACAATCCGCACAGAGGGAATTTTTCAGATACTTGTTCATCTCAAAAAAACTTGAAAAAATACCACACATCCTGTATCACATGTGCCAGCACCGTGTAAAAAATTCATGATTTTATCACCCTCCGGGTGTTCAGGAATATTCAAGCAGCACCGAAACCTGCAGGACGTCACTTCGCTGCCATCGCCGTCTGTGAGGGGGCCCACACTACGGAGACGCGTATTGACTCTTCAGACATGCCACCTCACTTTAAGACATGTATGAGGCCCCAGCGCGATGATCTGGTGGCATTGCTACCCCCCAAGGCCCCCGGCCTGCCTAACCCTGGCCCGTTGACCCGGAGATCTACCCCTTTGACTTTCGCCGGACGGCCTTTGACCGATGGACTTCTGCCCCTGGTTCCCATCGGCCAGACCTTGGGAACACTTCAGAACAAGGTCTGGGACAAACCGACCACCAGATTCCCTCCGTGTGGGCCCGACGCGGCTGTTTCCCCCCTCCAAGTGCCGGCGGCAGCGCGGTCCGTGAAGGGGGTCACACTCCGGAGCTGCGTGCGGGGTGTTTGCACCTCCCACCACACTTCCAGACATGTATCAGGGCCCAGCGCAAGATTTGGTGGCATAGCTACCCCCCGAAGGCCCCCGGCCACACTAGTAGACATGCGAAGAACATTCCGCACAGAGGGAATTTTTCAGATACTTCTTCATCTAAAAAAAACTTGAAAAAATACCACACATCCTGTATCACATGTGCCAGCACCGTGTAAAAAATTCATGATTTTATCACCCTTCGGGTGTTCAGGAATATTCAAGCAGCACCGAAACCTGCATGACGTCACTTCGGTGCCATCGCCGTCCGTGAGGTGGGCCACATTACGGAGACGCGTATTGACTCTTCAGAGATGCCACCACACTTTAAGACATGTATGAGGCCCCGGCGCGATGATCTGGTGGCATTGCTACCCCCCAAGGCCCCCGGCCTGCCTAACCCTGGCCCCGTTGACCCGGAGATCTACCCCTTTGACTTTCGCCGGACGGCCTTTGATCGATGGACTTCTGCACGTGGTTCCCATCGGCCAGCCCGTGGGAACACTTCAGAACAAGGCCTGGGACAAACCGACCACCAGATTCCCTCCGTGTGGGCCCGACGCGGCTGTTTCCCCCCTCCAAGTGCCGGCGGCAGCGCGGTCCGTGAAGGGGGTCACACTCCGGAGCCGCGTGCGGGGTGTTTGCACCTGCCACCACACTTCCAGACATGTATGAGGGCCCAGCGCAAGATTTGGTGGCATAGCTACCCCCCGAAGGCCCCCGGCCACACTAGTAGACATGCGAAGAACAATCCGCACAGAGGGAATTTTTCAGATACTTCTTCATCTCAAAAAAACTTGAAAAAATACCACACATCCTGTATCACATGTGCCAGCACCGTGTAAAAAATTCATGATTTTATCACCCTCCGGGTGTTCAGGAATATTCAAGCAGCACCGAAACCTGCAGGACGTCACTTCGGTGCCATCGCCGTCCGTGAGGGGGCCCACACTACGGAGACACGTATTGACTCTTCAGACATGCCACCACACCTTAAGACATGTATGAGGCCCCGGCGCGATGATCTGGTGGCATTGCTACCCCCCAAGGCCCCCGGCCTGCCTAACCCTGGCCCGTTGACCCGGAGATCTACCCCTTTGACTTTCGCCGGACGGCCTTTGATCGATGGACTTCTGCACGTGGTTCCCATCGGCCAGCCCGTGGGAACACTTCAGAACAAGGCCTGGGACAAACCGACCACCAGATTCCCTCCGTGTGGGCCCGACGCGGCTGTTTCCCCCCTCCAAGTGCCGGCGGCAGCGCGGTCCGTGAAGGGGGTCACACTCCGGAGCCGCGTGCGGGGTGTTTGCACCTGCCACCACACTTCCAGACATGTATGAGGGCCCAGCGCAAGATTTGGTGGCGTAGCTACCCCCCGAAGGCCCCCGGCCACACTAGTAGACATGCGAAGAACAATCCGCACAGAGGGAATTTTTCAGATACTTCTTCATCTCAAAAAAACTTGAAGAAATACCACACATCCTGTATCACATGTGCCAGCACCGTGTAAAAAAATCATTATTTTATCACCCTCCGGGTGTTCAGGAATATTCAAGCAGCACCGAAACCTGCATGACGTCACTTCGGTGCCATCGCCGTCCGTGAGGTGGGCCACATTACGGAGACGCGTATTGACTCTTCAGACATGCCACCACACTTTAAGACATGTATGAGGCCCCGGCGCGATGATCTGGTGGCATTGCTACCCCCCAAGGCCCCCGGCCTGCCTAACCCTGGCCCCGTTGACCCGGAGATCTACCCCTTTGACTTTCGCCGGACGGCCTTTGATCGATGGACTTCTGCACGTGGTTCCCATCGGCCAGCCCGTGGGAACACTTCAGAACAAGGCCTGGGACAAACCGACCACCAGATTCCCTCCGTGTGGGCCCGACGCGGCGGTTTCCCCCCTCCAAGTGGCGGCGGCAGCGCGGTCCGTGAAGGGGGTCACACTCCGGAGCCGCGTGCGGGGTGTTTGCACCTGCCACCACACTTCCAGACATGTATGAGGGCCCAGCGCAAGATTTGGTGGCATAGCTACCCCCCGAAGGCCCCCGGCCACACTA
This sequence comes from Elymus sibiricus, assembly GCA_039707655.1. Lineage (NCBI taxonomy): Eukaryota > Viridiplantae > Streptophyta > Magnoliopsida > Poales > Poaceae > Elymus > Elymus sibiricus. The sequence continues at coordinate 437,650,840 of CM077672.1, read as the reverse complement.
GTAGACATGCGAAGAACAATCCGCACAGAGGGAATTTTTCAGATACTTCTTCATCTAACAAAAACTTGAAAAAATACCACACATCCTGTATCACATGTGCCAGCACCGTGTAAAAAATTCATGATTTTATCACCCTCCGGGTGTTCAGGAATATTCAAGCAGCACCGAAACCTGCAGGACGTCACTTCGGTGCTATCGCCGTCCGTGAGGGGGCCCACACTACAGAGACACGTATTGACTCTTCAGACATGCCACCACACCTTAAGACATGTATGAGGCCCCGGCGCGATGATCTGGTGGCATTGCTACCCCCCAAGGCCCCCGGCCTGCCTAACCCTGGCCCGTTGACCCGGAGATCTACCCCTTTGACTTTCGCCGGACGGCCTTTGACCGATGGACTTCTGCCCCATGTTCCCATTGGCCAGCCCATGGGAACACTTCAGAACAAGGTCTGGGACAAACCGACCACCAGATTCCCTCCGAGTGGGCCCGACGCGGCTGTTTCCCCCCTCCAAGTGCCGGCGGCAGCGCGGTCCGTGAAGGGGGTCACACTCCGGAGCCGCGTGCGGGGTGTTTGCACCTGCCACCACACTTCCAGACATATATGAGGGCCCAACGCAAGATTTGGTGGCATAGCTACCCCCCGAAGGCCCCCGGCCACACTAGTAGACATGCGAAGAACAATCCGCACAGAGGGAATTTTTCAGATACTTCTTCATCTCAAAAAAACTTGAAAAAATACCACACATCCTGTATCACATGTGCCAGCACCGTGTAAAAAATTCATGATTTTATCACCCTCCGGGTGTTCAGGAATATTCAAGCAGCACCGAAACATGTAGGACGTCACTTCGGTGCCATCGCCATCTGTGAGGGGGCCCACACTACGGAGACGCGTATTGACTCTTTGGACATGCCACCTCACCTTAAGACATGTATGAGGCCCCGGCGCGATGATCTGGTGGCATTGCTACCCCCCAAGGCCACCGGCCTGCCTAACCCTGGCCCGTTGACCCGGAGATCTACCCCTTTGACTTTCGCCGGACGGCCTTTGACCGATGGACTTCTGCCCCTGGTTCCCATCGGCCGGCCCGTGGGAACACTTCAGAACAAGGTCTGGGACAAACCGACCACCAGATTCCCTCCGTGTGGGCCCGACGCGGCTGTTTCCCCCCTCCAAGTGCCGGCGGCAGCGCGGTCCGTGAAGGGGGTCACACTCCGGAGCCTCGTGCGGGGTGTTTGCACCTCCCACCACACTTCCAGACATGTATGAGGGCCCAGCGCAAGATTTGGTGGCATAGCTACCCCCCGAAGGCCCCCGGCCACACTAGTAGACATGCGAAGAACAATAAGCACAGAGGGAATTTTTCAGATACTTCTTCATCTAAAAAAAACTTGAAAAAATACCACACATCCTGTATCACATGTGCCAGCACCGAGTAAAAAATTCATGATTTTATCACCCTCCGGGTGTTCAGGAATATTCAAGCAGCACCGAAACCTGCAGGACGTCACTTCGGTGCCATCGCCGAAAGTGAGGGGGCCCACACTACGGAGACACGTATTGTCTCTTCAGACATGCCACCACACCTTAAGACATGTATGAGGCCCCGACGCGATGATCTGGTGGCATTGCTACCCCCCAAGGCCCCCGGCCTGCCTAACCCTGGCCCCGTTGACCCGGAGATCTACCCCTTTGACTTTCGCCGGACGGCCTTTGACCGATGGACTTCTGCACCTGGTTCCCATCGGCCAGCCCGTGGGAACACTTCAGAACAAGGCCTGGGACAAACCGACCACCAGATTCCCTCCGTGTGGGCCCGACGCGGCTGTTTCCCCCCTCCAAGTGCCGGCGGCAGCGCGGTCCGTGAAGGGGGTCACACTCCGGAGCCGCGTGCGGGGTGTTTGCACCTGCCACCACACTTCCAGACATGTATGAGTGCCCAGCGCAAGATTTGGTGGCGTAGCTACCCCCCGAAGGCCCCCGGCCACACTAGTAGACATGCGAAGAACAATCCGCACAGAGGGAATTTTTCAGATACTTCTTCATCTCAAAAAAACTTGAAAAAATACCACACATCCTGTATCACATGTGCCAGCACCATGTAAAAAATTCATGATTTTATCACCCTCCGGGTGTTCAGGAATATTCAAGCAGCACCGAAACCTGCATGACGTCACTTCGGTGCCATCGCCGTCCGTGAAGTGGGCCACATTACGGAGACGCGTATTGACTCTTCAGACATGCCACCACACTTTAAGACATGTATGAGGCCCCGGCGCGATGATCTGGTGGCATTGCTACCCCCCAAGGCCCCCGGCCTGCCTAACCCTGGCCCCGTTGACCCGGATATCTACCCCTTTGACTTTCGCCGGACGGCCTTTGATCGATGGACTTCTGCACGTGGTTCCCATCGGCCAGCCCGTGGGAACACTTCAGAACAAGGCCTGGGACAAACCGACCACCAGATTCCCTCCGTGTGGGCCCGACACGGCTGTTTCCCCCCTCCAAGTGCCGGCGGCAGCGCGGTCCGTGAAGGGGGTCACACTCCGGAGCCGCGTGCGGGGTGTTTGCACCTGCCACCACACTTCCAGACATGTATGAGGGCCCAGCGCAAGATTTGGTGGCATAGCTACCCCCCGAAGGCCCCCGGCCACACTAGTAGACATGCGAAGAACAATCCGCACAGAGGGAATTTTACAGATACTTCTTCATCTAAAAAAAACTTGAAAAAATACCACACATCCTGTATCACATGTGCCAGCACCGTGTAAAAAATTCATGATTTTATCACCCTCCGGGTGTTCAGGAATATTCAAGCAGCACCGAAACCTGCAGGACGTCACTTCGGTGCCATCGCCGTCCGTGAGGGGGCCCACACTACGGAGACACGTATTGACTCTTCAGACATGCCACCACACCTTAAGACATGTATGAGGCCCCGGCGCGATGATCTGGTGGCATTGCTACCCCCGAAGGCCCCCGGCCTGCCTAACCCTGGCCCGTTGACCCGGAGATCTACCCCTTTGACTTTCGCCGGACGGACTTTGACCGATGGACTTCTGCCCCTGGTTCCCATCGGCCAGCCCGTGGGAACACTTCAGAACAAGGTCTGGGACAAACCGACCACCAGATTCCCTCCGTGTGGGCCCGACGCGGCTGTTTCCCCCCTCCAAGTGCCGACGGCAGCGCGGTCCGTGAAGGGGGTCACACTCCGGAGCCGCGTGCGGGGTGTTTGCACCTGCCACCACACTTCCAGACATGTATGAGGGCCCAGCGCAAGATTTGGTGTCATAGCTACCCCCCGAAGGCCCCCGGCCACACTAGTAGACATGCGAAGAACAATCCGCACAGAGGGAATTTTTCAGATACTTGTTCATCTCAAAAAAACTTGAAAAAATACCACACATCCTGTATCACATGTGCCAGCACCGTGTAAAAAATTCATGATTTTATCACCCTCCGGGTGTTCAGGAATATTCAAGCAGCACCGAAACCTGCAGGACGTCACTTCGGTGCCATCGCCGTCTGTGAGGGGGCCCACACTACGGAGACGCGTATTGACTCTTCAGACATGCCACCTCACTTTAAGACATGTATGAGGCCCCAGCGCGATGATCTGGTGGCATTGCTACCCCCCAAGGCCCCCGGCCTGCCTAACCCTGGCCCGTTGACCCGGAGATCTACCCCTTTGACTTTTGCCGGACGGCCTTTGACCGATGGACTTCTGCCCCTGGTTCCCATCGGCCAGACCTTGGGAACACTTCAGAACAAGGTCTGGGACAAACCGACCACCAGATTCCCTCCGTGTGGGCCCGACGCGGCTGTTTCCCCCCTCCAAGTGCCGGCGGCAGCGCGGTCCGTGAAGGGGGTCAAACTCCGGAGCCGCGTGCGGGGTGTTTGCACCTCCCACCACACTTCCAGACATGTATCAGGGCCCAGCGCAAGATTTGGTGGCATAGCTACCCCCCGAAGGCCCCCGGCCACACTAGTAGACATGCGAAGAACATTCCGCACAGAGGGAATTTTTCAGATACTTCTTCATCTAAAAAAAACTTGAAAAAATACCACACATCCTGTATCACATGTGCCAGCACCGTGTAAAAAATTCATGATTTTATCACCCTCCGGGTGTTCAGGAATATTCAAGCAGCACCGAAACCTGCATGACGTCACTTCGGTGCCATCGCCGTCCGTGAGGTGGGCCACATTACGGAGACGCGTATTGACTCTTCAGACATGCCACCACACTTTAAGACATGTATGAGGCCCCGGCGCGATGATCTGGTGGCATTGCTACCCCCCAAGGCCCCCGGCCTGCCTAACCCTGGCCCCGTTGACCCGGAGATCTACCCCTTTGACTTTCGCCGGACGGCCTTTGATCGATGGACTTCTGCACGTGGTTCCCATCGGCCAGCCCATGGGAACACTTCAGAACAAGGCCTGGGACAAACCGACCACCAGATTCCCTCCGTGTGGGCCCGACGCGGCTGTTTCCCCCCTCCAAGTGCCGGCGGCAGCGCGGTCCGTGAAGGGGGTCACACTCCGGAGCCGCGTGCGGGGTGTTTGCACCTGCCACCACACTTCCAGACATGTATGAGGGCCCAGCGCAAGATTTGGTGGCATAGCTACCCCCCGAAGGCCCCCGGCCACACTAGTAGACATGCGAAGAACAATCCGCACAGAGGGAATTTTTCAGATACTTCTTCATCTCAAAAAAACTTGAAAAAATACCACACATCCTGTATCACATGTGCCAGCACCGTGTAAAAAATTCATGATTTTATCACCCTCCGGATGTTCAGGAATATTCAAGCAGCACCGAAACCTGCAGGACGTCACTTCGGTGCCATCGCCGTCCGTGAGGGGGCCCACACTACGGAGACACGTATTGACTCTTCAGACATGCCACCACACCTTAAGACATGTATGAGGCCCCGGCGCGATGATCTGGTGGCATTGCTACCCCCCAAGGCCCCCGGCCTGCCTAACCCTGGCCCGTTGACCCGGAGATCTACCCCTTTGACTTTCGCCGGACGGCCTTTGACCGATGGACTTCTGCACCTGGTTCCCATCGGCTAGCCCGTGGGAACACTTCAGAACTAGGCCTGGGACAAACCGACCACCAGATTCCCTCCGTGTGGGCCCGACGCGGCTGTTTCCCCCCTCCAAGTGCCGGCGGCAGCGCGGTCCGTGAAGGGGGTCACACTCCGGAGCCGCGTGCGGGGTGTTTGCACCTGCCACCACACTTCCAGACATGTATGAGGGCCCAGCGCAAGATTTGGTGGCGTAGCTACCCCCCGAAGGCCCCCGGCCACACTAGTAGACATGCGAAGAACAATCCGCACAGAGGGAATTTTTCAGATACTTCTTCATCTCAAAAAAACTTGAAGAAATACCACACATCCTGTATCACATGTGCCAGCACCGTGTAAAAAATTCATTATTTTATCACCCTCCGGGTGTTCAGGAATATTCAAGCAGCACCGAAACCTGCATGACGTCACTTCGGTGCCATCGCCGTCCGTGAGGTGGGCCACATTACGGAGACGCGTATTGACTCTTCAGACATGCCACCACACTTTAAGACATGTATGAGGCCCCGGCGCGATGATCTGGTGGCATTGCTACCCCCCAAGGCCCCCGGCCTGCCTAACCCTGGCCCCGTTGACCCGGAGATCTACCCCTTTGACTTTCGCCGGACGGCCTTTGATCGATGGACTTCTGCACGTGGTTCCCATCGGCCAGCCCGTGGGAACACTTCAGAACAAGGCCTGGGACAAACCGACCACCAGATTCCCTCCGTGTGGGCCCGACGCGGCTGTTTCCCCCCTCCAAGTGCCGGCGGCAGCGCGGTCCGTGAAGGGGGTCACACTCCGGAGCCGCGTGCGGGGTGTTTGCACCTGCCACCACACTTCCAGACATGTATGAGGGCCCAGCGCAAGATTTGGTGGCATAGCTACCCCCCGAAGGCCCCCGGCCACACTAGTAGACATGCGAAGAACAATCCGCACAGAGGGAATTTTTCAGATACTTCTTCATCTAACAAAAACTTGAAAAAATACCACACATCCTGTATCACATGTGCCAGCACCGTGTAAAAAATTCATGATTTTATCACCCTCCGGGTGTTCAGGAATATTCAAGCAGCACCGAAACCTGCAGGACGTCACTTCGGTGCCATCGCCGTCCGTGAGGGGGCCCACACTACAGAGACACGTATTGACTCTTCAGACATGCCACCACACCTTAAGACATGTATGAGGCCCCGGCGCGATGATCTGGTGGCATTGCTACCCCCCAAGGCCCCCGGCCTGCCTAACCCTGGCCCGTTGACCCGGAGATCTACCCCTTTGACTTTCGCCGGACGGCCTTTGACCGATGGACTTCTGCCCCATGTTCCCATCGGCCAGCCCATGGGAACACTTCAGAACAAGGTCTGGGACAAACCGACCACCAGATTCCCTCCGAGTGGGCCCGACGCGGCTGTTTCCCCCCTCCAAGTGCCGGCGGCAGCGCGGTCCGTGAAGGGGGTCACACTCCGGAGCCGCGTGCGGGGTGTTTGCACCTGCCACCACACTTCCAGACATATATGAGGGCCCAACGCAAGATTTGGTGGCATAGCTACCCCCCGAAGGCCCCCGGCCACACTAGTAGACATGCGAAGAACAATCCGCACAGAGGGAATTTTTCAGATACTTCTTCATCTCAAAAAAACTTGAAAAAATACCACACATCCTGTATCACATGTGCCAGCACCGTGTAAAAAATTCATGATTTTATCACCCTCCGGGTGTTCAGGAATATTCAAGCAGCACCGAAACATGTAGGACGTCACTTCGGTGCCATCGCCATCTGTGAGGGGGCCCACACTACGGAGACGCGTATTGACTCTTCGGACATGCCACCTCACCTTAAGACATGTATGAGGCCCCGGCGCGATGATCTGGTGGCATTGCTACCCCCCAAGGCCACCGGCCTGCCTAACCCTGGCCCGTTGACCCGGAGATCTAGCCCTTTGACTTTCGCCGGACGGCCTTTGACCGATGGACTTCTGCCCCTGGTTCCCATCGGCCAGACCTTGGGAACACTTCAGAACAAGGTCTGGGACAAACCGACCACCAGATTCCCTCCGTGTGGGCCCGACGCGGCTGTTTCCCCCCTCCAAGTGCCGGCGGCAGCGCGGTCCGTGAAGGGGGTCACACTCCGGAGCCGCGTGCAGGGTGTTTGCACCTCCCACCACACTTCCAGACATGTATGAGGGCCCAGCGCAAGATTTGGTGGCATAGCTACCCCCCGAAGGCCCCCGGCCACACTAGTAGACATGCGAAGAACAATCCGCACAGAGGGAATTTTTCAGATACTTCTTCATCTAAAAAAAACTTGAAAAAATACCACACATCCTGTATCACATGTGCCAGCACCGTGTAAAAAATTCATGATTTTATCACACTCCGGGTGTTCAGGAATATTCAAGCAGCACCGAAACCTGCATGACGTCACTTCGGTGCCATCGCCATCCGTGAGGTGGGCCACATTACGGAGACGCGTATTGACTCTTCAGACATGCCACCACACTTTAAGACATGTATGAGGCCCCGGCGCGATGATCTGGTGGCATTGCTACCCCCCAAGGCCCCCGGCCTGCCTAACCCTGGCCCGTTGACCCGGAGATCTACCCCTTTGACTTTCGCCGGACGGCCTTTGACCGATGGACTTCTGCCCCTGGTTCCCATCGGCCGGCCCGTGGGAACACTTCAGAACAAGGTCTGGGACAAACCGACCACCAGATTCCCTCCGTGTGGGCCCGACGCGGCTGTTTCCCCCCTCCAAGTGCCGGCGGCAGCGCGGTCCGTGAAGGGGGTCACACTCCGGAGCCTCGTGCGGGGTGTTTGCACCTCCCACCACACTTCCAGACATGTATGAGGGCCCAGCGCAAGATTTGGTGGCATTGCTACCCCCCGAAGGCCCCCGGCCACACTAGTAGACATGCGAAGAACAATAAGCACAGAGGGAATTTTTCAGATACTTCTTCATCTAAAAAAAACTTGAAAAAATACCACACATCCTGTATCACATGTGCCAGCACCGAGTAAAAAATTCATGATTTTATCACCCTCCGGGTGTTCAGGAATATTCAAGCAGCACCGAAACCTGCAGGACGTCACTTCGGTGCCATCGCCGAAAGTGAGGGGGCCTACACTACGGAGACACGTATTGACTCTTCAGACATGCCACCACACCTTAAGACATGTATGAGGCCCCGACGCGATGATCTGGTGGCATTGCTACCCCCCAAGGCCCCCGGCCTGCCTAACCCTGGCCCCGTTGACCCGGAGATCTACCCCTTTGACTTTCGCCGGACGGCCTTTGACCGATGGACTTCTGCACCTGGTTCCCATCGGCCAGCCCGTGGGAACACTTCAGAACAAGGCCTGGGACAAACCGACCACCAGATTCCCTCCGTGTGGGCCCGACGCGGCTGTTTCCCCCCTCCAAGTGCCGGCGGCAGCGCGGTCCGTGAAGGGGGTCACACTCCGGAGCCGCGTGCGGGGTGTTTGCACCTGCCACCACACTTCCAGGCATGTATGAGTGCCCAGCGCAAGATTTGGTGGCGTAGCTACCCCCCGAAGGCCCCCGGCCACACTAGTAGACATGCGAAGAACAATCCGCACAGAGGGAATTTTTCAGATACTTCTTCATCTCAAAAAAACTTGAAAAAATACCACACATCCTGTATCACATGTGCCAGCACCATGTAAAAAATTCATGATTTTATCACCCTCCGGGTGTTCAGGAATATTCAAGCAGCACCGAAACTTGCATGACGTCACTTCGGTGCCATCGCCGTCCGTGAAGTGGGCCACATTACGGAGACGCGTATTGACTCTTCAGACATGCCACCACACTTTAAGACATGTATGAGGCCCCGGCGCGATGTTCTGGTGGCATTGCTACCCCCCAAGGCCCCCGGCCTGCCTAACCCTGGCCCCGTTGACCCGGATATCTACCCCTTTGACTTTCGCCGGACGGCCTTTGATCGATGGACTTCTGCACGTGGTTCCCATCGGCCAGCCCATGGGAACACTTCAGAACAAGGCCTGGGACAAACCGACCACCAGATTCCCTCCGTGTGGGCCCGACACGGCTGTTTCCCCCCTCCAAGTGCCGGCGGCAGCGCGGTCCGTGAAGGGGGTCACACTCCGGAGCCGCGTGCGGGGTGTTTGCACCTGCCACCACACTTCCAGACATGTATGAGGGCCCAGCGCAAGATTTGGTGGCATAGCTACCCCCCGAAGGCCCCCGGCCACACTAGTAGACATGCGAAGAACAATCCGCACAGAGGGAATTTTACAGATACTTCTTCATCTAAAAAAAACTTGAAAAAATACCACACATCCTGTATCACATGTGCCAGCACCGTGTAAAAAATTCATGATTTTATCACCCTCCGGATGTTCAGGAATATTCAAGCAGCACCGAAACCTGCAGGACGTCACTTCGGTGCCATCGCCGTCCGTGAGGGGGCCCACACTACGGAGACACGTATTGACTCTTCAGACATGCCACCACACCTTAAGACATGTATGAGGCCCCGGCGCGATGATCTGGTGGCATTGCTACCCCCGAAGGCCCCCGGCCTGCCTAACCCTGGCCCGTTGACCCGGAGATCTACCCCTTTGACTTTCGCCGGACGGACTTTGACCGATGGACTTCTGCCCCTGGTTCCCATCGGCCAGCCCGTGGGAACACTTCAGAACAAGGTCTGGGACAAACCGACCACCAGATTCCCTCCGTGTGGGCCCGACGCGGCTGTTTCCCCCCTCCAAGTGCCGACGGCAGCGCGGTCCGTGAAGGGGGTCACACTCCGGAGCCGCGTGCGGGGTGTTTGCACCTGCCACCACACTTCCAGACATGTATGAGGGCCCAGCGCAAGATTTGGTGTCATAGCTACCCCCCGAAGGCCCCCGGCCACACTAGTAGACATGCGAAGAACAATCCGCACAGAGGGAATTTTTCAGATACTTGTTCATCTCAAAAAAACTTGAAAAAATACCACACATCCTGTATCACATGTGCCAGCACCGTGTAAAAAATTCATGATTTTATCACCCTCCGGGTGTTCAGGAATATTCAAGCAGCACCGAAACCTGCAGGACGTCACTTCGGTGCCATCGCCGTCTGTGAGGGGGCCCACACTACGGAGACGCGTATTGACTCTTCAGACATGCCACCTCAGTTTAAGACATGTATGAGGCCCCAGCGCGATGATCTGGTGGCATTGCTACCCCCCAAGGCCCCCGGCCTGCCTAACCCTGGCCCGTTGACCCGGAGATCTACCCCTTTGACTTTCGCCGGACGGCCTTTGACCGATGGACTTCTGCCCCTGGTTCCCATCGGCCAGACCTTGGGAACACTTCAGAACAAGGTCTGGGACAAACCGACCACCAGATTCCCTCCGTGTGGGCCCGACGCGGCTGTTTCCCCCCTCCAAGTGCCGGCGGCAGCGCGGTCCGTGAAGGGGGTCACACTCCGGAGCCGCGTGCGGGGTGTTTGCACCTCCCACCACACTTCCAGACATGTATCAGGGCCCAGCGCAAGATTTGGTGGCATAGCTACCCCCCGAAGGCCCCCGGCCACACTAGTAGACATGCGAAGAACATTCCGCACAGAGGGAATTTTTCAGATACTTCTTCATCTAAAAAAAACTTGAAAAAATACCACACATCCTGTATCACATGTGCCAGCACCGAGTAAAAAATTCATGATTTTATCACCCTCCGGGTGTTCAGGAATATTCAAGCAGCACCGAAACCTGCAGGACGTCACTTCGGTGCCATCGCCGAAAGTGAGGGGGCCCACACTACGGAGACACGTATTGTCTCTTCAGACATGCCACCACACCTTAAGACATGTATGAGGCCCCGACGCGATGATCTGGTGGCATTGCTACCCCCCAAGGCCCCCGGCCTGCCTAACCCTGGCCCCGTTGACCCGGAGATCTACCCCTTTGACTTTCGCCGGACGGCCTTTGACCGATGGACTTCTGCACCTGGTTCCCATCGGCCAGCCCGTGGGAACACTTCAGAACAAGGCCTGGGACAAACCGACCACCAGATTCCCTCCGTGTGGGCCCGACGCGGCTGTTTCCCCCCTCCAAGTGCCGGCGGCAGCGCGGTCCGTGAAGGGGGTCACACTCCGGAGCCGCGTGCGGGGTGTTTGCACCTGCCACCACACTTCCAGGCATGTATGAGTGCCCAGCGCAAGATTTGGTGGCGTAGCTACCCCCCGAAGGCCCCCGGCCACACTAGTAGACATGCGAAGAACAATCCGCACAGAGGGAATTTTTCAGATACTTCTTCATCTCAAAAAAACTTGAAAAAATACCACACATCCTGTATCACATGTGCCAGCACCATGTAAAAAATTCATGATTTTATCACCCTCCGGGTGTTCAGGAATATTCAAGCAGCACCGAAACTTGCATGACGTCACTTCGGTGCCATCGCCGTCCGTGAAGTGGGCCACATTACGGAGACGCGTATTGACTCTTCAGACATGCCACCACACTTTAAGACATGTATGAGGCCCCGGCGCGATGATCTGGTGGCATTGCTACCCCCCAAGGCCCCCGGCCTGCCTAACCCTGGCCCGTTGACCCGGAGATCTACCCCTTTGACTTTCGCCGGACGGCCTTTGACCGATGGACTTCTGCCCCTGGTTCCCATCGGCCGGCCCGTGGGAACACTTCAGAACAAGGTCTGGGACAAACCGACCACCAGATTCCCTCCGTGTGGGCCCGACGCGGCTGTTTCCCCCCTCCAAGTGCCGGCGGCAGCGCGGTCCGTGAAGGGGGTCACACTCCGGAGCCTCGTGCGGGGTGTTTGCACCTCCCACCACACTTCCAGACATGTATGAGGGCCCAGCGCAAGATTTGGTGGCATTGCTACCCCCCGAAGGCCCCCGGCCACACTAGTAGACATGCGAAGAACAATAAGCACAGAGGGAATTTTTCAGATACTTCTTCATCTAAAAAAAACTTGAAAAAATACCACACATCCTGTATCACATGTGCCAGCACCGAGTAAAAAATTCATGATTTTATCACCCTCCGGGTGTTCAGGAATATTCAAGCAGCACCGAAACCTGCAGGACGTCACTTCGGTGCCATCGCCGAAAGTGAGGGGGCCCACACTACGGAGACACGTATTGACTCTTCAGACATGCCACCACACCTTAAGACATGTATGAGGCCCCGACGCGATGATCTGGTGGCATTGCTACCCCCCAAGGCCCCCGGCCTGCCTAACCCTGGCCCCGTTGACCCGGAGATCTACCCCTTTGACTTTCGCCGGACGGCCTTTGACCGATGGACTTCTGCACCTGGTTCCCATCGGCCAGCCCGTGGGAACACTTCAGAACAAGGCCTGGGACAAACCGACCACCAGATTCCCTCCGTGTGGGCCCGACGCGGCTGTTTCCCCCCTCCAAGTGCCGGCGGCAGCGCGGTCCGTGAAGGGGGTCACACTCCGGAGCCGCGTGCGGGGTGTTTGCACCTGCCACCACACTTCCAGGCATGTATGAGTGCCCAGCGCAAGATTTGGTGGCGTAGCTACCCCCCGAAGGCCCCCGGCCACACTAGTAGACATGCGAAGAACAATCCGCACAGAGGGAATTTTTCAGATACTTCTTCATCTCAAAAAAACTTGAAAAAATACCACACATCCTGTATCACATGTGCCAGCACCATGTAAAAAATTCATGATTTTATCACCCTCCGGGTGTTCAGGAATATTCAAGCAGCACCGAAACTTGCATGACGTCACTTCGGTGCCATCGCCGTCCGTGAAGTGGGCCACATTACGGAGACGCGTATTGACTCTTCAGACATGCCACCACACTTTAAGACATGTATGAGGCCCCGGCGCGATGATCTGGTGGCATTGCTACCCCCCAAGGCCCCCGGCCTGCCTAACCCTGGCCCCGTTGACCCGGATATCTACCCCTTTGACTTTCGCCGGACGGCCTTTGATCGATGGACTTCTGCACGTGGTTCCCATCGGCCAGCCCGTGGGAACACTTCAGAACAAGGCCTGGGACAAACCGACCACCAGATTCCCTCCGTGTGGGCCCGACACGGCTGTTTCCCCCCTCCAAGTGCCGGCGGCAGCGCGGTCCGTGAAGGGGGTCACACTCCGGAGCCGCGTGCGGGGTGTTTGCACCTGCCACCACACTTCCAGACATGTATGAGGGCCCAGCGCAAGATTTGGTGGCATAGCTACCCCCCGAAGGCCCCCGGCCACACTAGTAGACATGCGAAGAACAATCCGCACAGAGGGAATTTTACAGATACTTCTTCATCTAAAAAAAACTTGAAAAAATACCACACATCCTGTATCACATGTGCCAGCACCGTGTAAAAAATTCATGATTTTATCACCCTCCGGGTGTTCAGGAATATTCAAGCAGCACCGAAACCTGCAGGACGTCACTTCGGTGCCATCGCCGTCCGTGAGGGGGCCCACACTACGGAGACACGTATTGACTCTTCAGACATGCCACCACACCTTAAGACATGTATGAGGCCCCGGCGCGATGATCTGGTGGCATTGCTACCCCCGAAGGCCCCCGGCCTGCCTAACCCTGGCCCGTTGACCCGGAGATCTACCCCTTTGACTTTCGCCGGACGGACTTTGACCGATGGACTTCTGCCCCTGGTTCCCATCGGCCAGCCCGTGGGAACACTTCAGAACAAGGTCTGGGACAAACCGACCACCAGATTCCCTCCGTGTGGGCCCGACGCGGCTGTTTCCCCCCTCCAAGTGCCGACGGCAGCGCGGTCCGTGAAGGGGGTCACACTCCGGAGCCGCGTGCGGGGTGTTTGCACCTGCCACCACACTTCCAGACATGTATGAGGGCCCAGCGCAAGATTTGGTGTCATAGCTACCCCCCGAAGGCCCCCGGCCACACTAGTAGACATGCGAAGAACAATCCGCACAGAGGGAATTTTTCAGATACTTGTTCATCTCAAAAAAACTTGAAAAAATACCACACATCCTGTATCACATGTGCCAGCACCGTGTAAAAAATTCATGATTTTATCACCCTCCGGGTGTTCAGGAATATTCAAGCAGCACCGAAACCTGCAGGACGTCACTTCGGTGCCATCGCCGTCTGTGAGGGGGCCCACACTACGGAGACGCGTATTGACTCTTCAGACATGCCACCTCAGTTTAAGACATGTATGAGGCCCCAGCGCGATGATCTGGTGGCATTGCTACCCCCCAAGGCCCCCGGCCTGCCTAACCCTGGCCCGTTGACCCGGAGATCTACCCCTTTGACTTTCGCCGGACGGCCTTTGACCGATGGACTTCTGCCCCTGGTTCCCATCGGCCAGACCTTGGGAACACTTCAGAACAAGGTCTGGGACAAACCGACCACCAGATTCCCTCCGTGTGGGCCCGACGCGGCTGTTTCCCCCCTCCAAGTGCCGGCGGCAGCGCGGTCCGTGAAGGGGGTCACACTCCGGAGCCGCGTGCGGGGTGTTTGCACCTCCCACCACACTTCCAGACATGTATCAGGGCCCAGCGCAAGATTTGGTGGCATAGCTACCCCCCGAAGGCCCCCGGCCACACTAGTAGACATGCGAAGAACATTCCGCACAGAGGGAATTTTTCAGATACTTCTTCATCTAAAAAAAACTTGAAAAAATACCACACATCCTGTATCACATGTGCCAGCACCGAGTAAAAAATTCATGATTTTATCACCCTCCGGGTGTTCAGGAATATTCAAGCAGCACCGAAACCTGCAGGACGTCACTTCGGTGCCATCGCCGAAAGTGAGGGGGCCCACACTACGGAGACACGTATTGTCTCTTCAGACATGCCACCACACCTTAAGACATGTATGAGGCCCCGACGCGATGATCTGGTGGCATTGCTACCCCCCAAGGCCCCCGGCCTGCCTAACCCTGGCCCCGTTGACCCGGAGATCTACCCCTTTGACTTTCGCCGGACGGCCTTTGACCGATGGACTTCTGCACCTGGTTCCCATCGGCCAGCCCGTGGGAACACTTCAGAACAAGGCCTGGGACAAACCGACCACCAGATTCCCTCCGTGTGGGCCCGACGCGGCTGTTTCCCCCCTCCAAGTGCCGGCGGCAGCGCGGTCCGTGAAGGGGGTCACACTCCGGAGCCGCGTGCGGGGTGTTTGCACCTGCCACCACACTTCCAGGCATGTATGAGTGCCCAGCGCAAGATTTGGTGGCGTAGCTACCCCCCGAAGGCCCCCGGCCACACTAGTAGACATGCGAAGAACAATCCGCACAGAGGGAATTTTTCAGATACTTCTTCATCTCAAAAAAACTTGAAAAAATACCACACATCCTGTATCACATGTGCCAGCACCATGTAAAAAATTCATGATTTTATCACCCTCCGGGTGTTCAGGAATATTCAAGCAGCACCGAAACTTGCATGACGTCACTTCGGTGCCATCGCCGTCCGTGAAGTGGGCCACATTACGGAGACGCGTATTGACTCTTCAGACATGCCACCACACTTTAAGACATGTATGAGGCCCCGGCGCGATGATCTGGTGGCATTGCTACCCCCCAAGGCCCCCGGCCTGCCTAACCCTGGCCCCGTTGACCCGGATATCTACCCCTTTGACTTTCGCCGGACGGCCTTTGATCGATGGACTTCTGCACGTGGTTCCCATCGGCCAGCCCGTGGGAACACTTCAGAACAAGGCCTGGGACAAACCGACCACCAGATTCCCTCCGTGTGGGCCCGACACGGCTGTTTCCCCCCTCCAAGTGCCGGCGGCAGCGCGGTCCGTGAAGGGGGTCACACTCCGGAGCCGCGTGCGGGGTGTTTGCACCTGCCACCACACTTCCAGACATGTATGAGGGCCCAGCGCAAGATTTGGTGGCATAGCTACCCCCCGAAGGCCCCCGGCCACACTAGTAGACATGCGAAGAACAATCCGCACAGAGGGAATTTTACAGATACTTCTTCATCTAAAAAAAACTTGACAAAATACCACACATCCTGTATCACATGTGCCAGCACCGTGTAAAAAATTCATGATTTTATCACCCTCCGGGTGTTCAGGAATATTCAAGCAGCACCGAAACCTGCAGGACGTCACTTCGGTGCCATCGCCGTCCGTGAGGGGGCCCACACTACGGAGACACGTATTGACTCTTCAGACATGCCACCACACCTTAAGACATGTATGAGGCCCCGGCGCGATGATCTGGTGGCATTGCTACCCCCGAAGGCCCCCGGCCTGCCTAACCCTGGCCCGTTGACCCGGAGATCTACCCCTTTGACTTTCGCCGGACGGACTTTGACCGATGGACTTCTGCCCCTGGTTCCCATCGGCCAGCCCGTGGGAACACTTCAGAACAAGGTCTGGGACAAACCGACCACCAGATTCCCTCCGTGTGGGCCCGACGCGGCTGTTTCCCCCCTCCAAGTGCCGACGGCAGCGCGGTCCGTGAAGGGGGTCACACTCCGGAGCCGCGTGCGGGGTGTTTGCACCTGCCACCACACTTCCAGACATGTATGAGGGCCCAGCGCAAGATTTGGTGTCATAGCTACCCCCCGAAGGCCCCCGGCCACACTAGTAGACATGCGAAGAACAATCCGCACAGAGGGAATTTTTCAGATACTTGTTCATCTCAAAAAAACTTGAAAAAATACCACACATCCTGTATCACATGTGCCAGCACCGTGTAAAAAATTCATGATTTTATCACCCTCCGGGTGTTCAGGAATATTCAAGCAGCACCGAAACCTGCAGGACGTCACTTCGGTGCCATCGCCGTCTGTGAGGGGGCCCACACTACGGAGACGCGTATTGACTCTTCAGACATGCCACCTCACTTTAAGACATGTATGAGGCCCCAGCGCGATGATCTGGTGGCATTGCTACCCCCCAAGGCCCCCGGCCTGCCTAACCCTGGCCCGTTGACCCGGAGATCTACCCCTTTGACTTTTGCCGGACGGCCTTTGACCGATGGACTTCTGCCCCTGGTTCCCATCGGCCAGACCTTGGGAACACTTCAGAACAAGGTCTGGGACAAACCGACCACCAGATTCCCTCCGTGTGGGCCCGACGCGGCTGTTTCCCCCCTCCAAGTGCCGGCGGCAGCGCGGTCCGTGAAGGGGGTCAAACTCCGGAGCCGCGTGCGGGGTGTTTGCACCTCCCACCACACTTCCAGACATGTATCAGGGCCCAGCGCAAGATTTGGTGGCATAGCTACCCCCCGAAGGCCCCCGGCCACACTAGTAGACATGCGAAGAACATTCCGCACAGAGGGAATTTTTCAGATACTTCTTCATCTAAAAAAAACTTGAAAAAATACCACACATCCTGTATCACATGTGCCAGCACCGTGTAAAAAATTCATGATTTTATCACCCTCCGGGTGTTCAGGAATATTCAAGCAGCACCGAAACCTGCATGACGTCACTTCGGTGCCATCGCCGTCCGTGAGGTGGGCCACATTACGGAGACGCGTATTGACTCTTCAGACATGCCACCACACTTTAAGACATGTATGAGGCCCCGGCGCGATGATCTGGTGGCATTGCTACCCCCCAAGGCCCCCGGCCTGCCTAACCCTGGCCCCGTTGACCCGGAGATCTACCCCTTTGACTTTCGCCGGACGGCCTTTGATCGATGGACTTCTGCACGTGGTTCCCATCGGCCAGCCCATGGGAACACTTCAGAACAAGGCCTGGGACAAACCGACCACCAGATTCCCTCCGTGTGGGCCCGACGCGGCTGTTTCCCCCCTCCAAGTGCCGGCGGCAGCGCGGTCCGTGAAGGGGGTCACACTCCGGAGCCGCGTGCGGGGTGTTTGCACCTGCCACCACACTTCCAGACATGTATGAGGGCCCAGCGCAAGATTTGGTGGCATAGCTACCCCCCGAAGGCCCCCGGCCACACTAGTAGACATGCGAAGAACAATCCGCACAGAGGGAATTTTTCAGATACTTCTTCATCTCAAAAAAACTTGAAAAAATACCACACATCCTGTATCACATGTGCCAGCACCGTGTAAAAAATTCATGATTTTATCACCCTCCGGATGTTCAGGAATATTCAAGCAGCACCGAAACCTGCAGGACGTCACTTCGGTGCCATCGCCGTCCGTGAGGGGGCCCACACTACGGAGACACGTATTGACTCTTCAGACATGCCACCACACCTTAAGACATGTATGAGGCCCCGGCGCGATGATCTGGTGGCATTGCTACCCCCCAAGGCCCCCGGCCTGCCTAACCCTGGCCCGTTGACCCGGAGATCTACCCCTTTGACTTTCGCCGGACGGCCTTTGACCGATGGACTTCTGCACCTGGTTCCCATCGGCTAGCCCGTGGGAACACTTCAGAACTAGGCCTGGGACAAACCGACCACCAGATTCCCTCCGTGTGGGCCCGACGCGGCTGTTTCCCCCCTCCAAGTGCCGGCGGCAGCGCGGTCCGTGAAGGGGGTCACACTCCGGAGCCGCGTGCGGGGTGTTTGCACCTGCCACCACACTTCCAGACATGTATGAGGGCCCAGCGCAAGATTTGGTGGCGTAGCTACCCCCCGAAGGCCCCCGGCCACACTAGTAGACATGCGAAGAACAATCCGCACAGAGGGAATTTTTCAGATACTTCTTCATCTCAAAAAAACTTGAAGAAATACCACACATCCTGTATCACATGTGCCAGCACCGTGTAAAAAATTCATTATTTTATCACCCTCCGGGTGTTCAGGAATATTCAAGCAGCACCGAAACCTGCATGACGTCACTTCGGTGCCATCGCCGTCCGTGAGGTGGGCCACATTACGGAGACGCGTATTGACTCTTCAGACATGCCACCACACTTTAAGACATGTATGAGGCCCCGGCGCGATGATCTGGTGGCATTGCTACCCCCCAAGGCCCCCGGCCTGCCTAACCCTGGCCCCGTTGACCCGGAGATCTACCCCTTTGACTTTCGCCGGACGGCCTTTGATCGATGGACTTCTGCACGTGGTTCCCATCGGCCAGCCCGTGGGAACACTTCAGAACAAGGCCTGGGAGAAACCGACCACCAGATTCCCTCCGTGTGGGCCCGACGCGGCTGTTTCCCCCCTCCAAGTGCCGGCGGCAGCGCGGTCCGTGAAGGGGGTCACACTCCGGAGCCGCGTGCGGGGTGTTTGCACCTGCCACCACACTTCCAGACATGTATGAGGGCCCAGCGCAAGATTTGGTGGCATAGCTACCCCCCGAAGGCCCCCGGCCACACTAGTAGACATGCGAAGAACAATCCGCACAGAGGGAATTTTTCAGATACTTCTTCATCTAACAAAAACTTGAAAAAATACCACACATCCTGTATCACATGTGCCAGCACCGTGTAAAAAATTCATGATTTTATCACCCTCCGGGTGTTCAGGAATATTCAAGCAGCACCGAAACCTGCAGGACGTCACTTCGGTGCCATCGCCGTCCGTGAGGGGGCCCACACTACAGAGACACGTATTGACTCTTCAGACATGCCACCACACCTTAAGACATGTATGAGGCCCCGGCGCGATGATCTGGTGGCATTGCTACCCCCCAAGGCCCCCGGCCTGCCTAACCCTGGCCCGTTGACCCGGAGATCTACCCCTTTGACTTTCGCCGGACGGCCTTTGACCGATGGACTTCTGCCCCATGTTCCCATCGGCCAGCCCATGGGAACACTTCAGAACAAGGTCTGGGACAAACCGACCACCAGATTCCCTCCGAGTGGGCCCGACGCGGCTGTTTCCCCCCTCCAAGTGCCGGCGGCAGCGCGGTCCGTGAAGGGGGTCACACTCCGGAGCCGCGTGCGGGGTGTTTGCACCTGCCACCACACTTCCAGACATATATGAGGGCCCAACGCAAGATTTGGTGGCATAGCTACCCCCCGAAGGCCCCCGGCCACACTAGTAGACATGCGAAGAACAATCCGCACAGAGGGAATTTTTCAGATACTTCTTCATCTCAAAAAAACTTGAAAAAATACCACACATCCTGTATCACATGTGCCAGCACCGTGTAAAAAATTCATGATTTTATCACCCTCCGGGTGTTCAGGAATATTCAAGCAGCACCGAAACATGTAGGACGTCACTTCGGTGCCATCGCCATCTGTGAGGGGGCCCACACTACGGAGACGCGTATTGACTCTTCGGACATGCCACCTCACCTTAAGACATGTATGAGGCCCCGGCGCGATGATCTGGTGGCATTGCTACCCCCCAAGGCCACCGGCCTGCCTAACCCTGGCCCGTTGACCCGGAGATCTACCCCTTTGACTTTCGCCGGACGGCCTTTGACCGATGGACTTCTGCCCCTGGTTCCCATCGGCCAGACCTTGGGAACACTTCAGAACAAGGTCTGGGACAAACCGACCACCAGATTCCCTCCGTGTGGGCCCGACGCGGCTGTTTCCCCCCTCCAAGTGCCGGCGGCAGCGCGGTCCGTGAAGGGGGTCACACTCCGGAGCCGCGTGCAGGGTGTTTGCACCTCCCACCACACTTCCAGACATGTATGAGGGCCCAGCGCAAGATTTGGTGGCATAGCTACCCCCCGAAGGCCCCCGGCCACACTAGTAGACATGCGAAGAACAATCCGCACAGAGGGAATTTTTCAGATACTTCTTCATCTAAAAAAAACTTGAAAAAATACCACACATCCTGTATCACATGTGCCAGCACCGTGTAAAAAATTCATGATTTTATCACACTCCGGGTGTTCAGGAATATTCAAGCAGCACCGAAACCTGCATGACGTCACTTCGGTGCCATCGCCATCCGTGAGGTGGGCCACATTACGGAGACGCGTATTGACTCTTCAGACATGCCACCACACTTTAAGACATGTATGAGGCCCCGGCGCGATGATCTGGTGGCATTGCTACCCCCCAAGGCCCCCGGCCTGCCTAACCCTGGCCCGTTGACCCGGAGATCTACCCCTTTGACTTTCGCCGGACGGCCTTTGACCGATGGACTTCTGCCCCTGGTTCCCATCGGCCGGCCCGTGGGAACACTTCAGAACAAGGTCTGGGACAAACCGACCACCAGATTCCCTCCGTGTGGGCCCGACGCGGCTGTTTCCCCCCTCCAAGTGCCGGCGGCAGCGCGGTCCGTGAAGGGGGTCACACTCCGGAGCCTCGTGCGGGGTGTTTGCACCTCCCACCACACTTCCAGACATGTATGAGGGCCCAGCGCAAGATTTGGTGGCATTGCTACCCCCCGAAGGCCCCCGGCCACACTAGTAGACATGCGAAGAACAATAAGCACAGAGGGAATTTTTCAGATACTTCTTCATCTAAAAAAAACTTGAAAAAATACCACACATCCTGTATCACATGTGCCAGCACCGAGTAAAAAATTCATGATTTTATCACCCTCCGGGTGTTCAGGAATATTCAAGCAGCACCGAAACCTGCAGGACGTCACTTCGGTGCCATCGCCGAAAGTGAGGGGGCCCACACTACGGAGACACGTATTGACTCTTCAGACATGCCACCACACCTTAAGACATGTATGAGGCCCCGACGCGATGATCTGGTGGCATTGCTACCCCCCAAGGCCCCCGGCCTGCCTAACCCTGGCCCCGTTGACCCGGAGATCTACCCCTTTGACTTTCGCCGGACGGCCTTTGACCGATGGACTTCTGCACCTGGTTCCCATCGGCCAGCCCGTGGGAACACTTCAGAACAAGGCCTGGGACAAACCGACCACCAGATTCCCTCCGTGTGGGCCCGACGCGGCTGTTTCCCCCCTCCAAGTGCCGGCGGCAGCGCGGTCCGTGAAGGGGGTCACACTCCGGAGCCGCGTGCGGGGTGTTTGCACCTGCCACCACACTTCCAGGCATGTATGAGTGCCCAGCGCAAGATTTGGTGGCGTAGCTACCCCCCGAAGGCCCCCGGCCACACTAGTAGACATGCGAAGAACAATCCGCACAGAGGGAATTTTTCAGATACTTCTTCATCTCAAAAAAACTTGAAAAAATACCACACATCCTGTATCACATGTGCCAGCACCATGTAAAAAATTCATGATTTTATCACCCTCCGGGTGTTCAGGAATATTCAAGCAGCACCGAAACTTGCATGACGTCACTTCGGTGCCATCGCCGTCCGTGAAGTGGGCCACATTACGGAGACGCGTATTGACTCTTCAGACATGCCACCACACTTTAAGACATGTATGAGGCCCCGGCGCGATGATCTGGTGGCATTGCTACCCCCCAAGGCCCCCGGCCTGCCTAACCCTGGCCCCGTTGACCCGGATATCTACCCCTTTGACTTTCGCCGGACGGCCTTTGATCGATGGACTTCTGCACGTGGTTCCCATCGGCCAGCCCGTGGGAACACTTCAGAACAAGGCCTGGGACAAACCGACCACCAGATTCCCTCCGTGTGGGCCCGACACGGCTGTTTCCCCCCTCCAAGTGCCGGCGGCAGCGCGGTCCGTGAAGGGGGTCACACTCCGGAGCCGCGTGCGGGGTGTTTGCACCTGCCACCACACTTCCAGACATGTATGAGGGCCCAGCGCAAGATTTGGTGGCATAGCTACCCCCCGAAGGCCCCCGGCCACACTAGTAGACATGCGAAGAACAATCCGCACAGAGGGAATTTTACAGATACTTCTTCATCTAAAAAAAACTTGAAAAAATACCACACATCCTGTATCACATGTGCCAGCACCGTGTAAAAAATTCATGATTTTATCACCCTCCGGGTGTTCAGGAATATTCAAGCAGCACCGAAACCTGCAGGACGTCACTTCGGTGCCATCGCCGTCCGTGAGGGGGCCCACACTACGGAGACACGTATTGACTCTTCAGACATGCCACCACACCTTAAGACATGTATGAGGCCCCGGCGCGATGATCTGGTGGCATTGCTACCCCCGAAGGCCCCCGGCCTGCCTAACCCTGGCCCGTTGACCCGGAGATCTACCCCTTTGACTTTCGCCGGACGGACTTTGACCGATGGACTTCTGCCCCTGGTTCCCATCGGCCAGCCCGTGGGAACACTTCAGAACAAGGTCTGGGACAAACCGACCACCAGATTCCCTCCGTGTGGGCCCGACGCGGCTGTTTCCCCCCTCCAAGTGCCGACGGCAGCGCGGTCCGTGAAGGGGGTCACACTCCGGAGCCGCGTGCGGGG
Organism: Elymus sibiricus; assembly: GCA_039707655.1. Taxonomy (NCBI): domain Eukaryota; kingdom Viridiplantae; phylum Streptophyta; class Magnoliopsida; order Poales; family Poaceae; genus Elymus; species Elymus sibiricus. The sequence goes on along the minus strand of CM077672.1, from coordinate 437,627,644 downwards.
TGTTTGCACCTGCCACCACACTTCCAGACATGTATGAGGGCCCAGCGCAAGATTTGGTGTCATAGCTACCCCCCGAAGGCCCCCGGCCACACTAGTAGACATGCGAAGAACAATCCGCACAGAGGGAATTTTTCAGATACTTGTTCATCTCAAAAAAACTTGAAAAAATACCACACATCCTGTATCACATGTGCCAGCACCGTGTAAAAAATTCATGATTTTATCACCCTCCGGGTGTTCAGGAATATTCAAGCAGCACCGAAACCTGCAGGACGTCACTTCGGTGCCATCGCCGTCTGTGAGGGGGCCCACACTACGGAGACGCGTATTGACTCTTCAGACATGCCACCTCAGTTTAAGACATGTATGAGGCCCCAGCGCGATGATCTGGTGGCATTGCTACCCCCCAAGGCCCCCGGCCTGCCTAACCCTGGCCCGTTGACCCGGAGATCTACCCCTTTGACTTTCGCCGGACGGCCTTTGACCGATGGACTTCTGCCCCTGGTTCCCATCGGCCAGACCTTGGGAACACTTCAGAACAAGGTCTGGGACAAACCGACCACCAGATTCCCTCCGTGTGGGCCCGACGCGGCTGTTTCCCCCCTCCAAGTGCCGGCGGCAGCGCGGTCCGTGAAGGGGGTCACACTCCGGAGCCGCGTGCGGGGTGTTTGCACCTCCCACCACACTTCCAGACATGTATCAGGGCCCAGCGCAAGATTTGGTGGCATAGCTACCCCCCGAAGGCCCCCGGCCACACTAGTAGACATGCGAAGAACATTCCGCACAGAGGGAATTTTTCAGATACTTCTTCATCTAAAAAAAACTTGAAAAAATACCACACATCCTGTATCACATGTGCCAGCACCGTGTAAAAAATTCATGATTTTATCACCCTCCGGGTGTTCAGGAATATTCAAGCAGCACCGAAACCTGCATGACGTCACTTCGGTGCCATCGCCGTCCGTGAGGTGGGCCACATTACGGAGACGCGTATTGACTCTTCAGACATGCCACCACACTTTAAGACATGTATGAGGCCCCGGCGCGATGATCTGGTGGCATTGCTACCCCCCAAGGCCCCCGGCCTGCCTAACCCTGGCCCCGTTGACCCGGAGATCTACCCCTTTGACTTTCGCCGGACGGCCTTTGATCGATGGACTTATGCACGTGGTTCCCATCGGCCAGCCCATGGGAACACTTCAGAACAAGGCCTGGGACAAACCGACCACCAGATTCCCTCCGTGTGGGCCCGACGCGGCTGTTTCCCCCCTCCAAGTGCCGGCGGCAGCGCGGTCCGTGAAGGGGGTCACACTCCGGAGCCGCGTGCGGGGTGTTTGCACCTGCCACCACACTTCCAGACATGTATGAGGGCCCAGCGCAAGATTTGGTGGCATAGCTACCCCCCGAAGGCCCCCGGCCACACTAGTAGACATGCGAAGAACAATCCGCACAGAGGGAATTTTTCAGATACTTCTTCATCTCAAAAAAACTTGAAAAAATACCACACATCCTGTATCACATGTGCCAGCACCGTGTAAAAAATTCATGATTTTATCACCCTCCGGGTGTTCAGGAATATTCAAGCAGCACCGAAACCTGCAGGACGTCACTTCGGTGCCATCGCCGTCCGTGAGGGGGCCCACACTACGGAGACACGTATTGACTCTTCAGACATGCCACCACACCTTAAGACATGTATGAGGCCCCGGCGCGATGATCTGGTGGCATTGCTACCCCCCAAGGCCCCCGGCCTGCCTAACCCTGGCCCGTTGACCCGGAGATCTACCCCTTTGACTTTCGCCGGACGGCCTTTGACCGATGGACTTCTGCACCTGGTTCCCATCGGCTAGCCCGTGGGAACACTTCAGAACTAGGCCTGGGACAAACCGACCACCAGATTCCCTCCGTGTGGGCCCGACGCGGCTGTTTCCCCCCTCCAAGTGCCGGCGGCAGCGCGGTCCGTGAAGGGGGTCACACTCCGGAGCCGCGTGCGGGGTGTTTGCACCTGCCACCACACTTCCAGACATGTATGAGGGCCCAGCGCAAGATTTGGTGGCGTAGCTACCCCCCGAAGGCCCCCGGCCACACTAGTAGACATGCGAAGAACAATCCGCACAGAGGGAATTTTTCAGATACTTCTTCATCTCAAAAAAACTTGAAGAAATACCACACATCCTGTATCACATGTGCCAGCACCGTGTAAAAAATTCATTATTTTATCACCCTCCGGGTGTTCAGGAATATTCAAGTAGCACCGAAACCTGCATGACGTCACTTCGGTGCCATCGCCGTCCGTGAGGTGGGCCACATTACGGAGACGCGTATTGACTCTTCAGACATGCCACCACACTTTAAGACATGTATGAGGCCCCGGCGCGATGATCTGGTGGCATTGCTACCCCCCAAGGCCCCCGGCCTGCCTAACCCTGGCCCCGTTGACCCGGAGATCTACCCCTTTGACTTTCGCCGGACGGCCTTTGATCGATGGACTTCTGCACGTGGTTCCCATCGGCCAGCCCGTGGGAACACTTCAGAACAAGGCCTGGGACAAACCGACCACCAGATTCCCTCCGTGTGGGCCCGACGCGGCTGTTTCCCCCCTCCAAGTGCCGGCGGCAGCGCGGACCGTGAAGGGGGTCACACTCCGGAGCCGCGTGCGGGGTGTTTGCACCTGCCACCACACTTCCAGACATGTATGAGGGCCCAGCGCAAGATTTGGTGGCATAGCTACCCCCCGAAGGCCCCCGGCCACACTAGTAGACATGCGAAGAACAATCCGCACAGAGGGAATTTTTCAGATACTTCTTCATCTAACAAAAACTTGAAAAAATACCACACATCCTGTATCACATGTGCCAGCACCGTGTAAAAAATTCATGATTTTATCACCCTCCGGGTGTTCAGGAATATTCAAGCAGCACCGAAACCTGCAGGACGTCACTTCGGTGCCATCGCCGTCCGTGAGGGGGCCCACACTACAGAGACACGTATTGACTCTTCAGACATGCCACCACACCTTAAGACATGTATGAGGCCCCGGCGCGATGATCTGGTGGCATTGCTACCCCCCAAGGCCCCCGGCCTGCCTAACCCTGGCCCGTTGACCCGGAGATCTACCCCTTTGACTTTCGCCGGACGGCCTTTGACCGATGGACTTCTGCCCCTGGTTCCCATCGGCCAGCCCATGGGAACACTTCAGAACAAGGTCTGGGACAAACCGACCAACAGATTCCCTCCGTGTGGGCCCGACGCGGCTGTTTCCCCCCTCCAAGTGCCGGCGGCAGCGCGGTCCGTGAAGGGGGTCACACTCCGGAGCCGCGTGCGGGGTGTTTGCACCTGCCACCACACTTCCAGACATATATGAGGGCCCAACGCAAGATTTGGTGGCATAGCTACCCCCCGAAGGCCCCCGGCCACACTAGTAGACATGCGAAGAACAATCCGCACAGAGGGAATTTTTCAGATACTTCTTCATCTCAAAAAAACTTGAAAAAATACCACATATCCTGTATCACATGTGCCAGCACCGTGTAAAAAATTCATGATTTTATCACCCTCTGGGTGTTCAGGAATATTCAAGCAGCACCGAAACATGTAGGACGTCACTTCGGTGCCATCGCCATCTGTGAGGGGGCCCACACTACGGAGACGCGTATTGACTCTTCGGACATGCCACCTCACCTTAAGACATGTATGAGGCCCCGGCGCGATGATCTGGTGGCATTGCTACCCCCCAAGGCCACCGGCCTGCCTAACCCTGGCCCGTTGACCCGGAGATCTACCCCTTTGACTTTCGCCGGACGGCCTTTGACCGATGGACTTCTGCCCCTGGTTCCCATCGGCCAGACCTTGGGAACACTTCAGAACAAGGTCTGGGTCAAACCGACCACCAGATTCCCTCCGTGTGGGCCCGACGCGGCTGTTTCCCCCCTCCAAGTGCCGGCGGCAGCGCGGTCCGTGAAGGGGGTCACACTCCGGAGCCGCGTGCGGGGTGTTTGCACCTCCCACCACACTTCCAGACATGTATGAGGGCCCAGCGCAAGATTTGGTGGCATAGCTACCCCCCGAAGGCCCCCGGCCACACTAGTAGACATGCGAAGAACAATCCGCACAGAGGGAATTTTTCAGATACTTCTTCATCTAAAAAAAACTTGAAAAAATACCACACATCCTGTATCACATGTGCCAGCACCGTGTAAAAAATTCATGATTTTATCACACTCCGGGTGTTCAGGAATATTCAAGCAGCACCGAAACCTGCATGACGTCACTTCGGTGCCATCGCCATCCGTGAGGTGGGCCACATTACGGAGACGCGTATTGACTCTTCAGACATGCCACCACACTTTAAGACATGTATGAGGCCCCGGCGCGATGATCTGGTGGCATTGCTACCCCCCAAGGCCCCCGGCCTGCCTAACCCTGGCCCGTTGACCCGGAGATCTACCCCTTTGACTTTCGCCGGACGGCCTTTGACCGATGGACTTCTGCCCCTGGTTCCCATCGGCCGGCCCGTGGGAACACTTCAGAACAAGGTCTGGGACAAACCGACCACCAGATTCCCTCCGTGTGGGCCCGACGCGGCTGTTTCCCCCCTCCAAGTGCCGGCGGCAGCGCGGTCCGTGAAGGGGGTCACACTCCGGAGCCTCGTGCGGGGTGTTTGCACCTCCCACCACACTTCCAGACATGTATGAGGGCCCAGCGCAAGATTTGGTGGCATTGCTACCCCCCGAAGGCCCCCGGCCACACTAGTAGACATGCGAAGAACAATAAGCACAGAGGGAATTTTTCAGATACTTCTTCATCTAAAAAAAACTTGAAAAAATACCACACATCCTGTATCACATGTGCCAGCACCGAGTAAAAAATTCATGATTTTATCACCCTCCGGGTGTTCAGGAATATTCAAGCAGCACCGAAACCTGCAGGACGTCACTTCGGTGCCATCGCCGAAAGTGAGGGGGCCCACACTACGGAGACACGTATTGACTCTTCAGACATGCCACCACACCTTAAGACATGTATGAGGCCCCGACGCGGTGATCTGGTGGCATTGCTACCCCCCAAGGCCCCCGGCCTGCCTAACCCTGGCCCCGTTGACCCGGAGATCTACCCCTTTGACTTTCGCCGGACGGCCTTTGACCGATGGACTTCTGCACCTGGTTCCCATCGGCCAGCCCGTGGGAACACTTCAGAACAAGGCCTGGGACAAACCGACCACCAGATTCCCTCCGTGTGGGCCCGACGCGGCTGTTTCCCCCCTCCAAGTGCCGGCGGCAGCGCGGTCCGTGAAGGGGGTCACACTCCGGAGCCGCGTGCGGGGTGTTTGCACCTGCCACCACACTTCCAGGCATGTATGAGTGCCCAGCGCAAGATTTGGTGGCGTAGCTACCCCCCGAAGGCCCCCGGCCACACTAGTAGACATGCGAAGAACAATCCGCACAGAGGGAAATTTTCAGATACTTCTTCATCTCAAAAAAACTTGAAAAAATACCACACATCCTGTATCACATGTGCCAGCACCATGTAAAAAATTCATGATTTTATCACCCTCCGGGTGTTCAGGAATATTCAAGCAGCACCGAAACTTGCATGACGTCACTTCGGTGCCATCGCCGTCCGTGAAGTGGGCCACATTACGGAGACGCGTATTGACTCTTCAGACATGCCACCACACTTTAAGACATGTATGAGGCCCCGGCGCGATGATCTGGTGGCATTGCTACCCCCCAAGGCCCCCGGCCTGCCTAACCCTGGCCCCGTTGACCCGGATATCTACCCCTTTGACTTTCGCCGGACGGCCTTTGATCGATGGACTTCTGCACGTGGTTCCCATCGGCCAGCCCGTGGGAACACTTCAGAACAAGGCCTGGGACAAACCGACCACCAGATTCCCTCCGTGTGGGCCCGACACGGCTGTTTCCCCCCTCCAAGTGCCGGCGGCAGCGCGGTCCGTGAAGGGGGTCACACTCCGGAGCCGCGTGCGGGGTGTTTGCACCTGCCACCACACTTCCAGACATGTATGAGGGCCCAGCGCAAGATTTGGTGGCATAGCTACCCCCCGAAGGCCCCCGGCCACACTAGTAGACATGCGAAGAACAATCCGCACAGAGGGAATTTTACAGATACTTCTTCATCTAAAAAAAACTTGAAAAAATACCACACATCCTGTATCACATGTGCCAGCACCGTGTAAAAAATTCATGATTTTATCACCCTCCGGGTGTTCAGGAATATTCAAGCAGCACCGAAACCTGCAGGACGTCACTTCGGTGCCATCGCCGTCCGTGAGGGGGCCCACACTACGGAGACACGTATTGACTCTTCAGACATGCCACCACACCTTAAGACATGTATGAGGCCCCGGCGCGATGATCTGGTGGCATTGCTACCCCCGAAGGCCCCCGGCCTGCCTAACCCTGGCCCGTTGACCCGGAGATCTACCCCTTTGACTTTCGCCGGACGGACTTTGACCGATGGACTTCTGCCCCTGGTTCCCATCGGCCAGCCCGTGGGAACACTTCAGAACAAGGTCTGGGACAAACCGACCACCAGATTCCCTCCGTGTGGGCCCGACGCGGCTGTTTCCCCCCTCCAAGTGCCGACGGCAGCGCGGTCCGTGAAGGGGGTCACACTCCGGAGCCGCGTGCGGGGTGTTTGCACCTGCCACCACACTTCCAGACATGTATGAGGGCCCAGCGCAAGATTTGGTGTCATAGCTACCCCCCGAAGGCCCCCGGCCACACTAGTAGACATGCGAAGAACAATCCGCACAGAGGGAATTTTTCAGATACTTGTTCATCTCAAAAAAACTTGAAAAAATACCACACATCCTGTATCACATGTGCCAGCACCGTGTAAAAAATTCATGATTTTATCACCCTCCGGGTGTTCAGGAATATTCAAGCAGCACCGAAACCTGCAGGACGTCACTTCGGTGCCATCGCCGTCTGTGAGGGGGCCCACACTACGGAGACGCGTATTGACTCTTCAGACATGCCACCTCAGTTTAAGACATGTATGAGGCCCCAGCGCGATGATCTGGTGGCATTGCTACCCCCCAAGGCCCCCGGCCTGCCTAACCCTGGCCCGTTGACCCGGAGATCTACCCCTTTGACTTTCGCCGGACGGCCTTTGACCGATGGACTTCTGCCCCTGGTTCCCATCGGCCAGACCTTGGGAACACTTCAGAACAAGGTCTGGGACAAACCGACCACCAGATTCCCTCCGTGTGGGCCCGACGCGGCTGTTTCCCCCCTCCAAGTGCCGGCGGCAGCGCGGTCCGTGAAGGGGGTCACACTCCGGAGCCGCGTGCGGGGTGTTTGCACCTCCCACCACACTTCCAGACATGTATCAGGGCCCAGCGCAAGATTTGGTGGCATAGCTACCCCCCGAAGGCCCCCGGCCACACTAGTAGACATGCGAAGAACATTCCGCACAGAGGGAATTTTTCAGATACTTCTTCATCTAAAAAAAACTTGAAAAAATACCACACATCCTGTATCACATGTGCCAGCACCGTGTAAAAAATTCATGATTTTATCACCCTCCGGGTGTTCAGGAATATTCAAGCAGCACCGAAACCTGCATGACGTCACTTCGGTGCCATCGCCGTCCGTGAGGTGGGCCACATTACGGAGACGCGTATTGACTCTTCAGACATGCCACCACACTTTAAGACATGTATGAGGCCCCGGCGCGATGATCTGGTGGCATTGCTACCCCCCAAGGCCCCCGGCCTGCCTAACCCTGGCCCCGTTGACCCGGAGATCTACCCCTTTGACTTTCGCCGGACGGCCTTTGATCGATGGACTTCTGCACGTGGTTCCCATCGGCCAGCCCATGGGAACACTTCAGAACAAGGCCTGGGACAAACCGACCACCAGATTCCCTCCGTGTGGGCCCGACGCGGCTGTTTCCCCCCTCCAAGTGCCGGCGGCAGCGCGGTCCGTGAAGGGGGTCACACTCCGGAGCCGCGTGCGGGGTGTTTGCACCTGCCACCACACTTCCAGACATGTATGAGGGCCCAGCGCAAGATTTGGTGGCATAGCTACCCCCCGAAGGCCCCCGGCCACACTAGTAGACATGCGAAGAACAATCCGCACAGAGGGAATTTTTCAGATACTTCTTCATCTCAAAAAAACTTGAAAAAATACCACACATCCTGTATCACATGTGCCAGCACCGTGTAAAAAATTCATGATTTTATCACCCTCCGGGTGTTCAGGAATATTCAAGCAGCACCGAAACCTGCAGGACGTCACTTCGGTGCCATCGCCGTCCGTGAGGGGGCCCACACTACGGAGACACGTATTGACTCTTCAGACATGCCACCACACCTTAAGACATGTATGAGGCCCCGGCGCGATGATCTGGTGGCATTGCTACCCCCCAAGGCCCCCGGCCTGCCTAACCCTGGCCCGTTGACCCGGAGATCTACCCCTTTGACTTTCGCCGGACGGCCTTTGACCGATGGACTTCTGCACCTGGTTCCCATCGGCTAGCCCGTGGGAACACTTCAGAACTAGGCCTGGGACAAACCGACCACCAGATTCCCTCCGTGTGGGCCCGACGCGGCTGTTTCCCCCCTCCAAGTGCCGGCGGCAGCGCGGTCCGTGAAGGGGGTCACACTCCGGAGCCGCGTGCGGGGTGTTTGCACCTGCCACCACACTTCCAGACATGTATGAGGGCCCAGCGCAAGATTTGGTGGCGTAGCTACCCCCCGAAGGCCCCCGGCCACACTAGTAGACATGCGAAGAACAATCCGCACAGAGGGAATTTTTCAGATACTTCTTCATCTCAAAAAAACTTGAAGAAATACCACACATCCTGTATCACATGTGCCAGCACCGTGTAAAAAATTCATTATTTTATCACCCTCCGGGTGTTCAGGAATATTCAAGTAGCACCGAAACCTGCATGACGTCACTTCGGTGCCATCGCCGTCCGTGAGGTGGGCCACATTACGGAGACGCGTATTGACTCTTCAGACATGCCACCACACTTTAAGACATGTATGAGGCCCCGGCGCGATGATCTGGTGGCATTGCTACCCCCCAAGGCCCCCGGCCTGCCTAACCCTGGCCCCGTTGACCCGGAGATCTACCCCTTTGACTTTCGCCGGACGGCCTTTGATCGATGGACTTCTGCACGTGGTTCCCATCGGCCAGCCCGTGGGAACACTTCAGAACAAGGCCTGGGACAAACCGACCACCAGATTCCCTCCGTGTGGGCCCGACGCGGCTGTTTCCCCCCTCCAAGTGCCGGCGGCAGCGCGGACCGTGAAGGGGGTCACACTCCGGAGCCGCGTGCGGGGTGTTTGCACCTGCCACCACACTTCCAGACATGTATGAGGGCCCAGCGCAAGATTTGGTGGCATAGCTACCCCCCGAAGGCCCCCGGCCACACTAGTAGACATGCGAAGAACAATCCGCACAGAGGGAATTTTTCAGATACTTCTTCATCTAACAAAAACTTGAAAAAATACCACACATCCTGTATCACATGTGCCAGCACCGTGTAAAAAATTCATGATTTTATCACCCTCCGGGTGTTCAGGAATATTCAAGCAGCACCGAAACCTGCAGGACGTCACTTCGGTGCCATCGCCGTCCGTGAGGGGGCCCACACTACAGAGACACGTATTGACTCTTCAGACATGCCACCACACCTTAAGACATGTATGAGGCCCCGGCGCGATGATCTGGTGGCATTGCTACCCCCCAAGGCCCCCGGCCTGCCTAACCCTGGCCCGTTGACCCGGAGATCTACCCCTTTGACTTTCGCCGGACGGCCTTTGACCGATGGACTTCTGCCCCTGGTTCCCATCGGCCAGCCCATGGGAACACTTCAGAACAAGGTCTGGGACAAACCGACCAACAGATTCCCTCCGTGTGGGCCCGACGCGGCTGTTTCCCCCCTCCAAGTGCCGGCGGCAGCGCGGTCCGTGAAGGGGGTCACACTCCGGAGCCGCGTGCGGGGTGTTTGCACCTGCCACCACACTTCCAGACATATATGAGGGCCCAACGCAAGATTTGGTGGCATAGCTACCCCCCGAAGGCCCCCGGCCACACTAGTAGACATGCGAAGAACAATCCGCACAGAGGGAATTTTTCAGATACTTCTTCATCTCAAAAAAACTTGAAAAAATACCACATATCCTGTATCACATGTGCCAGCACCGTGTAAAAAATTCATGATTTTATCACCCTCTGGGTGTTCAGGAATATTCAAGCAGCACCGAAACATGTAGGACGTCACTTCGGTGCCATCGCCATCTGTGAGGGGGCCCACACTACGGAGACGCGTATTGACTCTTCGGACATGCCACCTCACCTTAAGACATGTATGAGGCCCCGGCGCGATGATCTGGTGGCATTGCTACCCCCCAAGGCCACCGGCCTGCCTAACCCTGGCCCGTTGACCCGGAGATCTACCCCTTTGACTTTCGCCGGACGGCCTTTGACCGATGGACTTCTGCCCCTGGTTCCCATCGGCCAGACCTTGGGAACACTTCAGAACAAGGTCTGGGTCAAACCGACCACCAGATTCCCTCCGTGTGGGCCCGACGCGGCTGTTTCCCCCCTCCAAGTGCCGGCGGCAGCGCGGTCCGTGAAGGGGGTCACACTCCGGAGCCGCGTGCGGGGTGTTTGCACCTCCCACCACACTTCCAGACATGTATGAGGGCCCAGCGCAAGATTTGGTGGCATAGCTACCCCCCGAAGGCCCCCGGCCACACTAGTAGACATGCGAAGAACAATCCGCACAGAGGGAATTTTTCAGATACTTCTTCATCTAAAAAAAACTTGAAAAAATACCACACATCCTGTATCACATGTGCCAGCACCGTGTAAAAAATTCATGATTTTATCACACTCCGGGTGTTCAGGAATATTCAAGCAGCACCGAAACCTGCATGACGTCACTTCGGTGCCATCGCCATCCGTGAGGTGGGCCACATTACGGAGACGCGTATTGACTCTTCAGACATGCCACCACACTTTAAGACATGTATGAGGCCCCGGCGCGATGATCTGGTGGCATTGCTACCCCCCAAGGCCCCCGGCCTGCCTAACCCTGGCCCGTTGACCCGGAGATCTACCCCTTTGACTTTCGCCGGACGGCCTTTGACCGATGGACTTCTGCCCCTGGTTCCCATCGGCCGGCCCGTGGGAACACTTCAGAACAAGGTCTGGGACAAACCGACCACCAGATTCCCTCCGTGTGGGCCCGACGCGGCTGTTTCCCCCCTCCAAGTGCCGGCGGCAGCGCGGTCCGTGAAGGGGGTCACACTCCGGAGCCTCGTGCGGGGTGTTTGCACCTCCCACCACACTTCCAGACATGTATGAGGGCCCAGCGCAAGATTTGGTGGCATAGCTACCCCCCGAAGGCCCCCGGCCACACTAGTAGACATGCGAAGAACAATAAGCACAGAGGGAATTTTTCAGATACTTCTTCATCTAAAAAAAACTTGAAAAAATACCACACATCCTGTATCACATGTGCCAGCACCGAGTAAAAAATTCATGATTTTATCACCCTCCGGGTGTTCAGGAATATTCAAGCAGCACCGAAACCTGCAGGACGTCACTTCGGTGCCATCGCCGAAAGTGAGGGGGCCCACACTACGGAGACACGTATTGACTCTTCAGACATGCCACCACACCTTAAGACATGTATGAGGCCCCGACGCGATGATCTGGTGGCATTGCTACCCCCCAAGGCCCCCGGCCTGCCTAACCCTGGCCCCGTTGACCCGGAGATCTACCCCTTTGACTTTCGCCGGACGGCCTTTGACCGATGGACTTCTGCACCTGGTTCCCATCGGCCAGCCCGTGGGAACACTTCAGAACAAGGCCTGGGACAAACCGACCACCAGATTCCCTCCGTGTGGGCCCGACGCGGCTGTTTCCCCCCTCCAAGTGCCGGCGGCAGCGCGGTCCGTGAAGGGGGTCACACTCCGGAGCCGCGTGCGGGGTGTTTGCACCTGCCACCACACTTCCAGACATGTATGAGTGCCCAGCGCAAGATTTGGTGGCGTAGCTACCCCCCGAAGGCCCCCGGCCACACTAGTAGACATGCGAAGAACAATCCGCACAGAGGGAATTTTTCAGATACTTCTTCATCTCAAAAAAACTTGAAAAAATACCACACATCCTGTATCACATGTGCCAGCACCATGTAAAAAATTCATGATTTTATCACCCTCCGGGTGTTCAGGAATATTCAAGCAGCACCGAAACCTGCATGACGTCACTTCGGTGCCATCGCCGTCCGTGAAGTGGGCCACATTACGGAGACGCGTATTGACTCTTCAGACATGCCACCACACTTTAAGACATGTATGAGGCCCCGGCGCGATGATCTGGTGGCATTGCTACCCCCCAAGGCCCCCGGCCTGCCTAACCCTGGCCCCGTTGACCCGGATATCTACCCCTTTGACTTTCGCCGGACGGCCTTTGATCGATGGACTTCTGCACGTGGTTCCCATCGGCCAGCCCATGGGAACACTTCAGAACAAGGCCTGGGACAAACCGACCACCAGATTCCCTCCGTGTGGGCCCGACGCGGCTGTTTCCCCCCTCCAAGTGCCGGCGGCAGCGCGGTCCGTGAAGGGGGTCACACTCCGGAGCCGCGTGCGGGGTGTTTGCACCTGCCACCACACTTCCAGACATGTATGAGGGCCCAACGCAAGATTTGGTGGCATAGCTACCCCCCGAAGGCCCCCGGCCACACTAGTAGACATGCGAAGAACAATCCGCACAGAGGGAATTTTACAGATACTTCTTCATCTAAAAAAAACTTGAAAAAATACCACACATCCTGTATCACATGTGCCAGCACCGTGTAAAAAATTCATGATTTTATCACCCTCCGGGTGTTCAGGAATATTCAAGCAGCACCGAAACCTGCAGGACGTCACTTCGGTGCCATCGCCGTCCGTGAGGGGGCCCACACTACGGAGACACGTATTGACTCTTCAGACATGCCACCACACCTTAAGACATGTATGAGGCCCCGGCGCGATGATCTGGTGGCATTGCTACCCCCGAAGGCCCCCGGCCTGCCTAACCCTGGCCCGTTGACCCGGAGATCTACCCCTTTGACTTTCGCCGGACGGACTTTGACCGATGGACTTCTGCCCCTGGTTCCCATCGGCCAGCCCGTGGGAACACTTCAGAACAAGGTCTGGGACAAACCGACCACCAGATTCCCTCCGTGTGGGCCCGACGCGGCTGTTTCCCCCCTCCAAGTGCCGACGGCAGCGCGGTCCGTGAAGGGGGTCACACTCCGGAGCCGCGTGCGGGGTGTTTGCACCTGCCACCACACTTCCAGACATGTATGAGGGCCCAGCGCAAGATTTGGTGTCATAGCTACCCCCCGAAGGTCCCCGGCCACACTAGTAGACATGCGAAGAACAATCCGCACAGAGGGAATTTTTCAGATACTTGTTCATCTCAAAAAAACTTGAAAAAATACCACACATCCTGTATCACATGTGCCAGCACCGTGTAAAAAATTCATGATTTTATCACCCTCCGGGTGTTCAGGAATATTCAAGCAGCACCGAAACCTGCAGGACGTCACTTCGGTGCCATCGCCGTCTGTGAGGGGGCCCACACTACGGAGACGCGTATTGACTCTTCAGACATGCCACCTCACTTTAAGACATGTATGAGGCCCCAGCGCGATGATCTGGTGGCATTGCTACCCCCCAAGGCCCCCGGCCTGCCTAACCCTGGCCCGTTGACCCGGAGATCTACCCCTTTGACTTTCGCCGGACGGCCTTTGACCGATGGACTTCTGCCCCTGGTTCCCATCGGCCAGACCTTGGGAACACTTCAGAACAAGGTCTGGGACAAACCGACCACCAGATTCCCTCCGTGTGGGCCCGACGCGGCTGTTTCCCCCCTCCAAGTGCCGGCGGCAGCGCGGTCCGTGAAGGGGGTCACACTCCGGAGCCGCGTGCGGGGTGTTTGCACCTCCCACCACACTTCCAGACATGTATCAGGGCCCAACGCAAGATTTGGTGGCATAGCTACCCCCCGAAGGCCCCCGGCCACACTAGTAGACATGCGAAGAACATTCCGCACAGAGGGAATTTTTCAGATACTTCTTCATCTAAAAAAAACTTGAAAAAATACCACACATCCTGTATCACATGTGCCAGCACCGTGTAAAAAATTCATGATTTTATCACCCTCCGGGTGTTCAGGAATATTCAAGCAGCACCGAAACCTGCATGACGTCACTTCGGTGCCATCGCCGTCCGTGAGGTGGGCCACATTACGGAGACGCGTATTGACTCTTCAGACATGCCACCACACTTTAAGACATGTATGAGGCCCCGGCGCGATGATCTGGTGGCATTGCTACCCCCCAAGGCCCCCGGCCTGCCTAACCCTGGCCCCGTTGACCCGGAGATCTACCCCTTTGACTTTCGCCGGACGGCCTTTGATCGATGGACTTCTGCACGTGGTTCCCATCGGCCAGCCCATGGGAACACTTCAGAACAAGGCCTGGGACAAACCGACCACCAGATTCCCTCCGTGTGGGCCCGACGCGGCTGTTTCCCCCCTCCAAGTGCCGGCGGCAGCGCGGTCCGTGAAGGGGGTCACACTCCGGAGCCGCGTGCGGGGTGTTTGCACCTGCCACCACACTTCCAGACATGTATGAGGGCCCAGCGCAAGATTTGGTGGCATAGCTACCCCCCGAAGGCCCCCGGCCACACTAGTAGACATGCGAAGAACAATCCGCACAGAGGGAATTTTTCAGATACTTCTTCATCTCAAAAAAACTTGAAAAAATACCACACATCCTGTATCACATGTGCCAGCACCGTGTAAAAAATTCATGATTTTATCACCCTCCGGGTGTTCAGGAATATTCAAGCAGCACCGAAACCTGCAGGACGTCACTTCGGTGCCATCGCCGTCCGTGAGGGGGCCCACACTACGGAGACACGTATTGACTCTTCAGACATGCCACCACACCTTAAGACATGTATGAGGCCCCGGCGCGATGATCTGGTGGCATTGCTACCCCCCAAGGCCCCCGGCCTGCCTAACCCTGGCCCGTTGACCCGGAGATCTACCCCTTTGACTTTCGCCGGACGGCCTTTGACCGATGGACTTCTGCACCTGGTTCCCATCGGCTAGCCCGTGGGAACACTTCAGAACTAGGCCTGGGACAAACCGACCACCAGATTCCCTCCGTGTGGGCCCGACGCGGCTGTTTCCCCCCTCCAAGTGCCGGCGGCAGCGCGGTCCGTGAAGGGGGTCACACTCCGGAGCCGCGTGCGGGGTGTTTGCACCTGCCACCACACTTCCAGACATGTATGAGGGCCCAGCGCAAGATTTGGTGGCGTAGCTACCCCCCGAAGGCCCCCGGCCACACTAGTAGACATGCGAAGAACAATCCGCACAGAGGGAATTTTTCAGATACTTCTTCATCTCAAAAAAACTTGAAGAAATACCACACATCCTGTATCACATGTGCCAGCACCGTGTAAAAAATTCATTATTTTATCACCCTCCGGGTGTTCAGGAATATTCAAGCAGCACCGAAACCTGCATGACGTCACTTCGGTGCCATCGCCGTCCGTGAGGTGGGCCACATTACGGAGACGCGTATTGACTCTTCAGACATGCCACCACACTTTAAGACATGTATGAGGCCCCGGCGCGATGATCTGGTGGCATTGCTACCCCCCAAGGCCCCCGGCCTGCCTAACCCTGGCCCCGTTGACCCGGAGATCTACCCCTTTGACTTTCGCCGGACGGCCTTTGATCGATGGACTTCTGCACGTGGTTCCCATCGGCCAGCCCGTGGGAACACTTCAGAACAAGGCCTGGGACAAACCGACCACCAGATTCCCTCCGTGTGGGCCCGACGCGGCTGTTTCCCCCCTCCAAGTGCCGGCGGCAGCGCGGTCCGTGAAGGGGGTCACACTCCGGAGCCGCGTGCGGGGTGTTTGCACCTGCCACCACACTTCCAGACATGTATGAGGGCCCAGCGCAAGATTTGGTGGCATAGCTACCCCCCGAAGGCCCCCGGCCACACTAGTAGACATGCGAAGAACAATCCGCACAGAGGGAATTTTTCAGATACTTCTTCATCTAACAAAAACTTGAAAAAATACCACACATCCTGTATCACATGTGCCAGCACCGTGTAAAAAATTCATGATTTTATCACCCTCCGGGTGTTCAGGAATATTCAAGCAGCACCGAAACCTGCAGGACGTCACTTCGGTGCCATCGCCGTCCGTGAGGGGGCCCACACTACAGAGACACGTATTGACTCTTCAGACATGCCACCACACCTTAAGACATGTATGAGGCCCCGGCGCGATGATCTGGTGGCATTGCTACCCCCCAAGGCCCCCGGCCTGCCTAACCCTGGCCCGTTGACCCGGAGATCTACCCCTTTGACTTTCGCCGGACGGCCTTTGACCGATGGACTTCTGCCCCTGGTTCCCATCGGCCAGCCCATGGGAACACTTCAGAACAAGGTCTGGGACAAACCGACCAACAGATTCCCTCCGTGTGGGCCCGACGCGGCTGTTTCCCCCCTCCAAGTGCCGGCGGCAGCGCGGTCCGTGAAGGGGGTCACACTCCGGAGCCGCGTGCGGGGTGTTTGCACCTGCCACCACACTTCCAGACATATATGAGGGCCCAACGCAAGATTTGGTGGCATAGCTACCCCCCGAAGGCCCCCGGCCACACTAGTAGACATGCGAAGAACAATCCGCACAGAGGGAATTTTTCAGATACTTCTTCATATCAAAAAAACTTGAAAAAATACCACACATCCTGTATCACATGTGCCAGCACCGTGTAAAAAATTCATGATTTTATCACCCTCCGGGTGTTCAGGAATATTCAAGCAGCACCGAAACATGTAGGACGTCACTTCGGTGCCATCGCCATCTGTGAGGGGGCCCACACTACGGAGACGCGTATTGACTCTTCGGACATGCCACCTCACCTTAAGACATGTATGAGGCCCCGGCGCGATGATCTGGTGGCATTGCTACCCCCCAAGGCCACCGGCCTGCCTAACCCTGGCCCGTTGACCCGGAGATCTACCCCTTTGACTTTCGCCGGACGGCCTTTGACCGATGGACTTCTGCCCCTGGTTCCCATCGGCCAGACCTTGGGAACACTTCAGAACAAGGTCTGGGACAAACCGACCACCAGATTCCCTCCGTGTGGGCCCGACGCGGCTGTTTCCCCCCTCCAAGTGCCGGCGGCAGCGCGGTCCGTGAAGGGGGTCACACTCCGGAGCCGCGTGCGGGGTGTTTGCACCTCCCACCACACTTCCAGACATGTATGAGGGCCCAGCGCAAGATTTGGTGGCATAGCTACCCCCCGAAGGCCCCCGGCCACACTAGTAGACATGCGAAGAACAATCCGCACAGAGGGAATTTTTCAGATACTTCTTCATCTAAAAAAAACTTGAAAAAATACCACACATCCTGTATCACATGTGCCAGCACCGTGTAAAAAATTCATGATTTTATCACACTCCGGGTGTTCAGGAATATTCAAGCAGCACCGAAACCTGCATGACGTCACTTCGGTGCCATCGCCGTCCGTGAGGGGGCCCACACTACGGAGACACGTATTGACTCTTCAGACATGCCACCACACCTTAAGACATGTATGAGGCCCCGGCGCGATGATCTGGTGGCATTGCTACCCCCCAAGGCCCCCGGCCTGCCTAACCCTGGCCCGTTGACCCGGAGATCTACCCCTTTGACTTTCGCCGGACGGCCTTTGACCGATGGACTTCTGCCCCTGGTTCCCATCGGCCAGCCCGTGGGAACACTTCAGAACAAGGTCTGGGACAAACCGACCACCAGATTCCCACCGTGTGGGCCCGACGCGGCTGTTTCCCCCCTCCAAGTGCCGGCGGCAGCGCGGTCCGTGAAGGGGGTCACACTCCGGAGCCGCGTGCGGGGTGTTTGCACCTGCCACCACACTTCCAGACATATATGAGGGCCCAACGCAAGATTTGGTGGCATAGCTACCCCCCGAAGGCCCCCGGCCACACTAGTAGACATGCGAAGAACAATCCGCACAGAGGGAATTTTTCAGATACTTCTTCATCTCAAAAAAACTTGAAAAAATAACACACATCCTGTATCACATGTGCCAGCACCGTGTAAAAAATTCATGATTTTATCACCCTCCGGGTGTTCAGGAATATTCAAGCAGCACCGAAACATGTAGGACGTCACTTCGGTGCCATCGCCATCTGTGAGGGGGCCCACACTACGGAGACGCGTATTGACTCTTCAGACATGCCACCTCACCTTAAGACATGTATGAGGCCCCGACGCGATGATCTGGTGGCATTGCTACCCCCAAGGCCACCGGCCTGCCTAACCCTGGCCCGTTGACCCGGAGATCTACCCCTTTGACTTTCGCCGGACGGCCTTTGACCGATGGACTTCTGCCCCTGGTTCCCATCGGCCAGCCCGTGGGAACACTTCAGAACAAGGTCTGGGACAAACCGACCACCAGATTCCCACCGTGTGGGCCCGACGCGGCTGTTTCCCCCCTACAAGTGCCGGCGGCAGCGCGGTCCGTGAAGGGGGTCACACTCCGGAGCCGCGTGCGGGGTGTTTGCACCTGCCACCACACTTCCAGACATATATGAGGGCCCAACGCAAGATTTGGTGGCATAGCTACCCCCCGAAGGCCCCCGGCCACACTAGTAGACATGCGAAGAACAATCCGCACAGAGGGAATTTTTCAGATACTTCTTCATCTCAAAAAAACTTGAAAAAATAACACACATCCTGTATCACATGTGCCAGCACCGTGTAAAAAATTCATGATTTTATCACCCTCCGGGTGTTCAGGAATATTCAAGCAGCACCGAAACCTGTAGGACGTCACTTCGGTGCCATCGCCATCTGTGAGGGGGCCCACACTACGGAGACGCGTATTGACTCTTCAGACATGCCACCTCACCTTAAGACATGTATGAGGCCCCGACGCGATGATCTGGTGGCATTGCTACCCCCAAGGCCACCGGCCTGCCTAACCCTGGCCCGTTGACCCGGAGATCTACCCCTTTGACTTTCGCCGGACGGCCTTTGACCGATGGACTTCTGCCCCTGGTTCCCATCGGCCAGACCTTGGGAACACTTCAGAACAAGGTCTGGGACAAACCGACCACCAGATTCCCTCCGTGTGGGCCCGACGCGGCTGTTTCCCCCCTCCAAGTGCCGGCGGCAGCGTGGTCCGTGAAGGGGGTCACACTCCGGAGCCGCGTGCGGGGTGTTTGCACCTCCCACCACACTTCCAGACATGTTTGAGGGCCCAGCGCAAGATTTGGTGGCATAGCTACCCCCCGAAGGCCCCCGGCCACACTAGTAGACATGCGAAGAACAATCCGCACAGAGGGAATTTTTCAGATACTTCTTCATCTAAAAAAAACTTGAAAAAATACCACACATCCTGTATCACATGTGCCAGCACCGTGTAAAAAATTCATGATTTTATCACACTCCGGGTGTTCAGGAATATTCAAGCAGCACCGAAACCTGCATGACGTCACTTCGGTGCCATCGCCATCCGTGAGGTGGGCCACATTACGGAGAAGCGTATTGACTCTTCAGACATGCCACCACACTTTAAGACATGTATGAGGCCCCGGCGCGATGATCTGGTGGCATTGCTACCCCCCAAGGCCCCCGGCCTGCCTAACCCTGGCCCCGTTGACCCGGAGATCTACCCCTTTGACTTTCGCCGGACGGCCTTTGATCGATGGACTTCTGCACGTGGTTCCCATCGGCCAGCCCGTGGGAACACTTCAGAACAAGGCCTGGGACAAACCGACCACCAGATTCCCTCCGTGTGGGCCCGACGCGGCTGTTTCCCCCCTCCAAGTGCCGGCGGCAGCGCGGTCCGTGAAGGGGGTCACACTCCGGAGCCGCGTGCGGGGTGTTTGCACCTGCCACCACACTTCCAGACATGTATGAGGGCCCAGCGCAAGATTTGGTGGCATAGCTACCCCCCGAAGGCCCCCGGCCACACTAGTAGAGATGCGAAGAACAATCCGCACAGAGGGAATTTTTCAGATACTTCTTCATCTAAAAAAAACTTGAAAAAATACCACACATCCTGTATCACATGTGCCAGCACCGTGTAAAAAATTCATGATTTTATCACCCTCCGGGTGTTCAGGAATATTCAAGCAGCACCGAAACCTGCAGGACGTCACTTCGGTGCCATCGCCGTCCGTGAGGGGGCCCACACTACGGAGACACGTATTGACTCTTCAGACATGCCACCACACCTTAAGACATGTATGAGGCCCCGGCGCGATGATCTGGTGGCATTGCTACACCCCAAGGCCCCCGGCCTGCCTAACCCTGGCCCGTTGACCCGGAGATCTACCCCTTTGACTTTCGCCGGACGGCCTTTGACCGATGGACTTCTGCCCCTGGTTCCCATCGGCCAGCCCGTGGGAACACTTCAGAACAAGGTCTGGGACAAACCGACCACCAGATTCCCTCCGTGTGGGCCCGACGCGGCTGTTTCCCCCCTCCAAGTGCCGGCGGCAGCGCGGTCCGTGAAGGGGGTCACACTCCGGAGCCGCGTGCGGGGTGTTTGCAACTCCCACCACACTTCCAGACATGTATGAGGGCCCAGCGGAAGATTTGGTGGCATAGCTACCCCCCGAAGGCCCCCGGCCACACTATTAGACATGCGAAGAACAATCCGCACAGAGGGAATTTTTCAGATACTTCTTCATCTAAAAAAAACTTGAAAAAATACCACACATCCTGTATCACATGTGCCAGCACCGTGTAAAAAATTCATGATTTTATCACCCTCCGGGTGTTCAGGAATATTCAAGCAGCACCGAAACCTGTAGGACGTCACTTCGGTGCCATCGCCATCTGTGAGGGGGCCCACACTACGGAGACGCGTATTGAATCTTCAGACATGCCACCTCACCTTAAGACATTTATGAGGCCCCGGCGCGATGATCTGGTGGCATTGCTACCCCCCAAGGCCCCCGGCCTGCCTAACCCTGGCCCGTTGACCCGGAGATCTACCCCTTTGACTTTCGCCGGACGGCCTTTGACCGATGGACTTCTGCCCCTGGTTCCCATCGGCCAGACCTTAGGAACACTTCAGAACAAGGTCTGGGACAAACCGACCACCAGATTCCCTCCGTGTGGGCCCGACGCGGCTGTTTCCCCCCTCCAAGTGCCGGCGGCAACGCGGTCCGTGAAGGGGGTCACACTCCGGAGCCGCGTGCGGGGTGTTTGCACCTCCCACCACACTTCCAGACATGTATGAGGGCCCAGCGCAAGATTTGGTGGCATAGCTACCCCCCGAAGGCCCCCGGCCATACTAGTAGACATGCGAAGAACAATCCGCACAGAGGGAATTTTTCAGATACTTCTTCATCTCAAAAAAACTTGAAAAAATACCACACATCATGTATCACATGTGCCAGCACCGTGTAAAAAATTCATGATTTTATCACCCTCCGGGTGTTCAGGAATATTCAAGCAGCACCGAAACCTGCAGGACGTCACTTCGGTGCCATCGCCGAAAGTGAGGGGGCCCACACTACGGAGACACGTATTGACTCTTCAGACATGCCACCACACCTTAATACATGTATGAGGCCCCGACGCGATGATCTGGTGGCATTGCTACCCCCCAAGGCCCCCGGCCTGCCTAACCCTGGCCCCGTTGACCCGGAGATCTACCCCTTTGACTTTCGCCGGACGGCCTTTGACCGATGGACTTCTGCACCTGGTTCCCATCGGCCAGCCCGTGGGAACACTTCAGAACAAGGCCTTGGACAAACCGACCACCAGATTCCCTCCGTGTGGGCCCGACGCGGCTGTTTCCCCCCTCCAAGTGCCGGCGGCAGCGCGGTCCGTGAAGGGGGTCACACTCCGGAGCCGCGTGCGGGGTGTTTGCACCTGCCACCACACTTCCAGACATGTATGAGGGCCCAGCGCAAGATTTGGTGGCGTAGCTACCCCCCGAAGGCCCCCGGCCACACTAGTAGACATGCGAAGAACAATCCGCACAGAGGGAATTTTTCAGATACTTCTTCATCTCAAAAAAACTTGAAAAAATACCACACATCCTGTATCACATGTGCCAGCACCGTGTAAAAAATTCATGATTTTATCACCCTCCGGGTGTTCAGGAATATTCAAGCAGCACCGAAACCTGCATGACGTCACTTCGGTGCCATCGCCGTCCGTGACGTGGGCCACATTACGGAGACGCGTATTGACTCTTCAGACATGCCACCACACTTTAAGACATGTATGAGGCCCCGGCGCGATGATCTGGTGGCATTGCTACCCCCCAAGGCCCCCGGCCTGCCTAACCCTGGCCCCGTTGACCCGGAGATCTACCCCTTTGACTTTCGCCGGACGGCCTTTGATCGATGGACTTCTGCACGTGGTTCCCATCGGCCAGCCCGTGGGAACACTTCAGAACAAGGCCTGGGACAAACCGACCACCAGATTCCCTCCGTGTGGGCCCGACGCGGCTGTTTCCCCCCTCCAAGTGCCGGCGGCAGCGCGGTCCGTGAAGGGGGTCACACTCCGGAGCCGCGTGCGGGGTGTTTGCACCTGCCACCACACTTCCAGACATGTATGAGGGCCCAGCGCAAGATTTGGTGGCATAGCTACCCCCCGAAGGCCCCCGGCCACACTAGTAGACATGCGAAGAACAATCCGCACAGAGGGAATTTTACAGATACTTCTTCATCTAAAAAAAACTTGAAAAAATACCACACATCCTGTATCACATGTGCCAGCACCGTGTAAAAAATTCATGATTTTATCACCCTCCGGGTGTTCAGGAATATTCAAGCAGCACCGAAACCTGCAGGACGTCACTTCGGTGCCATCGCCGTCCGTGAGGGGGCCCACACTACGGAGACACGTATTGACTCTTCAGACATGCCACCACACCTTAAGACATGTATGAGGCCCCGGCGCGATGATCTGGTGGCATTGCTACCCCCGAAGGCCCCCGGCCTGCCTAACCCTGGCACGTTGACCCGGAGATCTACCCCTTTGACTTTCGCCGGACGGCCTTTGACCGATGGACTTCTGCCCCTGGTTCCCATCGGCCAGCCCGTGGGAACACTTCAGAACAAGGTCTGGGAGAAACCGACCACCAGATTCCCTCCGTGTGGGCCCGACGCGTCTGTTTCCCCCCTCCAAGTGCCGGCGGCAGCGCGGTCCGTGAAGGGGGTCACACTCCGGAGCCGCGTGCGGGGTGTTTGCACCTCCCACCACACTTCCAGACATGTATGAGGGCCCAGCGCAAGATTTGGTGGCATAGCTACCCCCCGAAGGCCCCCGGCCATACTAGTAGACATGCGAAGAACAATCCGCACAGAGGGAATTTTTCAGATACTTCTTCATCTCAAAAAAACTTGAAAAAATACCACACATCATGTATCACATGTGCCAGCACCGTGTAAAAAATTCATGATTTTATCACCCTCCGGGTGTTCAGGAATATTCAAGCAGCACCGAAACCTGCAGGACGTCACTTCGGTGCCATCGCCGTCCGTGAGGGGGCCCACACTACGGAGACGCGTATTGACTCTTCAGACATGCCACCACACCTTAAGACATGTATGAGGCCCCGGCGCGATGATCTGGTGGCATTGCTACCCCCCAAGGCCCCCGGCCTGCCTAACCCTGGCCCGTTGACCCGGAGATCTACCCCTTTGACTTTCGCCGGACGGCCTTTGACCGATGGACTTCTGCCCCTGGTTCCCATCGGCCAGCCCGTGGGAACACTTCAGAACAAGGTCTGGGACAAACCGACCACCAGATTCCCTCCGTGTGGGCCCGACGCGGCTGTTTCCCCCCTCCAAGTGCCGGCGGCAGCGCGGTCCGTGAAGGGGGTCACACTCCGGAGCCTCGTGCGGGGTGTTTGCACCTCCCACCACACTTCCAGACATGTATGAGGGCCCAGCGCAAGATTTGGTGGCATAGCTACCCCCCGAAGGCCCCCGGCCACACTAGTAGACATGCGAAGAACAATAAGCACAGAGGGAATTTTTCAGATACTTCTTCATCTAAAAAAAACTTGAAAAAATACCACACATCCTGTATCACATGTGCCAGCACCGAGTAAAAAATTCATGATTTTATCACCCTCCGGGTGTTCAGGAATATTCAAGCAGCACCGAAACCTGCAGGACGTCACTTCGGTGCCATCGCCGAAAGTGAGGGGGCCCACACTACGGAGACACGTATTGACTCTTCAGACATGCCACCACACCTTAAGACATGTATGAGGCCCCGACGCGATGATCTGGTGGCATTGCTACCCCCCAAGGCCCCCGGCCTGCCTAACCCTGGCCCCGTTGACCCGGAGATCTACCCCTTTGACTTTCGCCGGACGGCCTTTGACCGATGGACTTCTGCACCTGGTTCCCATCGGCCAGCCCGTGGGAACACTTCAGAACAAGGCCTGGGACAAACCGACCACCAGATTCCCTCCGTGTGGGCCCGACGCGGCTGTTTCCCCCCTCCAAGTGCCGGCGGCAGCGCGGTCCGTGAAGGAGGTCACACTCCGGAGCCGCGTGCGGGGTGTTTGCACCTGCCACCATACTTCCAGACATGTATGAGTGCCCAGCGCAAGATTTGGTGGCGTAGCTACCCCCCGAAGGCCCCCGGCCACACTAGTAGACATGCGAAGAACAATCCGCACAGAGGGAATTTTTCAGATACTTCTTCATCTCAAAAAAACTTGAAAAAATACCACACATCCTGTATCACATGTGCCAGCACCATGTAAAAAATTCATGATTTTATCACCCTCCGGGTGTTCAGGAATATTCAAGCAGCACCGAAACCTGCATGACGTCACTTCGGTGCCATCGCCGTCCGTGAAGTGGGCCACATTACGGAGACGCGTATTGACTCTTCAGACATGCCACCACACTTTAAGACATGTATGAGGCCCCGGCGCGATGATCTGGTGGCATTGCTACCCCCCAAGGCCCCCGGCCTGCCTAACCCTGGCCCCGTTGACCCGGATATCTACCCCTTTGACTTTCGCCGGACGGCCTTTGATCGATGGACTTCTGCACGTGGTTCCCATCGGCCATCCCGTGGGAACACTTCAGAACAAGGCCTGGGACAAACCGACCACCAGATTCCCTCCGTGTGGGCCCGACGCGGCTGTTTCCCCCCTCCAAGTGCCGGCGGCAGCGCGGTCCGTGAAGGGGGTCACACTCCGGAGCCGCGTGCGGGGTGTTTGCACCTGCCACCACACTTCCAGACATGTATGAGGGCCCAGCGCAAGATTTGGTGGCATAGCTACCCCCCGAAGGCCCCCGGCCACACTAGTAGACATGCGAAGAACAATCCGCACAGAGGGAATTTTACAGATACTTCTTCATCTAAAAAAAACTTGAAAAAATACCACACATCCTGTATCACATGTGCCAGCACCGTGTAAAAAATTCATGATTTTATCACCCTCCGGGTGTTCAGGAATATTCAAGCAGCACCGAAACCTGCAGGACGTCACTTCGGTGCCATCGCCGTCCGTGAGGGGGACCACACTACGGAGACACGTATTGACTCTTCAGACATGCCACCACACCTTAAGACATGTATGAGGCCCCGGCGCGATGATCTGGTGGCATTGCTACCCCCGAAGGCCCCCGGCCTGCCTAACCCTGGCCCGTTGACCCGGAGATCTACCCCTTTGACTTTCGCCGGACGGACTTTGACCGATGGACTTCTGCCCCTGGTTCCCATCGGCCAGCCCGTGGGAACACTTCAGAACAAGGTCTGGGACAAACCGACCACCAGATTCCCTCCGTGTGGGCCCGACGCGGCTGTTTCCCCCCTCCAAGTGCCGACGGCAGCGCGGTCCGTGAAGGGGGTCACACTCCGGAGCCGCGTGCGGGGTGTTTGCACCTGCCACCACACTTCCAGACATGTATGAGGGCCCAGCGCAAGATTTGGTGTCATAGCTACCCCCCGAAGGCCCCCGGCCACACTAGTAGACATGCGAAGAACAATCCGCACAGAGGGAATTTTTCAGATACTTGTTCATCTCAAAAAAACTTGAAAAAATACCACACATCCTGTATCACATGTGCCAGCACCGTGTAAAAAATTCATGATTTTATCACCCTCCGGGTGTTCAGGAATATTCAAGCAGCACCGAAACCTGCAGGACGTCACTTCGCTGCCATCGCCGTCTGTGAGGGGGCCCACACTACGGAGACGCGTATTGACTCTTCAGACATGCCACCTCACTTTAAGACATGTATGAGGCCCCAGCGCGATGATCTGGTGGCATTGCTACCCCCCAAGGCCCCCGGCCTGCCTAACCCTGGCCCGTTGACCCGGAGATCTACCCCTTTGGCTTTCGCCGGACGGCCTTTGACCGATGGACTTCTGCCCCTGGTTCCCATCGGCCAGACCTTGGGAACACTTCAGAACAAGGTCTGGGACAAACCGACCACCAGATTCCCTCCGTGTGGGCCCGACGCGGCTGTTTCCCCCCTCCAAGTGCCGGCGGCAGCGCGGTCCGTGAAGGGGGTCACACTCCGGAGCCGCGTGCGGGGTGTTTGCACCTCCCACCACACTTCCAGACATGTATCAGGGCCCAGCGCAAGATTTGGTGGCATAGCTACCCCCCGAAGGCCCCCGGCCACACTAGTAGACATGCGAAGAACATTCCGCACAGAGGGAATTTTTCAGATACTTCTTCATCTAAAAAAAACTTGAAAAAATACCACACATCCTGTATCACATGTGCCAGCACCGTGTAAAAAATTCATGATTTTATCACCCTTCGGGTGTTCAGGAATATTCAAGCAGCACCGAAACCTGCATGACGTCACTTCGGTGCCATCGCCGTCCGTGAGGTGGGCCACATTACGGAGACGCGTATTGACTCTTCAGAGATGCCACCACACTTTAAGACATGTATGAGGCCCCGGCGCGATGATCTGGTGGCATTGCTACCCCCCAAGGCCCCCGGCCTGCCTAACCCTGGCCCCGTTGACCCGGAGATCTACCCCTTTGACTTTCGCCGGACGGCCTTTGATCGATGGACTTCTGCACGTGGTTCCCATCGGCCAGCCCGTGGGAACACTTCAGAACAAGGCCTGGGACAAACCGACCACCAGATTCCCTCCGTGTGGGCCCGACGCGGCTGTTTCCCCCCTCCAAGTGCCGGCGGCAGCGCGGTCCGTGAAGGGGGTCACACTCCGGAGCCGCGTGCGGGGTGTTTGCACCTGCCACCACACTTCCAGACATGTATGAGGGCCCAGCGCAAGATTTGGTGGCATAGCTACCCCCCGAAGGCCCCCGGCCACACTAGTAGACATGCGAAGAACAATCCGCACAGAGGGAATTTTTCAGATACTTCTTCATCTCAAAAAAACTTGAAAAAATACCACACATCCTGTATCACATGTGCCAGCACCGTGTAAAAAATTCATGATTTTATCACCCTCCGGGTGTTCAGGAATATTCAAGCAGCACCGAAACCTGCAGGACGTCACTTCGGTGCCATCGCCGTCCGTGAGGGGGCCCACACTACGGAGACACGTATTGACTCTTCAGACATGCCACCACACCTTAAGACATGTATGAGGCCCCGGCGCGATGATCTGGTGGCATTGCTACCCCCGAAGGCCCCCGGCCTGCCTAACCCTGGCCCGTTGACCCGGAGATCTACCCCTTTGACTTTCGCCGGACGGACTTTGACCGATGGACTTCTGCCCCTGGTTCCCATCGGCCAGCCCGTGGGAACACTTCAGAACAAGGTCTGGGACAAACCGACCACCAGATTCCCTCCGTGTGGGCCCGACGCGGCTGTTTCCCCCCTCCAAGTGCCGACGGCAGCGCGGTCCGTGAAGGGGGTCACACTCCGGAGCCGCGTGCGGGGTGTTTGCACCTGCCACCACGCTTCCAGACATGTATGAGGGCCCAGCGCAAGATTTGGTGTCATAGCTACCCCCCGAAGGCCCCCGACCACACTAGTAGACATGCGAAGAACAATCCGCACAGAGGGAATTTTTCAGATACTTGTTCATCTCAAAAAAACTTGAAAAAATACCACACATCCTGTATCACATGTGCCAGCACCGTGTAAAAAATTCATGATTTTATCACCCTCCGGGTGTTCAGGAATATTCAAGCAGCACCGAAACCTGCAGGACGTCACTTCGCTGCCATCGCCGTCTGTGAGGGGGCCCACACTACGGAGACGCGTATTGACTCTTCAGACATGCCACCTCACTTTAAGACATGTATGAGGCCCCAGCGCGATGATCTGGTGGCATTGCTACCCCCCAAGGCCCCCGGCCTGCCTAACCCTGGCCCGTTGACCCGGAGATCTACCCCTTTGACTTTCGCCGGACGGCCTTTGACCGATGGACTTCTGCCCCTGGTTCCCATCGGCCAGACCTTGGGAACACTTCAGAACAAGGTCTGGGACAAACCGACCACCAGATTCCCTCCGTGTGGGCCCGACGCGGCTGTTTCCCCCCTCCAAGTGCCGGCGGCAGCGCGGTCCGTGAAGGGGGTCACACTCCGGAGCCGCGTGCGGGGTGTTTGCACCTCCCACCACACTTCCAGACATGTATCAGGGCCCAGCGCAAGATTTGGTGGCATAGCTACCCCCCGAAGGCCCCCGGCCACACTAGTAGACATGCGAAGAACATTCCGCACAGAGGGAATTTTTCAGATACTTCTTCATCTAAAAAAAACTTGAAAAAATACCACACATCCTGTATCACATGTGCCAGCACCGTGTAAAAAATTCATGATTTTATCACCCTTCGGGTGTTCAGGAATATTCAAGCAGCACCGAAACCTGCATGACGTCACTTCGGTGCCATCGCCGTCCGTGAGGTGGGCCACATTACGGAGACGCGTATTGACTCTTCAGAGATGCCACCACACTTTAAGACATGTATGAGGCCCCGGCGCGATGATCTGGTGGCATTGCTACCCCCCAAGGCCCCCGGCCTGCCTAACCCTGGCCCCGTTGACCCGGAGATCTACCCCTTTGACTTTCGCCGGACGGCCTTTGATCGATGGACTTCTGCACGTGGTTCCCATCGGCCAGCCCGTGGGAACACTTCAGAACAAGGCTTGGGACAAACCGACCACCAGATTCCCTCCGTGTGGGCTCGACGCGGCTGTTTCCCCCCTCCAAGTGCCGGCGGCAGCGCGGTCCGTGAAGGGGGTCACACTCCGGAGCCGCGTGCGGGGTGTTTGCACCTGCCACCACACTTCCAGACATGTATGAGGGCCCAGCGCAAGATTTGGTGGCATAGCTACCCCCCGAAGGCCCCCGGCCACACTAGTAGACATGCGAAGAACAATCCGCACAGAGGGAATTTTTCAGATACTTCTTCATCTCAAAAAAACTTGAAAAAATACCACACATCCTGTATCACATGTGCCAGCACCGTGTAAAAAATTCATGATTTTATCACCCTCCGGGTGTTCAGGAATATTCAAGCAGCACCGAAACCTGCAGGACGTCACTTCGGTGCCATCGCCGTCCGTGAGGGGGCCCACACTACGGAGACACGTATTGACTCTTCAGACATGCCACCACACCTTAAGACATGTATGAGGCCCCGGCGCGATGATCTGGTGGCATTGCTACCCCCCAAGGCCCCCGGCCTGCCTAACCCTGGCCCGTTGACCCGGAGATCTACCCCTTTGACTTTCGCCGGACGGCCTTTGACCGATGGACTTCTGCACCTGGTTCCCATCGGCTAGCCCGTGGGAACACTTCAGAACTAGGCCTGGGACAAACCGACCACCAGATTCCCTCCGTGTGGGCCCGACGCGGCTGTTTCCCCCCTCCAAGTGCCGGCGGCAGCGCGGTCCGTGAAGGGGGTCACACTCCGGAGCCGCGTGCGGGGTGTTTGCACCTGCCACCACACTTCCAGACATGTATGAGGGCCCAGCGCAAGATTTGGTGGCGTAGCTACCCCCCGAAGGCCCCCGGCCACACTAGTAGACATGCGAAGAACAATCCGCACAGAGGGAATTTTTCAGATACTTCTTCATCTCAAAAAAACTTGAAGAAATACCACACATCCTGTATCACATGTGCCAGCACCGTGTAAAAAATTCATTATTTTATCACCCTCCGGGTGTTCAGGAATATTCAAGCAGCACCGAAACCTGCATGACGTCACTTCGGTGCCATCGCCGTCCATGAGGTGGGCCACATTACGGAGACGCGTATTGACTCTTCAGACATGCCACCACACTTTAAGACATGTATGAGGCCCCGGCGCGATGATCTGGTGGCATTGCTACCTCCAAGGCCCCCGGCCTGCCTAACCCTGGCCCCGTTGACCCGGAGATCTACCCCTTTGACTTTCGCCGGACGGCCTTTGATCGATGGACTTCTGCACGTGGTTCCCATCGGCCAGCCCGTGGGAACACTTCAGAACAAGGCCTGGGACAAACCGACCACCAGATTCCCTCCGTGTGGGCCCGACGCGGCTGTTTCCCCCCTCCAAGTGCCGGCGGCAGCGCGGTCCGTGAAGGGGGTCACACTCCGGAGCCGCGTGCGGGGTGTTTGCACCTGCCACCACACTTCCAGACATGTATGAGGGCCCAGCGCAAGATTTGGTGGCATAGCTACCCCCCGAAGGCCCCCGGCCACACTAGTAGACATGCGAAGAACAATCCGCACAGAGGGAATTTTTCAGATACTTCTTCATCTAACAAAAACTTGAAAAAATACCACACATCCTGTATCACATGTGCCAGCACCGTGTAAAAAATTCATGATTTTATCACCCTCCGGGTGTTCAGGAATATTCAAGCAGCACCGAAACCTGCAGGACGTCACTTCGGTGCCATCGCCGTCCGTGAGGGGGCCCACACTACAGAGACACGTATTGACTCTTCAGACATGCCACCACACCTTAAGACATGTATGAGGCCCCGGCGCGATGATCTGGTGGCATTGCTACCCCCCAAGGCCCCCGGCCTGCCTAACCCTGGCCCGTTGACCCGGAGATCTACCCCTTTGACTTTCGCCGGACGGCCTTTGACCGATGGACTTCTGCCCCTGGTTCCCATCGGCCAGCCCATGGGAACACTTCAGAACAAGGTCTGGGACAAACCGACCAACAGATTCCCTCCGTGTGGGCCCGACGCGGCTGTTTCCCCCCTCCAAGTGCCGGCGGCAGCGCGGTCCGTGAAGGGGGTCACACTCCGGAGCCGCGTGCGGGGTGTTTGCACCTGCCACCACACTTCCAGACATATATGAGGGCCCAACGCAAGATTTGGTGGCATAGCTACCCCCCGAAGGCCCCCGGCCACACTAGTAGACATGCGAAGAACAATCCGCACAGAGGGAATTTTTCAGATACTTCTTCATCTCAAAAAAACTTGAAAAAATACCACACATCCTGTATCACATGTGCCAGCACCGTGTAAAAAATTCATGATTTTATCACCCTCCGGGTGTTCAGGAATATTCAAGCAGCACCGAAACATGTAGGACGTCACTTCGGTGCCATCGCCATCTGTGAGGGGGCCCACACTACGGAGACGCGTATTGACTCTTCGGACATGCCACCTCACCTTAAGACATGTATGAGGCCCCGGCGCGATGATCTGGTGGCATTGCTACCCCCCAAGGCCACCGGCCTGCCTAACCCTGGCCCGTTGACCCGGAGATCTACCCCTTTGACTTTCGCCGGACGGCCTTTGACCGATGGACTTCTGCCCCTGGTTCCCATCGGCCAGACCTTGGGAACACTTCAGAACAAGGTCTGGGACAAACCGACCACCAGATTCCCTCCGTGTGGGCCCGACGCGGCTGTTTCCCCCCTCCAAGTGCCGGCGGCAGCGCGGTCCGTGAAGGGGGTCACACTCCGGAGCCGCGTGCGGGGTGTTTGCACCTCCCACCACACTTCCAGACATGTATGAGGGCCCAGCGCAAGATTTGGTGGCATAGCTACCCCCCGAAGGCCCCCGGCCACACTAGTAGACATGCGAAGAACAATCCGCACAGAGGGAATTTTTCAGATACTTCTTCATCTAAAAAAAACTTGAAAAAATACCACACATCCTGTATCACATGTGCCAGCACCGTGTAAAAAATTCATGATTTTATCACACTCCGGGTGTTCAGGAATATTCAAGCAGCACCGAAACCTGCATGACGTCACTTCGGTGCCATCGCCGTCCGTGAGGGGGCCCACACTACGGAGACACGTATTGACTCTTCAGACATGCCACCACACCTTAAGACATGTATGAGGCCCCGGCGCGATGATCTGGTGGCATTGCTACCCCCCAAGGCCCCCGGCCTGCCTAACCCTGGCCCGTTGACCCGGAGATCTACCCCTTTGACTTTCGCCGGACGGCCTTTGACCGATGGACTTCTGCCCCTGGTTCCCATCGGCCAGCCCGTGGGAACACTTCAGAACAAGGTCTGGGACAAACCGACCACCAGATTCCCTCCGTGTGGGCCCGACGCGGCTGTTTCCCCCCTCCAAGTGCGGGCGGCAGCGCGGTCCGTGAAGGGGGTCACACTCCGGAGCCGCGTGCGGGGTGTTTGCACCTGCCACCACACTTCCAGACATATATGAGGGCCCAACGCAAGATTTGGTGGCATAGCTACCCCCCGAAGGCCCCCGGCCACACTAGTAGACATGCGAAGAACAATCCGCACAGAGGGAATTTTTCAGATACTTCTTCATCTCAAAAAAACTTGAAAAAATAACACACATCCTGTATCACATGTGCCAGCACCGTGTAAAAAATTCATGATTTTATCACCCTCCGGGTGTTCAGGAATATTCAAGCAGCACCGAAACCTGTAGGACGTCACTTCGGTGCCATCGCCATCTGTGAGGGGGCCCACACTACGGAGACGCGTATTGACTCTTCAGACATGCCACCTCACCTTAAGACATGTATGAGGCCCCGGCGCGATGATCTGGTGGCATTGCTACCCCCAAGGCCACCGGCCTGCCTAACCCTGGCCCGTTGACCCGGAGATCTACCCCT
This sequence comes from Elymus sibiricus, assembly GCA_039707655.1. Taxonomy (NCBI): domain Eukaryota; kingdom Viridiplantae; phylum Streptophyta; class Magnoliopsida; order Poales; family Poaceae; genus Elymus; species Elymus sibiricus. The sequence goes on along the minus strand of CM077672.1, from coordinate 437,594,586 downwards.
TTGACTTTCGCCGGACGGCCTTTGACCGATGGACTTCTGCCCCTGGTTCCCATCGGCCAGACCTTGGGAACACTTCAGAACAAGGTCTGGGACAAACCGACCACCAGATTCCCTCCGTGTGGGCCCGACGCGGCTGTTTCCCCCCTCCAAGTGCCGGCGGCAGCGCGGTCCGTGAAGGGGGTCACACTCCGGAGCCGCGTGCGGGGTGTTTGCACCTCCCACCACACTTCCAGACATGTTTGAGGGCCCAGCGCAAGATTTGGTGGCATAGCTACCCCCCGAAGGCCCCCGGCCACACTAGTAGACATGCGAAGAACAATCCGCACAGAGGGAATTTTTCAGATACTTCTTCATCTAAAAAAAACTTGAAAAAATACCACACATCCTGTATCACATGTGCCAGCACCGTGTAAAAAATTCATGATTTTATCACACTCTGGGTGTTCAGGAATATTCAAGCAGCACCGAAACCTGCATGACGTCACTTCGGTGCCTTCGCCATCCGTGAGGTGGGCCACATTACGGAGAAGCGTATTGACTCTTCAGACATGCCACCACACTTTAAGACATGTATGAGGCCCCGGCGCGATGATCTGGTGGCATTGCTACCCCCCAAGGCCCCCGGCCTGCCTAACCCTGGCCCCGTTGACCCGGAGATCTACCCCTTTGACTTTCGCCGGACGGCCTTTGATCGATGGACTTCTGCACGTGGTTCCCATCGGCCAGCCCGTGGGAACACTTCAGAACAAGGCCTGGGACAAACCGACCACCAGATTCGCTCCGTGTGGGCCCGACGCGGCTGTTTCCCCCCTCCAAGTGCCGGCGGCAGCGCGGTCCGTGAAGGGGGTCACACTCCGGAGCCGCGTGCGGGGTGTTTGCACCTGCCACCACACTTCCAGACATGTATGAGGGCCCAGCGCAAGATTTGGTGGCATAGCTACCCCCCGAAGGCCCCCGGCCACACTAGTAGACATGCGAAGAACAATCCGCACAGAGGGAATTTTTCAGATACTTCTTCATCTAAAAAAAACTTGAAAAAATACCACACATCCTGTATCACATGTGCCAGCACCGTGTAAAAAATTCATGATTTTATCACCCTCCGGGTGTTCAGGAATATTCAAGCAGCACCGAAACCTGCAGGACGTCACTTCGGTGCTATCGCCGTCCGTGAGGGGGCCCACACTACGGAGACACGTATTGACTCTTCAGACATGCCACCACACCTTAAGACATGTATGAGGCCCCGGCGCGATGATCTGGTGGCATTGCTACACCCCAAGGCCCCCGGCCTGCCTAACCCTGGCCCGTTGACCCGGAGATCTACCCCTTTGACTTTCGCCGGACGGCCTTTGACCGATGGACTTCTGCCCCTGGTTCCCATCGGCCAGCCCGTGGGAACACTTCAGAACAAGGTCTGGGACAAACCGACCACCAGATTCCCTCCGTGTGGGCCCGACGCGGCTGTTTCCCCCCTCCAAGTGCCGGCGGCAGCGCGGTCCGTGAAGGGGGTCACACTCCGGAGCCGCGTGCGGGGTGTTTGCAACTCCCACCACACTTCCAGACATGTATGAGGGCCCAGCGCAAGATTTGGTGGCATAGCTACCCCCCGAAGGCCCCCGGCCACACTAGTAGACATGCGAAGAACAATCCGCACAGAGGGAATTTTTCAGATACTTCTTCATCTAAAAAAAACTTGAAAAAATACCACACATCCTGTATCACATGTGCCAGCACCGTGTAAAAAATTCATGATTTTATCACCCTCCGGGTGTTCAGGAATATTCAAGCAGCACCGAAACCTGCAGGACGTCACTTCGGTGCCATCGCCATATGTGAGGGGGCCCACACTACGGAGACGCGTATTGAATCTTCAGACATGCCACCTCACCTTAAGACATTTATGAGGCCCCGGCGCGATGATCTGGTGGCATTGCTACCCCCCAAGGCCCCCGGCCTGCCTAACCCTGGCCCGTTGACCCGGAGATCTACCCCTTTGACTTTCGCCGGACGGCCTTTGACCGATGGACTTCTGCCCCTGGTTCCCATCGGCCAGACCTTAGGAACACTTCAGAACAAGGTCTGGGACAAACCGACCACCAGATTCCCTCCGTGTGGGCCCGACGCGGCTGTTTCCCCCCTCCAAGTGCCGGCGGCAACGCGGTCCGTGAAGGGGGTCACACTCCGGTGCCGCGTGCGGGGTGTTTGCACCTCCCACCACACTTCCAGACATGTATGAGGGCCCAGCGCAAGATTTGGTGGCATAGCTACCCCCCGAAGGCCCCCGGCCATACTAGTAGACATGCGAAGAACAATCCGCACAGAGGGAATTTTTCAGATACTTCTTCATCTCAAAAAAACTTGAAAAAATACCACACATCATGTATCACATGTGCCAGCACCGTGTAAAAAATTCATGATTTTAACACCCTCCGGGTGTTCAGGAATATTCAAGCAGCACCGAAACCTGCAGGACGTCACTTCGGTGCCATCGCCGAAAGTGAGGGGGCCCACACTACGGAGACACGTATTGACTCTTCAGACATGCCACCACACCTTAAGACATGTATGAGGCCCCGACGCGATGATCTGGTGGCATTGCTACCCCCCAAGGCCCCCGGCCTGCCTAACCCTGGCCCCGTTGACCCGGAGATCTACCCCTTTGACTTTCGCCGGACGGCCTTTGACCGATGGACTTCTGCACCTGGTTCCCATCGGCCAGCCCGTGGGAACACTTCAGAACAAGGCCTTGGACAAACCGACCACCAGATTCCCTCCGTGTGGGCCCGACGCGGCTGTTTCCCCCCTCCAAGTGCCGGCGGCAGCGCGGTCCGTGAAGGGGGTCACACTCCGGAGCCGCGTGCGGGGTGTTTGCACCTGCCACCACACTTCCAGACATGTATGAGGGCCCAGCGCAAGATTTGGTGGCGTAGCTACCCCCCGAAGGCCCCCGGCCACACTAGTAGACATGCGAAGAACAATCCGCACAGAGGGAATTTTTCAGATACTTCTTCATCTAAAAAAAACTTGAAAAAATACCACACATCCTGTATCACATGTGCCAGCACCGTGTAAAAAATTCATGATTTTATCACCCTCCGGGTGTTCAGGAATATTCAAGCAGCACAGAAACCTGCAGGACGTCACTTCGGTGCCATCGCCGTCCGTGAGGGGGCCCACACTACGGAGACACGTATTGACTCTTCAGACATGCCACCACACCTTAAGACATGTATGAGGCCCCGGCGCGATGATCTGGTGGCATTGCTACCCCCGAAGGCCCCCGGCCTGCCTAACCCTGGCCCGTTGACCCGGAGATCTACCCCTTTGACTTTCGCCGGACGGACTTTGACCGATGGACTTCTGCCCCTGGTTCCCATCGGCCAGCCCGTGGGAACACTTCAGAACAAGGTCTGGGACAAACCGACCACCAGATTCCCTCCGTGTGGGCCCGACGCGGCTGTTTCCCCCCTCCAAGTGCCGACGGCAGCGCGGTCCGTGAAGGGGGTCACACTCCGGAGCCGCGTGCGGGGTGTTTGCACCTGCCACCACACTTCCAGACATGTATGAGGGCCCAGCGCAAGATTTGGTGTCATAGCTACCCCCCGAAGGCCCCCGGCCACACTAGTAGACATGCGAAGAACAATCCGCACAGAGGGAATTTTTCAGATACTTGTTCATCTCAAAAAAACTTGAAAAAATACCACACATCCTGTATCACATGTGCCAGCACCGTGTAAAAAATTCATGATTTTATCACCCTCCGGGTGTTCAGGAATATTCAAGCAGCACCGAAACCTGCAGGACGTCACTTCGGTGCCATCGCCGTCTGTGAGGGGGCCCACACTACGGAGACGCGTATTGACTCTTCAGACATGCCACCTCACTTTAAGACATGTATGAGGCCCCAGCGCGATGATCTGGTGGCATTGCTACCCCCCAAGGCCCCCGGCCTGCCTAACCCTGGCCCGTTGACCCGGAGATCTACCCCTTTGACTTTCGCCGGACGGCCTTTGACCGATGGACTTCTGCCCCTGGTTCCCATTGGCCAGACCTTGGGAACACTTCAGAACAAGGTCTGGGACAAACCGACCACCAGATTCCCTCCGTGTGGGCCCGACGCGGCTGTTTCCCCCCTCCAAGTGCCGGCGGCAGCGCGGTCCGTGAAGGGGGTCACACTCCGGAGCCGCGTGCGGGGTGTTTGCACCTCCCACCACACTTCCAGACATGTATCAGGGCCCAGCGCAAGATTTGGTGGCATAGCTACCCCCCGACGGCCCCCGGCCACACTAGTAGACATGCGAAGAACATTCCGCACAGAGGGAATTTTTCAGATACTTCTTCATCTAAAAAAAACTTGAAAAAATACCACACATCCTGTATCACATGTGCCAGCACCGTGTAAAAAATTCATGATTTTATCACCCTCCGGGTGTTCAGGAATATTCAAGCAGCACCGAAACCTGCATGACGTCACTTCGGTGCCATCGCCGTCCGTGAGGTGGGCCACATTACGGAGACGCGTATTGACTCTTCAGACATGCCACCACACTTTAAGACATGTATGAGGCCCCGGCGCGATGATCTGGTGGCATTGCTACCCCCCAAGGCCCCCGGCCTGCCTAACCCTGGCCCCGTTGACCCGGAGATCTACCCCTTTGACTTTCGCCGGACGGCCTTTGATCGATGGACTTCTGCACGTGGTTCCCATCGGCCAGCCCATGGGAACACTTCAGAACAAGGCCTGGGACAAACCGACCACCAGATTCCCTCCGTGTGGGCCCGACGCGGCTGTTTCCCCCCTCCAAGTGCTGGCGGCAGCGCGGTCCGTGAAGGGGGTCACACTCCGGAGCCGCGTGCGGGGTGTTTGCACCTGCCACCACACTTCCAGACATGTATGAGGGCCCAGCGCAAGATTTGGTGGCATAGCTACCCCCCGAAGGCCCCCGGCCACACTAGTAGACATGCGAAGAACAATCCGCACAGAGGGAATTTTTCAGATACTTCTTCATCTCAAAAAAACTTGAAAAAATACCACACATCCTGTATCACATGTGCCAGCACCGTGTAAAAAATTCATGATTTTATCACCCTCCGGGTGTTCAGGAATATTCAAGCAGCACCGAAACCTGCAGGACGTCACTTCGGTGCCATCGCCGTCCGTGAGGGGGCCCACACTACGGAGACACGTATTGACTCTTCAGACATGCCACCACACCTTAAGACATGTATGAGGCCCCGGCGCGATGATCTGGTGGCATTGCTACCCCCCAAGGCCCCCGGCCTGCCTAACCCTGGCCCGTTGACCCGGAGATCTACCCCTTTGACTTTCGCCGGACGGCCTTTGACCGATGGACTTCTGCACCTGGTTCCCATCGGCTAGCCCGTGGGAACACTTCAGAACTAGGCCTGGGACAAACCGACCACCAGATTCCCTCCGTGTGGGCCCGACGCGGCTGTTTCCCCCCTCCAAGTGCCGGCGGCAGCGCGGTCCGTGAAGGGGGTCACACTCCGGAGCCGCGTGCGGGGTGTTTGCACCTGCCACCACACTTCCAGACATGTATGAGGGCCCAGCGCAAGATTTGGTGGCGTAGCTACCCCCCGAAGGCCCCCGGCCACACTAGTAGACATGCGAAGAACAATCCGCACAGAGGGAATTTTTCAGATACTTCTTCATCTCAAAAAAACTTGAAGAAATACCACACATCCTGTATCACATGTGCCAGCACCGTGTAAAAAATTCATTATTTTATCACCCTCCGGGTGTTCAGGAATATTCAAGCAGCACCGAAACCTGCATGACGTCACTTCGGTGCCATCGCCGTCCATGAGGTGGGCCACATTACGGAGACGCGTATTGACTCTTCAGACATGCCACCACACTTTAAGACATGTATGAGGCCCCGGCGCGATGATCTGGTGGCATTGCTACCCCCCAAGGCCCCCGGCCTGCCTAACCCTGGCCCCGTTGACCCGGAGATCTACCCCTTTGACTTTCGCCGGACGGCCTTTGATCGATGGACTTCTGCACGTGGTTCCCATCGGCCAGCCCGTGGGAACACTTCAGAACAAGGCCTGGGACAAACCGACCACCAGATTCCCTCCGTGTGGGCCCGACGCGGCTGTTTCCCCCCTCCAAGTGCCGGCGGCAGCGCGGTCCGTGAAGGGGGTCACACTCCGGAGCCGCGTGCGGGGTGTTTGCACCTGCCACCACACTTCCAGACATGTATGAGGGGCCAGCGCAAGATTTGGTGGCATAGCTACCCCCCGAAGGCCCCCGGCCACACTAGTAGACATGCGAAGAACAATCCGCACAGAGGGAATTTTTCAGATACTTCTTCATCTAACAAAAACTTGAAAAAATACCACACATCCTGTATCACATGTGCCAGCACCGTGTAAAAAATTCATGATTTTATCACCCTCCGGGTGTTCAGGAATATTCAAGCAGCACCGAAACCTGCAGGACGTCACTTCGGTGCCATCGCCGTCCGTGAGGGGGCCCACACTACAGAGACACGTATTGACTCTTCAGACATGCCACCACACCTTAAGACATGTATGAGGCCCCGGCGCGATGATCTGGTGGCATTGCTACCCCCCAAGGCCCCCGGCCTGCCTAACCCTGGCCCGTTGACCCGGAGATCTACCCCTTTGACTTTCGCCGGACGGCCTTTGACCGATGGACTTCTGCACCTGGTTCCCATCGGCCAGCCCATGGGAACACTTCAGAACAAGGTCTGGGACAAACCGACCAACAGATTCCCTCCGTGTGGGCCCGACGCGGCTGTTTCCCCCCTCCAAGTGCCGGCGGCAGCGCGGTCCGTGAAGGGGGTCACACTCCGGAGCCGCGTGCGGGGTGTTTGCACCTGCCACCACACTTCCAGACATATATGAGGGCCCAACGCAAGATTTGGTGGCATAGCTACCCCCCGAAGGCCCCCGGCCACACTAGTAGACATGCGAAGAACAATCCGCACAGAGGGAATTTTTCAGATACTTCTTCATCTCAAAAAAACTTGAAAAAATACCACACATCCTGTATCACATGTGCCAGCACCGTGTAAAAAATTCATGATTTTATCACCCTCCGGGTGTTCAGGAATATTCAAGCAGCACCGAAACATGTAGGACGTCACTTCGGTGCCATCGCCATCTGTGAGGGGGCCCACACTACGGAGACGCGTATTGACTCTTCGGACATGCCACCTCACCTTAAGACATGTATGAGGCCCCGGCGCGATGATCTGGTGGCATTGCTACCCCCCAAGGCCACCGGCCTGCCTAACCCTGGCCCGTTGACCCGGAGATCTACCCCTTTGACTTTCGCCGGACGGCCTTTGACCGATGGACTTCTGCCCCTGGTTCCCATCGGCCAGACCTTGGGAACACTTCAGAACAAGGTCTGGGACAAACCGACCACCAGATTCCCTCCGTGTGGGCCCGACGCGGCTGTTTCCCCCCTCCAAGTGCCGGCGGCAGCGCGGTCCGTGAAGGGGGTCACACTCCGGAGCCGCGTGCGGGGTGTTTGCACCTCCCACCACACTTCCAGACATGTATGAGGGCCCAGCGCAAGATTTGGTGGCATAGCTACCCCCCGAAGGCCCCCGGCCACACTAGTAGACATGCGAAGAACAATCCGCACAGAGGGAATTTTTCAGATACTTCTTCATCTAAAAAAAACTTGAAAAAATACCACACATCCTGTATCACATGTGCCAGCACCGTGTAAAAAATTCATGATTTTATCACACTCCGGGTGTTCAGGAATATTCAAGCAGCACCGAAACCTGCATGACGTCACTTCGGTGCCATCGCCGTCCGTGAGGGGGCCCACACTACGGAGACACGTATTGACTCTTCAGACATGCCACCACACCTTAAGACATGTATGAGGCCCCGGCGCGATGATCTGGTGGCATTGCTACCCCCCAAGGCCCCCGGCCTGCCTAACCCTGGCCCGTTGACCCGGAGATCTACCCCTTTGACTTTCGCCGGACGGCCTTTGACCGATGGACTTCTGCCCCTGGTTCCCATCGGCCAGCCCGTGGGAACACTTCAGAACAAGGTCTGGGACAAACCGACCACCAGATTCCCTCCGTGTGGGCCCGACGCGGCTGTTTCCCCCCTCCAAGTGCGGGCGGCAGCGCGGTCCGTGAAGGGGGTCACACTCCGGAGCCGCGTGCGGGGTGTTTGCACCTGCCACCACACTTCCAGACATATATGAGGGCCCAACGCAAGATTTGGTGGCATAGCTACCCCCCGAAGGCCCCCGGCCACACTAGTAGACATGCGAAGAACAATCCGCACAGAGGGAATTTTTCAGATACTTCTTCATCTCAAAAAAACTTGAAAAAATAACACACATCCTGTATCACATGTGCCAGCACCGTGTAAAAAATTCATGATTTTATCACCCTCCGGGTGTTCAGGAATATTCAAGCAGCACCGAAACCTGTAGGACGTCACTTCGGTGCCATCGCCATCTGTGAGGGGGCCCACACTACGGAGACGCGTATTGACTCTTCAGACATGCCACCTCACCTTAAGACATGTATGAGGCCCCGGCGCGATGATCTGGTGGCATTGCTACCCCCAAGGCCACCGGCCTGCCTAACCCTGGCCCGTTGACCCGGAGATCTACCCCTTTGACTTTCGCCGGACGGCCTTTGACCGATGGACTTCTGCCCCTGGTTCCCATCGGCCAGACCTTGGGAACACTTCAGAACAAGGTCTGGGACAAACCGACCACCAGATTCCCTCCGTGTGGGCCCGACGCGGCTGTTTCCCCCCTCCAAGTGCCGGCGGCAGCGCGGTCCGTGAAGGGGGTCACACTCCGGAGCCGCGTGCGGGGTGTTTGCACCTCCCACCACACTTCCAGACATGTTTGAGGGCCCAGCGCAAGATTTGGTGGCATAGCTACCCCCCGAAGGCCCCCGGCCACACTAGTAGACATGCGAAGAACAATCCGCACAGAGGGAATTTTTCAGATACTTCTTCATCTAAAAAAAACTTGAAAAAATACCACACATCCTGTATCACATGTGCCAGCACCGTGTAAAAAATTCATGATTTTATCACACTCCGGGTGTTCAGGAATATTCAAGCAGCACCGAAACCTGCATGACGTCACTTCGGTGCCATCGCCATCCGTGAGGTGGGCCACATTACGGAGAAGCGTATTGACTCTTCAGACATGCCACCACACTTTAAGACATGTATGAGGCCCCGGCGCGATGATCTGGTGGCATTGCTACCCCCCAAGGCCCCCGGCCTGCCTAACCCTGGCCCCGTTGACCCGGAGATCTACCCCTTTGACTTTCGCCGGACGGCCTTTGATCGATGGACTTCTGCACGTGGTTCCCATCGGCCAGCCCGTGGGAACACTTCAGAACAAGGCCTGGGACAAACCGACCACCAGATTCCCTCCGTGTGGGCCCGACGCGGCTGTTTCCCCCCTCCAAGTGCCGGCGGCAGCGCGGTCCGTGAAGGGGGTCACACTCCGGAGCCGCGTGCGGGGTGTTTGCACCTGCCACCACACTTCCAGACATGTATGAGGGCCCAGCGCAAGATTTGGTGGCATAGCTACCCCCCGAAGGCCCCCGGCCACACTAGTAGACATGCGAAGAACAATCCGCACAGAGGGAATTTTTCAGATACTTCTTCATCTAAAAAAAACTTGAAAAAATACCACACATCCTGTATCACATGTGCCAGCACCGTGTAAAAAATTCATGATTTTATCACCCTCCGGGTGTTCAGGAATATTCAAGCAGCACCGAAACCTGCAGGACGTCACTTCGGTGCTATCGCCGTCCGTGAGGGGGCCCACACTACGGAGACACGTATTGACTCTTCAGACATGCCACCACACCTTAAGACATGTATGAGGCCCCGGCGCGATGATCTGGTGGCATTGCTACACCCCAAGGCCCCCGGCCTGCCTAACCCTGGCCCGTTGACCCGGAGATCTACCCCTTTGACTTTCGCCGGACGGCCTTTGACCGATGGACTTCTGCCCCTGGTTCCCATCGGCCAGCCCGTGGGAACACTTCAGAACAAGGTCTGGGACAAACCGACCACCAGATTCCCTCCGTGTGGGCCCGACGCGGCTGTTTCCCCCCTCCAAGTGCCGGCGGCAGCGCGGTCCGTGAAGGGGGTCACACTCCGGAGCCGCGTGCGGGGTGTTTGCAACTCCCACCACACTTCCAGACATGTATGAGGGCCCAGCGCAAGATTTGGTGGCATAGCTACCCCCCGAAGGCCCCCGGCCACACTAGTAGACATGCGAAGAACAATCCGCACAGAGGGAATTTTTCAGATACTTCTTCATCTAAAAAAAACTTGAAAAAATACCACACATCCTGTATCACATGTGCCAGCACCGTGTAAAAAATTCATGATTTTATCACCCTCCGGGTGTTCAGGAATATTCAAGCAGCACCGAAACCTGCAGGACGTCACTTCGGTGCCATCGCCATATGTGAGGGGGCCCACACTACGGAGACGCGTATTGAATCTTCAGACATGCCACCTCACCTTAAGACATTTATGAGGCCCCGGCGCGATGATCTGGTGGCATTGCTACCCCCCAAGGCCCCCGGCCTGCCTAACCCTGGCCCGTTGACCCGGAGATCTACCCCTTTGACTTTCGCCGGACGGCCTTTGACCGATGGACTTCTGCCCCTGGTTCCCATCGGCCAGACCTTAGGAACACTTCAGAACAAGGTCTGGGACAAACCGACCACCAGATTCCCACCGTGTGGGCCCGACGCGGCTGTTTCCCCCCTCCAAGTGCCGGCGGCAACGCGGTCCGTGAAGGGGGTCACACTCCGGAGCCGCGTGCGGGGTGTTTGCACCTCCCACCACACTTCCAGACATGTATGAGGGCCCAGCGCAAGATTTGGTGGCATAGCTACCCCCCGAAGGCCCCCGGCCATACTAGTAGACATGCGAAGAACAATCCGCACAGAGGGAATTTTTCAGATACTTCTTCATCTCAAAAAAACTTGAAAAAATACCACACATCATGTATCACATGTGCCAGCACCGTGTAAAAAATTCATGATTTTAACACCCTCCGGGTGTTCAGGAATATTCAAGCAGCACCGAAACCTGCAGGACGTCACTTCGGTGCCATCGCCGAAAGTGAGGGGGCCCACACTACGGAGACACGTATTGACTCTTCAGACATGCCACCACACCTTAAGACATGTATGAGGCCCCGACGCGATGATCTGGTGGCATTGCTACCCCCCAAGGCCCCCGGCCTGCCTAACCCTGGCCCCGTTGACCCGGAGATCTACCCCTTTGACTTTCGCCGGACGGCCTTTGACCGATGGACTTCTGCACCTGGTTCCCATCGGCCAGCCCGTGGGAACACTTCAGAACAAGGCCTTGGACAAACCGACCACCAGATTCCCTCCGTGTGGGCCCGACGCGGCTGTTTCCCCCCTCCAAGTGCCGGCGGCAGCGCGGTCCGTGAAGGGGGTCACACTCCGGAGCCGCGTGCGGGGTGTTTGCACCTGCCACCACACTTCCAGACATGTATGAGGGCCCAGCGCAAGATTTGGTGGCGTAGCTACCCCCCGAAGGCCCCCGGCCACACTAGTAGACATGCGAAGAACAATCCGCACAGAGGGAATTTTTCAGATACTTCTTCATCTCAAAAAAACTTGAAAAAATACCACACATCCTGTATCACATGTGCCAGCACCGTGTAAAAAATTCATGATTTTATCACCCTCCGGGTGTTCAGGAATATTCAAGCAGCACCGAAACCTGCATGACGTCACTTCGGTGCCATCGCCGTCCGTGACGTGGGCCACATTACGGAGACGCGTATTGACTCTTCAGACATGCCACCACACTTTAAGACATGTATGAGGCCCCGGCGCGATGATCTGGTGGCATTGCTACCCCCCAAGGCCCCCGGCCTGCCTAACCCTGGCCCCGTTGACCCGGAGATCTACCCCTTTGACTTTCGCCGGACGGCCTTTGATCGATGGACTTCTGCACGTGGTTCCCATCGGCCAGCCCGTGGGAACACTTCAGAACAAGGCCTGGGACAAACCGACCACCAGATTCCCTCCGTGTGGGCCCGACGCGGCTGTTTCCCCCCTCCAAGTGCCGGCGGCAGCGCGGTCCGTGAAGGGGGTCACACTCCGGAGCCGCGTGCGGGGTGTTTGCACCTGCCACCACACTTCCAGACATGTATGAGGGCCCAGCGCAAGATTTGGTGGCATAGCTACCCCCCGAAGGCCCCCGGCCACACTAGTAGACATGCGAAGAACAATCCGCACAGAGGGAATTTTACAGATACTTCTTCATCTAAAAAAAACTTGAAAAAATACCACACATCCTGTATCACATGTGCCAGCACCGTGTAAAAAATTCATGATTTTATCACCCTCCGGGTGTTCAGGAATATTCAAGCAGCACCGAAACCTGCAGGACGTCACTTCGGTGCCATCGCCGTCCGTGAGGGGGCCCACACTACGGAGACACGTATTGACTCTTCAGACATGCCACCACACCTTAAGACATGTATGAGGCCCCGACGCGATGATCTGGTGGCATTGCTACCCCCGAAGGCCCCCGGCCTGCCTAACCCTGGCACGTTGACCCGGAGATCTACCCCTTTGACTTTCGCCGGACGGCCTTTGACCGATGGACTTCTGCCCCTGGTTCCCATCGGCCAGCCCGTGGGAACACTTCAGAACAAGGTCTGGGACAAACCGACCACCAGATTCCCTCCGTGTGGGCCCGACGCGTCTGTTTCCCCCCTCCAAGTGCCGGCGGCAGCGCGGTCCGTGAAGGGGGTCACACTCCGGAGCCGCGTGCGGGGTGTTTGCACCTGCCACCACACTTCCAGACATATATGAGGGCCCAGCGCAAGATTTGGTGGCATAGCTACCCCCCGAAGGCCCCCGGCCACACTAGTAGACATGCGAAGAACAATCCGCACAGAGGGAATTTTTCAGATACTTCTTCATCTCAAAAAAACTTGCAAAAATACCACACATCCTGTATCACATGTGCCAGCACCGTGTAAAAAATTCATGATTTTATCACCCTCCGGGTGTTCAGGAATATTCAAGCAGCACCGAAACCTGCAGGACGTCACTTCGGTGCCATCGCCATCTGTGAGGGGGCCCACACTACGGAGACGCGTATTGACTCTTCAGACATGCCACCTCACCTTAAGACATGTATGAGGCCCCGGCGCAATGATCTGGTGGCATTGCTACCCCCCAAGGCCCCCGGCCTGCCTAACCCTGGCCCGTTGACCCGGAGATCTACCCCTTTGACTTTCGCCGGACGGCCTTTGACCGATGGACTTCTGCCCCTGGTTCCCATCGGCCAGACCTTGGGAACACTTCAGAACAAGGCCTGGGACAAACCGACCACCAGATTCCCTCCGTGTGGGCCCGACGCGGCTGTTTCCCCCCTCCAAGTGCCGGCGGCAGCGCGGTCCGTGAAGGGGGTCACACTCCGGAGCCGCGTGCGGGGTGATTGCACCTCCCACCACACTTCCAGACATGTATGAGGGCCCAGCGCAAGATTTGGTGGCATAGCTACCCCCCGAAGGCCCCCGGCCACACTAGTAGACATGCGAAGAACAATCCGCACAGAGGGAATTTTTCAGATACTTCTTCATCTAAAAAAAACTTGAAAAAATACCACACATCATATATCACATGTGCCAGCACCGTGTAAAAAATTCATGATTTTATCACCCTCCGGGAGTTCAGGAATATTCAAGCAGCACCGAAACCTGCAGGCCGTCACTTCGGTGCCATCGCCGTCCGTGAGGGGGCCCACACTACGGAGACGCGTATTGACTCTTCAGACATGCCACCACACCTTAAGACATGTATGAGGCCCCGGCGCGATGATTTGGTGGCATTGCTACCCCCCAAGGCCCCCGGCCTGCCTAACCCTGGCCCGTTGACCCGGAGATCTACCCCTTTGACTTTCGCCGTACGGCCTTTGACCGATGGACTTCTGCCCCTGGTTCCCATCGGCCAGCCCGTGGGAACACTTCAGAACAAGGTCTGGGACAAACCGACCACCAGATTCCCTCCGTGTGGGCCCGACGCGGCTGTTTCCCCCCTCCAAGTGCCGGCGGCAGCGCGGTCCGTGAAGGGGGTCACACTCCGGAGCCACGTGCGGGGTGTTTGCACCTCCCACCACACTTCCAGACATGTATGAGGGCCCAGCGCAAGATTTGGTGGCATAGCTACCCCCCGAAGGACCCCGGCCACACTAGTAGACATGCGAAGAACAATACGCACAGAGGGAATTTTTCAGATACTTCTTCATCTAAAAAAACTTGAAAAAATACCACACATCCTGTATCACATGTGCCAGCACCGTGTAAAATATTCATGATTTTATCACCCTCCGGGTGTTCAGGAATATTCAAGCAGCACCGAAACCTGCAGGACGTCACTTCGGTGCCATCGCCGTCCGTGAGGGGGCCCACACTACGGAGACACGTATTGACTCTTCAGACATGCCACCACACCTTAAGACATGTATGAGGCCCCGGCGCGATGATCTGGTGGCATTGCTACCACCCAAGGCCCCCGGCCTGCCTAACCCTGGCCCGTTGACCCGGAGATCTACCCCTTTGACTTTCGCCGTACGGCCTTTGACGGATGGACTTCTGCCCCTGGTTCCCATCGGCCAGCCCGTGGGAACACTTCAGAACAAGGTCTGGGACAAACCGACCACCAGATTCCCTCCGTGTGGGCCCGATGCGGCTGTTTCCCCTCTCCAAGTGCCGGCGGCAGCGCGGTCCGTGAAGGGGGTCACACTCCGGAGCCGCGTGCGGGGTGTTTGCAACTCCCACCACACTTCCAGACATGTATGAGGGCCCAGCGCAAGATTTGGTGGCATAGCTACCCCCCGAAGGCCCCCGGCCACACTAGTAGACATGCGAAGAACAATCCGCACAGAGGGAATTTTTCAGATACTTCTTCATCTAAAAAAAACATGAAAAAATACCACACATCCTGTATCACATGTGCCAGCACCGTGTAAAAAATTCATGATTTTATCACCCTCCGGGTGTTCAGGAATATTCAAGCAGCACCGAAACCTGCAGGACGTCACTTCGGTGCCATCGCCATCCGTGAGGGGGCCCACACTACGGAGACGCGTATTGACTCTTCAGACATGCCACCTCACCTTAAGACATGTCTGAGGCCCCGGCGCGATGATCTGGTGGCATTGCTACCCCCCAAGGCCCCCGGCCTGCCTAACCCTTGCCCGTTGACCCGGAGATCTACCCCTTTGACTTTCGCCGGACGGCCTTTGACCGATGGACTTCTGCCCCTGGTTCCCATCGGCCAGCCCGTGGGAACACTTCAGAACAAGGTCTGGGACAAACCGACCACCAGATTCCCTCCGTGCGGGCTCGACGCGGCTGTTTCCCCCCTCCAAGTGTCGGCGGCAGCGCGGTCCGTGAAGGGCGTCACACTCCGGAGCCGCGTGCGGGGTGTTTGCACCTCCCACCACACTTCCAGACATGTATGAGGGCCCAGCGCAAGATTTGGTGGCATAGCTACCCCCCGAAGGCCCCCGGCCATACTAGTAGACATGCGAAGAACAATCCGCACAGAGGGAATTTTTCAGATACTTCTTCATCTCAAAAAAACTTGAAAAAATACCACACATCATGTATCACATGTGCCAGCACCGTGTAAAAAATTCATGATTTTATCACCCTCCGGGTGTTCAGGAATATTCAAGCAGCACCGAAACCTGCAGGACGTCACTTCGGTGCCATCGCCGTCCGTGAGGGGGCCCACACTACGGAGACGCGTATTGACTCTTCAGACATGCCACCACACCTTAAGACATGTATCAGGCCCCGGCGCGATGATCTGGTGGCATTGCTACCCCCCAAGGCCCCCGGCCTGCCTAACCCTGGCCCGTTGACCCGGAGATCTACCCCTTTGACTTTCGCCGGACGGCCTTTGACCGATGGACTTCTGCCCCTGGTTCCCATCGGCCAGCCCGTGGGAACACTTCAGAACAAGGTCTGGGACAAACCGACCACCAGATTCCCTTCGTGTGGGCCCGACGCGGCTGTTTCCCCCCTCCAAGTGCCGGCGGCAGCGCGGTCCGTGAAGGGGGTCACACTCCGGAGCCTCGTGCGGGGTGTTTGCACCTCCCACCACACTTCCAGACATGTATGAGGGCCCAGCGCAAGATTTGGTGGCATAGCTACCCCCGAAGGCCCCCGGCCACACTAGTAGACATGCGAAGAACAATAAGCACAGAGGGAATTTTTCAGATACTTCTTCATCTAAAAAAAACTTGAAAAAATACCACACATCCTGTATCACATGTGCCAGCACCGAGTAAAAAATTCATGATTTTATCACCCTCCGGGTGTTCAGGAATATTCAAGCAGCACCGAAACCTGCAGGACGTCACTTCGGTGCCATCGCCGAAAGTGAGGGGGCCCACACTACGGAGACACGTATTGACTCTTCAGACATGCCACCACACCTTAAGACATGTATGAGGCCCCGACGCGATGATCTGGTGGCATTGCTACCCCCCAAGGCCCCCGGCCTGCCTAACCCTGGCCCCGTTGACCCGGAGATCTACCCCTTTGACTTTCGCCGGACGGCCTTTGACCGATGGACTTCTGCACCTGGTTCCCATCGACCAGCCCGTGGGAACACTTCAGAACAAGGCCTGGGACAAACCGACCACCAGATTCCCTCCGTGTGGGCCCGACGCGGCTGTTTCCCCCCTCCAAGTGCCGGCGGCAGCGCGGTCCGTGAAGGGGGTCACACTCCGGAGCCGCGTGCGGGGTGTTTGCACCTGCCACCACACTTCCAGACATGTATGAGGGCCCAGCGCAAGATTTGGTGGCGTAGCTACCCCCCGAAGGCCTCCGGCCACACTAGTAGACATGCGAAGAACAATCCGCACAGAGGGAATTTTTCAGATACTTCTTCATCTCAAAAAAACTTGAAAAAATACCACACATCCTGTATCACATGTGCCAGCACCATGTAAAAAATTCATGATTTTATCACCCTCCGGGTGTTCAGGAATATTCAAGCAGCACCGAAACCTGCATGACGTCACTTCGGTGCCATCGCCGTCCGTGAAGTGGGCCACATTACGGAGACGCGTATTGACTCTTCAGACATGCCACCACACTTTAAGACATGTATGAGGCCCCGGCGCGATGATCTGGTGGCATTGCTACCCCCCAAGGCCCCCGGCCTGCCTAACCCTGGCCCCGTTGACCCGGATATCTACCCCTTTGACTTTCGCCGGACGGCCTTTGATCGATGGACTTCTGCACGTGGTTCCCATCGGCCAGCCCGTGGGAACACTTCAGAACAAGGCCTGGGACAAACCGACCACCAGATTCCCTCCGTGTGGGCCCGACGCGGCTGTTTCCCCCCTCCAAGTGCCGGCGGCAGCGCGGTCCGTGAAGGGGGTCACACTCCGGAGCCGCGTGCGGGGTGTTTGCACCTGCCACCACACTTCCAGACATGTATGAGGGCCCAGCGCAAGATTTGGTGGCATAGCTACCCCCCGAAGGCCCCCGGCCACACTAGTAGACATGCGAAGAACAATCCGCACAGAGGGAATTTTACAGATACTTCTTCATCTAAAAAAAACTTGAAAAAATACCACACATCCTGTATCACATGTGCCAGCACCGTGTAAAAAATTCATGATTTTATCACCCTCCGGGTGTTCAGGAATATTCAAGCAGCACCGAAACCTGCAGGACGTCACTTCGGTGCCATCGCCGTCCGTGAGGGGGCCCACACTACGGAGACACGTATTGACTCTTCAGACATGCCACCACACCTTAAGACATGTATGAGGCCCCGACGCGATGATCTGGTGGCATTGCTACCCCCGAAGGCCCCCGGCCTGCCTAACCCTGGCACGTTGACCCGGAGATCTACCCCTTTGACTTTCGCCGGACGGCCTTTGACCGATGGACTTCTGCCCCTGGTTCCCATCGGCCAGCCCGTGGGAACACTTCAGAACAAGGTCTGGGACAAACCGACCACCAGATTCCCTCCGTGTGGGCCCGACGCGTCTGTTTCCCCCCTCCAAGTGCCGGCGGCAGCGCGGTCCGTGAAGGGGGTCACACTCCGGAGCCGCGTGCGGGGTGTTTGCACCTGCCACCACACTTCCAGACATATATGAGGGCCCAGCGCAAGATTTGGTGGCATAGCTACCCCCCGAAGGCCCCCGGCCACACTAGTAGACATGCGAAGAACAATCCGCACAGAGGGAATTTTTCAGATACTTCTTCATCTCAAAAAAACTTGCAAAAATACCACACATCCTGTATCACATGTGCCAGCACCGTGTAAAAAATTCATGATTTTATCACCCTCCGGGTGTTCAGGAATATTCAAGCAGCACCGAAACCTGCAGGACGTCACTTCGGTGCCATCGCCATCTGTGAGGGGGCCCACACTACGGAGACGCGTATTGACTCTTCAGACATGCCACCTCACCTTAAGACATGTATGAGGCCCCGGCGCAATGATCTGGTGGCATTGCTACCCCCCAAGGCCCCCGGCCTGCCTAACCCTGGCCCGTTGACCCGGAGATCTACCCCTTTGACTTTCGCCGGACGGCCTTTGACCGATGGACTTCTGCCCCTGGTTCCCATCGGCCAGACCTTGGGAACACTTCAGAACAAGGCCTGGGACAAACCGACCACCAGATTCCCTCCGTGTGGGCCCGACGCGGCTGTTTCCCCCCTCCAAGTGCCGGCGGCAGCGCGGTCCGTGAAGGGGGTCACACTCCGGAGCCGCGTGCGGGGTGATTGCACCTCCCACCACACTTCCAGACATGTATGAGGGCCCAGCGCAAGATTTGGTGGCATAGCTACCCCCCGAAGGCCCCCGGCCACACTAGTAGACATGCGAAGAACAATCCGCACAGAGGGAATTTTTCAGATACTTCTTCATCTAAAAAAAACTTGAAAAAATACCACACATCATATATCACATGTGCCAGCACCGTGTAAAAAATTCATGATTTTATCACCCTCCGGGAGTTCAGGAATATTCAAGCAGCACCGAAACCTGCAGGCCGTCACTTCGGTGCCATCGCCGTCCGTGAGGGGGCCCACACTACGGAGACGCGTATTGACTCTTCAGACATGCCACCACACCTTAAGACATGTATGAGGCCCCGGCGCGATGATCTGGTGGCATTGCTACCCCCCAAGGCCCCCGGCCTGCCTAACCCTGGCCCGTTGACCCGGAGATCTACCCCTTTGACTTTCGCCGTACGGCCTTTGACCGATGGACTTCTGCCCCTGGTTCCCATCGGCCAGCCCGTGGGAACACTTCAGAACAAGGTCTGGGACAAACCGACCACCAGATTCCCTCCGTGTGGGCCCGACGCGGCTGTTTCCCCCCTCCAAGTGCCGGCGGCAGCGCGGTCCGTGAAGGGGGTCACACTCCGGAGCCACGTGCGGGGTGTTTGCACCTCCCACCACACTTCCAGACATGTATGAGGGCCCAGCGCAAGATTTGGTGGCATAGCTACCCCCCGAAGGACCCCGGCCACACTAGTAGACATGCGAAGAACAATACGCACAGAGGGAATTTTTCAGATACTTCTTCATCTAAAAAAACTTGAAAAAATACCACACATCCTGTATCACATGTGCCAGCACCGTGTAAAATATTCATGATTTTATCACCCTCCGGGAGTTCAGGAATATTCAAGCAGCACCGAAACCTGCAGGACGTCACTTCGGTGCCATCGCCGTCCGTGAGGGGGCCCACACTACGGAGACACGTATTGACTCTTCAGACATGCCACCACACCTTAAGACATGTATGAGGCCCCGGCGCGATGATCTGGTGGCATTGCTACCACCCAAGGCCCCCGGCCTGCCTAACCCTGGCCCGTTGACCCGGAGATCTACCCCTTTGACTTTCGCCGGACGGCCTTTGACCGATGGACTTCTGCCCCTGGTTCCCATCGGCCAGCCCGTGGGAACACTTCAGAACAAGGTCTGGGACAAACCGACCACCAGATTCCCTCCGTGCGGGCTCGACGCGGCTGTTTCCCCCCTCCAAGTGTCGGCGGCAGCGCGGTCCGTGAAGGGCGTCACACTCCGGAGCCGCGTGCGGGGTGTTTGCACCTCCCACCACACTTCCAGACATGTATGAGGGCCCAGCGCAAGATTTGGTGGCATAGCTACCCCCCGAAGGCCCCCGGCCATACTAGTAGACATGCGAAGAACAATCCGCACAGAGGGAATTTTTCAGATACTTCTTCATCTCAAAAAAACTTGAAAAAATACCACACATCATGTATCACATGTGCCAGCACCGTGTAAAAAATTCATGATTTTATCACCCTCCGGGTGTTCAGGAATATTCAAGCAGCACCGAAACCTGCAGGACGTCACTTCGGTGCCATCGCCGTCCGTGAGGGGGCCCACACTACGGAGACGCGTACTGACTCTTCAGACATGCCACCACACCTTAAGACATGTATCAGGCCCCGGCGCGATGATCTGGTGGCATTGCTACCCCCCAAGGCCCCCGGCCTGCCTAACCCTGGCCCGTTGACCCGGAGATCTACCCCTTTGACTTTCGCCGGACGGCCTTTGACCGATGGACTTCTGCCCCTGGTTCCCATCGGCCAGCCCGTGGGAACACTTCAGAACAAGGTCTGGGACAAACCGACCACCAGATTCCCTTCGTGTGGGCCCGACGCGGCTGTTTCCCCCCTCCAAGTGCCGGCGGCAGCGCGGTCCGTGAAGGGGGTCACACTCCGGAGCCTCGTGCGGGGTGTTTGCACCTCCCACCACACTTCCAGACATGTATGAGGGCCCAGCGCAAGATTTGGTGGCATAGCTACCCCCGAAGGCCCCCGGCCACACTAGTAGACATGCGAAGAACAATAAGCACAGAGGGAATTTTTCAGATACTTCTTCATCTAAAAAAAACTTGAAAAAATACCACACATCCTGTATCACATGTGCCAGCACCGAGTAAAAAATTCATGATTTTATCACCCTCCGGGTGTTCAGGAATATTCAAGCAGCACCGAAACCTGCAGGACGTCACTTCGGTGCCATCGCCGAAAGTGAGGGGGCCCACACTACGGAGACACGTATTGACTCTTCAGACATGCCACCACACCTTAAGACATGTATGAGGCCCCGACGCGATGATCTGGTGGCATTGCTACCCCCCAAGGCCCCCGGCCTGCCTAACCCTGGCCCCGTTGACCCGGAGATCTACCCCTTTGACTTTCGCCGGACGGCCTTTGAC
This sequence comes from Elymus sibiricus, assembly GCA_039707655.1. Taxonomy (NCBI): domain Eukaryota; kingdom Viridiplantae; phylum Streptophyta; class Magnoliopsida; order Poales; family Poaceae; genus Elymus; species Elymus sibiricus. The sequence goes on along the minus strand of CM077672.1, from coordinate 437,573,275 downwards.
CGATGGACTTCTGCACCTGGTTCCCATCGACCAGCCCGTGGGAACACTTCAGAACAAGGCCTGGGACAAACCGACCACCAGATTCCCTCCGTGTGGGCCCGACGCGGCTGTTTCCCCCCTCCAAGTGCCGGCGGCAGCGCGGTCCGTGAAGGGGGTCACACTCCGGAGCCGCGTGCGGGGTGTTTGCACCTGCCACCACACTTCCAGACATGTATGAGGGCCCAGCGCAAGATTTGGTGGCGTAGCTACCCCCCGAAGGCCTCCGGCCACACTAGTAGACATGCGAAGAACAATCCGCACAGAGGGAATTTTTCAGATACTTCTTCATCTAAAAAAACTTGAAAAAATACCACACATCCTGTATCACATGTGCCAGCACCGTGTAAAAAATTCATGATTTTATCACCCTCCGGGTGTTCAGGAATATTCAAGCAGCACCGAAACCTGCATGACGTCACTTCGGTGCCATCGCCGTCCGTGAAGTGGGCCACATTACGGAGACGCGTATTGACTCTTCAGACATGCCACCACACTTTAAGACATGTATGAGGCCCCGGCGCGATGATCTGGTGGCATTGCTACCCCCCAAGGCCCCCGGCCTGCCTAACCCTGGCCCCGTTGACCCGGATATCTACCCCTTTGACTTTCGCCGGACGGCCTTTGATCGATGGACTTCTGCACGTGGTTCCCATCGGCCAGCCCGTGGGAACACTTCAGAACAAGGCCTGGGACAAACCGACCACCAGATTCCCTCCGTGTGGGCCCGACGCGGCTGTTTCCCCCCTCCAAGTGCCGGCGGCAGCGCGGTCCGTGAAGGGGGTCACACTCCGGAGCCGCGTGCGGGGTGTTTGCACCTGCCACCACACTTCCAGACATGTATGAGGGCCCAGCGCAAGATTTGGTGGCATAGCTACCCCCCGAAGGCCCCCGGCCACACTAGTAGACATGCGAAGAACAATCCGCACAGAGGGAATTTTACAGATACTTCTTCATCTAAAAAAAACTTGAAAAAATACCACACATCCTGTATCACATGTGCCAGCACCGTGTAAAAAATTCATGATTTTATCACCCTCCGGGTGTTCAGGAATATTCACTTGGAGGGGGGAAACAGACGCGTCGGGCCCACACGGAGGGAATCTGGTGGTCGGTTTGTCCCAGACCTTGTTCTGAAGTGTTCCCACGGGCTGGCCGATGGGAACCAGGGGCAGAAGTCCATCGGTCAAAGGCCGTACGGCGAAAGTCAAAGGGGTAGATCTCCGGGTCAACGGGCCAGGGTTAGGCAGGCCGGGGGCCTTCGGGGGTAGCAATGCCACCAGATCATCGCGTCGGGGCCTCATACATGTCTTAAGGTGTGGTGGCATGTCTGAAGAGTCAATACGTGTCTCCGTAGTGTGGGCCCCCTCACGGACGGCGATGGCACCGAAGTGACGTCCTGCAGGTTTCGGTGCTGCTTGAATATTCCTGAACACCCGGAGGGTGATAAAATCATGAATTTTTTACACGGTGCAGGCACATGTGATACAGGATGTGTGGTATTTTTTCAAGTTTTTTTTAGATGAAGAAGTATCTGTAAAATTCCCTCTGTGCGGATTGTTCTTCGCATGTCTACTAGTGTGGCCGGAGGCCTTCGGGGGGTAGCTACGCCACCAAATCTTGCGCTGGGCCCTCATACATGTCTGGAAGTGTGGTGGCAGGTGCAAACACCCCGCACGCGGCTCCGGAGATCTACCCCTTTGACTTTCGCCGGACGGCCTTTGACCGATGGACTTCTGCCCCTGGTTCCCATCGGCCAGACCTTGGGAACACTTCAGAACAAGGCCTGGGACAAACCGACCACCAGATTCCCTCCGTGTGGGCCCGACGCGGCTGTTTCCCCCCTCCAAGTGCCGGCGGCAGCGCGGTCCGTGAAGGGGGTCACACTCCGGAGCCGCGTGCGGGGTGTTTGCACCTCCCACCACACTTCCAGACATGTATGAGGGCCCAGCGCAAGATTTGGTGGCATAGCTACCCCCCGAAGGCCCCCGGCCACACTAGTAGACATGCGAAGAACAATCCGCACAGAGGGAATTTTTCAGATACTTCTTCATCTAAAAAAAACTTGAAAAAATACCACACATCATATATCACATGTGCCAGCACCGTGTAAAAAATTCATGATTTTATCACCCTCCGGGAGTTCAGGAATATTCAAGCAGCACCGAAACCTGCAGGCCGTCACTTCGGTGCCATCGCCGTCCGTGAGGGGGCCCACACTACGGAGACGCGTATTGACTCTTCAGACATGCCACCACACCTTAAGACATTTATGAGGCCCCGGCGCGATGATCTGGTGGCATTGCTACCCCCCAAGGCCCCCGGCCTGCCTAACCCTGGCCCGTTGACCCGGAGATCTACCCCTTTGACTTTCGCCGTACGGCCTTTGACCGATGGACTTCTGCCCCTGGTTCCCATCGGCCAGCCCGTGGGAACACTTCAGAACAAGGTCTGGGACAAACCGACCACCAGATTCCCTCCGTGTGGGCCCGACGCGGCTGTTTCCCCCCTCCAAGTGCCGGCGGCAGCGCGGTCCGTGAAGGGGGTCACACTCCGTTGCCGCGTGCGGGGTGTTTGCACCTCCCACCACACTTCCAGACATGTATGAGGGCCCAACGCAAGATTTGGTGGCATAGCTACCCCCCGAAGGACCCCGGCCACACTAGTAGACATGCGAAGAACAATACGCACAGAGGGAATTTTTCAGATACTTCTTCATCTAAAAAAACTTGAAAAAATACCACACATCCTGTATCACATGTGCCAGCACCGTGTAAAATATTCATGATTTTATCACCCTCCGGGTGTTCAGGAATATTCAAGCAGCACCGAAACCTGCAGGACGTCACTTCGGTGCCATCGCCGTCCGTGAGGGGGCCCACACTACGGAGACACGTATTGACTCTTCAGACATGCCACCACACCTTAAGACATGTATGAGGCCCCGGCGCGATGATCTGGTGGCATTGCTACCACCCAAGGCCCCCGGCCTGCCTAACCCTGGCCCGTTGACCCGGAGATCTACCCCTTTGACTTTCGCCGTACGGCCTTTGACGGATGGACTTCTGCCCCTGGTTCCCATCGGCCAGCACGTGGGAACACTTCAGAACAAGGTCTGGGACAAACCGACCACCAGATTCCCTCCGTGTGGGCCCGATGCGGCTGTTTCCCCTCTCCAAGTGCCGGCGGCAGCGCGGTCCGTGAAGGGGGTCACACTCCGGAGCCGCGTGCGGGGTGTTTGCAACTCCCACCACACTTCCAGACATGTATGAGGGCCCAGCGCAAGATTTGGTGGCATAGCTACCCCCCGAAGGCCCCCGGCCACACTAGTAGACATGCGAAGAACAATCCGCACAGAGGGAATTTTTCAGATACTTCTTCATCTAAAAAAAACTTGAAAAAATACCACACATCCTGTATCACATGTGCCAGCACCGTGTAAAAAATTCATGATTTTATCACCCTCCGGGTGTTCAGGAATATTCAAGCAGCACCGAAACCTGCAGGACGTCACTTCGGTGCCATCGCCATCCGTGAGGGGGCCCACACTACGGAGACGCGTATTGACTCTTCAGACATGCCACCTCACCTTAAGACATGTCTGAGGCCCCGGCGCGATGATCTGGTGGCATTGCTACCCCCCAAGGCCCCCGGCCTGCCTAACCCTTGCCCGTTGACCCGGAGATCTACCCCTTTGACTTTCGCCGGACGGCCTTTGACCGATGGACTTCTGCCCCTGGTTCCCATCGGCCAGCCCGTGGGAACACTTCAGAACAAGGTCTGGGACAAACCGACCACCAGATTCCCTCCGTGCGGGCTCGACGCGGCTGTTTCCCCCCTCCAAGTGCCGGCGGCAGCGCGGTCCGTGAAGGGGGTCACACTCCGGAGCCGCGTGCGGGGTGTTTGCACCTCCCACCAAACTTCCAGACATGTATGAGGGCCCAGCGCAAGATTTGGTGGCATAGCTACCCCCCGAAGGCCCCCGGCCATACTAGTAGACATGCGAAGAACAATCCGCACAGAGGGAATTTTTCAGATACTTCTTCATCTGAAAAAAACTTGAAAAAATACCACACATCATGTATCACATGTGCCAGCACCGTGTAAAAAATTCATGATTTTATCACCCTCCGGGTGTTCAGGAATATTCAAGCAGCACCGAAACCTGCAGGACGTCACTTCGGTGCCATCGCCGTCCGTGAGGGGGCCCACACTACGGAGACGCGTATTGACTCTTCAGACATGCCACCACACCTTAAGACATGTATGAGGCCCCGGCGCGATGATCTGGTGGCATTGCTACCCCCCAAGGCCCCCGGCCTGCCTAACCCTGGCCCGTTGACCCGGAGATCTACCCCTTTGACTTTCGCCGGACGGCCTTTGACCGATGGACTTCTGCCCCTGGTTCCCATCGGCCAGCCCGTGGGAACACTTCAGAACAAGGTCTGGGACAAACCGACCACCAGATTCCCTCCGTGTGGGCCCGACGCGGCTGTTTCCCCCCTCCAAGTGCCGGCGGCAGCGCGGTCCGTGAAGGGGGTCACACTCCGGAGCCTCGTGCGGGGTGTTTGCACCTCCCACCACACTTCCAGACATGTATGAGGGCCCAGCGCAAGATTTGGTGGCATAGCTACCCCCCGAAGGCCCCCGGCCACACTAGTAGACATGCGAAGAACAATAAGCACAGAGGGAATTTTTCAGATACTTCTTCATCTAAAAAAAACTTGAAAAAATACCACACATCCTGTATCACATGTGCCAGCACCGAGTAAAAAATTCATGATTTTATCACCCTCCGGGTGTTCAGGAATATTCAAGCAGCACCGAAACCTGCAGGACGTCACTTCGGTGCCATCGCCGAAAGTGAGGGGGCCCACACTACGGAGACACGTATTGACTCTTCAGACATGCCACCACACCTTAAGACATGTATGAGGCCCCGACGCGATGATCTGGTGGCATTGCTACCCCCCAAGGCCCCCGGCCTGCCTAACCCTGGCCCGTTGACCCGGAGATCTACCCCTTTGACTTTCGCCGGACGGCCTTTGACCGATGGACTTCTGCACCTGGTTCCCATCGGCTAGCCCGTGGGAACACTTCAGAACTAGGCCTGGGACAAACCGACCACCAGATTCCATCCGTGTGGGCCCGACGCGGCTGTTTCCCCCCTCCAAGTGCCGGCGGCAGCGCGGTCCGTGAAGGGGGTCACACTCCGGAGCCGCGTGCGGGGTGTTTGCACCTGCCACCACACTTCCAGACATGTATGAGGGCCCAGCGCAAGATTTGGTGGCATAGCTACCCCCCGAAGGCCCCCGGCCACACTAGTAGACATGCGAAGAACAATCCGCACAGAGGGAATTTTACAGATACTTCTTCATCTAAAAAAAACTTGAAAAAATACCACACATCCTGTATCACATGTGCCAGCACCGTGTAAAAAATTCATGATTTTATCACCCTCCGGGTGTTCAGGAATATTCAAGCAGCACCGAAACCTGCAGGACGTCACTTCGGTGCCATCGCCATCTGTGAGGCGGCCCACACTACGGAGACGCGTATTGACTCTTCAGACATGCCACCACACCTTAAGACATGTATGAGGCCCCGGCGCGATGATCTGGTGGCATTGCTACCCCCCAAGGCCCCCGGCCTGCCTAACCCTGGCCCGTTGACCCGGAGATCTACCCCTTTGACTTTCGCCGGACGGCCTTTGACCGATGGACTTCTGCACCTGGTTCCCATCGGCTAGCCCGTGGGAACACTTCAGAACTAGGCCTGGGACAAACCGACCACCAGATTCCATCCGTGTGGGCCCGACGCGGCTGTTTCCCCCCTCCAAGTGCCGGCGGCAGCGCGGTCCGTGAAGGGGGTCACACTCCGGAGCCGCGTGCGGGGTGTTTGCACCTGCCACCACACTTCCAGACATGTATGAGGGCCCAGCGCAAGATTTGGTGGCATAGCTACCCCCCGAAGGCCCCCGGCCACACTAGTAGACATGCGAAGAACAATCCGCACAGAGGGAATTTTACAGATACTTCTTCATCTAAAAAAAACTTGAAAAAATACCACACATCCTGTATCACATGTGCCAGCACCGTGTAAAAAATTCATGATTTTATCACCCTCCGGGTGTTCAGGAATATTCAAGCAGCACCGAAACCTGCAGGACGTCACTTCGGTGCCATCGCCTTCTGTGAGGCGGCCCACACTACGGAGACGCGTATTGACTCTTCAGACATGCCACCTCACCTTAAGACATGTATGAGGCCCCGGCGCGATGATCTGGTGGCATTGCTACCCCCCAAGGCCCCCGGCCTGCCTAACCCTGGCCCGTTGACCCGGAGATCTACCCCTTTGACTTTCGCCGGACGGCCTTTGACCGATGGACTTCTGCCCCTGGTTCCCATCGGCCAGACCTTGGGAACACTTCAGAACAAGGCCTGGGACAAACCGACCACCAGATTCCCTCCGTGTGGGCCCGACGCGGCTGTTTCCCCCCTCCAAGTGCCGGCGGCAGCGCGGTCCGTGAAGGGGGTCACACTCCGGAGCCGCGTGCGGGGTGTTTGCACCTCCCACCACACTTCCAGACATGTATGAGGGCCCAGCGCAAGATTTGGTGGCATAGCTACCCCCCGAAGGCCCCCGGCCACACTAGTAGACATGCGAAGAACAATCTGCACAGAGGGAATTTTTCAGATACTTCTTCATCTAAAAAAAACTTGAAAAAATACCACACATCATATATCACATGTGCCAGCACCGTGTAAAAAATTCATGATTTTATCACCCTCCGGGAGTTCAGGAATATTCAAGCAGCACCGAAACCTGCAGGCCGTCACTTCGGTGCCATCGCCGTCCGTGAGGGGGCCCACACTACGGAGACGCGTATTGACTCTTCAGACATGCCACCACACCTTAAGACATGTATGAGGCCCCGGCGCGATGATCTGGTGGCATTGCTACCCCCCAAGGCCCCCAGCCTGCCTAACCCTGGCCCGTTGACCCGGAGATCTACCCCTTTGACTTTCGCCGTACGGCCTTTGACCGATGGACTTCTGCCCCTGGTTCCCATCGGCCAGCCCGTGGGAACACTTCAGAACAAGGTCTGGGACAAACCGACCACCAGATTCCCTCCGTGTGGGCCCGACGCGGCTGTTTCCCCCCTCCAAGTGCCGGCGGCAGCGCGGTCCGTGAAGGGGGTCACACTCCGGAGCCGCGTGCGGGGTGTTTGCACCTCCCACCACACTTCCAGACATGTATGAGGGCCCAGCGCAAGATTTGGTGGCATAGCTACCCCCCGAAGGACCCCGGCCACACTAGTAGACATGCGAAGAACAATACGCACAGAGGGAATTTTTCAGATACTTCTTCATCTAAAAAAACTTGAAAAAATACCACACATCCTGTATCACATGTGCCAGCACCGTGTAAAATATTCATGATTTTATCACCCTCCGGGTGTTCAGGAATATTCAAGCAGCACCGAAACCTGCAGGACGTCACTTCGGTGCCATCGCCGTCCGTGAGGGGGCCCACACTACGGAGACACGTATTGACTCTTCAGACATGCCACCACACCTTAAGACATGTATGAGGCCCCGGCGCGATGATCTGGTGGCATTGCTACCCCCCAAGGCCCCCGGCCTGCCTAACCCTGGCCCGTTGACCCGGAGATCTACCCCTTTGACTTTCGCCGGACGGCCTTTGACCGATGGACTTCTGCCCCTGGTTCCCATCGGCCAGCCCGTGGGAACACTTCAGAACAAGGTCTGGGACAAACCGACCACCAGATTCCCTCCGTGTGGGCCCGACGCGGCTGTTTCCCCCCTCCAAGTGCCGGCGGCAGCGCGGTCCGTGAAGGGGGTCACACTCCGGAGCCGCGTGCGGGGTGTTTGCACCTGCCACCACACTTCCAGACATATATGAGGGCCCAACGCAAGATTTGGTGGCATAGCTACCCCCCGAAGGCCCCCGGCCACACTAGTAGACATGCGAAGAACAATCCGCACAGAGGGAATTTTTCAGATACTTCTTCATCTAAAAAAAACTTGAAAAAATAACACACATCCTGTATCACATGTGCCAGCACCGTGTAAAAAATTCATGATTTTATCACCCTCCGGGTGTTCAGGAATATTCAAGCAGCACCGAAACCTGTAGGACGTCACTTCGGTGCCATCGCCATCTGTGAGGGGGGCCACACTACGGAGACGCGTATTGACTCTTCAGACATGCCACCTCACCTTAAGACATGTATGAGGCCCCGGCGCGATGATCTGGTGGCATTGCTACCACCCAAGGCCCCCGGCCTGCCTAACCCTGGCCCGTTGACCCGGAGATCTACCCCTTCGACTTTCGCCGTACGGCCTTTGACGGATGGACTTCTGCCCCTGGTTCCCATCGGCCAGCACGTGGGAACACTTCAGAACAAGGTCTGGGACAAACCGACCACCAGATTCCCTCCGTGTGGGCCCGATGCGGCTGTTTCCCCTCTCCAAGTGCCGGCGGCGGCGCGGTCCGTGAAGGGGGTCACACTCCGGAGCCGCGTGCGGGGTGTTTGCAACTCCCACCACACTTCCAGACATGTATGAGGGCCCAGCGCAAGATTTGGTGGCATAGCTACCCCCCGAAGGCCCCCGGCCACAGTTTTAGACATGCGAAGAACAATCCGCACAGAGGGAATTTTTCAGATACTTCTTCATCTAAAAAAAACTTGAAAAAATACCACACATCCTGTATCACATGTGCCAGCACCGTGTAAAAAATTCATGATTTTATCACCCTCCGGGTGTTCAGGAATATTCAAGCAGCACCGAAACCTGCAGGACGTCACTTCGGTGCCATCGCCATCCGTGAGGGGGCCCACACTACGGAGACGCGTATTGACTCTTCAGACATGCCACCTCACCTTAAGACATGTCTGAGGCCCCGGCGCGATGATCTGGTGGCATTGCTACCCCCCAAGGCCCCCGGCCTGCCTAACCCTTGCCCGTTGACCCGGAGATCTACCCCTTTGACTTTCGCCGGACGGCCTTTGACCGATGGACTTCTGCCCCTGGTTCCCATCGGCCAGCCCGTGGGAACACTTCAGAACAAGGTCTGGGACAAACCGACCACCAGATTCCCTCCGTGCGGGCCCGACGCGGCTGTTTCCCCCCTCCAAGTGCCGGCGGCAGCGCGGTCCGTGAAGGGGGTCACACTCCGGAGCCGCGTGCGGGGTGTTTGCACCTCCCACCACACTTCCAGACATGTATGAGGGCCCAGCGCAAGATTTGGTGGCATAGCTACCCCCCGAAGGCCCCCGGCCATACTAGTAGACATGCGAAGAACAATCCGCACAGAGGGAATTTTTCAGATACTTCTTCATCTCAAAAAAACTTGAAAAAATACCACACATCATGTATCACATGTGCCAGCACCGTGTAAAAAATTCATGATTTTATCACCCTCCGGGTGTTCAGGAATATTCAAGCAGCACCGAAACCTGCAGGACGTCACTTCGGTGCCATCGCCGTCCGTGAGGGGGCCCACACTACGGAGACGCGTATTGACTCTTCAGACATGCCACCACACCTTAAGACATGTATGAGGCCCCGGCGCGATGATCTGGTGGCATTGCTACCCCCCAAGGCCCCCGGCCTGCCTAACCCTGGCCCGTTGACCCGGAGATCTACCCCTTTGACTTTCGCCGGACGGCCTTTGACCGATGGACTTCTGCCCCTGGTTCCCATCGGCCAGCCCGTGGGAACACTTCAGAACAAGGTCTGGGACAAACCGACCACCAGATTCCCTCCGTGTGGGCCCGATGCGGTTGTTTCCCCCCTCCAAGTGCCGGCGGCGGCGCGGTCCGTGAAGGGGGTCACACTCCGGAGCCGCGTGCGGGGTGTTTGCAACTCCCACCACACTTCCAGACATGTATGAGGGCCCAGCGCAAGATTTGGTGGCATAGCTACCCCCCGAAGGCCCCCGGCCACACTTTTAGACATGCGAAGAACAATCCGCACAGAGGGAATTTTTCAGATACTTCTTCATCTAAAAAAAACTTGAAAAAATACCACACATCCTGTATCACATGTGCCAGCACCGTGTAAAAAATTCATGATTTTATCACCCTCCGGGTGTTCAGGAATATTCAAGCAGCACCGAAACCTGCAGGACGTCACTTCGGTGCCATCGCCATCCGTGAGGGGGCCCACACTACGGAGACGCGTATTGACTCTTCAGACATGCCACCTCACCTTAAGACATGTCTGAGGCCCCGGCGCGATGATCTGGTGGCATTGCTACCCCCCGAGGCCCCCGGCCTGCCTAACCCTTGCCCGTTGACCCGGAGATCTACCCCTTTGACTTTCGCCGGACGGCCTTTGACCGATGGACTTCTGCCCCTGGTTCCCATCGGCCAGCCCGTGGGAACACTTCAGAACAAGGTCTGGGACAAACCGACCACCAGATTCCCTCCGTGCGGGCTCGACGCGGCTGTTTCCCCCCTCCAAGTGCCGGCGGCAGCGCGGTCCGTGAAGGGGGTCACACTCCGGAGCCGCGTGCGGGGTGTTTGCACCTCCCACCACACTTCCAGACATGTATGAGGGCCCAGCGCAAGATTTGGTGGCGTAGCTACCCCCCGAAGGCCCCCGGCCATACTAGTAGACATGCGAAGAACAATCCGCACAGAGGGAATTTTTCAGATACTTCTTCATCTCAAAAAAACTTGAAAAAATACCACACATCATGTATCACATGTGCCAGCACCGTGTAAAAAATTCATGATTTTATCACCCTCCGGGTGTTCAGGAATATTCAAGCAGCACCGAAACCTGCAGGACGTCACTTCGGTGCCATCGCCGTCCGTGAGGGGGCCCACACTACGGAGACGCGTATTGACTCTTCAGACATGCCACCACACCTTAAGACATGTATGAGGCCCCGGCGCGATGATCTGGTGGCATTCCTACCCCCCAAGGCCCCCGGCCTGCCTAACCCTGGCCCGTTGACCCGGAGATCTACCCCTTTGACTTTCGCCGGACGGCCTTTGACCGATGGACTTCTGCCCCTGGTTCCCATCGGCTAGCCCGTGGGAACACTTCAGAACAAGGTCTGGGACAAACCGACCACCAGATTCCCTCCGTGTGGGCCCGACGCGGCTGTTTCCCCCCTCCAAGTGCCGGCGCCAGCGCGGTCCGTGAAGGGGGTCACACTCCGGAGCCTCGTGCGGGGTGTTTGCACCTCCCACCACACTTCCAGACATGTATGAGGGCCCAGCGCAAGATTTGGTGGCATAGCTACCCCCCGATGGCCCCCGGCCACACTAGTAGACATGCGAAGAACAATAAGCACAGAGGGAATTTTTCAGATACTTCTTCATCTAAAAAAAACTTGAAAAAATACCACACATCCTGTATCACATGTGCCAGCACCGAGTAAAAAATTCATGATTTCATCACCCTCCGGGTGTTCAGGAATATTCAAGCAGCACTGAAACCTGCAGGACGTCACTTCGGTGCCATCGCCGAAAGTGAGGGGGCCCACACTACGGAGACACGTATTGACTCTTCAGACATGCCACCACACCTTAAGACATGTATGAGGCCCCGACGCGATGATCTGGTGGCATTGCTACCCCCCAAGGCCCCCGGCCTGCCTAACCCTGGCCCCGTTGACCCGGAGATCTACCCCTTTGACTTTCGCCGGACGACCTTTGACCGATGGACTTCTGCACCTGGTTCCCATCGGCCAGCCCGTGGGAACACTTCAGAACAAGGCCTGGGACAAACCGACCACCAGATTCCCTCCGTGTGGGCCCGACGCGGCTGTTTCCCCCCTCCAAGTGCCGGCGGCAGCGCGGTCCGTGAAGGGGGTCACACTCCGGAGCCGCGTGCGGGGTGTTTGCACCTGCCACCACACTTCCAGACATGTATGAGGGCCCAGCGCAAGATTTGGTGGCGTAGCTACCCCCCGAAGGCCCCCGGCCACACTAGTAGACATGCGAAGAACAATCCGCACAGAGGGAATTTTTCAGATACTTCTTCATCTCAAAAAAACTTGAAAAAATACCACACATCCTGTATCACATGTGCCAGCACCATGTAAAAAATTCATGATTTTATCACCCTCCGGGTGTTCAGGAATATTCAAGCAGCACCGAAACCTGCATGACGTCACTTCGGTGCCATCGCCGTCCGTGAAGTGGGCCACATTACGGAGACGCGTATTGACTCTTCAGACATGCCACCACACTTTAAGACATGTATGAGGCCCCGGCGCGATGATCTGGTGGCATTGCTACCCCCCAAGGCCCCCGGCCTGCCTAACCCTGGCCCCGTTGACCCGGATATCTACCCCTTTGACTTTCGCCGGACGGCCTTTGATCGATGGACTTCTGCACGTGGTTCCCATCGGCCAGCCCGTGGGAACACTTCAGAACAAGGCCTAGGACAAACCGACCACCAGATTCCCTCCGTGTGGGCCCGACGCGGCTGTTTCCCCCCTCCAAGTGCCGGCGGCAGCGCGGTCCGTGAAGGGGGTCACACTCCGGAGCCGCGTGCGGGGTGTTTGCACCTGCCACCACACTTCCAGACATGTATGAGGGCCCAGCGCAAGATTTGGTGGCATAGCTACCCCTCGAAGGCCCCCGGCCACACTAGTAGACATGCGAAGAACAATCCGCACAGAGGGAATTTTACAGATACTTCTTCATCTAAAAAAAACTTGAAAAAATACCACACATCCTGTATCACATGTGCCAGCACCGTGTAAAAAATTCATGATTTTATCACCCTCCGGGTGTTCAGGAATATTCAAGCAGCACCGAAACCTGCAGGACGTCACTTCGGTGCCATCGCCATCTGTGAGGGGGCCCACACTACGGAGACGCGTATTGACTCTTCAGACATGCCACCTCACCTTAAGACATGTATGAGGCCCCGGCGCGATGATCTGGTGGCATTGCTACCCCCCAAGGCCCCCGGCCTGCCTAACCCTGGCCCGTTGACCCGGAGATCTACCCCTTTGACTTTCGCCGGACGGCCTTTGACCGATGGACTTCTGCCCCTGGTTCCCATCGGCCAGACCTTGGGAACACTTCAGAACAAGGCCTGGGACAAACCGACCACCAGATTCCCTCCGTGTGGGCCCGACGCGGCTGTTTCCCCCCTCCAAGTGCCGGCGGCAGCGCGGTCCGTGAAGGGGGTCACACTCCGGAGCCGCGTGCGGGGTGTTTGCACCTCCCACCACACTTCCAGACATGTATGAGGGCCCAGCGCAAGATTTGGTGGCATAGCTACCCCCCGAAGGCCCCCGGCCACACTAGTAGACATGCGAAGAACAATCCGCACAGAGGGAATTTTTCAGATACTTCTTCATCTAAAAAAAACTTGAAAAAATACCACACATCATATATCACATGTGCCAGCACCGTGTAAAAAATTCATGATTTTATCACCCTCCGGGAGTTCAGGAATATTCAAGCAGCACCGAAACCTGCAGGCCGTCACTTCGGTGCCATCGCCGTCCGTGAGGGGGCCCACACTACGGAGACGCGTATTGACTCTTCAGACATGCCACCACACCTTAAGACATGTATGAGGCCCCGACGCGATGATCTGGTGGCATTGCTACCCCCCAAGGCCCCCGGCCTGCCTAACCCTGGCCCGTTGACCCGGAGATCTACCCCTTTGACTTTCGCCGTACGGCCTTTGACCGATGGACTTCTGCCCCTGGTTCCCATCGGCCAGCCCGTGGGAACACTTCAGAACAAGGTCTGGGACAAACCGACCACCAGATTCCCTCCGTGTGGGCCCGACGCGGCTGTTTCCCCCCTCCAAGTGCCGGCGGCAGCGCGGTCCGTGAAGGGGGTCACACTCCGGAGCCGCGTGCGGGGTGTTTGCACCTCCCACCACACTTCCAGACATGTATGAGGGCCCAACGCAAGATTTGGTGGCATAGCTACCCCCCGAAGGACCCCGGCCACACTAGTAGACATGCGAAGAACAATACGCACAGAGGGAATTTTTCAGATACTTCTTCATCTAAAAAAACTTGAAAAAATACCACACATCTTGTATCACATGTGCCAGCACCGTGTAAAATATTCATGATTTTATCACCCTCCGGGTGTTCAGGAATATTCAAGCAGCACCGAAACCTGCAGGACGTCACTTCGGTGCCATCGCCGTCCGTGAGGGGGCCCACACTACGGAGACACGTATTGACTCTTCAGACATGCCACCACACCTTAAGACATGTATGAGGCCCCGGCGCGATGATCTGGTGGCATTGCTACCACCCAAGGCCCCCGGCCTGCCTAACCCTGGCCCGTTGACCCGGAGATCTACCCCTTTGACTTTCGCCGTACGGCCTTTGACGGATGGACTTCTGCCCCTGGTTCCCATCGGCCAGCACGTGGGAACACTTCAGAACAAGGTCTGGGACAAACCGACCACCAGATTCCCTCCGTGTGGGCCCGATGCGGCTGTTTCCCCCCTCCAAGTGCCGGCGGCAGCGCGGTCCGTGAAGGGGGTCACACTCCGGAGCCGCGTGCTGGGTGTTTGCAACTCCCACCACACTTCCAGACATGTATGAGGGCCCAGCGCAAGATTTGGTGGCATAGCTACCCCCCGAAGGCCCCCGGCCACACTTTTAGACATGCGAAGAACAATCCGCACAGAGGGAATTTTTCAGATACTTCTTCATCTAAAAAAAACTTGAAAAAATACCACACATCCTGTATCACATGTGCCAGCACCGTGTAAAAAATTCATGATTTTATCACCCTCCGGGTGTTCAGGAATATTCAAGCAGCACCGAAACCTGCAGGACGTCACTTCGGTGCCATCGCCATCCGTGAGGGGGCCCACACTACGGAGACGCGTATTGACTCTTCAGACATGCCACCTCACCTTAAGACATGTCTGAGGCCCCGGCGCGATGATCTGGTGGCATTGCTACCCCCCAAGGCCCCCGGCCTGCCTAACCTTTGCCCGTTGACCCGGAGATCTACCCCTTTGACTTTCGCCGGACGGCCTTTGACCGATGGACTTCTGCCCCTGGTTCCCATCGGCCAGCCCGTGGGAACACTTCAGAACAAGGTCTGGGACAAACCGACCACCAGATTCCCTCCGTGCGGGCTCGACGCGGCTGTTTCCCCCCTCCAAGTGCCGGCGGCAGCGCGGTCCGTGAAGGGGGTCACACTCCGGAGCCGCGTGCGGGGTGTTTGCACCTCCCACCACACTTCCAGACATGTATGAGGGCCCAGCGCAAGATTTGGTGGCATAGCTACCCCCCGAAGGCCCCCGGCCATACTAGTAGACATGCGAAGAACAATCCGCATAGAGGGAATTTTTCAGATACTTCTTCATCTCAAAAAAACTTGAAAAAATACCACACATCATGTATCACATGTGCCAGCACCGTGTAAAAAATTCATGATTTTATCACCCTCCGGGTGTTCAGGAATATTCAAGCAGCACCGAAACCTGCAGGACGTCACTTCGGTGCCATCGCCGTCCGTGAGGGGGCCCACACTACGGAGACGCGTATTGACTCTTCAGACATGCCACCACACCTTAAGACATGTATGAGGCCCCGGCGCGATGATCTGGTGGCATTGCTACCCCCCAAGGCCCCCGGCCTGCCTAACCCTGGCCCGTTGACCCGGAGATCTACCCCTTTGACTTTCGCCGGACGGCCTTTGACCGATGGACTTCTGCCCCTGGTTCCCATCGGCCAGCCCGTGGGAACACTTCAGAACAAGGTCTGGGACAAACCGACCACCAGATTCCCTCCGTGTGGGCCCGACGCGGCTGTTTCCCCCCTCCAAGTGCCGGCGGCAGCGCGGTCCGTGAAGGGGGTCACACTCCGGAGCCTCGTGCGGGGTGTTTGCACCTCCCACCACACTTCCAGACATGTATGAGGTCCCAGCGCAAGATTTGGTGGCATAGCTACCCCCCGAAGGCCCCCGGCCACACTAGTAGACATGCGAAGAACAATAAGCACAGAGGGAATTTTTCAGATACTTCTTCATCTAAAAAAAACTTGAAAAAATACCACACATCCTGTATCACATGTGCCAGCACCGAGTAAAAAATTCATGATTTTATCACCCTCCGGGTGTTCAGGAATATTCAAGCAGCACCGAAACCTGCAGGACGTCACTTCGGTGCCATCGCCGAAAGTGAGGGGGCCCACACTACGGAGACACGTATTGACTCTTCAGACATGCCACCACACCTTAAGACATGTATGAGGCCCCGACGCGATGATCTGGTGGCATTGCTACCCCCCAAGGCCCCCGGTCTGCCTAACCCTGGCCCCGTTGACCCGGAGATCTACCCCTTTGACTTTCGCCGGACGGCCTTTGACCGATGGACTTCTGCACCTGGTTCCCATCGGCCAGCCCGTGGGAACACTTCAGAACAAGGCCTGGGACAAACCGACCACCAGATTCCCTCCGTGTGGGCCCGACGCGGCTGTTTCCCCCCTCCAAGTGCCGGCGGCAGCGCGGTCCGTGAAGGGGGTCACACTCCGGAGCCGCGTGCGGGGTGTTTGCACCTGCCACCACACTTCCAGACATGTATGAGGGCCCAGCGCAAGATTTGGTGGCGTAGCTACCCCCCGAAGGCCCCCGGCCACACTAGTAGACATGCGAAGAACAATCCGCACAGAGGGAATTTTTCAGATACTTCTTCATCTCAAAAAAACTTGAAAAAATACCACACATCCTGTATCACATGTGCCATCACCATGTAAAAAATTCATGATTTTATCACCCTCCGGGTGTTCAGGAATATTCAAGCAGCACCGAAACCTGCATGACGTCACTTCGGTGCCATCGCCGTCCGTGAAGTGGGCCACATTACGGAGACGCGTATTGACTCTTCAGACATGCCACCACACTTTAAGACATGTATGAGGCCCCGGCTCGATGATCTGGTGGCATTGCTACCCCCCAAGGCCCCCGGCCTGCCTAACCCTGGCCCCGTTGACCCGGATATCTACCCCTTTGACTTTCGCCGGACGGCCTTTGATCGATGGACTTCTGCACGTGGTTCCCATCGGCCAGCCCGTGGGAACACTTCAGAACAAGGCCTGGGACAAACCGACCACCAGATTC
Organism: Elymus sibiricus; assembly: GCA_039707655.1. Lineage (NCBI taxonomy): Eukaryota > Viridiplantae > Streptophyta > Magnoliopsida > Poales > Poaceae > Elymus > Elymus sibiricus. Next base: position 437,556,132 of record CM077672.1, on the reverse strand, counting down.
CCTCCGTGTGGGCCCGACGCGGCTGTTTCCCCCCTCCAAGTGCCGGCGGCAGCGCGGTCCGTGAAGGGGGTCACACTCCGGAGCCGCGTGCGGGGTGTTTGCACCTGCCACCACACTTCCAGACATGTATGAGGGCCCAGCGCAAGATTTGGTGGCATAGCTACCCCCCGAAGGCCCCCGGCCACACTAGTAGACATGCGAAGAACAATCCGCACAGAGGGAATTTTACAGATACTTCTTCATCTAAAAAAAACTTGAAAAAATACCACACATCCTGTATCACATGTGCCAGCACCGTGTAAAAAATTCATGATTTTATCACCCTCCGGGTGTTCAGGAATATTCAAGCAGCACCGAAACCTGCAGGACGTCACTTCGGTGCCATCGCCGTCCGTGAGGGGGCCCACACTACGGAGACACGTATTGACTCTTCAGACATGCCACCACACCTTAAGACATGTATGAGGCCCCGGCGCGATGATCTGGTGGCATTGCTACCCCCGAAGGCCCCCGGCTTGCCTAACCCTGGCCCGTTGACCCGGAGATCTACCCCTTTGACTTTTGCCGGACGGACTTTGACCGATGGACTTCTGCCCCTGGTTCCCATCGGCCAGCTCGTGGGAACACTTCAGAACAAGGTCTGGGACAAACCGACCACCAGATTCCCTCCGTGTGGGCCCGACGCGGCTGTTTCCCCCCTCCAAGTGCCGACGGCAGCGCGGTCCGTGAAGGGGGTCACACTCCGGAGCCGCGTTCGGGGTGTTTGCACCTGCCACCACACTTCCAGACATGTATGAGGGCCCAGCGCAAGATTTGGTGTCATAGCTACCCCCCGAAGGCCCCCGGCCACACTAGTAGACATGCGAAGAACAATCCGCACAGAGGGAATTTTTCAGATACTTGTTCATCTCAAAAAAACTTGAAAAAATACCACACATCCTGTATCACATGTGCCAGCACCGTGTAAAAAATTCATGATTTTATCACCCTCCGGGTGTTCAGGAATATTCAAGCAGCACCGAAACCTGCAGGACGTCACTTCGGTGCCATCGCCGTCTGTGAGGGGGCCCACACTACGGAGACGCGTATTGACTCTTCAGACATGCCACCTCACTTTAAGACATGTATGAGGCCCCGGCGCGATGATCTGGTGGCATTGCTACCCCCCAAGGCCCCCGGCCTGCCTAACCCTGGCCCGTTGACCCGGAGATCTACCCCTTTGACTTTCGCCGGACGGCCTTTGACCGATGGACTTCTGCCCCTGGTTCCCATCGGCCAGACCTTGGGAACACTTCAGAACAAGGTCTGGGACAAACCGACCACCAGATTCCCTCCGTGTGGGCCCGACGCGGCTGTTTCCCCCCTCCAAGTGCCGGCGGCAGCGCGGTCCGTGAAGGGGGTCACACTCCGGAGCCGCGTGCGGGGTGTTTGCACCTCCCACCACACTTCCAGACATGTATCAGGGCCCAGCGCAAGATTTGGTGGCATAGCTACCCCCCGAAGGCCCCCGGCCACACTAGTAGACATGCGAAGAACATTCCGCACAGAGGGAATTTTTCAGATACTTCTTCATCTAACAAAAACTTGAAAAAATACCACACATCCTGTATCACATGTGCCAGCACCGTGTAAAAAATTCATGATTTTATCACCCTCCGGGTGTTCAGGAATATTCAAGCAGCACCGAAACCTGCATGACGTCTCTTCGGTGCCATCGCCGTCCGTGAGGTGGGCCACATTACGGAGACGCGTATTGACTCTTCAGACATGCCACCACACTTTAAGACATGTATGAGGCCCCGGCGCGATGATCTGGTGGCATTGCTACCCCCCAAGGCCCCCGGCCTGCCTAACCCTGGCCCCGTTGACCCGGAGATCTACCCCTTTGACTTTCGCCGGACGGCCTTTGATCGATGGACTTCTGCACGTGGTTCCCATCGGCCAGCCCGTGGGAACACTTCAGAACAAGGCCTGGGACAAACCGACCACCAGATTCCCTCCGTGTGGGCCCGACGCGGCTGTTTCCCCCCTCCAAGTGCCGGCGGCAGCGTGGTCCGTGAAGGGGGTCACACTCCGGAGCCGCGTGCGGGGTGTTTGCACCTGCCACCACACTTCCAGACATGTATGAGGGCCCAGCGCAAGATTTGGTGGCGTAGCTACCCCCCGAAGGCCCCCGGCCACACTAGTAGACATGCGAAGAACAATCCGCACAGAGGGAATTTTTCAGATACTTCTTCATCTCAAAAAAACTTGAAGAAATACCACACATCCTGTATCACATGTGCCAGCACCGTGTAAAAAAATCATTATTTTATCACCCTCCGGGTGTTCAGGAATATTCAAGCAGCACCGAAACCTGCATGACGTCACTTCGGTGCCATCGCCGTCCGTGAGGTGGGCCACATTACGGAGACGCGTATTGACTCTTCAGACATGCCACCACACTTTAAGACATGTATGAGGCCCCGGCGCGATGATCTGGTGGCATTGCTACCCCCCAAGGCCCCCGGCCTGCCTAACCCTGGCCCCGTTGACCCGGAGATCTACCCCTTTGACTTTCGCCGGACGGCCTTTGATCGATGGACTTCTGCACGTGGTTCCCAACGGCCAGCCCGTGGGAACACTTCAGAACAAGGCCTGGGACAAACCGACCACCAGATTCCCTCCGTGTGGGCCCGACGCGGCTGTTTCCCCCCTCCAAGTGCCGGCGGCAGCGCGGTCCGTGAAGGGGGTCACACTCCGGAGCCGCGTGCGGGGTGTTTGCACCTGCCACCACACTTCCAGACATGTATGAGGGCCCAGCGCAAGATTTGGTGGCATAGTTACCCCCCGAAGGCCCCCGGCCACACTAGTAGACATGCGAAGAACAATCCGCACAGAGGGAATTTTTCAGATACTTCTTCATCTAACAAAAACTTGAAAAAATACCACACATCCTGTATCACATGTGCCAGCACCGTGTAAAAAATTCATGATTTTATCACCCTCCGGGTGTTCAGGAATATTCAAGCAGCACCGAAACCTGCAGGACGTCACTTCGGTGCCATCGCCGTCCGTGAGGGGGCCCACACTACAGAGACACGTATTGACTCTTCAGACATGCCACCACACCTTAAGACATGTATGAGGCCCCGGCGCGATGATCTGGTGGCATTGCTACCCCCCAAGGCCCCCGGCCTGCCTAACCCTGGACCGTTGACCCGGAGATCTACCCCTTTGACTTTCGCCGGACGGACTTTGACCGATGGACTTCTGCCCCTGGTTCCCATCGGCCAGCCCATGCGAACACTTCAGAACAAGGTCTGGGACAAACCGACCACCAGATTCCCTTCGTGTGGGCCCGACGCGGCTGTTTCCCCCCTCCAAGTGCCGGCGGCAGCGCGGTCCGTGAAGGGGGTCACACTCCGGAGCCGCGTGCGGGGTGTTTGCACCTGCCACCACACTTCCAGACATATATGAGGGCCCAACGCAAGATTTGGTGGCATAGCTACCCCCCGAAGGCCCCCGGCCACACTAGTAGACATGCGAAGAACAATCCGCACAGAGGGAATTTTTCAGATACTTCTTCATCTCAAAAAAACTTGAAAAAATACCACACATCCTGTATCACATGTGCCAGCACCGTGTAACAAATTCATGATTTTATCACCCTCCGGGTGTTCAGGAATATTCAAGCAGCACCGAAACCTGTAGGACGTCACTTCGGTGCCATCGCCATCTGTGAGGGGGCCCACACTACGGAGACGCGTATTGACTCTTCAGACATGCCACCTCACCTTAAGACATGTATGAGGCCCCGGCGCGATGATCTGGTGGCATTGCTACCCCCCAAGGCCACCGGCCTGCCTAACCCTGGCCCGTTGACCCGGAGATCTACCCCTTTGACTTTCGCCGGACGGCCTTTGACCGATGGACTTCTGCCCCTGGTTCCCATCGGCCAGACCTTGGGAACACTTCAGAACAAGGTCTGGGACAAACCGACCACCAGATTCACTCCGTGTGGGCCCGACGCGGCTGTTTCCCCCCTCCAAGTGCCGGCGGCAGCGCGGTCCGTGAAGGGGGTCACACTCCGGAGCCGCGTGCGGGGTGTTTGCACCTCCCACCACACTTCCAGACATGTATGAGGGCCCAGCGCAAGATTTGGTGGCATAGCTACCCCCCGAAGGCCCCCGGCCACACTAGTAGACATGCGAAGAACAATCCGCACAGAGGGAATTTTTCAGATACTTCTTCATCTAAAAAAAACTTGAAAAAATACCACACATCCTGTATCACATGTGCCAGCACCGTGTAAAAAATTCATGATTTTATCACCCTCCGGGTGTTCAGGAATATTCAAGCAGCACCGAAACCTACAGGACGTCACTTCGGTGCCATCGCCGTCCGTGAGGGGGCCCACACTACGGAGACACGTATTGACTCTTCAGACATGCCACCACACCTTAAGACATGTATGAGGCCCCGGCGCGATGATCTGGTGGCATTGCTACCCCCCAAGGCCCCCGGCCTGCCTAACCCTGGCCCGTTGACCCGGAGATCTACCCCTTTGACTTTCGCCGGACGGCCTTTGACCGATGGACTTCTGCCCCTGGTTCCCATCGGCCAGCCCGTGGGAACACTTCAGAACAAGGTCTGGGACAAACCGACCACCAGATTCCCTCCGTGTGGGCCCGACGCGGCTGTTTCCCCCCTCCAAGTGCCGGCGGCAGCGCGGTCCGTGAAGGGGGTCACACTCCGGAGCCGCGTGCGGGGTGTTTGCACCTGCCACCACACTTCCAGACATATATGAGGGCCCAACGCAAGATTTGGTGGCATAGCTACCCCCCGAAGGCCCCCGGCCACACTAGTAGACATGCGAAGAACAATCCGCACAGAGGGAATTTTTCAGATACTTCTTCATCTCAAAAAAACTTGAAAAAATACCACACATCCTGTATCACATGTGCCAGCACCGTGTAAAAAATTCATGATTTTATCACCCTCCGGGTGTTCAGGAATATTCAAGCAGCACCGAAACCTGTAGGACGTCACTTCGGTGCCATCGCCATCTGTGAGGGGGCCCACACTACGGAGACGCGTATTGACTCTTCAGACATGCCACCTCACCTTAAGACATGTATGAGGCCCCGGCGCGATGATCTGGTGGCATTGCTACCCCCAAGGCCACAGGCCTGCCTAACCCTGGCCCGTTGACCCGGAGATCTACCCCTTTGACTTTCGCCGGACGGCCTTTGACCGATGGACTTCTGCCCCTGGTTCCCATCGGCCAGACCTTGGGAACACTTCAGAACAAGGTCTGGGACAAACCGACCACCAGATTCCCTCCGTGTGGGCCCGACGCGGCTGTTTCCCCCCTCCAAGTGCCGGCGGCAGCGCGGTCCGTGAAGGGGGTCACACTCCGGAGCCGCGTGCGGGGTGTTTGCACCTCCCACCACACTTCCAGACATGTTTGAGGGCCCAGCGCAAGATTTGGTGGCATAGCTACCCCCCGAAGGCCCCCGGCCACACTAGTAGACATGCGAAGAACAATCCGCACAGAGGGAATTTTTCAGATACTTCTTCATCTAAAAAAAACTTGAAAAAATACCACACATCCTGTATCACATGTGCCAGCACCGTGTAAAAAATTCATGATTTTATCACACTCCGGGTGTTCAGGAATATTCAAGCAGCACCGAAACCTGCATGACGTCACTTCGGTGCCATCGCCGTCCGTGAGGGGGCCCACACTACGGAGACACGTATTGACTCTTCAGACATGCCACCACACCTTAAGACATGTATGAGGCCCCGGCGCGATGATCTGGTGGCATTGCTACCCCCCAAGGCCCCCGGCCTGCCTAACCCTGGCCCGTTGACCCGGAGATCTACCCCTTTGACTTTCGCCGGACGGCCTTTGACCGATGGACTTCTGCCCCTGGTTCCCATCGGCCAGCCCGTGGGAACACTTCAGAACAAGGTCTGGGACAAACCGACCACCAGATTCCCTCCGTGTGGGCCCGACGCGGCTGTTTCCCCCCTCCAAGTGCCGGCGGCAGCGCGGTCCGTGAAGGGGGTCACACTCCGGAGCCGCGTGCGGGGTGTTTGCACCTGCCACCACACTTCCAGACATATATGAGGGCCCAACGCAAGATTTGGTGGCATAGCTACCCCCCGAAGGCCCCCGGCCACACTAGTAGACATGCGAAGAACAATCCGCACAGAGGGAATTTTTCAGATACTTCTTCATCTCAAAAAAACTTGAAAAAATAACACACATCCTGTATCACATGTGCCAGCACCGTGTAAAAAATTCATGATTTTATCACCCTCCGGGTGTTCAGGAATATTCAAGCAGCACCGAAACCTGTAGGACGTCACTTCGGTGCCATCGCCATCTGTGAGGGGGCCCACACTACGGAGACGCGTATTGACTCTTCAGACATGCCACCTCACCTTAAGACATGTATGAGGCCCCGGCGCGATGATCTGGTGGCATTTCTACCCCCAAGGCCACCGGCCTGCCTAACCCTGGCCCGTTGACCCGGAGATCTACCCCTTTGACTTTCGCCGGACGGCCTTTGACCGATGGACTTCTGCCCCTGGTTCCCATCGGCCAGACCTTGGGAACACTTCAGAACAAGGTCTGGGACAAACCGACCACCAGATTCCCTCCGTGTGGGCCCGACGCGGCTGTTTCCCCCCTCCAAGTGCCGGCGGCAGCGCGGTCCGTGAAGGGGGTCACACTCCGGAGCCGCGCGCGGGGTGTTTGCACCTCCCACCACACTTCCAGACATGTTTGAGGGCCCAACGCAAGATTTGGTGGCATAGCTACCCCCCGAAGGCCCCCGGCCACACTAGTAGACATGCGAAGAACAATCCGCATAGAGGGAATTTTTCAGATACTTCTTCATCTAAAAAAAACTTGAAAAAATACCACACATCCTGTATCACATGTGCCAGCACCGTGTAAAAAATTCATGATTTTATCACACTCCGGGTGTTCAGGAATATTCAAGCAGCACCGAAACCTGCATGACGTCACTTCGGTGCCATCGCCATCCGTGAGGTGGGCCACATTACGGAGACGCGTATTGACTCTTCAGACATGCCACCACACTTTAAGACATGTATGAGGCCCCGGCGCGATGATCTGGTGGCATTGCTACCCCCCAAGGCCCCCGGCCTGCCTAACCCTGGCCCCGTTGACCAGGAGATCTACCCCTTTGACTTTCGCCGGACGGCCTTTGATCGATGGACTTCTGCACGTGGTTCCCATCGGCCAGCCCGTGGGAACACTTCAGAACAAGGCCTGGGACAAACCGACCACCAGATTCCCTCCGTGTGGGCCCGACGCGGCTGTTTCCCCCCTCCAAGTGCCGGCGGCAGCGCGGTCCGTGAAGGGGGTCACACTCCGGAGCCGCGTGCGGGGTGTTTGCACCTGCCACCACACTTCCAGACATGTATGAGGGCCCAGCGCAAGATTTGGTGGCATAGCTACCCCCCGAAGGCCCCCGGCCACACTAGTAGACATGCGAAGAACAATCCGCACAAAGGGAATTTTTCAGATACTTCTTCATCTAAAAAAAACTTGAAAAAATACCACACATCCTGTATCACATGTGCCAGCACCGTGTAAAAAATTCATGATTTTATCACCCTCCGGGTGTTCAGGAATATTCAAGCAGCACCGAAACCTGCAGGACGTCACTTCGGTGCCATCGCCGTCCGTGAGGGGGCCCACACTACGGAGACACGTATTGACTCTTCAGACATGCCACCACACCTTAAGACATGTATGAGGCCCCGGCGCGATGATCTGGTGGCATTGCTACACCCCAAGGCCCCCGGCCTGCCTAACCCTGGCCCGTTGACCCGGAGATCTACCCCTTTGACTTTCGCCGGACGGCCTTTGACCGATGGACTTCTGCCCCTGGTTCCCATCGGCCAGCCCGTGGGAACACTTCAGAACAAGGTCTGGGACAAACCGACCACCAGATTCCCTCCGTGTGGGCCCGACGCGGCTGTTTCCCCCCTCCAAGTGCCGGCGGCAGCGCGGTCCGTGAAGGGGGTCACACTCCGGAGCCGCGTGCGGGGTGTTTGCAACTCCCACCACACTTCCAGACATGTATGAGGGCCCAGCGCAAGATTTGGTGGCATAGCTACCCCCCGAAGGCCCCCGGCCACACTAGTAGACATGCGAAGAACAATCCGCACAGAGGGAATTTTTCAGATACTTCTTCATCTAAAAAAAACTTGAAAAAATACCACACATCCTGTATCACATGTGCCAGCACCGTGTAAAAAATTCATGATTTTATCACCCTCCGGGTGTTCAGGAATATTCAAGCAGCACCGAAACCTGCAGGACGTCACTTCGGTGCCATCGCCATCTGTGAGGGGGCCCACACTACGGAGACGCGTATTGAATCTTCAGACATGCCACCTCACCTTAAGACATTTATGAGGCCCCGGCGCGATGATCTGGTGGCATTGCTACCCCCCAAGGCCCCCGGCCTGCCTAACCCTGGCCCGTTGACCCGGAGATCTACCCCTTTGACTTTCGCCGGACAGCCTTTGACCGATGGACTTCTGCCCCTGGTTCCCATCGGCCAGACCTTAGGAACACTTCAGAACAAGGTCTGGGACAAACCGACCACCAGATTCCCTCCGTGTGGGCCCGACGCGGCTGTTTCCCCCCTCCAAGTGCCGGCGGCAACGCGGTCCGTGAAGGGGGTCACACTCCGGAGCCGCGTGCGGGGTGTTTGCACCTCCCACCACACTTCCAGACATGTATGAGGGCCCAGCGCAAGATTTGGTGGCATAGCTACCCCCCGAAGGCCCCCGGCCATACTAGTAGACATGCGAAGAACAATCCGCACAGAGGGAATTTTTCAGATACTTCTTCATCTCAAAAAAACTTGAAAAAATACCACACATCATGTATCACATGTGCCAGCACCGTGTAAAAAATTCATGATTTTATCACCCTCCGGGTGTTCAGGAATATTCAAGCAGCACCGAAACCTGCAGGACGTCACTTCGGTGCCATCGCCGTCCGTGAGGGGGCCCACACTACGGAGACACGTATTGACTCTTCAGACATGCCACCACACCTTAAGACATGTATGAGGCCCCGGCGCGATGATCTGGTGGCATTGCTACCACCTAAGGCCCCCGGCCTGCCTAACCCTGGCTCGTTGACCCGGAGATCTACCCCTTTGAGTTTCACCAGACGGCCTTTGACGGATGGACTTCTGCCCCTGGTTCCCATCGGCCAGCCCGTGGGAACACTTCAGAACAAGGTCTGGGACAAACCGACCACCAGATTCCCTCCGTGTGGGCCCGATGCGGCTGTTTCCCCCCTCCAAGTGCCGGCGGCAGCGCGGTCCGTGAAGGGGGTCACACTCCGGAGCCGTGTGCGGGGTGTTTGCAACTCCCACCACACTTCCAGACATGTATGAGGGCCCAGCGCAAGATTTGGTGGCATAGCTACCCCCCGAAGGCCCCCGGCCACACTAGTAGACATGCGAAGAACAATCCGCACAGAGGGAATTTTTCAGATACTTCTTCATCTAAAAAAAACTTGAAAAAATACCACACATCCTGTATCACATGTGCCAGCACCGTGTAAAAAATTCATGATTTTATCACCCTCCGGGTGTTCAGGAATATTCAAGCAGCACCGAAACCTGCAGGACGTCACTTCGGTGCCATCGCCATCCGTGAGGGGGCCCACACTACGGAGACGCGTATTGACTCTTCAGACATGCCACCTCACCTTAAGACATTTATGAGGCCCCGGCGCGATGATCTGGTGGCATTGCTACCCCCCAAGGCCCCCGGCCTGCCTAACCCTGGCCCGTTGACCCGGAGATCTACCCCTTTGACTTTCGCCGGACGGCCTTTGACGGATGGACTTCAGCCCCTGGTTCCCATCGGCCAGCCCGTGGGAACACTTCAGAACAAGGTCTGGGACAAACCGACCACCAAATTCCCTCCGTGTGGGCCCGATGCGGCTGTTTCCCCCCTCCAACTGCCGGCGGCAGCGCGGTCCGTGAAGGGGGTCACACTCCGGAGCCGCATGCGGGGTGTTTGCAACTCCCACCACACTTCCAGACATGTATGAGGGCCCAGCGTAAGATTTGGTGGCACAGCTACCCCCCGAAGGCCCTCGGCCACACTAGTAGACATGCGAAGAACAATCCGCACAGAGGGAATTTTTCAGATACTTCTTCATCTAAAAAAAACTTGAAAAAATACCACACATCCTGTATCACATGTGCCAGCACCGTGTAAAAAATTCATGATTTTATCACCCTCCGGGTGTTCAGGAATATTCAAGCAGCACCGAAACCTGCAGGACGTCACTTCGGTGCCATCGCCGTCCGTGAGGGGGCCCACACTACGGAGACACGTATTGACTCTTCAGACATGCCACCACACCTTAAGACATGTATGAGGCCCCGGCGCGATGATCTGGTGGCATTGCTACCCCCCAAGGCCCCCGGCCTGCCTAACCCTGGCCCGTTGACCCGGAGATCTACCCCTTTGACTTTCGCCGGACGGCCTTTGACCGATGGACTTCTGCCCCTGGTTCCCATCGGCCAGCCTGTGGGAACACTTCAGAACAAGGTCTGGGACAAACCGACCACCAGATTCCCTCCGTGTGGGCCCGACGCGGCTGTTTCCCCCCTCCAAGTGCCGGCGGCAGCGCGGTCCGTGAAGGGGGTCACACTCCGGAGCCGCGTGCGGGGTGTTTGCACCTGCCACCACACTTCCAGACATGTATGAGGGCCCAGCGCAAGATTTGGTGGCATAGCTACCCCCCGAAGGCCCCCGGCCACACTAGTAGACATGCGAAGAACAATCCGCACAGAGGGAATTTTTCAGATACTTCTTCATCTCAAAAAACCTTGAAAAAATACCACACATCCTGTATCACATATGCCAGCACCGTGTAAAAAATTCATGATTTTATCACCCTCCGGGTGTTCAGGAATATTCAAGCAGCACCGAAACCTGCAGGACGTCACTTCGGTGCCATCGCCGTCCGTGAGGGGGCCCACACTACGGAGACGCGTATTGACTCTTCAGACATGCCACCACACCTTAAGACATGTATGAGGCCCCGACGCGATGATCTGGTGGCATTGCTACCCCCCAAGGCCCCCGGCCTGCCTAACCCTGGCCCCGTTGACCCGGAGATCTACCCCTTTGACTTTCGCCGGATGGCCTTTGACCGATAGACTTCTGCACCTTGTTCCCATCGGCCAGCCCGTGGGAACACTTTAGAACAAGGCCTGGGACAAACCGACCACCAGATTCCCTCCGTGTGGGCCCGACGCGGCTGTTTCCCCCCTCCAAGTGCCGGCGGCAGCGCGGTCCGTGAAGGGGGTCACACTCCGGAGCCGCGTGCGGGGTGTTTGCACCTGCCACCACACTTCCAGACATGTATGAGGGCCCAGCGCAAGATTTGGTGGCATAGCTACCCCCCGAAGGCCCCCGGCCACACTAGTAGACATGGGAAGAACAATCCACACAGAGGGAATTTTTCAGATACTTCTTCATCTCAAAAAAACTTGAAAAAATACCACACATCCTGTATCACATGTGCCAGCACCGTGTAAAAAATTCATGATTTTATCACCCTCCGGGTGTTCAGGAATATTCAAGCAGCACCGAAACCTGCATGACGTCACTTCGGTGCCATCGCCGTCCGTGAGGTGGGCCACACTACGGAGACGCGTATTGACTCTTCAGACATGCCACCACACTTTAAGACATGTATGAGGCCCCGGCGCGATGATCTGGTGGTATTGCTACCCCCCAAGGCCCCCGGCCTGCCTAACCCTGGCCCCGTTGACCCGGAGATCTACCCCTTTGACTTTCGCCGGACGGCCTTTGACCGATGGACTTCTGCACCTGGTTCCCATCGGCCAGCCCGTGGGAACACTTCAGAACAAGGCCTGGTTCAAACCGACCACCAGATTCCCTCCGTGTGGGCCCGACGCGGCTGTTTCCCCCTCCAAGTGCCGGCGGCAGCGCGGTCCGTGAAGGGGGTCACACTCCGGAGCCGCGTGCGGGGTGTTTGCACCTGCCACCACACTTCCAGACATGTATGAGGGCCCAGCGCAAGATTTGGTGGCATAGCTACCCCCCGAAGGCCCCCGGCCACACTAGTAGACATGCGAAGAACAATCCGCACAGAGGGAATTTTTCAGATACTTCTTCATCTCAAAAAAACTTGAAAAAATACCACACATCCTGTATCACATGTGCCAGCACCGTGTAAAAAATTCATGATTTTATCACCCTCCGGGTGTTCAGGAATATTCAAGCAGCACCGAAACCTGCAGGACGTCACTTCGGTGCCATCGCCGTCCGTGAGGGGGCCCACACTACGGAGACACGTATTGACTCTTCAGACATGCCACCACACCTTAAGACATGTATGAGGCCCCGACGCGATGATCTGGTGGCATTGCTACCCCCCAAGGCCCCCGGCCTGCCTAACCCTGGCCCGTTGACCCGGAGATCTACCCCTTTGACTTTCGCCGGACGGCCTTTGACCGATGGACTTCTGCACCTGGTTCCCATCGGCTAGCCCATGGGAATACTTCAGAACTAGGCCTGGGACAAACCAATCACGAAATCCACTTCTTTTGGCCAAGGAATTAAAACTATACAAAAAGTCAAAACAAAAGGGTGTTTTCTGTAAATATGAGGCAAACATGATTTATTTTGTTCAAATTCGAAAACATAGTATAGCAACAGAATCCTTCGAAGATTCTTATAAGAAACCATATATAATTTTCCAAAATCGATGCAACTATCAATTATTTGTGATTCTAAAAAAGTGTAAGGGCCTATATGCAAAAGTACATGAGGTCACATTTCTAACATACCCAAAAACCAAAACAAACTAGATATTCGTAATCTATGAAAAATTCCACCCCATATCGATATATAAATTGTGTACATTTAAGTTTCGATAAGTCAGATTTAAATTAACCAAAAAAAATGACTAAAAATAATAAAAAAAGACATAACATATGCCGACGGCCTCCGTCAGGGCCGTCGGCATAGAATTGACGGCGCTAGCGGGCCGGCCGAGGTAGGGATGTCAGCCCCAACTATATGCCGACGGCCTAACTATGCCGACGGCTGCCGTCGGCATAAACAGAGGTATCCCGATGGCCTAGATATGCCGACGGCAGCCCTCGGCATAATCTGAGATATGCCGACGGCCTTTCTGTGCCTACGGCTTGGGCCGAGCCGTCGGCATATAAGCAACTATGCCGACGGCCCCGACTAAAGGCCGTCGGCATAGAGTAGGCCGTCGGCATAGGCCCCGAATCCGGTAGTGTGGGCGACGGGACGACTTCCTACTGCATTGAAGTCAGTTGCGTCCGCCTGCTCGGCATTGAACAGGCGTGACAGCCGAGAAACCCACTCCGGGCGCCCGCATTCAAACCGGCACTTGTCCTGGCCGGTGCCCGTTATATAAGCACGGCCGCGCCGCGCCCGGTAGAAACCGGACCACCTCCGCCTTCTCTTACTTCACCATTCACGACCGCCGACGAACCTCCACTTTCATTTGTTCTCCGCTCACAACCTCCTCCGCCATGACACATGGTGGAAGCGCCTCTCGCGGGTGCGCCGACCTGAGATCACCAGCAACGTCAACAACTGGCAGGCTTGACGCCGGGAACGCATAGAGGCGGTTCTGCCTCTGAGCTCGCCGGAGGAGAGCTTGGAGGACGACGATCGGACGATGTTGGAGGCGTCCGACAACGAGCCCGAGCCCACGTCGCGCCGGTTGCTGGCTTAACTAATGAGCTAGCTAAGGTTTTTTTTCTTCCACAAACAAGTTTCACTCGTTGAACAAACTTAGTCAAGAGCATTTTGAGTCGAGCCGAGTCTAAATATGAGCTTGTTAATTTAACGAACCTATCCTTCACACACAAAAAAACAATAATAAAAATGAATGAACCTACCCAAACTAACTCGTTTTTTTTAACAAGATCTAAGAGTCGAGCCGAGACGGCTCGACTTCGACTTGGCTCAAATTCCAGCCCTACGTCGGCGACAGGTAGATCACCATGTTTTCAGCTTTGAGTTTAGAGAAGCTCGATACATTCACCTCAAACTTCAGCTAGCTTGAATTCACTTCGGCGCATGGAGGTGCCGTCACTGTTCAGTGACAGTGCAATCCAGCGGAGGTGACCAAAAGGCAAAAGGGGACGACGATATTCACAGGCAGTGGCAGTGGCAGTGGCTGTGGCAATTTGCAAAAGCCCAGTTGCCTTTCTCATCATCTATCTATGTATGGCTTTGCATCTTTCTATCCGCCACTAGGTACTTCGCCGCAAATGATTTGAGGCCATGCATGCACGGTGCATGTACTAGCTACCGGACTGGACTGGACGGTACCCAGCGTTGGCTTTCAAGATTCTGCCTAGCCTTTTGCTCTTTCGCGATCACGATTGAGGAGCGCAGTGCAGTGCTTGGATTTTGTGGCACTCATTTGGCTGTTGACTCGAGGACTTATCACAAAATATATATTCGCTTCTACTCTTTTTCCACTTTTCCGAATGACAACTGACAAGCAGTATATATACCCTGGTACCCTTCACGCTACAAAAACTGAAGTTTACAGGTGACAGGACAACGTGACAATTTGTCAAAGCTCGATGACAGTGAGTCATTCACAGACGGCAAAATTTGACTCGAAAAGAAAGAAAAACGACCTGCAGAGCTTCCACATGATGCTCTCGCTCTAGTTTATGGGTGTATCAAGGCCGGCCGGCTACGATACAAAGAAATATAGGCTTCAATAATTTGTTCATGTCATGATTCTGAATTTCCGATCCATTCGTTCCGGCCTAGCTTAGCATATGGCGAAGCATATCCCCCCGCTGAACATGTTGATGCTTAATTAGCTATCTCTACTAATTTTGTTGTGAGACTAGCTAGGTTGACATGACCAATTTCTACACTTTTTCTATACCTTGCATTTTTTTTATCGCTTTAAATTTCAAGTTCTAGCTTGTAGAGTAATAGTATTTCTGTCAAGATTCTGTCCGTGTTCTTTCGCAATCAAGATTGCGTACAGTGTTTGGATTTTTGTGGCACTCATTTAGCTGTTGACTCAAGGACTTATCACTCCATGAATATCATTTTCCATCTTTTTCGACCTTTCCGAATGACAATGGCAAGCAGTATACACGCCCGGTTAGAATGTGCCCTGGTAGCTTTCATGCTGAAGTTACAGGTGACATGGGCAACGCGGCAACCGGTCAGCATGCCAGTTTGTCAAAGCTCGAGGACAGTGATGAGTCACAATTCAATCGTAAAGACGGCAAATTTTGACTTGAAGAGAGAAAAAAAAAACTGCATGCAGACCTTCCACACATGTAGTCTATCAAGGCCCGGCCGGCCGGCTATACTACATGTAGGATTCAATAATTTACGTTGATGTCATGATTCTGAATTTCTAATCCATTCATTCCGGCCTAGCTTAGCATATGGCGAAGCATATCCCCCGTTGAACATGCTGATGCTTAGCTTATCTCTACTAAATTTTATTGTGAGACTAGCTAGGTTGACATGGCCAATTTCTACACTTTATTATAAGTACCTCGCATTTCTTGTCGCTTTAACTTTCAAGCGCTACCTTGTAGAGTAATACTCCGTACAATGTTTTGGCAGAGAGGATCGAGGGGAATACAGTCTGTGTGAAGAGCACGTAAGCCACTAGTTGTGGCGTGGCTAGATACTACTCCCTCTACATATATCTTTCGTTGGGGAATTTCCCTTGCTCTTTCTCTGGGAAAGAAGACCTCCGATTTGATGTGTGTATCTTTATTCTCTAGTCCTTTTGCCAGGATTCTTCAGGCTGACAATGATGGCAAGATAGCATACTGCACACTGTTGAGAGATACCTGTACATTGGTCGAGTCAGCGATACATGCATGCATCGAGTGTGCACGCTGTGCCTTTTTAGAGAGGATGATTATATTTGTTCTATGAATAATTAAAGTTGATTAAAAACAGAATACAAAGTTTAACAGCTTTTCACATCCAAACAATTATGACACGTTGAAGATCATAAAATTGTTTGTTAAAAATATCATAATAAATAGTTATAGGTTTTAATAAAGATATGGAGTTATTTCCCCCAAAAAAAAGATATAGAGTTTTTGTGCGGGTTAAAAAGATATAGAGTTAGAAAAACTCTGGTATGTTTTGTGGTAGTGAAGATTGTTAAAGAGTGACACACGATCGGTAAGGGCAGACCGTCTCCAATGAGCCAGACATCGCCGATGAAGAGATGGAAATCCATTGCAAAAAAAATGATTTTTTTATTGAAATACGTGTTTGCAGTGTGACATCGCACCCCGAGCTACAATTGCCGACATTGCGCCATGTGTTGTTTTGGGGTGGGATACTTTTCCAGCAAGTGTTTTTTCTTTTCTTTAATTTCAAACATTTTTAATTTCTCAAAATGTAAATTTGAGGGCAGAGAGGAGTTTTATTGCTTAGAAAATGTTCATAGGGATACAAAACGGTCCTAGTGGCCCCGACATCCAGACATACCGACCTCCACGCGGGAGGTAGCAAATTTCGCTAACGCATGTGCATCCCTATTCGACTCTCTCTGCTCGTCGTCGAAGATGACCAACTGGCATTCTTCCTTTCTTCTATCAACCTCTTTCAGAATAGAGCCATAGCAGGTACGCTTTGTTACCGAAGTTCATGGTGAATAACACTTAAACAGTCCGAGATGATCATAACCCTTGTAGCATGAAGGTCAGATGCATGGGACATAGCTTCACATATCGCCTATGCTTCAAGTTAGGAGGGCAGTGATACCTCTAGCCCACCAAGGATCAAACTCCATGTTTGACACTTTGGTGTGTCAATAAGGTGGAATATTCTTTCAGTGGGAGGCGACGTTTACGTATTTGTGAGCGTCTGCGTTTGTACTCTGTATTTAAAAGAAAACAAGTTAGGGTGGGCCCAACAAGGGATGTCAAGTACTTTTTCCTCCATTTTTACTGCTTTTATACCCTCTTAATTTCTCTCCTTTCTAGGTATTTAAAATACATTTATTTAATTTCATTTTTTTTACCTTTTTGGCATTACTTGAATATTTTTTTAGAGATTGCGTGAACATATCGACCTAACACACACAAAAAAATCTAAGATATATATTTTTCCTCAACTATATGCATATATATTTTTTCTTATACATAAATATAAATATGAGAAGACCATTTCATTTCAGATATATGAACCGTTATTTTATGTACATCAACACGTACTATTTTACTACATATCATTTTATCATTAAGCTAATTTTCATTATATTTAAAGATTGATTAAGTGAACATATACTCCGTATGTTTTTGGTTTTTCTTAAAAAATGAGTCAGTGGTGACCAAGGAACATAATTATAAACAATTTAGTCCGAAATTACCCTTGTCTAATTCGTGGATTAGCGGCAAGTAAATCATTTAAGCTAGTAAAGGAAGAGCTACACGCAATCGGAAGAGAGATAGTTTCCTTTTTTTTCTCTATAAGGAGAGATACATGCAATCAGGGGAGAGATATTTTCCTTTTTCTGGAGGTCCAAGATCGGAATTATGAGAAATTAGAATAAATGCACCTTACATTGTGGATTTTTATCAAAAAACAAATACACCTTATATAAAGGAACGGATGGAGTATCACTAACATTTTTCTGGATTGTATGAAACATTTTTCAAAAATTATGTGAACATTTTTTTACATTGTATATGCATTTTACAAAGTTATCACAAATATTATTATTTATTGCTATGAACATTTTTTTAAAGTTGTGCAAAGTTTAAATTTTACATTGTAGAAAGATTTTTTAATGTGCGGTGAACATTTTTAAAATTTATTAAGTAAGCTTTTGAAATACTTAACTTATATATTTAGAATTTTGAAATATAAATAAAACTAAAAATAAAAAATTAAAAATTAAACGAATCAACACGTACGTAATGAAGGAACACATTCGTAACTTCCTACTGTGCCGGCCCATTTAGAGGGTCCCTTGAGGCGACGCCTTGTTTGTTCTCATTACAGGCGAGACAAAGCCGTATCGCGGCAGCTATTTCTCGCCTTCAGCGAGACCTAGGACATGTCTCGCTGAAGGGGACTACAGTAATGGGCCGGCCCCAAACGCACAGGGTAAATAGAGTAAAAATAGTGGAGAAAAGGATGCGACAGGGATTCAAACAACGACCTCTTCGTTGTGCGAAAGCGCGGGTAGCCACTGCGCTAAGCTGAGCTTCGTGATGTACAAGTTGGTCGTTTTTTCTTAACACGAAACGAGTCGGTTTTCCACTGTTTCTTCTCCGTTTTTTTCCTTTTCTTTGTTTTTGTTTTTCTTTTGTTCTTTCACTATTTTCTCTCTATTTCCATTTTATTTTTTATTTTTTCGTTGTTTTCCTTTATTTCTTTCTTTCTTATTTCGTTTTCTTCTCCAATTTTTTCATTCTTTTCTTTTTTCTTCTCCGTGTTGTTTCATTTTTTTCTTTGTTTCTTTTTCTTTTTTCATTCTACATTCTTATATACATGATCAACATTTTTTCAAATACTTGTTCAACATTTTTCAAATCCTTGCTCAACATTTTTCAAAAACTTGTTCAACATTTTTGTATACATGATCAACATTTTTTCAAATACTTGTTCAACATTTTTTTTCAAATACCTGTTCAACATTTTTCAAAAACATGTTCGACATTTTTTATATACATGATCAACATTTTTTCAAATACTTGTTCAACATTTTTTTCAAATACTTGTTCAAATTTTTTCAAATACTTGTTCGACATTTTTTATATACATTATCAACATTTCTTATATACTTGTTCAACATTTTTTAAATACTTGTTCAATATTTTTCAAATACTTGTTCAACTCTATTTATATAAATGATCAATATTTTTCTTCAAATAATTATTCAACATTTTGCAAATACTTGTTCAACATTTTTCAAATACATGATCAACATTTTTTCATATACTTGTTCACCATTTTTCAAATACTTGTTCAACATTTTTCAAATACATGATCAACATTTTTCAAATACTTTTTCAACATTTTTCAAATACATGATCAACATTTTTTCATATACTTGTTCAGAATTTTTCAAATATTTGTTCAACATTTTTTTAACACTTGTTCAACATTTTTCAAAATTGTTTTGAAGTGTGTGTCTATATATATATATATATATATATATAAATAATATTTTAAAGTATAAACAGAAGTACAAAAATAAAAAGAAAAAAAGAAAAAGAAAACGAAAAAAAAAACAGGAAAAAGAGGCTGTGGCCTCCCGCGCTAGTGGGCCGGCCCAGGTCGCTCGCCCCTTCAGCGGGGACTCGCTGAAGGCGAGAAATAGGCGCCCCCAAGCCGTATAATGGCGCTCGTTACGTCCAATAGTAGGCGCGACACACTAGGCAAAGCCTCAACTGCCCCGGCCCATTGTTAAGCGCTGTAGAAGGATTACTGTAAAACAGGGTTTACTGTAGGATACAATTTCTTTAGCAGCACGCAATTATTGTATCGTTTTCTGAATTTGTTACCAAATTTTAAAAGCAGGAACGTTTCTGAATTTGTGAACAAATTTTCGAAAATAGAAACATTTTTAAAATTTCTGAAATAATTCTGAAATTGCGAACATTTTTTTGAAATTGCAGATCTTTTTTTTAATTTGTGAACAAATTTCGAAAAGTGGGAACATTTTATGAAATGCCAATTTGTTTTGAAATCACAAACAATTTTTGTAATTCCTGAACATTGTTTGAAATTGTGAACGCATTTTTAAAATGGGGAAAGTTTTTAGACTTTCTGAACAAATTTCGTAAACTGAAATATTTTTTAAATTCAGAACAATATTTGAAATTTCTGACATTTTTTGAACAATAAAAATAAACTTGAAAAAGAAAAAGAAGAAACGAAAACGAAAAAATGAGAAAGAAACAAAACAAAAAACTAGTAGTAAAGAAAAACAAACGGTTCAGGAACCTTCTAGCAGGTTCCCAAAACCGATCAGGAACCTTGCTAAACCGGGTCCTGTGAAGGTTCGCTACTTAATTTTTTATATTGAACACTGCAGGTTCGCTATTTACAAATATGGGCCGGCACATGTCGTCGGTCGGTCGTTGGCCCCCGAGCGAAGCAACACCAGTTTGCCGCATAATGCGGCAAATAGCATTTACTTTTTCTTTTGTCACCTGTAGTCCTGAACAGAATTTTTAGATGAAAAGGGCATTCCCCTGATCCTGAACTAGTGTGAACTTGGTTAATCAAGAGGAACATTCACTCTGAGGAAATTTGGCACTTTTAAACCGAATTTGTATTTGCGTCCTGTATGGCGCCTCCGGGAATTATGTTTTCTTGATAGCAGACCCTTGTATCAAACAAAACTGCATCTTCTTTAGGCATTCAAAAGGTACTCCCTCCGTTCCATAATGTCAAAAAACATCGTACATTATGGGACGGAGGGGGTACTTCCCAGTGCGCGTTTCTCAAATCGATTTTTGTCTCCAGTGTTCGCAAGTAGCAAACTGTCCAACATGCTACTTCAAATCACACTCTGACGCTAAATTCATCAAACATCGACGACAACCAAAACATCGCATGCCAAAATTATTTGTTCGTGTTTACATTTCCGGCAAACCTGTACAATACTTATTGGGAAAAAATAAGCAAAAAACGCTGTTTCAAACTTGTGAACAATGCACAGAGTTGGCGAAGAGCTTGAACACTTATCTGATGTTCGAGGAGGTGGTCCCTCCCAAGCACCGCACCATGATCTACGCGTTCGAGGGCACCTTCTCCTCGCTGGCTGCTCCCGCCGTCGGCATGGTGACCGACAAGATCTATGGCTACAACGAGAAGACGGTCAATCTGGCCAACGGATCGGTGGCAGGGGCGTATGGGCTCTCGAGAGGGTTGCTGAGTGCTGACTATGATGAATTGATGATCGTTCCGTTCAATCTGTGCTGCCTGATTCTACACCCCGCTGTACTTTGTGTTCAAGCGCGACCGCGAGAATGCCAAGGATCTGGAGCTCATGTGAATGCTCCGCGGTTTTTTATTTTTATTTTTTTATCAGCTTCGTGTTTCTGGTAATCAGTTGGTCGATTCAGTTTGGGGGAAATGCAGTTGACAGAGGACAGGTTCCACCTTCTTCAGATAGATGAAAAGTCACGAGTGCAGACCAGCTTCTTCACACAGATGGAAAATACAGACGATGATACAAAATCCTACTTCAAATCACATTCTGACGCTAGAATCATCAAAGATTGACAGCAACCAAAACGTCGCATACCAAAATGATTTGTTCATGTTTACATTTCCAGCAATAAAATAAGCAAAAAAGGATGATTCAAACTTGTAAACAATGCACACAGTTGGCAAAGATCTTGAGCACTTTATACTTGCAAGAGGCGGCACACACCCTTTAGTACCCACTTCTTTCTCTGAGCATCATATCTTGCTTCCTTGTTGGGACATATTACAACTAGCTTGTCTGTATGATAACGCAGCACGCCACCGCTAACATGGTAGATGATTTGTGCAGCTAACATGGTAGATATTTGTGCGACACAGGAAAAGGATGAACTTTTTTTGTGAAAAAAAAAGGATGGAAGCTTAACTTACAATTGTTTACGGCTATAACAAATGTAAGATGCTCATGCTTTCACATGGAAAATATCAGGCCATGAATTAAATCTTGGAGACCGTTTGGCACGAGCGGTAAAAAGAACTGAATCTTGGAGGCATGCAGGAAAAAAAATTCATATTTTTAAGAATATAAACTGGACAACTTTAAAACATGTTTTGCTGCATTCTTTAACTTTGCTTCCGAACTAACAATGGCAAATTCAGTTTAGGTTTCCATGTAGTTGAGAGATTCAGGTTCCACCTTAAGGCAGATGAACTGTAGAATTAGAGAGAATATAAAGAAATGGCAACTATCTTTTATTATCCTGTCTAAACCTGCTTAGGGTCAGTGTAGTTTGGGGTATTTCTCACAAGAGTTTTGGTAAAAAAAATGACATTAAAAGTTAACTTTTATTAGCTCAAAATAGTTAAATGACCAATCAAAGATTGCACCATGAAATTTCAGACTAACCATACAATTATATATTTGAAGAAGAATGTCAGTAGGATTTAAAGTTTGCATCAATTTGGTTTGAACTAGTGTCACCTCTATAAGGCGGCGCTCCAATGTGACCTTCATGGAATCAAGCGAACATGTAGCAGTCCTCAGAAATAGATGATGATGATCTGCTCGATGAGCGACTACCGTTCAGCATAGCATGTGTGGTTGCTTTGCTGTCAAACTTTTTGTAATTGTAACTACATACATACTCTAGGATATATTTTTATCTGTGGTAATTTTTGGTAACTGTAACTACATAGCAAGACTGCAAAGAAAAGATATCCACCTTTTGAAACGGAAAGAAAGAAAAACATCCACACTGACCAATGCTGATACTATTTGCAGAGTATGTTGCAGCTATACATACTCATTTGGTTTGCTAGTGCGGTCAGTCCATTTGACACTGATTCGGGTGTAGCATCACCAAGTATATCTTGTTATAGGCTTATAGCACGTATGTTCAGGATCGTATGGATTGACTTGCTCCTGCAAACTGTTTCAAGTTCAAAATTCACAACAAACCATGCATGATTACAGTTAA
The DNA here is from genome assembly GCA_039707655.1 of Elymus sibiricus. NCBI lineage: Eukaryota > Viridiplantae > Streptophyta > Magnoliopsida > Poales > Poaceae > Elymus > Elymus sibiricus. Next base: position 437,533,396 of record CM077672.1, on the reverse strand, counting down.
GGTATAGTAGCTTCGACCACTGATTAAGCCCCAAACACTAAGCTTGCATCACCTTACCAAAAGTATTCATCAACATCATGCACACACACATACTAGCAGCTAACTAAGTTTGCCATTAATTAAGAACCTGACCTACATAAAACTACCCAAATGATAAGTGCCACACGTGTGGCACGAAGTAACACCGCCCTGACGTTTTTATAACTAAAATTGCCATCCGAAAAAAAATGATAAGTGCCCCTGCAACATGTTTGAAGTTCCAACCTTGTTAATTGCGTCTCCCCAACCTAGACTTCATAACAAAATAGTGCATGATTGCAGCTAAGGTAGCTCCCACCACAGATTAGGCCCAGCTGTAGTGCTAGACATGCATCACAATTCACATTCCTTGAAGAACTAGTCATATCTAATTTACTCAAGAACTAACCGGCTATGGCTCTAATTAAAAGAAGCAAGCTTGTGAGAGCTTGAGATTCATCAGGCGGCCTCATCCGGGACCTGGAAGAGAGGCACGCAGTGGCGGAGGACGGAAAAAAAATAAGATGGGGCGAACTCTGAAGAACAAAAAGCGTATGATGCAAAATCAAATTTGAACATACACACTAATAATGTTATATGATCCAATAGAATCGCAAAAATACGGTGAAACTGCCACCGCCCACCTCCAAGGCGCCTACTAGCGCACTTTTATTTCAGCTTAAAAATAGAAATATCGTTCATTACAAAAGGAATAATAAATCTACGGGGGTTTGAATCCCAAAACAAATCCTGATTTGTATAGAACAATATCCAATACGCACGTACAAACTTAGTAGCAAGCTTGCCTGATCAAATCCGCTAGGATGTGCCGTAGCTAGTCAACTAACGATCAGCCGATTGATTCTAGACGAAAACCACACACGCATGCGGACAATTAGTTGGATCGCCACATGCCTGTATCGCGCCTGTTGTTTAGGCTTTATTGACAGATAGCGAGCCCTCCAGCCCACCACTCAATTGGGAGCCACGGCCCATAATGAAACGGACACAGTTCAGCACGTCGACCTAGCCCATGATCGATTCCTCCCCGTTTCTTCTTCCTCCTAGCGACGAACAGACGCAGCCGCATCCACGGATGAACTCAACATGACCGGCGATGCGTACCTATATGAACTTTTCTGCCAAAAATTAGGGCGGCCGCCCCACCTTGCCCTACTGGGTCCTCCGCCAGTGGAGGCACGTACTGTCCATTGTCGTCGTAGGAGTGTGAGCGGTGCCAAACCCTGACGATCTCCACGGGGACGACGTTGGCCGAGCCATGGCCGTCGCAGTAGAAGATCCGGACCTCGTGGGGGATCTCTCCAGGGTCCTCCACCTCAAGGACGACGCGGACGGTGGCGAGGTCCGGCGCCGTGAAGCAGGCCGGGTCCATCTCAAGCACAAACCCGAATCTGCAGCAGTTGCTCTGGATCCCCTTGTGCGTGCGTTGCTCGATGGGGTAGTCGCGCAGGGCGGCGTGGACGATGTAGTCGCTCGAGACGCGCCGGACGCCGGGGGCCTGCTCGCGCAGGAGCTTCACGGTGACGCCGTCCAGCACGAACGGCTGCCGCCGCAGGGCCGCCTCCCGGAAGTCGGGCGTGAGGAACCGCACGGTCGCGTCGGCGCCGCGGGCGGGCGGGAGGAGCTCGAAGTTCTGCGGCAGGTCGAGGGCGAGGGTGCGGAAGACGCGGCGGATGAAGGGCCCCGGGTCGGCGCGGCACGGGGCCTCCAGTGGGGTGATGTGGGCGTGCGCGAGGCGCCGCGCGTAGTGCTCCGCCTCGGGGTCGGCGGTGAAGTTGAGGTACGCCCTGATTCTTCTGGTCCGGGGTTCCCTGAGCATCTCCGGCGGCAGGCAGACCGCGGTGGCGGCCGGAGTGACGTTGCCGTAGGCCGGGCAGGTTACGAAGGCGGGGCGGTCGGAGGGTGTAGGGATCTCCAGCGCCGTCGCCCCGTGCGGCAAGGTGCGGTCGGCGCCGGCCGCCAGCATCTTGGTGGAGAAGGCAGCAGCGGCCGGGTGGAAGTGCGAGGAATTGTTGTCGCTGCGCACGGGCCTGGCCGTGCTCGCTCTCCCGTGCTGCTGCTCGCCCCTCTGCTTGCTCTCTTTTTTTTGCGTCTGAACGGAAACACGCTGGCTACAGATTTGGAAAGTTTTTGCCCCCGCTGCATCCTTCACGTGATAAAAAGATGCTAAAAAGGAAACTGCTAATCAATCACTCCACATGGTCTCTCCTCATGTATTCACATGCATCCTGTATTAATGTTTCTCCCATTTTTTTTATTAAATTTGATTTTACAAAATTTTAAAAAGTCATAGCTTTCAGGTTTGTTTTCACTGTTGGATTTCCTGCGATGTTTTTTTCGAAACTAGATCCGTCATGAGTATGTTTCGACGAACTTTTTATTGTGCAATTTAGTCTTCGTTAAATGCAATTGGCAAGCAGTTGACGTGCAATTACCTGATAGTCGATGTGCAACTTTTCTCTTACTCGTGGATGTGTAATTTTTACTGAAGACACCTCCACCCCAAACTACCCCTACAAGCGAGATGTGTAACTTCGTCTGCTACCCAGGCCAACTGCTATTAGTCGATGTGCAACTTTCCCCGTGCCTACAGATGTGCAGCTTTGACTGTCTGTTGCCTCAGCCAACTACCTAGCAATGGATGTGCAACTTCGGATGCTGCCTCGGTCAACTGCCTAATAGTTGATGTGCAACTTTGCTCTGTACCCGTGCATGTGTAGTGTTCACTTCTAGCACCCCGTTCCAACACCCCTGCTAGTGAGATGTGCAACTTTAGTGCCCCGTCTATAGGCAACTTTTCTCTATCCTCATGGATGTGCGGTTTTTCACCATCCAACAATCCTTCCCAGTGAGCTGTGCAGCTTCTTCTGTTACCCCGGCCAACTGCCTAGCAGATCATGTGCAACTTCGTTGGTTGCCCCCACCAACTGAAACTACACATCCATAAGTAGGGAGGGAGAGGAGTTGCACATTGACTACTAGGCAATTGGCTGGAACAATAGACTAAGTTGCACATATCGCTGGTATGGTAGGTAGGGCAGGGTGTGCCACCAATGAAAACTATACATCCACATGTAGGAAGGAGGTTGCACATCGACTATTTGATAGTTAGTCGGGGCAGCAGACTTGTTGCACATCAAAAAAATGGTTGTCATGTTTGATAGGTTGTCACCTCAGAGAAAGTTTAATCATGCACCTCCAAAATTGATTGTCATGTTTGCTAGGTTGCCACCTCATACGAAGTTGGATCATGCACCTTCAAAATTACCACCTCATAGGAAATTGGATCATGCAGCTCCAAAGCTGGATCATGTTAGCTGGGGCAGTTTGCTGGAACAACCAAAAATGCTAACACCGGAATTCGTCTTTGCTGGACCAACGCCATTTTTACTACCACCGTAGTCTATTTTTGCTGGAACCAGCATTTTCAAAGGATTCAATGGGGCAGCGATGCAGAGCTGCTTCACCAACTTTTTTTGTTGCGATTGACGATGGCGAGCACCACGGCGACTATCGACGACAAAGGCAAACGGGGGAGCGCGGACGCGCGCTGCGCAATGCGGGGGGCGGGCATCATGTTCCGTGTGTTTTCTCAGACTCTGTACATGGTGGAAAGAAAGCATCGGATGACTATGCGGCGGCGCATCCGACAGAGAGCGCGGGACCAGACGAAATTTGGTAGGCGTCGGCCTTTTAGTTTTTTTTCCTTGATACGATTTTCCTACAGAAGCAAAGCGATTGGCTAATTGGATTAGGTCGGTGCTTTAGAAAAAAATACCTAGATTTTTTTTTTGAGAAAACACCTATAAATATTAGCCAGTTCGTTAGCGGTCAAAGGTGCATTGACATAGCAGTCACAGGGCTGGATTTTTCCAGCAGAAGCAAATCGATTGGCTGATTGGACTAGGGCGGTGCTTTTGCAAAAAAAAAAAAACTATAAATATTACTCCCTCCGATCCATATTATTTGTCGTTTAAATGGACGTATCTACCACTAAAACACATCTAGATATATCCATTTAAGCGACAAGTAATATGAATTGGAGGGAGTAATGGGTTCGTGAGTGATCAAAGGTGAGCTGACGTAACAACCACATGGGTGGTTTTTTCCCTTTCGAATCGATTTTGGCCTTATTTGATCAAATAAGCGAGTTTATGGTCTGAATCGATCACTTTCCGAGTTATTGACCTATAGCATGTGATCAATTTAAGTTAGTGCACTAATGACACATTTCACTAATGTTGGGTCTGATAATCCATGAATAACAAATGAAGAAGAGCCCATATACTGCCCACGGTCGTCACGGCAAACCACTGTTGTCGTGCCATATCTTCTAGCTCTAGACACACCCACATCAGCATTAAGTTTAAACTGTCTAGGTGGGAGAGGAATCCACCTATCTCTGGTGGTTGTTGTTGTTGCCGAAGCTCTCGGCTGCACTGGCTCCTTAATTTGTTCAAGATCTCCAATGAAACGTGTAACAAAAATATAGGTGGACAGGGGACTTTGATTAATACCATTATGCAGTAGCTTCCTTCTGGCAGTCCAAATCACCCTAATGTAACCACCAGGCGGATAAGTGTGTCATGGGGCAACACATCAATCATCGCGAAGATCGAATTCCACGCATTGGGATCCCTGTTTGCAATCATCTGATTGAGAAGATCCTGATTTAAGCGGATATAACTGTGAACCGCCCATTCCTCTCAAAGTTCCAAGACCAGAAGCACTCTATATTCCTAGTACTCAGTGGTATTTGAAGAATAGCTTCGGCGTCACAAGGCAAAAAAAATAAAAAATTGGTGGATTAAATATGCATTTCATCTTGCGCTGGTGCTGTCAATGAGTTCTGACACCAAAGCTGGCGGGTTCTGAATAAGAGGAACACTCGGCCTCATCATCTCCTTTCGTTAACCACTTATCAATTCAAATATTTGTAGTAGCACCATTGCCAATACGCTTAATCAAGCCTTGTTTTAGAACATCCTTCCCCTTGACAATGGCTCTCCAAACTTGTGATGTGACTTTGTACCTGTGCATCCAGAAAGGAAATATACTCGGGTAGTAAACAACCCTCAAAATTCTGGCACTTAGGGTTTAGGGTTTAATGAGAACATCCTTGCCTGTAGCTGACAAGATCTCCTCCATCCAACCCTGAACTTTGCTCCACAAATGATCTTTCAGATATTTGAAGGCGGCATTTTTTGATTTTCCCACATCATATGGCATTCCAAAATATTTCTCACTAAGTTTCTCGTTCTGAACTTGTCGCCTTCTTCATCATCATGTCCACCGAAGCCGAGAAGAAGGCCACCGCCCTTTGTGATCCTGCAGCGGGAGAAGAGCGATTAGGCTTTTGGGGAGTGTCTCCGACACGACTGCTCGCCGCTGTTCATCTTCGTCCGCTACTTCGACTACGTCCTCGTCGCCTTTGTCATCATCATGTCCACCGAAGCCAAGAAGAAGGCCGCCGCCCTTTGTGATCCTACAACGGGAGAAGAGCGATTAGGTTTTTGGGGAGCGTCTCCAACACGACTGCTCGCCGCTGTTCATCTCCGTCCGCTACTTCGACTACGTCCTTTTGTCATCACTATGTCCACCGAAGCCAAGAAGAAGACCGCCGAGGACGCCGCCGCTGTTGCCGCCACCACCGTGGCTTCGACCTGGCTGACTGGAGGGTATAACGCGTTTCTCCCTCCCCTGTTTATTTCTATGTTGGTCGTGCTAGCGTTTTAAGTAGATGTTTTTGCTACATGTGTAGTACGTTTCCACATGATAATATATCATTATGAGATCAATACTGTTTATGCCATTTTCATGATTTATTTTTGAATTAGATTAATAAAAAATTGCTAATTTACTCAACAGAAAGGCTCGGTGGGGGCTGTGTGCACGTGTTGTATTTCCATCTATGACCTATCTCCTCTCTCGAGTGAACCCTTCTTCCTCCCCAAGCTTCCTGTAATCACTACATGTCTCCACAAATCGCCGCCATTAATCGAGAGGTAGTTCGCTGGTTGCTAACACCGTCCAAGTAGTCAAAGCATATAAATTACAGTAAAACAATAATTCAGAATAAAGTTGATGAACGGCAAACTTTTATTCCATTGGCAGGCTAGGACGATAGTACATCATACATAGCACATCACACCACGACCATGGCATCATACATTCTTACATGATGAAGGCGTACTTACTGGAACAAAGAAAGAAAAACATTCGCCATATGCAAGGCGAAGTCGTCACACTGGTTCGGAACTACGTACCATCATACCGATGGAATCCAATTATTCAACACACACATCTCCAGACTCTGCTTCAACATGCTTGCATCGGTTTGATATTAAGCGTCAAACATGGATGCAGCGCGGCCGGCGCCGGCACAGAAGCGGCCGCATGCATCGCCGCAGCGTTCCCCAGCGGCTTTCGTCTCGTCGCTGCCTGCCGCCATCGGTAACTGGTGCAAGAACATACATACAGTACGCTCGTTAGACGCAATCTGATTACAAGCCTCAGTTAAACCTCCGAATGAAATATTTTGTATATTTACCATTGCGCATGGTGTCACAGACTATGGACGAGCACCTCAGCGTGCAGCTCTCAACCTCAACGTCTGGCAAAAAAGGAAAACAAGAGAGTTGTTTTTTAGAGAAAATGCGTACGCCCGACTTTATAAATAAATCCACACGGCAGAGTAGCGAAACACAACAGTCACAAACCACCACCACAGGACATAAAAGAGTACCAGGCCAACAACCAGCGGCGCGCAGGCAGAGAGTTCATAAGGCACGCAGGCCCACTACAAACGAACAAGAAAGACGCGCAGGCCAACAACCTACTCCTAAGAGACTCGCCTTCCATGGCGTAAGTGCAGGGCCGGCCTTGAGGGGGGGGGGGGGGGGGCAGGGGCGAATCTACTAGACATGCTTTAACAGGCTTGAGCCTGCCCTCCAACAGGGGTAATTAGAGTTGAGCCTGCCCTCCAAGATGCTTTTTTACTACCAACGATCAGGCCCAGCGCAGCAAATCGGCTGCTTCCCAGCCCATCTCAATGGCACAATTAGAGTTGAGCCTACCCTCCATTTATTCCATAGATTCGCCACTGGGGGGGGGGGGGGGGGGGGGGGCGGCTGCCCCGGGCCCCCAACATCCAGGGGCCCCCTCCCCAACAAGTACGCAGGCCAGCCCATGAACTTCTCGAGCCTGGTGCTAGGATCGTACACTCGAGGGCACAGCCGATCGATCGATCGATCGTGCTGAGACGTAGACGCAGGTGCGCACAGCCGAGATCGTATCCGTATCGTTGCGTGCTACCCTCGTAGTTGTACGTAGGGAATGTAAAAGGAAGGCAACGGAGAAGCATGTCGTCTTATCTCCTCAGTCCCTATTTTCCAAAGCCCTAATCTTGAGGTTCCAATCGCACGCCGCCAACAATAATCGCTCATGGTGCCCCCGCACAGTGAAGGTCATTGATCCGCTGCAATCACACGATTACACGCCCTCGTCTGGCTTCCCTCAATCTGTGTTCCACTGCTATGATCGACAATCAGCTGCTCCTCTCGTCTGCAACATGCACATTCTTCCGCCGATCCTGCCACTATCTCCCCGTAAGATGTTTGTTGTTTTCTAATTTTCATCCCCTCCGAAGAATGGATATGTACCAAGATGACTAGTGTTTTAATTATTCAATCATTATCTAGGACGGTAAGTAATTATGCCAAAGATTCCTCTGGCTGCATAAGGGAGTCATCTTTACAAAGAATGAAGAGAACATCATTTTGCGGTGCTTTCACGGTTACAATGATTGCATATTCAAGTCACCTAAAATCATTGAGAGAACTTAACAAGATCTGTGTCTGCTATTTATTTATGAATTTACCTTTATAGCGTTAACATTTGCTAGTTTTGGTTCTCTAGTAGACTATATAATAAGTATGTTAGTGCCAAATATATAATTTGGACTATAACATTTCTTGTTGCAATCTAGGGAAGTTTTCGCCTGCTATAAGTTAGTCATATTCTGTCTTTAGCTACGCCGCTAAAGTGTGATAGAATCAGAGAGAAGCTATTTACAAAAAATTCAGGAGTAATAGTGGTACTTCGGAAAGATATTAATGCATGAGATTGATCAACCCATCATAAGAATCTTTGCATAAAGAATTAGAAGAAATTGTTAAGGTAATACGTATAAGTTATCTGATATTAATATTGATTTTGAATGCATTTAAAACATTTATTGGTAATATTGATTATATTTGTCATATTAAAGGGCCCCAATATTTAGTATCGCCCCGGACCCCGAAAATCTCAGGACCGGCCCTGCGTAAGTGCAGCTCAAACTTGGATCGATATGTGTGATGAAGGTGGTGAAACAAGAATCACGTGGATCAGCGCTATTTATAGGAGATGATCGCTGGCGTATCCACCGTTCGTACATCTGATTGATTGATGAGTGTGCATCATGGTACACATGCATCGATTGATGCAGAGGCCGGGGGTCATCCTCCTTTTCAAAAAAAAAATGTCTTCATCAACATAAATGTACGTACGTGTAGGTTAACTCCCACACCAGTGGCGGACGTACAGGGTGGGATTTTGAGACAGCCTATATACCTATACGTTCTAACTGGGCCAGGAAAAAAAAGACGGCCCAATAAAGACACCCAAGAGTCCTGGACGAACGCAGCCGCCCAGTGCCCCAGTCCACGTCTAACTTCCTCGTCCCTCCTGATGCCCTCGCACTGCGCCACTGCCCGACCCCGACGCCCAGCCGGCAGCTGCCTCGCCGTTCCTCGCGGGCTCGCCGCCGGTCGCGCCCCCGCCGCCGCCCAGGAAACTCCCACCTCTCCTCCCGCCCACCCGCCCGGCCCTCGGGTCCAGCCGCGTCCCCCTGCCCCAGCGCGCGGCTGTGCTGCTGCCGCCGGCCGGCTGCCGGGCGCCCCTGCCCTCACGGCCTCGCCGCCCCCCTTGCAAATCCGGCCAGTTTGCTCATTCACCAGTCTGCAGAAACTAGAATACCCCGATTTAAGGTACCAAAATACCCAAATTTTTGATTTAGGGTTTGCTTATTTGCACTATGCTATCCACTACATGAACACACATACATAATTTTGCAATCATTTCGGCCTCAATTTGCTTTATTGATAGATAGAAAGTAGTTTTCTTGCATATTTGTTGAAAAATGAAGAGGGCTGGAGACATTGTTTCTCTTTTCCACAGAGAAGCTATGAAGATAGGGAAGAAGAAGAAGAAGGCGGAGAATATGCCGGATGTGGCTGAAGAGCAAACCGGCGAAGTTGTGTGTATGCCGGTTGTGATCGAAGAGCAAACTGAAGAAGCAACATTGTCTATGTCGAATGTGACCATAGAGCAAACTGAAGATGTGTCACCGCCATCACCACCGGTTTATTATTTTAGTCGTCTTATACATGATCCTGGGGAAAGGCTACCCATTGCAAGTTATCCTGTCAATGATCAAGACGCAGTTTGAAGAGCATATATCCTTAAAAAGCCATTCAAACCTTATGCACATGACTTTAAAAAAAGAACAATTGGGAGTAGAGAACGTTCATTCAATCCTTTGTGGCTTCATAATCATAGTTGGCTTGAATATAGTATCAAGGAGGAATCTGCATTTTGCTTTGTATGTTACTTGTTCAAAGAGAAAAAAACTAGTGGTAAGGGAACTAATGCATTTACTAATGGTGGTTGGAAGAATTGGAATAGAGAGGATGCTTGATACGTCTCCAACGTATCTATAATTTTTGATTGTTCCATGCTATTATAGTATCAATCTTGAATGTTTTATATACATTTACAAGCAATTATATATCATTTTTTGAAACTAACCTATTAACTTAGTGCCCAGTGTCAGTTGCTGTTTTTTGCCTGTTTTTGGTTTTCCAGAATAACAGTACCAAACGAAGTCCAAATGCTACGAAACTTTTTGGAGATTTTTTTCTGGACATAAGAGACACTGAAAGCTTCGGGAGAGGGCCAGAAGACAGAGGAGGTGGCCACGAGCCACCAGGGCGCGCCCCGGGGGGGTGGCACGCCCTGGTGCCTCGTGGGCCCACCTCTGCTCCGTTTGACCGAATTCCACCTCTATAAATTCTCTAAAATCGGGAAACCAACAGAGGAGTCCACGAAATACTTTTTCCGCCGCCGCAAGTTCCTGTTCTCGAGAGATCCCATCTGGAGGCCTTTTTCGGCACTCTGCCGGAGGGGGATTCGATCACGGAGGGGCTCTCCATCAACCTTGCTGCCCTTTCGATGATGCGTGAGTAGTTTACCACAGACCTTCGGGTCCATAGTTAGTAGCTAGATGGCTTCTTCTCTCTTTTTGATCTTCAATACAATGTTCTCCTCGATGTTTTTGGAGTTCCATCCGATGTAATCACTTTTTGCGGTGTGTTTGTTGGGATCCGATTAATTGTGAGTTTATGATCAGATTATCCATGAATATTATTTGAGTTTTCTCTGAACTCTTTTATGCGTGATTGTCATAGCTTCGTATTTCTCTCTGATCTATTGATTTGGTTTGGCCAACTAGATTGATTTATCTTGCAATGGGAGAAGTGCTTTGTAATGGGTTCGATCTTGCGGTGCTCAATCCCAATGACAGAAAGGGACATGACACGTATGTATCGTTGCTATTAAGGGTAAAAAGATGGATTTATTCATGCGTGAGTTTACTTTGTCTACAGTTTACTTTGTCTACATCATGTCATCTTGCTTAAGGCATTACTCCGTTCATTATGAACTTAATACACTAGATGCATGCTGGATAGCGGTCGATGTATGGAGTAATAGTAGTAGATGCAGAATCGTTTCGGTCTACTTGTCTCGGACGTGATGCCTATATACATGATCATTGCCTTGGATATCGTCATGATTATTTACTTTTCTATCAATTGCCCAACAGTAATTTGTTCACCCACCGTATGCTATTTTCAATAGAGAAGCCTCTAGTGAAAACTATGGCCCACAGGTCTACCTTTATCATATATTGAAAATCCTAAAAATACCTTGCTGCAATTTTACTTTATTTATTTTATTTTGTATTTTTGTTCGATCTATCTATCTATCACCATACAATTTAATCTTGCAATTAACCGCCAAGGGATTGACAACCCCTTGTTCGCGTTGGGTGCGAGGATTTGTTGTTTTGTGTGCAGGTACTGTTAACGAGTTGTTGCGTGATTCTCCTACTGGATTGATAACCTTGGTTTCATAACTGAGGGAAATACTTATCTCTACTGTACTGCATCATCCCCTCCTCTTCGGGGAAATCCCAACGCAGCTCACAAGTAGCAGGAATAATTTCTGGCGCCGTTGTCGGGGAGACATCATCAACATCTATCAAGTACCTACGCATAAACCTTCATCTCCTTGCACTTACTTTATTTGCCTTTGCCTCTCGTTTTCATCTCCCCCACTTCTAAAAAAAAGTTTTTACAAAAATACAAAAATATTTTCCGTTTGCTTTTTTTTTCTTGTTTGCTTCTTTGCTTGTTTGTTATTTTGTTTGCGTAGTCACGATGTCTCAAGAAAATACAAAATTATGTGATTTTTCCAATACTAATAATAATGATTTTATTAGTACTTCGATTGCTCCTCCCGCCGCTAGTGCGGAGACTTGTGATATTAATGCCGCTTTGCTAAATCTTGTCATGAAATAACAATTTTCTGGTAGTCCTAATGAAGATGCTGCATCCCATCTTAACACTTTCGTAGAATTGTGTGATATGCAAAAGAAAAATATGTGGATAATGATATTGTGAAACTAAAATTATTCCCGTTCTCATTGCGGGATCGTGCAAAAATTTGGTTTTCATCTTTACCACGAAATAGTATCGATTCTTGGGATAGGTGTAAAGATGCTTTTATTACCAAGTATTTTCCTTCCGCGAAAATTATTTCCCTTAGAAACCAAATTATGAATTTCAAGCAACTTGATCATGAACATGTTGCCCAATCTTGAGAAAGGATGAAATTAATAATAAGAAATTACCTACTCATGGTTTAAATTTGTGGATGATCATACAAAAAATTTATGTGGGATTAAATTTTATTTCTAGAAATCTTTTAGATTCCGCCGCGGGTGGTACTTTTATGGAGATTACATTGGGAGAAGCTACTAAATTGCTTGATAATATTATGGCAACTTATTCACAGTGGCATACTGAAAGAGTTCCTACTAGTACAAAAGTGAATTCTGTTGAAGAAATTAATACTTTGAGTGATAAAGTTGATGCACTTATGAAATTGGTTGCTAGCAAAAATACTCCTATTGATCCTAATGATGTGCCTTTATCCACCTTGATTGAGCAAAATAATGATCCCGTAGATGTGAATTTTGTCTCGTGAAACAATTTTAATAATAATGCTTATAGAGGTAATTTTAATCTTAGGCCGTTTCCTGGAAATTTCTCTAATAATTATGGCAATTCCTATGATAATCCTTATAATAATAATAATAATAATAATAATAATAATAATAGGTTTCCCTCTGATCTTGAAAGTAATATTAAATAATTTATTAATGCTCAAAAAAATTTCAACACTACGATAGAAGAAAAATTAAGTAAACTTGATGATATGTGTAGGAGCATTGATAGAATCATTCATGATGTGGAAAATCTCAAGACTAAAATTTTGCCACCCAAAATTGATATTAATGAATCAATTAAAGCTTTATATGTCTCCATGGATGAGTGTAAGAAAAGAACCGCCATGCTAAAAGCTAAACGAGAATTTTTAGAAAAAGCGAGTCCTCCCGGTTTCTATCGTAGTAATGATGAGGATGTTAAAATGATTGGTGTTTCATCCATTGATTCCTTGTTTAGCAATATAAAACTTGATGAAAAGGGGACTGAAAAAGAGTCAACTTTAACTAGGAGGCGTCCCCATAATTCGGAGGGTGAAAATCTTGATGAAAAAATTGATAAAAGTGGGTCTGGAGAGGTAAAAACTTTAACTAGCGATGTGCCCACTCTCTTGGATTACAAAGACTTTAATTATGATAGTTGTTATTTGATTGAGTGTATTTTTTGTTACAATCCATGCTAAATGCACCCAACGCTTATGAACAAAACAAGGCTTTTACTAAACACATTGTAGAACCAATGATGAAAGCGTTAGAAGAAAAGCTAGAACTAGATATTTCAATTCCTAGAAAATTATATGATGAGTGGGAACCCACCATTAAAGTTAAAATTAAAAATTATGAGTGCAATGCTTTATGTGATTTGGGTGCTAGCGTTTCCACAATTACAAAATCTCTATGTGATGTGCTAGGTTTTACCAATATAGATGAATGTTCTCTTAATTTGCACTTGGCGGATTCTACTATTAAAAAACCATTTGGTAGAATTAATGATGTTCTTATTCTTGCAAATATAAATTATGTGCCCGTTGATTTTATTGTACTTGACATTGATTGCAATCCGTCTTGCTCCATAATACTTGGTAGACCGTTCTTACGAACTATTGGTGCTATTACTGATATGAAAGAAGGTTTCAATTTCCATTAAAGAAAGGGATGGAACACTTCCCTAGGAAAATAATTAAAGCACCCTATGAATCCATTATGAGGGCCACTTATGGAATCAACTTGAAAGATGATAATACTTGAAACTAAGCATTATGCCTAGCTAGGGGCATAAAACAATAGCTCTTGTTGGGAGGCAACCCAATGAATAAAATATATTTTTTGCTTTTAATTTCTGTGCTTGTGTGTTTGCACAATTATGCTAATGTTATGATTGTGTTTTTATGTTTTAATTAGTGTTTGTGACAAGTAATGCCTTTGGAATCATTTGAAAGATAGTATAATTGATGTTGTTTGGAAAACAGAAAGTTTTGCGTCCAGTGCTGGAATTTTCATTCTGTACTGGAGCATCAGAAAAATCTGAAATTTTTACACAGTATTGGTATATTAATTTTCCACGTTTTCCTAATTTTTCAGAATTTTTGGAGTTACATAAGTATAGATTTTAAATAGATCTTAACAGACTGTTCTGTTTTAGACAGATTCTATTTTTGTTGCATAGTTTGCTTATTGATTAATGTATGGATCGTATCGGGGTGTATGAGTCATGGAGAAGTTGGAGTACAGTAGCATTATGTCAATATTAAATATGAATCAATTTACCACAGTACTTAAAATTAAGGATTTATTTGTTATACTAACGGATCTCACGAAGGTTTTGTTGAGTTTTGTGTGATTGAAGTTTTCAAGTTTTGGGTTAGATCACGATAGATGAAAGAATAAGGAGTGGCAAGAGCGTAAGCTTGGGGATGCCCAAGGCACCCCAAGGTAATATTCAAGGAAGACTCAAGCATCTAAGCTTGGGGATGCCCCAGAAGGCATCCCCTCTTTCTTCTACCAACTATCGGTAATTTTACTTGGAGCTATATTTTTATTCATCACATGATATGTGTTTTACTTGGAGCATCGTGTATTATATGAGTTTTTGCTTTGTTTGCTTTTTAGTTTGTCACAATCATCTTTGCTGGACACACCTATTTGAGAGAGCCACACGTTTATCATGATTTGTTAGAATACTCTATGTGCTTCACTTAAATCTTTTGAGCTAGGCAGTTGCTCTAGTGCTTCACTTAAATCTTTTTGAGCACGGTGGTGGCTATATTTTGAAGAAATATTTTTGAACTCTCATGCTTCACTTATATTATTTTGAGAGTTGATAAGATTAAATTTTGAAGAAATATGTGCACTCTCATGCTTCACTTATATCTTTTTGAGAGTTGATAATAGTAATGGTAATTTGCACAAGATATGAATTTGGTCCCAAAGTGATGAATATTCAAGAGGGATATAATAAAAACTTTCATGAAAGATCATTGTATATGATAAGTTTGATTCTTTGTAATAGTTTTGTGATATGAAGATGAGAATATGTGAGTCATGTTAGTGAGTAATTGTGATTTAGTAAGAATATTGGTGTTAAGGTTTGTGATTCCCTATGCATGCACATAAAGTCAATAGTTATGCAACGAAATTATATCCTACTTATGGTGCATTATTCGGTGTTAGTTATGTTCAATGCATGTTTATGACCATTTTCGCTTTTTGGTTGGTCGCTTCTCAATCTATTTGCTAGCCTTCATTTGTACTAAGCGGGAATACTGCTTGTGCATCCAACTCCTTAAACCCAAGTTGTGCTAAACGAGTCCACTATACCTACCTATATGTGGTATTTCCATGCCGTTGCAAGTAAATTAGCATGTGCCAACTCTAATTTTTCAAAATAGTTTTCCGTTTTGTATGCTCGTACCGCTCATGAAGCGGCAGGGGGTGGCCAATATTTTCCATGCTAGGTGTGTTATTCTCACGATGAGTGTTTATTCACTTGTCGTTGCACGAGAGAGTGGCAGGTAATAGGGATGCCTAGTCCCGAAATGAAAAATTTAATATGATGATAATAATAAATTCCTTGGAAAGTGTTGGTATGGAGGGCACCCGTGGATACGGCTAGCCATGGATTGTGAAAGAATGGTGGAAAGGAAATAAACTTTATTTTCTGTTTGGGAACCGCCTATAATGTGTCTAGCATGGAAGATATTGGGAATTCTCGGTCGTTTTCGTTGACAGGAAAAGCATGCCTCTCAAAATAATTTTATCTCTCTAATTTAAGCTTTGAGCTCTGGCACATTTGCAAATCTCTGCTTCCCTCTGCGAAGGGCCTATCTATTTACTTTTATGCAATTTTTATTTTTATTTTGAGTCTCCATCTTCTCTTACAAAGCACCAACTAGAGAGCACTATTGTCATACTTGTGCATTGTGTCTAGCTAATATTGAGTGTGTTTCATGAATGGATCAATAATTGAGCATAATGGGCTAGGGATAACTTTCTTTAGCATTGATATTTTGAATGACATGGTTGCTTGTTAGTATGCTTGAGTATTTATGTCTTCATGTCAAACTATAGACTATTGCTTTGAATCATTCAAGTCCAAATGTCCATGCTACAAAGAAAAGAATATATATGATGAATATGATAGGTAGCATTCCACATCGAAAATTCTGTTTTTATCATTTACCTACTCAAGGACGAGCAGGAATTAAGCTTGGGGATGCTTGATACGTCTCCAACATATATATAATTTTTGATTGTTCCATGCTATTATAGTATCAATCTTGGATGTTTTATATACATTTACAAGCAATTATATATCATTTTTTGGGACTAACCTATTAACTTAGTGCCCAGTGCCAGTTGCTGTTTTTTGCTTGTTTTTGATTTTCCAGAATATCAGTACCAAATGAAGTCCAAATGCCACGAAACTTTTTGGAGATTTTTTTCTGGACATAAGAGACACTAGAAGCTTCGGGAGATGGCCAGAAGACAGAGGAGGTGGCCACGAGCCACCAGGGCGCGCCCCAGGGGGGTGGCGCGCCCTGGTGCCTCATGGGCCCACCTCTGCTCCGTTTGACCTAATTCCACCTCTATAAATTCTCTAAAATCGGGAAACCAATAGAGGAGTCCACAAAATACTTTTTCCGCCGCCGCAAGTTCCTATTCTCGAGAGATCCCATCTGGAGGCCTTTTCCGGCACTCTACCGGAGGGGGATTCGATCACGGAGGGGCTCTCCATCAACCTTGCTGCCCTTCCGATGATGCGTGAGTAGTTTACCACAGACCTTCGGGTCCATAGTTAGTAGCTAGATGACTTCTTCTCTCTTTTTGATCTTCAATACAATGTTCTCCTCGATGTTCTTGAAGTTCTATCCGATGTAATCACTTTTTGTGGTGTGTTTGTTGGGATCCGGTGAATTGTGAGTTTATGATCAGATTATCCATGAATATTATTTGAGTTTTCTCTGAACTCTTTTATGCATGATTGTTATAGTTTCGTATTTCTCTCTGATCTATTGATTTGTTTTGGCCAACTAGATTGATTTATCTTGCAATGGGAGAGGTGCTTTGTAATGGGTTCGATCTTGCGGTGCTCAATCCCAGTTACAGAAAGGGACATGACACGTATGTATCGTTGCTATTAAGGGTAAAAAGATGGGGTTTATTCATGCGTGAGTTTACTTTGTCTACATCATGTCATCTTGCTTAAGGCGTTACTCCGTTCTTTATGAACTTAATACACTAGATACATGCTGGATAGCGGTCGATGTGTGGAGTAATAGTAGTAGATGCAGAATCGTTTCGGTCTACTTGTCTCGGACATGATGCCTATATACATGATTATTGCCTTGGATATCGTCATGATTATTTGCTTTTCTATCAATTGCCCAACAGTAATTTGTTCACCCACCGTTTGCTATTTTCAAAAGAGAAGCCTCTAGTGAAAACTATGGCCCACGGGTCTACCTTTATCATATATTGAAAATCCTAAAAATACCTTGCTGCAATTTTTCTTTATTTATTTTATTTTGTATTTTTGTTCGATCTATCTATCTATCACCATACAATTTAATCTTGCAATTATCCGCCAAGGGATTCACAACCCCTTGTTCGCGTTGGGTGCGAGGATTTGTTATTTTGTGTGCAGGTACTGTTAACGAGTTGTTGCGTGATTCTCCTACTGGATTGATAACCTTGGTTTCATAACTGAGGGAAATACTTATCTCTACTGTACTGCATCATCCCCTCCTCTTCGGGGAAATCTCAACGCAGCTCACAAGTAGCAATGCTCTTCTTAAGCTTGTTGGTTGCGTAACAAGTGTGCACAATGTAGCTCAAGAGAGATATAACTTATTTGTGAATCCTCGTGCAGCAATTGATGATCTTTTTGTGAAGGTGAATAGTGAGGACGTACGTCTTTACAAGATGAGGTTGAATTATTCACTTTGATGCTTGCAGTTTCTTCTTCATCAAGGATTGGCATTTCGTGGGCATGATGAAAGTGAACAGTCTAGCAACAGAGGAAACTTCCTTGAGCTATTGAAGTGGCTTGCAGCAAATAGTGAGGAGGCAAATAAGTATGTTTTGAAGAATGCACCAGGTAATTGCAAATTGACTTCTCATCAGATACAACATCAGATTATTTAATGTTGTGCAATACTTACTAGAAAGCAAATTACTGATCAACTTGGTGATGAGCACTATGCTATTCTAGCTGATGAGTCTAGTGATGTATCACATAAAGAACAACTAGCTTTGTGCTTGTGTTTTGTTGATAAAGTAGGAAGGCCGTGTGAGCACTTTCTTGGAGTTGTTCATGTAATTGACACTACTTCATTGTCACTTAAGGAAGCAATTGAAACTTTACTTACTAATCATGGTTTGACTATAACTCAAATTCATGGGCAAGGATATGATGGGGCTAGTAATATGAGAGGGGAAATTAAAGGACTGAAAACATTGATCATGAAAGAATCACCTTCTGCTTATTATATTCATTGTTTTGCACATCAACTCCAGCTAGTTCTTGTTGCTGTTGCCAAGGGAAATGATGATTGTGTGTGGTTTTTTGATCGAATGTCTTTATTACTGAATGTTATTGGAGTGTCTTGTAAGCGTCATGACATGCTTCGAGATGCTAGACTTCAGAATATCATGAAACTACTTGAATGTGGTGAGTTACAAACTGGGAGTGGTTTGAATCAAGAGATGGGGTTACCTAGGCCTGGTGATACTCGGTGGGGCTCTCATTACAAAAATGTTCTCAACATTATTGCTATGTACCCCACAATCCGTGATGTGCTCATAACTCTTGGACAAGATGCTTCACAAAGAAGTGATTGGCCCAAAATTCATACTATTGTTGGAGTGTTTGAGTCATTTGACATTATTTTCAATGCACACTTGATGCTTGTCATTCTTGGATACGCAAGTGATTTGTCTGATTGTTTGCAAAGAAGAGACCAAGATATTCTTACTGCAATGGCACTTGTTAGAACTGCAAAGAGTAGAATACAAGAACTTAGGTCTAATGGGTGGGATGCATTTCTGCAAAAGGTCACACTGTTTTGTAACAAGCATGGCATTTCCTATAATGGAAGATAATTATGTGCCTTATGGAAGATCAACACGGTTTGCTCGACCCCAAACAAATGATGATCACTTTAGAAGAGAAGTTTTTCTTGGAGTCATTGATCAAATTAGTCAAGAGCTTGAAAATCGGTTTGATGAGATCAATATGGAATTGCTATCTTGTATGTCTGCTTTGAATCCCGCCAACTCATTTGCTGCTTTTGATGCACAAAAGGTATGCAAACTTGCTTCTAAAATGTGTATTGCTTTCAAAATTGGTACTGAATCTCTTCAACTCGTTTGTTTCTTTTGCTGCACACAAGGTACGAAGACTTGCTGAGTTTTATCCCAAAGACTTTTCAAGTGCCGACTTGATACACCTTGAACTACAACTTGATAACTATATTGATGGCATGCGAAATGATGAGAACTTCCAAGGCCATGGAAATCTTGTTGATCTCTCAGATAAGCTTGTTCAAACAGGGAGACACATAGTTCATCATTTGGTGTATTTTCTTTTAAAATTAGTATTGATTCTACCGGTGGCAACTGCAAATGTTGAGAGAGCATTTTCTGCCATGAGTATAGTCAAGAGCAAGTTGAGAAATAAGATGGGTGATAGTCTTTTGGATGATTGCCTAGTTACATACATTGAGAGGGATGCTTTCTCCGAGGTGAATGAAGATGACATAATTGATACCTTCATGGCAATGCGAAAGCGTAGGCCAGAAACATAGTCTTTTTGAACTTCTCAAGGTATGTACTATGGCCCATGTACTATTTACTATGTAGGCTTTTTAATGCAAAACTGAGATTTAATTGACAATTTTAGTGTGTTCGTAAGACCATATTGATCTTTTTCTTTGTGCTATTGATAATTAGTTAGAACGTTCACATGTCATATTAGTTATCTAAAAAAAATTGGGGCGGACCACCCTGTTGTCAATTGCTAGCTCCGCCACTGCTCCCACCTACTCAGTGCAGTCCCATGTGTCATGTCCATGCTTCATCCGATTTGGTTGGTGAGCGATTTTTTTGTCGTTAATCATCTTCATTGTCGGCTAATTGAATATCTGGGCCCGTTTCAATATTAACATTACAACACTTCTTGCTTCGGCCGATTCCGTGCCTACATACTCGAGGAATTGTCCATTGTCTCAAAAAAAAACTTGAGGAATTGTCCGTGCTTGAGGTCTCTACAATGTAGAAAATTAATTTTTCTATTTAGAAATAAGGCTTTCGCTTAGTATTAATTTACTAGTGCCCTTAATAGCCAACCATACAACCAACAACTAATGCTGCATATACCAGCTTACATTTAAGCGCTCACAAGAAAAGCAGAAAAGACACACAAACAAGTGAATTATAGAAGGAACTAATGCTACTCTCACTTGGTGAACAATTCATCTTACTTGGTGAACAATTCCTAGATAACTTGAAGTTCCATTGTCCATAGGCGATGTTAATTTATCATGGCAATATTAGCTTAATAAAATGTTGGATAGATAAAAATGGTTCGCTGTAATCAAATAAATTGTTTGTGTGACTAAGAATTTGTTCGAAACAAAAAGTTTCATGTAAAAGAACATCTCTGGTCATATGTTCCACCATGATAAATGTATGTTCCCATATTTTAAGAAAAGATTCTTCGTATTTTTGGAGATTGTTCCATATTTCAAATACCAAGATTGTACTTATTTTTATTAGTCTATTCCATTCATGGTAAAAACAGGAAATGAAACTGTTGAGAAAATAAACCTATGGCCAGAGAAGAGAAACGACAATAGAATCAAGCTAATGAAAAGACACATGAAAATGAACTAAAAATAATAAAATGAATACAAAATACTATCAAAGGAATCGAACCATCAACATGTAAGGAGTACTTAAGGAATATTTTTAACTAACTGCGAAGTAGGGTAGGATGTTTTTGGGCTTATTCATTTAAGAGAGACAACTCACAAATAGGCCGCCCCTCCCCACATGAAAGATGGTGCGAGCGATGATTCCTTGTACCCACAATATGTTGTAAATTGGGGCTGCCTCCCCTATACCCCTTAATACACCCTCAACCCCCGTTTGCAACTGTCCCTGGTTTGAGGGATCATAAATATTTCACCCTTTTGCACTCAATATTAAGGGTGAAATATTTATGACCCCACTCAGTGTCAAACTGTTGTTTATGAATTGATTGTAATCTTGGTGGTCTCCTAATGAAAAGGTCAAGTGTATGTTACTAGTTAGTGTGCCTAGAACTTTGAAAAGCTACCATTTGTGTTTAAACATCTTCTTTTTGCTTTGATTATTTTGACATGGTGCATATATTATTTACGTATGTTATATATCCATCTTACTCATTGACTCGTGTACACTGAAATAGCATCTACTACATGGCTCAATTTTGATTTTGTGCAGTCATCATCTCATCTCTGGGAATTAAAAATTGGACAATGATATTCTTTGTTATCATAATTTGTTGTTTGCTAGACATTTTACTTATAATGTAGAGAGATTTTATTCTGAACTCTCATGTCCATCTACTCTCGTCATGGTAATGAAATTCATACATTTTCCTTAAGTTTAGCTTTTGCATTAGGCTATGTAGATCTCAAGCAGAATAGTGATGGAGTACATGGTTGCTATATCAAGCAACAAAGTTACCATGACGAGTATTGTGCAAGCGCAAAGTTACTCATATAGGCAAAGGAAAGTTACCATTTGCAAGGAATGCATGCCTTAATGGATGTTATGCAAGTGATGTATTTCCATTGTTGTTCCTGTCTATATTTTTTCTAACGGGTGTTATTTATAAATTTTTGGTTGAGCATGGATGAACCAGGGAAGATGGGGTACCTTATTTCTTTTGTTTCAGTAGAAAGTTAACACTGAGGGGTAGAAGTTCTATATCGTCAGTGATATAGATTTCTTTTTCTCCTGAAAACATACACTACTGGCAGTTCATCAACCCCAAAAATTATCACTGACGAACTGTATGGGACCACGTCGGTGATGATACTTTTTGACCAGTCACTCATGAAGCGTTCTTTAATAGTGTATAAAGCATACACGCACAAGGTAAACTTAAGAAGCAAAACAATCTTATGAATTACAAAGGGACATGTAATTAAGAAAAAAAAACACAAATGGTTAACTTTTATTCCGTTGGCAAGCTAGGACGATACATCGTAGCTAGCTTGTTCGACACGTACGCATGAGCACACGAACTTGGCATCATATGTACCAACATGTTGAACACATCCTTATTAGAACAAAAAAAGAAAAATGTGTACCATATGCAAGATGACGTCGTCACACTGGCTTGTATACATGCCATCATACGATGGAATCCAATTATTGAACATACACGCGCGCGCGCACACACACATGAACATGCATACTTCGTTTGATATTAAGAATCAAGCTAGGATGCAATACCGCCGGCGCTGGCGTCGAAACAGCCCGCATACATCACCTTAACGTTCCATGGTGGCTTTTGTCTCCTTGCTGCTATCAGTAACTGATGCCAGAACATATACCCATGTTAGATACAGTTTAATCACATGCCTCAGTTTCGTTAATAATGTAACAATAATGCAAGACTCGACTTTTTTCATTCGTGACTAGGCTTTAAGCCCCCTTGTGTCTTAGGCCAAACTTTAACTAACCAAATATTAGTATAATTTATATGTAACAAAAATTATAGCATTGGTTCATATAAATAATACTCCCTCCGTCCGAAAAAGCTTGTCCCAAGCTTGCCCCTCAAATGGATGTATCTAGCACCAAGTTAGTTCTAGATACATCCATTTGAGGGACAAGCTTTTTTGGACGGAGAGAGTATTTTATTAGTTAAATTTATCGTCAAGGTTTTACACAAAATACAACACTAGTAGAAAACAGGGCTTTGATCCTGGCCAGATCAGAGCTTTAGACCCGGTCGAGTTACGAACCAGGACTAATGGGTGCATCAGTCCCGGTTCGAGCGGCCAGGGAGCCGGCCGGGCCTCGGCGGGCATCAGTCCCGGTTCGTCTGGGACCTTTAGTCCCGGTTCCAGCTACCAACCGGGACTAAAGGTCCTGGCTCCTGGCGCAACCCCTTTAGTCCCGGTTCGTGTCTGGAACCGGGACTAAAGGTCTGTCTTCAGTCCCGGTTCTAGCCACGAACCGGGACTAATAAAATGCCTATATATACCCCGCCCCCGCCGCTCACTCCTCTGTTTTTTGGCCGGCCAGCGTGTGCAGGGTATGTGCTACTCTCTGTTCTCACCTCCTATGCACATGAGGTGTTCGATGAAATGCCCGAGCAACACTTAAGCTTTCTCTCCTCTCCAAGCTCGACCTCCAAGCTCCATTTTGCCCAAGATTTCTCTAGGTTTGGAGGTGCACCAACTATCCAAGTGTTCTAAAAAGGTTAGCAACTTCATCGTTTCATCTCTCACTGCTAGTTTAGCTCATTTCAAATGCTCTAGAAGTAGAGTGGTTTGTGGGTTTTAGTGGAGGAGTGTATGTGGGAGTTCTTTTGATTTAGATGCACAATTTGAGCTGAAATTAACTTCTTAGAGTCGGCACATGTGTAGGGTGCCGTCCCCGTCCCCGTCCTCACCGCCGTCGATCGCCCGCGCCGATCTCGTCGCTGGCACCACCGTGGTGAGCCTCTTGTTCTTATCTTCTTTTTAAAAGAAAAAAATTCTTACTTGTATGATTTAGATAGATACTTGTATAATTTTCTTACTTTTATTATTGTTTGTTATTATATAGTGCCATGACTTTGGTATCCGCCCCCGTCGGCCCTCGTCCTGTCTATGATTCGGATGTGGTATATTATCTTTTATTATGATTTGTTTCATTTAGTGTTTATGACAATTATGCCGACCAACGTGACATAGATGTTTTTATCTAGGAGGTATGTGAACCGGAAATTCCAACCAACCCTCTTGTCGAGAGGTTAAATTTAGTTGAAAAAGAAAACAATTACTTGAAGAAAAAATTGAAAAGAATTTAGGAGGAGAAGATGGAATTGGAGTTGCATGTTGCCGATGTCGTCGATGATCACAAGATCAAGATGGATGCAATGCGCTTGAAGATTAGAAAGATTAGAAAATATGCCATTCATAATGAGGCTTGGTATCATTATGCCGTTGGATCAATTGTTACCTTAGTTGCGATTTTGATCGCATTTGTTGTTGTTTTTCATAGTTTCAATGTATGTTTTAATTAGATGCTCTAGAGAGCTATATGTTGTTCTATGAGAACTATATATGTATGAACTTTATGTATTTATTTTTTCAGTAATAACATTTGATCACTACTGTACTTTGGTTTTAATGTGATGATGAACTTGTATTAATTTAGTCACTTCTCTATTCATGATGTTCTGTAATGGTTTTTGATACACTTAATTATATAATGCACGCAGATGAACCGACAATGGATGTACGGTGACCGACGCACCTCCGAGTATCTTGAGGGCCTGCATAAATTTCTCGAAGTGGCTGAGGCAAACAAGCAGAATGGTTTTATGTATTGTCCATGCCTTGTCTGTGAGAATACGAAGGATTACTCAAACTTGAAAACCCTTCACGTCCACCTGCTTGAGAAGGGTTTCATGCCACACTATAATGTTTGGACCAAGCACGGAGAAAGAGGGGTTATGATGGAAGACAACGAAGAAGAAGAGGATGATGACAACTATCCCCCTGAATACGGTGATACTGCAATGGGGGAAGCTGAAGATCAAGAGGAACCAGACGA
This sequence comes from Elymus sibiricus, assembly GCA_039707655.1. Classification (NCBI taxonomy): domain Eukaryota; kingdom Viridiplantae; phylum Streptophyta; class Magnoliopsida; order Poales; family Poaceae; genus Elymus; species Elymus sibiricus. The sequence continues at coordinate 437,508,651 of CM077672.1, read as the reverse complement.
TGTGCCCGATGATGATCTTCTCCGGGTCATTGTTGATGCAAAGAGACAATGCCAAAGTGAAAGGGAGAAGTTGAAGTTCGATCGCATGTTAGAGGATCACAAAAAAGGGTTGTACCCAAATTGCGAAGATGACAACACAAAGCTCGGTACCACACTGGAATTGCTGCAATGGAAGGCAGACAATGGTGTATCTGACAACGGATTTGGGAAGCTACTGAAAATAATGAAGAAGAAGCTTCCAAAGGATAACGAATTGCCCGACAGTACGTACGAAGCAAAGAAGCTTCTATGCCCTCTAGGATTGGAGGTGCAGAAGATACATGCATGCCCTAATGACTGCATCCTCTACCGCGGTGAGTATGAGGATTTGAACGCATGCCCGGTATGCGGTGCATTGCGGTATAAGATCAGACGAGATGACCCTGGTGATGTTGAGGGCGAGCGCCCCAGGAAGAGGGTTCCTGCCAAGGTGATGTGGTATGCTCCTATAATACCACGGCTGAAACGTCTGTTCAGAAACAAAGAGCATGCCAAGTTGATGCGATGGCACAAAGAAGACCGTAAGAAAGACGGGAAGTTGAGAGCACCCGCTGACGGGTCGCAGTGGAGAAAAATCGAGAAAGGTGGGGGGACTTTGCAGGTGACGCAAGGAACGTATGGTTTGGTTTAAGTGCAGATGGCATTAATCCTTTTGGGGAGCAGAGCAGCAATCATAGCACCTGGCCCGTGACTATATGTATCTATAACCTTCCTCCTTGGTTGTGCATGAAGCGGAAGTTCATTATGATGCCAGTGCTCATCCAAGGCCCTAAGCAACCCGGCAACGACATTGATGTGTACCTAAGGCCATTAGTTGAAGAACTTTTGCAGCTGTGGAATGGAGAAGGTGTACGTGTGTGGGATGAGCACAAACAGGAGGAATTTGACCTACATGCGTTGCTGTTTGTAACCATCAATGATTGGCCTGCTCTTAGTAACCTTTCAGGACAGACAAACAAGGGATACCACGCATGCACTCACTGTTTAGATGACACCGAAAGTATATATTTGGAGAAATGCAGGAAGAATGTGTACCTGGGACATCGTCGATTTCTTCCGACCAACCATCAATGTCGAAAGAAAGGCAAGCATTTCAAAGGTGAGGCAGATCACCGGAAGAAGCCCGCCCTCCGTACTGGTGATCACATACTTGATATGGTCAAGGATTTACAAGTAATCTTTGGAAAGGGTCCTGGCGGACAATCTGTTCCGAATGACGCTGAGGGACGCGCACCCATGTGGAAGAAGAAATCTATATTTTGGGACCTACCCTATTGGAAAGACCTAGAGGTCCGCTCTGCAATCGACGTGATGCACGTGACGAAGAATCTTTGCGTGAACCTGCTAGGCTTCTTGGGCGTGTATGGGAAGACAAAAGATACACCGGAGGCACGGGAGGACCAGCAACGTGTGCACGAAAAAACGGCATGCATCCAAAGCAGTATGAAGGTCCTGCCAGGTACGCTCTTACCAAAGAAGAGAAGGAAATCTTCTTTGAATGCCTGCTCAGTATGAAGGTCCCCTCTGACTTGTCGAATATAAAGGGAATAATAAATATGGCAGAGAAAAAGTTCCAGAACCTAAAGTCTCATGACTGCCACGTGATTATGACGCAACTGCTTCCGGTTGCATTGAGGGGGCTTCTACCGGAAAACGTTCGATTAGCCATTGTGAAGCTATGTGCATTCCTCAATGCAATCTCTCAGAAGGTAATCGATCCAGATATCCTACCAAGGTTAAAGATTGATTTGGTGCAATGTCTTGTCAGTTTCGAGCTGGTGTTCCCACCATACTTCTTCAATATCATGACGCACGTCCTAGTTCATCTAGTCGACGAGATTGCCATTCCGGGTCCTGTATTTCTACACAATATGTTCCCCTTTGAGAGGTTCATGGGAGTCTTAAAGAAATATGTTCGTAACCGTGCTAGGCCAGAAGGAAGCATCTCCATGGGCCATCAAACAGAGGAGGTCATTGGGTTTTGTGTTGACTTTATTCCTGACCTTAAGCCGATTGGTCTCCCTCAATCGCGGTATGAGGGGAGACTGACTGGAAAAGGCACGCTAGGAGCGGATGCAATAATATGTAGGGACGGGCATTCTTGGGCTCAAGCACACTACACAGTTCTACATAATTCTACCTTGGTGACCCCGTATGTCAATGAACACAAGAATTTTCTGCGCTCCAAACACCCGGAGCAGTGTGACGACTGGATTACATGTGAACACATCAGGACTTTCGGCAGTTGGTTGCAAACACATCTCATGGGTAACAACATTGTTGGAGATGAGCTGTACTCGTTGGCCAGGACACCATCTTCGACTGTATTGACTTACCAAGGGTACGAGATAAATGGGAATACATTTTACACGATCGCCCAAGATCAAAAGAGCACCAACCAAAACAGTGGTGTCCGCTTTGATGCAGCAACCAACAGGGGAAAGGACACATATTATGGTTACATAGTGGACATATGGGAACTTGACTATGGACATGATTTTAAGGTCCCTTTGTTTCGGTGCAAATGGGTCAATCGGTCAGGAGGCGGGGTACAAGTAGACCCGCAGTACGGAATGACAACAGTGGATCTCAACAATCTTGGGTACACAGACGAACCATTCGTCCTAGCCAATGATGTGGCGCAGGTTTTCTATGTGAAGGACATGTCTACCAAACCGAGAAAAAGAAAAGATAAGGAAGCGAATACATCATACGATGAGCCAAAGCGCCACATAGTTCTTTCAGGGAAAAGAGACATCGTGGGAGTGGAGGGCAAGACAGACATGTCTGAAGATTATGAAAAGTTTCATGAAATTCCTCCCTTCAAAGTGAAGGCTGACCCAAGCACCTTGTTAAACGATGAAGATTATCCATGGTTACGGCGCAATAAGCAAGGGACACGCGCGAAGAAAAAGTGAAGACTTTCTCTCCACAACTATTATGATGATGGCTTTGATCTAGAATATCACTGCAGTTACATGTCAAGAAATGAATTGCCTTTTGTAACATATGAGTTTTCGTCCTTTTCAGAGTTCATTTGTACTGCTTTTCAATTTCAGGGTCCATTTTGTACACGAAGTGCATCCAGTTTTTGCCATAACCCTCTGAACTTTTTAGCACATGCTATGTGGGTGAAATGATGATACCATGCCAACTTTCAACCTTTTCAGAGTTCATTTGTAGTGCTTTTCAATTTCAGGGTCATTTAGCTCAAAAAAAAGATTAAATGCAAGAAAAGAATGAACTAAAAAGCTTTTATAAAACTCTAATAGCAAAAAGAATGAACTAAAAAGAATCAATTATTTTTTTTTGTTATGATCAACTAAAACAAAACGATAATATTCTTCAAGAGCAAAAAGAATCAACTAAAAAGCTTTTATAAACCTCTAGTTATTATAAAAGTATTTTTGAAACTAAAATTATATAAAATGTATGCAACTAAAATTATCAAAGTATTTTTTGTTCAAAACTTTAATAGCAAAAAGAATTTTTCATAAAGTATTTTTTGTTAGAAACTTTAATAGCAAACTAAAATAACAAAATCTGTTTTTGATTAAAACACCCATTTAAAATAACCTAAAAATTACCAAATTGAATATAATGATAAAACACACTAATATTAAACAGCAGGAAAAAGAATCACTCAAAAATCTATTTTTAAAGTAAAGTTATTCACAAACTAGTGATTCACACAAATTTCAAAGAATTCAAATATAAACTATTCAAATTTTAAAACTACTGGCACTAACAGAAAGTTTATAATTTTTTGTGACCTAAAGCAAAAAAGAATCACTCAAAAACTCTAAGTATTTAGCTATAAGTAGAAACAAAAGAAAATAAATAAAGCAAAAAACAAAACAAAAATACTGGAAAAGACCTTTAGTCCCGGTTGCTACCACAAACCGGGACTAAAAAGTAAAATAAAAAATAAAAAATGCCGCTACTGGGCCACCACGGCCTGCATACGACTAGAAACCCAACACGCTAGTTGGGCCAGGATGCAGGCCCGCAGCAGGCCCAGTAGGCCCACAGGCAGAGGTGGTTCGTTTAGGCCCGCAGGCCTGCATAAGAGAGGAGCTCGACAGGGCTGGCGCAGCCGCGCTTATAAACCACTATCGAGGCCTCTCAGCCAGCGAGGTGGGACTAAACATCCACCCGCCCGACGCCGTGCCAGCCGCAGCCCTTTAGTCCCGGTTGGTGGCACCAACCGGGACTAAAGGCCCCCCTTTAGTCCCGGTCCGAGCCACCAACCGGGACTAAAGGGCTGTGCTTCCCGCCCTTTCGCCTGGCGAAATTGACCTTTAATCCCAGTTGGTGGCTCGCACCGGGACTAAAGGGGGGCCTTTAGTCCCGGTTTGAGCCACCAACTGGGACTAAAGGTGGGGGTATATAACTAGGACTTGGGAAATTTTCCAAAGTCATCTGCTCCCCGACGCCCACACACCCACGACGCCGCCAGGCTGCCGGATCGCCGTCGCCCCCAAGCCCGTCCTCGTCGTCGCCGCCCCGACGCCGGCCGCCCGCGCCTCCTCCTCGGCGCCCTCGACCTCGCCGTCGACCTCGCCGGCGCCCTCGACCTCGACCTCAACCTCGACCTCGACCTCGCCGTCGACCTCGCCCTCGACCTCGCCGTCGCCTCGACGTCGCCGCCGAGCCCGCGCTGTGAGCCTCCTCCCTCTCTCCCCTCTCTCCTCCCGATCGAAGCCCCTCCCCGATCCCATCCCCCACCTCGCCGGCCGCCCCTCCCCGAGCCCATCCCCTACCTAGCCGGCCGCCCCTCCCCGGTGCTGTAGATTGAACACACACACACACACACACACACACACACACATTCTTCTGTTCCTTTTTTTAGAGTGTACAATTATAGGTTATTAGTTAACAGAATGTTCCATTTTGTAAAATCCATAGTAAATGATATGTGCATCATATGAACTTGTGCCAATAGAGTATTTGAAGATTGCTATGTCTACTACATGCTCATGTCAGTTTCATAAATTGTAAAATTGTTATGCTTGCTGTTATGTGCCTCCCAAGTCAGCATCATGATATTGTTGTCAGCATGCCCAGTTTTTCACTAAGTCTAAAATCTGTTATATCTTCTTGCCATGTTCTATTGATGCTACCATCATATCCATGACTCTTCTGAACATGATCAGTAACCATGTTTTGTGGTTTATGTTATGCTCTATCATGCCATACCTTTTGATGCCATGTTCTTGCCCTGTAGCATATTTAATTCTTGCCTCCAAGTGTGCATCTTAAATATGTTTCTGCCACACTGTGAATTACACTAAGTCTGAGATTCTGTTTTAACTTTGCAACTTGCCTTGACGAATCCGTGGAGTTGCCTAGGTTTTACTAGGTTTTACTAGGTTTACTAGGTTTTACTAGGTTTTTTTGCCATGCAAGCGCTACTATATATACTTGGGTTTTGCCTAATGTTTTTCCAATCGGTAGAATTATTACAGGTTGTGGTGTTGCATCTCCGTGGAGTTGGCCCTGATCGTCCCTCCGCTGTTCGACAAAAGGTGTCCATTTGCTGTATGTTGAGTTTTGTTCATAGGATGATGCATGGTTGGTTCATTTGTTGAGTTGTGTATTCATCCATGTGTATAAATCTTGTATTCATTTTGTATTCATCTTGTGTATAAATCTTGTATTCATCTTGTCGTTAAAACATAACCCCGATATATAACCCCGATATATATGTATGTAGATGTATATGTATGTATGTATACTTTAGTATGTAGATGTATATGTATATCATAGCAAAAAAAAAGATGTATTCCCGAATGTTATCCCCCTTCACCTATATCGTGTAGTGCCGCGTTAGAACACCCCTAACTCTCTCGGGAATTCAACATATTCCCGATAACTTCGACATGAGGGGGGGTCGTTAAAACATAACCCCGATAACTTCGACATGAGGGGGCCGGGGGGGGGGGTGGTTCGTTAAAACATAACCCCCTAGAAGAAAGAGCGTTGTCGATCTACCCCCTCCCGCCCCTACCCGTAATTGTTATGTATAATACTATATATTGGCGTCTAATTCACCGGTCTTACCTCAGTGAGCCGAAGGGACTTTATTTATTCGGTAGGCGGCCGACATAGGTCAATGTGGTAGAATGGATAGTTCGATCTCCTGCATAGCGATTATTTTTTGTAAAGTGTCCTCTCCTGAAAGTATAACCCCGATAACTTCGACATGAGGGGGACGTCGGACATGCATGAGAGAGGCGGTCCGCAAAGTATAACCCCCGATAACTTTGCATGATGTTTGCGACTAATCCATTGCTCATATATGCATATGATTCCTTGTTGTGATTAGCTAGGTCTATGTTTGCCACTAATCCATCTCTCATGGTTGTATATTGCCATGTTGTAACATTTGCAGAAACTATGGACAGAGACTTAGAAAAAGAAGAGTTGTTGGGGGATATAATCCGCGACGGAGGTGATCCCTTGTCGTTTCTCAATGACACCGATGGTGAGGAAGGAGATCATGACGGCTCCGGTGATCGAGTGGAGGAGGAAGGAGATCATGACGGCTCCGGTGACCGAACGGAGGAGCAAGGAGATCATGACGGCTCCGGTGACCGAACGGAGGAGGGAGCCTTAACTGTTGCAAAGTCCGGCGAGGTATATATACATATATTAATTAAGCCTCTGCTGACTTGATGCATTAATTGTTTTGTATGTACATATATTAACGCTTCTTTCTTCTTTTAATTAGCCCTCTGGATCGAGCCAAACTTCCGTAAGGAGACGAGGCCCGAAGAAAAGGTTGCGCCAGGATGAAAGGTTCACGATCGAAGAAGTCGGTCGAGATGGCCAACCGATTGCTCCCAAGCGGAGCAGGGACACATTTATACATCAGTGTGGAGTGGTTGTTAGGGACCGCGTCCCGATCAGCATCCAAGAATGGAATAAGAAGAAGGACCCTGAAGTTTCTTATGTCTAGGATAGACAGAAAGATGATCTTTGGACCTCCCTGATGACAAATTTCAGCCTACCGCCAGAGGCGGATCAGAATAAGGTCAAGGTGTTTGCTCTTAAGAAGATGGCAGAACTATTCAAGAACTGGAAGAAAGATTTGAACAAAAAGTTTGTCGAGAAAGACAAGACTCCATAATTCACCGGTGCATATGAGAAGATAAAAGATCACTGGCCCGCATTTGTGGCCTACAAGAAATCGGACAAGGGCAAGCAAAGGTCAGCGACAAATAAGCTAAATGCTGCAAAGAAGAAGTATCACCATGTTACGGGGTCAGGTGGCTACAGCAAAGTCCGGCCTACGTGGGACAAAGCTGAGCAAGACCTGCTTGCTAAAGGGGTCCAACCAGCGACATTGCACTGGCCAGATTGGTCAAGGACTTGGTTCTTCGGGGTTGGGGGAACTTTGGACCCAGACACAGGGGAGTGTGTTTGGACGAAAGCTCAACTTGCAATACCCGTCAAGAAGCTTCAGGAAGCAATCCAGGCAGCGCAGGAAGGGAGGTTAAATCCCGACAGAGAGAATGACGAGCTGACACATGCCCTCGGGAATCCTGAACACCCTGGACGAACACGAGGCACATCAGGCTCCGTTCCGTGGAAGGATGGGTTTCCCGACAGCGATGGTTATAGAAGCCGACAGAGAAAGAAGAAAGCGGAAGCAAGCGAAATGCAGAAGATCAATGCAAGATTAGCGAAACTAGAGGAACTTGAGAGCCAGCGAGCTACCGGCCAACCATCTCAGCGGCACGAAGATCCTTCCTTCGACACTGCCCCAGAAGCTACCCCACCATCTCAGCGGAGAAGCAGCGTGGCTTCCACGGAGCTCCTTCAGCCTGATATCACGGCTCCTCGCTACCCCGTGGATAGTATCACGAAGACTGAACATTGTGTGCTAATGGCGAAATGCCAGAACCTGACCTTGAAGGCGGCGGTCGGCTCTGTTTTACCTCCTCGAACTGAGGGAACTTTCCATTGCCGTCCGATTCCACATGGCTATGCTATTGTCACGGTGGATAAGATAATGGCGGGATTTGAGGGGCTGGAGCTTGACTACCCTACAGGTGAAGGGGAGGATCTTCTGGAAAATGCCTTAAGGAGTACCTGTCTATGGAGAAAGGAGTACATCAAGCTTCCAAACTAGACGCCGCCTCAGCAGACGCAGCCGGATCCTCAGCAGACTCCTCCTCACAGTCCAGTTGTGCTATCTTCGCTGCCCGAGTAGTCTCCGGCGCGTCATCCGTCTCCGCCGCCTCAGCGGACTCTAACGGAGGAGGCCCCTCAGCAGAATCCTCCTCCGCCTCAGCTGTCTCCGGTGCGTCAGCCGTCTCCGCCACCGCAGCTGCCTCCGCCGCGTCAGCGAACTCCGCCTCGTCAGCAACAGCGGAAGAGAGCCGCCACCGCTCCGGCGGCTAGCTATACAAAAGGCGGGAAGAAATTCAAATCTGGTCCAAGCCTCAGGGTTCCTCCAAAGTTACCATATGAGAGGACTGACGAGGAAAACAAGGACATCAGTGCTGCCGAAGTGCAGGCCCATTTTGCACGGAAAGTTCCACCTCCGAAGGAAAAAATAGATCCGGTAAAGGCGAATCGCACTCTGGATGCCCTTACACGACCACCTCCGCCTCCGCTGCTATCAAACTATGACCGCACTATTGCAAAGACATATGACAAAGCTAAGAGTCGGTCGAGAAGTAGCAGTACTGGTGCAAGAAGTGGGAAAACAATTCCCCAGCTCGGCGAACAGGAAAAGCAATCGTGCCCCCCGCTCAAGGTGTTTACCGATACACCGGGGGTAGCGGCCGTTGCTCCTGGTTTCAATCCTGGTGATTACCTAGGCGATGATGTACATTTTGAAATCGCTAAGCCGGTAGACACCTTTAAATACCAGCACGGGAAGCGTCTCGTCAGAAGTGATGATCTGGAACAAGATCTACCAACGATGATGCGAACATTACATAAATGGTACTTGGAAACCTGCAAGGATGGGACGGGCAGTATCTTGGTGCGAATTAAGGATGAGCATGAGTTCGTTGGAGTCGACTCGATCTTCGTTGAATTTGACGAACTCTTTCAGTTATACAATCAAGCCGCCCTCGACAAAAGTCTCGTGGCTTGTTATTGTCTGTAAGTATTATTTCTGTAATTAAGTCTCTAGCTCAGCTCATTCATTGCATGTATATAATTATCCTCACTATATTATGCAGATTGAAGATCGTCGAATTTAAAAAGGGACAAATCTATGACATTGGGTTCATTAACCCAAATATCGTAAATGAATGGTCGGTACAGAAGATCCCCGAGGAGACTGAGAAAATCTTGCTCAGCTCGTTCCTTCAACACCAAAACAAAAGGGAAATACTCTTTCCTTACAACTTCAAGTGAGTGTTACTGTCTTCTGCATATTCTGTTTCGCTGACTCGAGGTTAAGTGTAATTGATGAGTTATGCGCGCGCAGGTTTCACTTTATTCTGCTAGCCATTCAGCTTGACGAGGGAGCAGTAACTGTCTTGGACTCGAGACGTAAAGAGGCTACGGAGTATGCGGACATGATTGAAATGCTCCAGAAGTAAGTTCAATCATTATCGCACTATATCGGCAACTTTCGTTCATTTCCTGATATCAAGTAATCATTTTCTTTGCGGGGCAGGGTTTGGAAAAAGTTCATCACGCAGGTTCAGGGTGAATGGAGACCAGAGCTGCGATTTAAACAACCCAGAGTAAGTAGTACTAGCTAGTTCCGCGCATCTCTCATTGATTCTAGTTTCAATACCATTATCATGGTTGATTATCATTTTGATTGAACTCTATTCTCGTAAAGTGCATGTGGCAGGAACCCGGAACTGAGTTATGTGGATACTACGTTTGCGAGTTCATTCACCAAAAGACCACCGAGAGGGGCTTCAATAAACAACAATTTGAAGTACGTAAACAATATTCATAATTTTATTTTATCACCATCAATTGTGTTGATTTCATTCATATATATATATATATTGACCCCCCTTCTTTAAATTAGACCATGCAGAAGTGGAACGTACTCCTACCAGCTGATCGCCTACGCGCAATTCAAGAGGAGTTGGCGGGATTCTTTGTTGACCACGTCATTCCTAAAGACGGAAAATGCCATCGGGAATTGCAAACCTGTTGAATAGATATATGCATCAACGTGTACTATCTGTAGTAGCGTCGAATAGATATACGAAAACTTGTTGTTCGACCAACAAGCACGGAGAAAGAGAGGTCACTTCTCTCTATATATTGATCATGCATGACGATGTTGTGTAATTAATGGTTCCTTCATTGCTTACTAGCTAGCATCGAGTTCTCTCTATATGTAGTAGCTAGCGTCGACCAAGCACGGAGAAAGAGAGGCCACTTCTCTCTATTAGCAAGCTAACACAATATGAAACTCCTAAACCCTCCAAAACCCCTAAACCCCCCCTTTCAAAAAAAAAACCCCAGCGCCTGCGAGCTGCTGACGCGTGGCTGCCTTTTGGTCCCGGTTGGTGTTACCAACCGGGACTAAAGGTCCTCCTGCCTGAGTGCTGCGCAACGGCCACGTGGAGACCCTTTAGTCCCGGTTGGTGTTACCAACCGGGACTAAAGGTCCTCCTGCCTGGGCGCCCCATGTTGGGGAACGTTGCATGGGAAACAAAAATTTTCCTACGCACACATAAGATCTATCCATGGTGATGAGCATCTACGAGAGGGAGAGTGAATCTACATACCCTTGTAGATCACTAAGCGGAAGCGTTAATAAACGCGGTTGATGTAGTCGAACGTCTTCGCGATCCAAATCGCCGAGCGTCCCGCGATCCAATCACGATCCTTCCGATCTAGTGCCGAACGGACGGCACCTCCGCGTTCAACACACGTACGGCTTGATGACGCCTTCACCTCCTCGATCCAGCGAGCGATGGTGAAGTAGTGGTTGAGTTCCAGCAGCACGACGGCGTGGTGATGGTGGTGAGGAACAATCTCTGCAGGGCTTCGCCAAGCACTACGGAGATTATGACGGAGGAACTAGAGGGCTAGGGTTGCCGGCACACGGCTTGGGAAATCCTGATGTGTCCCGTGTGCTAGCCCTGCCCCTCTATTTATATGTTGAGCCTTGGGGTCTAAACTTGGAGCAAAAGCCTCCTCCGGGTCGGTTTTGCCCGCACAAAGTCGGTTTGGCCCGCAGGGAAAGAGTCCAACTCGGATCCCTGCCGAACCGTGCACAGCCGCGCACAAGCGGTAGTACCGCTTCACACAAGCGGTAGTACCGCTTGGGCGGTAGTACCGCTTCACACAAGCGGTAGTACCGCTCGGGCGGTAGTACCGCTTCACACAAGCGGTAGTACCGCTCCGGCGGTAGTACCGCTTCACCAAGCGGTAGTACCGCTTACGCGGCAGCAAAACTACTTTTGCACTTTCCAATACCTTGTGGGTTTTATCCCTTTGGCTCACATAAAGTGTTGCTGCACCCGAACACTTCGGTAAACATCCGGAACCCCTTCCGGTGAACTCCGGAACCCTTCCAGAGATCAAAACACTATTATCACATATATCAATCTTTACCTCCGGACTATTCCGGAGATCCTCGTCATGTCCGGGATCTTATCCGGGACTCCGAACAACTTTCGGTCACCAACATAATAACTCAATTATACTAATCGTCACCAAACGTTAAGTGTGTAGACCCTGCGGGTTCGAGAACTATGTAGACATGACCGAGACACCTCTACGGCCAATAACCAATAGCGGGACCTGGATGCCCATATTGGCTCCTACATATTCTACGAAGATCTTTATCGGTCGAACCTCTATGTCAAGGATTCAGTTAATCCCGTATGCTGTTCCCTTTGTTCTTCGGTATGTTACTTGCCCGAGATTCGATCGTCGGTATCACTATACCTAGTTCAATCTCGTTACCGGCAAGTCTCTTTACTCGTTCCGTAATACAAGATCTCGTGGCTAACACTTTAGTCACATTGCTTGCAAGGCTCATTGTGATGTTGTATTACCGAGTGGGCCCTGAGATACCTCTCCGTCATACGGAGTAACAAATCCCAGTCTTGATCCATGCCAACCCAACAGACACCCTCGGAGATACCTGTAGAGCACCTTTATAGTCACCCAGTTACGTTGCGACGTTTGATACACACAAGGTATTCCTCCGGTGTCAGTGAGTTGCATGATCTCATGGTCAAAGGAACAAATACTTGACATGCAGAAAACAATAGCAATAAACTGACACGATCAAATGCTACGTTTACAGTTTGGGTCTTGTCCATCACATCATTCTCCTAATGATGTGATCCCGTTATCAAATGACATCTCATGTCAATGGCTAGGAAACCTTAACCATCTTTGATCAACGAGCTAGTCAACTAGAGGCTTACTAGGGACACAGTGTTGTCTATGTACCCACACATGTATTTGAGTTTCCAATCAATACAATTATAGCATGGATAATAAACGATTATCATGAACAAGGAAATATAATAATAACCAATTTATTATTGCCTCTAGGGCATATTTCCAACAGTCTCCCACTTGCACTAGAGTCAATAATCTAGTTCACATCACTATGTGATTTACATTGTAATGAATCGAACACCCATGCAGTTCTGGTGTTGTTCATGTTTAGCCCTTGGAAGAGGTTTAGTCAACGGATCTGCAACATTTAGATCCGTGTGTACTTTGCAAATATTTATGTCGTCCTCCTTGATGTAATCGCGGATGGAATTGAAACGTCGTTTTATGTGTCTGGTCCTCTTGTGAAATCTTGGTTCCTTGGCTAGAGCAATGGCACCAGTATTATTACAAAACAGAGTCATTGGGTTAAGCGCACTAGGCACTACTCCAAGATCTGTCATGAACTCCTTCATCCAGACACCTTCCTTCGCCGCCTCCGAGGCTGCGATGTACTCCGCTTCGCATGTAGAATCAGCTACCACGCTTTGCTTGGAACTGCACCAGCTAACCGCACCCCCATTAAGAATAAATACGTATCCGGTTTGCGACTTAGAGTCATCCGGATCAGTGTCAAAGCTTGCATCGACGTAACCCTTTACGACGAGCTCTTGATCACCTCCATAAACGAGAAACATGTCCTTAGTCCTTTTCAGGTACTTCAGGATATTCTTGACCGCTGTCCAGTGTTCCATTCCTGGATCACTTTGAAACCTTCCGACCATACTTATGGCAAGGCTGACATCGGGTCTTGTGCACAACATTGCATACATGATAGAGCCTATGGCTGAAGCATAGGGGATGACACTCATCTTTTCTCTATCTTCTGCAGTCACTGGGCATTGAGTCTTACTCAACTTCACACCTTGCAAAACAGGCAAGAACCCCTTCTTGGACTGATCCATTTTGAACTTCTTCAAAATCTTATCAAGGTATGTGCTTTGTGAAAGTCCTATTAAACGTCTTGATCTATCTCTATAGATCTTGATGCCTAATATGAAAGCAGCTTCTCCTAGGTCCTTCATTGAAAAACTCTTGTTCAAATATTCCTTTACACTTTCCAGCATTTCTATATTGTTTCCAATCAGCAATATGTCATCCACATATAATATTAGAAACGCTATAGAGCTCCCACTCACTTTCTTGTAAATACAAGCTTCTCCGTAAACTTGTATAAACTCGAACGCTTTGATCACCTCATCAAAACGAAGATTCCAACTCCGAGATGCTTGCACCAGTCCATAAATGGATCGCTGGAGTTTCCAAACTTTGTCAGCATTTTCTGGATCGACAAAACCTTCTGGTTGCATCATATACAACTCTTCCTTAAGGAAACCGTTAAGGAACGCTGTTTTGACATCCATCTGCCAAATTTCATAATCGAAAAAGGCAGCTATTGCCAACATGATTCTGACGGACTTAAGCATCGCTACGGGTGAGAAGGTCTCATCGTAGTCAACTCCTTGAACTTGTGAAAAACCCTTTGCCACAAGTCGAGCTTTATAGACGGTGACATTACCGTCCGCGTCCGTCTTCCTCTTAAAGATCCATTTGTTCTGAATGGCCTTACGCCCTTCAGGTAATACTTCCAAAGTCCATACTTTGTTTTCATACATGGATCCCATCTCGGATTTCATGGCCTCTAACCACTTCTTGGAATCCGGGCTCATCATCGCTTCTCCATAGCTCGTAGGTTCATCGTTGTCTAACAACATGACCTCTAAGACAGGGTTGCCGTACCACTCAGGAGCAGTACGCGTCCTTGTCGACCTACGAGGTTCGATAGCAACTTGATCCAAAGCTTCATGATCATCATCATTAACTTCCTCTTCAGCTAATGTAGGCTCCACAGAAACAACTTTCTGCGCTGCGCTACTCTCAGGTTGAAGTAAAGGTTCAACAACCTCATCAAGTTCTATCTTCCTCCCACTCAATTCTTTCGAGAGAAACTCTTTCTCAAGAAATGTTCCGTTTTTAGCGACAAACACTTTGCCCTCGGATCTGAGGTAGAAGGTATACCCAACTGTCTCTTTTGGGTATCCTATGAAGACGCATTTCTCCGCTTTGGGTTCCAGCTTTTCAGGCTGAAGCTTTTTGACATAAGCATCACATCCCCAAACTTTAAGAAACGACAGCTTTGGCTTCTTGCCAAACCAAAGTTCATATGGCGTCGTCTCAACGGATTTCGATGGTGCCCTATTTAAAGTGAATGCAGCTGTCTCTAATGCATAACCCCAAAACGATAGTGGCAAATCGGCAAGAGACATCATAGATCGCACCATATCTAATAAGGTTCGATTACGACGTTCGGACACACCATTACGCTGTGGTGTTCCAGGCGGTGTCAATTGTGAAACAATTCCACACTGTCTTAAGTGACTGCCAAACTCATAACTCAGATATTCTCCCCCTCGATCAGATCGTAGGAATTTAATCTTCTTGTTACGATGATTCTCAACTTCACTCTGAAATTGTTTGAACTTTTCAAATGTTTCAGACTTGTGTTTCATTAAGTAAATATACCCATATCTACTTAAGTCATCAGTGAAGGTGAGAAAGTAACGATAACCACCGCGCGCCTCAATACTTATCGGACCGCACACATCAGTATGTATGATTTCCAATAAGTCACTTGCCCGTTCCATTGTTCCAGAGAACGGCGTTTTAGTCATCTTGCCCATGAGGCATGGCTCACATGTGTCAAGTGATTCAAAATCAAGTGACTCCAAAAGTCCATCAGCATGGAGCTTCCTCATGCGTTTTACGCCAATATGACCTAAACGGCAGTGCCACAAGAAAGTGGTATTATCATTATCAATTCGACATCTTTTGGCATCAATGTTATGAACATGTGTATCATTACTATCGAGATTCAATAAGAATAAACCCCTTACATTGGGTGCATGACCATAAAAGATATTACTCATATAAATAGAACAACCATTATTCTCTGATTTAAATGAGTAACCGTCTCGCAATAAACAAGATCCAGATATAATGTTCATGCTTAACGCAGGCACCAAATAACACTTATTTAGGTTCATCACTAATCCCGACGGTAATCGAAGAGCGAGCGTGCCGACGGCGATCACATCAACCTTGGAACCATTTCCCACGCGCATCGTCACTTCGTCCTTTGCCAGCCTCCGTCTATTCCGCAGTTCCTGTTTTGAGTTGCAAATATGAGCAACCGCACCGGTATCAAATACCCAGGCACTACAACGAGAGTTGGTAAGGTACACATCAATAACATGTATATCATATATACCTTGTTTGTTGTTGGCCGCCTTCTTGTCAGCCAAATACTTGGGGCAATTCCGCTTCCAGTGTCCAGTTCCCTTGCAATGAAAACACACAGTTTCTGGTTTGGGTCCAGCCTTGGGTTTCTTCACGAGAGGAGCAACTGCTTTGCCACTCTTCTTGGAGTTACCCTTCTTACCCTTGCCATTTTTCTTGAAACTAGTGGTTTTATTGACCATCAACACTTGATGCTCCTTCTGAATTTCAGACTCAGCGATTTTCAGCATCGCAAACAGCTCGGCGACTGACTTGTTCATCCCGTGCATGTTATAGTTCAACACGAAGCTCTTGTAGCTAGGTGGCAATGATTGAAGAACTCTGTCAGTGATAGCCTCTGGCGGAAGGGGCATCCCTAACTCAGCCAGACGGGTGGAGTACCCAGACATTCTGAGCACGTGATCACTGATAGACCCGTTCTCCTCCATCTTGCAAGCATAGAATTTGTCGGAGATCTCATATCTCTCGATCCGGGCATTCTTCTGAAAGATAAACTTCAACTCCTGGAACATCTCATATGCTCCATGACGTTCAAAACGTCTTTGAAGTCCCGGTTCTAAGCCATACAACATTGCACATTGAACTATTGAGTAATCATCAGAACGAGCCTGCCAGGCGTTTACAACGTCTAGAGACTCAACTGGAGCAGGTGGATCACCAAGCGGTGCATCAAGGACATAAGCCTTCTGGGAAGCCGTAAGGATAATCCTTAGATTACGGGCCCAGTCCACAAAGTTACTTCCATCATCTTTCAACTTAGCTTTCTCTAGGAACGCATTAAAATTCAGGGGTGCTACTGCGCGAGCCATGATCTACAACATAAATATAGCAAAGACAACTTAGACTATTGTTCTAGATAATGAGTTTAGTTAATCATATTACTTAAAAACTCCCACTCAAATTGACATCCCTCCGATCATTCGAGTGTAACATGATCCAAATCCACCAACTCAAGTCCGATCATCACGTGAGTTGAGGTGGTTTCAATGGTGAACATCTTCATGTTGATCATATCTACTATATGACTCATGTTCGACCTTTCGGTCTCTTGTGTTCCGAGGCCATGTCTGTACATGCTAGGCTCGTCAAGTTTAACCCGAGTGTTCCGCACGTGTAACATGGCTTACACCCGTTGTATGCGAACGTAGAGTCTATCACACCCGATCATCACGGCGTGTCTCGAAACGACGAACTTTCGCAACGGTGCACACTTGGGGAGAACACAATTTATCTTGAAATTTAAGTGAGGGATCACCTTATAATGCTACCGTCGTCCTAAGCAAAATAAGATGCATAAAAGGATTAACATCACATGCAAATCATAAGTGACATGATATGGCCATGAACTTGTGCTTTTGATCTCCATCTCCAAAGCACCGGCATGATCTCCATCGTCACCGGCATGACACCATGATCTCCATCATCTTGATCTCCATCAACGTGTCGCCATAAGGTTGTCGCGCTGACTGTTGCTTCCACGACTATAGCTAACGTTTAGCGATAAAGTAAAGCATTACATAGCGCTTAATGATTGACACGCAGGTCATACAATAATTAAAGACAACTCTATGGCTCCTGCCAGTTGCCGTACTCATCGACATGCAAGTCGTGATATTCTATACAAAACATGATCATCTCATACATCACATATATCTCATCATGTAATTGGCCATATCACATCACAACATACCCTGCAAAAACAAGTTAGACGTCCTCTAATTGTTGTTGCAAATTTTACGTGGCTGCTACGGGTTTGCAAGAACCGTTCTTACCTACGCAAAACCACAACGTGGTGTAGTGATTGCCTTTTGATCTTCTAAAAGAACCCTCTTCATTGAACCGATTCAACTAAAGTGAGAGAGACAGACACCCGCCAGTCACCTTTATGCAACAAGTGCACGCAGCGGTGAAACCAGTCTCGCGTAAGCGTACGCGTAATGTCGGTCCGGGCCGCTTCATCTCACAATACCGCGGAATCAAGTATCAACTAGTAACGGCAAGCAATATGTATACATCCACGCCCACAACTCGTTTGTGTTCTACTCGAGATCTCATCTACGCATAGACATAGCTCAGATGCCACTGTTGGGGAACGTTGCATGGGAAACAAAAATTTTCCTACGCACACATAAGATCTATCCATGGTGATGAGCATCTACGAGAGGGAGAGTGAATCTACATACCCTTGTAGATCGCTAAGCGGAAGCGTTAATAAACGCGGTTGATGTAGTCGAACGTCTTCGCGATCCAAATCGCCGAGCGTCCCGCGATCCAATCACGATCCTTCCGATCTAGTGCCGAACGGACGGCACCTCCGCGTTCAACACACGTACGGCTTGATGACGCCTTCACCTCCTCGATCCAGCGAGCGATGGTGAAGTAGTGGTTGAGTTCCAGCAGCACGACGGCGTGGTGATGGTGGTGAGGAACAATCTCTGCAGGGCTTCGCCAAGCACTACGGAGATTATGACGGAGGAACTAGAGGGCTAGGGTTGCCGGCACACGGCTTGGTAAATCCTGATGTGTCCCGTGTGCTAGCCCTGCCCCTCTATTTATATGTTGAGCCTTGGGGTCTAAACTTGGAGCAAAAGCCTCCTCCGGGTCGGTTTTGCCCGCACAAAGTCGGTTTGGCCCGCAGGGAAAGAGTCCAACTCGGATCCCTGCCGAACCGTGCACAGCCGCGCACAAGCGGTAGTACCGCTTCACACAAGCGGTAGTACCGCTTGGGCGGTAGTACCGCTTCACACAAGCGGTAGTACCGCTCGGGCGGTAGTACCGCTTCACACAAGCGGTAGTACCGCTCCGGCGGTAGTACCGCTTCACCAAGCGGTAGTACCGCTTACGCGGCAGCAAAACTACTTTTGCACTTTCCAATACCTTGTGGGTTTTATCCCTTTGGCTCACATAAAGTGTTGCTGCACCCGAACACTTCGGTAAACATCCGGAACCCCTTCCGGTGAACTCCGGAACCCTTCCAGAGATCAAAACACTATTATCACATATATCAATCTTTACCTCCGGACTATTCCGGAGATCCTCGTCATGTCCGGGATCTTATCCGGGACTCCGAACAACTTTCGGTCACCAACATAATAACTCAATTATACTAATCGTCACCAAACGTTAAGTGTGTAGACCCTGCGGGTTCGAGAACTATGTAGACATGACCGAGACACCTCTACGGCCAATAACCAATAGCGGGACCTGGATGCCCATATTGGCTCCTACATATTCTACGAAGATCTTTATCGGTCGAACCTCTATGTCAAGGATTCAGTTAATCCCGTATGCTGTTCCCTTTGTTCTTCGGTATGTTACTTGCCCGAGATTCGATCGTCGGTATCACTATACCTAGTTCAATCTCGTTACCGGCAAGTCTCTTTACTCGTTCCGTAATACAAGATCTCGTGGCTAACACTTTAGTCACATTGCTTGCAAGGCTCATTGTGATGTTGTATTACCGAGTGGGCCCTGAGATACCTCTCCGTCATACGGAGTAACAAATCCCAGTCTTGATCCATGCCAACCCAACAGACACCCTCGGAGATACCTGTAGAGCACCTTTATAGTCACCCAGTTACGTTGCGACGTTTGATACACACAAGGTATTCCTCCGGTGTCAGTGAGTTGCATGATCTCATGGTCAAAGGAACAAATACTTGACATGCAGAAAACAATAGCAATAAACTGACACGATCAAATGCTACGTTTACAGTTTGGGTCTTGTCCATCACATCATTCTCCTAATGATGTGATCCCGTTATCAAATGACATCTCATGTCAATGGCTAGGAAACCTTAACCATCTTTGATCAACGAGCTAGTCAACTAGAGGCTTACTAGGGACACAGTGTTGTCTATGTACCCACACATGTATTTGAGTTTCCAATCAATACAATTATAGCATGGATAATAAACGATTATCATGAACAAGGAAATATAATAATAACCAATTTATTATTGCCTCTAGGGCATATTTCCAACACCCCACAGCGGCCACGTGAAGCACCTTTGGTCCCGGTTCTTAGGCCAACCGGGACTAAAGGTGAGAGGCTTTTGTCCCGATCGTTTTGTCCCGATTCCAGAACCGGGACTAAAGGCCCTCTTAAACCGGGACAAAAGCCCTGTTTTGTACCAGTGCAAGTTGGACTTATCAATCCAGACGAAGGAAGTAGTACCAAGAATTCAAGTTCCAGACGGAATATTTTTTGTATGCTATATACTCATTTACCATTGCACATGTCATCGGAGACGATGGACAAGCAGCGCCTCAGTTTGCATTTCTTGACGGGTGGCGAGAGAAAACAAGAGAGTACATTAGAGCATCTACAGCCGGACTTTGCAAATCCGGCTCTTCAAACGCCCACGGACGCGTCTGAGCGTGTCCGCGGACACTGATCGATCACGCCTCAAATAATGCATTCTACATTCGGATATCTCAAATCCATATTATTATTACATGCAATGTAAACCGATCTTTAAACCGATCTTTAAGCGGAGCAGTCCGGCTCTGCCGTGCCCATGTCTCCCGCCGCCGTCGCCGACCGATTCCGGCCAGCTCCGGCGCCGCCCCGTGCTGCCGCTCATAGGTCTGGCTTCCTCTCAACCTCCCCTACCCATTCCCCTCCGCCGCCGGCCGATTCCGGCCATCCCCGCCGCCCCGGCGAGATGCAGCAGGAGTGCGGCAGTGCGTCGAGAACTTCAGCGGCGGCAGCGTCTTCCTAGACCTCTGACGCGCGGCGGCCTGCAGCGGGAGCTGCGACCCGACCGGCAGCGGGCGTCTCGTGCAGGAGCGGCGTCCTGCAGTCGGCGGCGGCTTCCAATTTTGGCGGCGGCGGCGGCGACCTGCAGCGGGAAGCCTCCCCTTGGTCGGAGGCGCACGCGAAGGACAGGGAGGCGGGCTCCAGCACCGGGTTGCGCGCAGCTCGCCGGCGGAGGCAGGAGGAAGAGGTCCAGTGCGACTGCGCGGGGGAAGAGGTCCAGTGACTGCACTTCAATTTTGTCCGCCGCTGCGCCGCATGAGAAAGGGAGAAGCGACTGCTCGTGGGAATCGGCGATGGCGGCTGAGCGAGCTAGCATTCTGAATCGGCGGTGGCGGCTGAGCTCGTGGTTCAATCGCTCGCTAGGTGTATGGAATCGAATCGCTAGAGCTAAGCTAGCTAGCGTTCTGAATCCATTCAATCGTAGCTCGCGTATATTCAGTGCTAGTCAATTTGGTTCAGCCAGGTAGTACTAGCTCATTTGATTTATACTAGATTCGATTTATACTACTCAGCCACAAATAGTTCAGACAATACTACCAGCTTTGATTTACTTATTTCACATTGTTTTAGATGTTTCGACAGTTAAAATTCAGTTTCACAGTGGTTGTACACGGCCGCGTGGCTGTCGGTCGGTTTTACATCTCCATTTTGTATCATCTATTGGAGTTGTACTTTTATATCACTAATATACATCATCTGTTGGAGTTGTCTCTTTTTAAAGATGTAAAAAACACTTTTTAAAGATGTAAATTTTTACTTCTCCTGTTTTACATTTTCAAGTTTGCATCTTTTATTGGTGATGCTCTTATATAGGAGATGAGCGGGGCGTATGCACCGTTCGTACATGCGATTGGTTGATGAGTATGCATGCATGGTACATACAGCTGCACAAAAGTTAGTCATGTCATGTCTCCATCAACATAAATGTGCGTCGACTGGGAGTGATTACATGGACGTATTTGTAGGTAAACTCCCGAAAGTGATCTTCTGCTCCCGGGCTCACATGAGCCCGGATGAACAGTAAAATCGAAAAAAATTCAAAAAAATCTGAATTTTTTTTGTGTGAAACATTGATGTTTTTTCCACATGCCTGCAAAATTTCATCACCAGATGACATTCGAGGAAAATGTGGCAAAAAAAACAAAATCGATGCTCCAAAATGCTACAAAAAACAGACTTTTTGGAGCATCGATTTTGTTTTTTTTGCCACATTTTCCTCGGATGTCATCTGGTGATGAAATTTTGCAGGCATGTGGGGAAAACATCAATGTTTCACACAAAAAAAATTCAGATTTTTTTGATTTTTTTTCGATTTTACTGTTCATCCGGGTTCATGTGAGCCCGGGAGCAGAAGAGCTGCGTCCGGTAAACTCCTACCTACTCAGTGCCCTCTTTTGTAATAGTTTAAATTGCTTACCACATGCGTGTATATGCCAATGGCTCGTCTATTCGGTTCATCAGTTGGCCAGCAAACTTTTTTTCTTGAATCACTTTCGTTGTCAGCTTAATTGAATATCTGGGTCCATTCAATATTAACGTCACAAAGAAATAGCATGTTGTGACAAAATAGCACAGCTCTTAAAATCCGCTATTGGGAAGCTATATCGTGCTATAGCGAACGACTGTACATGATTTGCGACATTGCTTAGAACTTTATAAATTATTTGTAAACAAGTTGGAGAACTAGCAATGTTGCGGGCATTTTGGGTTCTCGTAAGCACACAGCATCACCTCCCCCGCGCACGGGAGAATATCTGGTGCACCGGTGTTTGTAGTGCTACGTGCGCATCGAACTCACGCTGCACAATTTAAAGTGTTCAAATTTTTTGAAAACAATTTAGCACATTCACACAACATGAATGTAGTTGTCACAAAATTTCAAGTCAAAATTCGAAACATAGCTCAAGAAACAAAAATGACAAATTCGAAACTGAATAGTACATAACGTAAGTTGGGCTTTAGATTTGGTCCATTGTCACATTGATGTCAAATTGGTCATTTTTGTATCTCAAGAAATGTTTTCAAATTTTGATACAGAATTTTGTGACAATATATGTTGATGTCATGCCAATGTGTTAGGATTTTTTTGTGACAATATATGTCAAATTTTTGTTCTGGCAGCACGACGGCGTGGTGATGGTGGTGAGGAACAATCTCTGCAGGGCTTCGCCAAGCACTACGGAGATTGTGACGGGAGGAACTAGAGGGTTAGGGTTGCCGGCACACGGCTTGGGAAATCTTGATGTCTCCCGTGTGCTAGCCCTGCCCCTCTATTTATATGTTGAGCCCTGGGGTCTAAACTTGGAGAGAAAGCCTCCACAAGGTCGGTTTTGCCCGCACAAGGTCGGTTTGGCCCGCACGGAAAGAGTCCCACTCGGATTCCAGCAGTACCGCGCACAAGCGGTAGTACCGCTCACGAGCGGTAGTACCGCTTCACACAAGCGGTAGTACCGCTTACGCGGTAGTACTGCCTTACAAGCGGTAGTACCGCTTTAAGGCAGCAGCAAAACTTCATTTTGCACTTTCCAATTCCTCGTGGGCTTTACCCCTTTGGCCCATATAAAGTGTTGCTGCACCCGAACACTTCGGTAAACATCCGAAACCCCTTCCGGTGAATTCCGGAACCCTTCCGGAGGTCAAAACACTATTATCACATATATCAATCTTTACCTCCGGACTCTTCCGGAGATCCTCGTCATGTCCGGGATTATATCCGGGACTCCGAACAACCTTCGGTCACCAACACAATAACTCAACTATACTAATATCGCCACCAAACGTTAAGTGTGTAGACCCTGCGGGTTCGAGAACTATGTAGACATGACCGAGACACCTCTACAGCCAATAACCAATAGCGGGACCTGGATGCCCATATTGGTTCCTACATATTCTACGAAGATCTTCATCGGTTGAACCTCTATGTCAAGGATTCAGTTAATCCCGTATACTGTTCCCTTTGTTCTTCGGTATGTTACTTGCCCGAGATTCGATCGTCGGTATCTCTATACCTAGTTCAATCTCGTTACCGGCAAGTCTCTTTACTCGTTCCGTAATACAAGATCCTGTGGCTAACTCTTTAGTCACTTTGCTTGCAAGGCTCATTGTGATGTTGTATTACCGAGTGGGCCCTGAGATACCTCTCCGTCACACGGAGTAACAAATCCCAGTCTTGATCCATGCCAACCCAACAGACACCCTCGGAGATACCTGTAGAGCACCTTTATAGTCACCCAGTTACGTTGTGACGTTTGATACACACAAGGTATTCCTCCGGTGTCAGTGAGTTGCATGATCTCATGGTCATAGGAACAGATACTTGACATGCAGAAAACAATAGCAATAAACTGACACGATCATATGCTATGTTCGTAGTTCGGGTCTTGTCCATCACATCATTCTCCTAATGATGTGATCCCGTTATCAAATGACATCTCATGTCCATGGCTAGGAAACCTTCACCATCTTTTGATCAACGAGCTAGTTAACTAGAGGCATACTAGGGACACAGTGTTGTCTATGTACCCACACATGTATTTGAGTTTCCAATCAATACAATTATAGCATGGATAATAAACGATTATCACGAACAAGGAAATATGATAATAACTAAATTATTATTGCCTCTAGGGCATATTTCCAACAGTCTCCCACTTGCACTAGAGTCAATAATCTAGTTCACATCACTATGTGATTTACATTGTAATGAATCGAACACCCATGCAGTTCTGGTGTTGTTCATGTTTAGCCCTTGGAAGAGGTTTAGTCATCGGATCTGCAACATTTAGATCCGTGTGTACTTTGCAAATATTTATGTCGTCCTCCTTGATGTAATCGCGGATGGAATTGAAACGTCGCTTTATGATCAAACCTGCACACTAGCTCACGGAGAGATCTCTATGAGATGGATGGCCGGGCGTTGGTGGTGGTGGTGAAACAAGAATGGCATGGACTGGTCCAATTTATAGGACGTCGATGATGGGTGGCGTATGCACCGTTCGTGCAGCTGATCGGTTGATGAGTGTGCATGGATGGTACATACGGCTGCACAAATGTAGACGTCTCTTGATCAACATAAATGCAACGTCGATTGGGAGTGAATACATAGTTGTACGTGTACCTTAATTTCTACCTACTCAGTGCACTTTCATGTGTCATGTCAGTGCCGCATCCGTTCGGTTGGCGAGCGGAATTTTTTGTCGTGAATTGCCTTCATTGTTAGCTAAATTTACATATCTTTTTTTTTAGAAACGGAGGAAGACCCCGGCCTCTGCATCTGAGCGATGCATGCAGCCACTTTATTAATTATTCACAAAGACCTTACAAAGTGATACATCAGTAAGTCTGAAGCCATCGTCTTGGCAACATCTGTCGCTACTCCTATCCAGTTGATGAAGGGATGCTGATAGTCCGAGCCTAATACCAAACAAACCTCGCAGCAAAGCCTAACATCTAAGACCGGAGGCCCCAACCAAGCCACTTGTCGGGTATGGGGCACACACCGGTCTGGCGCACTCTCAGAGGCCGCCGCCGCCAACTGCCCCCGATCCATCTTCAGAGCTGTACTGACGCATCGACCTTGCCTGGCCTAGCTGTCGTCGACGCCACCACGACGCCAGACAACGCCACCATCCTGCGCTCGTCCATCATCACACGCCTAGCGGCGAGACCCCGCTGCTCCATGCTGCCGAGACCCGCCGTTGTCGACGTGCCAGATGCCACGCCACTCCTCCTTCGCGAACACCACCTGCTGTCACTGGTCCCATACCCTCCGCCAGCAGTTCCTCTGCACTCCCAACCGAGCCCCAAGGCCCCTGACGACGCCTGCAAGAAGGCCACGATGAGAACAGCGCCGCCACCGCCAGATCCGAAGAGGATTGAAGGTTTTCACCCGGGCAGGGGATCGGGATGGGTAGTTTGGGACCTCAGCTGCGCCTCCATGAAGGAAAGCGGCGCCCTTGGGCGTCGCCGCCGCCGGGCCAGCCATACCGGCCAAGGTTTCCCCCGGACCCCAAGTACACGACTAGGGCTCACCACCACCGGAGCCAGCAGACGCAAGCCACCGGGATGTCGAGAGAGGCAGCAAGACAGAGGGGAACCTCCAGATCTGACGCAATAGAGCACCGCGCCGCAGCCGGACTCCACCAGCGACCCGCCGCCCCGCGTGGCCGAGCACACTGGCCAGCGTCTCCTGCGGACGTCGCCAGCCGCCGGACGACGCCGCCTCGCCGGCAGGGCCGCCGCCCCAGGAACCACATGCCTCCGATTCGATCTGGTCTGCAGGCCGTCGAGATCGATCCGAGCGCCGAGATCCCCGCCGCCACCTTCCCCGGCGCCCGCGCGGGCTTTCCCGGCGGTCGTCTCCGGTGGCGGCGAGGAGGGAAGGGAGGCTGAAGGGGTGGCGGTGCGGCGGATCCCTAATCTCCCCCGAGTCGCCCGAGGGGCGACCCGAGGGCCCGAATAGCTTTTAGTCAAAAAAATGGTGAATTCTACTGACCCTAATAGCTAAATTTACATATCTGGACCGTTCAATATTAACATTACAACACTTCTTGCCATTCGGCCTATTCCATAGCTACATACTCGAGGGACTATCTACGTATGCCTGAGATATCTATAATTTTGGAACTAACAAATTATTGAATTACTGTATTTAGAGAGAAAGCTTTTGGTCGTTATTACATCGATAATGCCCTTCACCGCCAATAATACAACCAAAAACTAATGTTACGAATACCAACTTACAATTTAAGTGAATTATACAAGGAAGAGTGGGATGTGTAATCTGAAAAAAGAGCTCCTCCTCTGCGCTCCCGGTAAAAGAAACTCATAAAATTGAGAAAAAGTTCATAAAGAGATCCCGTCGAGGGATAGGTACGCAGGCGGCTACTCCGGCCCCTAGCGAGCGCCTCCCTCCCCTCCCTTGCGCCGGCGGCTACTCCGGCCCCGGCGCCCACCAGATCCCGTCGGTCCTCCACCCCGGAGCCGGCGTCCACCCATGGCCTCTAGGGTCTCGCTCTCGGCGGCGTCGTCAGACTCCCTGCCCCCTCCCCGCCGCTCCCTCCCCCGGGCAGACCGGTGCTTCGCTCGCTGCTCGTGGTTCCGGACGTGGTAGGCACAGCGCGGGGCCCCATCGTGCGCGGGGAGTCTTCTCGCCCCTGCCTCCCCCGGTGGCGGGCGAGGCGGCCTGGCAGACCAAGGCTGGCCGCCGGGTGGCAGAATCGAGGCCCCGCTCCCCGCCGAGACCGGTGCGGCGTTCCCCTCCTGGCAGATGGCCGAACATCTTGCCCACCTCCAGGCCCCCGAGGAGGCGAATCCCGGTGAAGCTCGTCAGCTGCTGCTACAACTGTGGTGATGAGAGGCACATATCGGCCATGTGCACCAACCCGCCGGTATGCGTGCGCTGTGACGGCGAGGGCCACATCGCCTAGGACTGCACCCGTCCGCGCCAGCGCCCCCGCAGCTCTTCATCGGACGACCGCCCGCGCCCTCCGTCAGCTCTTAGCCCCCGCCCCACGCCCCCGGTGGCGGCGGAGGGGCGCGGGCCACGGCTGCCGCCGCCGCTTCCGGTGGTTCCGCCCTGGACTGGTTCACCTCTCCCGCCGCCCCCCCCCCTCCCCCCCCCTCCCCCCCCCCCCCCCCCCCCGGGGCCACCGCCGGCCGGGGCAGTCCGGATTGGGGTCCCGTGGAGCCAAGTCGTGCGCGCGGAGTCTGCTGGAAGCGTGGTTGGGCCCGACTTCTCGGTTCCGTTCGCGCCAGTGGTTTCGCCCGCGGCTCCGCCGACCATGGTGGAGGATCAGGTGGACGTCTGCTTCATGGAATACGGGCCAGACCTGCGGGCACTGGAGGACGAGCTGTCTAGGGCGGTGGTGGTCACTGTCGTGGGTTCTCGCCAAGCGGCGGATCTGGCCTCGGTCGCGGGCGCCATTGTGGAGGAGTTCGAGCTTGCGCCGTTGGACATGTCGATCAGAGAGTTCTATCCGGAGGATTTCCTCGTGCTGTGTCGTTCGGTGGATTTGAGGAACAGGATGCTCAGGCGCGCTCGCGCCGGCACGCCGCAGTTTGATCTCCTGCTCTCGCCCTGGTCTCGTCGCACCCGTGGTACGGGCATCGCCATGCCGTTCCTTCCTGGTACCGCTGGTGCCGCATGGAGTTCCGGCGAATGTGTGGAAGAGGCGCACGGTGGACGTGCTCCTGCACGGCCTGGGCATCGTGGTGAAGGTGGCGGCGTCCACGGAGTCGCGTCATGACATGGCAGGTGAAAGGATCGATATGGTTGACTAGAGGGGGGTGAATAGGCAACTACCAATTTTTAGCTTTTTTTGACAAATTAGAGTTAGCAACAAAATAGGTTGTCTAGATGTGCAACTAGTTGAGCAACCTATATGATACTAACAATCACAACGCAAGCAAGCAAGCACAAGATACAACATAAGTAAAGCATGCACAAAGTAAAGGTAAGAAGTAACCACAAGTGGAGCCGGTGAAGACGAAGATGTGTTTCCGAAGTTCCTTTCCTTTGAGAGGAAGTACGTCTCCGTTGGAGCGGTGTGGAGGCACAATGCTCCCCAAGAAGCCACTAGGGCCACCGTATTCTCCTCACGCCCTCACACAATGCGAGGTGCCGTGATTCCACTAGTGGTGCCCTTGAAGGCGGCGACCGAACCTTTACAAACAAGGTTGGGGCAATCTCCACAACTTAATTGAAGGCTCCCAACACCACCACGGAGCTTCACCACAATGGAATGTGGCTCCAAGGTGACCTCAACCGTCTAGGGTGCTCAAACACCCAAGAGTAACAAGATCCGCAAGGGATTAGTGGGGGGAATCAAATTTCTCTTGGTGGAAGTGTAGATCGGGGCCTTCTCAACCAATCCCTAAAGAATCAACAAGTTTGATTGGCTAGGGAGAGAGATCGGGCGAAAAAGAGCTTTTGGAGCAACAATGGAGCTTTTTGAGGAAGAGGTGGTCTTCTTGGGGAAGAAGACCCCTTTATATAGTGGGGGGACAAAACCAACCGTTACCCAGTTTTCAGCCCGCACAGAGCGGTACTACTGCTCACATGAGCGGTACTACCGCCCTGGCGGTAGTGCACAAAGCGCAGTGCAAAAGAGCGCGGTAGTGCCGCCGGAGCGGTACTACTGCTCTCCCCAGCGGTACTACCGCTGGGGTTGCAGCACAGGACACTCGGAGCAGAGCAGGACAGAGGGGCAGCCGTACCAGCGGTACTACCGCTGAGGACTGCGGTACTGCCGCACGCCACTGCCGCTCTGCTACCGCCGAGAAATAGGGGAGAGCACGGAGAGTAGCGTCGTGAGCGGAAATGGCAGCGGTGGTAGCGCGGTACTACCGCTTACAAGCGGTACGACCGCTCCTACTGCCGCTGCTACTGCTGCTTGCCCGGTTGGGTTAAAAAGGGGTCTGCAGTAGTATGCCAGTGGGACCACCGCTGGACTACCGCTGAACCCGACACGAAAAATCGTGCCTCGAATCGAGGCGGTAGTACGAGCGGTACTGGGAGCGGCACTACCGCTTATAAGCGGTACTACCGCTTCCAGCCACGGTACTACCGCTGGCAGCTCTCTGAGCACTCCTAAGTACCGGAAGGCGAGACTCCAATGAAGCAGAAAGGAACGAAGGGTGCAAATGAAAGTGTGTACGTGTTGATTCCACCCAAAACTTTCCGAAGCGGACCCCCTCTTGATAGTACGGTATTTCCTACGACTCAAGTCCACCGAAAATGAAACGAAGGAAAATAAACCGTCTTCACTCTAATACATCGAGGGGCATCAATCGTCTTGAGCCAAATGATGGAGTATCTGAAATGCTCAATGCACACGATTAGTCCGCAAACGCATTGTCATCAATCACCAAAACCACTAAGGGAGAAATATGCCCTAACAATCTCCCCCTTTTTGGTGGATTGATGACAACGCGGGATTTGCACAAGGGATAAAACAGGATAATAAGCAAACCCAACATCTACAAAATATAAACGGGCTCCCCCTAGATGTGTGCACTATTTAGGTATGCTTTTGGAATGCAAAGCACACACACTAGGATCAACACTCCCCCTATATTTTATAGACCGGCAAAACTTGCATTAATTACATAAGAGAGATGTACAAGGATGCAAGGAATAGCATGTGAGCATAAAGATAGGGCACAAGATAAGCATAATATCTCACAAACTAACATAGTACTTGACATAAGGATAGGATAAGATAGCATATGTCTCACACCATATAACTTAGACTCTAGGTCTCATAAACACAAACCAAAGCAAACGAACGAAAAAAAAGTGCACGAGAGAGAAAAGCAAAGCAAATACGACACACACAAATACGACACACTCGTGACTCGGCAAATCCCTAAACTCTCTCCCCCTTTGGCATCGAGACGCCAAAAGGGCAAAGAGTGCTACAACGATCACAAGTGATAGCAACGCCGGAGATCCTCATCATCAATATTCCCCGTGGTCGCTCGAGTCCGCGTCAGCAGCCACCGCAGTGGTGGACTGATCAACATCTGAGTCCGTCCAGTGACAGTGCTGAGTGGTCCACTCCACCTCATCAGTGATCCGATCCTCTGACCCACTGGCAACCTCGACCCCAAGCTGCCTCATGATGAGCTTGTCACGACCTCAGGATTTCTTCTCTGCCACATGTGCCATGTACTGCCCGTGAGCCTCCATACAGAATAGCTTCTTCATCTTCAGCTTGAGCCGCTTAGCCCAAGATGGCTCCACTCCAGCTGGCTCATAGTCAGGCTCGTCATCATCATCAACTACATCCTCATCCATAGGAGTTTCTGTCTTCGGAACAGGAGTGCCCCAATTCTCCTTCTGTCTCAGTCGAACGATCTCATGAGATATCAAGTCACCAGTCACAAGCATCTCATCAGGATAAGTGAAGTCCCATGCCTTCTCAATGAGAAACATCAGGTAGGGACCATAGATGGGACACTTGCGCTCAGTGATGGCGGAAAGAAGCTCCGACCACATGATATGAGAAACATCCAAAGATTGCCCCGTGTTTGCCTCCTTCTCATTCTGACAGAAAAGCAGCAAGTCCACTAGGTAGGAGTGTACCTGATCCAAGTTCCCAATCCGAGGGAAGAGAGTGTGCCTGAAAATGCGATGCAGGATGTCCAGGAAAGGACTAAGCTCATATGTCTTCTTCTGGGTGGTTGGAGAAACCTTCAAAGTGCTGTAGGGCCAGAGAGCAGAGTTGTGCGTAGCACCCGCCTCCTTGTGAGGACTGAATCCAACCGGGTTGTCAAGCCCCTTATCCTCATAGCCCAAAAGTTCCATGAACGCCTTCCACTTGACAGACAGAAGCTTGCCGTTGGTCATCCAAGTCAGAGTCCTCTCCACATCAGTACCTAGGTGAACCGTGGCATAGAACTGAGCCACGATGTCTGCATCAAAATCCTTGTTGAACTCCATAACCTTAATGATATCCAGCTGATTGCACAGCTCAAGAGCCTCTCCAAAGTACGGCATGTCCTTCTGCATATGAGGGATATCAATGGATCTGACAGACACAAATAGATTCTTCTTTGCTTTGAGCACATCCAGATAGATAGAGCGCTGCTGCTTGGTCCAGAAGGGACAATTGACAAGAGCTGGATCTTGCTCGTGACGGTACGGGTTACGGCGGCGAAACATACAAAACTCCTTAGCATTCATCTCAGTCACGGACTTGACCTTCTCCTTTGGCTTGCTTGCAACTTGCTTGGTTCTTTGCATTGGCTGAGCACTTAAAGTTGCACCGGCATCCTCAGAAGTGCGATAGCGCTTGGAACCCTCTGGACGCTCTGGATTCTTGCGACGGGCCTGATGCCCAGCACTGCTATCACCTGGAACCCACAACAAAGAGCGAGGGAAAAGCAGGTGTAAAACACTGCATAAGCCAATCAAAAAGGAAACAAAGCGAGGTGAAGGTTGGTACGAGGGAAGTAGAAGTTGACAGCCCTGGGCGGTAGTACCGCCCATCAGCAGCGGTAGTGCCGCCTACAAGCGGTAGTACCGCTCCAGAGGAGCGGTAGTACCGCCCGAGGCGAATGTCACAGGCTGACCACAACCGCGGCTAGATCCGGTACTACCGGGGATGCCAAATTCAAATTCCCTCCAACCAAACTTCAATCCACCTATTCTAGCAGTCTTCTACGTCCTACTCAATCCTCGATTTGAACAAAAAATCGACGAATGCCACACGCATTGCCCTAGAACCTAGATTCAAAAAGTAGAACCATAGGAGAGGAAGACGAGAGCAATACCGGCATCCATGGCAAGAGGAGAAGGTGGGGAACGATCCCACCGGATGGAATCGTGGAAGACGGCAAGGAATCGGTGGCCCGACGGCGGCCCACCGGGGCTTGTTCGTCACCTGTGAGAGGAGAGGGCCTGGGAGAGACGAATGGGTATGGGGGAGTTGGAACTTCCCCTGCCCGAGTCATAACCCACCCAACCCACCACAGAGCGGTAGTACCGCTCAGAGGAGCAGTAGTACCGCCCCGGTACTACTCCGCGACAGGAGGCCGGGTAGTACCGCTCGAGCGGTAGTACCGGGGAGCTAGGACGGTAGTACAGCTTATAAGTGGTAGTACCGCCCAGACCCCGCGGTAGTACCGCGCAGGCGAGAGCAAGCAAGATCAAGTCAAAATGGTGGCTTATGCAATTTAGAGAGGTTGTAGAAGAGATGGCTTGGGTTGGAGACTCGAAACACAAGCAAATGGGAAGAGACACTCCAAGTTCAAAAAGAGAGAAAAAGGAGAGCAAACTTGGAGCGACTCAAAGCAAAAACCAAGACTTAACGAAAGAAAACTCTCAAAGAGAGGGCGGTGGCCGAAGCCACCTATGTTTGAGTCAGTTGGTATGGCACCGCGAAGATTTTAACCTTGGGCCCATGACCAAAACTCATCTTTGAAGCACATGAACCATCAAAAATGGCTAAAGTGAAAGACTTGATCAATTTATGCATAATGGGGGAGGGAGAGTTCATTGAGAGAACATCACTCCCCCTATGTCCATGCCTACATCTAGAACAAGATAATCATGATGAATGTGGTGGGGTGTGACGAGATTCAAGACACGTTGCTCGAATCAATGATATTTAGCTCATGCCTTAACTCGCGAAACCTTGCTTCATCCAATGGCTTCGTGAAAATATCCGCTAGTTGCTCTTGAGTTCCAACATGAATAATATCAATCTCTCCACGCTTTACGTGATCCCGAATGAAATGATGACAAATCTCAATGTGCTTCGTCTTGCTATGTTGCACCGGATTGTAGAAGATCTTGATTGCACTTTCATTGTCACAAAAAGAGGCACTTTGTCACAAGTGACACCGTAATCCTTTAAAGTTTGCCTCATCCATAGCAGTTGTGCACAACAACTTGCGGCAGCTACATACTCGGCCTCGGTGGTGGAGAGAGACACACAATTTTGCTTCTTCGAAGACCAACTCACCAAAGAGCGACCAAGGAATTGACACCCTCCGGAGGTTGACTTCCGATCCACACGGTCTCCCGCCCAATCCGAGTCTGAATAACCCATGAGATCAAAGCTTGCTCCTTTGGGGTACCATAAGCCAAAGTTTGGGGTATGAGCCAAATATCGAAAGATTCGCTTGACCGCCACAAAGTGACTTTCCTTAGGCGCGGCTTGAAACCGTGCACACATTCCCACACTCAACATGATATCCGGCCTAGATGCACAAAGGTGGAGCAAGGAGCCAATCATGGAACGATATACCTGTTGATCCACCGCTTTACCATTGGGATCAATGTCAAGTTGGCACTTGGTAGGAATTGGAGTCTTGGTGTGACGCCCTGGACTTAATCGTGCACTAATCATACACGCAAATGCACACGATCAAGCCTAAGGACTCACGGGAAGATATCACAACACAACTCTAAACACAAAATAAAATAATTCAAGCTTTATATTACAAGCCAGGGGCCTCGAGGGCTCGAATACAAAACCTCGATGTCATACAAACATCAGCGGAAACAAAGGTATCTGAGTACAGACACAAAGTTAAACATGGGTGCCTTAAGAAGGCAAAAACAAACAACGACTCTGATCGAAAGAGGCAAGGCCTCCTGCCTAGGGCCTCCGAACTACTCCTGATCGGCTAGCTCAACCCAGCAGTACGTGCCTCCGGGACTCTCCTGGTAGTAAGCATCTGCGGTGACGTCTGGCTCCTGGACTCCATCGTCTGATGTATCATCAAATAGGTATGGGGAAAAAGAATAGCAGAGCAACCGTGAGTACTCATCCAAAGTACTCGCAAGACTGACATCAGAACTATACTAATATGCATTTGTATCAAAGGAATGGGGCTATATCTTTGGACTGAACTGCAGAATGCCAGAGTAGAGGGGGAGAAGCCTAGCCTATCGAAGACTAGCATCTTCAAGCAATCTTGCAGCATCAGAAGAGAGTAGAGTATAGTAACATACAATAGTGGTTGTATAGCAGCAACTCCCCGAGATCCTTTCTCGACTATCCCGTGAGAAAGCGATCCAGAGAGCAATAGTAACAGTTTAATATGTATTACCATCACTTTGTAGTTGTCATGGATCCGGATACAACTCCGAGCATCCTGTTACCGTGGACACGGCTATTCGAATAGATCACTTCCCTGCAGGGGTGCACTACTGTTACCCAACACGCTCGATTAACTCTGGCCGGACACACTTTTATCGGGTCATGCCCGGCCTCGGCTGATCGACACACCGCAGCCCCACCTAGAGCTCAGCAGAGAGGTCCCCGCCGGTCTACATCCTAAGCGCTCAGGGGTCTTGGGCCATCGCCATGTGCACTCCGGGTCGTTGCGTGGGTGAACGGGACCAAGCACCACCTCTGTCCTGGATGGCACCTGCCCGAACGCGCCGCAATGTTAAACTGGACGTCTGACAGAGCTTTCGGCTGATACATACGGCGCCGAGGGCCCCATAAACTATTATCCCACGTGGTGGTAGTGCGTATAGGGCCAACGACCCACTCAGATCAAATACCCAATCCGTTAAGCATGTTTAGTAACTCGCAGAGACGAACAGTGTTCCTGTCGCTCCGACTTGGTAAGACATATCGCGTGGGTGCTCTTGGAGCCGACCCGTCTTTAGTAGTATTCTCTCGCGGGCACCCTTGGGGCCAGCCCGACTTTAACAGTTTAAGTATTGCAGTAGTGTAAGCATTTCCGCGATCACACCCAAAGTGATCACGGCCCGGTAACAAGCATGGCATACGGACAAGGTGAAGGGCCAAAGATGGAACAGCAGCATAGTTAACTAGGCATCATGGGATAACAGGTAATGTATCAGTAGCAGGCGACAAAATCAGGCTATGCATCAGAATAGGATAAAGCAAGGCAGCGGCAATTTCTAATGCAAGCAGGAGGGAGAAAGAATAGGAGATATCGGCATGCGTCAAGGGGGATTGCTTGCCTGGAAGCTCTGCTGAAAGGGGCTGGTCTTCGACGACGTAGTCGTACTTTGCGGCGTCGTCGGCAGTCTCGGGGGCTATCGGGAGAGAAGGAGGGGGAAGAAACAATAAATACACGAAAATAATGCAACAGAGATGCATGACATGTCTATATGCAGTGCTAGGGTGATATACTGCCTATCTAAGTGTTTTAGTTAATTTAGGAATTTATTTGGATTTATTTTATTAAAGTCATGCACTATACATATACCGGATACGGGCAAAATGTTCCATGTTCAGTATGTTAGAGGGGTGTGGCAGACATGTGGATAGGTTATTCAGATTCTACACATTTTTCTGATCGTTTTTCATATATAAATTATTTTAATCCGAGTTACGGTTTAAAAGATATGATTTTTCAAAGTTTTATTGATTTTCTGAATTTATTTATTTATTTAAATTCGAATTATCCTAAACAGTGAATGGTGACGTCATCATGACATCACCATGATGTCAGCAGGTCAACTCCCGCTGGGCCAGGTCAAATCTGACCTGTGGGTCCAGTGGGACCCACCTGTCATTGAGACATTGGCTAATTAAGATTTAATTTAAACTAGTTAGGATTAATTAAGGGTGGGCCCTACTAGTCAGTGTCAGACTAACTAACTAATTAACTTAACTGGTTTAATTAGGATTAACAGATTATTTAACGATTTATTTAATTATTAAAATCATTTAAATTTCGAGGGACCCACATGTCATAGACACGGGGCCGCCCAGTCAGCTTTGACCCGGTCAAAGGGGGCCCGTGGGTCCCAGTGGCAGCGACTAGGTGGCGGGTCCCGTGGCGCCAGGTGGCAGCCACGTCGGCACCGGCCACCGGTGAGGCGAAGCGCGGCGGCGACGGCCGGAACCTCGCCGGAGTTCGCCGGAATATTGCTGCAGGGCACGGTTCGTCGCCGGGTTTGGTGCGTTCGGATGCGGGAGCTGCGCCGCATCCACGGGTGAGGTCGGTCTTGCCGGAGACGCATCGGAGCGGCGACGGCGAGCACGGCGGTGGACGGCGGCGTTCGGGCGTGATGGCAAAACGGCGACGCGGGCGCACTCGAGTTAAACGGACGGGCCAGCGAGCATCTACGCGTGCGGGGGAGCACAATGGGCGGGGCCGAGTGACCAAAAGACCACCGAGAGCTCGCCGGCGACGAGCTCTGCGGCGATGCGCTCGGGCGAGTCGGGGACGGCCGCTACGGCTCGAACGAGAGAGCGAGAGGAGAGGGGAGAGGGGGTGGTGCTCACGTAGAGCCTGTAGAGGTGCAACGCGGGCTCGGGGGAGGCGTGGAGTAGCCGGAATCGGCGTTGGCGGTCGTCGGAGCCGAGGTGGAAGAAGAGCTCGGGGAGGTTGCGGTAGCGGCTCCCGGCTCGTGTGCGTAGGCGGAGATGAAGGAGCGGTCGTCGACGGTCCTTCTTGGCGCGGAGGCGAGGCGGGCACGGTAGCTATGCGGGCGAGCTCGCGTCGGCGGCGGCAGAGGCGGCCATGGCGGAGAGGGAGAGAGCAGCGCGTGGAAGGGGGAAAAAGATCTCGGGCAGGCCAGGGGGGCTGCGGTGGCCGTCCTTATCCTCCCCGCGGCTCTGTGGCGACGCGAGGGAGCAAGCTGGCGCGGCTGCGACAGCGAGCGGCTCGGGTGCGGGTGCGGGCGCGCGTGCGTGAGCAGTGAGAGGAAGGGGACGAGGGAGATGGGCCGGGTGACTCAGGCCCAGTAGCGGCGGGCTTTTTCTTTTCTTTTATTTCTTTTTTGTTTTCTCTTTTTAGTTTCTGTTTTACTAAATGTGTGGCCACAAATATAGTTTTGCAAAATATGTGAACTAGCTTCAATATTTCAGTGCAATATTATCCACTGCCATAAAAAGGTTTTGAGTCCATATAATTTCATTTGGATTTTATTTAAATAAAAAGGTATTAAACACTTCTGTTTTAGTACTGTTTTAGCATGTTGGAGTCATTTAACTAATTTAGTAAATGTTGACTACAATTTTATAATTACTCCTGGATTATTTGTAATTTAATGAACATTTTAGTTTTCAAATTTGAACAACTTTTATTTTTACCTTGTATTTGAATTTCAATTTAAATTGGAATTTGAAATGAGATATGATCCTAATGATGATTAAGCACTGTTAAACATGATGACATGGCACTATCAAAAGGGTGATCACTGTAGCTTAATACATGGGGTGTTACACTTGGCCGGTTTGACATCTTCTAGCTTGAATCTCTTGAGTATGTCTTGGGTGTATTTGGCTTGGTTGATGAAGGTTCCTTCTCTTCTTTGCTTGACTTCGAACCCAAGAAAGAACTTCAACTCTCCCATCATAG
Source organism: Elymus sibiricus (assembly GCA_039707655.1). NCBI lineage: Eukaryota > Viridiplantae > Streptophyta > Magnoliopsida > Poales > Poaceae > Elymus > Elymus sibiricus. The sequence continues at coordinate 437,471,297 of CM077672.1, read as the reverse complement.
ACATCTCAAACTTCTCGGTCATGAGTGCGGTAAACTCATCATTGAAAGCTTTGTTAGGAGAACCAAAGATAATATCATCAACATATAGTTGGCATATGAACAAATCCCCTTTAACCCTCTTAGTAAAAAGAGTGGGATCGATTTTCCCAATTTAAACCCACGGTCTTGCAACAACTCGGTAAGGTGCTCATACCACGCACGTGGGGCTTGTTTAAGGCCATAGAGTGCCTTATCGAGTTTGTATACATGATTGGGGAACTTGGGATCCTCGAACCCTGGGGGTTGTTTGACATATACCAACTCATTAAGGGGACCATTAAGAAATGCACTCTTCACATCCATTTGTTGCAATTTAAAATCATGATGAGAAGCATATGCAAGCAACATACGAATAGATTCAAGACGAGCAACGGGAGCAAAGGTTTCACCGTAGTCTATACCCTCGACTTGGGAGTAGCCTTGTGCCACCAATCTTGCCTTGTTTCTAGTGACAACACCGTTCGTATCTTGCTTGTTCTTGAAGATCCATTTGGTTCCAATGACATTATGATTCTCCATTGGCCTTGGCACCAATGTCCACACTTTGTTGCGCTCGAAGTTGCTGAGTTCATCATGCATGGCTTCAAGACAATCCGTGTCCTCGAGCGCCTCATGTACCTTTTGGGGTTCAACACAAGAAACAAACGCATGATGCTCACAAAAGTTTGTTAATTGTCTACGAGTGGTTACCCCTTTTTTCAAGCTTCCATAAACATTTTCCAAGACATGTTGTTGATGCTTGAGTTTAGAAGCAATCTTGGCGGCACGACGCTCCAATAGCTCCTCCGAAGTCACTTGAGGAGGGTCATCTTGAACATCTTGAGCGTCATCTTGAGCTTGCTCTTGATCATGAGCTTGCCCTTGATCTTGAGCTTGCTCAGTGTCGTGATCTTAATCTTGGGCATCATTTCGTGCATCACCATCATCTTGAGGTTGATCTTGCCCTTGATCTTGATCACTTGGTTGAGGGCCTTCGGTTTGTTCTTCGGAAGCGTGTGGGTCAATGGTTGGTGATGGCTCCACTTGCGTAGAGCATTGTCCTTCTCCTTCGGCCACAAGGGGTTCCTCAATGGGGAGTATTTGACCAATCCCCATTCTTCTTATGGCTTGGGGAGGCATTTCATCACCTACATCACAAAGACCACTTTGCTCCACTTGGGAGCCATTATTTTCATCAAACTCTACGTTACACGTCTCCTCAATGAGTCCGTTGGACTTGTTGAGGACACGGTAAGCATGAGAGTTTGTAGCATAACCAACAAATATGCCCTCGTGAGCTCTAGATTCGAATTTAGACAGACGAGTACCTTTCTTGAGAATGAAACACTTACATCCGAACACCCGGAAGTACTTGAGGTTGGGCTTGTTACCGGTAAGTATCTCATATGGAGTCTTGTTCAAGCCTTTGCGGAGGTAGAGTCGATTGGATGCATGACATGCGGTGTTGATGGCTTCGGCCCAAAAGTTGTATGGAGACTTGAATTCCGCCATCATGGTCATTGCCGCGTCCATCAACGTCCGGTTCTTCCTCTCCGCTACACCATTTTGTTGAGGGGTATATGGTGCGGCATATTGATGCTTGATCCCCTCATCACTAAGGAACTCATCCAAGGTGTAGTTCTTGAACTCAGTCCCGTTGTCACTTCTAATCATCAATATCTTTGCCTCATGTTGATGTTGAGCTTCATTGGCAAAGTCGATGACTGTTTGTTGGGTCTCACTCTTTCTCTTGAAGAAATATACCCAAGTGTATCTTGAATAGTCATCCACAATCACCAAGCAATACTTTCTCCCCCCAAGACTATCAAAGGATGGAGGTCCAAAGAGATCCATGTGAAGGAGCTCTAAGGGCCTCTTCGAGTAGATGATAGTCGTGGGTCGGTGAGCCGTCTCATGTAGCTTTCCTTCGATACAAGCACTGCAAGCATGATCTTTGGCAAAGCTCACATTTGTTAGTCCACGAACGTGATGCCCTTTGAGTAGACTTTGCAAAGATCTCATATTGACATGGGCTAGTCGGTGATGCCAAAGCCATCCCACATCAACTTTAGCCATTAGGCAAGTCGCGGTCTTAGTGGGTCGCTCCGAGAAGTTAACCACATAGAGACCGTTCTCGACATGCCCAACAAAAGCTACTTTAAGAGTCTTGCTCCACAAAAGGGCCACGGTATCAAGGTCAAAGAATGTGGCAAAGCCCATAAGTGCAAGTTGACGAACAGAAAGCAAATTGTATGCAAGGGTCTCAACAAGCATGACTTTCTCAATTGATAAATCATGAGAAATCACAACCTTGCCAAGACCCAATACCTTAGATGTTGAGGCATCACCGAATTGAACATGGGTGGGCATAGATGAGCTTGGTTGCACGTCCACCACCAAGTGCTTGCTCCCGGTCATATGATTTGTTGCTCCACTATCGAGCAACCATGATCCTCCACCGGAAGCAAACTCCTACAAGAGATCAATGCTTGGTTTTAGGTACCCATTTTTGAATGGGTCCTTTGATGTTAGTAACAAGGGTCTTAGGAACCCAAATAGACCATTCAATGTACTCATAATAAGAACCAACAAATTTGGCATAAACATGCCCATCACTAGCACGACATAAAACATAAGAAGGGTTAAAGTCGTCGGCTTTGTTCGATGGAGTGTGTTTGTCCTTCTTGACATTTCCACCCACCACCTTGTTCTTCTTCTCCTTATGAGCACCCTCTCCCTTCTTGACAAATACCTCTTTGAGAGGGAGAGGTTTCTTGGTCTTGTTGTTCTTCTTCTTCTTTGACTTGGGCACAAACCCAAGTCCCTCCTTTGCCACAATTTCCTTTTGATTGCTCAAAAGTTCGTTGAGGTTCTTCTCACCTTGTATGCAAGTCACTAGACGTTTCTCGAGTTGCTCTTTCAACTTGGCATTCTCTTCCACAAGATGCTCATGCTCACAACAAGGGTTAGTAGCAATGGCATTATCAATTAAAACGAACGGAGGACAAGTGGCTATTTCCGTTGTTAGCTTCACTTGGAGTTGATCATGAGACTCTTTGAGAGAGCCATGAGCACTCTTCAAAACCTTATGGGCTTTGTCAAGTAGCTCAAACTCCTCCTTGAGTCTAGCATGGCCAACTCCAAGGTCAACCTTGTCGGATTTGAGCACACGAGTAAGAACTTGAGCATGTTCAAGATCTTTCTTTAGTTGAGCAAGGTCAACGTTGTGTGACTCCTCAAGAGCCAAACGAAGACCTCGCTCTTCCTCAAGAGCATTGGAAAGATCCGCGATCTCATCGGCATAATCACGACTATGGCCTTGCAAGTTAGTGATAGTCTCTTCGTGGGACTCAATGATATCATTGGCCTCACCCAATTGTTCCAAGAGAGTAACAAAGTGCTTCTTGGTCTCACCTTTGAGCTTACTCAAGAACTTATCAAACTCGTTCTCATTAACCTTTACCATCTCACTATCATCCACACAATCCAACAATGAAGGAGTAGTAGTGGTAGTGGTTTTGATGTTGGAGGTTACCTTGTTGATACCTTTGGCCATGAGGCACTTGGCGATGATGTTTTCATTGGGGGCGCCGAAGAGAGACACCTTGGTTGGGGAAGAGGTGGCAATGGCCACGGTAGCCGTTGCTAACACTTCACCACTTGTATCATCATCATCATCATCGGAGTTGTACTCTTCTTGTGCCACCAAGCCCTTTGGAGGTGCCTTCTTGTTGAAATTGTTCTTGTTGGGGAAGGACTTGGCCTTGTCTTTGCGGATGAGCTTGCCACCATTGTCCTCCCTCTTTTCATACGGACAATCTGCCACAAAGTGACTCACATTGCCACACTTGTAGCAAGTCCTTACTCGTTGCTTGCCCTTTGAGTTGCTCTTGGAGGAGTTGGGCTTTGTGTTTCTCTTGTTGCCCCAAAATTGCCTTGACGCAAGAGCCATGTGCTCGTGGTAAGCATATTTGGTGTCTTCGGGGCAACTCTCTTCTTCTTCCTCTTCTTCTTCTTCTTCCGGAATACCCTTGGCCTTCAAAGCAAGGTTGGGTGAGGCTTTCTTTGACCGTTGGACACGAGCTAGAGCATTGTCGGCGGTCTTGTTCATGATGTTCATGGCAATAAACTCATCCAACACTTCACTTGAAGACAAGGTGTGGAAGTCCGGTCTTTGACGGATCACGGAGGACATGGCCTTGTTGAATGGCATGATGGCCTTGAGAAACTTGCGCTTGATCCAATTATCATCCGTATCCTTGCTCCCATGATCTTGAAGAGCGACCGCAAGAGTTGTCAATCTCCGGTAGAGATCCCGAGGATCCTCATCTTCATTCATCACAAATTCATCGGCCTCATCAAGTACCACTTCAAAGTTGGATCGTTGAATTCTTGAGCTCCCCTTGTACAAAGATATGATGTGTTCCCAACAATCCTTTGCACGGGAGAAGGGGCGCAAGTGAGCTAGATCTTCGGGAGGCACTGCGGATTGGAGGATGAACAGTGCAGAGTGATTGTATTGATTGTCCGCCTCTTCTCTTGGAGTGAGGTTGCTTGGGTCATGTGGATAGAAGCCTTGCTCGATGATTCTCCAAAGATTTGTTGAGCTGTGATTCAAATGAGACTTGATACGAAAAACCCAATTAGCAAAATCACCCTTCACAAGCTTAGGAGGAGGACCAAGGTTGTTAATATGCGGTGTAGGGACCGGTCCTCCATAGACCGGGGGAGGGGGAACCGAGGCGTAGGTTCCCATCCCATTCTTACCATGAGGGGAAGAGGTTTGAGTGCCTTTAGCCGCTTCCTTGCCGGAATTGGCCTCCGACACCGATGCGGTGGGATTAACCACAAGCAAAGGATCGGGAGTAGACTTCAACCCCTCAAGGAGTTCTTTAAGCATGGACTTGACCTCGACCGTCATAGACGTCTTAAGTGAAGCCATAGCTTCATTTAAGTCGTCTCGGGTGACCGAGTTCAACTCCATGGCCTCGGGCACTTCCTCATCCCGATCCCCGTCGTCAACCATACTCTTCGGGTGGTGAAACCCTTAATAAAGAGACGAGGCTCTGATACCAATTGAAAGGATCGATATGGTTGACTAGAGGGGGGGTGAATAGGCAACTACCAATTTTTAGCTTTTCTTGACAAATTAGGGTTAGCAACAAAATAGGTTGTCTAGATGTGCAACTAGGTGAGCAACCTATATGATTCTAACAATCACAACACAAGCAAGCAAGCACAAGATACAACATAAGTAAAGCATGCACAAAGTAAAGGTAAGAAGTAACCACAAGTGGAGCCGGTGAAGACGAGGATGTGTTTCCGAAGTTCCTTCCCTTTGAGAGGAAGTACGTCTCCGTTGGAGCGGTGTGGAGGCACAATGCTCCCCAAGAAGCCACTAGGGCCACCGTATTCTCCTCACGCCCTCACACAATGCGAGGTGCCGTGATTCCACTAGTGGTGCCCTTGAAGGCGGCGACCAAACCTTTACAAACAAGGTTGGGGCAATCTCCACAACTTAATTGGAGGCTCCCAACACCACCACGGAGCTTCACCACAATGGAATGTGGCTCCAAGGTGACCTCAACCGTCTAGGGTGCTCAAACACCCAAGAGTAACAAGATCCGCAAGGGATTAGTGGGGGGAATCAAATTTCTCTTGGTGGAAGTGTAGGTCGGGGCCTTCTCAACCAATCCCTAAAGAATCAACAAGTTTGATTGGCTAGGGAGAGAGATCGGGCGAAAAAGAGCTATTGGAGCAACAATGGAGCTTTTTGAGGAAGAGGTGGTCTTCTTGTGGAAGAAGACCCCTTTATATAGTGGGGGGACAAAACCAACCGTTACCCAGTTTTCAGCCCGCATAGAGCGGTACTACTGCTCACACGAGTGGTACTACCGCCCTGGCGGTAGTGCACAAAGCGCAGTGCAAAAGAGCACGGTAGTGCCGCCGGAGCGGTACTACTGCTCTCCCCAGCGGTACTACCACTTGGGTTGCAGCACAGGACACTCGGCACAGAGCAGGACAGAGGGGCAGCCGTACCAGCGGTACTACCGCTGAGGACAGCGGTACTACCGCAAGCCACTGCCGCTCTGCTACCGCTGAGAAACAGGGGAGAGCACGGAGAGCAGCGCCGCGAGCGGAAGTGGCAGCGGTGGTAGCGCGGTACTACCGCTTACAAGCGGTATGACCACTCCTACTGCCGCTTGCCCGGTTGGGTTAAAAAGGGGTCAGCGGTAGTATGCCAGTGGGACCACCGCTGGACTACCGCTGAACCCGACATGAAAAATCGTGCCTCGAATCGAGGAGGTAGTACGAGCGGTACTGGGAGCGGCACTACCGCTTCCAGCCGCGGTACTACCGCTGGCAGCTCTCTGAGCACTCCTAAGTACCGGAAGGCGAGACTCCAATGAAGTGGAAAGGAATGAAGGGTGCAAATGAAAGTGTGTACATGTTGATTCCACCCAAACCTTTCCGAAGCGGACCCCCTCTTGATAGTACAGTATTTCCTACGACTCAAGTCCACCGAAAATGAAACGAAGGAAAATAAACCGTCTTCACTCTAATACATCGAGGGGCATCAATCGTCTTGAGCCAAATGATGGAGTATCTGAAATGCTCAATGCACACGATTAGTCCGCAAACGCATTGTCATCAATCACCAAAACCACTAAGGGAGAAATATGCCCTAACAGCAGGTTTTAAGGTCTGGCTGCGCACGGACAATTCGGCGCGCATCCCATCGGAACGCATCCTCGCCGTCGAGGAAAAGAATAGGCGAAGTGAGCGGTCGCTGGAGGAGGTTGGGGTGGACGACGCCCTGTGGTTTCCGGTCAGCATCAGTCAGGAAGGCGCAGTCATCCGTCTGGGGCTGCGAATGGGGGCACCGCCGCCGCCGCCACCGCCCCCTTCCCCGCCGTCGGAGGATGATGACCAACATGACTCGCGCGATGGTGCTATGGGTGGCCGCGGTCCGGGTCCTAGCCGGCAAGGTGGGCCTCCGCTGTAGTCGTAGGGAAGCCCGGCGGCCTCCTCGTCGGCGTCGGCCCCATCGCCGGCTCCGCAAGGGGGAGTTCAAAATCGGCTCGGTCAGAGCGCGCTGGTGGAAAGCGGGGACCCGGTCTCCAGTGTCAGGGCAGGTGCAGTACTGCCCGACAGGTCGAGTACGGAAAGTGTGGCGTGCCCGCTGGCACCTGGATACGTCGCAGCTGTGGAGAGCGGTGGAGCTGCCTCTTCGGGGGAAAGCAGAATTGGGCCCCGCGGCAACCAGCCGAGACCGCGGTCCATGAGCAGACCAAGACATGATGGGGATGGCCAGCTATCTCCTGTAGCCTCACCGGGATCCGTGAACCAAGTGGAAGGAAATCAAATGGGCCCAGAGACCGGACGTGGATCCGAGGTGGTTGGGTTGGCTGCTTCTCCGCAGATACAGCCAGCTGGGGGACCTGGGGATTCGCCCTTGATCAGGATTGGGCAATGGGACCTCTGCTTATCGCAGGAGGGGACTGGGCAGGAACAGACCAACTTTGGGCAGGAGAATCTCCAGCGGCCCGAGGACGAATTCGACACTTTTTCCACTTCTCTATTGGGTGGCCAGGACGGAGTAGAAGGCGGACCAGCTTCAGAACTGGGGCCCATACTGCATGCGGATGGAACGCCTCCATGCACACGTGAAAATGGCTGGTTCATGGTGAGCCTTTCAGAGGAAGTGGAGAGCACCAGGGCACCAGAAGTTCAGGGACACTCCCGGCCCTCACCTCGCGTCCAAATATCGCAGCTATGCACGGACCTGAGACGGGCCTTATCACCACTGCTGGCCCAACCCACAACCAGGGAACCACCAAAGAAGCAGCGAAGGCCGCGACAGAAATGGGCGCCGGTGACCACCCCACGCCGGAGCGTGCGTTTGGCCAAGGGTGGACTAGGATCAAAGGCGTCAAAGCAGCAAGCGGTGCTGATCAGGAAGCTACGCCTTGCGAACGAGGGAAACCGGATTGACGACGACGCACTACAGGCATACATCAAGCTCTTCGATAAACCCCTGCTGGATAGCCACATATAGGCCATTCTGGCCCTGTTTGGGTGGGATGCCTCGGTACTCCCCTTGCAGGATGACGTGGACGTGCTGGCGGATGGCCACTAGCGCGGAGGGGCTCGGACATGGACGTGGTGGGTATGTACTATGGCTTCACAACCACCGAAAATTCTGGTGTGGAACGTACGTGGGTTAAACTCGCCGGCGAGGCGAAGTGCAATCTATCAAGTTGTGGTGGCGGCGAATGTGAGCATTGTATGCCTTCAAGAAACGAAAATGGAGCCGATCTCGGATGAGGTTGTAAGACGGTGCCTTGGAAATAAATTTGAAAATTTCTATTATGTCCATGCGGTTGGCATGCGTGGCGGGATCCTGTTAGCATGGGACGCACTAGTGGTCTCACTATCTAACCGGCATATTACGTCGAACACTCTCCCAGCCTTGGTGTCCCAGGAAGGGGCTCCAAAGTGGTGGCTGACGGGAATATATGGCCCACAAGGAGACGCGGATAAGGTGGAATTCCTGGAGGAGGTCCGTGACGTGCGAGACTTACATGTGGGGCCGTGGGCTCTGATAGGTGACTTCAATCTACTCATTAACCCCGAAGACAAGAACAAGGAGATGTACAGTAGGCGGATGATGGCTAGGTTCCGTGCAATGCTTAACAGACTCGAACTTAAAGAACTCTACCTGAACGGCAAACGATACACGTGGAGTAACGAACGGCGGAGTCCGACTATGGAGAAGGTCGACCACATTTTTGTTACCAACTCGTGGGAGGATTTATATCCCAGTAACCTACTCATGGCGCTTGGTTCGGCAGTGTCTGACCACTGCCCACTACTGGTGGACCCCGACGCGGATTTCCAGCTGGGCCGACGCTTCAGATTTAAAAGCTTCTAGCCCAAGGCGGAGGGCTTTATGGATACGGTACAGGAGGCTTGGACTTCGATCCCATCTATGGGAAACCCGTTTGTGGTGCTAGATAACAAGTTTCATGCCACATCCAAGGCGTTACAGAGTTGGAATGATCGGTGGATTGGCAACATTCGCCTCCAATTATCCATTGCGATGGAGGTTATAGCAAGACTTGATGTGGCGGCGGAGAGCAGACCTCTATCAGACCAGGAACATGGGTTACGTAAACTACTAAAGAAGAAGTTGTTGGGTCTGTGCTCCCTTGAGAGAACAATAGCACGACAGCGCTCGAGGCTTCTGCAATTGAGAGTTGGAGACGCCAACACGGCGTTCTTCCAAAGGCATGCAAGGCACAGGCAAAGAAAGAACATCATCACATCTTTGCAGCACAATGGAGAGGTATATACGGGACAAGAGAGCATTGCACAAGCGGTGGATGAATACTATGCGGAGCTGTTTGGATCAACCAGGACAAGAGAGGCGACGATCAACCTGGACATGTTGGACTTGCCTTCGCTAGATCTCTCGCACCTAGAGGAACAGTTCACAGAGGAGGAGGTCTGCAACACCATTAAGGCAATGCCGTATGACAAGGCGCCGAGCCCGGATGGGTTTACCGGCAGGTTCTTTGCTACGTGTTGGAACATCATCAGTGGCGATTTCATGAGGGCGCTGGATCACTTCCACAGAGGAGACGTACGAGGTTTGGCAGCAATAAACAAGGCAATAGTTTCACTACTACCAAAGAAGGCAGGGGCTATGGACGTGAAGGAATATAGACTAGTAAGTATAGTGAGCGGACCAATCAAGATCTTTAACAAAATCCTTGCCACACGGTTGGCGGTGGAGCTACCGAAGCTGGTGGGGCACCACCAAAGCGCTTTTGTACAAGACCGATCCCTGCACGACAATTTTATGCTCGTCCAATGCACGGCGAGGCGGTTGCACGCGCTCAAGAGCCCCACAGTCATGTTGAAACTAGACATCACAAAAGTGTTTGACTCGATCCAATGGCCGTTCATACTTGAGGTTCTGATAAGGATGGTATTTGGAGACAAGTGGATTTCGTGGGTATGTGGTCTCTTGGCTACCTCTTCTACGCGGATCATGGTAAACGGCATTCTGGGCAAGCCGATCCTCGCATGCCAAGGGCTCAGACAGGGTGCACCGCTATCTCCCATGATCTTCATTCTATGTATGGAGCCACTACAAGCTCTCTTTAAAATGCCCACTTCGCGACGACTACTGGCACCTTTAGCCAGATCGGGGCTGCACCAAAGAGTCTCAATATTCGCAGATGATGTAGTGCTCTTCTTCAAGCCAACGGAACTGGAGAGTCACACTTGTGGAGCAATCTTGGACATCTTTGGCCAAGCTTCGGGACTAGTGGTGAACATGAGCAAGAGCGCTGCACTGTCCATAAGATGCTCACAGGAGGAAATGAGGGATGTCTCCGCTACGTTGGGCTGCAGCACGTTACCGTTCCCATGCTCGTACTTGGGCTTACCCTTAACAATCAGGAAGCAGTCCGCGGCCCAGTTACAAGGCTTGGTGGATAGAGTTGGAGATTGCCTACCACTGTGGAAGGCGGCAATGCTACCGAAGAGTGGGAGACTCATTCTAATCCAATCTGTACTGTGCGCCATACCCGTCCACTCCATGGTGGCACTGGACTTGCCAGCCAAAACTCTGACATCACTTGTCAAAATTTGTCATGGTTTTCTTTGGTGTGGAAAGAAAGATGCAAAAGGTGGCAACTGCTCGGTGGCGTGGGAGGCAGTCTGCACACTGAAATGGGCTGGCAGACTGGGGATCCCCAACCTCCATTGGATGAACAAGGCGCTCCAAGCGCGATGGTCGTGGCTCAAGAGATCTGACAAGGCCAGGCCCTGGGCGGAGTTCACAATTCCGGTGCATGCGGAATCACTTGCGCTGGTCCAAGCAGCTGCTCGAACGTCGATAGGAGATGGCACGATGACCCTATTCTGGGAAGACAGGTGGATAAATGGATACAGAATATGTGAGATTGCGCCCGTAGTGTACGACAAGATTCCAGCTCGGATTAGGAGGACAAAACTGGTCTCGGAGGCGATAGTAGATGGCAACTGGGTTGGGGACATCGGCCCAAATCTAACATTGGAAACACTACACGAGTTCCTCATATTATGGCCACAGATCGCGGCAATGCAATTAACAGCGGTATCAGAGGACTCGGTTACGTGGGCCTGGGAAGAAAATGGAAACTTCTTTGCACGATCAGCATATGCGGCAAGATTCATGGGGCGAGAGGCCTCCGCGACAGCATCGTTCGCTTGGAAATCCAAGGCGCAGCTACAGTGTAGATTTTTCGCATGGCTGGCGATCAAGAATCGCTACCCCACCAAGACACATGCCCTTTATGCGCACAACAAGAGGAGACCATGCAACATATCCTCATCGACTGTGTCTTTGCAAGACAAATTTGGCATTGGTTTGCAACGACTGCTAGGAGAGCGGACTACCTACCACGGCAAGACGAGACCTTGGCTGAGTGGTGCACAAGACAGGACAGCAGCGGGAATCACCGGAAATCCACACGGGCCATGTGCCTACTAGGCATGTGGATGATCTGGAAGCACCGGAATGACATCGTGTTCAACGGGGCGACGCCGTCATTGCCACTGACAATTCAGCATATCCGGGAAGAAGGAAGGCTTTGGGTGAAAGCCGGCCTAATCAAGGAGGATGAACTAGGCCTAGGAGCCGTGGTTGTGGAGTGGGCAGCGCCGGAGTAATTCCCCTTTGTAATAGGAGAGGTAGGACGGATAAAATCCGCATGTAAACATCTCTTGTACGTGTGGACTGGGGGTTCTTCCCCCCTTCTTCTTTAATGAATGATACGCACACTCGTGCGTATTCGAGAAAAAAATGAAATTTAAAATAATAAAAGAAAAAAAAGAAAAAAGTAAAAAAGAACAAAATGAAAAAATATAAACTAATCGAAAATAAAAAAGAACAATGAAAAAAAATCTAAAGAAAACCCAACCCAGAAAACCATAGGGAACCTTGTACAAAACTGCTGGGGGGGAGATAATGGGCCAGCAGCCTACTAGGCCTCTATTTGGCGCTTGTAGGCCTAATAGGATTTGGCATCTGAAAAGTCTTTACTTTCGTCAGACCATTCGAACCAGTGCGTCGCACGGCCTGGGGGCAACTTATCGTGCCAACCGAACGGCCCATTCATCACACGGAGAAATCACTGTGCTTCGACCAACAAGTTATAGGTAGACCGCGATCCAACCTGTGCTTCGATGGTTAGAAGGATAGTGGTATCCACAGCCCATCAGAGTTCAAGTCCCAGATTTGACATTAGTGCTCGCATTTTTCTGGATTTATTTTAGGGTCTTCCGGCGATGTGCTTTCAGTGGGAGGAGACGTTCCCGTCGACTACGAAGGCGTCTGTGGCGACTTTGTTAATCTCAAGATGATGTGGCAGCTCAGTCTCTCGGAGGTGCTCGTAGGGGTAGGGCGTGCGTGCGTTCATTGGGGTGAGTGTAGGCTCTTGTATGTGAGTGACTTTGATTGTAGGTAGGCCCGACAAGGGATATAATATAAATATTTTTCTGTTTTTCTTTGCCTATATTTGTTATAACCCTCTACTTTCCATCCTTTTTCAAGTATTAAAACATATTTAATTCATTTTTATGTTTATTTACTTTTTTGGAAATAAGTGAACATTTTTTAGAGCTTGCATGAACATATCAATCTAGCACACACAAAAAAGATTCTAAGATATATAATTTTTTAACTAAATGAATATATGTTTTTTCTTATACATAAATATAAATATGTAAAGAGCATTTCATTTCAGATATATGACCAATTATTTTATGTACATCAGTACCTTTTTTATTTTACTACATGTATAACATTTTATTATTAAGGTAACTTTGATACTGATGGGTAACGAAGCATGAAAATCAAAAAATTTCCTACGAACACCCAAGATCTATCTAGGAGAATCATAGCAACGAGAGAGGAGAGTGTGTCTACGTACCCTCGTAGACCGAAAACGGAAGCGTATATAACGCGGTTGATGTAGTCGTACTCGTCACGATCCAATCGCGATCCAATCCGATGAAGTACCGAACGGACGGCACCTCTGCGTTCAGCACACGTGCGGCTCGATGATGTCTCCTCCTTCTTGATCCAGCAAGCGGGAGAGGAGAAGTAGATGGGATCACAACCAACACGACGGCGTGGTGGTGATGGTGGTGGTGGAGCACCGACAGCGCTTCGTTAAGCGTCGTCGGGACGAGGCGGTGGTGTAACGAGAGAGAGAGGGGCGCCCAGGGGTTGGTATGTTGTTTGGGGCACCCCCTCCTCTATATATATATAGGTGGAGGGGCATGGGGAACAGCCCCTCTAAGCCCTAGGGCGCAGCCAAGGGGGGGAGGACTTGGACTCCAAGTCCAATCCTATTCCTACTAGGACTCCCTTTTTTCCCTTCCCTAGTCACATGGGATTTTGAGGACTTGGTGCGCCTAGCCCAATAAGGCCAGGGCGCCTCCCCTCAGACCATGCCAGCCCTTGGGACGTGGTGGACCCACTTGTGGACTTCCGGACCCCTCCGGAATCCTCCGGAACCTTCTGGAAGCTTCCCGGTACAATACCGAAAAAACTGCACCTTTTTCCGGAACCCAAATTATGACTTCCCATATATAAATCTTTACCTCTCGACCATTCCGGACTCCTCGTGACGTTCAGGATCTCATCCGGGACTCCGAACAACATTCGGTTACCAATCATCAAATATCCCAATACTACTCTAGCATCACCGAACGTTAAGCGTGCGGACCCTACGGGTTCGAGAATCATGTAGACATGACCGAGACACCTCTCCGTTCAATAACCAATAGCGGAACCTGGATGCCCATATTGGTTCCTGCATATTCCACGAAGATCTTTTATCGGTTGAACCACGATGTCAAGGATTCAGTTAATCCTGTATGCAATTCCCTTTGTCCAGCGATATGTTACTTACCCGAGATTCGATCGTCGGTATCTCCATACCTAGTTCAATCTCGTTACCCGCAAGTGTCTTTACTCGTTCCGTAATACAAGATCCCGTGACTAACCCATTAGCCACATTGCTTGCAAGCTCTTTACGATGTTGTATTATCGAGAGGGCCCAGAGATATCTCTCCGTCATACGGAGTGACAAATCCCAGTCTCGATTCGTGCCAACCCAACAAACACTTTTGGAGATACCTGTAGAGCACCTTTATGATCACCCAGTTATGAAGTGACGTTTGGATACACACTAAGTATTCCTTCGGTGTCAGGGAGTTGCACGATCTCATGGTATAAGGAACAGATACTTGACATGAAGAAAGCTGTAGCAAATAAACTAAACGATCTGGTGCTAAGCTTATGGTTGGGTCTTGTCCATCACATCATTCTCCTTATGGTGTGATCCTGTTATCAAATGACAACTCATGTCTATGGTTAGGAAACCTTAACCATCTTTGATCAACGAGCTAGTCTAGTAGAGGCTCACTAGGGACACGGTATTTGTTTATGTATCCACACATGTATTTAAGTTTCCGGTCAATACAATTATAGCATGAATAATAAACCTTTATCATGAACAAAGAAATATGATAATAACCAATTTATTATTGCCTCTAGGGCATATTTCCAACAATCTCCCACTTGCACTAGAGTCAATAATCTAGTTTTCATAGTTATGAATCTAACCCCCAATGAGTTCTGGGGCTGATCATGTTTTGCTCATGGGAGAGGTTTTAGTCAACGGGTCTGCAACATTCAGATCCATATGTACTTTGGAAATCTCAATGTCTCCGTCCTTGATCCAATCACGGATGGAGTTGAAAGGGTGTTAAATATGCACTTCACATGTAAATCCTGCCGCAACGCTCGGTTTGGAACTACTCCAAACGACTGCTCCACTTTACGTATCCGGTTCGAGACTCAGGGTCATCCAGATCGGCGTCAAAGCTTGCATCGACGTAAACCTTTACGACGAACTCTTTGTTACCTCCATAAACGAGAAACATTTCCTTAGGTTACTTAAGGATAATTTTTGACCGCTGTCCAGTGATCCACTCCTGGATCACTCTAGTACCCCCTTGCCAGACACACGGCAAGGCACACAACAGGTATGGTACACAGTATGGCATACATTATAGAGCCCATGGCTGAGGCATAGGGGACGACCTTCGTCCTTTCTCTTTCTTATGCCGCGGTCGAGCTTTGAGTCTCACTCAACTTCACACCTTGCAACAAAGGCAAGAACTTCTTCTTTGACTGGTCCATTTTGAACTCCTTCAAAAACTTGTAAGGTATGTGCTCTGTGAAAGTTTTATCAGGCGTCTTGATCTATCTCTATAGATCTTGATGCCCAATATGTAAGCTGCTTTACCCAGGTCTTCCTTTGAAAAACTCCTTTCAAACAACCCCTTATGCTTTCTAGAAATTCTACATCATTTCCAATCAACAATATGTCATCCACATATACTATCAGAAGTGCTATAGAGCTCCCACTCACTTTCTTATAAATACAAGCTTCTCCGTAAGTTTGTATAAAACCAAAAGCTTTGATCACCTCATCAAAGCATATATTCCAACTCCGAGATGCTTGCACCAGTCCATAGATGGATCGCTGGAGCTTGCATACTTTGTTAGCATCCTTAGGATCAACAAAACCTTCTGGTTGAATCATATACAATTCTTCCTTAAGAAACCCGTTAAGGAATGCCGTTTTGACGTCCATTTGCCAGATCTCATAATCATAAAATGCGGCAATAGCTAACATAATTCTAACAGACTTAAGCATCGCTACGGGTGAGAAAGTCTCATCGTAGTCAACCTCTTGAACTTGTCGGAAACCCTTTGCGAAAAGTCGAGCTTTATAGACGGTGACATTACCATCAGCGTCTGTCTTCTTCTTAAAGATCCATTTATTCTCAATGGCTTGCCGATCATCGGACAAGTCCACCAAAGTCCATACTTTGTTCTCATACATGGATCCTATCTCGGATTTCATGGCCTGAAGCCATTTGTCAGAATCAGGGCTCATCATAGCTTCTTCATAGTTTGTAGGTTCGCTGTTGTCAACATGACTTCCAGGACAGGATTACCGTACCATTCTGGTGCGGAACGTACCCTGGTCGACCTACGAAGTTCAGTAGTAACTTGATCCGAAGTTTCATGATCATCATCATTAGCTTCCTCCTCGGTTGGTGTGGACATCACGGGAACTGTTTTCTGTGATGTGCTACCTTCCAATTTGAGAGAAGGTACGATTACCTCATCAAGTTCTACTTTCCTCCCACTCACTTATTTCGAGAGAAACTCCTTCTCTAGAAAGGACCCATTCTTGGCAACAAAGATCTTGCCCTCGGATCTGTGGTAGAAGGTATACCCAATGGTCTCTTTAGGGTATCCTATGAATACGCACTTCTCCGCTTTGGGTTCGAGCTTATCAGGCTGAAGCCTCTTGACATAAGCGCCGCATCCCCAAACTTTAATAAACGACAGCTTAGGTTTCTTGCCAAACCACAACTCATATGGTGTCGTCTCAACGGATTTAGATGGTGCCCTATTTAAAGTGAATGCGGCTGTCTCTAATGCATAACCCCAAAATGATAGTGGCAAATTGGTAAGAGACATCATAGAACGCACCATATCCAATAGAGTACGATTACGACGTTCGGACACACCATTACGCTGTGGTGTTCCAGGTGGTGTGAGCTGTGAAACAATTCCACATTGTCTTAAATGCATACCAAACTCGTAACTCAAATATTCACCTCCACGATCAGATCGTAGAAACTTTATTTTCTTGTTACGATGATTTTCCACTTCACTCTGAAATTCCTTGAACTTTTCAAATGTTTCAGACTAGTGTTTCATTAAGTAAATATACCCATATCTACTCAAATCATCTGTGAAGGTAAGAAAATAACGATATCCACCGCGTGCTTCAACACTCATTGGACCGCATACATCAGTATGTATTATTTCCAATAAGTCACTAGCTCGCTCCATTGTTCCGAAGAACGGAGTTTTAGTCATATTGCCCATGAGGCATGGTTCACATGTGTCAAATGATTCATAATCAAGAGATTCCAAAAGTCCATCGGCATGGAGTTTCTTCATGCGTTTTACACCAATATGACCTAAGCGGCAGTGCCACAAATATGTGGTACCATCATTATTAACTTTGCATCTTTTGGCATCAATATTATGAATATGTGTATCACTACGATCGAGATTCAACAAGAATAAACCATTCACAAGGGGTGCATGACCATAAATGATATTACTCATATAAATAGAACAACCATTATTCTCTGACTTAAATGAATAACCGTCTCGCAATAAACAAGATCCAGATTTAATGTTCATGCTCAACGTAGGCACCAAATACAATTATTTAGGTTTAAAACTAATCCCGAAGGTAGATGTAGAGGTAGCGTGCCGACGGCGATCATATCAACCTTGGAACCATTTCCGACGCGCATCGTCACCTCGTCCTTAGCCAGTCTTCGTTTATTCCGCAGCTCCTGTTTCGAGTTACAAATATTAGCAACCGAACCAGTATCAAATACCCAAGCGCTACTACGAGCACTAGTAAGGTACACATCAATAACATGTATATCAAATATACCTTTGTTGACGTTGCCAGCCTTCTTATCTGCCAAGTACTTGGGGCAGTTCCGCTTCCAGTGACCATTCCCCTTGCAGTAGAAGCACTCAGTCTTAGGTTTGGGTCCAGCCTTGGATTTCTTCATGGGAGCGGCAACTGCTTTACCGTTCTTCTTGAAGTTCCCTTTCTTTCCCTTGCCTTTCTTGAAACTAGTGATCTTTTTAACCATCAACACTTGATGCTCCTTCTTGATTTCTACCTCCGCGGCCTTAAGCATCGCGAAGAGCTCGGGAAGTGTTTTCTCCATCCCTTGCATATTATAGTTCATCACAAAGCCCTTATATGTTGGTGGCGGTGATTGGAGAATTATGTCAATAACCGAGTCATCTGGAAGATTAACTCCCAACTGAGTCAAGCAGTTGTGCAACCCAGACATTCTGAGTATATGCTCACTAACAGAACTGTTCTCCTCCATTTTACAGCTAAAGAACTTGTCGGAGATGTCATACCTCTCGACCCGGGCATGAGCTTGAAATACCAATTTCAGCTCCTGGAACATCTCATATGCTCCGTGGTGCTCAAAACGTCTTTGGAGCCCCGGTTCTAAGCCGTAAAGCATGGCGCACTGAACTATCGAGTAGTCATCAGAACGTGCCTGCCAGATGTTCACAACATCCACAGACGACGCTGGAGGGGGTGCGTCACCTAGCGGTGCATCAAGGACATAAGCCTTCTGTGCAGCAATGAGGATAATCCTCAAGTTACGGACCCAGTCCGCATAGTTGCTTCCATCATCTTTCAACTTAGCTTTCTCTAGGAACGCATTAAAATTCAGGGGAACTACAGCGCGGGCCATTGATCTACAACACAAATTTTTGCAAAGACAATTAAGACTAAGTTCATGATAATTTTAGTTCAGTTAATCAAATTACTAATGAACTCCCACTTAAATCAACATCCCTCAAGTTGTCAAAGTGACACATGATCCAAATCAACTAACCCATGTCCGATCATCACGTTAGATGGGGTAGTCATCAATGGTGAACATCTCCATGTTGATCATATCTACTATATGACTCATGTTCGACCTTTCGGTCTCCTGTGTTTCGAGGCCATGTTTGTACATGCTAGGCTCGTCAAGTTTAACCCAAGTATTATGCATGTGTAAAACTGGCTAACACCCGTTGTATGAGAACGTAGACTCTATCACACCCGATCATCACGAGGTGCTTCGAAACGATGAACTTTTGCAACGGTGCATACTTAGGGAGAACACAATTTCTTGAAATTAAGTGAAGGGATCATCTTATAATGCTACCGTCGTTCTAAGCAAAATAAGATGCATAAAAAGGATAAACATCACATGCAATCAATATGTGACATGATATGGCCATTATCATCTCGTGCCTTTGATCTCCATCTCCAAAGCACCGGCATGATCTCCATCGTCACCAGCATGACACCATGATCTCCATCATCATGTCGTCACGTGGTCGTCTTCGCCAACTATTGCTTCTACAACTATTGCTAACGCATAGCGATAAAGTAAAGCAATTACATGGCGATTAATAAATTAAAGACAACCCTATGGCTCCTGCCGATTGCCGTACTCATCGACATGCAAGTCGTGAACCTATTACAAAACATGATCATCTCATACATCAACATATATCACATCACGTTTTGGCCATACCACATCACAACATGCCCTGCAAAAACGAGCTAGACGTCCTCTACTTTGTTGTTGCAAATTTTACGTGGCTGCTATGGGCAACTAGCAAGAACCGTTCTTACCTACGCAAAGCCACAACGGTGATAATCAAGTTGCCTTTTAACCTTCTATAAGGACCGCCTTCGTCAAATTAGATTCAACTAAAGTAGAAGAGACAGACACCCGCTAGTCACCTTATGCAAAACAAGTTGCATGTTAGTCGGTGGAACCGGTCTCATGTGTGAGGACATGTAAGGTTGGTTCGAGCCGCTTCATCCCACAATACCGCCGAATCCAAATAAGACAAGAGAGGTAAGCAATTTGAGCATCAACGCCCACAACTTTTGTGTTCTACTCGTGCATATACATCTATGCATAGACCAAGCTCTGATACCACTGATGGGTAACGAAGCATGAAATTCAATTTTTTTCCTACGAACACCCAAGATCTATCTAGGAGAAGCATAGCAACGAGAGAGGACAGTGTGTCTACGTACCATCGTAGACCGAAAGCGGACGCGTATATAACGCGGTTGATGTAGTCGTACTCGTCACGATCCAATCGCGATCCAATCCGATGAAGTACCGAACGGACGGCACCTCCGCGTTCAGCACACGTGCGGCTCGATGACGTCTCCTCCTTCTTGACCAAGCAAGCGGGAGAGGAGAAGTAGATGGGATCACAACCAACAAGACGGCGTGGTGGTGATGGTGGTGGTGGAGCACCGACAGCGCTTCGCTAAGCGTCGTCGGGACGAGGCGGTGGTGTAACGGGAGAGAGAGGGGCGCCCAGGGGCTGGTATGTTGTTTGGGGCGCCACCTCCTCTATATATATAGGTGGAGTGGCGTGGGGAACAGCCCCTCCAAGCCCTAGGGCGCAGCCAAGGGGGGGAGGACTTGGACTCCAAGTCCAATCCTATTCCTACTAGGACTCCCCTTTTTCCCCTTCCCTAGCCACATGGGCTTTTGAGGACTTGGTGCGCCTAGCCCAATAAGGCCAGGGCGCCTCCCCTCAGCCCATGCCAGCCCTTGGGACGTGGTGGACCCACTTGTGGACTTCCGGACCCCTCTGGAATCCTCCGGAACCTTCTGTAAGCTTCCCGGTACAATACCGAAAAAACTGCACCTTTTTTCGGAACCCAAAATATGACTTCCCATATATAAATATTTACCCCTCGACCATTCCGAGACTCCTCGTGACGTCCGGGATCTCATCCGGGACTCAGAACAACATTCGGTTACCAATCATCAAATATCCCAATACTACTCTAGCGTCACCGAACGTTAAGCGTGCGGACCCTACGGGTTCGAGAATCATGTAGACATGACCGAGACACCTCTCCGGTCAATAACCAATAGCGGAACCTGGATGCCCATATTGGTTCCTGCATATTCCACGAAGATCTTTTATCGGTTGAACCACGATGTCAAGGATTCAGTTAATCCCGTATGCAATTCCCTTTGTCCAGCGATATGTTACTTACCCGAGATTCGATCGTCGGTATCTCCATACCTAGTTCAATCTCGTTACCGGCAAGTGTCTTTACTCGTTCCGTAATACAAGATCCCGTGACTAACCCATTAGCCACATTGCTTGCAAGCTCTTTACGATGTTGTATTATCAAGAGGGCCCAGAGATATCTCTCCATCATATGGAGTGACAAATCCCAGTCTCGATTCGTGCCAACCCAACAAACACTTTTGGAGATACCTGTAGAGCACCTTTATGATCACCCAGTGACGAAGTGATGTTTTGATACACACTAAGTATTCCTTCGGTGTCAGTGAGTTGCACGATCTCATGGTCTAAGGAACAGACACTTGACATGAAGAAAGCTGTAGCAAATAAACTAAATGATCTGGTGCTAAGCTTACGGTTGGGTCTTGTCCATCACATCATTCTCCTAATGATGTGATCCCGTTATCAAATGACAACTCATGTCTATGGTTAGGAAATCTTAATCATCTTTGATCAACGAGCTAGTCTAGTAGAGGCTCACTAGGGACACGGTATTTGTTTATGTATCCACACATGTATTTAAGTTTTCGGTCAATACAATTATAGTATGAATAATAAACATTTATCATGAACAAAGAAATATGATAATAACCAATTTATTATTGCCTCTAGGGCATATTTCCAACAGATACTACCTCCGATCCGTAATAAGTGTCATAGTTTTGAACTACCTAGTTCAAAACTGTGACACTTATTTTAGATCGGAGGGAGTAATATTTAAAGACGGTTTAAGTAACAATATATGTTTTTATTAAAATATTAGTCAATGAGGGCGTGCCAACGGAGAGCCCATTATTGATTTGCTTCAGGCGGAGCTTACCCTATTGGCCACATAAAATGGCAAATAGGAGATGCGCTCATACTGTACGCTTATAACGGCGGATCCTATTTGATGCGCGCGTGTGTCAAGGAGCCGTGGCTTCGCTGAAGCGAGTCACCACTTGGGCCGGCGCACGTACGGATTTTGTATGTTGTTTTCTCCACAGATGCTTTCTTCGTTGTTTCCTGCGTTTTTTTCCCAATTTTTTTCTGTGGTTTTCTGCTTTCAGTTTTTCTATTGTTTTGTTCGGTTTTCAGTTTTTGGTTCTGGTTTTTTTTTTCTGTTTTGGTTTTTTTTTCTTTTACGTTTCTTTTTTTATTTTTTTGTTTCTGTTTTCTTATCTTTAGTGCATATTATATAAAAATTTCACCTTGTATTACAAAAATCTTCATCGTATTAAGAAAATGTTCATCATATATAATGAAATAGTTCACCTTGCATTACAAAAATGTTCATCATATATTATCAAATTTTTGAATCTATATTACAAAATGTTCATTGTGTACTGAAAATTTGTTCATCATATAGAAATTGTTCATTGTGTATTTGAAAAAAAATTCAGTGTTCTTTTACAGAAAAAAATCACTTTTGTTCATCGTATATTATAAAAATGTTGAAAGAAAGGGTCTGCCTCTGTGTTTCATACTTTAAGCTTGGCGCTGCATTTTAGCCGTCCTTAGTCTCTAGTTCGGCTGGCTAGCCATGCTAGAATCAAGAGTGAGGTCGGGAGTTGGATTCCCTCTCGTGCGCTTTTATTTTTCGTATTTCGCTCGGCGCCTACTAAATGGGCCGACCCGTTTGCACGTCACTTCAGCAAAGCCGCGACGATCAAACACACACGGGCGGCGTATAGGAGCTCTGGCTTATAACGACAAGTATTTTTTAGGCAATATAACAACAAGTTGTTACCAATAACGCACAGAGATCTTTACAATGGGCTGGCCCAACTAGTGTGCGATTCAAAGAAGACAACAATATTCATTTTGAGTAAAACAATGGGCAGCTCCTCGCTCTGGAAGAAAAGTTAATGTTTATATATTAAGTAAAAATCTATAATTCTAGTTTTGTTACTTGAAAAATGATTCAATGTTGCCGCGCAAATGGCGATCCCATTATTTATTTGGTTCAGGCGGAGCTCGCCCTACTGCCCACAGAAAGCGACAGATAGGAGGAGTGCTCCTATTATGCGCTTATAACGACAAGTTGTCACCATAATGCACAGGGATCTCTGCAATGGGCCGGCCCAACTTAGTGTGTGCTTGTGTGCGATTGGGGAAAATTACATTGTTCTGAGTGGAAAAAAAAGCGAAATCACTAATTGAGGAGTACTCCTTTCAAATATCACTCCCATCTCCCCAGGTTGCGACAAGTGGCATACAATATGGGCGCCACTTGTCGCAACCTGTGAGTTTTCCCTTTTTTCGTAGATCCGTTTATTCAAAACGTTTTATCTCTTAAATCGTGCGTCCAAATCTCAAACCATTTTCACCATTGGATTCCTCGCGTCGAGATCTTCAAAACTAGATCCCATGTTGATAGGTTTTGACAAACTTTGTTTTTCACAAAAAAACCGGACAAAAAAAACAGAACCGGGAGCGTGTATTTTTTTCCTTTACAAAAGAGGCATGACCGTGCCTCTCGCGTAAGCAAATCCGTGCCTCTTGCGGAAGCAAAACCGTGCCTCTTGCGGAAGGAAAAAAAGTGTTTTTTTCCGTTCCCGAGACGCACGGTCATGCATCTCGCGTAAGCAAATCCGTGCGTCTCACGGAACCAAAACCATGTTTCTCGCGGAATGAAAAAAATACGTTTCTTTTTTTCGTTTCCGAGAGGCACGACCGTGCCTCTCGCGAAAGCAAAACCGTGCCTCTCGTGTAATAAAAAAAATGAAAACATATTTATTTTTTCGTTTTTGAGAGCGAAAGCAAAACCGTGCCTCTCGCGGAAGGAAAAAAAATGAAAACATATTTTTTTTCCGTTTCCGAGAGGCACGGTCGTGCTTCTCGTGAAAGCAAAACCGTTGCTCTCGCAGAAGCAAAAAAAAAAACGCGTTTTTTCGCGTAATTTTTTTCGTCCAAAAGCTAAGAAAGACTGGTGAAAAACAAAAACCCAAAAAAACCGTCTAAAAAGTCAAAAACGTGTGCGGAAAATTAAAAAAAAACGGAGGGAGCGTCCAGAGCGTGACACGTGGCGGCGGCCGAAAGCGCGCCAAGTGGCGCGCTCTCAGCCCACCACAAGTGATCGTTGGGAGGCTCCCGTAGGAGCGCTCATTAATTAGTTGCTCTCGAAAAAAATGTTCAAAAAGAGTAAAAGAAGGTAAATCCTTGCTCTGGAAAATGGTTAATGTTTATAAATTTAAAAATACAAAAAATGTTTATGCATATAAAAATTGTCATATTTTTTTAAAAAAAGCAGAGAGTTTTTTTTTGGATTTTACAAGTATTCACCAATTTTGTAATATGTTTACTAATTTTTTAGAAATGTGCATGCATTTAAAATGTTCATGTATTAGAGAATATATAAGTGTAAGGTGGAAGAATAAATTAGGAAAAAAATGACGAACTGACCCTAGTTCAGATGGCTAGGTTCTTTGTGGTGGAACCAGCCCACCAGGGTGCAAGTCATAGACTTGACGTTGGTGCTCGTATTTTCCGAAATTTATTTCAGCCTTTTCGGCGATATTCTTTAAGTGGGAAGAGACGCTCCCGTCGAATACGGAGACGCCTGTGGTAACGTCGTCAATCTCAAGATGATGTGTTGGCTCAATCTCTCGGAGGTGCTCATAAGAATAAGCTGTGTGTGTGTGATTCATAGGATGAGTGTATGTGCATATATATGAGCGTTTGCGTTTGTACTGTATTCAAAAAAGAAAGAAAACCAAAGATAAAAAAAAGCTAATGAAAACCGTTACACAAATAGAAAAAGAAAAACCGGTAAAACAGCTACACTCGCGCGCCATCCAAGTACCCTACTTGGGCGGCCCGCCCTATATGTTTTAGCCACAGTTCATCGCAAAGGGCAAAAATTCGACAGTGATAGGCGCCGGTCGATTCGACTCTCTCGAACCGTTCGATCACATCGTCCTCCTCCTCCCACATCCAGCCCTCTTATATTTCCCCCAATAAAAAAGCGTTCCTGCACGGCGCCGCCGGCCTCCGCCTTACACACACACAACCCCCCCCCCCCCCCCCCCCAGCGCGCGCGCGAGGCAACCGAGCTCGCCGCACCACCAGTTCGTCGCCGCTCTAACCTCCACCCTGCTAAAAAAACCGCTCCCATGGTCATCGCCGGTTCCAACATCTCGCGGCGCCGGTTCCAGCAAAATCGAAACATGGTTGCAACAAAAACGAAGGAGAAAACGGGCGATGCAGCAACCTCGTGAAATTGATGTAGCAATCATCGACACGCGTGGTAACAAAAACTGACAATGGTCGCATCAAAAAATACACTCGCGGGTCTCAGCATATCGTGGGGATGGATGTAGCAAAAATCGACAAACACCAGTAGTAGCAAAAACCAATACGGTGGGTGCAAAATGGGACGCTAGTTCCAGCAAAAAAAAAGCATGGTAGCAAATTTTGGCTGGATTCCAGCAAAAAATGAATACGATGGTAGCAAACTGGTCCGCCAGTTCCAGGAAAAAAAATCACCGTGGGCCAGTACCAGCAAAATTAAAACATGGTTGCAGAAAAAAAATGTCAGCGACGTGATTGATTGCAGCTCGGCCATGGCGGCCGGCTGCCGCGGCCAAGGAGAGGAGCGCACCAAGATGCGTATGTCGCCGGCTGGGGATGCAGCTCCTTTGACTGCTGGATGCAACACTCGTTCCTAGTGGTGGTTATGGGAGAGGGATCCCGACGGAGGGGAAGAGAGGGACCTCAGCAAAGAGGTAGCCATGGATGCGACTGTTGGTTTGAGAAGATCAGAAGAAACGAAGAGAGAAAGAAAGAGGACTGGGCTCGTGCGGGACGGAGGACGAGTGGAGGAGAACGCGCGTGAAAGGATAAGCAGCCGGAGAGCTGCGTGGGGGCCCACCAGCCACGTGCTGTTGTTTGGAGACCGCACAATCCTAAGAGCATCTCCAACAGGCGCCCAAAAAATGTCTCACACGCTAAACCATCGTTTTTGTGCGTCGGAGACAAAAAACAGCGCTCCAGCAGACGCTATAAAATAGAGCGCGCACAAAAAACTTTAGCGCACGGGTGTGCGCGCAGGCTGCTGGGCTGCAAATTTGGGGCGCCGGATTGTGTGCGCGGGCTGCTGCAGGTGGGGCCGCTAGATTGGGCGTCGTGTTCTTGTGCATCTGGAAAACCTCTTCGTCACTCCCGCGCATAAAAAAATTATTTTAACGCTGTAAAAGAATTATACCGCGCGCCGAGGCGAAGCGCGCCCCGTTAGAGATGCTCTAAGCCGATCGCACGGGCGTGGCGGGACCGGCCGAACGTCTGTCCGGTCGACCGGCTGCAAACGTTTTCCGAATGGCAGAAAAGAGCGATGGCGACGAGCGGCTGATGGAACATGGAAGCCGTTCGTTCGTGTCGGCGGGCTGGCTGCATGGAGGTCCGGACAAGACCTTCACGGTTCCACCTCCACCTCCACCTCGTCAAGTGTTCATGTTTCCTTCCGAGGTGACGGAGGTCCACCGGCTTGTCTGTGATCCGCGCACCTGCCACGGCACGCCCCACAAACGGCCGCTGGTTAGGTACCGTACGTGGCTCCCAAGCACGCCGCCTGCCCGCCGTCGTCCAGTACAAATATCCCACACTCTCTCTCCTTGGCTCAGCCAGGCGGTGCAACTGCAACCTGGGACGTACGCCACGCCAGCCCGGATCAATATCTCCCTCGTCGTCTTCTCGCCGCCCTCCCCGGAGAAATGACAGACCAGGCACAAAACGGCCACGGCGACCTCGCAAGGAAGCCGCCCGTCGTCGTCATCTACTCGCCGCCGGGGATGCCGGGCCACCTGGTCCCCGTGGTGGAGCTCGGCAAGCTGCTCCTGGCGCAGGGCCTCCGGGTCACCGTCGTGCTCGGCGGGGGCGGCGCGTCCTCGTCGCTCCTCCACGCCGCCGCAGCCGCCAACCCGGCGCTGGCCTTCCACTGCCTGCCCCCGGCCGCGCTCGCCCCCGACGTGGCCGCTGCCTGTAGCAGCAGCTTCGAGGCCAGGCTCTTCGAGCTCGCGCGCGCCGCCAACCCGGACCTGCGCGACTTACTCCGCGCCGCGCCCCCGGCCGCCCTCCTCATCGACTTCTTCTGCAGCGCCGCGCTCGACGTCGGCGCCGAGCTCCGCGTGCCCACCTACTTCTTCTTCACTACCTGCGTCGGCAGCGTCGCGTTCGGGCTCTACCACCCGGTCATCGACGAGCGGACCACCCTCAGCTTCCGGGACATGGGCGGCGACCCCGTGCAGGCTCCTGGACTGCCGCCCATACCGGCAGATCACCTCGCCGGGGCCATCCTCGATCGCGAGAGCTTGAGCAACAGGCACTTCGTGGACTTGGGCCTAAGGATGTGCAGCTCTAGGGGTGTCCTCGTCAACGGCTGCCGCAACTTGGAGCCGCGCGCCGCCAACGCCATCGTGGCCGGCCTCTGCACTCCGCACGGCCGGCCGACGCCGCCAATGTACTGCGTGGGGCCGCTGATTAAGCACGACGAGGAGACCGGGGCGTCAAAGCGCCACGAGTGCCTCGCGTGGCTCGATGGCCAGCCCGAGGCCAGCGTGGTGTTCCTCTGCTTCGGCACCATGGGCCGGTTCAGCGCGGAGCAGGTCAAGGAGATAGCGGCGGGCCTGGAAACAAGTGGGCAGCGGTTCCTGTGGGTCGTGCGGCGCCCGCCCCAACCCGGCGCCGAGCGCGGGCCACCGGCCGACGGCGACGACGATGGCGACATCGACGAGCTGTTCCCGGAAGGCTTCCTGCAGCGGACCAAGGACCGGGGGCTGGTGGTCATGTCCTGGGCGCCGCAGCGGCAGGTGCTGGCGCACGGCGCGGTGGCCGGCTTCGTGACGCACTGCGGCTGGAACTCGGTGCTGGAAGCCATCATGGCGGGCGTGCCGATGCTGGCGTGGCCGCTCTACGCGGAGCAGCGCATGAACAGGGTGTTCCTGGTGGAGGAGATGCGGCTGGCCGTGCCCATGGAAGGGTACGACAAGGAGACGGTCGAGTCCAGCGAGGTGGCGGCCAAGGTGCGGTGGCTGATCGAGTCCGACGGCGGGAGGGAGCTCCGGCAGCGGACGCGCGCGGCCATGCGGCTGGCGGAGGAGGCGCTGGGCGACGGCGGGGAGTCGAGGGCCGCGCTGGCGGACCTCGCGAGGCAATGGAAGAAAAGCGCTGCCGACGACGACAGCTGATCGAGAGTTCGTCTGTTGACCCGGCCGGTGGGCCGGCGGCTTTGCTTTCGAACTTCACGTGGGCGAGGTGCCGCCATGCGTGCACGTTGATCTTGGACCAATTAGGGCATCTTCAATGGTTGTAAGATAGTTGTTGGTAGACTTTGCCACATAAGATTTTTGATGATGTGTCATACAATAAATGAGGAAAGAGAGTAAGGTTGTATGTACATGAACCAATAACCCTTACACAAGCTCCAATGTAGAATGAGAGAGCATCTTATTTATTATCTCACACCCTATTGGGCAAGCTAAATACAACCTATTGGAGTAGTTGTATGTTAAGGTGTTGGTTGATGACATGGCATATTTTACCAACAAGCTAACAAACAAACTGTTGGAGATGCCCTTAGTACCAGAAACATCGGATCGCGTGCTACATGATGATGTAGTTTATTTCGTTTTGTCCTTGGAGTAATTGTTTGGAACCGTGGATCTCCAGCAGTGAATCATACAGAACTAGTATTTCCATTTGTCATTTTCTTGAATATCTATCTTACTATCTGTCAGAGTGATGCATAGTAATAAACTATTTCAAGTTGTCATTTCCTTGGATATCCGTCTACTCATGACGAAAGTCCCTTTCTAGAGCTCAAATGAGCTCGGGATGAACAATAACTTGAAAAGCATTTAAAACATGTTTACAAAAATATGAATTTTTTATGGAAAACTTTGATAAATGTTTAAGAGCTTGCAAAATTTCATCATGAAATCACATTTGTGAAAGTCGTGGCAAAAAGAAAAAAAACAAAATCAGTGCTCCAAAATGCTTTCGAATCGGGCGACTCTGGCGGGCCGCTACCCTAGCCACCGCCGAGCCCCGATCTACTCCCTCCTCTCCTCCCGTCGCCGCCGCGTGACGCCGCCGGGCTAAGCCCGGGGGCAGATGGCGGAGGCGGGGGTCTCTCCTTCTCTCCCGCGGCTTGGGGTGGGGCGGGGCCCCGGCGTGTGGAGGCGCGGCTGGTAGGGTCCTGCGGCGCGGCGGCCGGCCCTGCTTCGCGGCGGCGGCGGGTGGTTCTGAGGCCGGTCGGATCTCGGACTAGCGGCGGTGGCATGGAGGGCCCGGTGGATGGATTGGCTGTTGATGTAAATATGCCTTAGAGGCAATAATAAAGTTGTTATTATTTTATATTTCCTTGTTCATGATAAAGGTTTATTATTCATGCTAGAATTGTATTGACCGGAAACTTAAATACATGTGTGAATACATAAACAAATACCATGTCCCTAGTGAGTCTCTACTAGACTAGCTCGTTGATCAAAGATAGTTAAGGTTTCCTAACCATAGACATGAGTTGTCATTTGATAACGGGATCACATAATTAGGAGAATGATGTGATGGACAAGACCCATCTGTTAGCTTAGCATATGATCGTTCTGTTTATTGCTACTGCTTTCTTGAATATCAAATACATGTTCCTCCGACCATGAGATCATGCAACTCCCGGATACCGGAGGAATACCTTGTGTGCTATCAAACGTCACAACGTAACTGGGTGATCATAAAGATGCTCTACAGGTATCTCCGAAGGTGTCTGTTGAGTTGGCATGGATCGAGACTGGGATTTGTCACTCCGTGTTTCGGAGAGGTATCTCTGGGCCCTCTCGGTAATGCACATCATAAGAAGCTTGCAAGCAAAGTGACTAAGGAGTTAGTTACGGGATGATGTATTACGGAACGAGTAAAGAGACTTGCCGGTAACGAGATTGAACTAGGTATGGAGATACCGACGATCGAATCTCGGGCAAGTAACATACCGACGGACAAAGGGAAATACGTATGTTGTCATTGCGGTTCGACCGATAAGATCTTCGTGGAATATGTAGGAACCAATATGAGCATCCAGGTTCCGCTATTGGTTATTGACCGGAGAGGCGTCTCAGTCATGTCTACATCATTCCCGAACCCGTAGGGTCCGCACGCTTAACGTTCGTTGACGATATAGTGTTATATGAGTTATGTGAATTGGTAACCGAATATTGTTCGGAGTCCCGGATGAGATCCCGGACGTCACGAGGAGTCTCGGAACGGTCGAGAGGTAAAGATTTATATATGGGAAGTCATATTTTGGGTTCCGGAAAAAGGTGCAGTTTTTTTCCGGTATTGTACCAGGAAACTTCCAGAAGGTTCCGGAGGGGTCCGGAAGTCCACAAGTGGGTCCACCACGTCCCAAGGGCTGGCATGGGCTAAGGGGAGGCGCCCTGGCCTTATTGGGCCAGGCGCACCAAGTCCTCAAAAACCCACGCAGCTAGGGAAGGAAAAAAGGAGAGTCCTAGTAGGAATAGGATTGGACTTTGGAGTCCAAGTCCACGTGTGTACTATTCTCATGGTTCTCGAGAATATGCAACCTGGGACGTACGCCACGCCAGCCCGGATCAATATCTCCCTCGTCGTCTTCTCGCCGCCCTCCCCGGAGAAATGACAGACCAGGCACAAAACGGCCACGGCGACCTCGCAAGGAAGCCGCCCGTCGTCGTCATCTACTCGCCGCCGGGGATGCCGGGCCACCTGGTCCCCGTGGTGGAGCTCGGCAAGCTGCTCCTGGCGCAGGGCCTCCGGGTCACCGTCGTGCTCGGCGGGGGCGGCGCGTCCTCATCGCTCCTCCACGCCGCCGCAGCCGCCAACCCGGCGCTGGCCTTCCACTGCCTGCCCCCGGCCGCGCTCGCCCCCAACGTGGCCGCTGCCTGTAGCAGCAGCTTCGAGGCCAGGCTCTTCGAGCTCGCGCGCCTCCAATACGACAAGAAGATGGTGGAGTCCGACGAGGTGGCGGCCAAGGTGAGGTGGGTGATCGAGTCCGACGGCGGGAGGGAGCTCCGGCAGCGGACGCGGGCGGCCATGCGCCTGGCGGAGGAGGTGGTGGGCGACGGCGGCGAGTCGAGGGCCGCGCTGGTGGATCTCGCGAGACAGTGGAAGAGCGCCGCCCACAGCTGAGCTCACCGTCGAGATTTAAGACGTCACGTTCTCGAGGTGCTGCATGTGTGCACGTATGACCTTGGATCGAGTAGTAAGATTGCATCGCGTGCTGCATGATGTTGTTCATTTATTTAGTAGCCATGGTCCAAACAAAAAGAAATAATTACCATGGTGCAAACAATAAAGTTGCCATGGATCATCAATTTTTTTTTGCCATGTTATGAAGTATGAATTTGCCATGGTTCAAACAATAAAAATGACATGGTCATAGAAATAAATTTGCCATGGTTGATATGTAAGTTTGCCATGGTCTAAATTACAAAAAAGTTGCCTTGGTCCAAACAAAAAAAAGTTGCCATGGTTGAAAAAGAAACAATAAAGTTGCCATGGATTTTTTTGGGGGGGGGGGATGATCTCTAAGCTCATACTCACGCCGCCGTCTTGAGAGATTATAACCACACCTTACCCTTTGTTTTTTTATTTCCATCATTGCCAGATTATAGCTACACCTCACCCTCAGTTTTTTTATTTCCGAAGAGGCTTGTTGATTGTCTATTTGGAGACATATATAAATTGGTGGGATTATGTGTAAATTAGCGAGGTGGTACTATTTTTAGGAGTAGATGATACTATTAAATTTTTTTAGACAAAGATGATACTATTGATTAATAAAGAATTTTTTTTATAGTACCGAAAGCTGCCACAATGGCCCAATAAAGAGAATAGTAAAATGAATGTGGCTGAATCATAAGACATGGCAGCCCGTGCCCGTGAAATAAAGAACGATTTCCCCTAAAAAAGTGAAATAAAAAACGTTTCTTCCAAAAAAGGGAGCATGTGCCCGTTGCAGTAGCGCACGCGCGCACGCAACGCGCCCGAGCGAGGAGAGGCCGAGCTCTTCCCCGGGATGCCATCTCTGCCGCCTTCCTCTCGCCTCCGGCCGGCGAGCCCAACTACCGGCGACAACCTCACACCGCCGCCCCCTTCTATGCCTTCTCCCTTCCCTTCCTGCCTCTCCCTAGTCGGCTAGTCCTCTTCTTCTCCCGTCTCTCTCCTCCCTCATCTCTCTCTCTCTCCTTCCCACGTAGTAACCCAGCCGAGCCGCCATGGCAGTTTAGCTTCGCGGCCGCCGCCCTCTTCCCTGCCTTCTCCCTTCCTTTCCTCCTTCCTCTCCCTTCTCTTCTTCTCCCGTCTCTCTCCTTCCTCATCTCTCTCTCCCCTTCCAGCACAGGAACCCAGCCGAGCCGCCATGG
Source organism: Elymus sibiricus (assembly GCA_039707655.1). Lineage (NCBI taxonomy): Eukaryota > Viridiplantae > Streptophyta > Magnoliopsida > Poales > Poaceae > Elymus > Elymus sibiricus. The sequence continues at coordinate 437,439,077 of CM077672.1, read as the reverse complement.
CAGAGAAGCTTCGCCGCCATCGCGTTTTGCTCCAGATCCACGCCATGACGCCGCCCATGCCTTCGATCCGTTGGGAACTATGCACCCACCGTCGTCCGACTTCGTCTGCTCGCCTCCGCGTGTCCTCGCCCCCCTGAAAGCCCTGCGGGAGTCCCGCACTACCGTTGCCCGATGTTCTTTTTTTTTCTGAGTAAACGCCGCCCGATGTTCGATCTGGTTCGGCGTTGACTGCCTGAACACCCCGCGCATGGGCCGCCACAGCTGCATCCGGTCCAGACGCGGAAGACGCATGCCAGATGGGCTGAAGCCCAGGCGCGGAAGACGCATGATTGAATTGCTCAAACAAAAATTTAGTACCACCTCGAATATCTTAAATAAAAAAAAATTAATGACGGTGAACCGACAGAAACAATCCGTGCTTTATTAGTAGGTAATAATAGATGGGCGGGCGCTAGGCGCCACCATCCGGATGCACGGATAGGAAAAACAGTCGCCTCGTTAAACGTTCGATTAACCCGTCTGATGCGATTAGCGATCGGCGGCTCACATGAGATGACTGCATGTATTCGTCGCTGTCCACCAGCCTGTCGCGGTCACCAACAAATCTCTTGTGCTAAATCACCTATCACTTTCACGTCTATCAGCTAGCCGCACACTAGTTAGCTACGGCTCACCTCGCAAAGTCGCACAAGCGCGTCCGACGCACGTCGTGCTCGCTGCACAGAGCGCAGCAAGCCTTTGCAGCACGGCAACGGGCGTCGCTGTCCAAGCATCATTGTCATGACCGTCAAAGAATGTTGAAGCACGCCTGCAGCATCGATGCATTCGTCGACACCATTGCATCACACAAGCCTCGATGTGCGTCAAAGAATGTTGAAGCACACCTGCAGCATTACTGTGATCGTCGACGCCGTTGCATCACGCATCGACGTCGTGCTCATTGCAGCTCCCCTCACAACAGCCGAGCCATCCTCACAGCTTCGTCGCACCGTCACGCCATGCCACGCCATCGTGGTCGTCGAAGCATGCCTCGCTGCACCATCACACCACACCTCGTCGCCATAGTCGTGAAAGCATGGCTCGATGTCGTGGCCGTTGCAGCACCCTTGTAGCAGCCGAGCCATCCTCGCAGCATCTCATGTCGTTGCACCACGCCTCGTCATCGTGGTCGCCGATGCCTCGCGTCACCATCGTACCACACCTCATCACTGTGACCGTCGAAGAATGCCTCGCAATGGCCAGGCTACCCTCACAGCATCTCCGCGGCTGTCGCGACACTCCTCGTCGTCATGGTCGTTGAAGCATCATCGTAGTCGTTGAAACAACACGCCTAGTCGTCGTCGCCGTTGAAACATCATCGCAACCGTTGAAGTAGGTCTCGTTGTGGCTGTCCATTGAAGCACGCCACACAACATTGTGGCACCGCGCTTGTCGAGATCTTTGCAACATTGTTGGCTGCCCGTCATTGTGTTCGCAACATGTTCGCTCAGCGTCGTAGCACCCCACCACTGTCCTTTCCACACTGGTCGTCGGCTCATAGCATACCTGTCGCCACACGAAGCCTCGATGCTACCGACGACCTACACCCACGGCTTTTGCAGACCCAATGCCATTGCAGCAACACGGTGAACGGAGCATCGACCTTGCGGCATCCCCATCCCCTTGAAGCGGCGCCAATGGTCGTCGACCACGAAGCACTGGTGCTCGGCACTAGCGTCAGTCGCGGCACTTTGCAACATCATACTTCGCTGCACTAACAGAGCTCACCTGCCGGAAGCACCGGTGGCCGTCCCAACCTTGCAGCTCCAGCGGCAAGGTTGGCAGCAACATGCGGTGAGCGGCGACGGCGGCCGTCGAGCCGCTGACCACTGGCCGGGCGAGCAGCAGCAACATGCGGAGAGCCCCCTGGTCAGTCGAGTCCCCTTGCAACAGCAGCAACGGCGAACGGCAGTCGAGTCCCCTGCAGCAACAGCAACGGCGAACGGCAGTCGAGTCCCCTGCAGCAGCTGCGGGACACGGCGAACGGCGGCGGCGCCTCCTCGTCTAGTTCGGGCGCGCGGGAGCTTGCCGCAACGGCTGGCCTTGCGGCATCGTCTTCGTCGTCTATGCGGCTCGTTGTGCACGCGGCTGTGTCGGCTAGCTGTTGCCTGGTGTGATACACGGTGCTGAGAGAGAAGATGGAACGACTGGGAGAGAGATGAAGAAGAATCAGGAAAGAGTGGATAGGATTTGAGTGATGGAGTAAGAGGATATGGACGACCGAGTCACAGCAGGGGTCCACATGACGCGTGTCGCTCGCCTGAGGCGGTTGTCAAGGCGTGTGTTTACATCCGGGTGTAAGGAATCAATTCCCATATAGATGCCACTAGTTGTGTCCCACTACTCAGTTTTGCCACTAGGAGTTTTAGCTGCTCAAAAATGCCATCGCTCTGTTAGGCGCATGCTCAAAAATACCACTAGACACCATTATTGTCAGCTCAAAGCCCGTTTAACATGTTATATGACCAAAATACACATGATACAACATGTCACCTCTCCCTCTATATCACTACGATAAAGTGTGGGTCCCACTCGATACCAAACAACGTTCTTATTTTCCTCTAAAATTATTCGCTTGCTTACTCATGACAAGTGGGGCCCACACTTATCATAGTGAGATAGAGAGAGCTGACATGTGGGTTTAGGGGTATTTTGGTCATGTAACGTGGTCAACGGGTTTGACCTGAAAATAACAATGTCTAATGGCATTTTTGAGCAAACATCTAACAGAACAATGGCATTTTTTAGGCATCTAATGACATTCTTGAGCAAGCATCTCATGGAACAATGGCATTTTTCAGAAGTTGTAACTTCTAATGGCAAAACTGAGTAGTGGGACACAACTAGTGGCATAAATGATAAAAACCTTTTTTTTGCCATGCCATGAAGTAATTTTCCATGGTTCAAACAAATAATAAGGGAAGGCGATTGCTACCGATCAGCTGGCTGATAAGTGTGAAATTTAAACCGCCTCGTGAGCCGTCCGACCATTGTGATCTAGAGCGCAACATGGCTGTTAGATTTGGTCAACACCTTGCTGAATGCCACTGTTGCTTCGTCCCCATGTCGTCGCAACGCTCGGTGCGTGAGCGCGGAGGTGGCCCTCCTCGCAGCACAACAGCCACTGCCGCCTGCTCCATAGCGCCTCCGGCAGCAGCGCCGCCGCTTGCTCCATTGCAACACCGCCGGCAGCACCGCCCCTGCCATTGCAGCGCCGCCGGCAGCACCGCCCCTGCCATTGCAGCTCCGCCGCCCACTCCGTTGCAGCGCCGATGGCAGTAGGGGCCCACTCCATTGCAGCGCCGTCGTCGCGCCGCCGGAAGTAGCGCCCGTTCCATTGCAGCACCGCCGTACTCGACTTGTCGCTTCGCCGGCAGCAACGACCTCTTCATTGCAGCGCCGGCGAGCTTTTCATTGCAGCGCCGACGAGCAGTGGCGAGTGCTCCCCATTGCAGCCCTGCGCGACCCTGCAGCACTCCCTACAGCAGAAAAATAGCGGCAAGCAGTGCCGTTCCGTTTTTGCTCTGTAGCAGCGGGCAGGAGCAGCAACGGAGGGGAGCAGAGTTTGCGGCAGCGGTGGCCGGTGTTGGCGTCGATCTAGAGGAAGGGGAAGACGACGATGCGGCAAGAGATGCGTGGTTGTGGCGTCCAACGTGGGAGGATAAGCCGATGCTAAGCGGCGTGTGGGGCCCAGCCAGAGATGCGGTATGTGGGCTGGGCAGTTGACCGAGCGATGCAACTTGGGTGGACGCGTGGCACACAGACAACGCGGTTTATTTCTTTCCAGAAATCAGCCGGATGGATTTAAGAGTTTTCCATAAGGGAGTGTCTAACCGTCAGACGTGTGTTTTTCAAATTGGTTTAGGCTGTTTTTTTGTCCAGTCATATGTTAACACGTGTCATCATATGTTTTCTCAGTCCAAAACTAAAAACAGAGAAACGATTGTTTTCCTTCCACTTTTAGGTCGAATTCCATTCCCCGCCACCCTTTTGGACCTTCTAACGGGCCGGGTTTGCAAATACTGTTCACGCACAAAAGAGAAGGGGACAAACCCAAAACCCGCTAGCATCCAAACGCACTCACACATGACACAGCCTCGTGGGCTTTCACCAGGATAACAAAAAAAATGTAGCTCACTTTCTTCTCCCCCCCTTTCCATCCAGTTCAAAAGAAAAAAAAATACTGAACATAACTGAGAAAACTAGATTAAAAAATACAGTAAAAAAGGATTTCGTACCTTATGTTCCATGCAAAAAAACAAAACAAGATACCCATAGTTGCTGTTGTTAGTCCTTTACAAAATGCCTGTGATAAAAAATGTACAAAAAATTAGTTAAGTTACCAGATGGGAAAAGATGCACATATGCAATGAACTGGCCTTGAAGAATTTATCTCTACAGGGAGCACTAGTTGCAGGTTGAAAAAATGATGCAGAAGATGAGAAAAAAAAGGACTAAATTTTACCTCTACAAGGAGCACTGCGTGTGACAAAACTTCAAACCTGACTGACAGGACAAAACATGGAAAATTAAAATGAGCAATGCAATGTGATTAAAACCCTATATAGCTGATCAAAAGGGCCATGCGATCTCATAAACAGATTAACAGGCAGAAATGATTCACACATCATCAAAATACTGATTCATAAAAAAAGGTATAAGTTCCAGTAGCTTGAAGAAAAAGACATAATAAACCACACACTGAATTACATATTGTTCAGCTGACACATCAATTATATAAAAAATGGATAACAAGTGCGCACGGCCTCCTGGCTAAACTGTAGCAACTCTTAGATCTTGTTGATGATCATTATCATTTTGAACTCCTCGAATGCACTGTGCCTGAAGGGTGACCAGTACAACATTAGAAACACTGAGGTCTTTCTCAGACAGAAACTCCACCCACCCCTCCTTAATTCGATCCGGCCGTGTGAGAGAAAACTAGTTGTAAAAAGTTAACCACTGTTAGATCAGAATAAAATTGCAATTTTAAAAAACAACTATGTTTCGTGAATTGAAATGCTGATCAAACAGAAAAACTACACATGACTCGTGATTGATCAAAAGTACAAACTGAATTCCTGATTACAAGTTACAGAAAAATACAGAACATGATATAACTAAAAAATAATAATAATGAGACGCAGATGACAGCAATGAAAATGCTAAGAAACTACCGATACTTAAAAAGCAAATGACACATACCATGCCAAACTTGATCAAACTTGGTGGGGGCTGAGGTCCACGTACACCAGATACACCTTCGCAACTGGACCGTGCAGATCAAAAGCGGACCAAGGCTCCCTCACTCAAAGCCTTCTGCTCCATGAAGTTCTCCCAGCCAGCACCACATATGCTATGATCTATCAAGTTAGCCTGTCGGCTTAATTTATATGACTTCAGAAACGTGCATAATTCAAAGACATGGACATGAGTGAAAAAAAAGTGAGCGAAATGAGCATTTCCCTACTTGTTTACCATGCTACTTATTTGTTTAAACACTAGATTGATCAACCGAAAATCTGCTTCACAGGAATGAGAATAAAGTAGTGACAGAAATAAGTACATTAAAAAATGATAGGACTGAGAAAGCTGATACCATGACTGAACCTAATTAACAAAATGGACAATCACTAAAAACTGATACCATGATCAAAGATAAATGAGACACAGAAAACTGATAAGATAAAAAATAAAACTAAGAAGATTGAAGAATCAATCACTGGTAAATAAACAATGAAACTAAAGACTGATTAGAAATTAATAACTGATAAAAATGCAAAATAAAATTAAGAAGACTGAAGAACTAACAACTGATATATAAACAATGAAACTAAAGACTGATTAGAAACAACTGAAGAACGGATGAATAATAAAATGACTAAAATAACTGAATATGACTGATGGCAAACTTTCCTAAACACAAAACTGAGTATTACTAAGATACTGATAAATAAACAATGAAACTAAAATAAAACCATAGAAGAATGCAGACAAAGAATGTGACGCCCCCGATTCGACCGTGCACTAATCATACACGCAAATGCACACGATCAAGCCTAGGGACTCACGTGAAGATATCACAACACAACTCTAAACACAAATAAAAGTCATACAAGCTTTATATTACAAGCCAGGGGCCTCGAGGGCTCGAATACATAAGCTCGAGTTACACAAGAGTCAGCGGAAGCATCAGCATCTGAGTACAGACATAGTTAGACAAGGTTGCCTTAAGAAGGCTGAGCAAAACAACGACTCTGGATCGAAAAGGCGCAGGCCTCCTGCCTGAGAGCCTCCGAATCTACTCCTGGCCTCCTGCCTGAGTAGTAGGCTCCTCCGTGGTAGTAGTAGTCGTCGGCGAGATTAGCTGGCTCCGGGGCTCCGTCATCTGGTCGCAGCAATCGGGTATGGGGAAAAAGAGGTAGCAAAGCAACCGTGAGTACTCATCCAAAGTACTCGCAAGACTTACATCAGATCTATGCTAAGTATGCATCGGTATCAAATGAAGGGACTGTATCTGTGGACTAAACTGCAGAAATGCCAGAATAGAGAGGAAGTCCTAGCCTATCGAAGACTAGCAACTTGCAGCGTCTTGCAGCATTAGAAGAGTGCAGATTAGTAGCATAACATAAAGTAATAAGTATGTAGTAGCAAAGCCTAGAGATCCTTCCTCTACTCCCTGCGAGAAAACGATTCCGGAGCTTACAATTAAAGTAACATGTATCCAGTTCAAGTTGTAGTAGATCGGGAAACAACACTGAGCGTCCTGTTACCGTGGACACGGCTATTCGAATAGATAACTTCCCTGCAGGGGTGCACTACTGTTACCCAACACGCTCGATTAACTCTGGCCGGACACACTTTTCCGGGTCATGCCCGGCCTCGGCTAAACGACACGACGTAGTCCTACCTAGGCTCAGCAGAGAGGTCCCCGCCGGTCTACATCCTAAGTGCTCAGGGGTCTTGGGCCCATCGCCCTTTGCACTCCGGGTCGTTGCGTGCAGGGACAGCCTCACCACGTTGTGCCTGTGGGTATCTGCTGTCAGCCGTGCCGCAATGCTGAACTGGACGTCTGACAGAGCTTTCGGCTGATACATACGGCATCGAGGGCCCCATTAAACCATTATCCCGCGTGGTGGTAGTGCGTATAGGCCAGTGGCCAACTCAGATCAAATACCCAAATCCGTTAAGCATGTTATTAGTATCCCGCGGACACGAACATGGCTCAAGGCTCACCTCCGACACCCTGCCGCACCGACTTGGTAATCCACGGTCCAACGACCAGGGACCAGGCCCACCTCTCTCCTAGATGGTCTCCACCTGCCCTGTCGTTCCGCCACAATAATCTCTCGTGGGTACCCTTGGGTCAACTCAACTTCAACAAAGGTCCGAGGTGAATGTCAAGGTACCCATGTGTCCGTAACATCAAGGGGGAATCCGAGGAATCACCCTCGATGGATGCCCACTCGAAGTATTCATCAAGGTGAACTTGGAGGAATCACCCTCGATGGGTTCACACTTGAGGGGTTGCACGACAGAGGCCTCATCGGAGGTGGTGAAAGAGGAATCACCCTCGGTAACCCACAACCGACTAGCTACACTACAGAGATATCATCAGGAGTGAGGCAAGAGGTATCACCCTCGGCACTCGATAGTAGCTCTGCAGAGTCGTACAACTAAGGGGGTGTGCGGTGCTGTGTTCGGTCTCTGTACATCGATCACACCGATCGAGTCTCCGGTGGTAAAGCATGGCAACACGGACAAGGGTGTGGGGCCATTGATGGATCACTAACCAGCCTATACTAAGCATTTAGGACAACAGGTAAAGTATCAACAGTAGGTTACAAAATCAAGCTATGCATCAGAATAGGAGCAATCAATTACAGTAGCAAAATCTAATGCAAGCATGGGAGAGAAAGAAATAGGCGATATAGGAATGATCAAGGGGGTTTTGCTTGCCTGGTTGCTCTGCAGGCGAAAAGGAATCTTCAACGGTGTAGTCGATCCCTGGTTCGTCAGCGGTCTCGGAGTCTACCGGAGAAGAAGAGGGGGAAGAAACAGATAAATACAAGCATACAAATGCAATCACTATGCATGACATGCCTAAATGATAGGCAGGGGTGATATAATGCATCTCTAAATATTTTAGATGAATTAGGAATTTATTTGGAATTATTTATCCAAAGTCATGCACTATTCATTTCTCGGAAACAGGCAAAAAGTTCCATGTTCATCTACTTAGAGGGTTCTAACATGAGTGCAGATGACATATTCGGATTCGTTGGATTTTTCTGATAATTTTTCATATATAAATTATTTTCATCTGAGTTGCGGATTATTTCATATGATTTTTCAAAGTTTTAATCATTTTCTGGAATTTCTGGAATTAATTTAATTCGAAAATCATTTAAATATTAATTGCTATGGGTACACAGAAGTGTACCCAGAAATATGCAACAGAGACTGACATGTGGGCCCAGTCAACTGCCCATTCAGCAGTTGACTGGGTCAACGTTGACTGGTCAAGGGTCCAGTCAGCAGAGGCTGACTGGTAGGCCCTCTGCTGAGTCAGCAGGCTGACTGGACCCATCTTATCCGTTTGAATAGTAGCTGCGGGTGCCACATGTCATACACAGTAAGTTAACTAGCGTTTTAGTTTATTAAACAGAGTTAACTAGCGGGTGGGCCCCGGGTGTCAGTGGCACATTAGGTTAGTTAATTAGGGGTTAACTAAATTAGGGGTTAGTTAGCGAGCGGGGCCCATCTGCCAGCCGCACAGAGGCGTGATTAGGGACTAATTGCGCCGGACACGTCAGCTGGCCGGCGTTTAGCCGCCGGCGACCACCCAACGTGGCGGCGACCTTCGGGATCTCGCCACAGGCCACCAGAACGAGCGCGAGGGGTCGCGTTCGAATGGCCATTCGACACCGTGACTGTTGGCAGGGTTGGTTTGGGTCGGGGAGGTCCTACGGGACGGCGGCGACCACCATAGCGGACGCCGGAGTTGGGCGAGGCTGGTTCCATCGACGCAGGGCACGGCAAGCAGCGGGATTAAGTGCATTGGGTTCCTGGAGAGCCCAGGAACTTGCCTGCGTGTTCGAACATGAGCTTAAAGCTCGGTGGCCATGGTGGCCAAGCACAGCAGCGGCGGCGCGGGCACGGCAATGGCGAAGAGCATCTACGGCAACAAACCGGCGCGCTAGCAAAGGGGGAAACCACGGGGATGATGGAAATATGCCCTAGAGGCAATAATAAAGTTGTTATTATTTTATATTTCCTTGTTCATGATAAAGGTTTATTATTCATGCTAGAATTGTATTGACCAGAAACTTAAATACATGTGTGAATACATAAACAAATACCGTGTCCCTAGTGAGCCTCTACTAGACTAGCTCATTGATCAAAGATGGTTATGGTTTCCTAACCATAGACATGAGTTGTCATTTGATAACGGGATCACATCATTAGGAGAATGATGTGATGGACAAGACCCATCCGTTAGCTTAGCATATGATCGTTCTGTTTATTGCTACTGCTTTCGTGAATGTCAAATACATGTTACTTAGACCATGAGATCATGCAACTCCCGGATACCGGAGGAATACCTTGTGTGCTATCAAACGTCACAACGTAACTGGGTGATCATAAAGATGCTCTACATGTATCTCCGAAGGTGTCCGTTGAGTTGGCATGGATCGAGACTGGGATTTGTCACTCCGTGTTTCGGAGAGGTATCTCTGGGCCCTCTCGGTAATGCACATCATAAGAAGCTTGCAAGCAAAGTGACTAAGGAGTTAGTTATGGGATGATGTATTACGGAACGAGTAAAGAGACATGCCGGTAACGAGATTGAACTAGGTATGGAGATACCGACGATCGAATCTCGGGCAAGTAACATACCGATGGACAAAGGGAATTACGTATGTTGTCATTGCGGTTCGACCGATAAGATCTTCGTGGAATATGTAGGAACCAATATGAGCATCCAGGTTCCGCTATTGGTTATTGACCGGAGAGGCGTCTCAGTCATGTCTACATCATTCCCGAACCCGTAGGATCCGCACGCTTAACGTTCGTTGACGATATAGTGTTATATGAGTTATGTGAATTGGTAACCGAATGTTGTTCGGAGTCCCGAATGAGATCCCGGACGTCACGAGGAGTCTCGGAATGGTCGAGAGGTAAAGATTTATATATGGGAAGTCATATTTTGGGTTCCGGAAAAAGGTGCAGTTTTTTCGGTATTGTACAGGGAAGCTTCCAGAAGGTTCCGGAGGATTCCGGAGGAGTCCGGAAGTCCACAAGTGGGTCCACCACGTCCCAAGGGCTGGCATGGGCTAAGGGGAGGCGCCCTGGCCTTATTGGTCCAGGCGCACCAACTCCTCAAAAGCCCACGCAGCTAGGGAAGGAAAAAAAGGGAGAGTCCTAGTTGGAATAGGATTGGACTTTGGAGTCCAAGTCCACGTGTGTACTATTCATGGTTACTGTTCACGTTGCACTATTCCTTCTACTCCAAGCCCCTACACATATATAAATAGAGGAGAGGGGGCGCCCCAAAGAACACAACATTGTCTTAGACGTGTGCGGCGCCCCTCTCCACAGTTTCGTCCCTCGGTCATATTTTCGCAGTGCTTGGGTGAAGCCCTGCGGATATAGCATCACCATCACCGTCACCACGCCGTCGTGCTGCCGGAACTCATCCACTACCTCACCGTCTTGCTGGATCAAGAAGTCGAGGACGTCACCGAGCTGAACGTGTGCTGAACGCGGAGGTGCCGTACGTTCGGTGCTCGGTCGGTTGGATCGTGAAGTTGTTCGACGACATCAACCGCGTTGTTCTAACGCTTCCGCTTACGGTCTACGAGGGTACGTAGACACACTCCCCCTCTCGTAGCTATGCATCTCCATGGATAGATCTTGCGTGTGCGTAGAATTTTTTTGTTTTCCATGCAACGTTCCCCAACAGTGGCATCTGAGCCAGGTCTATGCGTAGATGATATGCACGAGTAGAACACAAAGAGTTGTGGGCGGTGATCGTCATACTGCTTACCACCAACGTCTTATTTTGATTCGGCGGTATTGTAAGATGAAGCGGCCCGGACCAACCTTACATGTCCACGTACATGAGACCGGTTCCACCGACAGACATGCAACTTGTTTTGCATAAAGGTGGCTGGCGGGTGTCTGTTTCTCCTACTTTAGTTGAATCGAATTTGACTGCGGCCGGTCCTTGTTAAAGGTTAAAACAGCAAACTTGATAAATCACCGTTGTGGTTTTGTGCCGTAGGTAAGAACGGTTCTTGCTAGAAGCCCGTAGCAGCCACGTAAAACTTGTAACAACAAAGTAGAGGACGTCTAACTTGTTTTTGCAGGGTATGCTGTGATGTGATATGGTCAAGACATGATGTGATATACGTTATTGTATGAGATGATCATGTTTTGTAATTTATCGGCAACCGGCAGGAGCCTTATGGTTGTCTCTTTATTGTATGAAATGCAAGCGCCGTGTAATTGCTTTACTTTATCGCTATGCGTTAGCAATAGTTGTAGAAGCAATAGTTGGCGAGACGACCACGACGCAATGATGGAGATCAAGGTGTCGAGCCGGTGACGATGGAGATCATGACGATGCTTTGGGGATGGAGATCAAAAGCACAAGATGATGGCCATATCATGTCACATATTTTGATTGCATGTGATGTTTATCCTTTATGCATCTTATTTTGCTTAGAACGATGGTAGCATTATAAGATGATCCCTTCACTAAATTTCAAGATAAAAGTGTTCTCCCCGAGTATGCACCGTTGCTAAAGTTCGTCGTTTCGAAGCACCTCGTGATGATCGGGTGTGATAGATTCTACGTTCACATACAACGGGTGTAAGCCAGTTTTACACAAGCAGAATACTTGGGTTAAACTTGACGAGCCTAGCATGTACAGACATGGTCTCGGAACACTGGAGACCGAAAGGTCGAACATGAGTCATATAGTAGATATGATCAACATGGAGATGTTCACCATTGATGACTATCCCATCTCACGTGATGATCGGACATGGGCTAGTTGATTTGGATCATGTATCACTTAGTTAACTTGAGGGATGTTAATTTAAGTGGGAGTTCATTAGTAATTTGATTAATTGAACTTAATTTATCATGAACTTAGTCTTGATAGTTTCTTTGCATATCTATGTTGTAGATAAATGGCCCGTGCTACTGTTCCGTTGAATTTTAATGCGTTCCTAGAGAAAGCTATGTTGAAAGATGATGGTAGCAACTACACGGACTGGGTCCGTAACTTGAGGATTATCCTCATTGCTGCACAGAAGAATTATGTCCTTGATGCACCGCTAGGTGATGAACCTGCTGCAGGAGCTGCTGCAGACGTTGTGAACGCCTGGCAGGCTCGATTTGATGACTACTCGATAGTTCAGTGTGCCATGCTCTACGGCTTAGAACCGGGACTGCAAAAGCATTTTGAATGCCACGGAGCATATGAGATGTTCCAAGAGCTGAAATTGATATTTCAAGCTAATGCCTGGGTTGAGAGATATGAAGTCTCCAACAAGTTCTTTAGCTGTAAGATGGAGGAGAACAGTTCTGTCAGTGAACACATACTCAGAATGTCTGGGTACCACAACCACTTGACTCATCTGGGAATTGATCTTCCGGTTGAGAGTGTTATTGACAGAGTTCTTCAGTCACTGCCACCAAGCTATAAAGGCTTCGTGATGAACTATAATATGTAAGGGATGGAGAAGACAATTCCCGAGCTCTTCGCGATGCTGAAATCAGCGGAGGTAGAAATCAAGAAGGAGCATCAAGTGTTGATGGTTAACAAAACCACTAGTTTCAAGAAAAAGGGCAACGGAAAGAAGGGGAACTTCAAGAAGAACGGCAAGCAAGTTGCCGCTCCCACGAAGAAACCCAATGCTGGACCCAGGCTTGAAACAGAGTGCTTCTACTACAAAGGGACTGGTCACTGGAAGCGGAACTGCCCCAAGTATTTGGCGGATAAGAAGGATGGCAAAGTGAGTAAAGGTATATTTGATATACATGTTATTGATGTGTTCCTCACTAATGCTCGCAGTAGCGCCTGGGTATTTGATACTGGTTCGGTTGCTCATAGTTGTAACTCGAAACAGGAGCTACGGAATAAGCGAAGATTGGCTAAGGACGAGGTGACGATGCGCGTCGGGAATGGTTCCAAGGTTGATGTGATCGCCCTCGGCATGCTACCTCTACATCTACCTTTGGGTTTAGTTTTAGACCTCAATAATTGTTATTTGGTGCCAGCGTTGAGCATGAACATTATATCTGGATCTTGTTTATTGCGAGACGGTTATTCATTTAAGTCAGAGAATAATGGTTGTTCTATTTATATGAGTAACATCTTTTATGGTCACACACACCTTTTGTGAATGGTCTATTCTTGTTGAATCTCGATCGTAGTGATACACATATTCATAATATTGATGCCAAAAGATGCAAAGTTGATAATGATAGTGCAACATACTTGTGGCACTGCCGTTTAGGTCATATTGGTGTAAAGCGTATGAAGAAACTCCATGCGGATGGACTTTTGGAATCTCTTGATTATGAATCATTTGATACTTGCGATCCATGCCTCATGGGCAAGATGACTAAAACTCCGTTCTCCGAAACAATGGAGCGAGCTACTGATTTGTTGGAAATAATACATACCAATGTATGCGGTCCGATGAATGTTGAAGCACACGGCGGGTATCGTTATTTTCTAACCTTCACAGATGATTTGAGTAGATATGGGTATATCTACTTGATGAAACACAAGTCTGAAACATTTGAAAAGTTCAAAGAATTTCAGGGTGACGTAGAGAATCATCGTAACAAGAAAATAAAGTTTCTACGATCTGATCGCGGAGGCGAATATTTGAGTTACGAGTTTGGCCTTCATTTAAGAAAATGTGGAATTGTTTCACAACTCACGCCACCTGGAACACCACAGCGTAATGGTGTGTCCGAACGTCGTAACCGTACTTTATTGGATATGGTGCGTTCTATGATGTCTCTTACCGATTTGCCACTATTGTTTTGGGGTTATGCATTAGAGACAGCTGCATTCACGTTAAATAGGGCACCGTCTAAATCCGTTGAGACGACACCATATGAACTATGGTTTGGCAAGAAACCTAAGCTGTCGTTTCTTAAAGTTTGGGGATGCGATGCTTATGTGAAAAAGCTTCAACCTGATAAGCTCGAACCCAAAGCGGAGAAGTGCGTCTTCATAGGATACCCTAAAGAAACAATTGGGTACACCTTCTACCACAGATCCGAAGGCAAGGTCTTTGTTGCCAAGAATGGGTCCTTTCTAGAGAAGGAGTTTCTCTCGAAAGAAGTGAGTGGGAGGAAAGTAGAACTTGATGAGGTAATTGTACCTTCTCTCGAATTGGAAAGTAGCTCATCAGAGAAAACCGTTCCCGTGATGCCTACACCAATAAGAGAGGATGATAATAATAAAGATCATGAAACTTCATATCAAGTTACTACTGAACTTCGTAGGTCGACCAGAGTACGTTCCGCACCAGAGTGGTACGGTAATCCTGTTCTGGAAGTTATGTTGTTAGACAACGGCGAACCTACGAACTATGAAGAAGCTATGATAAGCCTGGATTCCGACAAATGGCTTGAGGCCATGAAATCTGAGATAGGATCCATGTATGAGAACAAAGTGTGGACTTTGGTGGACTTGCCCGATGATCGGCAAGCCATTGAGAATAAATGGATTTTTTAGAGGAAGACAGATGCTGATGGTAATATCACTGTCTACAAAGCTCGATTTGTCGCGAAAGGTTTTCGACAAGTTCAAGGGGTTGACTACGATGAGACTTTCTCACCCGTAGCGATGCTTAAGTCTGTCCGAATCATGTTAGCTATTGCCGCATTTTATGATTATGAAATCTGGCAAAAGGATGTCAAAACTGCATTCCTTAATGGTTTTCTCAAAGAAGAGTTGTATATGATGCAACCAGAAGGTTTTGTCGATCCTAAGGGTGCTAACAAAGTGTGCAAGCTCCAGCGATCCATCTATGGACTGGTGCAAGCATCTCGGAGTTGGAATATACGCTTTGATGAGGTGATCAAAGCATATGGTTTTGTACAGACTTACGGTGAAGCCTGTATTTACAAGAAAGTGAGTGGGAGCTCTGTAGCATTTCTAATATTATATGTGGATGACATATTGTTGATTGGAAATGATATAGAATTTCTGGATGGCATGAAGGGATACTTGAATAAGAATTTTTCAATGAAAGACCTCGGTGAAGCTGCTTATATATTGGGCATCAAGATCTATAGGGATAGATCAAGACGCTTGATAGGACTTTCATAAAGCACATACCTTGACAAAGTTTTGAAGAAGTTCAAAATGGATCAGTCAAAGAAAGGGTTCTTGCCTGTCTTGCAAGGTGTGAAGTTGAGTCAGACTCAATGCCCGACCACGGCAGAAGATAGAGAGAGAATGAAAGTCATTCCCTATGCCTCAGCCATAGGTTCTATTATGTATGCCATGCTGTGTACCAGACCTGATGTGTGCCTTGCCATAAGTTTGGCAGGGAGGTACCAGAGTAATCCAGGAGTGGATCACTGGACAGCGGTCAAGAATATCCTGAAGTACCTGAAAAGGACCAAGGACATGTTTCTTGTTTATGGAGGTGACAAAGAGCTCGTCATAAAGGGTTACGTCGATGCAAGCTTCGACACTGATCCGGATGACTCTAAGTCACAAACCGGATACGTATTTATATTAAATGGTGGAGCTGTCAGTTGGTGCAGTTCCAAGCAGAGCGTCGTGGCGGGATCTACGTATGAAGCGGAATACATAGCTGCTTCGGAAGCAGCACATGAAGGAGTCTGGATGAAGGAGTTCATATCCGATCTAGGTGTAATACGTAGTGCATCGGGTCCAATGACAATCTTTTGTGACAACACTGGAGCAATTGCCATAGCCAAGGAGCCCAGGTTTCACAAGAAGACCAAACACATCAAGAGACGCTTCAACTCCATTCGTGAATATGTCAAGGATGGAGACATAGAAATTTGCAAAGTACACACGGATCTGAATGTGGCAGACCCGTTGACTAAGCCTCTTCCACGAGCAAAACATGATCAGCACCAAGACTCCATGGGTGTTAGATTCATTACTATGTAATCTAGATTATTGACTCTAGTGCAAGTGGGAGACTGATGGAAATATGCCCTAAAGGCAATAATAAAGTTGTTATTATTTTATATTTCCTTGTTCATGATAAAGGTTTATTATTCATGCTAGAATTGTATTGACCGGAAACTTAAATACATGTGTGAATACATAAACAAATACCGTGTCCCTAGTGAGCCTCTACTAGACTAGCTCGTTGATCAAAGATGGTTAAGGTTTCCTAACCATAGACATGAGTTGTCATTTGATAACGGGATCACATCATTAGGAGAATGATGTGATGGACAAGACCCATCCGTTAGCTTAGCATATGATCGTTCTGTTTATTGCTACTGCTTTCTTGAATGTCAAATACATGTTCCTCAGACCATGAGATCATGCAACTCCCAGATACCAGAGGAATACCTTGTGTGCTATCAAACGTCACAACGTAACTGGGTGATCATAAAGATGCTCTACAGGTATCTCCAAAGGTGTCCGTTGAGTTGGCATGGATCGAGACTGGGATTTGTCACTCCGTGTTTCGGAGAGGTATCTCTGGGCCCTCTCGGTAATGCACATCATAAGAAGCTTGCAAGCAAAGTGACTAAGGAGTTAGTTACGGGATGATGTATTACGGAACGAGTAAAGAGACTTGCCGGTAACGAGATTGAACTAGGTATGAAGATACCGACGATCGAATCTCGGGCAAGTAACATACCGATGGACAAAGGGAATTACGTATGTTGTCATTGCGGTTCGACCGATAAGATCTTCGTGGAATATGTAGGAACCAATATGAGCATCCAGGTTCCGCTATTGGTTATTGACCGGAGAGGCGTCTCAGTCATGTCTACATCATTCCCGAACCCGTAGGATCCGCACGCTTAACGTTCGTTGACGATATAGTGTTATATGAGTTATGTGAATTGGTAACCGAATGTTTTTCGGAGTCCCGGATGAGATCCCGGACGTCACGAGGAGTCTCGGAATGGTCGAGAGGTAAAGATTTATATATGGGAAGTCATATTTTGGGTTCCGGAAAAAGGTGCAGTTTTTTCGGTATTGTACCGGGAAGCTTCCAGAAGGTTCCGGAGGATTCCGGAGGAGTCCGGAAGTCCACAAGTGGGTCCACCACGTCCCAAGGGCTGGCATGGGCTAAGGGGAGGCGCCCTGGCCTTATTAGGCCAGGCGCACCAAGTCCTCAAAAGCCCACGCAGCTAGGGAAGGAAAAAAGGAAGAGTCCTATTAGGAATAGGATTGGACTTTGGAGTCCAAGTCCACGTGTGTACTATTTACGGTTACTGTTCACGTGGCACTATTCCTTCTACTCCAAGCCCCTACACATATATAAATAGAGGAGAGGGGGCGCCCCAAAGAACACAACATTGTCTTAGACGTGTGCGGCGCCCCCCTCCACAGTTTCGTCCCTCAGTCATATTTTCGCAGTGCTTGGGCGAAGCCCTGCGGAGATAGCATCACCATCACCGTCACCACGCCGTCGTGCTGCCGGAACTCATCCACTACCTTGCCGTCTTGCTGGATCAAGAAGTCGAGGACGTCACCGAGCTGAACGTGTGCTGAACGCGGAGGTGCCGTACGTTCGGTGCTCGGTCGGTTGGATTGTGAAGTTGTTCGACGACATCAACCGCGTTGTTCTAACGCTTCCGCTTACGGTCTACGAGGGTACGTAGACACACTCCCCCTCTCGTAGCTATGCATCTCCATGGATAGATCTTGCGTGTGCGTAGAAATTTTTTGTTTTCCATGCAACGTTCCCCAACAGGGGAGGCTCACCGAGGAGCACACGTAGGCTCGTTGAGGGCTAGGAGCAGCAGGGGGCGTCGGGATCGAAGGAGAACGCCGGCGGCAGCAGGAGGAAGAAGACCTCGATCCGGCAGCAGCGTTGCTCCTCAGCTTGCGCTGGTTGCAGCAGGCGAAGTAGAAGAGCACGGCGGTACTTCTGGCGCAGGCAGGGGTCGCGGGGAGCTAGGTGGGCGCGCGGTTGAGCTTGGCCATGGCGGCGAGGTCTCGGAAGAGCGCGGGGAGGAAGAGAGCGATGTGGGGAGGAGGGGAGTGGCGCTAGGGTTTCGCCAGGGTAGCTCGGGGAACCTTATCCGCCTCCGCAGCTCGACGGATGCCCGACGCGTGCGGCATCGGCGGTGTGTCAGCGAGCGCGGCCGATAGCGCGAGGAGAGAGAGCGGGAGGAAGAAGGAGAGATAGTTGGGCTGGGCCAGGCACACTGTGCACTTGCGGCCCAGCAGCACAGTAGCGCCTAGGCCTTTTTCCTTTTCCTGTTTTCTATTTCTTTTCCAGTTTCTGTTTTGCAATTTTATATAGCCACCAATTGACTTTTGTAAATTATGGAACTTTGCCACACAAATACTATGCAATATTCTGAACTGCCACAAAAAGTTTGGGAATTATTTAAGTTCATTTGGATTTTGCATAAATGGAAAAGGATTAAATATTGCTGTTTTGGTACTGTTTTGAATTTCCAGGGGCAATTTGGTAATTTAGGTGATGTTGTTTTCCTGAACAGAATTAGTTATGGAATATTTGCTAAAACATGAACTATTTTGCAGCAACTTTGGTGCAACTTCAAATTTCACTTATGATTTGAATTGAATTCAGTGGTGGAATTTGAAATGAGATATGAAACCATAGTGATCAAGCACTGCATTTCAAAGTAGCTTAACATTAACATGGAGATCATTGTAGCTCATATACACAGGGGTGTTACAAAGAAAGTTAGACTGAAGATAGAACAGAACTAGCGACTGAGTGAAAGACCGAGGAAAGAATGACCAATGAAAAAAAAATGAAAACATGAACACTAAAATACTAAAGTAAAAATGACCGAAGAAGAGTGCATACTAAGAAAGTAACACTTAAGAAAGAAGTAGCGACTGAGGAAAGAATGACCAATTACAAGTGTACTGAAGCAAGAATAACAAGTGTACTAAAGCAAGAATGACTGTAAAAACACTGAGGCACTGAACAAACAGAGTAAGAAATGACAAGAACAAATTAATGAAAGAGAAGGGTGAATTAAGGTCCCAAAACTGAAGGACATGAATAAAAGGTCCCAAAACTGAAGGACATAATAAGAATGAGAGAATACTTAGATATTCTAAATAAATGACAACACTTAGTGATGAACTACAAAGAACAATTCTAACATACAACAGGAATGAAAGGAATTAATAAATAACTGATTCTAAGGTCTGATTCTTATGTATTGAAAAGTGTACATCTGCACTGAAGATGACTGAAACTGAAACTGAACAACATATAACACACACTACCACAAAAGAAACACACGCTGGATGCTGGGCTTTGCGAATCATATCTAATTAAGCAACTTCCATCCTGTTTGGTAAACACTCGGGTAGGGGAATGGGAATTTACACAAGGGTGTTTATGGGGAGATTAGACATGGGAATTAGAGTTCTACGCCCATTCCCTTGTTTGGCATATGATGGGAATTGGCATGGGATAAAACTTTGCTCACGAATTAATAGGGTACCCCCTAGGAAGAAATCGGTGGGAATTGGCTTCCTCAACTCCCATTCCCCTTCCCACTTAAACTCCCATTCCCTCTAATCAAACAATGGACGACTTTTAATCTCCTCACCCCTCAACTCCCATTCCTCATATCTAATTCCCGCCAACCAAACACGATGTTCGAGCTAGACAAAAGAAACACACACTGGATGCTGAGAAAACACTACCCAGTACCACAACTAATTCTACAGAGGCTTGAAACTGAATAATCTAGTACCAAAACTAGCTCTTATCACTGGCTCCCGTGACCCCGCGCCCACGGCCGGCGGCGCCGCGTTGATCTCCCTCCTCCGGCCGCCATTTCAGCCATTGAGACCAGATCCGGGCTGCTCTTCGCGTCCTCTCTCAGCTGCACTCCTTCTCCCCTCCAGGCTCTCGAGGTGCTGCTCATGGCCCTCGCGTCCGCGTCGTCATCTCTGACTCCGTCGAAAGCTTCGGCTGCTGCCGCCGCGCTGGCCGCGGCTGCCCTTGCCTCCCGCATGGCCGCCCCGGCAGCTGGCGGCCGTCTGTCCCGTGCTGGACTCCCGCCGAGGCCGGATGTGGCAGCACCTCCGATGGCGCAGTCGGGCATGCACTCCCTGCCACGCCCACGGCCGGCGTCGCCGCGTTTTCCGCCCTGGATGCACCGTGTGCTACTCCAGATCGTGCCCCGGGCCTGGTGGATGGAGGGCTTGGATCCCCGGCCTCTGTTGACGCTGCTCCTGCCAGCACCGCACCGTCATCCCCATCTACTGCTGTGGGCGCGTCGTCCCCGACTCCTGCCGGCGCTGCTACGGTGTCCTCGGCTCCTGTGGAAGCCCCGCCGCCACCCCGGCTGTTGCTGCTGAAGCGCCGTCCACGACTCCGGCTGGCTCCGCCACATCGTCCACGACTCCTGCTGACTCTGCTACACCGTCCTTGACTCCTATGGACCTCCTATGGACGTGGCGCCGTCCTCAACTCCTGCTAGCGCTGAGCTGGGTCTGAAGAACACGGCGCGACCTGTTTCGTGGAGCTCCCTTGCCGACGATGAAGAAGACAATGATGACGATGTGCTGGCCCCGAGGTCGCCGCTACCGGCTACCAAATCCTCAGTTCCGGCTGCTCGGCCGAGCATGGCGTGTGATGCGGATTCATGCGGTGGTTGGCAAAAGGTGCTGCCGCGGCACAACGTGCAATGCCCGACGTCACTAGGCCCTGCATTATCTCCCCGTCCTATCCCCGCTTGGCTTCATGGTAGATGTTGCAGATGCCTCTATCCTGGACACCGTGCAGCGGAGTGTCGAGATCCTTTTAGGTGTTCTCGGTGCCTTGAGAATGGTCATCGAGCGCGTGGGTGCCGCAATGCCTGGCGTCCCCTCAGCCTTTTGGGAAGCCCTACTTTGTCGCCGTTGCCCCGCCTCGTTGTCGGGCACCAACAAGCTTCAGTTCCTCGCAAGGTCCAGAAAGAAGCCTCGCCCCTCTCGAAGACGTTTGGTCTGTAGGAGATATGCCCTAGAGGCAATAATAAATGTTATTGATTATCTCCCTGTTCATAATTAGGTTTATGTTCCATGCTATAACTGCTGTGGTTCTCGAGTCTGCAATAACCACGAGGCTCGGAGGAAGACTCATATGCACGTGTGGCATAATAAACGGTAAAATGTATTCCTAGTCAAGCCTCTATGACTGGCTCAAGTATTGCATGATGATCCTGTTTTCCTGATCATGGGCATGGCTATGCCGGCAATTTTTGAGGGCATAATTGTTGGTAGAACACTTGTGTTGAATCGACCTGAATTGATGTTATGCTATGAGATACATTCGTCATTAGTTAATGGTTAATAACACAGAGATGGTTAATGTTTGCATGATTCCTTAGACCATGAGAGTATCGAGTTTCTTCATGCTTGCTTCATGAACTTTGGGGTTTGTTAAACGTCATCCGTAAATGGGTGGCTATTACGGCGGCTTACGGGTTCATGGAAAAGTATGTCAAGTAACTTGATAGCTCAAGATTGGGATTTGCTCCTCCGACGATGGAGAGATATCTCTGGGCCCTCTCGGTGTTACGGTATCCATCATCGTCTGGCCAGACACAGGGTGATTTGATCACAGGGATGCCGGAACACGGGAACGAGAAAAGAGAACAATACCGGCAACGAGGTAACTGGCATTGTGGACAAGTGTTGATCCACGAGGATGCCAACATGTCTCACCTCGGGTTATTGTAACATATCGCGAAGCAACAGGAATAGCTCACGGCAACTGGAGGTTCACTCGAATATTTATTCGTGTGGGTATAGGGATCGATATGGGTGTCCACGGCTCCGATGTTGATCATTGATCGGAAGGGGTTCCGGGTCATGTCTATGCTTCACCGAACCTATAGGGTCACACGCTTAAGGGTCATCTATCTGCTGAATACTAGACAGGGAGTCTGAGAGAAAAACACCGAAAAAGTTTCGGACGCCGGAAAAGTTTCGGACAGCGGAAAAGTTCCGCAGAGAGAGGTCACCGGATGAGTTTCGGTGAAACTGGAAAAGTTGTTTCAGGGGATACCATAAAGTCAAATTGGTCTTGGCACATGCCTGATAATTCTTGGAGGGTGCCAGAATCATTCTGGAAACTTTTTGGAATTTTCTGGAATGAAAACCGGAAATGTTCCGGAGCTGCCGAAACCGCTTCAGATGCTTTTCGCAGATGAAATCACTAAACCGGAATTGTTCCGGCTCGCGTTGAAAATTATTTTGGTGGGTACTAGAATTGTTCTAAGCCCACATGAATATTTTCAGTTCGATCAGACGCTGAAAAATGTCGTCGTGAATAGTGAAAGCACTTTTTGGATATTTTTGAGAAAGGCATATTCCTTTTGAGAAAGGGATATTCCAAAGGCATATTCCTTTGAGAAAGGGATATTCCCCTTGGGATTTCCTATAAATAGGAAGGGAGATGGCTGCCATCTTCACATCCTTGCTCTCACATACACATGCCATGACATTTCTGGCTTCTCTCTCCCTCCCAGCGAAATAGTTTCGTAGAGCCGAAAGGCTGTCTGGGTTCCGGTGGGAACTAGTTCTGGACGGCGAAGCCCTGCCGGATAGATGACACCGTATGTGTGCAACTCTGTAGAGAGATCGTAGTTTCGGTCTTAGTTCGAGAGTGCCTCCCGAAGGGCTGTCCGTGTGACCGTCCGAGTTTTGGAGGTCCTCCCGAAGGGCTGTCCGAGTGACAGTCCGAGTTTCGGAGGTCCTCCCGAAGGGCTGTCCGTGACACCGTCCGGGGGACTGTGCGACCGCCTCCCGGAGGGCTGTCCGCGGGGCAGATGAGGGTATACATCCTCGCGGTTGGGAGGTTGTAAAATCCTAGCTGCGGGGATCTGCACCGCCGATCGTCATCGACTCTACTTCCGCTGTGCTACGAGTCGGTAACGAAAATTATCAAACCTTGTATGCAGTCTCCATAGTGGTCCTGGGCTGGTGCGTAGGTCGGAAAAATTTTGTTTTCTGCTGCGTTACCCTACAGTGGCATCAAGAGCCGTGCTATGCGTAGATGCAGGTTGCGATCTAGAATACATAGAGATGTATGGGTGTTGCACAATATAATTAGGTAGTAGATGAGATCTATTGCTGAAAATTATTTGTGCGGGTGACAGATGAAGTCTGTTACCCGATGTTCTTGTTGCTTCCCTAGAATTTGCGTTTGCTCAATCTCGAGACAGTATGGTGGAATTTCACAAAGTTCTGGCAATCCGCGATCCTGATTGATCAACGAAGTGCTTCAGTTCTTTGGGTTCCGCCATAGTCAAAAGAAAGATGAAATTCGCAGATTAAAGGGCATTGCAGATATGATCTGCACGGGGGTCATGCGTATGACGAAGTTTAGTATGGGGCTCGAGATTTAATTATCTCGTGTTTCATACACCCCGCGATGTTAATCTAGCGACTTGAATTATCATACTTGATGATAATACGTAGGTAGCTTCGGTTTGTTTCGAAACCTTAGAAGCCACGTAAAACAAGTTTTTGCATGAACCGATTAGAGGCGTCTAACTTGGTTTTGCAGGATGGTTTGCATGTGCATGTGATGTGGTATAGCAGTGTTCATAATAATTTGATTATGTATGAGATGACTATATGATGTAAATTGATTAACATGACCTGCGTGTCATGATTCGGCATGATGGCTGGAGCCATATGATTGCACTTTAATGACCTGCGTGTCAACCTTATGTAATGCACTTATTTTATTAGCTATAGAGATAGCAATATTATCTGGTGCATCGACAAGGTGGTGGCAATCTTCGCGAAGGTGAACACCAACGCGAATGCCGAAGACGAAGAAATGAAAGACTTCTCCGTCAGAAAGGGCTATACCATATCATGCTAATTATGAATTGCCTGAGATGTTTATCCCTTATGATGCACCCTTCTTGATTGCGCGGTAGTCGCTTTTTATTAGGGTGATCTCTCACAAAAATATCAAGTAGTCAGTGTTCTCCCAAGTGTAGCACCGTCACGGCACCTAACTTTTCGGGGTACGACATGTACACATGAGTACGAACGATTAGGGATGTGTGAGGCGGGTGAGGTCAGACCTCGCAGCGAGATCACTTGGTTGTCTTGACGTTCAGGCATGAGAGTCATGAGCTCGGAACACACGCATCGAAAGATGAACAAGAGTCACATAGAGATGTGATTGGCAAGTTGGCCTACCGATTGAAATTCACGTCATCAGTGATGAACCCGTCAATGGCGTTGAATTGAAATGCGGATCTTGTATCACTCACAATCAATTATGAGAGATATTGATTTGAGTGGGAGCGCACTGTAGAATTAACTTGTTTAATTCTCAGTGCAATTAATTTTGAACACTGTCTAAGTGTGATTTGCATAATAGTTGTAGAAGGATGGCTC
Source organism: Elymus sibiricus (assembly GCA_039707655.1). NCBI lineage: Eukaryota > Viridiplantae > Streptophyta > Magnoliopsida > Poales > Poaceae > Elymus > Elymus sibiricus. The sequence goes on along the minus strand of CM077672.1, from coordinate 437,414,421 downwards.
GCGTTTCCACCTTCCCTATTAAAATTGAATAGCTGTTAAATATCTGGTTAAAACTTTATGGTTGGTAACGTAATAGGAGGATTGTCCTCAAGAGTGCCGAGAAGGACTTGTCCTATCGCATGCTTTCGGTATTCTCTCGCTAATGCTATGGATCATGTGACTCTCGTCCTTCGATCCAAAAGCTAGAATTCCTTTTCAGTCAAAGTGCAATATGTTTGCTTCCATGAGACCCAAACTTCGAAAGTTTGGATAGTTATGTGATATTCATGGAATCTGAAAATCATTTTCAGAGACAGACAAAGGCTAAAAGATATGAGATATCCAAAGCAATGTTTGTTTGCGAACTGTTAGTAAAGGAGTTTACTATGCATTAGACTGATAAGAGAGGGATCCAGAAGAACGCCTGTCATATGATGATGGTGAATAAAACAACAACTTAAAGAGAAAGGAAGTGTCCGAAGGGTGTTAGTGAAACTTTCACGCCTAGGAAGTCCGGGGCTAACGCCACTCTTAAGTTGGGTGCTTCTTCTGAGAGTAGGAGAAATACTAAAAGTTAAACTGTTAGAAGTATAATGGCAGAAAGAAAGAAGACTGGAATATCCAGCTCATGTATGAATGTCATACAAGTTTTTGATGTATAGAAGGCTGGTCAAAGATATAGTTCTTGGGAATTATGGTTAAACATGTTAATCACTAATTCTTGGGTATTGTGAGTTAATCACAAAGATACCCGCTCGATTGCATTCTGTTGCAACTCGATGTAAGAACTACTATGGCCTGAGAGACTAGCCAGGAATGAGGTTTAGATACACGCAGGGAACATAGTAAATGTTACTATGCCTTCCATCGGTATATTCCCTATGTATTTACTTTCATAATTCATTTTAGAGTTTCACACTCTAGCCCTTTGCATAAGGTATCTTGCAAGAAGGTTGTTCATAAGAGAACTTTTGATATTCGGTGTTATGAATAACATAAGGGCCATACTTTCATTATGAATGAGACGTATGTTATGAATATTGATATTAATACATTGCCTCTGTATTTACTTTCATAATTCATTTTAGAGTTTCACACTCTAGCCCTTTGCATAAGGTATCTTGCAAGAAGGTTGTTCATAAGAGAACTTTTGATGTTCGGTGTTATGAATAACATAAGGGCCATACTTTCATTATGAATGAGACGTATGTTATGAATATTGATATTAATACATTGCCTCTGTATTTACTTTCATAATTCATTTTAGAGTTTCACACTCTAGCCCTTTGCATAAGGTATCTTGCAAGAAGGTTGTTCATAAGAGAACTTTTGATGTTCGGTGTTATGAATAACATAAGGGCCATACTTTCATTATGAATGAGACGTATGTTATGAATATTGATATTAATACATTGCCTCTGTATTTACTTTCATAATTCATTTTAGAGTTTCACACTCTAGCCCTTTGCATAAGGTATCTTGCAAGAAGGTTGTTCATAAGAGAACTTTTGATGTTCGGTGTTATGAATAACATAAGGGCCATACTTTCATTATGAATGAGACGTATGTTATGAATATTAATATTAATACATTGCCTCTGTATTTACTTTCATAATTCATTTAGAGTTTCATACACTCTAGCCCTTTGCATAAGGTATTTTGCAAGAAGGTTATTCATAAGAGAACTTTTGATGTTCGATGTTATGAATAAAATGAAGGGCCATGCTTCCATACAGGATGGGATGTATGCTATGAATATTGATGGTAATATGATACATCCATAACACTGACGCTAAATGTCGCAAGACTAAAAGAATACCACACAAGTGTGGCACTGCATTTGGTCACATTGAAGAAACCCGCATGGAAAATTCCATTGTGATGGATTTTGAAGTCGTTTGATTTTGAATCATCTGACACTTGCAACTTTCCTCTGAAAAGTGAAGTGACTGAAATACCGTTCACAGGCCATAAGGAACGAGCAAAGAACATATTGGTGATCATACATTATGATGTGTGTAGTCCAATAAATGTTGTTGCAAGTAGTGGATTTGTCTATCTTCAGAAATGACTCAAGTAGATATATGGATATTTACTTGTTGAGACGTAAGTCTGGATCTTTTGAATTCATTCATAAGGTTTTCAAAAATGAAGTAGAAGTTATTGTAACAACAAAATTATGTTTCTACAATTCGATTGCAGAAAGGAATATTTGAGTTACAACTTTAGCGAATGTCTAATGAGTTATGGAAGGGGTTTCATAACTTGCACCTCCTGGAACACCACTACAAGTGGAAAGTCCGGGAAGATGTAATCGAACCATTTATGACATGGTAAGATCAAAGATGACATAAATAAAATTGCCATTATCCCTTTTAAAGTGATGCTTTAGAGACTACGGCTTTTTCACTGAAAAGAGCTCCATCAGGTCTGTTGAAATGACGCCATGGTATGGTACGCCCAACCATGTTATATCTTTTCTTAACATTTGGAATATGGGGCTTGTGTAAAAGGTTACAAACCTATTCCAAATCAGACAAGTGCTACTTTGTAAGGTTATCCCAAGTCATTGGGTATTTCCCCACCACTATACCGAGGCAAAGGGTTTTGCCGCAAAACGGTATGCTTTTAAAGAGAATAGTTCTTACAAAAGGTGAGTGGGAGGACAGTGCAACTCGACGAGATAACCAGTATCTTCGTCATCAGGTCAAAGGAAAGGAACCTTGGAAGTGATTCCGGCGTTTCCTACTGCGACTGATACGGAAGCCTCTACATGAGATGTATGGACTTTGGTCGAACTTGCAGCTGAACCGCGTAGGAAAAACTCGTGCAAACCTCTCAGGTGCACATACGAGATATTGTTGTTAGACAACAGTATACCTACGATACACAAGGAAGCGTTGATGGGCCCTGACTCCGGAATTGGCTAAATGCCAAATACAATCCGAGATAGTTTCGATATAAGTGGTTCGAGATTAAAATCTTGATACACCTTTCGGAAGACTTAGAGTCTAACGAATATTTATGGAACTAAAAACTGATACGGATAAAAATGTTTTATCCATAAAGCTCGACTTGTTGAAATAACAAGTTCAAGGAGTTGACTACGATGAGGTTGTTTCACCGTAGCGATGCTTGAGGTCGGTTCGGGTTGAACTAGCAATTAATTCATATATCAATCATGAGATATGAAACATGGATGACAAAAGGATTTCCATCTGATGGAAATGAAACCTAGGACTTATATGTGATACAGTCCAAAGTAAATTGTTGATCCAGAGGATGCTAGTAAGTATGCAAACTTCAGAGTTCCAGCGATGGACAGAAGAGAGCAAAGTGGAGTTGGAATCTTCGTTTTTGATGGAATGGTCAAAGGGGTTTGACTTCATCAAATGGTTATCGAAGATACTTGTGATTCAAGAAAGTAAGTGGGAGCATAATAATATTTCTAAAAACCTTGTGTACTTGACACATTGTTAATTGGAAATAAATTTCTTGACACGAATTAGGACTTCATTTGAAAATAGTTTTTCGATGAAGTGCTTAGGCTAAATAGCCTCAATATTAGGCATGATGATCTATGGAGATAGATTTACCTAATGGGGCTAAGCAATGAATACATATTGACAAGGTGCTAAAACCTTTTAGCATTTAAAACGCCAAGGAGTGATTCTTGCCGAAGTCACATGGGAAGAGTTTTGCAAGACTCGGTGTCTCAAAACACAGATGAGCAAAAATACATGATGGTGATTCCACACACTCTTGTGTTTGGATTAATCATGTATTCCATGGTATGTAAAACAACCAGATATATCCAATACTCCAAAATTGTTGCGAGTATAGATACCAAAGTGATCAAAAGTACTGATCATGGGACAACAGTGAAAGATGTCATTAGGTACTAGAGTAGTACTGATGACATGTTTTCTCGCAAGCAGAGATTATGAAGTGCTCGTTGTAAGTAATTACATCGATACAGTCTTCATCAATGCTCCATGCGATTTTCGATTTAAGTTAAGGGTTTTGTGTGATACACAATACGGTGGCACGGTAAGTTGGAATTGTTCTTAACAGGTTACTGTGGCGAATTCTATAACAAAGGCTAAGTATGTTGACGCTTTAGAAGCGACAAAGAAGTTGTTGAATCATATAGTTCATTCATGAACTTAGTATGGTTCCAAGATGGCTTTGGTCTATGGGACACTATTGCAGATAGTTGCTCCATAGCTCAGTCTAAGGAATCAGGTTTCGACCAATGATTCACACATATGCAAAGCCAAGTCCACACAAAATATGAATTTTGTGAAAGCATGAAAACGCGAGGATATGCAAAGTTACACACGGAGCTGAAGTCGTCAGATCCGTTGGACATCAGGCTATACCACATGCGAAGCATATTTTACACCAGTATGCCATAGGTGTAAAGTGCATTAGCATTGACTAGATTATTGACTCTAGTGCAAGTGGGAGTCTGTAGGAGATATGCCCTAGAGGCAATAATAAATGTTATTGATTATCTCCCTGTTCATAATTAGGTTTATGTTCCATGCTATAACTGCTGTGGTTCTCGAGTCTGCAATAACCACGAGGCTCGGAGGAAGACTCATATGCACGTGTGGCATAATAAACGGTAAAATGTATTCCTAGTCAAGCCTCTATGACTGGCTCAAGTATTGCATGATGATCCTGTTTTCCTGATCATGGGCATGGCTATGCCGGCAATTTTTGAGGGCATAATTGTTGGTAGAACACTTGTGTTGAATCGACCCGAATTGATGTTATGCTATGAGATACATTCGTCATTAGTTAATGGTTAATAACACAGAGATGGTTAATGTTTGCATGATTCCTTAGACCATGAGAGTATCGAGTTTCTTCATGCTTGCTTCATGAACTTTGGGGTTTGTTAAACGTCATCCGTAAATGGGTGGCTATTACGGCGGCTTACGGGTTCATGGAAAAGTATGTCAAGTAACTTGATAGCTCAAGATTGGGATTTGCTCCTCCAACGATGGAGAGATATCTCTGGGCCCTCTCGGTGTTACGGTATCCATCATCGTCTGGCCAGACACAGGGTGATTTGATCACAGGGATGCCGGAACACGGGAACGAGAAAAGATAACAATACCGGCAACGAGGTAACTGGCATTGTGGACAAGTGTTGATCCACGAGGATGCCAACATGTCTCACCTCGGGTTATTGTAACATATCGCGAAGCAACAGGAATAGCTCACGGCAACTGGAGGTTCACTCGAATATTTATTCGTGTGGGTATAGGGATCGATATGGGTGTCCACGGCTCCGATGTTGATCATTGATCGGAAGGGGTTCCGGGTCATGTCTATGCTTCACCGAACCTATAGGGTCACACGCTTAAGGGTCATCTATCTGCTGAATACTAGACAGGGAGTCTGAGAGAAAAACACCGAAAAAGTTTCGGACGCCGGAAAAGTTTCGGACAGCGGAAAAGTTCCGCAGAGAGAGGTCACCGGATGAGTTTCGGTGAAACTGGAAAAGTTGTTTCAGGGGATACCATAAAGTCAAATTGGTCTTGGCACATGCCTGATAATTCTTGGAGGGTGCCAGAATCATTCTGGAAACTTTTTGGAATTTTCTGGAATGAAAACCAGAAATGTTCCGGAGCTGCCGAAACCGCTTCAGATGCTTTTCGCAGATGAAATCACTAAACCGGAATTGTTCCGGCTCGCGTTGAAAATTATTTTGGTGGGTACTAGAATTGTTCTAAGCCCACATGAATATTTTCAGTTCGATCAGACGCTGAAAAATGTCGTCGTGAATAGTGAAAGCACTTTTTGGATATTTTTGAGAAAGGCATATTCCTTTTGAGAAAGGGATATTCCAAAGGCATATTCCTTTGAGAAAGGGATATTCCCCTTGGGATTTCCTATAAATAGGAAGGGAGATGGCTGCCATCTTCACATCCTTGCTCTCACATACACATGCCATGACATTTCTGGCTTCTCTCTCCCTCCCAGCGAAATAGTTTCGTAGAGCCGAAAGGCTGTCTGGGTTCCGGTGGGAACTAGTTCTGGACGGCGAAGCCCTGCCGGATAGATGACACCGTATGTGTGCAACTCTGTAGAGAGATCGTAGTTTCGGTCTTAGTTCGAGAGTGCCTCCCGAAGGGCTGTCCGTGTGACCGTCCGAGTTTTGGAGGTCCTCCCGAAGGGCTGTCCGAGTGACAGTCCGAGTTTCGGAGGTCCTCCCGAAGGGCTGTCCGCGACACCGTCCGGGGGACTGTGCGACCGCCTCCCGGAGGGCTGTTCGCGGGGCAGATGAGGGTATACATCCTCGCGGTTGGGAGGTTGTAAAATCCTAGCTGCGGGGATCTGCACCGCCGATCGTCATCGACTCTACTTCCGCTGCGCTACGAGTCGGTAACGAAAATGATCAAACCTTGTATGCAGTCTCCATAGTGGTCCTGGGCTGGTGCGTAGGTCGGAAATTTTTTGTTTTCTGCTGCGTTACCCTACATGGTCGTGATTCTTGGGCATCGATCGTTGCTGCTCCTACTGGCTCTGTGGACTCGGCAGATATCCCGATGCGGCCTGCCTTGGAGAGGCAGGCCGAGCTGTTGCGCTCTGAGCTCCTTGATATGGCCTCCTTCCGGCTTGAGGAGACAGTCCAACCTCTGCGTGATGTCGTTGACTCTATGCAAGGTTGGATGTTGTGGATGGAGAGCTTCATGGAGCGAGCTGAGGCTGCACTGGGCGGGCTCTCCCTGGTGCCGCCTGTGTTGCAGACTGCTCATGTGTTGCTCCCTTTGGTTGTGCCTGATGACAGCTTCGAGGTCGAGAGGGGAGATGAGCTTCATGGTTGTTTCTCCCCTCATGCTAGAGCCAGCTCGCCGTCGTCAGCCTCTGAGGGACTAGGCAATGATGTGGTTGTGACTCCAGTGCTGCAGATCATGCGTGAGCTTCGGGAGTTGTGTGAGGGCCCGGTTTTGCCTCTGTCCGTTGAACAACTGAAGGTAGACCCCCCTGAGATCTCGATTGTGGATTTATCGCCAGCATCACCCCTGGAGTCTAGCAAGATACTTGATGCCGAGGAGTGTGGTGATTTGGATGTTGCAATGTCTCGATCGCCTAAGTCCATTGGGTGTCAGGCGTCAGCCAGTCTACCTCTCGGTGTCATGGAGCGCGGAGTTTTAGATGTTGCTGCCCTTCCCTCGTCTGCGGCCATCGAGCACGCGATGCCTGTGAGTGACATGACCACTGAGCCAAGTGTGTTGGCACCTACTCCAAATCCAGATGCTCTCTTTGCGAAGGAACTTTGTGACTTGCTCGCCAGTGTGGAGGTTGCTAGACCTGGTTTGGGTAGGTCGATTGCTTGCCTCTTGACGGGGACACCAATAAGGGGCAAACAAAAGAAGGTGGGCAAAGGAAAGAGTGGCGCCATAGGCAAGGCGTCTCTCGCTGCTTGATGGATGACCTTCGATCTCTCGGCCCGTCCGCTTCGATTGGGTTATCGTTGAGGGTTGGGAGGTGCCTGATGTCTTGTGTCAAGGTGTTCTTGTCGGGGGTCTCTTGGCGTAGTAGCAATATTGGGGTTTGTGGATGTTGTGTATTCGGAGAGTCTGGCGGGGGCTGCCTGTGCGGTTGTGGGGTTTCTTGCCATGTGAGTACTTAATCCGTGCTTCGTTTGTATTGATTTTCGCCCGGTTTTCCATGAATTAACTGGGCAATTCTCTTCTTCTTAATTAATAGATGAGGCAAAACTTTTGCCTCCGTTTCAAAAAAAAAATCACTGAACTTGGTGAGTACAGGAACATGAGCTAAAGATAATATGCATGTCGCCCTGCTTGTAAAACACATAGACCGTGCACATGTTTCTGGACAAAAGCTAAGTAAGGGATCCAAGTATTCCTTCCTCGATGTTACATCAACAGAACGTAGAAAATGCCGCGGGAATGACTGCCCATTAGCAGAGCCCCTGCAAAAAAAAAACCTGGGCGGATGCGCTACATCTGAAAATCGACTGAGCGGAATGGTTGCTGCAGAAATCAGCGAGTGGCGACGCTAAACGCGGACGGCAGAGAGGACAAGGAGTTGAGTGCAGAGGAGGGGGACAGAGGGAGAAAGCTCCGTACATGTCTCCCGGCCGGCGACGACCGGTGGTTCATCCCCCGGGGACCACCACTCGCTCATGGCGCACCCGATGTGAGTGTCGCTGGCCCCTCTCCATCTCTTTCCTCCCGCTGCTCGCCTGCAGCTTTCCCCCTCCAGAGCCTCCACCCCTCCTCCCGTTGCTTGCCGGCATCTCGTCTTCTTCTGCCACCTCCCACTCTCCTCCAACTGCGCTGCCTCAACGATGAACTGACACGCCTCCTGTAAACCGGGTCTAGTTCAAAACCCGGTACACCAAAAAACCGCAACCCGAAGCGAAGGCGTGGACCAGACTGGGCAAACCCACTCACGCGCACTAAGATTGGTGACACGGATTGAACGACCACAAAATCCGGCCTGAAGCCAAATCAAAAACAGACGGCTGATTTTTAGCAAAACTGAATAAAAAATGCTATGCTTCATAGAAATAAATTTGCCATGGTTAGAAAAGTAAATTTGCCATGGGAAAGAAAGTAAAAAAACCATGATCTTTTAATTGGCGTGTGAGGAAAACTTCTAAGTTGTCAAGGCAAGTGTTAAATGGAGTGTGAAAAAACTCCAAACTTGTCGTGGCAACACATCTTAATTTGCCATGGCAAAAGTATACTTTAGTTTTTATGCAAAACACACACCTAAAAACATCTAAACTTGTCAGAGCAACACATCTTAAAGTTGCCATGGCACCTAAGCATATGTGCTATTAATATCTATAATTGCCAAAGCACTCTGCAATGAACTATAATCTCTATAAAATTGCCAACCACTCTGCAAATCACAACTAACAAATGATCTGCATCTGAAAAAACATTACAAAATTCATACAAACATCACAACCTCAAAATGTGACCAAAATGGGTTAAAATAGACAAGCTGCCTTACCAATCCACATATCTACCCTAGAAAAAAAAATTGTGGGGGGGGGGGGGGGGGGGGGGGGGGGGCTCACAGTGCATAGGGGCAGAGCCACGACCTTGTGAGGGAAGTCAAGGTGAAGCTCGTCGATCCCATAGCCGATCGTCCTCCTCACCCAAGGAGTCGGGCACCTGCAGCATCAAATTAAGGAAAATAGTTGCAGCATGGTAGAATGGAGAAGACGAGATGATTAGAGCATGACAAGGCTCTGCGCATGAAGTCGAAAACAAACCAGATCAGAGAGAGGGAAGCCATAAGAAGGGGGATTCACTCACCAAGAACCACGCAAGTGCATCGGCTAGGAGGAACCACATCGCAATGAAGGCAATGCACCCCGCGGTCACCGGTCCCTTGAGAGGAACACGAACGAGTGACGTCGCCATCAGGGAATCTGGCCGACGCGAGCCTCCGCTCGTCCCGTCGCAACTCACCAGAAACACGCAAGAGCGGCGCCACGCGAGCAAACACACTTGTTGTCCCGACCCCGAACTGGGCCAACCGTCGCCCTCGGCGCAGCACATCATCGCCGGCAGCCACACCCCCCGAGCCACAACCCCCCCCCCCCCCCCCCCGCCACCGCACATCGAGCCGTGGCATCGAGATGCGGCCGAGTATCTCCTCGACGCATCGTGCATCCCAGGAACCCCCCATGACGCGCACCACCCCACGACAGAGATCTGCACCGGATCTGCGGGCCGCCACCGCAGCTCTCCGGGAACCTCGCCCATGAGTGAGAGTGTGCAGAGGAGTGTGGGAGGAAAAATGGGAAGAGAAAAGTGGGACAGGGAGGAAGAGAAGATAATGCTGACTCGGCTGCTCTCGTTCGCGCCGAATGCTTGTATATCGAACACTTTTACGTGATGACGTGGAGCATATTCCTGTATCGAGATTCATGCATATGTACCAACATCAATGAGCGCGTTTGGGCTGGAAGCCCAGAAATCTGACATCAGCTTTTTATCAATTCCGAAAAATTAGGGCAATCGCTACACCTACCTAATGTTTGTAATGTGATTAATGTAACAGTTTAGGTGGCATTTTTTAGTTGGAGGAAATTAGGGGGTGGGGGGGGGGGGGGGCACACAATTGAATTAGGGGGGTTGAGAGGTTAGTTTGGAAGATTAAGATTTTTGTAGGTGTAGGATTATTGATATTATTATTAATATTAAACCGGCTAAGCTATCCTTCACCTGGTGCGTTTGAAGTGCTGCCCGTTGATACTTTTTTGTTTTGGTATGTGTCTTCGGTTTTTTGGCTGGTCCAATCTCGGTTTTGTGGTTTTTTTTATAAGGCCGGTCCGCTTTTTATGTGTCCGCTGCATCCGGTCTGTCTGGTCCGCTTTCTGTGGTGCATCTGTTGTGTGTCCATGCCTCATTACATGTCGCGTCTGTTATTGATAGGATCGTGGGTGTCGTCGGTTACTGCCAAGTATATTTCTTTCAGTGGGTGATTTACGTGGTGGTGTGAAACCAATCTGGCGAGGGGCTTAAGCAGCGCTTCGAGAAACAACATGGACCTTCTTCTCTCCCATCTCTCTCAGACCCACCCTCCCTCTCGGCTCATGGCACGGCGGCTGCAGCCCGACGTCATCTTCTCCGTTAGTCAGCATCACCCTGTCCCCCCCTCCCCTCGCACACTGTGGGAGCTAACGGCCTGCCGGACACGGATTGATCATTTTTTCTCAAATTCGTGAACATTTTTCAAGTTCATGAACATTTTTAAAATTTTGAACTTCTTATAAAAGTATGAATTTGATAATCAATAAAAACCAGAGAATGCGTTTTCCCTCTAAACCAATAGCTACTAGTCTTTTTCTGAACTAGTAGTAGCCTAATCGAGCAACAAGCGGGCAATCAGATCGAGCAAGCAGGTGAGCCGCACGAGCAAGCTCACGCATGAGCGTTAGTATGCCAATCAGAGTGTGAAGCGTTATAAAAGGACCACCGTGTCGGTAGATGGCGCGCACAGCTCCCCAGCTAGTTCCTAGGAACGGGTTGGCCCATGTAAGGGGTTGCGTTTTTGGTTAAAAAAGCTTCCACCATCCGGTTTTGTGAAGTTTCTAGAAGATTTCGACCGGTTATGAAGCTTCTGACCGGGTTTTCCTTCCTTCTTTCCTGATTTTTTGCTTGGTTTTTCTTTTTTCTTTTTCTATTTATGGAGTTGAAGAAGAAGAAGACGACGACTACCACCGGCGGCTGCTCACAAGCTCATGCGACAGGAATCCCAACAACATAACGCCAAGACGCAGCACCAAGTCAACCCAAACGAAGACATCAACTAATAAACCATTATATAGAAGCAACCCTCGGACGCACCCCCTAGCCATCGCCGACTGGCATCACCTTCGGACGAGACTCCCCTGAGTGACCATCAAGGGGGACGGGGTGGTCCGAAAGAAATTGTTGATAGCTGGTAAGATTCGAAAAGAATTTACTTTGTGCCCGTGGAGCCAGACAACATTGTGAGATCACTTAGTCCTTTTAATTTCTTTTGGTGGTGGCATATTGTTGTTGTATGTTTGATGTCATGAACTCTTGTACATACTCCCTTCACTTTCTTAATTTAATTTTTTTGTACGCAAATATTTTGTGTCTTTTGCAAAAATCTTACGCAATAGTTCAATTTGCTAGCGATTATTCCAAAGGTATTCTCCAGGAAGCAATGCTACACCTAAAGGCAAGTTACGAAAAGTCTACATACTGGCCGCATATTAGACGAGTAAAAACAGGACAAGTTAGCACGTAACTTTGCTATGTACTCTAGAAATCTGTACGTAAGTCGAGAATAGCGTTTTGGCTCTCAGCCTCCATGGAGGCATTTTTTTTGAAAAATTCAAAATTCGAAAATTTTGGTTTCAAAAAAATCTGATTTTTTTTTTGTAAAAGTAAACAATGATGTGAGGTGTTTTTGTGTAAAATTTCAGGATGAAATGCGTTGAAATACGACCTGTACAAAAAAGACAAATTCATGGTCTAGAGGATGAATAGTATCATGTGTTAAAAAGCCCCAGATTTGTCTTTTTTGCACAGCCCATATTTCAATGTATTTCGTCCTGAAAATTTACACACTTGTGCACTATGCCTTCATCTATCTCTGTATTTTTTCAAAATCTTTTGAAATGTAAAAATATGAAGTTTCAAGAATTTTAAATTTTGCATTTGGAGACCTTCATGGAGCTCGGTCTCCAAAAGCAATTTCCGTACGTAAGTCTAGCATTTTCGTTCTCCAGGTGGTTGTTGCTTCTCTCACAATAAGTTTTGGTAGTAGAACTTGTAGAAGTCATGTGTAGGAATAGCAACTGGGTGGCAAAATAAATAAATAAATAACAAATGGGTGGCCACGAGTGAGCGATGGATTGCAGTTGCAGTCGTCGTTGATGGCGGCGACTTCATTCAGTTAACCTCACATCGCCTCCACCTCAACAGTGACTGCCTCAGAGCTAGCTGTGGCATGTCACATGTGGCTTTCCTGCCGAGGAGGCGATGGACGTCCGTCCACTGGTTTGTGCGACCAGCACACCTGCCACGGCAGGCTCGGTGGCTCCACAAACGACCATCCGCGGCTGCCAAGGACGTCGCCAGCACGTACAAGTATCGCTCCCTCCTCCACTCGGGCAGGTAGCAGTGCACCGCGGCACGCCAAGCCCGCATTAATATCTCCTCCTTCTCTCGCCGCCCGGAAGATGACGGCCCAGAATGGCCACGGCGACCTCGCAAGGAAGCCGGTCGTCGTCATCTACGCCGCCCGGGATGGCGGATTGGCGGGCCACCTGGTCCCCACGGTGGAGCTCGGCAAGCTGCTCGTGGCGCAGGGCCTCCAGGTCACTTATACTAAAATGCCTTCTCTAGAAACGAATTGTCATGCTAGTCTAAATAAATTGCCACCCCGTATAACTTAAATTGCCATGAAAATCGTTGGCAAATGCCATCCCTCGCACATTCGACGGCTATTGGGGTCCTAACATTTTGTTAGAAGTCATGCATAGGAATAGAAAAATTTGAAAGAAAAAAAAAATCAATGGCGACGAGTGAGGGACAGATTGAATTAGACGTTTCAGAATTGAGTGTGGACGTCCTGAACCCATGGGCATATGTACACATTTTTCAAAAATGCATTTTAAACACATTTTAAAATGTTAAAAAAATTGAAAGAAAATTCCGCGCATACATCTTCGCAACATGTGTGCGCATCACAAAGTTTTATGAGAAAAACCTCTTTTGGTTTTGCCTCCGCAAAAAAGATAAATTTCAGTGCTTCTAAATAGCGTTCCACGACACATTATTTTGCCTTTTTGCACAGGCCAAAGCGAAATTTGTTTTTTTGCGAAACTTTCTACGTGCACATAGAATGTGAAGATGTATGCGTAAGACTTTTTTCAGATTTTTTTGGCATTTAGAAAAGAGTTTTCCAAAGTGGGTTCGTATGCCCATGGGTTCTTCCATGCACTTCTCTTCCGGAATTAGGTTTCTAACGGCTCTGCTACCTAGAGGTGAATCTTCATCCAATCACGTTGTGCCAGCTCATCAAGTATCCAAACCCCATATTCGTATAGCAGTATCGTGCCTAATTTCTATAGCATTGGTATTTCTATCATGTGCCCTACCAATTTCTGTCAGGGACAGAGCTGCATGCATGAGTACATATTCTCTCTCCTCTCTCACCAAAGAATCCATCCTTTTATTACACCTCTCCTAATTTTAATCTTTCATAAAAATTACGATTTTCCTTTCATTAAGGTACGAGGGCTTCTTATTCCACAAGAACGAAAGTACCTTTTCATTCTTTCATATACTAGGGTTTTTTACTTTACATGAATGTTGTTTTTAAACTATTTTATATATTTGAACTCCTGGCGCCAAAACCTTTAGAACAGGATCAATCTTGGATACATTCCAAACATGTTTAAATTTCAACGTTTCAAACAACTTATTTCACTCAACCTATTTCAGTTTGTGAACTGCTTAGAACAAGACCGAGTGGATTGTGTTCTTCAATTTAGTGAGATCTGTTTTTTCAATGAGTAAAATCTTTTTTTATTTACCGAAATATGTGTTTTAAAACAAGTGAAACGAGTCTTTTTAATTCAAAATGAGTGAAAATTAATTTTTTGAAACAAGCAAAATCTGTGTTTTCAAATGAGTGATATTTTTTCTTCAAAATGAGTGAAATATGTGTTTTAATATAAGTGAAACCAGCGTTTAAAATGAGTGAAATTAGTTTTACGAAGAAGAGTGAAATCATTATTTTGAAATTAGTGAAATTATTTTTGAAAGTGACTAAAATATGTGTTTTAAAATAAGTTAAACCAGTGTTAAAAAAAATGAGTGAAATTAGTTTTCTTTTTAACTGTGTGAAATCTTTTTTTTAATTGGTGAAACAATCAAAATCAGTTTTATGAAATAGCGAAACAATCTTGTATTTTATGAAAGTGATTTCAAAGATAATTGAAATATATAAAATAAAAAGTAATTAAAATTAAATATGTGAAGAGAGAGAGAGAGAGAGAATATTGCATGCATGTTGCCATGCACGCCATTCACCGTGAGGCAGCGGCGCGGCACCGGTAGATTTACCTTTTTCCTAGTCGTCGTGTCGGCGGGCTTCCAGCTTCGCGCAACCATGATGACTTCATTGAATTAAGCTCTCCTGGCCTCCACCTCAACTGTGCCTGCATCCTCCACCTCGGAGCTGTGGCATGTCACATGTGGCTGTGTTTATGTTTCCCGCCGACGAGGTAATGGACGTCCGTCCACTGATTTGTGCGACCATCACACCTACCACGGCTGGCTCGCTGGCTCCACAAACGGCCACCCGCTGCTCCCAAGGACGCCGCCTGCCGCCAGCATGTACAAATATCCCACTCCCCCCTGCGCTCGGCCAGGCAGCAGTGCACCGCGGCACGCCAAGCCCGCATTAATATCTCTCCGTCCGTCCGTCGTCTTCTCGCCGCCCGGAAGATGACGGCCCAGAATGGCCACGGCGACCTCGCAAAGAAGCCGATCGTCGTCATCTACGCGCCACCGGGGATGGCGGGCCACCTGGTCCCCACGGTGGGGCTCGGCAAGCTGCTCCTGGCGCAGGGCCTCCAGGTCACCGTCCTCCTCGGCGGGGGTGACACGTCGTTCCTCGATGGCGTCGCCGCCGCCAACCCGGCGCTGTCCTTCCACTGCCTGCCCCCGGCCGCGCTCGCCCCCGACGTGGCCGCCGCCTGCAGCAGCAGCTTCGAGGCCAGGGTCTTCGAGCTCGCGCGCGCCTCCAACCCGGACCTGCGCGACTTCCTCCGCTCCGCCCGCCCGGCCGCCCTCCTAATCGACTTCTTCTGCAGCGCCGCGCTCGACGTCGGCGCCGAGCTCCGCGTCCCCACATACTTCTTCCTCACCACCTGCATCGCCAGCGTCGCCCTCTGTCTCTACCAGCCGGTCATCCACAAGGGGACCACGCTGAGCTTCCGGGAGATGGGCGGCGACCCCGTGCGCGCTCCGGGTCTGCCGCCGATCCCGGCGGATCACCTCGCCGCGGCCGTCATGGATCGCGAGAGCCTGAGCAACAAACACTTCTTGGAGCTGTCCCAAAGGATGTGCGACTCACGGGGCGTCCTCGTCAACAGCTGCCGCTCCTTGGAGCCGCGCGCCGTCGACGCCATCGTCTCCGGCCTCTGCACCCCGCCCGGGCTTCCAACGCCGCCGCTGTATTGCATCGGGCCGCTGATAAAGCCCGACGAGGAGACCGGGACGACGAAGCGCCACGAGTGCCTCGCGTGGCTCGACGGCCAGCCTGAGGCCAGCGTGGCGTTCCTCTGCTTCGGCAGCATGGGCCGGTTCAGCGCGGAGCAGGTCAAGGAGATCGCGGCGGGGCTGGAGGCTAGCGGGCAGCGGTTCCTGTGGGTCGTGCGGCGCCCGCCCCTGCCAGGCGCCGAGCGCCGGCCGCCGGCCGACGGCGACGACGACGGCGTCGACTTGGACGCGCTGTTCCCGGAAGGCTTTCTGAAGCGAACCAAGGACAGGGGGCTGGTGGTCACGTCCTGGGCGCCGCAGCGGCAGGTGCTGGCGCACGCCGCCATCGGCGGCTTCGTGACGCACTGCGGCTGGAACTCGGTGCTGGAAGCCGTCGCGGCGGGCGTGCCGATGCTGGCGTGGCCGCTGTACGCGGAGCAGCGCATGAACAGGGTGTTCCTGGTGGAGGAGATGCGGCTGGCCGTGCCCATGGAAGGGTACGACAAGGAGACGGTCGAGTCCAGCGAGGTGGCGGCCAAGGTGCGGTGGCTGATCGAGTCCGACGGCGGGAGGGAGCTCCGGCAGCGGACGCGCGCGGCCATGCGGCTGGCGGAGGAGGCGCTGGGCGACGGCGGGGAGTCGAGGGCCGCGCTGGCGGACCTCGCGAGGCAATGGAAGAAAAGCGCTGCCGACGACGACAGCTGATCGAGAGTTCGTCTGTTGACCCGGCCGGTGGGCCGGCGGCTTTGCTTTCGAACTTCACGTGGGCGAGGTGCCGCCATGCGTGCACGTTGATCTTGGACCAATTAGTACCAGAAACATCGGATCGCGTGCTACATGATGATGTAGTTTATTTCGTTTTGTCCTTGGAGTAATTGTTTGGAACCGTGGATCTCCAGCAGTGAATCATACAGAACTAGTATTTCCATTTGTCATTTTCTTGAATATCTATCTTACTATCTGTCAGAGTGATGCATAGTAATAAACTATTTCAAGTTGTCATTTCCTTGGATATCTGTCTACTCATGACGAAAGTCCCTTTCTAGAGCTCAAATGAGCTCGGGATGAACAATAACTTGAAAAGCATTTAAAAAATGTTTACAAAAATATGAATTTTTTATGGAAAACTTTGATAAATGTTCTAAGAGCTTGCAAAATTTTATCATGAAATCACATTTGTGAAAGTCGTGGCAAAAAGAAAAAAAACAAAATCAGTGCTCCAAAATGCTTTCGAATCGGGCGACTCTGGCGGGCCGCTACCCTAGCCACCGCCGAGCCCCGATCTACTCCCTCCTCTCCTCCCGTCGCCGCCGCGTGACGCCGCCGGGCTAAGCCCGGGGGCAGATGGCGGAGGCGGGGGTCTCTCCTTCTCTCCCGCGGCTTGGGATGGGGCGGGGCCCCGGCGTGTGGAGGCGCGGCTGGTAGGGTCCTGCGGCGCGGCGGCCGGCCCTGCTTCGCGGCGGCGGCGGGTGGTTCTGAGGCCGGTCGGATCTCGGACTAGCGGCGGTGGCATGGAGGGCCCGGTGGATGGATTGGCTGTTGATGGAAATATGCCCTAGAGGCAATAATAAAGTTGTTATTATTTTATATTTCCTTGTTCATGATAAAGGTTTATTATTCATGCTAGAATTGTATTGACCGGAAACTTAAAAACATGTGTGAATACATAAACAAATACCATGTCCCTAGTGAGCCTCTACTAGACTAGCTCGTTGATCAAAGATAGTTAAGGTTTCCTAACCATAGACATGAGTTGTCATTTGATAACGGGATCACATAATTAGGAGAATGATGTGATGGACAAGACCCATCTGTTAGCTTAGCATATGATCGTTCTGTTTATTGCTACTGCTTTCTTGAATGTCAAATACATGTTCCTCCGACCATGAGATCATGCAACTCCCGGATACCGGAGGAATACCTTGTGTGCTATCAAACGTCACAACGTAACTGGGTGATCATAAAGATGCTCTACAGGTATCTTCGAAGGTGTCTGTTGAGTTGGCATGGATCGAGACTGGGATTTGTCACTCCGTGTTTCGGAGAGGTATCTCTGGGCCCTCTCGGTAATGCACATCATAAGAAGCTTGCAAGCAAAGTGACTAAGGAGTTAGTTACGGGATGATGTATTACGGAACGAGTAAAGAGACTTGCCGGTAACGAGATTGAACTAGGTATGGAGATACCGACGATCGAATCTCGGGCAAGTAACATACCGACGGACAAAGGGAAATACGTATGTTGTCATTGCGGTTCGACCGATAAGATCTTCGTGGAATATGTAGGAACCAATATGAGCATCCAGGTTCCGCTATTGGTTATTGACCGGTGAGGCGTCTCAGTCATGTCTACATCATTCCCGAACCCGTAGGGTCCGCACGCTTAACGTTCGTTGACGATATAGTGTTATATGAGTTATGTGAATTGGTAACCGAATATTGTTCGGAGTCCCGGATGAGATCCCGGACGTCACGAGGAGTCTCGGAACGGTCGAGAGGTAAAGATTTATATATGGGAAGTCATATTTTGGGTTCCGGAAAAAGGTGCAGTTTTTTTCCGGTATTGTACCAGGAAGCTTCCAGAAGGTTCCGGAGGATTCCGGAGGGGTCCGGAAGTCCACAAGTGGGTCCACCACGTCCCAAGGGCTGGCATGGGCTAAGGGGAGGCGCCCTGGCCTTATTGGGCCAGGCGCACCAAGTCCTCAAAAACCCACGCAGCTAGGGAAGGAAAAAAGGAGAGTCCTAGTAGGAATAGGATTGGACTTTGGAGTCCAAGTCCACGTGTGTACTATTCTCATGGTACTGTTCACGTGGTACTATTCACGTGGTACTGTTCACATGGCACTATTCCTTCTACTCCAAGCCCCTACACATATATAAATAGAGGAGAGGGGGCGCCCCAAACAAGAGACAACATTGTCTTAGCCGTGCGCGGCGCCCCCCTCCACAGTTCCGTCCCTCGGTCATATTTTCGCAGTGCTTGGGCGAAGCCCTGCGGAGATAGCATCACCATCACCGTCACCATGCCGTCGTGCTGCCGGAACTCATCCACTACCTCGCCGTCTTGCTGGATCAAGAAGTCGAGGATGTCACCGAGCTGAACGTGTGCTGAACGCGGAGGTGCCGTACGTTCGGTACTCGGTCGGTTGGATCATGAAGTTGTTCGACGACATCAACCGCGTTGTTCTAACGCTTCCGCTTACGGTCTACGAGGGTACGTAGGCACACTCTCCCTCTCGTAGCTATGCATCTTCATGGATAGATCTTGCGTGTGCGTAGAATTTTTTTGTTTTCCATGCAACGTTCCCCAACAGTGGCATCATGAGCCAGGTCTATGCGTAGATGATATGCACGAGTAGAATACAAAGAGTTGTGGGCGGTGATCGTCATACTGCTTACCACCAACGTCTTATTTTGATTCGGCGGTATTGTAAGATGAAGCGGCCCGGACCAACCTTACATGTCCACGTACATGAGACCGGTTCCACCGACAGACATGCAACTTGTTTTGCATAAAGGTGGCTGGCGGGTGTCTGTTTCTCCTACTTTAGTTGAATCGAATTTGACTGCGGCCGGTCCTTGTTGAAGGTTAAAACAGCAAACTTGATAAATCACCGTTGTGGTTTTGTGCCGTAGGTAAGAACAGTTCTTGCTAGAAGCCACGTAAAACTTGCAACAACAAAGTAGAGGACGTCTAACTTGTTTTTGCAGGGTATGCTGTGATGTGATATGGTCAAGACATGATGTGATATACGTTATTGTATGAGATGATCATGTTTTGTAATTTATCGGCAACCGGCAGGAGCCTTATGGTTGTCTCTTTATTGTATGAAATGCAAGCGCCATGTAATTGCTTTACTTTATCGCTATGCGTTAGCAATAGTTGGCGAGACGACCACGACGCAACGATGGAGATCAAGGTGTCGAGCCGGTGACGATGGAGATCATGACGATGCTTTGGAGATGGAGATCGAAAGCACAAGATGATGATGGCCATATCATGTCACATATTTTGATTGCATGTGATGTTTATCCTTTATGCATCTTATTTTGCTTAGAACAACGGTAGCATTATAAGATGATCCCTTCACTAAATTTCAAGATAAAAGTGTTCTCCCCGAGTATGCACCGTTGCTAAAGTTCGTTGTTTCGAAGCACCTCGTGATGATCGGGTGTGATATATTCTACGTTCACATACAACGGGTGTAAGCCAGTTTTACACAAGCAGAATACTTGGGTTAAACTTGACGAGCCTAGCATGTACAGACATGGTCTCGGAACACTGGAGACCGAAAGGTCGAACATGAGTCATATAGTAGATATGATCAACATGGAGATGTTCACCATTGATTACTATCCCATCTCACGTGATGATCGGACATGGGCTAGTTGATTTGAATCATGTATCACTTAGTTAACTTGAGGGATGTTAATTTAAGTAGGAGTTTATTAGTAATTTGATTAATTGAACTTAATTTATCATGAACTTAGTCCTGGTAGTCTTTGCAAATTATGTTGTAGATCAATAGCTCGCGTTATAGCTCCCCTGTTTTTGATACGTTCCTAGAGAAAGCTTAGTTGAAAGATGATGGTAGCAATTACACGGACTGGGTCCGTAACTTGAGGATTATCCTCATTGCTGCATAGAAGGATTATGTCCTTGATGCACCGCTAGGTGATGGACCTGCTGCAGACGTTGTGAACGCCTGGCAGGCTCGATCTGATGACTACTCTATAGTTCAGTGTGCCATGCTCTACGGCTTAGAACCGGGACTACAAAAGCGTTTTGAACGCCATGGAGCATATGAGATGTTCCAGGAGCTAAAGTTGATATTTCAAGCTAATGCCCGGGTTGAGAGATATGAAGTCTCGAACAAGTTCTTCAGCTGTAAGATGGAGGAGAACAGTTCTGTCAGTGAACACATACTCAGAATGTCTGGATACCACAACCACTTGACTCAGCTGGGAATTGATCTTCCAGTTGAGAGTGTTATTGACAGAGTTCTTCAGTCACTGCCACCAAGCTATAAAGGCTTCGTGATGAACTATAATATGCAAGGGATGGAGAAGACAATTCCCGAGCTCTTCGCGATGCTGAAATCGGCGAAGGTAGAAATCAAGAAGGAGTATCAAGTGTTGATGGTTAACAAGACCACTAGTTTCAAGAAAAAGGGCAAGGGAAAGAAGGGGAACTTCAAGAAGAACGGCAAGCAAGCTGCTGCTCCCACGAAGAAACCCAAAGTTGGACCCAAGCCTGAAACTGAGTGCTTCTACTGCAAAGGAACTGGTCACTGGAAGGGGAACTGCCCCAAGTATTTGGCGGATAAGAAGGATGGCAAAGTGAACAAAGGTATATTTGATATACATGTTATTGATATGTACCTCACTAGTGCTCGTAGCAGCGTCTGGGTATTTGATACCGATTCGGTTGCTAATATTAGTAACTTGAAGCAGGAGCTGCAGAGTAACGGAGACTAACTGAGGGCGAGGTGACGATATGTGTTGGAAGTGTCTCCAAGATTGATATGATCAATATCGACACGCTCGTAATACCTTCGGGATTAGTATTAAACCTAAATAATGGTTATTTGGTGCTTGCGTTGAGCATAAAACATTATATCTGGATATTGTTTATTGCAAGACGGTTATTCATTTAAGTCAGAGAATAATGGTTATTCTGTTTATATGAATAATATCCCTCGTGATCATGCACCCTTGTGAATGGTTTATTCTTCTTGAATCTCGATCGTAGTGATACACATATTCATAATATTTATGCCAAAAGATGCAAAGTTGATAATGATAGTGCAACGTACTTGTGGCACTGCCATTTAGGTCATATTGGTGTAAAGCGCATGAAGAAACTCCATGCGGATGGACTTTTGGAATCTCTTGATTATGAATCATTTGATACTTGCGAACCATGCCTCATGGGCAAGATGACTAAAACTCCGTTCTCCGAAACAATGGAGCGAGCTACTGATTTGTTGGAAATAATACATACAGATGTATGCGGTCCGATGAATGTTGAAGCACGCGGCGGGTATCGTTATTTTCTAACCTTCACAGATGATTTGAGTAGATATGGGTATATCTACTTGATGAAACACATGTCTGAAACATTTGAAAAGTTCAAAGAATTTCATAGTGAAGTAGAGAATCATCGTAACAAGAAAATAAAGTTTCTACGATCTGATCGCGGAGGCGAATATTTGATTTACGAGTTTGGCCTTCATTTAAGAAAATATGGAATTGTTTCACAACTCACGCCACCTGGAACACCACATCGTAATGGTGTGTCCGAACGTCGTAACCGTACTTTATTGGATATGGTGCGTTCTATGATGTCTCTTACCGATTTGCCACTATCGTTTTGGGGTTATGCATTAGAGACAGCTGCATTCACGTTAAATAGGGCACCGTCTAAATCCGTTGAGACGACACCGTATGAACTATGGTTTGGCAAGAAACCTAAGCTGTCGTTTCTTAAAGTTTGGGGATGCGATGCTTATGTGAAAAAGCTTCAACCTAATAAGCTCGAACCCAAAGCGGAGAAGTGCGTCTTCATAGGATATCCTAAAGAAACAATTGGGTACACCTTCTACCACAGATCCGAAGGCAAGGTCTTTGTTGCCAAGAATGGGTCCTTTCTAGAGAAGGAGTTTCTCTCAAAAGAATTGAGTGGGAGGAAAGTAGAACTTGATGAGGTAATTGTACCTTCTCTCGAATTGGAAAGTAGCTCATCAGAGAAAACCGTTCCCGTGATGCCTACACCAATAAGAGAGGAAGATAATGATAAAGATCATGAAACTTCAGATCAAGTTACTACTGAACTTCGTAGGTCGACCAGAGTACGTTCTGCACCAGAGTGGTACGGTAATCCTGTTCTGGAAGTTATGTTGTTAGACAACGGCGAACCTACGAACTATGAAGAAGCTATGATAAGCCCGGATTCCGACAAATGGCTTGAGGCCATGAAATCTGAGATAGGATCCATGTATGAGAACAAAGTGTGGACTTTGGTGGACTTGCCCGATGATCGGCAAGCCATTGAGAATAAATGGATTTTTAAGAGGAAGACGGATGCTGATGGTAATATCACTGTCTACAAAGCTCGACTTGTCGCGAAAGGTTTTCGACAAGTTCAAGGGGTTGACTACGATGAGACTTTCTCACCCGTAGCGATGCTTAAGTCTGTCCTAATCATGTTAGCAATTGCCGCATTTTATGATTATGAAATCTGGCAAATGGATGTCAAAACTGCATTCCTTAATGGTTTTCTCAAAGAAGAGTTGTATATGATGCAACCAGAAGGTTTTGTCGATCCTAAGGGTGCTAACAAAGTGTGCAAGCTCCAGCGATCCATCTATGGACTAGTGCAAGCATCTCGGAGTTGGAATATACGCTTTGATGAGGTGATCAAAGCATATGGTTTTGTACAGACTTACGGTGAAGCCTGTATTTACAAGAAAGTGAGTGGGAGCTCTGTAGCATTTCTAATATTATATGTGGATGACATATTGTTGATTGGAAATGATATAGAATTTCTGGATGGCATAAAGGGATACTTGAATAAGAATTTTTCAATGAAAGACCTCGGTGAAGCTGCTTATATATTGGGCATCAAGATCTAGAGCGATAGATCAAGACGCTTGATTGGACTTTCACAAAGCACATACCTTGACAAAGTTTTGAAGAAGTTCAAAATGGATCAGTCAAAGAAAGGGTTCTTGCCTGTCTTGCAAGGTGTAAAGTTGAGTAAGACGCAAAGCTCGACCACGGCAGAAGATAGAGAGAGAATGAAAGTCATTCCCTATGCCTCATCCATAGGTTCTATAATGTATGTCATGTTGTGTACCACACCTAATGTGTGCCTTGCCACGTGTCTGGCAAAGGGGGTACAAGAGTGATCCAGGAGTGGATCACTGGACAGCGGTCAAAATTATCCTTAGTAACTAAAGGACTAAGGAAATGTTTCTCGATTATGGAGGTGATAAAGAGTTCGTCGTAAAGGGTTACGTCAATGCAAGCTTTGACACCAATCTGGATATCTCTGAGTAGCAAACCGGATACGTATAATGGAGCAGTCATTTGGAATAGCTCCAAGTAAAGCGTGATAGCTGCATCTACAATATGACATAAGGATTTGCAAAGTACACATGGGTCTGAATATTGCAGACCCATTGACTAAAATTCTCTCTCACGAGCAAAACATGATCACACCTTAGAACTCTTTGAGTGTTAATCACATGGTGATGTGAACTAGATTATTGACTCTAGTGAACTCTTGGGTGTTAATCACATGGCGATGTGAACTAGATTACTGACTCTAGTGCAAGTGGGAGACTGATGGAAATATGTCCTAGAGGCAATAATAAAGTTGTTATTATTTTATATTTCCTTGTTCATGATAAAGGTTTATTATTCATGCTAGAATTGTATTAACTGGAAACTTAAATACATGTGTGAATACATAAACAAATACCGTGTCCCTAGTGAGCCTCTACTAGACTAGCTCGTTGATCAAAGATGGTTAAGGTTTCCTAACCATAGACATGAGTTGTCATTTGATAACGGGATCACATCATTAGGAGAATGATGTGATGGACAAGACACATCTGTTAGCTTAGCATATGATCGTTCTGTTTATTGCTACTGCTTTCTTGAATGTCAAATACATGTTCCTCCGACCATGAGATCATGCAACTCCCGAATACCGGAGGAATACCTTGTGTGCTATCAAACGTCACAACGTAACTGGGTGATCATAAAGATGCTCTACAGGTATCTCCGAAGGTGTCTGTTGAGTTGGCATGGATCGAGACTGGGATTTGTCACTCCGTGTTTCGGAGAGGTATCTCTGGGCCCTCTCGGTAATGCACATCATAAGAAGCTTGCGAGCAAAGTGACTAAGGAGTTAGTTACGGGATGATGTATTACGGAACGAGTAAAGAGACTTGCCGGTAACGAGATTGAACTAGGTATGGAGATACCGACAATCGAATCTTGGGCAAGTAATATACCGACGGACAAAGGGAATTACGTATGTTGTCATTGCGGTTCGACCGATAAGATCTTCGTGGAATATGTAGGAACCAATATGAGCATCCAGGTTCCTCTATTGGTTATTGACCGGAGAGGCGTCTCAGTCATTTCTACATCATTCCCGAACCCGTAGGGTCCGCACGCTTAACGTTCGTTGACGATATAGTGTTATATGAGTTATGTGAATTGGTAACCGAATATTGTTCGGAGTCCCGGATGAGATCCCGGACGTCATGAGGAGTCTCGGAATGGTCGAGAGGTAAAGATTTATATATGGGAAGTCATATTTTGGGTTCCGAAAAAAGGTGCAGTTTTTTTTCGGTATTGTACCGGGAAGCTTCCAGAAGGTTCCGGAGGATTCCGGAGGGGTCCGGAAGTCCACAAGTGGGTCCACCACGTCCCAAGGGCTGGCATGGGCTAAGGGAAGGAAAAAAGGAGAGTCCTAGTAGGAATAGGATTGAACTTTGGAGTCCAAGTCCACGTGTGTACTATTCTCGTGGTACTATTCACGTGGCACTATTCCTTCTACTCCAAGCCCCTACACATATATAAATAGAGGAGAGGGGGCGCCCCAAACAAGAGACAACATTGTCTTAGCCGTGCGCGGCGCCCCCCTCCACAGTTCCGTCCCTCGGTCATATTTTTCGTAGTGCTTGGGCGAAGCCCTGCGGAGATAGCATCACCATCACCATCACCACGCCGTCGTGCTGCCGGAACTCATCCACTACCTCGCCGTCTTGCTGGATCAAGAAGTCGAGGACGTCACCAAGCTGAACGTGTGCTGAACGCGGAGGTGTCGTACGTTCGGTACTCGATCGGTTGGATCGTGAAGTTGTTCGACGACATCAACCGCGTTGTTCTAACGCTTCCGCTTATGGTATAAGAGGGTACGTAGACACACTCTCCCTCTCGTAGCTATGCATCTTCATGGATAGATCTTGCGTGTGCGTAGAAATTTTTTGTTTTCCATGCAACGTTCCCCAACAGCTGTACATGTGGTCTGGCTTCCGTTCAGATCTGATCTGGCCGGTGTGGCCTGCTCCATGCGCGGCGCCAGTGATCGGTGGCGGTCCCGTGCACACGAGGCTGGATGGAGGTTCCTCGAGTGGATCTGGGTCAAAACCCTGCTCTGGGCTCGTTGCCAAGGCCGGTGATGGCGGTGTTTTCTGCGTCGTCCCCTTCTTGAAGGCACCGTCGTGGAGAAGCTCTAGACCCCTATCCGCCACCTCCGGGGGAAACCCTAGATCGGTTGATCGGATGACGGAGGCGCTCTTGTGCCGTATCCCTCTTGGGGACATCATTCTTGGAGGTATGCATAGGCTCGAGGGACCAGTGGATGGCATCTGCGGTGGAGCGGCGTTACATGTGACGCATCTACGATGTGGAGTCTCGGTGGCATGGCGCGGCAGGGCCTGGGCGACAGATGTGTGATGATGAACGCGCGTAGGGAGGAGGTGTTGTCTGGCGCCGTGGTGGCATCGACAGCAGGCCTGGCAAGGTCGATGCGTCAGTGTTTGCTCTGAAGATGGATCGATGGAAGACGGCGGCGACGACCTATAAGAGTGCGTCGGACCGGTTTGTGCCCCAGACCTGGTATGTGGCTTGGTTGGGGTCTCCGAATTTAGATGTTAGGCTTAGGTGAGAGGTCTGGGTATTCGGCTCACACTTTCTGCACCCCTTCATCAGTGGATAGGAGTAGCGACAGATGTTGCCAAGATGACGGCTCCAGACATATTGATGTATTACTTTGTAAGGTCTTTGTGAATAATTAATAAAGTGGTTGCATGCATCTCCCAGATGCAGAGGCCGGGGGTCATCCTCCTTCTCAAAAAAATTTTTGCTTTCGAAAGTAGCATTTTCGGAGTATCGATTTTGTTTTTTTTTTGTCTTGATTTCCACATATGTGATTTCTTGATGAAACTTTGCAAGCTCTTCGAACATTTGTCAAAGTTTGGCATAAAAAAAAATTCAGATTTTTTGAACATTTTTTTTTCTATTTTACTGTACCCATATAGTCAGTCCTGCATATAGTGGTGAAAATTGATAAATCCAGCCTTTTTCTAAAACTATAGCATAAAATAAACCCGATCTACAAAAAATCCACAAAATGGCCTGTCTTTGCATGACGTCGGCGGCTGGGCACCATGCTAGATCGCCCGTTTTTGCACCCTTGGCCCGAGGCGTCATTTAGCATGACGTCCCAGGCCTGGGCATCATGCAAATGGGGTATTTTATGAAAACCAAAATTAGATCGGGTTCATCTTAAGTTAAAGTTTCAAAAAAAAGCATGATTTGCCCATTTTCACCGTATAGTGCAGGGGACAGGAAGGGAGAGAGATCATGCAAGCTCTGTTGAGTCTTGTAAACTGTGCCAAATATCCAACAATGTTATCAGTCCAAAAGGGTAATAGCGAATTCGCAAAAAGAGGGGTTAATAGCGAGCAAGCGGACAGTGATCCTGTAATCATCATAGCTAGTTAGCCACACAATGAAACCTGAAGCATACGTGAGTGCCAGCTTGCAAAGGAAAAGTCCACTGAGATGTCACACGCACAAAAAAAAAAAAAGAGGAAAAGTCCATTGAAGTGTCACTATTTTTTTTTTGCGGGAACTATGACAGTATGACAGTATGAAAAGAGTTCCCGATCGGACCACTTGTGCATTGTAACATAATTTCTTCGTAGCGTTATGGCCTGGTGAAACATGGGCAAAAATGCTACACCTACGTAATTATTACTAAAAGTTACGAAGCCTTCCATTCCTGACTAATACAGCCCCCCTAATTTCACTTGGTGGGGCCCTTCACTTTTCTTATCCAATAAAATCTTTCCACCTAAGCTCCTTCGTAAGAGACGTAGGAGAATGGAATTTACGTGGGTGTAGCGTTGTCCGAAACATGAGGGGTGAGTAGGGATTTGCGGTAATAGAAAATCGGTAGTTTTTTTTTTAAAAAAAACACAGATCTACTATAGAAGTTCATAAAAAATACAAAGCACCCAAAATATAATAAAATTACATCAAGATTCTTGGAAACTTTATTTTCACCTTGCAAAATAATCTGAAAAAAGGTGTGCATACACATACACATATACATGTATAGTACTACTTATGAATGAAGTTTCATCAATATAATTTTGAAAGTGTGCATATATGATATTAGTCAAATGGTCCATTTTATCCAACTCTCTGCACCGGTGGTGATGATTGCAAGCCTGCATTGCGTGGGGAAATGCTCCAACCGATGGTTCTTCAACGATTTATGTATCTCGTCTCAAGCGTCGGGTGGCTATTGCGGTCTTTAAAACCTGATATGGCGAGGGTGTTTGCAAATATGAATTTTTGTTATTGTTGGGTCAGGCGTACTATCAGAGGAAGAAGAAGCAGTATGATTTTCAACATATTTTTTTGGTGATGTTTCATACAGTTGCCTTTTCATTGTACTATTTATTTTTTTCTTGATAAATATCAGGTCCAAGAGCATCTACAACTGGACCCCATACCCGACCCAAACGCTCGGGCGAGCTGCCCGGACGGAAAAACTGCACCCAACCAGTCGCCGCCGAAACGACCGGACTAACCGGCACTCCCCATACCTGGCCCATATTTGGGGCGGGACGCCCGGACGCGCCTGGTCGCGGGCGCCATGCGGGGACACGGAGCGACCATTGGTCCGACGGGCGCCTCCTCCACTCCAAGCCGCATGGCGCCTCTTGGGCGTGCCGCCCGAGGGAGCAAGTCCAGCTATTTAAGCCATACGCGGCAACCGAACCCTACCCCGTCCCCATTCCTTCCCTCTCCTGCCACCCGTGCCACCAGCTTCCATCCGCTCGCCGTAGCCGCTAGCCATGGCCCGACAGAGGATCACCACCTACGCCATGTTGACGCCGGAACGCCGGCTACAGCTCGAGGAGGAGATCCAGGCAAGGTGCGCTGCTGGTGTCGTAGCCGGCCTGCCTCCGGATT
This sequence comes from Elymus sibiricus, assembly GCA_039707655.1. Lineage (NCBI taxonomy): Eukaryota > Viridiplantae > Streptophyta > Magnoliopsida > Poales > Poaceae > Elymus > Elymus sibiricus. Next base: position 437,385,683 of record CM077672.1, on the reverse strand, counting down.
CGCCGGAGCCGGAGCAGGAGGAGGAGGAAGAGGAGGCGAAGGAGGAGGGTGAGCAGCAGCCGAAGGTGGAGCAGGACCCCCAGCCCATGGAGGAGGCGGATATGGAGGAGGACGACGCAGCGGAGCCGGAGGAGGAAGCGGAGCCGACTGCGGGCTTCGGCATATAGGACGCCATGGCGAAGTTCGAGGTTGCCCAGGCGGAGGAGAGGGCGGAGCAGACCCCATCCTCGAGTCCATCCAGGACGAGGCCTATGTGGAGCTTAACCGACGCTTCATTCGGCAGCAGAGGGCGGAGATCGGCGAGCTCTTCGCCTCTAGTTTGTCCGACAACGAGCCAGAGCTACCGCATGCACCCATCTACCCGGAGCCGGGCACACAGATAGTGGACATCTCCGACGATGAGTAGATAGGGTACCTACATAGTACCAGGTTTTTTTAGGATAGTACGTAGGTTTTTAGTCTGCATGATTTGTATGGATTTGAGGTACATGGATGTAGCGGACGATTTTCGTGGGCGCGTCCGCAGACGTTTGGGGGCGGATTTTGGTACTTGTGGTTATAGATGCTCCAAGTGAGACTTCTCGACGCTCCAGGGCTCCCTCGTATCGCTCCCTCCAGGGCGATCAGGGGGCCAACCCTAGCGTCCCGGCCGCCGCCCCCTCCCCCCTCTCCTCCACCTCATCGTCCCCGGAGACGTGCGCCGGCTAAGCCCGGGCGCCGCCGGTGATGGGGACGGCGGGGATCTAGGCTGCAGCCCCGCGGTCTGGAGGGACCGGCGGCGCGAGATTGCCCTTCGGTCTTCGTCTTTCCCGACGGTTCGGCGCTGCTCCGGCGGCTTCGTGGGGAGGGCGGATCAGGAGGGGATGTGGCCATGGTGGATTGGTCGGCGGCGCCTCCGGTCAGATCAGATCTGGCTGGTGCCGCCGGCGGTGGTGGCCATCTCCTCCGTCGGAGGTGGTCGGCCTGAGGCTGGATGGTCAGATCCCGAGATCCGCCATCTAGTTCCGGCTGCGAGTCGGGAAGACATAGTTGCCGGTGAAAACCGAGCCGATGGCAGGCGATGGCGGCGTTCTGCGTCGTTACCTTGATGAAGGCATCGTCGTGTAACTACTGTCGACCCACTCGTGCTGCTCCGGGGGAAACCCTAGGATCTGGTCTTTCAGATTGGACGATGGCGGTACTGCGGTGTCATTTTCTCTCTTGGGAGCATCGTTTGTGGAGCAGAGCCGGAAGACAGAGGCAGGAGGTGGAGCGGCTTCGTCTTGCACGGAGCTTTCGGTGGAGATGTCAAGTCATGCCTAGCCGACAGGTGCTACGCTGTGTCATGCCTGGTCGGCAGGTGCTACGCACGACAGATCTTCCAGAATCTCCGCGTCTGGACGGACAAGCGCGGGGCGGTGGTGCCGTTGGGCGCCGTGGTGGCGTCGACGGATGGACGGACTGGCAAGGATGATGCGGATCTCTCTTCTAAAGATGGGTCAGCGGTTCGATGATGATGGCGGCGTCTAAAACGTGTGCATGTAGTGTACGGTTTAGGTCTGCTGCACCGGCTGTGGGTTCCGATACGTTATGTGGATAGATCGGCGACGGCACCGGTTTTAGATATGGGGAGTGAAAGCACTCCACATTATCGAGTTTTGTAGGTGTGAGTGGTGGCTTCGGGTGGCTTGATGTATGTTCTTGTTAGACCTATGTTGAATAATAAATAAAGATGGCCGTATGCATCGATTGATGCAGAAGCCGGGGGTCTTAACCTCCTTTTCCAAAAAATATATATTTTTGGGTATCTTTAAAAAAAAAGACTTGCATGGTGCGTCTGGAAGGAAGAGTTTTCCTGAAAACTTTTCAAATGAAAACCACTCTATTATGTACGTATGTCAACAGTCCTTTTCGTCAGTCATTATCAAACAAGCGTACAAGAGTGCATGAGTGGAAGCTTTTTCCCAGGCCATAACTGCACATGGAGATGGAGGGGATCCTGGACCATGCGGACAAAAGCTCTAGAAGAAATCTCCCGGAAAGTGGCACCATTTGGAGCAACTCTTGATCGTGGCTGGTAATGGCTTGAGCCAACGGCAGGGAATCTGGAAGGATACGCGAGGTACTCCATTTCTGTCATTGAAGAGCTCTGCTGCAGGCTCCCCCCTCGGTCGTGGTCAAGCTGCCCAGCTTCAGCAACCACTGCTTCCCCTGATGAGTGATGAATCCCGAACCACGTATAACCAGCCGCCAGTGCCAGCGTCCTCCACGAAACTACCACCCCCGTTGATTTTTCGCACGTCTCCCTCAGCGTGCATGGGCCGCCATCGCCATTCAGTCCTCCACAAGAAGGTTCTTACGTTTGGCGTGCATGGGCCGTTTCCGATCTAGAACCAAGGACGTGTTTGGTTGCCGTAGGAGTCGGGCCTGACTAGCTCAGCCTGGCTCAACCGAGTCTGGGTCAAAGAAAACATGCAAAAAGTCGACATCTGCATATTGTTTGATTGCCCGCATTTAGGCCTCTCGCATTAGGGGAGCAATTTTGGCATGTCGTTTGGTTGCCTGCATTGGCTCGGCTCACGCAACTACACGGTGTTTGGTTCCATGCAACAACTGTTGTCTGGTAAACTCTTCGGCGAGGTGGTGAGGTTACCAGCACACAGCGGCGTGAAGAAAAAATCATACACACAGAACAGAAGATAGTTGTAAACCATAGCTAACCGCAGTTTAAATAAAGTGCAATACTTAAACATATCAGTTCAAACGCAAAGCAGTACGATAAGAAACTAAACCAGCGAAGGGCAGTCCTAGACGTTGATGGCGAAGGCGTCGTCATGCCTGCCGCACTTGGTCACCACTTCAATGCCTTCGTCGTTGAAGACGATGATCTTAAGCGTGTCCGGAGTGAGCAGCTTGAACGTCACCATGTAGCCGATCCTGATCTGATGGATGGCGGCGAAGGGGGCCCAACCCTGATCGAGGGTCACCCTGTCGTCCATCAGCCGGACAGTCACCCTCCATGAACAGCCGGTGTTAGTCCTCAGCTTGAAGTGTTGCGGCACCGCCGGGAAGTGCTTGCTGAAGTCCAGGGGCATCGGGATGCACTCAAGCTAAGGAGCAAGGATCACCTTGCAGAAGTGGGTAGGACCTCCCTCCTCGTGGTAGTGGCCGTAGTTACGGCGCTTGCCGCTAGGGGGTTCCTCCGGCACCATGTCCTCATCCGTGGCCACATCCTCTGGCGTGGTCGGCTCCATGGGCGGCACCACCTCCTTGCCCTTCTCCATGGGCGGCACCACCTCCTTGCCCTTGTTGTCAGTGTCGATCTGCATTACGAAGAGCGCATTATGAACAACACAAATTTCAGAGGTTGATCGCCATTAAAACCTATCGTCCATAACCCCTTTATTTATCCATCCTCACGGTCACTACTTACCCACCATCTCACTCAGTCATCTCTCTGTCTCTCACTCTTCCTCCTATCTACCTCTTTGAACTCCAACAGCAACCCCAACCCCTTCCCCTGGGGCATTGGATGGAGGGCTTTCTTCCTCGGGTGTTCGCTCGGTGACCGCACCAAGTTCGAGAAGACCATGGAAGTCTGCTCCAACTTCACCAGCATGGCAGACATGCAGAAAGAGTCGGACGCGGTGGTGAAGAAGGCGACGCCGGAGGAGTTGAAGACGCTGATTCCTGACCCAGCAAAGGGCGCTATGTCAGTCGACATCCTTCGCTGGGCCATGAATCAGGCCGAGTCCGGCGACGCTCGACAAAGGTCAAGGTGGGCCAAGTACAGATAGTACAGGCGTCCTCATGACCATCGTGCCGCAGCGTACTTCACGCCAGGGACTGTGGTGGCGGTGGAGGAGGAACAAGAAGCGGTGGCGATGGAGGTGGAAGAAGAAGTTGTGGTGGCGATGGTTGTAAGGGCGCCGGAGCCAGGACACTGAAGCATGCCAATCGATCTGGACTCCGGCGAGGAAGAAGAGACAGTGGTGCAGCTCGAGGACAAGAACAAGGCCAAAGGCACCCGCCGCTCCAACCGCCTCCAGGGTCGCCGAGGCTAAGATCTAGGACTACTGTGTAAGATTTACCCCTAATCCCCATTACCCTTGTACTCAATCCCGATTTGTAACCTCCAATCCATCGGTACTACGAACACATGACGATGTTATGATAACTCCTATGGCTATTTACCCCGATTCCTCATCCCCCTAACGCGGATCGAACCTAAACACGGATCGAATGCGAGTGAGTACGTGAGAAGGATAAAAAAGTGCTTACCGCCATTGCCGTGTCGGAGGTGATGATGCGGATGCCGGTGAAGGGGCCGTAGGTCGCCTTGCTGTTCTCCAATCTGCTGCACGCCGCCGTCGGTGAGAGTGGGGAGTGGGGAGAGGGGAGAGGGGAGAGGGATCGGTGAGGGGGAGGTGAGGGTAATAACTGTCCCCGGCGCTTCGGGAAGCAACGCGGCTTCTCGAGCATGGCTCCGCGCGTGCAGTCCCCGTCGCCCACGTGCATCGCGCGGGCCTGACTCTGGAGAAACTGCCGATTCGAGCGTTCCTAGCGAGGAAGGCCCAGAGGTGCTTTGAGTTTCGTGCTATGCAGGCCGAATAGTGAACGCAGGCAACCAAACGGGCCACAATCTTCCCGCGCGGGCCTGGTTGGCCTATATGCAGGCAACCAAACACGTCATAACTGAATTTCTCACCGGCTCCTTCATTAGAACTCGTCTGCCTGCGAGTTCTATTTTTTTTTTCTGTCGGCTATATCAGGGGACACTCTGCATGCATGGAGCGGCACAGCTTGTCTGCCGATCTGACTGTGAACATTCCCTTTGGTTCATGGAACCCTAAAGCCCAGTAACCCTCTCCCAGGAAAGACATCGCAACTGAAACACAAGTTGTTGTGAAGACATCAGCATATTGTTCAAAAAGAGTTGATATATAGGCCAGGTTGCAAATCCAGAAATTTATTAGGCCCTGAAAAAAACACATGTAATGATTTCAATCGCCAGTAACAAGAAGATTTTCTGAGCTGAATCCTGTTTGCAAGATTAAAAAAAATATATATAACAAAAAGGCAGTCCCTTCTTATGCTGGAACTGGTGTGTGGTATCAACACAAACAATATGTTTACTCGCATGGTCACAAACAGTATGATAGAAGAAAGGCAGACGCCATCAAAGCTAGCCAACAACAGTAGGCAATCTTGGTTTTGAAGGAGGCCTCCTCGTCCTTGTAACCTTCCTGACGACCTTCGACAGGTTTGTGACGTGCATATGCTTCTTGCAGCTGCTTCCTGCTAGCTCTTCTGTCAGGCTCCAGCAGATCCTCCACCGCCTTCGCGCCGCCGTCGAGAAGACAGGAATGGAGCACAGAGCATCCATGATCATCCTGTGTAGGAGAACGTTGGTGTGCTTGACAAGGCCGTGGAGTGAACCTTCCATTCCATCTCTGTTTCCTCCTACTAATTTGTGACAGACAACAAAGTGGAATAACACGGAGTATATTCCAGTCTACTGAATTGGAGCATAAGTACAAGTGAAGCAAAGGAAAGCAAGATGAGTACTTACTGGTACAAAAATTTCTGAGCCGGATAATATTTTGACATCGCAGTTAATCAGGCCACCCTTTTTCTCCTTCCACCTGCACTTCGATCTTCTTGCCACCTTCACTTGCATGTATACCCTGAATACTGTTCAGTTGTTTGCATCATTATGTGAGCCATCTTATGGTAAATTCAAGTTTATTGTCAAGATCTCAATGAGAAATAATAAAAAAAGAAGTAAATGTAATCCAAAGGATACTACTCAAATGAGAAATAACTTCAAGCAAAATTTGGTTGATACTTTTAGGGGAAATACAATATGACTTTTATTGTATTAGTGATCATTTTCCATATTTATTTCATGGCACGCAACCTTCACAACAGTTTCAGTTGGCAACTCATTTAGCATGAATATGTATGGTACATGACATCTGCTTAGTAGTGCCTTCGTTATGATTCTCTCACGAAAAAGGAGTGAATAAGAAATCAGTTGTTCCTACTCGTCTTTTTATATATAAAGGATCGTGCTAGGCTTCTACCTGATTTCAAAGGACTACAAGATGTTTGAGTCTCTCCTCTCTGCAGTCACAAAGTAACATCTATATACTGATTTGGGGTATTAGAAGATAGCTGAATGGTGATAGATGTCGAAATCAGTTTAGTGGGCTATCACGCGCAGGTGTCTAGTTGACTTTGTTCTTGAGTCTTGACACCGCTAGATTTTCTGATTCTCCATAAACTAAATTTCTTAGTAGTGATCAATGTATTCATTTATGATACTTACAAAGAAGGGTTCAACTCTCTTCTTGTAACTCGGTGGTCTAAGGTGCGTCCAAGAGCTCAAGTGTGTGAGTCTTCTGCTGCAGTTGAGATGCGTCACTGGCGGAGGAGAATTGAGAGTGAGGGCGGATGGAAAAAGGAAATTGTGCCTTGCGTTTCCGTTCGTGATCAAGGAGTCCCATCGAGTTCATATACGGTGAAGGTGAGTTGCACGTATATGGCGAGTTGTGTTGCCGATGGACAAGAGGTGTAGTTCGGTAAGATGTGCCATCGGCGACAATGACAAGATGTTAAGGTGTAACGGGTGAAGAGATGTGTCTCCCCGTGTGCAAAAAACCGATGTGAAGATGAAGATCAACGTTTTTTTTGACTCGAACGGCAGGTGCTCTGCCTTTTCATTTAAGATTAGGAATGTACATAAGAGTGAGCAGTCGTCCAGAGAACGCTGCCTGTACAAAAAAAAGGGGGGAATTACAGCGCTACTCTTAGGAAATCTAAGTCAGCTTTTATCAGAGAAACCACGCCGTCCGCCGAGGTAGACTTGGCGTTGAAAACCCTCCTGTTCCTCTCATTCCAAATGTGCCAAGCAAAATAAGCAGCAGCAACGGCCTGCTCTTTGTTGCGTTGGGAGCAAACACTCCACCAATGAGAGATGGACTGAACGTTAGCAGGCAGGGAAGGGTAGCACAAGGGGCGTGCCAAGCTTAGCTTGTTCCAAACATCCTTGGAAAAAAGGCATGTGTTGAAGAGGTGGAGTGCAGTTTCAGGGAGTTGGAGGCAAAGAGAACACGTCGCGTCATGATCGCTCCCATGGGCTCGCAGCCTGTCAGTGGTTGGGAGTCTGTTTTGAGCCAAAGTCCAAAGGAAAAACCTCACCTTTCTTTCAATCTCGAGCCTCCAGATCAGGTCAGCATCAGGCTTGGCAATCGAACCAATGAACTGACAGGAATATGCAGACTTGGCGGTGTATTTCTTGTCCTTCGTCCAGATCCAATCAATGGTATCTCTTGTTTCAGATAAGTTGACACTCCGAATCTTCTCCCACAGAAGCAGAAAGGAGTGCAGATCATCATGGGAGCTGATTCTTTCAAGCCCCTTCATCCACTTCCTGTCATGCATGGCTTGAGCCACAGTGTAGTTTTTCCTGCGCGCCAGCTTGAACAGGGAGGGTGCAAGGTCACGTGGTGCCGCCCCATCCAGCCACTTTGACTTCCAGAAACTCGCAGTTTTCCCATTTCCAAGGTGAATGTTGGTGGAAGCATGAAAGAGCTGCATATCAGCTTCAGAGCAGGGGAGTTTCATTCCAAACCAGGGCCTAGGTTGGCATTGCCACGCGAACCAGGCCCACCGCAGCCGTAGAGCTCTACTAAAAGAGGAGAGGTTTTTGATGCCCAGTCCACAGTACTTTTTTGGTGAGCAAACCAGCTGCCAGTTGACTGCACAACTCCCACCTTTGGCCTCCTCCTCACTGCCCTTCCAAAGAAAACTTCTCCTGAGCTTGTCGATTCTCTTGATCAGCCACTTGCTAGGAGCGAACAGGGGATGAAGATCAACGTGAAGATGGACGCGGACCAGTTAAGTTGAGTTCTTGCATGAGGCTATGTGTTTAGTCTGCATGTTGCACGCTAAGATGTGGCAGCGTGGCTGGTAGTTCAGTTAATCATTTATTCTACAAATCGGCATGAAAAAGAAAGGATGGTGATGAAGTGGTGACCATCATTGCAAGAAGAGAGAAGTTGCGGTCCGGTAAGTTGCGTCACCGGAGACAACCGGCCGGCATGACAAGATGAACAGATGATCGTCTGCGTGTCTCGTCGAGTGAAGAGTCGGATGTTTGGATTAGGGGGTGAATGTTAGCTTAATCCAAACAAGTTTAAGTTTGGCTTAATTAGGAAGTGATCAGCGTTGCCGTGTAATTAGATTAGGTAAGTGAATTTGTGTCCGGCCAAGAGTAGTAGTATATGGCCGTGTCCTAGTAGGCTTTGCCTTTGGCTGTGTCCGTGTAGCTTTGGGAGTCCAAAAGCAACTACGTGTAGGTCTAGGAGTTTTGTTCAGGTCAGGTCCGGTTGATGCATATATATATGCACACCTAGGTGCGTGAGTTTGAACATCGTGAGAAAAGAGAAAAGAGAAATAAAAAAGAGAGAAGAGGGCACGACAAGGGCCCTTGGTTATCAGTTTTTTGTGCGTGTGTTCGTCATGTGACTTTATATGATCGATCCTGTGGGTGAAATCCCAACAGTCGGAACTAGGTAGAAGATGGCAAATTATTTCCCCCAATGTGATTGTTCACATGTAGGTAGACTAAGAATCTTCCGCTAGCTAAGCTCAAGCGTGCAGAACAATGAAGCCAGAAGATGGACGCAACTGAGGAAAAGAAAAAAATGGAACAACGGTGGGAAAATCTGTCAGATGGAGATCCATTTAACACTGCAATAGCAATACACTTTGTTTGGCTTCCAATCCCATGTGTTGGAGCTACAATTAAGAAACTGGATTCCGAAAATTCAAGGTTGTTGGTTGGCCCTGAAATTGAAATCCCTAATTCCTCCTCAAAATCCACCCATGTATTTCAAAGCGAGCTAAGATTCGAAACTGTAGCTCAGCCATTTGCATCGAATTGGCAATGCCACTCCCACGTGAACGCGATGACGCTCCAACCACCCCAAAGTATTCTGAAAGCGGGAGCACCATTCTTGGGTGTCACTCCTTCTGAACTGAACTATCAGGGGGGCTGTAATCTGAACTTAACTACAAGCATGTCAAGTTTAAATGACCGTCTATTCTAATTAATAAATAGTTCTTTTTTTGCGGGCAGTTCGATATACTTTTCAAACAGGTGAGAACTTTTACTTCATAACCACTATATATTTGGGGAGCATTTATTTTAGCAAACCTAATTATACGGCCAATGAAAAAATAGTGCTCTGATGGAAAAGTTATGTGGCCGAGTTGAATCTAATCGAGCAGTTTGTGTTCAAAAGGCTGATGTAATACTGTAGTGTCAATGTATCATACACAAGTTTTTTCTCTGAAATGTATCAGCTTGTGCACTACCCTTGTCTGGTCTTAAATATGGAGATCTCAATATTAAACAGGATAAACTATCGCAACTTTACCCTGATTCATATATTTTTAGTTTCGTAAGAATTTGTCTAGGTATGGCTGAAAGTTACATGTGATTGGTGGACTGTAGACAATGGAACTCGACACTAGTCAAGATGATTATGCAATCCTATCGGCAAATAGGAGTCCCTGCTCATTGCGCTTGGGAGATGGAGGATGTGCTCTCTTTCTCCCTCCCTCCCTCTCCCTCTCTCTCTCCCTCCCGCCCGCCCTCTGATGCTATAAAGTGTAAAAAATTGCAACCTCATTGGCAAAAGGGCTGCTATCGACAAGGGGCAGAAACCAGGCACCCCTTGCGTCGCTCCCGTGAGCGACCGAGAGGGAAAACCCTAGCCCATGCCGGGACTAGGCCCTCTCCTCCAGCACCCTCCCCTCAACGTCGTTGGCACACGCTGTTGGGCAAAGCCTGGTCGGTGCGGGCGGTAGTGGGGCTCTCTCTCCTCCACACTACCGGCCGCCCGGTGCGGGACGACGGCTTGGGGCGTTGGCACAATGCTGCTCCGGGCGTGGCGGCGCCTGGCCGGGCACTTGCGATGGCGGCGTGGGGACCCTGGGCGGCGGTGTGGGGCTCGCCCTTGGTGTGGGAGGGCTGGCGGTGGTGCTGTGATGGCGGGGCGTGCTCGGAGCGGCGCCGGGGGATCTGCCAGATCCGACCTGGAGTGGGCGGCTCCTCCGATCGGTGTTTGGTGGGCGGCGCGGACTGTGGTGGCATGGGTCGGCCGTCTTCGGAGGTTTCGGGCATTGGTGGCGGCCTGGTGTGGTGTTGCACCTTGGTGGGACGAGTCCGGCGGTGTAGGTCGCGGTGACGGGCTGACCAGGGCGCAGGTGGTAAGGGTCTGTGGGGGCGGCGCTGCTCACTGGTGTTCGTGCCCCGCCGGCGGCGTGAAGTGGCGGTCGCAGTCTCCCTTATCCTCGGTCTATGTCGACAACATGACTGTGACCGGGGGCTCGCGCTCGGGTGGATCAGTACGGGGCCCGAGCAGAGTCAGAGCTGAGGTTCCGGGTAGGTGAGATTGGGCTCGATCCGGGTGGTGCCCGTGGGTGCGTAGGACGATGGTGGTGGTCGGGACATCGCTTCATTGTCGGGCAGCGCGATGTCGAGGGCCACGGACATTGTCGTAGTTTTGTCACGGCAGATGTCCTCGTGAAAAGGACTTAGTGGTGAGGCCATCGCAACTAGGTGGTAGCTTGAACGGGGTTGGTTGGAATCGAGAGACGCAAGTTTTACCCAGGTTCGGCCCCTCACGGTGGAGGTAAAAGCCTACATCCTACTTGATTGCTATTGATGATGAGGATCTCGATTACAAGGATGCTCTTTCGCTACCTCTATCTCGAGAGCTACTAGTTTTTCTATCTCTCCCAACTTGTCCCCCTTGGGGCACCTTGCCCCTCCTTATATAAGTTGAAGGGGCCGGCTTACATCGATGAGTCCTAGTAGGACTACAACTAGTCTATTTTCTATTACAAGTCGGATCCTAGTCCGGGTTTTTTTCTTCCGAACTGATCTACCCAGTCCGGACCTTCTCTCCGGGCCAGGTTTTCTCTCCGAGCTGGGTCTACCCAGGCCGGGTCTTGCTTCTCTTATCAGGTTCCCTCCAGGGTCCAACCCATAGAGAGTCGGCCCGTTTAATGCCATGTGTGACCCGGTTATGGGCCCTTTGGTCCTGCCAGGTTATGCCTTGGGATGCCAGGTCTAGCCGCGGGTAACTCTCCTGACATTAGCCCCCAGGTTAGCTTGAATTTATTCATGCTAAGCTCCTTCAATGCTTCTGGGCCTTCTATGAATAACTTGGAGGAGGTGAACTTTGCAAGCCTCCACCAAGAAAATGAGACCCGACTCACTTCAAAATTAACAGTTTGAAGGTGTTCTTCTGTTTTTTATCTCTATATTACCTGTAACCCCAAGCTCCGAGTTTATCAGTTCATGATGACTTGGTGCTTTGCATAAAAATAATATTTTGACTGTGTAGCCCCCAAGTGCCGGGTCGCATGCCTGCATCGACTTGGGATTTTTAGAAAATTTATAGATCATGAACTAAGTAGTGTAGTCCCCAAGTGCCGGGTCGTATGCCTGCAGCGACTCGGGACTTACATGTACTTCTCCTTTGAAAAAAATAACATCATATGATGTAGCCCCCAAGGTCCGGGTCACTATTGATATAGTAGATTGGGGCTTGTGTTTTTGAACTTTTGAATTTTGACAGGAGCAATTAGTAGCCCCCAAGGGCCGACTCATCATTATTTGATGGACTGGGTCTTCAATGAAACCAGTACAAATGACCATGCATTAGCCCCCAAGTGCCATGTCAGCAACCTGTGGTGACTTGGGACTTCTAATAAAGTATGTAATGTTGTAAACATCTTATGTAGGATATGTTGAATCAAGCCGAGTCACAAATTGCCGTTGAAGAAAGAAGTGAGGTCGGAAAAGAAACTTCGAGAGGAGAACAAACCAATATCAACCCGGAAGATCCAACTGCCGCGTCTCAACCATCAATCACTCCGCAAGTTTGAATTTGCCTTGAAAAACTTGATAGAAAATAGCCCAGTCGTGGCTTGTAATAGCTTTTGAGCTGAAACTCCATAGTCTGCTAGTGTCATCAGGCACTTAGTATTTTGCCTGTGAACTGATGATGCTTTTGCAATGAAAGAAATCATTGGCCGTGATTGCAATGCAACCCGGCAATTTATGCTTTGTATTTGACTTCACAATCTTGCTTTGATTGGAATAGAAAACCATAAACCCTGATTGTCATGCAACCCGGCAATTCATGTTGCCGTTGAATTAAAATCATAATTGATGAGACCCGGCCTTTCTGAAAAGAAGGCCGATTTCTGTAAAAAAGATGCAATATGTACAAATAATTGTAATATAAATGCAAAGTACTATATAACAGCATAATTATAGTAATGCAATCTGTAAAATAAATAGCCGGCTTTCGAGGCACGACATAAAGACCGGCTTTCGAGGTTCGAGTCTGATTTGCTTCGGTGAAGCAGACTTTTTGGCCTCTTTTGGTTTGTCCTAGCTCTCTGAAAGCCGGCTCTCACATGACTTGTGATGCCCCCGACTCAATCGTGCACTAATCATACACACAAATGCGTACGATCAAGCCCAAGGACTCATGGGAAGATATCACAACATAACTCTAGACACAAAATAAAATAATACAAGCTTTATATTACAAGCCAGGGGCCTCGAGGGCTCGAATACATAAGCTTGAGTTACACAAGCGTTAGCAGAAGCAACAACAATATCTGAGTACAGACATAGAGCTAAACAAGTCTGCCTTCAGAAGGCTGAGCAAAACAACGACTCTAGATCGAAAAGGCGCATGCCTCCTGCCTGGGAGCCTCCTATCTACTCCTGGTCGTCGGTCTCCACATAGTAGTAGGCGCTGTCGGAGGGGTAGTAGTAGTCGTCGGCGGGATCTGCTGGCTTCGGGGGTCCGTCCTCTGATCGCAGCAATCGGGTATGGGGAAAAAGAGGTAGCAAAGCAACCGTGAGTACTCATCCAAAGTACTCGCAAGACTTACATCAGATCTATTCTATTTATGCATCGGTATCTAATGAAGGGGCTGTATCTGTGGACTAGACTGCAGAAATGCCAGAATAGAGGAAAAGGCCTAGCCTATCGAACACTAGCATCTTGCAGCGTCTTGCAGCATTAGAAGAGTGTAGATTAGCATATTATAAAGTTATAAGTAAGTAGTAACAACGCCGAGAGATCCTTCCTCGACTGCCTGCGAGGAAGCGATCCCGGAGCCAATATATTATTAAGCATCTCAAGTATCCAGTTCTAGTTGTAGAAGATCGGGATACTCTCTGAGCGTCCGTTACCGTGGATACGGCTATTCGAATAGATATACTTCCCTGCAGGGGTGCACCAAGTTACCCAACACACTCGATTAACTCTGGCCGGACCCACTTGCTCGGGTCATGCCCGGCCTCGGCTGATCGACACGCCATAGCCCTACCTAGACCCAACAGAGAGATCAGCACGTCGGTCTACATCCTAAGCGCTCAGGGGTCTTGGGCCCATCGCCCTTTGCACTCCTGCGCGTTGCGTGGGCGCCCGGGACCAGACCTCGCCCATGTATACACACGTAGGCTTTCGTGGTCCACCCGGGCGCGCGCCGCTCAGTTGCTGACGTCTGATGAGCTTCGGCTGAAACATACGACGCCGAGTGCCCATACTATTCCCGCGTGGTGGTTAGTGCGAAAAGGCCAGAGGCCTACTCAGATCACATATCCTAACCCATTAGTGTGTTGGGAGCTCGCGGTGACGATCAGTGCTCCACGATCTATGGTCTCGTCACCCCGTCTCGTGGACTTACGGCAAGGGCCAGGATTGCCCGGCCGTGCCACGTAATTATCTCGCGGGTACCCTCACGGTCATCCCGACTTCACATCTCTCGCGGGTACCTCTTGGGGTCGACCCGACTTCAACAGGGAACTGAGGTAAATTCAGGGTATCCGTGTGTCAAAAATATCAAGAAGGAATCCGAGGAATCACCCTGGTTGGATTCCTACTCGATGTAACCGACAAGGTGAGCTTGGAGGAATCACCCTCGAATGGTTCACACTTGAGGGGCTGTACGACAGAGGCATCATCGGAGGTGGTGAAAGAGGAATCACCCTCGGTAACCCACAACCGACTAGCTACACTACAAAGATATCATCAGGAGTGAGGTAGGAGGTATCACCCTCGGCACTCGATAGTACCTCTGCAGAGTCGTCCAACTAAGGGGTTGTGCGGTGCTGTGTCGGTCTCTGCATATCGATCACATTGATCGGGGCACCAGTAACAAAGCGGGGCAACAGGGACAAGGATGAGGGGCCACTGATGGTTCACTAACCAACCTATACTAAGCATTTAGGATAGCAGGAATGGTATCAACAGCAGTTACAAAAATAGGCTATGCATCAGAATAGGAGAAATCAAAAGCAGTAGCAAATTCTAATGCAAGCACGGGAGAGAAAGAATAGGTGATATAGGAATGATCAAGGGGTTTTGCTTGCCTGGAAGCTCTACGGGGAAAGAGGGGTCGTCGACGACGTAGTCGTACTCAGGAGCTGCGTCGATCTCGGGGTCTACCGGAGAGAAGAGGGGGAAGAAACAATAAATACAAAGCAAACAAATGCAACACAGTGCATGACATGGCAATATGCTGTGCTGGGGGTGACCTAACGCATTGCCAAGTGTTACTGACGGAGCGGGAAAATATTAGGGAATATTTTCCCGGTCTTAGGCAGTTATCGGACAGGTGATCTGGAGGGGAAGGTTCCATGTTTGCAGTGTTGTGGGCATGTGACAGCTACATGGAGGGCATATTCGGATTCGTCTCATTTTTCTGATCAACTTTCATGTAGAAAACTTTTTCATCCGAGCTACGGTTTATTTTCTATGATTTTTCAAAGTTTTAAACAATATTCTGAAATTCCTGGAATTATTTTAATTATCTAAATAAACAGAAAAAGCTTAATTGCGTCAGCAGTACGTCAGGGTGACGTCATCAGTCAACTCAGCCGGTCCAGGTCAAACCTGACCGCTGGGACCCACATGTCAAACACAGAGGGCGAAACAGAGATTAAATTAACAAATAGGGGTTAATTAGCAGGTGGGCCCCATATGTGAGTGACTAATTAGATTAACAGATTAATTAATAGATTAATTATTTATAAAAACAGTTAATTAGCGAGTGGGGCCCGCCTGTCAGTGGCACAGTGCTGCCCAGTCAGCACGTTGACCAGTCAACGTGGTCAACTGGCCCCGCGGGACCCACTGGTCAGCGACCCAGGGTGGGCCCCAGGCCAGCCAGGTCACCGGCGGCCGGCGTTTAAACGCCGGCGACCAAAAACGTGGACTGTGATGTCTACTACACAACTTATTCTTGTAGACTCGTGTTGGGCCTCCAAGCGCAGAGTTTTGTAGGACAGTAGCAATTTTCCCTCAAGTGGATGACCTAAGGTTTATCAATCCGTGGGAGGCGTAGGTTGAAGATGGTATCTCTCAAACAACTCTGCAACCAAATACAAGAAATCTCTTGTGTCCCCAACACACCCAATACAATGGTAAATTGTATAGGTGCACTAGTTCGGCGAAGAGATGGTGATAAAAGTGTAGTATGGATAGTAGATATAAGTTTTTGTAATCTGAAAATATAAAAACAGCAAGGTAGCAAGTAACAAAAGTGAGCACAAACGATATTGCAATGCTTAAAAACAAGGCCTAGGGTTCATACTTTCACTAGTGCAATCTCTCAACAATGCTAACATAATTGGATCATATAACCATCCCTCAACGTGCGATAAAGAATCACTCCCAAGTTCCTATTAGCGGAGAACATAAGATAGAAATTGTTTGTAGGGTACAAAACCACCTCAAAGTTATCCTTTCCGATCGATCTATTGAGCTATTCCTATAAGTGTCACAAATAGCCCTAGAGTTCGTAATAAAATAACACCATATGATACACATCAACCAACTCTAATGTCACCTAGATACTCCAATGTCACCACAAGTATCCGTGAGTTGAATATACGATATGCATCAAACAGCTTCATAATCATAATATTCAATCCACACAAGGACCTCCAAGGAGCACCCCAAAGTTTCTATCGGAGAAAAGATAATAAAAACGTGCATCAACCCCTATGCATAGATTACCCCAATGTCACCGCGGGAATCCGCGAGTTGAATGCCAAAACATATATCAAGTGAATCAATATAATACCCCATTGTCACCACGGGTATTCATATGCAAGACATACATCAAGTGTTCTCAAATCTGAAATATTCAATCCGACAATAACGAAATCTCAAAGGGAAAAGATTCGATTCATCACAACAAAGATAGAGAGGGAAGAAACACCATATGATCCAACTATATTAACAAAGCTCGCGATACATCAAGATCGTACCAAATCAAGAACACGAGAGAGAGAGAGAGAGAGATAAAACACATAGCTACTTGTACAAACCCTCAGCCCCGAGGGTGAACTACTCCCTCCTCGTCATGGAGACCACCGGGATGATGAAGATGGCCTCCGGTGATGATTCCCCCCTCCGGAAGGGTGCCAGAAAAGGGCTGTAGATTAGATCGTGGAGGTACAGAGGCTTGCGGCGGCGTAAAAACTCATCTAGGGTTATTTCTGGGGGTTTCTCTATATATAGGATTTTTCAGCGTTGGAATCAGGTCAGACAGATCCACGTGGGCCCCATAAGGTGCCAGTATTTTTATATGTTCCATAAAAAATCTCCAAAAAGTTTCATCCAATTCCAAGAACTTTTATTTCTGCACAAAAAACAACACCATGGCAATTCTGCTGAAAACAGCGCCAGTCCGGGTTAGTTCCATTCAAATCATACCAAAACCATATAGAATTGTTATAAACATGGCATGAATACTTCATAAATTATAGATACGTTGGAGACGTATCAGCATCCCCAAGCTTAATTCCTACTTGTCCTCGAGTAGGTAAATGATAAAAGAAATAATTTATGAAGTGTGAGTGCTAGCATAGTGCATAAGTTTGATCAATGATAGTTTCAATCACTTTTTCTAGCATCAATGTATATCATAATTAGTAGCTCATGATCAAGTAGCAAGCTAGTCACATGTTTAAAGTATAGGCTATAAACTTTCTTGAAAACTAACAAACTATGTTCTCAGTCAACAATGCAATTGCAATTCATCATATTTTCAGGAAGGGTCTCATGTAGGAGCTTATTAGCAAGTCCACATACTCAACCATCATTTAGTCTTCTATGATTGCTAACACTCACGACATATATATGGAGCAAAAAGTTTCAGCCAGACACATAGAAAGATAGGGGCTTATAATTTCGCCTCCCAACTTATTCACCTCAAGGGTGATGTCAACAATAATAACTCATGATCACTCATATCCAACTGGATATATATGCCTAGATCTTTCCCCACCACATGATGCTTGCAAAAGAGAAAAAAAATTAGAGGAGAACACTATTGACTCTTGCATAAAAAATAAATACATAAAAGTAAAAGATAGGCCCTTCGCAGAGGGAAGCAGAGGTTGTCATGCGCTTTTTATTGTTGGATGCACAAGCTCTTAATGCAAAGGAACGTCACTTTATATTGCCCCTTGTGATAGCAACCTTTATTATGCAGTCCGTCGCTTTTATTTCTTTACCATCACAAGTTCGTACAAAGCTTATTTTCCCTTACAATAAAAGTTCATACATATTTAGAGGCAATTTTTATTGCTTTTTGCACCGATGACAACTTATTTGAAGGATCTTATTCAATCCATAGGTAGATATAGTGGACTCTCAAGACATGAAACTGGGTTTAAGGGTTTTGGATGCACAAGTAGTATCTCTACTTGGTGCGGATTTTTGGCTAGCAAAGATATTGAGCAAGCACCACATGTTAGAGGATCTATGACAATATAGCTTCTATGTGAATATAAGCAAACATAATTCATTACGTTGTCTTCCATGTCCAACGTCAACAATTTGACATAAAATACTTAATGGGGGCTCACAATTATAAAAGATGTCCAAGATAGTGTATTTGCATGTGAATCTTCTCTTCCCTTATTAATTCTTTCATGAATTGCATCATTGACCAATGCTATGCTTGTTAACTTTCAATAAATCTTACCACTTATACTTCTTGTATGTGAAGTCACTACTCCCCATGGGACAAGCATATAAAGCATATATAATTTCAACTTTATGATATTCAATTCTTTCACAATTTACTCATAGGATATAAGTGAAGCACAAGAGTAAATGACAAACTACTCCAAAAAGATATAAGTGAAGACCAAATGAGTAGTTAAGCTAATAGGTAGCTATGTGAGGCCTCTCTCTCATTTAAAAATTTCAGATCTTAAGTATTTTTATTCAAACAGCAAAGAAAACAAAATAAAATGACATTCCAAGAATAGCACACATCATGTGAAGAAGCAAAAACTTAGGCTCAACGAAAACTGACCGATAGTTGTTCAAGAAGAAAGGTGGGATGCCTACCGGGGCATCCCCAAGCTTAGATGCTTGAGACTTCTTGAAATATTATATTGGGACGACTTGGGCATCCCCAAGCTTGAGATTTTGTGTCTTCTTAATTCCTCTCATATCATGATTTCTATAAATCTTAAAAACTTCATCCACACAAAACTCAACAAAAACTCATGAGATAAGTTAGTATAAATCAACTCAAAACCTTAACATTCTCTACTGTAGAATATCACAAAAATTATAATTAAACATTGCATACTAAATGCCTCTTCATATTTAATACTCCTATCCCCAAATAGAAACATTAAACAAGCAAACATATGCAAACAATGCAACTATAACAGCCATCTGCCAAAACAGGATAGTCTGTAAAGGGTGAATAAGAATTCATACTTCCCTAACTCCAAAAATTCTGAAAAATTACCACGTGACAGAGAACTCATGCATTCTTACTGTGTAAAAATTTCAGATTTTTATCATATTCTGACTATGCAGGAATATTCTGGACATAACAGAAAACTTTCTGTTTTCAAACAGCAACACATGAACTTGCAAACTGATTGGGTTTAATCATGTGGACACACAAAAACATTAAGTATAAGTATTGGGTTGTCTCCTAACAAGCGCTTTTCTTTAATACCTTTTAGCTAGGCGTGATGATTTTAATGGTGCTCACATAAAAAGTAAAGAATTGAAACATAACGGGAGCATCATGAATCAAATGTTCCTCTCTCTTAATAATTTTCAGTAGCATCGTGAATGGACTCATCAATATAGCTATCATATAAAGCATTCTTTTCATGATCCACAAGCATAGAATTTTTATTACTCTCCACACAAGCAATTTTCTTCTCATTCATTATAGTGGGAGTATAGTATGAAACTCGAATACTATAAATTGTTTCCACATTAAAAGAGTGATGTTTAGTAAAAGGATTATAACAAGTATTATAATAATAATCATCACTATTTTTCATAACATAAGTATCATCACAATAATCATCATAGATAGGAGGCATGAAATCATCATAACAAATTTGATCATTCAAAGTAGGGGGACTAAAAAGATCATCTTCATTAAGCATAGCATCCCCAAGCTTGGGACAAACATTAATTGCAGCAAATAAATTCTCAAACATGTCATTCTCATCAAACATAGCATGCCCAAGCTTGTGGCTTGGCATATCATTAGCATAATCACTATTATCATCAATAGTATGAATAGCACCAATAGTATAACAATTACTATCATATTCTTCCAAGTTGGTGCCATAAAGATTTTCAAGATTATAAGAAGTATCATTATCTTCCCAATCATAATCATCACAACAAGCAATAGGCATAACAAAATCATCATCAAGTGTATCATCTTCCACAATTATTTTTGATTCATTCTCATGAGGTACAACAATAGTAGGAGCAACATTATTTGGGAGAGATACCTCTTTGCCTCTACTTTTCCTTCTTTTCATTTTCTTTACCACATTATGTGTGGGTTTATTTAATTCTTCCGAGCTTCTTATTGAAGAGATTGGTTGGATAGGAAGCTCCTCCTCGTTACCTGTTTCATCATGAGAGAAAATAGGAGGGAAAGGGGGAATCTTTACCCTTTCATTAGTATTTATTTTATATTCTATTTGTTTTCCCGTTTTTCTATAGTTGGCAATATAAGCATTCTCCTTGCAATTTACCATACAAAACATATAAATTTCCTTTAGATTAGTTTGAATGTCATCCGTGAGAATGAATACTTCAAACCAACTATTCTTATGTGACAATTCCTCACACCCCAAGAATAGATAAAGCTCATTATATAGTTCGAGGGCGGTCAAGTCATTACAATATTTAGCCATGATTCGATCATGAAAAAGTATGCATTGAAAATTAAGGTGAGCAACTTTATTGCAAAGTTCACAAGTAATAGGATAAAGAGAACATAATTTTGTAGCAAATGCATCTATCACTTTAAGCAAAAAATTGGTTCTATCATGTTTATGCTTCTTACAAAATCTATCATCTCTATAAGGCATGTCTTCACAAACTTTATGCACTCGACAAAAATTGACATGCTTATAAGAAACATTTTTGTCATGACTAGTGCAATCATCATTAGTATTTTGGATATTCATAGAATTCATACTAACAACATTGCAATCATGCTCATCATTCAAAGATTTTATGCCAAACATTTTATTGAATTCTTCTTCTATCAATTGAGCATAATTTTCCGATCCATCATTTTCAAGAAAGACATGATAAAGACGAATAATATGAGGCAACCTCAATTCCATTTTTTTGTAGTTTTCTTTTATAAACCAAACTAGTGATAAAACAAGAAACTAAAAGATTCGATTGCAAGATCTAAAGATATACCTTCAAGCACTCACCTCCCCGGCAATGGCGCTAGAAAAGAGCCTGATGTCTACTACACAAATTATTCTTGTAGACTCATGTTGGGCCTCCAAGCGCAGAGTTTTGTAGGACACTAGCAATTTTCCCTCAAGTGGATGACCCAAGGTTTATCAATCCGTGGGAGGCATAGGTTGTAGATGGTATCTCTCAAACAAACCTGCAACCAAATACAAGAAATCTCTTGTGTCCCCAACACACCTAATACAATGGTAAATTGTATAGGTGCACTAGTTCGGCGAAGAGATGGTGATAAAAGTGTAGTATGGATAGTAGATATAGGTTTTTGTAATCTGAAAATATAAAAACAGCAAGGTAGCAAGTAACAAAAGTGAGCACAAACGGTATTGCAATGCTTAAAAACAAGGCCTGGGGTTCATACTTTCACTAGTGCAATCTCTCAACAATGCTAACATAATTGGATCATATAACCATCCCTCAACGTGCGATAAAGAATCACTCCCAAGTTCCTATTAGCGGAGAACATAAGATAGAAATTGTTTGTAGGGTACAAAACCACCTCAAAGTTATCCTTTCCAATCGATCTATTGAGCTATTCCTATAAGTGTCACAAACAGCCCTAGAGTTTGTACTAAAATAACACCATATGATACACATCAACCAACTCTAATGTCACCTAGATACTCCAATGTCACCACAAGTATCCGTGAGTTGATTATACGATATGCATCAAACAACTTCATAATCATAATATTCAATCCACACAAGGATCTCCAAGGAACACCCCAAAGTTTCTATCGGAGAAAATATAATGAAAACATGCATCAACCCCTATGCATAGATTACCCCAATGTCACCGCGGGAATCCGCGAGTTGAATGCCAAAACATATATCAAGTGAATCAATATAATACCCCATTGTCACCACGGGTATTCATATGCAAGACATACATCAAGTGTTCTCAAATCTGAAATATTCAATCCGACAATAACGAAACCTCAAAGGGAAAAGATTCGATTCATCACAACAAAGATAGAGAGGGAAGAAACACCATATGATCCAACTATATTAACAAAGCTCGCGATACATCAAGATCGTGCCAAATCAAGAACACGAGAGAGAGAGATAAAACACATAGGTACTAGTACAAACCCTCAGCCCCGAGGGTGAACTACTCCCTCCTCGTCATGGAGACTGCCGGGATGATGAAGATGGCCTCCGGTGATGATTCCCCCCTCCGGCAGGGTGCCAGAAAAGGGCTGTAGATTAGATCGTGGAGGTACAGAGGCTTGCGGCGGCGTAAAAACTCATCTAGGTTTATTTCTGGGGGTTTCTCTCTATATAGGATTTTTAGCGTTGGAATCAGGTCAGATGGAGCCACGTGGGCCCCACGAGGTACCAGGGCTAGCCTCAGGGGGGGGGGGGGGGGGGTGGCACGCCCTGGTGCCTCGTGGGCACTGGGTGGCCCCCCTCCAGTGGGTCTTGGTGCCAGTATTTTTTATATGTTCCATAAAAAATCTCCAAAAAGTTTCATCGAATTCCAAGAACTTTTATTTCTGCACAAAAAACAACACCATGGCAATTCTCCTGAAAACAGCGTCAGTCCGGGTTAGTTCCATTCAAATTATACGAAAACCATATAGAATTGTTGTAAACATCGCATGAATACTTCATAAATTATAGATACGTTGGAGACGTATCAGACCGCGTCGGGATTCGGCTACGGGGCGCCATTTCGCGCGCGGTTTGCGGCGTTCGAACGTGCGTTCGACGCCGCGTCGAATGGCACCGGTGGCGTGGCCGGAGGTGGCTGGTAGCGACGGCAGCGACCACGTCGGCGGAGGCCGGAATCAGCCGAGTTCGGCTCCTGCGATGCAGGGTGCGGCAAAGCGAGCGAGCGGTGGCGTTGGGCTGCTACGAGCGTGCTGAGCACGACTTCGTGCTCGGACGCGAGCTACGCGTGCGATGGCCACGGCGGCGAGCTCAACTATGGCGACGGGTATGACCATGACGGCGAGAGGGCTATGGGGGAGGAAAGGATGGTAGAGGAGAGGGGTTGTGGGGAGAAGCTCACCGCGGTCCTGCAGGTGAGCAAAGCGGGCTCGGGGGAGGCCTGACGGCGCCAGAATTAACGGGGAGGCGCCGGCAACCGAGGAAGAAGACGAGCTCGTTGCGGTCGACGTGGTGGCTGATGACCCACAAGTATAGGGGATCAATCGTAGTCCTTTCGATAAGTAAGAGTGTCGAACCCAACGAGGAGCAGAAGGAAATGACAAGCGGTTTTCAGCAAGGTATGTAAAGCATTCTCGAGGACACATGGGAATTTCATCTAGTCACTTTCATCATGTTTGTTTGATTCGCGTTCGCTACTTTGATAATTTGATATGTGAGTGGACCGGTGCTTGGGTGCTGTTCTTACTTGAACAAGCCTCCCACTTATGATTACCCCCTCTCGCAAGCATCCGCAACTATGAAAGAAGAATTAAGATTTCTCTAACCATAGCATTAAACATATGGATCCAAATCAGCCCCTTACGGAATTGCTCATAAACTAGGGTTTAAGCTTCTGTCACTCTAGCAACCCATCATCTAATTACTACTCCACAATGCATTCCCTTAGGCCCAAATATGGTGAAGTGTCATGTAGTCGACGTTCACACGACACCACTAAGGGAATCAACAACATACACATCATCAAAATATTGAACGAATACCAAATTCACATGATTACTTATGACAAGACTTCTCCCATGTCCTCAAGAACAAAAGTAACTACTCACAAATCATGTTCATGCCCAAGATCAGAG
This sequence comes from Elymus sibiricus, assembly GCA_039707655.1. NCBI lineage: Eukaryota > Viridiplantae > Streptophyta > Magnoliopsida > Poales > Poaceae > Elymus > Elymus sibiricus. The sequence continues at coordinate 437,362,066 of CM077672.1, read as the reverse complement.
AGGTGTTGAATAGCATAATAGATCTGAACATATAATCTTCCACCAAATAAACCAACTAGCATCAACTACAAGATGTAATCAACACTACTAGCAACCCATAGGTACCAATCTGAGGTTTTGAGACAAAGATTGAATACAAGAGATGAACTAGGGTTTGAGATGAGATGGTGCTGGTGAAGATGTTGATGAAGATTAGTCCTCCCACGATGAGCGGATCGATGGTGATGTCGATGGCGACGATTTCCCCTTCCCGGAGGGAAGTATCCTCGGCAGAATCTCTCCACCGGAGAGCAAAAGTGCTCTTGCCCAAGTTCCGCCTCGAGACGGCGGCGCACCGTCCCGAAAGTCTTCTCTATATTTTTTCCAGGGCAAATGGGCTTATATACCAGAAAATGCAGGCCAGAGGCTGGCCAGGGGCCCCACGAGGTACCAGGGCGCGCCTGGGGGGGGGGGGGTGGCGCGCCCTCGTGCCTCGTGGGCACCTGGGTGGCCCCCTCTGGTACTTCTTGATTCCAGTATTTTTTATTTATTCCAAAATAACCCGTAAAGTTTCAGCTCATTTGGAGATGTGCAGAATAGGTATCTCTGACATAGCTTTTTTAGGTCCAGAATTCCAGCTGCTGGCAATCTCCCTCCTTGTGTGAATCTTGCATATTAAGAGATAAAAGGCATTAGAATTGCTCCACAAAGTGTTATATTGATTAAAAACACTATAAATAACAGTAGCAAACCATGATGCAAAATGGACGTATCAACTCCCCCAAGCTTAGACCTCGCTTGTCCTCAAGCGAAACCGATATCGATAATCATGTCCACATGTTTATAGAGAGAGGTGTCGATAAAAACAAATAACGGACATAGTAGCATCATGATCATTATTATAACAGCAATATTTATTATCATAAAACTTCTCATGAGCAAGTAACAATTCATCACAACAATGGAGTATAAGGCATAAACTTTCTTGAAAACTAACAAACTATGTTCTCAGTCAACAATGCAATTGCAATTCATCATATTTTCAGGAAGGGTCTCATGTAGGAGATATTTAGCAAGTCTACATACTCAACCATCATTTAGTCTTCTATGATTGCTAACACTCACGACATATATATGGAGCAAAAAGTTTCAGCCAGACACATAGAAAGATAGGGGCTTGTGATTTCGCCTCCCAACTTATTCACCTCAAGGGTGATGTCAACAATAATAACTCATGATCACCAATATCCAACTGGATATATGTGCCTAGATCTTTCCCCACCACATGATTCTTACAAAAGATAAAAAAAGAAAAAGGAAGTAGAGGAGAACACTATTGACTCTTCCATAAAAAGTAAATACATAAAAGTAAAGGATAGGCCCTTCGCAGAGGGAAGCAGAGGTTGTCATGCGCTTTTTGTTGTTGGATGCAAGAGCTCTTAATGCAAAGGAACATCACTTTATATTGCCCCTTGTGATAGCAACCTTTATTATGCAGTCTGTCGCTTTTATTTCTTTGCCATCACAAGTTTGTACAAAGCTTATTTCCCTTACAATAAAAGTTTAGACATATTTAGAGGCAATTCTTATTGCTTTTTGCACCGATGACAACTTACTTGAAGGATCTTATTCAATCCATAGGTAGATATAGTGGACTCTCATGACATGAAACTGGGTTTAAGGGTTTTGGATGCACAAGTAGTATCTCTACTTGGTGTGGATTTTTGGCTAGCAAAGATATTGGGCAAGCACCACATGTTGGAGGATCTATAACAATATAACTTCTATGTGAATATGAAAAAACATAATTCATTACATTGTCTTCCTTGTCCAACGTCAGCAATTTGACATAGAATACTTAATGGGGGCTCACAATCATAAAAGATGTCCAAGATAGTATATTTGCATGTGAATCTTCTCTTCCCTTATTAACTTTTTCATGAATTGCATCATTGACTAATGCTATGTTTGTTAACTTCCAATAAATTTTACCACTTATACTTTTCTTTATGTAATGTCATTACTTTCCATAAGATTAGCATATGATCTTTTTCATTATTTTCATTGCTAGAATTGAAACATGAAAGTAACGAAGCAAAAACTCAAACTACTCTTTATTATATAACTCTCAACTCGATTACATAGATAGATAGATCACGAAGCTAACACTCAAAAATAGATCATACTAAACTTTTATTCGACTAGATCACGAAATAACTAAGGGTCGAACTAAAAATAGGTAATGATAACAGAAGTGATGGTGATACGATACCGGGGCACCTCCCCCAAGCTTGGCACAAGCCAAGGTGACTGCCCATACCCATGTGCTCAAGTCTCCTTCTTCGGTGATGGTGGTGGTGATAAAGTGGTGGGCTTGTCCTTCACGACATTAATTAGGATCTCCTTTAGGCTCTAGATTTCCCGGAGCACATACTTTATCATCTCCATATTCCTCTGGACTTCGGCCATAATATACTTATTCTCTCGGCCCCAAGCATTCTTTCCTGCATCACTTTCACTCGGACGAGAGATGTCCCAATTGGAGGGTATGTGCATACGAGGAGTATTTTTGATCCCATAATTGTGAACTAAGTTATGAAAATTGTTCCAATGTAACCTGTGCAAAGGCCTCCTAGGGGGAAGCCCTTCTTGTACCTTTGGATTCCCATGGCTTGAAGTGCTTCTTACGGCTGGGTGCGGGTTCGGAATTGTGTTGATGTTGGCAAGGGTTCCCCTCTCAGAAGCCGGAGGGTGGACCTCGAGCGAATCTCCATCATCTTGTTCCATGGCAACTTCTCCTTCCTCCCTCCTCCTAAGCTCCATCTGCATCAGCCAAGCATCGTCTCCCACATTATTGGAGGAAGAAGAAGAAGACATGGTGCCTGGCCTCAAAATCTGGCAGAAAACAGCACGAAAGAAGAACAGAGGAGATTTCTGTGATACGGTGGTCAAAACGTCTGGGAGTACAAAGAAAGATTTTTTATCTTGCAAAACAAGTAATCCAGAAGAAAAACGGAGTCGGGAAGGCTCACGTGGGGCCCACGAGGTACCAGGGCGCGCCTGGGGGGCGGTGGCGCGCCCTGATGCCTCGTGGGCACCAGGTGGGTCCCCCCGACTGTTTCTTATTTTTGTATTTTTCTAAATATTCCAAAACTGATAGAAAATATTTTTATAGAATTTTTGGAGTCGGTTTACTTACCGTATAACATACCTCTTCCTTTTCAGGGTTCTGGAGTGTTCCGGAAGGTCTCTCTTATGTATTCCTCTGGTGTAATTGTTTCAATAATATTAGTTTCAACATTAATGGGGGTATCTGAAATATAGTTCTTAATTCTTTGCCCATTCACCACTCTCGGATTAGTGCCTTCGGAGTTGTTTATTTTGATGGCTCCGGAGCGATAAACTTCTTCGATGATATACGGTCCTTCCCATTTAGTGAGGAGTTTTCCTGCAAAGAATCTCAAACGAGAATTGTACAATAGAACTTGCTCACCTACTTTAAATTCCCATTTTTGAATTCTTCCATCATGCCATCTTTTAACTTTTTCTTTAAACAATTTGGCATTTTCATATAGAAACCAGCATGACCAAGAAAACTTCTTATACCTTTAATATCTTTAATATCTTTAGAGAAGTCTTTAATAAATCTCCTATAGAAACCAGCATGACCAAGAAAACTTCTTATACCTTTAATATCTTTAGGACATGACATTTTCTCAATAGCATCAACCTTAGCTTTATCAACTTCAATTCCTCTTTCAGAAATTTTATGCCCCAAGACAATACCTTCATTCACCATAAAGTGGCACTTCTCCCAATTCAAGACAAGGTTAGTTTCTTCACATCTCTGCAAAACTCGATCAAGGTTGCTTAAGCAATCATCAAAAGAAGTTCCGTAAACGGAGAAATCATCCATGAAAACCTCAACAATCTTTTCGCAAAAGTCAGAGAATATAGCTGTCGTACATCTTTGAAAAGGTAGTAGGTGCATTGCATAAACCAAAAGACATACGTCTATAAGCATAAGTTCCAAAAGGACAAGTAAAGGTGGTTTTCTCTTGATCGGGTTGTGATACGGGTATTTGAGAAAAACCAGAATAACCATCTAGGAAACAAAAGTGGGCATGGTTGTAGACTAAGATCTTATGCATCAACTGTTCAAATTCATGAGCATAGACATCAACACTATCTACTTGCTTGAATGCAAAAAATGTGTCCATGAGTTTTGCATACTGATTCTTATTGAATTTGGCGAAAACAGCAACACATAGATCTGGCCATCCATCAATACTATGCATTGCCTCATAAGTTTGCAGCCAGAATTGAGCATTGCCTTGGAAATGCATGGTTGCAAAATCAACCCACAAATGTGGCATGACATTATACATTTTGAAGTATTTTTCACACTATTTTTTCCACCATCTAGGATTTTCTCCATCAAATTGTGGAAAATCTGATCGAGGTAACCGAGAGAGAGGCCTAGCATGATCAAAATGATTTGCATGATGCCTGGCACCCATAATGTCACCATTATCATCAGAATAGTCATCTATATGAGTGTCTTGGAGATGGGAAGGCTCACCCCTGACCAGGGTGTGTCCTGGGGTTCGATTCTCCCTGGTAATAGCACCCTGGAGACCGGTTGCAATGCCGTGCCCATGGGGCCGAAGCGTACCCGCAAGCTGATGGGGCTGCTGCGGTGTCGCGAAAGGAGGCTGCGAGTGCTCGAGGCGGTCGACGCGCCGCGCCACCGCTTCCACTGACTGCTTCATGGATTCCGCCGTCTGCTCGAGCATGTTGTGCGCCGAGATGACGCGGTTGAGGGTAGCATCCACCTTGTTGAGGGACACGTTGCTGGACTTGTCCAGCCTGTCGATGGCGGCTGTGGTTGACGTGGTGAGCTCCTGTACGGAGGACTGGAGTTCGTCGACCCGCGCAGCCGTCCAGGTCCCCGCATCGGAGACGGCCTTGCTCTGGACGATGGTGTCTTGTATCAATTTATGCATCTCTGCCAGCGTAAGCTACGCCATCGTCACGCGGGCTGTGAGGGTAGGTTTCTTTGATTTCGCCGTTGCAACTCGCCTCAAATCGAGCCAACCAAGCGAAGGTACACTGCATGAGTGTTTTGCGCGAATTCACCTAGGCAAATCCACACCTTTTGCTTGGTTTTACAGCACGGATCGAAGGGATTTGAGCGCAGCCGAGGAAATGAGGGAAAAAAAGTTGGGGAAATTTTCTAGGTAGATCGAACCAGGCTCTAGATGCCAAATTCTACACACCAGAGGGTGGAGCACTCCCTCGCATCACGCCAGGGTGTGGAATCACAAGCAGAAATCAGAATTTGGGGTAGGCAGAATAGCAGTGTTCAGGTTGGGGAAAGTAAGGTTCATGTTGTTCATAGTGACCAAGAAGATAACGCTGCTCGCAGGCAGCCAGATCCCTAGTCATCGCACGCAGGCGACAACCACTAGGTGGGCTAGGCCCTACACGGTCCACCGCTCATCCTCTCCTTCCGTGGGCTTGACACAGCACACGTTCCAGCAACACAGGTCGTTGCAGAGTATTGGACGGAGTAGCAGGTTATTTAAACAGTACTACCTTCTAAAACACAAGAGGTTTGGAAAGTGCTTCTTGTTCCTGTTTCTTGTTCCTCTATCAGGCTCCGACAGATACCCCACTGCCTTAACGCTGCCCACCGAACTGAACAACTGCGACTTGCCATCGTAGAATCTTTTTTTGCGCATGCCATCGTAGAACCTTGACAACCCTCCCTTGGAAGTTAACAACATTCCATCCATTGCCGACCTTCAATGGAACTCAAACATCAGGACATCAGCCAACAGAGATCTTCATAAAGCACCAAACTCTCCAGCAACTCAAATATGGACGGCATCCCAAATGATTGTCCAGAATGAGTCCAGTCCTTCTCTACAATACGGGAAATTAAATAAATTGCAATTCTACCGAAAAAGGCTTGCACCCCGCTTTATATATTAAGCAACGATCACCATACAAACCAACACACACACAACTCAACCCCGCAACACACACACTCAAGGCAAGATACAAGGGTGTATAAGAACAGCTAAACCACCCCATCCACTCCAAGCAAACTAGACGACGGCACGACGCAGCACTAAGAGCTGCATCCCCTCGAGTTTCTCCAGAATAGACTTCTTGCATGTCTAAACCGCGTAGTGGGGAGAGACATGCACCAAAACATCTATTGAGATTAATGGCCAAAGAAGACCACTGCAAGGTGACCAAAGGGTAGGAGCTAACCCTTTAAGGACATTTATGCCAAGCAACATCAATTTTGCTAGCTAGTTCAACTTCTGAAAATAGTGCAACAAAAACAAGGGCCTCTAAGGGCATCTCCTTAACTCCTCATATTGGCACTAGTTCAACTTTTAGGGGAATTATAATATGACTTTTTTTTTTACTGTATTAGTGATTTTTTCCATATTTGATTTCATGGCACACAACCTTCACAACCATTTCGGTTGGCAGCTCATTTGGCACGAATATGTATGGTACATGACAGCTGCTTAGTAGTGCCTTCATCAGTTTGACATGGTTGGCTCTGCACAAAATGAAATGATCCTTTCATGAAAAAGGCATGAATAAGAAATCAGTTGTTCTTACTAGCCTTTTTATATAAAGGATCCTACTAGGTTGCTACCTGTTTTTCAGAGGACTACAAGATGTCTGAGTCTCTACTCTATAGTCGCAAAGTAACATACACGGATATGGGGTATTAGAAGATAATTGAATGGTCATAGATGTCAAAATCATTTCAGTGGGCTACTTATTCATACGCCAGTGTCTAGTTGACTTTGTTCTTGACACCGCTATATTTTCTGATTCTCCATAAGCTAAATTCCTTAGTTGTGATCCCTGTATTCATTGATGATACTTAGAAAGAAGGGTTCAACTCTCTTCTTCTAACTCGGTGGTCTTGCCATAGTGATGGCTGGAATAGGGCAGAGGATGGCAAATGAGTTCCCCCAATGTGATTGTTCACATGTAGGTAGACTAAGAATCTTCCGCTGGCTAAGCTCGAGCATGCAGTACAATGGACGCAACCGAGGAAAAGAAAAAATGAAACAGTAGTGGGAATATATGTCAGATGGAGATCCATTTAACGCTATAATAGCAATACATGTTGTTTGGCTCCCAATTCCATGTATTGGAGCTGCAATTAAGGAATTGGATTCCGAAAATTCAGGGTTGTTGGTTGCCACTGAAATTTGAATCCCTAATTCCTCCTAAAATCCACCCACGTATTTCACAGCAAGCTAAGATTTTAAACTCTAACTCAGTCATTTGCATCGAATCGGCAAATGCTACTCCCACGTGAACGCAATGACGCTCCAATCACCCCAAAGTATTCTGAAAGCGGGAGCACCATTCTTCGGTGCCACTCCTTGTTCTGAACTGAACTGTCAGGGGGGCTGTAATCTGAACTTAACTACAAGCATGTCAAGTTTAAATGACCGTCTATTCTAACTAATAAATAATTCGATATACTTTTCAAATAGGTGAGAACTTTTACTTCATAACCACTCTTTTTCATAAGATGTATAACGTATTACGAAAGTGATATTTTGGGAGCATTTATTTTAGCAAACTAATTGTGTGGCCAATGAAAATATAGTGCTCTGATGGAAAAGTTATGTGGCCGAGTTGAATCTAATCGAGAAGTTTGTGTTCAAAAGGCTGATGTAATACTGTAGTGTCAATGTGTCATACACAAGTTTTTTTTCTGAAATGTATCAGCTTGTGCACTACCCTTGGCTGATTTTATATATGGAGATCTCTATATTAAACATGATAAAAACATCCCAGTTGTATCCTGATTCATATATTTTAGTCTGGTAATCATTTTTCTAGATATGGCTCAACAGTTACATGTGATTGGTAATACTGTAGACGATGGAACTCGAGCCGAGTCCAGATGATCATGCAATCCTATTCGCAAATAGGATTCTCTGCTCGTTGCGCTTGGGAGATGAAGAATATGCTCTCTCTGATGCTACAATGTGCAGAAAGTTGCGGCATCATTGTCAAAAAGGCTGCTATCGACAAGGGGCGGCCGGGCGGCTATTATGTTACTGAAGGTTAAAAGAACACAGTAATGGTTTTCAACCGTTTGTGATAACGGAACTGATCATCTGTTTGGTGTCTACATGTAGGACTACAAGAAAGCGTGCGAGGCTTTTGCAGATGGCCTGAAAGCTGGATCCCACAAATGTTGAAATTGCAAGCGCTTTAAGGTAACTGTTGCATGTTTATCTTCCCTAAAATGGAAATCATTTTGATTTGATCTACCTAGTGTCCTGCCTCATAGTCTATCTTCAGCAAAAAGAAGTTGTATGTATATATTTCAACCAATGCTTACTGAACCCATATGTATATTTCAACCAATGCTTAATTGCAAAAATACTGTTGCAGGGAAGCCCGTGAGGCAGTGAAGAATGCTCATTGTGCTGAAAACTGACAGTGACTTGACCCAGTTATATCTACTCAGTCGTACCTGGAGATGCCGATGCTGCTATCTTTTTGCTTAGTCCTGAACTGCTGGCAAGAAGGCAGATCTCTTGTGCTTTTGTAGAAGTCTGCCGCACTCTGTGTAAATTTGACCTGATGCGCTCCAACTGTACGTAGTATCTTTTAACTGCAGTTTACCTGTCAACGTAACATTAAGCTGGCGATATCTTAGGTGAATCATCATCGTGCTCGGCATGTACAAGGAAGTGTTGGTTCGTTGATTTCCAGAAAGCCAATATATGAATATAAAAAGGCTTGATAGTATGGAAATAACATATTTGGGACGGTGTTTGAATAGTCTAGAGGTTTGAATTCATGATTATTCTTAAAAGACATATTTATTTATTGTTTAATTGTACGCATCATAATGTGGGTCTTGTCATGTGTAAATTCATGTTTTTTCTTAAGATCTCAATGAGAAATAACAAAAAATGGAAATGCAATTCAAAGGATACTACTACCATCCCAAGAAGCCGAGGAGGCAGAGCCTCTCAATGAGAAATAACATCAAGCAAAATCTGGTTGATTCTTTTAGGGGAAATACAATCTAACATTTTATTGTATTACTAGTGAAAATTTGGCCTTCGCAACAGTTTCAGTTGGCAACTCATTTAGCATGAATATGGTACCTGGTATCTGCTTGGTAGGGCCTTCATCGGTTTAACGTGGTTGCTCTGCACAAAATGAAATGATTCTCTTACGGAAACGGCATGAATAAGAAACCAGTTGTTCCTACTTCCTAGTTGTTTATAAAAAGGATCCTGCTGGGCTGCTACCTGTTTTTCAGAGAGCTACAAGATGTCTGAGTTTCTACTCTCTACACAGTCACAAAGTAACCTATACTGGTTTGGGGCATTAGAAGATAACTGAATGGGCATAGGTGTTGAAATCAATTTAGTGGGCTCCTTATTCACGCATCAGTGTTTTATTGGCTTTTAGCATTCCCGGTTTCAGCCAACTACTCCCGGCTCAACGCCAAATCCACAACAGGAGTTCTCTGAAGATGCAAATGACTTTGGATGTTGAATGAGCCATTCGAAGTCCCAACACTGCATCAGCAGATGCATGAGTTGTGATCTCGATACTCATGATGTTACTTACAAACAAGGGTTCAACTGTTCTTTTCTGACTCAGTGGTCTTGTGATAGTGGTGGCTGGAATGGGAAAAAAAGATGGGAATTGATTTCCTGGATTTGATTGGGCATATCTTGTATGAATCGTTCGATAGCTAAGCTTGGAAGTGCAGTACAATGAAGCCAGGAGGCAGACACAATTATAATTGAAGAGGAAAAACAGAAAAACATGGGGGCCTTGGAGGTGAGGGTGGAAGAACAAAATAACTTGATCAAAAACATTGTACTGTCCTATTCCTTTTAGGACCTTATGCAATTGTAACATGATTCTACTGTAATAAGACAACTTGGGTGCCATCCCATTCTTCAGTGCCACTCATTGTTCTACTGAACTGTCAATGTAGCTCTTGCAAAAGCACATTTGACATGCATGTGGCACTTTTCCATATTAGCACACATCATAAATATGTTTCACGTCTTATGTATTGATTTCAACTGCGCTAGGAGGTAAAGTACAAGATGCAATCTGGGTGCTGCTCTATTTTCGTGGTAACAACATGAAGTTCTCAACGGAATAGTTGGGATGAGCAGCACAAGGTTCACCGATCCCCTCAACTTTCTTTTTTTGTTGCATCATGTGTGTGGCTTTGCATGACACCACTTTGCTGAACTATCATGCATGCATTTTATTTTCAGGAAACATAGAGACTGGTTGCTATATGTACAAGGTTGTGAGGTTTTAAGACTCAATTGGTCCTCTCTACTCAAAGGATCATGCTACACGAGAAGGAGCTATGACTGCGGTTGAAAGTGCAGATCAAGTATTTGGCAAGGATGCTAGTTGTACCACCACCACATCATCAGCTCAAACAGGAGAATAACAAAAGCAGAGGAAACGTAGACCTGATGACTCAATACCTTCAATGCTTGGGGAGAATTTGGACAACTTCACGATGACTTCCTTTTATGATGATACTGCTCATGCTCAAAACTGACTCTCCTTGAAGAAAACAAAAGAATAATACAATTCTATCTTGTCACAAAAAGGACACAATGAATCTGTAAACTTTCAGGCCAAGATATGTTCATTTGTAGGCTACACACATAGGGTACCGTAAAAACTCTCTTGGGATATTAGAAGATAACCGAATGGCCATAGATGTCGATATCAATTTAGTGGGCTCCTTATTCCGGCATCACAGACTAGTTGACTTTTAGCATTTCTCAGTTTCAGCGAACTCCATATCTCCGGGCTCAATACCAAATCCACGATAGGCGGAAAAACAAAGATGTGTTCCTCGCAATAGGAGTTCAAGGAAGTGCAAACATGTCAAGATCAATTGAAGCTCTAGCAGATAATTATGTTGCTGCTTATCCTCGCAAAGCAGCAATGAAACGAGGAGGGTGGACCCCTCCGCCTGCTTGTTATGTTAAACTAAGCATTGATGTTGCTTTTCATGAGGACACACTGAGCGAGGAAACTGGAGCTGTTATTCGAGATCCAACGGTCAAGTTTGTGGCAGCTAGCAACAACCACGTCGAGTGGTGCCCAGGTGTGCTCATGGCAGAAATCACATCATTCTGGTTAGCGCTGGTACTAGGCTACTAGCTCAGTTAATTGGATGCAACAGGCTGGTTACAAACTCTGATGGCAAATTTTAGCATGCTCCCTCTTACCTCCCTTTTTCACATGGGAGGTAAGTATTCATAATAGATCTAAGCCATTGATTTGATTAAGTAGTGGTCAGATTTACTCTTACCTTCTTACCTCCCATGTGAAAAGAGGGGGTAAGAGGGAGCATGTTAAAACTTCTAAGAGTTAATCAGATCACTAATTAATATGATCAACGGCTCAGATCTATTATATACTTTTACCTCTCATGTGAAAAGAGGGGGTAAGAGGGAGCATGTTAAAACTGCTCATGTTAAACCAATCGATATTATTACAACATGCCAAGTTAAGCAGTCTCCAAACGTCATTTCTGCCAAAAGCATGTTCATAAATCAATCTTTCATTAAACGGAACTACTGTACGTATGACACATAGTGCTCCGATTATTGTACGATGACATGTCCATTGGTGTGGTGCAGTTTGGTCTTATGCATAGATGTCTCGATCGGCACTATTGTACAGAAATCGGATGCATGACATCGTATGCATAGCCCTGCTTTTGAATAAATATAGTGTCAGCACGACAAAGCATGTTAAAAGGCAATCCATGACATCGTATGCATAGCCCTGCTTTTGAATAAATATACTGTCCCAGTCTTGCTTTCATATGAAAATGGTGAAGGATTAAGGAAAGAGAAATTTAGTATCCCAAGTTTCCAACGTGAGCTTAAATATAAGCGATGGCATAGTGTAATTAACTAACATTCATAATGTGTGATGTTTAAACAATATCAATAGCAAAATACAAACTGCATGACATCTAAGCTTACAATAAACATCACCAGATCCCCAAAGAAATCAGGTATGGATTTTTGGCATTTGAATTACTTGTTCAGGTAAACTTTTGATGTCTTACCGTTCATGAGCTCAAAGTTCAGTATTATAGGATATGTTCCAGTGGGAGCTTCAGCAACACAACGAACAAGTATCAAAATGGGAATATTTCAAGCTCGGGCTTTGGTTGACATAATAAACCGTGCATGATAAAGATGAACTCATAAAACCAGTAAAACTGTACACAGTACACCATTCCCCGCCAGCCAACATAGGTCGGCGGCACCAAAATAATGCTTTGACCAAATCGCCTTTCTTTGTACCTCAGTGTAGGATCACTAATTAATTTAGCAAGAGAGAATGAAAAATTAACTGGCATACATACAGAGAGCAGCAATGGTCAGCTAGTACTTTTTATCATTATCTACAGACAAGTAGAAATTCAGACATGATATCATCTGATGATTCACAGATTACTCTCAGCTGCTGGAGGCACCATCAAAGCTAGCTGAAACCAGTTGATAATCTTGATTTTGAAGGAGGCCTCCTCATCTAGCTCCTTGTCACCTTCCTGATGGCCTTGGACAGGTTTGCAACGTTCATCTGCTTCTTGCAGCCGTTTCCAGCAGATCCTCCACTGCCTTCATGCTGCCCACCAACTGAACGACTGATCGTAGAACCTTGACAGACCTCTCCTGGAAGTTGGGCCATGAGGCTGGACATATAGTACATATGTGGTGGATGCACATCCTTATCATCGTCGGTGCCCGCCGCTGGCTCAGTTACGGCAATTCGGCAGAAGAACCATCGGCGCCAGAGCCGGAAAAAATACGAATGGAACACACACCATCCATGATAGTGTATTTGCATGTGAATCTTCTCTTCCCTTATTAATTCTTTCATGAATTGCATCATTGACCAATGATATGCTTGTTAACTTTCAATAAATCTTACCACTTATACTTCTTGTATGTGAAGTCACTACTCCCCATGGGACAAGCATATAAAGCATATATAATTTCAACTTTATGATATTCAATTCTTTCACAATTTACTCATAGGATATAAGTGAAGCACAAGAGTAAATGACAAACTACTCCAAAAAGATGTAAGTGAAGACCAAATGAGTAGTTAAGCTAATAGGTAGCTATGTGAGGCCTCTCTCTCATTTAAAAATTTCAGATCTTAAGTATTTTTATTCAAACAGCAAAGAAAACAAAATAAAATGACATTCCAAGAATAGCACACATCATGTGAAGAAGCAAAAACTTAGGCTCAACGAAAACTGACCGATAGTTGTTCAAGAAGAAAGGTGGGATGCCTACCGGGGCATCCCCAAGCTTAGATGCTTGAGACTTCTTGAAATATTATATTGGGACGACTTGGGCATCCCCAAGCTTGAGATTTTGTGTCTTCTTAATTCCTCTCATATCATGATTTCTATAAATCTTAAAAACTTCATCCACACAAAACTCAACAAAAACTCATGAGATAAGTTAGTATAAATCAACTCAAAACCTTAACATTATCTACTGTAGCAAATCACAAAAATTATAATTATACATTGCATACTAAATGCCTCTTCATATTTAATACTCCTATCCCCAAATAGAAACATTAAACAAGCAAACATATGCAAACAATGCAACTATAACAGCCATCTGCCAAAACAGGACAGTCTGTAAAGGGTGAATAAGAATTCATACTTCCCTAACTCCAAAAATTCTGAAAAATTACCACGTGACAGAGAACTCATGCATTCTTACTGTGTAAAAATTTCAGATTTTTATCATATTCTGACTATTCAGGAATATTCTGGACATAACAGAAAACTTTCTGTTTTCAAACAGCAACACATGAACTTCCAAACTGAGCATGGTAAAGGCTATAATTGGCATTTTATTGAACTAAAAGATACAAAACATGATTACTGATAGCAGCAAGCAAATCTCAACAAAATAAAATGATGCTCCAGGCAAAACTCATGTTATGTGATGAATAAAAATATAGCTCCGAGTGAGGTTACCGATAGTGTTGAAGACGAAAGAGGGGATGCCTTCTGGGGCATCCCCAAGCTTAGTTGCTTGGGTCTTCCTTGAATATTACCTTGGGGTGCCTCGGGCATCCCCAATCTTAGGGTCTTGCCGCTCCTTGTTCTCCTCATATCGATATCTCACCCAAAACTTGAAAACTTCAACCACACAAAACTTAACGGAACTTCGTGAGATAGGTTAGTATGATAAAAATAAATCATCCACTTAGGTACTGTCAAGACAAGATTCATAATTGTTTTCACATAATTCCTACTGTATTCGATCATTTCCACAATTTATATTACTCAATATAAGCTATGGAAACACTAAAACAAGCAAACAATGCATCGAAAACAGAATCTGTCAAAAACAGAACAGTGTGTAGTAAGCGATTTAAAAACCATACTTCTGTACCTCCAAAAATTCTGAAAAATTAGGAAAACGTAAAAAATTTGTAACCCTATACTGTGTAAAGATTTCAGAATTTTTTCACGCTCCATTACAAAATAGAAATTCCAGCACTGGACGCAAATGTTTCTGTTTTTGCACAGAATCAAATCAACAAGCATCTACACTATCCCAAAGGCTTTACTTGGCACATTATTGAAAGAAAACATATAAAACATGATTACTACAGTAGCTTAATCATGTGGACACACAAAAACAGTAAGTATAAGTATTGGGTTGTCTCCCAACAAGCGCTTTTCTTTAATGCCTTTTAGCTAGGCGTGATGATTTTAATGGTGCTCACATAAAAAGTAAAGAATTGAAACATAACGGGAGCATCATGAATCAAATGTTACTCTCTCATAATAATTTTCAGTAGCACCGTGAATGGACTCATCACTATAGCTATCATATAAAGCATTCTTTTCATGATCCACAAGCATAGAATTTTTATTACTCTCCACACAAGCAATTTTCTTCTCATTCATAATAGTGGGAGTATAGTATGAAACTCGAATACTATAAATTGTTTCCACATTAAAATAGTGATGTTCAGTAAAAGGATTATAACAAGTATTATAATAATAATCATCACTATTTTTCATAACATAAGTATCATCACAATAATCATCATAGATAGGAGGCATGAAATCATCATAACAAATTTGACCATTCAAAGTAGGGGGACCAAAAAGATCATCTTCATTAAGCATAGCATCCCCAAGCTTGGGACATACATTAATTGCAGCAAATAAATTCTCAAACATGTCATTCTCATCAAACATAGCATCCCCAAGCTTGTGGCTTGGCATATCATTAGCATAATAACTATTATCATCAATAGTATGAATAGCACCAATAGTATAACAATTACTATCATATTCTTCCAAGTTGGTGCCATAAAGATTTTCAAGATTATAAGAAGTATCATTATCTTCCCAATCATAATCATCACAACAAGCAATAGGCATAACAAAATCATCATCAAGTGTATCATCTTCCACAATTATTTTTGATTCATTCTCATGAGGTACAACAATAGTAGGAGCAACATTATTTGGGAGAGATACCTCTTTGCCTCTACTTTTCCTTCTTTTCATTTTCTTTACCACATTATGTGTGGGTTTATTTAATTCTTCCGAGCTTCTTATTGAAGAGATTGGTTGGATAGGAAGCTCCTCCTCGTTACCTGTTTCATCATGAGAGAAAATAGGAGGGAAAGGGGGAATCTTTACCCTTTCATTAGTATTTATTTTATATTCTATTTGTTTTCCCGTTTTTCTATAGTTGGCAATATAAGCATTCTCCTTGCAATTTACCATACAAAACATATAAATTTCCTTTAGATTAGTTTGAATGTCATCCGTGAGAATGAATACTTCAAACCAACTATTCTTATGTGACAATTCCTCACACCCCAAGAATAGATAAAGCTCATTATATAGTTCGAGGGCGGTCAAGTCATTACAATATTTAGCCATGATTCGATCATGAAAAAGTATGCATTGAAAATTAAGGTGAGCAACTTTATTGCAAAGTTCACAAGTAATAGGATAAAGAGAACATAATTTTGTAGCAAATGCATCTATCACTTTAAGCAAAAAATTGGTTCTATCATGTTTATGCTTCTTACAAAATCTATCATCTCTATAAGGCATGTCTTCACAAACTTTATGCACTCGACAAAAATTGACATGCTTATAAGAAACATTTTTGTCATGACTAGTGCAATCATCATTAGTATTTTGGATATTCATAGAATTCATACTAACAACATTGCAATCATGCTCATCATTCAAAGATTTTATGCCAAACATTTTATTGAATTCTTCTTCTATCAATTGAGCATAATTTTCCGATCCATCATTTTCAAGAAAGACATGATAAAGACGAATAATATGAGGCAACCTCAATTCCATTTTTTTGTAGTTTTCTTTTATAAACCAAACTAGTGATAAAACAAGAAACTAAAAGATTCGATTGCAAGATCTAAAGATATACCTTCAAGCACTCACCTCCCCGGCAATGGCGCTAGAAAAGAGCCTGATGTCTACTACACAACTTATTCTTGTAGACTCGTGTTGGGCCTCCAAGCGCAGAGTTTTGTAGGACACTAGAAATTTTCCCTCAAGTGGATGACCTAAGGTTTATCAATCCGTGGGAGGCGTAGGTTGTAGATGGTATCTCTCAAAAAAACCTGCAACCAAATACAATAAATCTCTTGTGTCCCCAACACACCTAATACAATGGTAAATTGTATAGGTGCACTAGTTCGGCGAAGAGATGGTGATAAAAGTGTAGTATGGATAGTAGATATAGGTTTTTGTAATCTGAAAATATAAAAACAGCAAGGTAGAAAGTAACAAAAGTGAGCACAAACGGTATTGCAATGCTTAAAAACAAGGCCTGGGATTCATACTTTCACTAGTGCAATCTCTCAACAATGCTAACATAATTGGATCATATAACCATCCCTCAACATGCGATAAAGAATCACTCCCAAGTTCCTATTAGCGGAGAACATAAGATAGAAATTGTTTGTAGGGTACAAAACCACCTCAAAGTTATCCTTTCCAATCGATCTATTGAGCTATTCCTATAAGTGTCACAAATAGCCCTAGAGTTCGTACTAAAATAACACCATATGATACACATCAACGAACTCTAATGTCACCTAGATACTCCAATGTCACCACAAGTATCCGTGAGTTGATTATACGATATGCATCAAACAACTTCATAATCATAATATTCAATCCACACAAGGATCTCCAAGGAGCACCCCAAAGTTTCTATCGGAGAAAAGATAATGAAAACATGCATCAACCCCTATGCATAGATTACCCCAATGTCACCGCGGGAATCCGCGAGTTGAATGCCAAAACATATATCAAGTGAATCAATATAATACCCCATTGTCACCACGGGTATTCATATGCAAGACATACATCAAGTGTTCTCAAATCTGAAATATTCAATCCGACAATAACGAAACCTCAAAGGGAAAAGATTCGATTCATCACAACAAAGATAGAGAGGGAAGAAACACCATATGATCCAACTATATTAACAAAGCTCGCGATACATCAAGATCGTGCCAAATCAAGAACACGAGAGAGAGAGATAAAACACATAGCTACTGGTACAAACCCTCAACCCCGAGGGTGAACTACTCCCTCCTCGTCATGGAGACCGCCGGGATGATGAAGATGGCCTCCGGTGATGATTCCCCCCTCCGGCAGGGTGCCGGAAAAGGGCTTTAGATTAGATCGTGGAGGTACAGAGGCTTGCGGTGGCGTAAAAACTCATCTAGGGTTATTTCTGGGGGTTTCTCTATATATAGGATTTTTCAGCGTTGGAATCAGGTCAGACGGAGCCACGTGGGCCCCACGAGGTACCAGGGCGCGCCCTGGTGCCTCGTGAGCACAGGGTGGCCCCCCTCCAGTGGGTCTTGGTGCCAGTATTTTTTATATGTTCCATAAAAAATCTCCAAAAAGTTTCATCCAATTCCAAGAACTTTTATTTCTGCACAAAAAATAACACCATGGCAATTCTCCTAAAAACAGCGTCAGTCCGGGTTAGTTACATTCAAATTATACCAAAACCACATAGAATTTTTATAAACATGGCATGAATACTTCATAAATTATAGATACGTTGGAGACGTATCAGACCGCGTCGGGATTCGGCTACGGGGCGCCATTTCACGCGCGGTTTGCGGCGTTCGAATGGCACCGGTGGCGTGGCCGGAGGTGGCTGGTAGCGACGGCAGCGACCACGTCAGCGGAGGCCGGAATCGGCCGAGTTCGGCTCCTGCGATGCAGGGCGTGGCAAAGCGAGCGAGCGGTGGCATTGGGCCGCTACGAGCGTGCTGAGCACGACTTCGTGCTCGGACGCGAGCTACGCGTGCGATGGCCGCGGCGGCGAGCTTAACTATGGCGACGGGTACGACCATGACGGCGAGAGGGCTATGGGGGCGGAAAGGATGGTAGAGGAGAGGGGTTGTGGGCAGAAGCTCACCGCGGTCCTGCAGGTGAGCAAAGCGGGCTCGGGGGAGGCCTGACGGCGCCGGAATTAACGGGGAGACGCCGGCAACCGAGGAAGAAGACGAGCTCGTTGCGGTCGACGTGGTGGCTGATGACCCACAAGTATAGGGGATCAATCATAGTCCTTTCGATAAGTAAGAGTGTCGAACCCAACGAGGAGCAGAAGGAAATGACAAGCGGTTTTCAGCAAGGTATTTTCTGCAAGCACTGAAATTATCGGTAACGAGTAGTTTGATAGCATGATAATTTGTAACAAGAAACAAGTAGCAATAGTAACAAAGAGTGCAGCAAGGTAGCCCAATCCTTTTTATAGCAAAGGACAGGCCAGAGCGATCTCTTATAGTAAGTAAAGCATTCTCGAGGACACATGGAAATTTCATCTTGTCACTTTCATCATGTTTGTTTGATTCGCGTTCGCTACTTTGATAATTTGATATGTGAGTGGACCGGTGCTTGGGTGCTGTTCTTACTTGAACAAGCCTCCCAGTTATGATTACCCCCTCTCGCAAGCATCCGCAACTACGAAAGAAGAATTAAGATTTCTCTAACCATAGCATTAAACATATGGATCCAAATCAGCCCCTTACGGAATAGCTCATAAACTAGGGTTTAAGCTTCTGTCACTCAAGCAACCCATCATCTAATTACTACTCCACAATGCATTCCCTTAGGCCCAAAGATGGTGAAGTGTCATGTAGTCGACGTTCACACGACACCACTAAGGGAATCAACAACATACACATCATCAAAATATTGAACGAATACCAAATTCACATGATTACTTATGACAAGACTTCTCCCATGTCCTCAAGAACAAAAGTAACTACTCACAAATCATGTTCATGCCCAAGATCAGAGAGGTGTTGAATAGCATAATAGATCTGAACATATAATCTTCCACCAAATAAACCAACTAGCATCAACTACAAGATGTAATCAACACTACTAGCAACCCATAGGTACCAATCTGAGGTTTTGAGACAAAGATTGAATACAAGAGATGAACTAGGGTTTGAGATGAGATGGTACTGGTGAAGATGTTGATGAAGATTAGTCCTCCCACGATGAGCGGATCGATGGTGATGTCGATGGCGATGATTTTCCCTTCCCGGAGGGAAGTATCCTCGGCAGAATCTCTCCACCGGAGAGCAAAAGTGCTCTTGCCCAAGTTCCGCCTCGAGACGGCGGCGCACCGTCCCGAAAGTCTTCTCTATATTTTTTCTAGGGCAAATGGGCTTATATACGAGAAAATGCGGGCCAGAGGCTGGCCAGGGTCCCCACGAGGTACCAGGGCGCGCCTAGGGGGGGGGGTGGCGCGCCCTGGTGCCTCGTGGGCACCTGGGTGGCCCCCTCTGGTACTTCTTGATTCCAGTATTTTTTATTTATTCCAAAATAACCTGTAAAATTTCAGCTCATTTGGAGATGTGCAGAATAGGTATCTCTGACATAGCTTTTTCAGGTCCAGAATTCCAGCTGCTGGCAATCTCCCTCCTTGTGTGAATCTTGCATATTAAGAGATAAAAGGCATTAGAATTGCTCCACAAAGTGTTATATTGATTAAAAACACTATAAATAACAGTAGCAAAACATGATGCAAAATGGACGTATCAACTCCCCCAAGCTTAGACCTCGCTTGTCCTCAAGCGAAACCGATATCGATAATCATGTCCACATGTTTATAGAGAGAGGTGTCGATAAAAACAAATAACGGACATAGTAGCATCATGATCATTATTATAACAGCAATATTTATTATCATAAAACTTCTCATGAGCAAGTAACAATTCATCACAACAATGGAGTATAAGGCATAAACTTTCTTGAAAACTAACAAACTATGTTCTCAGTCAACAATGCAATTGCAATTCATCATATTTTCAGGAAGGGTCTCATGTAGGAGCTATTTAGCAAGTCTACATACTCAACCATCATTTAGTCTTCTATGATTGCTAACACTCACGACATATATATGGAGCAAAAAGTTTCAGCCAGACACATAGAAAGATAGGGGCTTGTGATTTCGCCTCCCAACTTATTCACCTCAAGGGTGATGTCAACAATAATAACTCATGATCACTCATATCCAACTGGATATATGTGCCTAGATCTTTCCCCACCACATGATGCTTACAAAAGAGAAAAAAATAAAAAGGAAGTAGAGGAGAACACTATTGACTCTTCCATAAAAAGTAAATACATAAAAGTAAAGGATAGGCCCTTCGCAGAGGGAAGCAGAGGTTGTCATGCGCTTTTTGTTGTTGGATGCAAGAGCTCTTAATGCAAAGGAACATCACTTTATATTGCCCCTTGTGATAGCAACCTTTATTATGCAGTCTGTCGCTTTTATTTCTTTGCCATCACAAGTTTGTACAAAGCTTATTTCCCTTACAATAAAAGTTTAGACATATTTAGAGGCAATTCTTATTGCTTTTTGCACCGATGACAACTTACTTGAAGGATCTTATTCAATCCATAGGTAGATATAGTGGACTCTCATGACATGAAACTGGGTTTAAGGGTTTTGGATGCACAAGTAGTATCTCTACTTGGTGCGGATTTTTGGCTAGCAAAGATATTGGGCAAGCACCACATGTTGGAGGATCTATAACAATATAACTTCTATGTGAATATGAAAAAACATAATTCATTACATTGTCTTCCTTGTCCAACGTCAACAATTTGACATAAAATACTTAATGGGGGCTCACAATCATAAAAGATGTCCAAGATAGTTTATTTGCATGTGAATCTTCTCTTCCCTTATTAACTTTTTCATGAATTGCATCATTGACTAATGCTATGTTTGTTAACTTCCAATAAATTTTACCACTTATACTTTTCTTTATGTAATGTCATTACTTTCCATAAGATTAGCATATGATCTTTTTCATTATTTTCATTGCTAGAATTGAAACATGAAAGTAACGAAGCAAAAACTCAAACTACTCTTTATTATATAACTCTCAACTCGATTACATAGATAGATAGATCACGAAGCTAACACTCAAAAATAGATCTTACTAAACTTTTATTCGACTAGATCACGAAATAACTAAGGGTCGAACTAAAAATAGGTAATGATAACAGAAGTGATGGTGATACGATACCGGGGCACCTCCCCCAAGCTTGGCACAAGCCAAGGTGACTGCCCATACCCATGTGCTCAAGTCTCCTTCTTCGGTGATGGTGGTGGTGATAAAGTGGTGGGCTTGTCCTTCACGACATTAATTAGGATCTCCTTTAGGCTCTAGATTTCCCGGAGCACATACTTTATCATCTCCATATTCCTCTGGACTTTGGCCATAATATGCTTATTCTCTCGGCCCCAAGCATTCTTTCCTGCATCACTTTCACTCGGACGAGAGATGTCCCAATTGGAGGGTATGTGCATACGAGGAGTATTTTTTATCCCATAATTGTGAACTAAGTTATGAAAATTGTTCCAATGTAACCTGTGCAAAGGCCTCCTAGGGGGAAGCCCTTCTTGTACCTTTGGATTCCCATGGCCTGAAGTGCTTCTTACGGCTGGGTGCGGGTTCGGAATTGTGTTGATGCCGGCAAGGGTTCCCCTCTCGGAAGCCAGAGGGTGGACCTCGAGCGAATCTCCATCATATTCTTCCATGGCAACTTCTCCTTCCTCCCTCCTCCTAAGCTCCATCTGCATCAGCCAAGCATCGTCTCCCACATTATTGGAGGAAGAAGAAGAAGACATGGTGCCTGGCCTCAAAATCTGGCAGAAAACAGCACGAAAGAAGAACAGAGGAGATTTCTGTGATACGGTGGTCAAAACGTCTGGGAGTACATATAAAGATTTTTTATCTTGCAAAACAAGTAATCCAGAAGAAAAACGGAGTCGGGAAGGCTCACGTGGGGCCCACGAGGTACCAGGGCGCGCCTGGGGGGGGGGGGGTGGCGCGCCCTGGTGCCTCGTGGGCACCAGGTGGGTCCCCCCGACTGTTTCTTATTTTTGTATTTTTCTAAATATTCCAAAACTGACAGAAAATATTTTTATAGAATTTTTGGAGTCGGTTTACATACCGTATCACATACCTCTTCCTTTTCAGGGTTCTGGAGTGTTCCGGAAGGTCTCTCTTATGTATTCCTCTGGTGTAATTGTTTCAATAATATTAGTTTCAACATTAATGGGGGTATCTGAAATATAGTGCTTAATTCTTTGCCCATTCACCACTCTCGGATTAGTGCCTTCGGAGTTGTTTATTTTGATGGCTCTGGAGCGATAAACTTCTTCGATGATATACGGTCCTTCCCATTTAGTGAGGAGTTTTCCTGCAAAGAATCTCAAACGAGAATTGTACAATAGAACTTTCTCACCTACTTTAAATTCCCATTTTTGAATTCTTCCATCATGCCATCTTTTAACTTTTTCTTTAAACAATTTGGCATTTTCATAAGCTTGGGTTCTCCATTCATCTAATGAGCTAATATCAAATAACCTCTTTTCACCGGCAAGTTTAAAATCATAATTTAGTTCTTTAATTGCCCAATATGCTTTATGTTCTAACTCATGAGGTAAATGACATGATTTTCCATAAACCATTTTGTAAGGAGACATACCCATAGGATTTTTATAAGCAGTTCTATAAGCCCATAATGCATCGTCAAGTTTCTTAGACCAATTCTTTCTAGATCTATTGACGGTTTTCTGCAGAATTAATTTTATTTCTCTATTGCTCAATTCAACTTGACCACTAGTTTGAGGGTGATATGGAGATGCAATTCTATGGTTGACATCATATTTAGCAAGCAATTTACGGAATGCACCATGAATAAAATGTGAACCACCATCAGTTATTAAATATCTAGGGACTCCGAACCTTGGGAAAATAACTTCTTTAAGCATTTTAATAGAAGTGTTATGATCAGCACACTACTAGAAAAAGGGCTATCCCTAATATCACTATTAGTGGCGCACTAGAGATGTGGTGCGCCACTGCTATATAGCAGTGGCGCACCATAAACAGGTGCTCCACTAATAGTTATATTACCAGTGGCGCACCAGGGGTGGGGTGCGCCACTACTAATTTTTTTTGACTAGGACCAGTCCTGCCCAGGCTTACCAGTGGCGCACCAGGTCCAGGTGCGCGACTACTATTTTTGATAGTAGTGGCGCACCTGGACCTGGTGCGCCACTGGTAAGCCTGGGCAGGGCTGGTCCCAAACACAAAAAATAGCAGTGGCGCACCCCACCACTGGTGCGCCACTAGTATGTCTGGCTACTAGTGGCGCATGTAGAAGAGGTGCGCCACTGGTAACCTGGGAGCAGTAGCTATATTGGGCAGCCACACCTATCACACACTCACTTTCCCCCCTCCACCAAAACAGGATCTGGTCGTCTTGCTCCTCCTCCTCACCTCATTTGGACCATAGATTCACCCAAATTAAGTGGTTAAATTTCCTTTTTTTGATAGGTAAGTAAGGGGAAAGCTTTCTTTATGTTCTAGATCTACTTTTTTCTCTCTCCAACAACGTACACACTCTTTATGGCCTAGATCTACGTATGTTTGTGGTGTTGCATATGTTTGTGTTTGCAGGTACCGGTATTTGAAATGCGATAGTTGCCAATATTTTGCCGGAATGTTGATTCATTTCCGTTTCGGCGAGAATTTGGCACTATGCATTCTTTTTGGTCCTATTTTTAGGCAAAGTCATGCCAAATTTTTTTTGGTTCTAAAATATCGTTTTGCTCTACCCCGCAGGCGACCATGGTCCGCACGATGACCGAAGGCATCGTGAATAGGTTTTTGAGCTCCGCGAAGTCCGAGATGCTTCAAAAGAACGAGACGGAGATAAGATGTCTGTGTCGAAGATGCAAGCTGAAGAGCCTTATGGACCCGGATTCCAGACAGGTGCGGGACCACCTGTATCACTTGATTTCAACCATGTCATCTAATTCTAAATCTTTGCACAATGGTTTTATCACTCCATTTGCATTTTCCTTTTCTTTTATCTCAAATCTTAAATTATCACAATGGTTTAAGTACGTGGTCTAATTAAAAATATTATTAAAGATCTTTTAAACATTATATTACTTTACATGCAAACTCAATCTTAATTTGATGACTGTTATTTCATGTCAATCTTTGATGACTGTTATTTCATCTCACTTGATTTCAACCATGCCATAGCATTGTAAATGATTCTATATATATTATGATTGAGTAAAGGAGATGCATTGTAAAAAAATTATACGCCCTATATTTAGGAATGGAGGGAGTATTAAAATTGCCATGTGTTTATTTTAAAGTGTTTGGATGTTTATCATAAGGTTAAAATAAAATTTTAAAAAAGATGCAAAAAATGGGGTTGCCAGGATTCGAACCTGGGTGGCTTGCGTAATGTATTAAGGGACCAACCACTAGGCCATGTGTGTGGTTCTGTCCATAACCACACACCCATGTCTTTTAACCTGTTGCTACTAATAGTAATGGCGCACCGCGTAAAAGTGCGCCATTGTTATCCAGGTTTATGGCGCATATCCCTAGTGCGCCATTGCTATCCCTCACCCTCCCCTGCTTTCTCTGGCCTCCTCCTCCCCGCGCCTCTCTCAGTCAGCCACTCCCCAAATCCCCCCTCCCCGTCGCCCGCCCCCACCGCCGCCGCACTCCGCCCTCTCCCCCACCGCCGCCGCACTCCGCCCTCGCCCTCCCACGGACGAGCTCGTCTCCCCCACCGGCGCTCTCCCCTTCCCCTCGCCTTCCTCCCTCCCTAGGCCGCCAGATCCAGCAGTCCAGGCGGCGGCCATGGCGTTCCCCCTCCTCCTTCTCTGCTAGGGTTAGGGTTTGGAGTCCGAGCAGAGAAGAAACCAACCGTCCAGCCGCCGGCGATGGGCGCGCTCATGGATCTGAGGGAGGAGGAGAAGATGGGCCACCAGGAGCTTCCCCTCATGGCCCCCATGGCCTCTTCTCTTCATCAACACCGGTAGCCACGACCCAGCGTCCTACCTCCTGTGCGTGCTTCTTCTCCTCGCTGCGCCTCCTCTTCTCCACGGATCCACGACGGAGAAGCGAGTGCTTCTTCTCGAGACGTCATGGGCCTCGTCAAGGTACCCCTTCCCCTTCTCTGTTCGATTCGATTCGATCCGATCTGGCAGCCGTGGACGAACACTGACTGACTGCAGCGTACGTTGCTCTGTTCGTCGTGTTCCGCTGTGCTGCAGGACAAGTGTATTTTGCTGCAGGAGGTTGATCTTGGGCAGCCAGCCTCCAGTTCTTGGGCTCCAACACCACAACGAGGTTCCTTTCTTCTCTGAACCTTCTCTCTGATGAAGAACACAACACACGCACATAGTTTGTTTTTCTAGGCCGATTTTTTCCCCTTCCCGGTTCACCCTGATGTGCGTGTATACATTAGTTGGGCGCTGCAAAGGTAGGTAGGTACTACTACCTAGGAGAGATGAGATGGAACGGGAGAACATGGAGTGGGGGCAAGTCTGAAGCTCTTCTTTTATTCAGTATTAGGTGTATGACGATAGAATGGAAGTTGATGAAAATTAATAAGGTCTTGTGTTGTTCTAGAGATGCATGAGAATCGTGCAACCCTTTTGCTTGTGTTGGGAGGAAAACAACCACCATTTATCAGACCGAAAAATAATCTTATTGCTGTTTTCTTCCTTTCGCTGATGCTGTTTTCTTCCTCACGCACGCAGGTCCGTAGGAGTGGTGGAACATCACACCACCGGCGAGTCCGTCCGATTCAACTTCAACTGCAATGGTGACACTCCTCCCTCTTCATTTTTTTTCTTTTTCTTTTCCGAGAGCCAAAATGCATTGCAGGGGATCAACTCCACCATTCCTCTTGTTTGAGAGGAGGACAGAGTTTTAAGCGGTCATTTTGTTTCTAATTGAATAACTGCTGTGCATGTGTTTTAATTGAATCTACACAAAATTTATTCTTTCAATTCCGTTCATGTTTGCTCGCTGGAGAATTAATTGATTTTTGTCAACACTGGTGCAGGGACATGGACCTTCAACTTCTCCCGTATCCCCACTGGCAGCCTGCTGACGGGTTCGTCGGAGGAGGAAAAGAAGGACCACCAACACCAAGAGGAGCAACCACGACCCATCACTCGAGCACAACTAGGTACTCTCTTCATCCCCACCAAAACCATCATCTTGTTACCCTGTACATGTTCTGAAGATTCATCCATCACAAGCAGCAGCGGCACTACGTGTGCTAGCTGCTTTAGTTTTTACTTGGTTAGCAAATCTGATGTGTCTTTCTAATACACGTGATGGAGTAAATCTGCTTAGTTTTTGAACCTCAAGTAATCTGCCTAGTGGGCTAATTTGTACCGGTTCTATAGATTCATTAATTAAACTGAGAGAAGGTGCTGTTTATGCTGGATAATCAAATTCTGTCAGGGGCATGAATCAGCTTCCGGTGCTCGTTATGAGTTATGTTTGGTTGCTAAATAGCTGCACTTCAAATTTGTGCCTAGAAGCAATCGAGATTTTAGTCTCTGTGTGCGTCTACTGTTGGGTTTGGTGTATACTAGCAGCAGCATGGCTGCAGCATACCTAACCACATATATAGCTTTTGCTTGGTCTGTACTAGTAAAAAGTTGAACCGTCAATGGAACACTATAACCACATATATACCTAACCACATATTTAATTTTTGTTGCTTGGTAGCACAGCATGCTAAGAGCTCAAGAAAAATAAATAGCCCACTGCCACTTTTGTTAGAGTTCAATGCCCCCGTCTTCATGTGCATCCTCAATCAGAACCTTTCTGAGTTGTAGCTTAAGGTACGTGCATTTGTTGTTATAGTGTTGAAGCAAAGGGGGTTGAGCCGCGCCCCCTCTCCGCTTTGAAAAAGAGTCCGCTTTGGGACGCCTTAACGCTTTAAAAACCATTGAGCATCTTTGATCACTGAGTATTGGTACCAACCAGATTCTGGGAGAAATATCTACTATTACATAAAACTGGGTTTTCTTAGAGCACTATGTATCAGCACTCAAAATTATATTTGCTTATGGTATGCAATTATCAAGTCATGTAATTACTTCCTTCTGATGAATCATGATGCCATATAATCAGATAAAATTATACCTATTAGACTGTCACATACACATGCTTACAATGCTCGGCTCGCCTATGCTATTTGCGCCATAGGCGCAAAAGGTCATCTAGTAGATCAAACACTCCACTCGATCTCTTTTTCCTATTTGATGCCTTTTTTACATAAGTGAAGCACATGCTATTATCTCTGGGCTGCATGCATGTACCCTGGGATGTAAGAGATGCAGTACGACATTTAGCCTCAGTACTGACAATAAAACAACAGAGATGGACATGTATGGATAGTTTGATACTCAAACTCGCAGGAATGAAGATCAAGAAGAAGAAAAGATCAATATTGAAGAAAAGATCAAGAAGAAGAAAAGATCAATCTTGCTGTTCATGATTCTTTTTTGCTGTCTTCGAATAATTTTCTAGTTGCTGTATTGTCAGAATGGAAATATTGTGTATTGTATAATATATATTGTGTAATCTGTGTTTGGGCAGTTGCTGTAGTGTATAATATATATAGTGTATTGTTGATTGAGGAACCCTGCCGTTGGGGCAGGTTGTATTTTTTTTATCCAGGTATCACTCTACCAGTGGCGCACCACCTAGTGCGCCACTGGTATGGCAGATTTCTTCAATTCACTACCAGTGGCGCACCTACCAGAACTACCAGTGGCGCACCTACCAGAACTACCAGTGGCGCACATAAATTTCTACCAGTGGCGCACCTGACAGAAATAGCAGTGGCGCACCCTAGGGATATCAATGGCGCACCAGGTGGTGCGCCACTGGTATTTTGATTAGTAATGGCGCACCAGAGGTGCGCCATTACTAACCATTACTAATGGCGTGTTAATAGTGGCGAACCTATAGTGCGCCACTAATAGGGAAAACAGGTGCGCCACTAATAGGCATTTTTCTAGTAGTGGCACTACTAGTTGGAATGGCTTCTACCCACTTAGTAACGTAATCAACAGCAACTAAAATATGAGTATACCCATTGGATTTAGGAAAAGGTCCCATATAATCAAATCCCCAAACATCAAATGGTTCAATAGCAAGTGAATAATTCATAGGCATTTCCTGACGTCTAACAACATTACCAATTCTTTGACATTCATCACAAGATAGGACAAACTTACGAGCATCCTTGAAAAGAGTAGGCCAATAAAAACCAGATTGTAATAACTTGTGTGCAGTTCTGTCTCCCGCATGGTGTCCTTCTTAAGCTTCGGAATGACACTTTCGTAGGATTTGTTCCTATTCATGCTCAGGTATACAACGTCTAATAATACCATCTACTCCTTCTTTATAAAGATGTGGGTCATCCCAGAAATAATGTCTTAAATCAAAGAAGAACTTTTTCTTTTGTTGGTATGTGAAGCTAGGTGGCATGTATTTACCAACAATGTAATTAGCATAGTCTGCTTACCAATGAGTATTACGAGAAGCATTTATGATAGCTAATTGTTCATCAGGAAAATCATCATTAATAGGTAGTGGGTCATTAAGAACATTTTCCATTCTAGACAAATTATCTGCTACGGGATTCTCAGCTCCCTTTCTATCAATAATATGCAAGTCAAATTCCTGTAGCAATAAAACCCACCTAATGAGTCTAGGTTTAGCATCTTTCTTTTCCATAATAAGATATTTAATAGCAGCATGATCAGTGTGAATAGTTACTTTAGAATCAACTATATATGATCTGAATTTATCACATGCAAACACAACTGCTAGAAATTCTTTTTCAGTAGTAGCATAATTTCTTTGGGCACTGTCTAGAGTTTTACTAGCATAATGGATAACATTTAATTTCTTATCAACTCTCTGTCCTAGAACAGCACCAACAGCATTATCACTAGCATCACACATAATTTCAAAAGGCAAGTTCCAATTAGGTGGTTGAACAATAGGTGCTGTGGTTAATGCTTTCTTAAGTGTTTCAAAGGCTTCCAGACAATCATCATCAAAAACAAATGGAACATCTTTTTGTAAAAGATTGGTAAGAGGCCTAGAAATTTTAGAGAAGTCTTTAATAAATCTCCTATAGAAACCAACATGACCAAGAAAACTTCTTATACCTTTAATATCTTTAGGACATGACATTTTCTCAATAGCATCAACCTTAGCTTTATCAACTTCAATTCCTCTTTCAGAAATTTTATGCCCCAAGACAATACCTTCATTCACCATAAAGTGGCACTTCTCCCAATTCAAGACAAGGTTAGTTTCTTCACATCTCTTCAAAACTCGATCAAGGTTGCTTAAGCAATCATCAAAAGAAGTTCCGTAAACGGAGAAATCATCCATGAAAACCTCAACAATCTTTTCGCAAAAGTCAGAGAATATAGTAGTCATACATCTTTGAAAGGTAGCAGGTGCATTGCATAAACCAAAAGGCATACGTCTATAACCATAAGTTCCAAAAGGACAAGTAAAGGTGGTTTTCTCTTGATCGGGTTGTGATACGGGTATTTGAGAAAAACCAGAATAACCATCTAGGAAACAAAAGTGGGCATGGTTGTAGACTAAGATCTTATGCATCAACTGTTCAAATTCATGAGCATAGGCATCAACACTATCTACTTGCTTGAATGCAAAAAAATGTGTCCATGAGTTTTGCATACTGATTCTTATTGAATTTGGCGAAAACAGCAACACATAGATCTGGCCATCCATCAATACTATGCATTGCCTCATAAGTTTGCAGCCAGAATTGAGCATTGCCTTGGAAATGCATGGTTGCAAAATCAACCCACAAATGTGGCATGACATTATACATTTTGAAGTATTTTTCACACTGTTTTTCCACCATCTAGGATTTTCTCCATCAAATTGTGGAAAATCTGATCGAGGTAACCGAGAGAGAGGCCTAGCATGATCAAAATGATTTGCATGATGCCTGGCACCCATAATGTCACCATTATCATCAGAATAGTCATCTATATGAGTGTCTTGGAGATGGGAAGGCTCACCCCTGACCAGGGTGTGTCCAGGGGTTCGATTCTCCCTGGTAATAGCACCCTGGAGACCGGTTGCAATGCCGTGCCCATGGGGCCGAAGCGTACCCGCAAGCTGATGGGGCTGCTGCGGTGTCACGGAAGGAGGCTGTGAGTGCTCGAGGCGGTCGACGCGCCGCGCCACCGCTTCCACTGACTGCTTCATGGATTCCGCCGTCTGCTCGAGCGTGTTGTGCGCCGAGATGACGCGGTTGAGGGTAGCATCCACCTTGTTGAGGGACGCGTTGCTAGACTTGTCCAGCCTGTCGATGGCGGCTGTGGTTGACGTGGTGCGCTCCTGTACGGAGGACTGGAGTTCGTCGACCCGCGCAGCCGTCCGGGTCCCCGCATCAGAGACGGCCTTGCTCTGGACGATGGTGTCTTGTATCAATTTCTGCATCTCTGCCAGCGTAAGCTACGCCATCGTCACGCGGGCTGTGAGGGTAGGTTTCTTCGATTTCGCCGTTGCAACTCACCTCAAATCGAGCCAACCAAGCGAAGGTACACTGCATGAGTGTTTTGCGCGAATTCACCTAGGCAAATCCACACCTTTTGCTTGGTTTTACAGCACCGATCGAAGGGATTTGAGCGCAGCCGAGGAAATGAGGGAAAAAAAGTTGGGGAAATTTTCTAGGTAGATTGAACCAGGCTCTAGATGCCAAATGCTACACACCAGAGGGTGGAGCACTCCCTCGCGTCACGCCAGGGTGTGGAATCACAAGCAGAAATCAGAATTTGGGGTAGGCAGAATAGCAGTGTTCAGGTTGGGGAAAGTAAGGTTCATGTTGTTCATAGTGACCAAGAAGATAACGCTGCTCGCAGGCAGCCAGATCCCTAGTCATCGCACGCAGGCGACAGCCACTAGGTGTCTAGGCCCTACACGGTCCACCACTCATCCTCTCCTTCCGTGGGCTTGACGCGGCACACGGCCCAGCAACACAGGTCGTTGCAGAGTATTGGACGGAGTAGCAGGTTATTTAAACAGTACTACCTTCTAAAACACAAGTGCTTCTTGTTCCTGTTTCTTGTTCCTCTATCAGGCTCCGACAGATACCCCACTACCTTAACGCTGCCCACCGAACTAAACAACTGCGACTTGCCATCGTAGAACCTTTTTTTGCGCATGCCATCGTAGAACCTTGACAACCCTCCCCTGGAAGTTAACAACAGTCCATCCATTGCCGACCTTCGATGGAACTCAAACATCAGGACATCAGCCAACAGAGATCTTCATAAAGCACCAAACTCTCCAGCAACTCAAATATGGACGGCATCCCAAATGATTGTCCAGAATGAGTCCAGTCCTTCTCTACAATACGGGAAATTAAATAAATTGCAATTCTACCGAAAAAGGCTCGCACCCTGCTTTATATATAAAGCAACGATCACCATACAAACCAACACACACACAACTCAACCCCGGCAAGATAAAAGGGTGTATAAGAACAGCTAAACCACCCCATCCACTCCAAGCAAACTAGACGACGGCACGACGCAGCACTAAGAGCTGCATCCCCTCGAGTTTCTCCAGAATAGATTTCTTGCATGTCTAAACCGCGTAGTGGGGAGAGACATGCACCAAAATATCTATTGAGATTAATGGCCAAACAAGACCACTGCAAGGTGACCAAAGGGTAGGAGCTAACCCTTTAAGGACATTTATGCCAAGCAACATCAATTTTGCTAGCTAGTTCAACTTCTGAAAACAGTGCAACAAAAACAAGGGCATCTCCTTAACTCCTCATATTGGCACTAGTTCAACTTTTAGGGGAATTATAATATGGCTTTTTTTTTACTGTATTAGTGATTTTTTTTCCATATTTGATTTCATGGCACACAACCTTCACAACCATTTCGGTTGGCAGCTCATTTGGCACGAATATGTATGGAACATGACAGCTGCTTAGTAGTGCCTTCATCAGTTTGACATGGTTGGCTCTGCACAAAATGAAATGATCCTTTCATGAAAAAGGCATGAATAAGAAACCAGTTGTTCTTACTAGCCTTTTTATATAAAGGATCCTACTAGGTTGCTACCTGTTTTTCAGAGGACTACAAGATGTCTGAGTCTCTACTCTACAGTCGCAAAGTAACATACACGGATATGGGGTATTAGAAGATAATTGAATGGTCATAGATGTCAAAATCATTTCAGTGGGCTACTTATTCATACGCCAGTGTCTAGTTGACTTTGTTCTTGACACCGCTATATTTTCTGATTCTCCATAAGCTAAATTCCTTAGTTGTGATCCCTGTATTCATTGATGATACTTAGAAAGAAGGGTTCAACTCTCTTCTTCTAACTCGGTGGTCTTGCCATAGTGATGGCTGGAATAGGGTAGAGGATGGCAAATGAGTTCCCCCAATGTGATTGTTCACATGTAGGTAGACTAAGAATCTTCCGCTAGCTAAGCTCGAGCATGCAGTACAATGGACGCAACTGAGGAAAAGAAAAAATGAAACAGTAGTGGGAAGATATGTCAGATGGAGATCCATTTAACGCTATAATAGCAATACATGTTGTTTGGCTCCCAATTCCATGTATTGGAGCTGTAATTAAGGAATTGGATTCCAAAAATTCAGGGTTGTTGGTTGGCACTGAAATTTGAATCCCTAATTCCTCCTAAAATCCACCCACGTATTTCACAGCAAGCTAAGATTTTAAACTCTAACTCAGTCATTTGCATCGAATCGGCAAATGCTACTCCCACGTGAACGCAATGACGCTCCAATCACCCCAAAGTATTCTGAAAGCGGGAGCACCATTCTTCGGTGCCACTCCTTATTCTGAACTGAACTGTCAGGGGGGCTATAATCTGAACTTAACTAAAAGCATGTCAAGTTTAAATGACCGTCTATTCTAACTAATAAATAATTCGATATACTTTTCAAATAGGTGAGAACTTTTACTTCATAACCACTCTTTTTCATAAGATGTATAACGTATTACGAAAGTGATATTTTGGGAGCATTTATTTTAGCAAACTAATTGTGTGGCCAATGAAAATATAGTGCTCTGATGGAAAAGTTATGTGGCCGAGTTGAATCTAATCGAGAAGTTTGTGTTCAAAAGGCTGATGTAATACTGTAGTGTCAATGTGTCATACACAAGTTTTTTTTCTGAAATGTATCAGCTTGTGCACTACCCTTGGCTGATTTTATATATGGAGATCTCTATATTAAACATGATAAAAACATCCCAGTTTTATCCTGATTCATATATTTTAGTCTGGTAATCATTTTTCTAGATATGGCTCAACAGTTACATGTGATTGGTAATACTGTAGACGATGGAACTCGAGCCGAGTCCAGATGATCATGCAATCCTATTCGCAAATAGGAGTCTCTACTCGTTGCGCTTGGGAGATGAAGAATATGCTCTCTCTGATGCTACAATGTGCAGAAAGTTGCGGCATCATTGGCAAAAAGGCTGCTATCGACAAGGGGCGGCCGATCGGCTATTATGTTACTGAAGGTTAAAAGAACACAGTAATGATTTTCAACCGTTTGTGATAACGGAACAGATCATCTGTTTGGTGTCTACATGTAGGACTACAAGAAAGCGTGCGAGGCTTTTGCAGATGGCCTGAAAGCTGGATCCCACAAATGTTGAAATTGCAAGCGCTTAAAGGTAACTGTTGCATGTTTATCCTCCCTAAAATGGAAATCATTTTGATTTGATCTACCTAGTGTCCTGCCTCATAGTCTATCTTCAGCAAAAAGAAGTTGTATGTATATATTTCAACCAATGCTTACTGAACCCATATGTATATTTCAACCAATGCTTAATTGCAAAAATACTATTGCAGGGAAGCCCGTGAGGCAGTGAAGAATGCTCATTGTGCTGAAAACTGACAGTGACTTGACCCAGTTATATCCACTCAGTCGTACCTGGAGATGCCGATGCTGCTATCTTTTTGCTTAGTCCTGAACTGCTGGCAAGAAGGCAGATCTCTTGTGCTTTTGTAGAAGTCTGCCGCACTCTATGTAAATATGACCTGATGCGCTCCAACTGTACGTAGTATCTTTTAACTCCAGTTTACCTGTCAACGTAACATTAAGCTGGCGATATCTTAGGTGAATCATCATCGTGCTCGGCATGTACAAGGAAGTGTTGGTTCGTTGATTTCCAGAAAGCCAATATATGAATATAAAAAGGCTTGATAGTATGGAAATAACATATTTGGGACGGTGTTTGAATAGTCTAGAGGTTTGAATTAATGATTATTCTCAAAAGACATATTTATTTATTGTTTAATTGTACACATCATAATGTGGGTCTTGTCATGTGTAAATTCATGTTTTTTCTTAAGATCTCAATGAGAAATAACAAAAAATGGAAATGCAATTCAAAGGATACTACTACCATCCCAAGAAGCCGAGGAGGCAGAGCCCCTCAATGAGAAATAACATCAAGAAAAATCTGGTTGATTCCTTTAGGGGAAATACAATCTAACATTTTATTGTATTACTAGTGAAAATTTGTCCTTCGCAACAGTTTCAGTTGGCAACTCATTTAGCATGAATATGGTACCTGGTATCTGCTTGGTAGGGCCTTCATCGGTTTAATGTGGTTGCTCTGCTCAAAATGAAATGATTCTCTTACGGAAAGGGCATGAATAAGAAACCAGTTGTTCCTACTTCCTAGTCGTTTATATAAAGGATCTTGCTGAGCTGCTACCTGTTTTTCAGAGAGCTACAAGATGTCTGAGTCTCTACTCTCTACACAGTCACAATGTAACCTATACTGGTTTGGGGCATTAGAAGATAACTGAATGGGCATAGGTGTTGAAATCAATTTAGTGGGCTCCTTATTCACGCGTCAGTGTTTTATTGGCTTTTAGCATTTCCCGGTTTTAGCCAACTCCTCCCGGCTCAACGCCAAATCCACAATAGGAGTTCTCAGAAGATGCAAATGACTTTGGATGTTGAATGAGCCATTCAAAGTCCCAACACTGCATCAGCAGATGCATGAGTTGTGATCTCGATACTCATGATGTTACTTACAAACAAGGGTTCAACTGTTCTTTTCTGACTCAGTGGTCTTGTGATAGTGGTGGCTGGAATGGGAAAAAAAGATGGGAATTGATTTCCTGGATTTGATTGTGCACATCTTGTATGAATCGTTCGATAGCTAAGCTTGGATGTGCAGTACAATAAACCTAGAAGGCAGACACAATTATAATTGAAGAGGAAAAACAGAAAAACATGGGGGCCGTGGAGGTGAGGGTGGAAGAACAAAATAACTTGATCAAAAACATTGTACTGTCCTATTCCTTTTAGGACCTTATGCAATTGTAACATGATTCTACTGTAATAAGCCAACTTGGGTGCCATCCCATTCTTCAGTGCCACTCATTGTTCTACTGAACTATCAATGTAGCTCTTGCAAAAGCACATTTGACATGCATGTGGCACTTTTCCATATTAGCACACATAATAAATATGTTTCACGTCTTATGTATTGATTTCAAATGCGCTAGGAGGTAAAGTACAAGATGCAATCTGGGTGCTGCTCTATTTTCGTGGTAACAACATGAAGTTCTCAACGGAATAGTTGGGATGAGCAGCACAAGGTTCACCGATCCCCTCAGCTTTCTTTTTGTGTTGCATCATGTGTGTGGCTTTGCATGACACCACTTTGCTGGACTATCATGCATGCATTTTATTTTCTGGAAACATAGAGACTGGTTGCTATATGTACAAGGTTGTGAGGTTTTAAGGCTCAATTGGTCCTCTCTACTCAAAGGATCATGCTACACGAGAAGGAGCTATGACTGCGGTTGAAAGTGCAGCTCAAGTATTTGGCAAGGATGCTAGTTGTACCACCACCACATCATCAGCTCAAACAGGAGAATAACAAAAGCAGAGGAAACGTAGACCTGATGACTCAATACCTTCAATGCTTGGGGAGAATTTGGACAACTTCACGATGACTTCCTTTTATGATGATACTGCTCATGCTCAAAACTGACTCTCCTTGAAGAAAACAAAAGAATAATACAATTCTATCTTGTCACAAAAAGGACACAATGAATCTGTCAACTTTCAGGCCAAGATATGTTCATTTGTAGGCTACACATAAAGGATAAATGTCGATCTAAAATATACAAAACAGTCATATGTTTTTTTTCTTGTTGAAAAAAATGAAACTCGTAGCACTTCTTGAAATGTCCAAAATAAAAACGATCACTTGAGCTCAGGAGCCAAAGCAATTACTGTAGAGAAAAGTCCACATTTCAACCTAGACCTAATTTAGTTTATCATTATCCACATATATCTATAGACAAGAGATCATCTGATGATTCTCAGAATGCTCTCAGCTGCTCAAGACACCAGTTGGTAATCTCGATTCTTAAGGAGGCCCATCTTCCTCATGGCCTTGTACCAGGTTTGCGGCATTCGTCTGCTTCTTGCAGTTGTTTCCTCTTCTTTTGTTAGGCTCTGGCAGATCCTCCACTATCTCACGCTGCCCCCCGAACTGAACAACTGTGACCTGCCATCTTAGAACCTTGACAGACCTCTCCTCTCCTCTCCTGGAAGTTTACGACATTCCATCCATGATCATCATGATGATGGGATGGTAGGATGTACTGACCTGACTGAAAGGCGGGCCATGAGGCTGGACATATCACACAGACGTGGTGGATGTCCATCCTCAGCATGGTCGGAGTCCATCGCTGGCTCAGCTGGCAGGCACGGCAAGGGCGACTCAACAGAAGAACCATCAATGCCGGAGCCAGAGAAGATAGGAATGCTTTCAAAAAATATTTTGTTGCAGGGAAGCCCGTGAGGCAGTGAAGAATGCTCATTGTGCTGAAAACTGACAGTGACTTGACCCAGATATATCCAGTCAGTCATACGTGGAGATACCAATGCTGCTATCTTTTTGCTGGCAAGAATGCAAAACTCTTGTGCTGACCGTGGACGGCGGCGAGGCAAGGAGAGGCTATGGTGCTGCTTGTGTACAGAAGGCAGGAGCAGTCATTGTGGGGCTGCGGCGCGTGCGCTCTGGCTGTTGCAGCGGGTGTGGAGCGTGATCGGGCGCGCGCGTGGCCGGGTGTGTGCGTGCGGGACGAGCTCCAGGGACTCGTCCATGGCGGACAGGGCGCCGCTTGAGCAAGACGACGGTACGGAGGAAGAAAACAACGAGAAAGGAGGCGCGGATGAGCGGCAGCTCACCACGGGCTCGATGGACGCGAGGAGATGGCCGGGGATGCAGTGGAGACGGCGAGGGAGTGCGATGATGCCGGCAATGGTCCTCGGGTGCGACGAAGAAGACGAGGTCGAGGTGGAGATAGTGGTCAAGGATGACGGCACGGGAAGGCGCCTCCGTCTAGCTACTAGAACAGGAGGTTGAAGGAGGCCGTGGAGGAGTCGTGGGACATGGCGGCGAGGCTCGGCATCTTGATTTCTGGTCGCTGTTATCCGCCGACCAACAACATCGCTAAGGTTCCATGAGAAAAAATCTTTGTCTATCCTACCCTTAGATAACCAGCGGTCGGATTTTAATATACCACTCTCCTCCCCTGTCAACAGTATAGGGTACCGTAAAAACTCTCTTGGGATATTAGAAGATAACTGAATGGCCATAGATGTCGATATCAATTTAGTGGGCTCCTTATTCCGGCATCACAGACTAGTTGACTTTTAGCATTTCTCAGTTTCAGCGAACTCCATATCTCCGGGTTCAATACCAAATCCACGATAGGCGGAAAAACAAAGATGTGTTCCTCGCAATAGGAGTTCAAGGAAGTGCAAACGTGTCAAGATCAATTGAAGCTCTAGCAGATAATTATGCTGCTGCTTATCCTCGCAAAGCAGCAATGAAACGAGGAGGGTGGACCCCTCCGCCTGCTTGTTATGTTAAACTAAGCGTTGATGTTGCTTTTCATGAGGACACACTGAGCGAGGCAACTGGAGCTGTTATTCGAGATCCAACGGTCAAGTTTGTGGCAGCTAGCAACAACCACGTCGAGTGGTGCCCAGGTGTGCTCATGGCAGAAATCACATCATTCTGGTTAGCGCTGGTACTGGGCTACTAGCTCAGTCAATTGGATGCAACAGGCTGGTTATAAACTCTGATGGCAAATTTTAGCATGCTCCCTCTTACCTCCCTTTTTTACATGGGAGGTAAGAGTTCATAATAGATCTAAGCCATTGATTTGATTAAGTAGTGGTCAGATTTACTCTTACCTTCTTACCTCCCATGTGAAAAGAGGGGGTAAGAGGGAGCATGTTAAAACTTCTAAGAGTTAATCAGATCACTAATTAATATGATCAACGGCTCAGATCTATTATATACTTTTACCTCTCATGTGAAAAGAGGGAGCATGTTAAAATTGCTCATGTTAAACCAATCGATATTATTACCACATGCAAAGTTAAGCAGTCTCCAAAAGTCATTTCTGCCAAAAGCATGTTCATAAATCAATCTTTCATTAAACGGAACTACTGTACGTATGACACATAGTGCTCCAATTATTGTACGATGACATGTCCATTGGTGTGGTGCAGTTTGGTCTTATGCATAGATGTCTCGATCGGCACTATCGTACAGAAATCGGATGCATGACATCATATGCATAGCCCTACTTTTGAATAAATATAGTGTCAGCACGACAAAGCATGTTAAAAGGCAATCCATGACATCGTATGCATAGCCCTGCTTTTGAATAAATATACTGTCCCAGTCTTGCTTTCATATGAAAATGGTGAAGGATTAAGGAAAGAGAAATTTAGTATCCCTAGTTTCCAACGTGGGCTTAAATATAAGCGATGGCATAGTGTAATTAAGTAACATTCATAATGTGTGATGTTTAAACAATATCAATAGCAAAATACAAACTGCATGACATCTAAGCTTACAATAAACATCACCAGATCCCCAAAGAAATCAGGTATGGATTTTTGGCATTTGAATTACTTGTTCAGGTAAACTTTTGATGTCTTACCGTTCATGAGCTCAAAGTTCAGTATTACAGGATATGTTCCAGTGGGAGCTTCAGCAACACAACGAACAAGTATCGAAATGGGAATATTTCAAGCTCGGGCTTTGGTTGACATAATAAACCGTGCATGATAAAGATGAACTCATAAAACCAGTAAAACTGTACACAGTACACCATTCCCCGCCAGCCAACATAGGTCGGCGGCACCAAAATAATGCTTTGACCAAATCACCTTTCTTTGTACCTCAGTGTAGGATCACTAATTAATTTAGCAAGAGAGAATGAAAAATTAACTGGCATACATACAGAGAGCAGCAATGGTCAGCTAGTACTTTTTATCATTATCTACAGACAAGTAGAAATTCAGACATGATATCATCTGATGATTCACAGATTACTCTCAGCTGCTGGAGGCACCATCAAAGCTAGCTGAAACCAGTTGGTAATCTTGATTTTGAAGGAGGCCTCCTCATCTAGCTCCTTGTCACCTTCCTGATGGCCTTGGACAGGTTTGCAACGTTCATCTGCTTCTTGCAGCTGTTTCCAGCAGATCCTCCACTGCCTTCATGCTGCCCACCAACTGAACGACTGATCGTAGAACCTTGACAGACCTCTCCTGGAAGTTGGGCCATGAGGCTGGACATATAGTACATATGTGGTGGATGCACATCCTTATCATCGTCGGTGCCCGCCGCTGGCTCAGCTACGGCAATTCGGCAGAAGAACCATCGGCGCCAGAGCCGGAAAAGATACGAATGGAACACAGACCGTCCATGATAGTGTATTTGCATGTGAATCTTCTCTTCCCTTATTAATTCTTTCATGAATTGCATCATTGACCAATGCTATGCTTGCTAACTTTCAATAAATCTTACCACTTATACTTCTTGTATGTGAAGTCACTACTCCCCATGGTACAAGCATATAAAGCATATATAATTTCAACTTTATGATATTCAATTCTTTCACAATTTACTCATAGGATATAAGTGAAGCACAAAAGTAAATGACAAACTACTCCAAAAAGATATAAGTGAAGACCAAATGAGTAGTTAAGCTAATAGGTAGCTATGTGAGGCCTCTCTCTCATTTAAAAATTTCAGATCTTATGTATTTTTATTCAAACAGCAAAGAAAACAAAATAAAATGACATTCCAAGAATAGCAAACATCATGTGAAGAAGCAAAAACTTAGGCTCAACCAAAACTGACCGATAGTTGTTCAAGAAGAAAGGTGGGATGCCTACCGGGGCATCCCCAAGCTTAGATGCTTGAGACTTCTTGAAATATTATATTGGGATGCCTTGGGCATCCCCAAGCTTGAGCTTTTGTGTCTTCTTAATTCCTCTCATATCATGATTTCTATAAATCTTGAAAACTTCATCCACACAAAACTCAACAAAAACTCATGAGATAAGTTAGTATAAATCAACTCAAAACCTTAACATTCTCTACTGTAGCAAATCACAAAAATTATAATTAAACATTGCATACTAAATGCCTCTTCATATTTAATACTCCTATCCCCAAATAGAAACATTAAACAAGCAAACATATGCAAACAATGCAACTATAACAGCAATCTGCCAAAACAGGACAGTCTGTAAAGGGTGAATAAGAATTCATACTTCCCTAACTCCAAAAATTCTGAAAAATTACCACGTGACAGAGAACTCATGCATTCTTACTGTGTAAAAATTTCAGATTTTTATCATATTCTGATTATGCAGGAATATTCTGGACATAACAGAAAACTTTCTGTTTTCAAACAGCAACACATGAACTTGCAAACTGATTGGGTTTAATCATGTGGACACACAAAAACATTAAGTATAAGTATTGGGTTGTCTCCTAACAAGCGCTTTTCTTTAATACCTTTTAGCTAGGCGTGATGATTTTAATGGTGCTCACATAAAAAGTAAAGAATTGAAACATAACGGGAGCATCATGAATCAAATGTTCCTCTCTCTTAATAATTTTCAGTAGCATCGTGAATGGACTCATCAATATAGCTATCATATAAAGCATTCTTTTCATGATCCACAAGCATAGAATTTTTATTACTCTCCACACAAGCAATTTTCTTCTCATTCATAATAGTGGGAGTATAGTATGTAACTCGAATACTATAAATTGTTTCCACATTAAAAGAGTGATGTTCAGTAAAAGGATTATAACAAGTATTATAATAATAATCATCACTATTTTCCATAACATAAGTATCATCACAATAATCATCATAGATAGGAGGCATGAAATCATCATAACAAATTTGTTCATTCAAAGTAGGGTGACTAAAAAGATCATCTTCATTAAGCATAGCATCCCCAAGCTTGGGACAAACATTAATTGCAGCAAATAAATTCTCAAACATGTCATTCTCATCAAACATAGCATCCCCAAGCTTGTGGCTTGGCATATCATTAGCATAATCACTATTATCATCAATAGTATGAATAGCACCAATAGTATAACAATTACTATCATATTCTTCCAAGTTGGTGCCATAAAGATTTTCAATATTATAAGAAGTATCATTATCTTCCCAATCATAATCATCACAACAAGCAATAGGCATAACAAAATCATCATCAAGTGTATCATCTTCCACAATTATTTTTGATTCATTCTCATGAGGTACAACAATAGTAGGAGCAACATTATTTGGGAGAGATACCTCTTTGCCTCTACTTTTCCTTCTTTTCATTTTCTTTACCACATTATGTGTGGGTTTATTTAATTCTTCCGAGCTTCTTATTGAAGAGATTGGTTGGATAGGAAGCTCCTCCTCGTTACCTGTTTCATCATGAGAGAAAATAGGAGGGAAAGGGGGAATCTTTACCCTTTCATTAGTATTTATTTTATATTCTATTTGTTTTCCCGTTTTTCTATAGTTGGCAATATAAGCATTCTCCTTGCAATTTACCATACAAAACATATAAATTTCCTTTAGATTAGTTTGAATGTCATCCGTGAGAATGAATACTTCAAACCAACTATTCTTATGTGACAATTCCTCACACCCCAAGAATAGATAAAGCTCATTATATAGTTCGAGGGCGGTCAAGTCATTACAATATTTAGCCATGATTCGATCATGAAAAAGTATGCATTGAAAATTAAGGTGAGCAACTTTATTGCAAAGTTCAAAAGTAATAGGATAAAGAGAACATAATTTTGTAGCAAATGCATCTATCACTTTAAGCAAAAAATTGGTTCTATCATGTTTATGCTTCTTACAAAATCTATCATCTCTATAAGGCATGTCTTCACAAACTTTATGCACTCGACAAAAATTGACATGCTTATAAGAAACATTTTTGTCATGACTAGTGCAATCATCATTAGTATTTTGGATATTCATAGAATTCATACTAACAACATTGCAATCATGCTCATCATTCAAAGATTTTATGCCAAACATTTTATTGAATTCTTCTTCTATCAATTGAGCATAATTTTCCGATCCATCATTTTCAAGAAAGACATGATAAAGACGAATAATATGAGGCAACCTCAATTCCATTTTTTTGTAGTTTTCTTTTATAAACCAAACTAGTGATAAAACAAGAAACTAAAAGATTCGATTGCAAGATCTAAAGATATACCTTCAAGCACTCACCTCCCCGGCAATGGCGCTAGAAAAGAGCCTGATGTCTACTACACAACTTATTCTTGTAGACTCATGTTGGGCCTCCAAGCGCAGAGTTTTGTAGGACACTAGCAATTTTCCCTCAAGTGGATGACCCAAGGTTTATCAATCCGTGGGAGGCATAGGTTGTAGATGGTATCTCTCAAACAAACCTGCAACCAAATACAAGAAATCTCTTGTGTCCCCAACACACCTAATACAATGGTAAATTGTATAGGTGCACTAGTTCGGCGAAGAGATGGTGATAAAAGTGTAGTATGGATAGTAGATATAGGTTTTTGTAATCTGAAAATATAAAAACAGCAAGGTAGCAAGTAACAAAAGTGAGCACAAACGGTATTGCAATGCTTAAAAACAAGGCCTGGGGTTCATACTTTCACTAGTGCAATCTCTCAACAATGCTAACATAATTGGATCATATAACCATCCCTCAACGTGCGATAAAGAATCACTCCCAAGTTCCTATTAGCGGAGAACATAAGATAGAAATTGTTTGTAGGGTACAAAACCACCTCAAAGTTATCCTTTCCAATCGATCTATTGAGCTATTCCTATAAGTGTCACAAACAGCCCTAGAGTTTGTACTAAAATAACACCATATGATACACATCAACCAACTCTAATGTCACCTAGATACTCCAATGTCACCACAAGTATCCGTGAGTTGATTATACGATATGCATCAAACAACTTCATAATCATAATATTCAATCCACACAAGGATCTCCAAGGAGCACCCCAAAGTTTCTATCGAAGAAAAGATAATGAAAACATGCATCAACCCCTATGCATAGATTACCCCAATGTCACCGCGGGAATCCGCGAGTTGAATGCCAAAACATATATCAAGTGAATCAATATAATACCCCATTGTCACCACGGGTATTCATATGCAAGACATACATCAAGTGTTCTCAAATCTGAAATATTCAATCCGACAATAACGAAACCTCAAAGGGAAAAGATTTGATTCATCACAACAAAGATAGAGAGGGAAGAAACACCATATGATCCAACTATATTAACAAAGCTCGCGATACATCAAGATCGTGCCAAATCAAGAACACGAGAGAGAGAGAGAGAGAGAGAGATAAAACACATAGCTACTGGTACAAACCCTCAGCCCCGAGGGTGAACTACTCCCTCCTCGTCATGGAGACCGCCGGGATGATGAAGATGGCCTCCGGTGATGATTCCCCCCTCCGGCAGGATGCCGGAAAAGGGCTGTAGATTAGATCGTGGAGGTACAGAGGCTTGCGGTGGCGTAAAAACTCATCTAGGGTTATTTCTGGGGGTTTCTCTATATATAGGATTTTTCAGCGTTGGAATCAGGTCAGACGGAGCCACGTGGGCCCCACGAGGTACTAGGGCGCGCCTGGGGGGGTTGGGGCGCCCTGGTGCCTCGTGGGCACTGGGTGGCCCCCCTCCAGTGGGTCTTGGTGCTAGTATTTTTTATATGTTCCATAAAAAAGCTCCAAAAAGTTTCATCCAATTCCAAGAACTTTTATTTCTGCACAAAAAACAAC
This sequence comes from Elymus sibiricus, assembly GCA_039707655.1. Lineage (NCBI taxonomy): Eukaryota > Viridiplantae > Streptophyta > Magnoliopsida > Poales > Poaceae > Elymus > Elymus sibiricus. The sequence goes on along the minus strand of CM077672.1, from coordinate 437,317,333 downwards.
ACCATGGCAATTCTCCTGAAAACAGCGTCAGTCCGGGTTAGTTCCATTCAAATTATACCAAAACCATATAGAATTGTTATAAACATGGCATGAATACATCATAAATTATAGATACGTTGGAGACGTATCAGACCGCGTCGGGATTCGGCTACGGGGCGCCATTTCGCGCGTGGTTTGCGGCGTTCGAACGTGCGTTCGACGCCGCGTCGAATGGCACCGGTGGCGTGGCCGGAGGTGGTTGGTAGAGACGGCAGCGACCACGTCAGCGGAGGCCGGAATCGGCCAAGTTCGGCTCCTGCGATGCAGGGCGCGGCAAAGCGAGCGAGCGGTGGCGTTGGGCTGCTACGAGCGTGCTGAGCATGACTTCGTGCTTGGACGCGAGCTACGCGTGCGATGGCCGTGGCGGCGAGCTCAACTACAGCGACGGGTACGACCATGACGGCGAGAGGGCTATGGGGGCGGAAAGGATGGTAGAGGAGAGGGGTTGTGGGCAGAAGCTCACCGCGGTCCTGCAGGTGAGCAAAGCGGGCTCGGGGGAGGCCTGACGGCGCCGGAATCGACGGGGAGGCGCCGGCAACCGAGGAAGAAGACGAGCTCGTTGCGGTCGACGTGGTGGCTGATGACCCACAAGTATAGGGGATCAATCGTAGTCCTTTCGATAAGTAAGAGTGTCGAACCCAACGAGGAGCAGAAGGAAATGACAAGCGGTTTTCAGCAAGGTATTTTCTGCAAGCACTGAAATTATCGGTAACGAGTAGTTTGATAGCAAGATAATTTGTAACAAGTGACAAGTAGCAATAGTAACAAAGAGTGCAGCAAGGTAGCCCAATCCTTTTTATAGCAAAGGACAGGCCAGAGCGATCTCTTATAGTAAGTAAAGCATTCTCGAGGACACATGGAAATTTCATCTAGTCACTTTCATCATGTTTGTTTGATTCGCGTTCGCTACTTTGATAATTTGATATGTGAGTGGACCGGTGCTTGGGTGCTGTTCTTACTTGAACAAGCCTCCCAGTTATGATTACCCCCTCTCGCAAGCATCCACAACTACGAAAGAAGAATTAAGATTTCTCTAACCATAGCATTAAACATATGGATCCAAATCAGCCCCTTACGGAATAGCTCATAAACTAGGGTTTAAGCTTCTGTCACTCTAGCAACCCATCATCTAATTACTACTCCACAATGCATTCCCTTAGGCCCAAAGATGGTGAAGTGTCATGTAGTCGACGTTCACACGACACCACTAAGGGAATCAACAACATACACATCATCAAAATATTGAACGAATACCAAATTCACATGATTACTTATGACAAGACTTCTCCCATGTCCTCAAGAACAAAAGTAACTACTCACAAATCAAGTTCATGCCCAAGATCAGAGAGGTGTTGAATAGCATAATAGATCTGAACATATAATCTTCCACCAAATAAACCAACTAGCATCAACTACAAGATGTAATCAACACTACTAGCAACCCATAGGTACCAATCTGAGGTTTTGAGACAAAGATTGAATACAAGAGATGAACTAGGGTTTGAGATGAGATGGTGCTGGTGAAGATGTTGATGAAGATTAGTCCTCCCACGATGAGCGGATCGATGGTGATGTCGATGGCGACGATTTCCCCTTCCCGGAGGGAAGTATCCTCGGCAGAATCTCTCCGCCGGAGAGCAAAAGTGCTCTTGCCCAAGTTCCGCCTCGAGACGGTGGCGCACCGTCCCGAAAGTCTTCTCTATATTTTTTCTAGGGCAAATGGGCTTATATACCAGAAAATGTGGGCCAGAGGCTGGCCAGGGGCCCCACGAGGTACCAGGGCGCGCCTGGGGGGGGGGTGGCGCGCCCTGGTGCCTCATGGGCACCTGGGTGGCCCCCTCTGGTACTTCTTGATTCCAGTATTTTTTATTTATTCCAAAATAACCCGTAAAATTTCAGCTCATTTGGAGATGTGCAGAATAGGTATCTCTGACATAGCTTTTTCAGGTCCAGAATTCCAGCTGCTGGCAATCTCCCTCCTTGTGTGAATCTTGCATATTAAGAGATAAAAGGCATTAGAATTGCTCCACAAAGTGTTATATCGCAGAGGGAAGCAGAGGTTGTCATGCGCTTTTTGTTGTTGGATGCAAGAGCTCTTAATGCAAAGGAACATCACTTTATATTGCCCCTTGTGATAGCAACCTTTATTATGCAGTTTGTCGCTTTTATTTCTTTGCCATCACAAGTTTGTACAAAGCTTATTTCCCTTACAATAAAAGTTTAGACATATTTAGAGGCAATTCTTATTGCTTTTTGCACCGATGACAACTTACTTGAAGGATCTTATTCAATCCATAGGTAGATATAGTGGACTCTCATGACATGAAACTGGGTTTAAGGGTTTTGGATGCACAAGTAGTATCTCTACTTGGTGCGGATTTTTGGCTAGCAAAGATATTAGGCAAGCACCACATGTTGGAGGATCTATAACAATATAACTTCTATGTGAATATGAAAAAACATAATTCATTACATTGTCTTCCTTGTCCAACGTCAACAATTTGACATAGAATACTTAATGGGGGCTCACAATCATAAAAGATGTCCAAGATAGTATATTTGCATGTGAATCTTCTCTTCCCTTATTAACTTTTTCATGAATTGCATCATTGACTAATGCTATGTTTGTTAACTTCCAATAAATTTTACCACTTATACTTTTCTTTATGTAATGTCATTACTTTCCATAAGATTAGCATATGATCTTTTTCATTATTTTCATTGCTAGAACTGAAACATGAAAGTAAAGAAGCAAAACTCAAACTACTTTTTATTATATAACTCTCAACTCGATTACATAGATAGATAGATCACGAAGCTAACACTCAAAAATAGATCATACTAAACTTTTATTCGACTAGATCATGAAATAACTAAGGGTCGAACTAAAAATAGGTAATGATAACAGAAGTGATGGTGACACGATACCGGGGCACCTCCCCCAAGCTTGGCACAAGCCAAGGTGACTGCCCATACCCATGTGCTCAAGTCTCCTTCTTCGGTGATGGTGGTGGTGATAAAGTGGTGGGCTTGTCCTTCACGACATTAATTAGGATCTCCTTTAGGCTCTAGATTTCTCGGAGCACATACTTTATCATCTCCATATTCCTCTGGACTTCGGCCATAATATGCTTATTCTCTCAGCCCCAAGCATTCTTTCCTGCATCACTTTCACTCCGACGAGAGATGTCCCAATTGGAGGGTATGTGCATACGAGGAGTATTTTTGATCCCATAATTGTGAACTAAGTTATGAAAATTGTTCCAATGTAACCTGTGCAAAGGCCTCCTAGGGGGAAGCCCTTCTTGTACCTTTGGATTCCCATGGCCTGAAGTGCTTCTTACGGCTGGGTGCGGGTTCGCGAATTGTGTTGATGCCGGCAAGGGTTCCCCTCTCGGAAGCCAGAGGGTGGACCTCGAGCGAATCTCCATCATCTTCTTCCATGGCAACTTCTCCTTCCTCCCTCCTCCTAAGCTCCATCTGCATCAGCCAAGCATCGTCTCCCACATTTTTGGAGGAAGAAGAAGAAGACATGGTGCCTGGCCTCAAAATCTGGCAAAAAACAGCACGAAAGAAGAACAGAGGAGATTTCTGCGATACGGTGGTCAAAACGTCTGGGAGTACATATAAAGATTTTTTATCTTGCAAAACAAGTAATCCAGAAGAAAAACGGAGTCGGGAAGGCTCACGTGGGGCCCACGAGGTACCAGGGCACGCCTGGGGGGGGTGGCGTGCCCTGGTGCCTCGTGGGCACCAGGTGGGTCCCCCCGGCTGTTTCTTATTTTTGTATTTTTCTAAATATTCCAAAACTGACAGAAAATATTTTTATAAATTTTTTGGAGTCGGTTTACTTACCGTATCACATACCTCTTCCTTTTCAGGGTTCTGGAGTGTTCCGGAAGGTCTCTCTTATGTATTCCTCTGGTGTAATTGTTTCAATAATATTAGTTTCAACATTAATGGGGGTATCTGAAATATAGTGCTTAATTCTTTGCCCATTCACCACTCTCGGATTAGTGCCTTCGGAGTTGTTTATTTTGATGGCTCCGGAGCGATAAACTTCTTCGATGATATACGGTCCTTCCCATTTAGAGAGGAGTTTTCCTGCAAAGAATCTCAAACGAGAATTGTACAATAGAACTTGCTCCCCTACTTTAAATTCCCATTTTTGAATTCTTCCATCATGCCATCTTTTAACTTTTTCTTTAAACAATTTGGCATTTTCATAAGCTTGGGTTCTCCATTCATCTAATGAGCTAATATCAAATAACCTCTTTTCACTGGCAAGATTAAAATCATAATTTAGTTCTTTAATTGCCCAATATGCTTTATGTTCTAACTCAAGAGGTAAATGACATGATTTTCCATAAACCATTTTGTAAGGAGACATACCCATAGGATTTTTATAAGAAGTTCTATAAGCCCATAATGCATCGTCAAGTTTCTTAGACCAATTCTTTCTAGATCAATTGACGGTTTTCTGCAGAATTAATTTTATTTATCTATTGCTCAATTCAACTTGACCACTAGTTTGAGGGTGATATGGAGATGCAGTTCTATGGTTGACATCATATTTAGCAAGCAATTTACGGAATGCACCATGAATAAAATGTGAACCACCATCAGTTATTAAATATCTAGGGACTCCGAACCTTGGGAAAATAACTTCTTTAAGCATTTTAATAGAAGTGTTATGATCAGCACTACTAGTTGGAATGGCTTCTACCCACTTAGTAACGTAATCAACAGCAATTAAAATATGAGTATACCCATTGAATTTAGGAAAAGGTCCCATATAATCAAATCCCCAAACATCAAATGGTTCAATAGCAAGTGAATAATTCATAGGCATTTCCTGACGTCTACCAACATTACCAATTCTTTGACATTCATCACAATATAGGACAAACTTACGAGCATCCTTGAAAAGAGTAGGCCAATAAAAACCAGATTGTAATACCTTGTGTGCAGTTCTGTCTCCCGCATGGTGTCCTTCGTAAGCTTCGGAATGACACTTTCGTAGGATTTGTTCCTATTCATGCTCAGGTATACAACGTCTAATAATACCATCTACTCCTTCTTTATAAAGATGTGGGTCATCCCAGAAATAATGTCTTAAATCAAAGAAGAACTTTTTCTTTTGTTGGTATGTGAAGCTAGGTGGTATGTATTTACCAACAATGTAATTAGCATAGTCTGCTTACCAATGAGTATTACGAGAAGCATTTATGATAGCTAATTGTTCATCAGGAAAATCATCATTAATAGGTAGTGGGTCATTAAGAACATTTTCCATTCTAGACAAATTATCTGCTACGGGATTCTCAGCTCCCTTTCTATCAATAATATGCAAGTCAAATTCCTGTAGCAATAAAACCCACCTAATGAGTCTAGGTTTAGCATCTTTCTTTTCCATAAGATATTTAATAGCAGCATGATCGGTGTGAACAGTTACTTTAGAATCAACTATATATGATCTGAATTTATCACATGCAAACACAACTGCTAGAAATTCTTTTTCAGTAGTAGCATAATTTCTTTGGGCACTGTCTAGAGTTTTACTAGCATAATGGATAACATTTAATTTCTTATCAACTCTCTGTCCTAGAACAGCACCAACAGCATAATCACTAGCATCACACATAATTTCAAAAGGCAAGTTCCAATTAGGTGGTTGAACAATAGGTGTAGTGGTTAATGCTTTCTTAAGTGTTTCAAAGGCTTCCAGACAATCATCATCAAAAACAAATGGAACATCTTTTTGCAAAAGATTGGTAAGAGGCCTATAAATTTTAGAGAAGTCTTTAATAAATCTCCTATAGAAACCAGCATGACCAAGAAAACTTATTATACCTTTAATATCTTTAGGACATGACATTTTCTCAATAGCATCAACCTTAGCTTTATCAACTTCAATTCCTCTTTCAGAAATTTTATGCCCCAAGACAATACCTTCATTCACCATAAAGTGGCACTTCTCCCAATTCAAGACAAGGTTAGTTTCTTCACATCTCTGCAAAACTCGATCAAGGTTGCTTAAGCAATCATCAAAAGAAGTTCCGTAAACGGAGAAATCATCCATGAAAACCTCAACAATCTTTTCGCAAAAGTCAGAGAATATAGAAGTCATACATCTTTGAAAGGTAGTAGGTGCATTGCATAAACCAAAAGGCATACGTCTATAAGCATAAGTTCCAAAAGGACAAGTAAAGGTGGTTTTCTCTTGATCGGGTTGTGATACGGGTATTTGAGAAAAACCAGAATAACCATCTAGGAAACAAAAGTGGGCATGGTTGTAGACTAAGATCTTATGCATCAACTGTTCAAATTCATGAGCATAGGCATCAACACTATCTACTTGCTTGAATGCAAAAAATGTGTCCATGAGTTTTGCATACTGATTCTTATTGAATTTGGCGAAAACAGCAACACATAGATCTGGCCATCCATCAATACTATGCATTGCCTCATAAGTTTGCAGCCAGAATTGAGCATTGCCTTGGAAATGCATGGTTGCAAAATCAACCCACAAATGTGGCATGACATTATACATTTTGAAGTATTTTTCACACTGTTTTTCCACCATCTAGGATTTTCTCCATCAAATTGTGGAAAATCTGATCGAGGTAACTGAGAGAGAGGCCTAGCATGATCAAAATGATTTGCATGATGCCTGGCACCCATAATGTCACCATTATCATCAGAATAGTCATCTATATGAGTGTCTTGGAGATGGGAAGGCTCACCCCTGACCAGGGTGTGTCCAGGGGTTCGATTCTCCCTGGTAATAGCACCCTGGAGACCGGTTGCAATGCCGTGCCCATGGGGCCGAAGCGTACCCGCAAGCTGATGGGGCTGCTGCGGTGTCGCGGAAGGAGGCTGCGAGTGCTCGAGGCGGTCGACGCGCCGCGCCACCGCTTCCACTGACTGCTTCATGGATTCCGCCGTCTGCTCGAGCGTGTTGTGCGCCGAGATGACGCGGTTGAGGGTAGCATCCACCTTGTTGAGGGACGCGTTGCTGGACTTGTCCAGCCTGTCGATGGCGGCTGTGGTTGACGTGGTGAGCTCCTGTACGGAGGACTGGAGTTCGTCGACCCGCGCAGCCGTCCGGGTCCCCGCATCAGAGACGGCCTTGCTCTGGACGATGGTGTCTTGTATCAATTTCTGCATCTCTGCCAGCGTAAGCTACGCCATCGTCACGCGGGCTGTGAGGGTAGGTTTTTTCGATTTTGCCGTTGCAACTCGCCTCAAATCGAGCCAACCAAGCGAAGGTACACTGCATGAGTGTTTTGCGCGAATTCACCTAGGCAAATCCACACCTTTTGCTTGGTTTTATATCACGGATCGAAGGGATTTGAGCGCAGCCGAGGAAATGAGGGAAAAAAAGTTGGGGAAATTTTCTAGGTAGATCGAACCAGGCTCTAGATGCCAAATGCTACACACCAGAGGGTGGAGCACTCCCTCGCGTCACGCCAGGGTGTGGAATCACAAGCAGAAATCAGAATTTGGGGTAGGCAGAATAGAAGTGTTCAGGTTGGGGAAAGTAAGGTTCATGTTGTTCATAGTGACCAAGAAGATAACGCTGCTCGCAGGTAGCCAGATCCCTAGTCATCGCACGCAGGCGACAGCCACTAGATGGGCTAGGCCCTACACGGTCCACCGCTCATCCTCTCCTTCCGTGGGCTTCACGCAGCACACGGCCCAGCAACACAGGTCGTTGCAGAGTATTGGACGGAGTAGCAGGTTATTTAAACAGTACTACCTTCTAAAACACAAGAGGTTTGGAAAGTGCTTCTTGTTCCTGTTTCTTGTTCCTCTATCAGGCTCTGACAGATACCCCACTGCCTTAACGCTGCCCACCGAACTAAACAACTGCCACTTGCCATCGTAGAACCTTTTTTTGCGCATGCCATCGTAGAACCTTGACAACCCTCCCCTGGAAGTTAACAACATTCCATCCATTGCCGACCTTCGATGGAACTCAAACATAAGGACATCAGCCAACAGAGATCTTCATAAAGCACCAAACTCTCCAGCAACTCAAATATGGACGGCATCCCAAATGATTGTCCAGAATGAGTCTAGTCCTTCTCTACAATACAGGAAATTAAATAAATTGCAATTCTACCGAAAAAGGCTCGCACCCCGCTTTATATATAAAGCAACGATCACCATCCCGCAACACACACACTCAAGGCAAGATACAAGGGTGTATAAGAACAGCTAAACCACCCCATCCACTCCAAGCAAACTAGACGACGGCACGACGCAGCACTAAGAGCTGCATGCCCTCGAGTTTCTCCAGAATAGATTTCTTGCATGTCTAAATCGCGTAGTGGGGAGAGACATGCACCAAAACATCTATTGAGATTAATGGCCAAAGAAGACCACTGCAAGGTGACCAAAGGGTAGGAGCTAACCCTTTAAGGACATTTATGCCAAGCAACATCAATTTTGCTAGCTAGTTCAACTTCTGAAAACAGTGCAACAAAAACAAGGGCCTCTAAGGGCATCTCCTTAACTCCTCATATTGGCACTAGTTCAACTTTTAGGGGAATTATAATATGACTTTTTTTTACTGTATTTGTGATTTTTTTCCATATTTGATTTCATGGCACACAACCTTCACAACCATTTCGGTTGGCAGCTCATTTGGCATGAATATGTATGGTACATGACAGCTGCTTAGTAGTGCCTTCATCGGTTTGACATGGTTGGCTCTACACAAAATGAAATGATCCTTTTATGAAAAAGGCATGAATAAGAAACCAGTTGTTCTTACTAGCCTTTTTATATAAAGGATCCTACTAGGTTGCTACCTGTTTTTCAGAGGACTACAAGATGTCTGAGTCTCTACTCTACAGTCGCAAAGTAACATACACGGATATGGGGTATTAGAAGATAATTGAATGGTCATAGATGTCAAAATCATTTCAGTGGGCTACTTATTCATACGCTAGTGTCTAGTTGACTTTGTTCTTGACACTGCTATATTTTCTGATTCTCCACAAGCTAAATTCCTTAGTTGTGATCCCTGTATTCATTGATGATACTTAGAAAGAAGGGTTCAACTCTCTTCTTCTAACTCGGTGGTCTTGCCATAGTGATGGCTGGAATAGGGCAGAGGATGGCAAATGAGTTCCCCCAATGTGATTGTTCACATGTAGGTAGACTAAGAATCTTCCGCTAGCTAAGCTCGAGCATGCAGTACAATGGACGCAACTGAGGAAAAGAAAAAATGAAACAGTAGTGGGAAGATATGTCAGATGGAGATCCATTTAACGCTATAATAGCAATACATGTTGTTTGGCTCCCAATTCCATGTATTGGAGCTGCAATTAAGGAATTGGATTCCGAAAATTCAGGGTTGTTGGTTGGCACTGAAATTTGAATCCCTAATTCCTCCTAAAATCCACCCACGTATTTCACAGCAAGCTAAGATTTTAAACTCTAACTCAGTCATTTGCATCGAATCGGCAAATGCTACTCCCACGTGAACGCAATGACGCTCCAATCACCCCAAAGTATTCTGAAAGCGGGAGCACCATTCTTCGGTGCCACTCCTTATTCTGAACTGAACTGTCAGGGGGGCTGTAATCTGAACTTAACTACAAGCATGTCAAGTTTAAATGACCGTCTATTCTCACTAATAAATAATTCGATATACTTTTCAAATAGGTGAGAACTTTTACTTCATAACCACTCTTTTTCATAAGATGTATAACGTATTACGAAAGTGATATTTTGGGAGCATTTATTTTAGCAAACTAATTGTGTGGCCAATGAAAATATAGTGCTCTGATGGAAAAGTTATGTGGCCGAGTTGAATCTAATCGAGAAGTTTGTGTTCAAAAGGTTGATGTAATACTGTAGTGTCAATGTGTCATACACAAGTTTTTTTTCTGAAATGTATCAGCTTGTGCACTACCCTTGGTTGGTCTTATATATGGAGATCTCTATATTAAACATGATAAAAACATCCCAGTTTTATCCCGATTCATATATTTTAGTCTGGTAATCATTTTTCTAGATATGGCTCAAAAGTTACATGTGATTGGTAATACTGTAGACGATGGAACTCGAGCCGAGTCCAGATGATCATGCAATCCTATTGGCAAATAGGAGTCTCTGCTCGTTGCGCTTGGGAGATGAAGAATATGCTCTCTCTGATGCTACAATGTGCAGAAAGTTGTGGCATCATTGGCAAAAAGGCTGCTATCGACAAGGGGCGGCCGGGCGGCTATTATGTTACTGAAGGTTAAAAGAACACAGTAATGGTTTTCAACCATTTGTGATAACGGAACTGATCATCTGTTTGGTGTCTACATGTAGGACTACAAGAAAGCGTGTGAGGCTTTTGCAGATGGCCTGAAAGCTGGATCCCACAAATGTTGAAATTGCAAGCGCTTTAAGGTAACTGTTGCATGTTTATCTTCCGTAAAATGGAAATCATTTTGATTTGATCTACCTAGTGTCCTGCCTCATAGTCTATCTTCAGCAAAAAGAAGTTGTATGTATATATTTCAACCAATGCTTACTGAACCCATATGTATATTTCAACCAATGCTTAATTGCAAAAATACTGTTGCAGGGAAGCCCGTGAGGCAGTGAAGAATGCTCATTGTGCTGAAAACTGACAGTGACTTGACCCAGTTATATCCATTCAGTCGTACCTGGAGATGCTGATGCTGCTATCTTTTTGCTTAGTCCTGAACTGCTGGCAAGAAGGCAGATCTCTTGTGCTTTTGTAGAAGTCTGCCGCACTCTGTGTAAATATAACCTGATGCGCTCCAACTGTATGTAGTATCTTTAAATCCAGTTTACCTGTCAACGCAACATTAAGCTGGCGATATCTTAGGTGAATCATCATCGTGCTCGGCATGTACAAGGAAGTGTTGGTTCGTTGATTTCCAGAAAGCCAATATATGAATATAAAAAGGCTTGATAGTATGGAAATAACATATTTGGGATGGTGTTTGAATAGTCTAGAGGTTTGAATTAATGATTATTCTTAAAAGACATATTTATTTATTGTTTAATTGTACGCATCATAATGTGGGTCTTGTCATGTGTAAATTCATGTTTTTTCTTAAGATCTCAATGAGAAATAACAAAAAATGGAAATGCAATTCAAAGGATACTACTACCATCCCAAGAAGCCGAGGAGGCAGAGCCTCTCAATGAGAAATAACATCAAGCAAAATCTGGTTGATTCTTTTAGGGGAAATACAATCTAACATTTTATTGTATTACTAGTGAAAATTTGGCCTTCACAACAGTTTCAGTTGGCAACTCATTTAGCATGAATATGGTACCTGGTATCTTCTTGGTAGGGCCTTCATCGGTTTAACGTGGTTGCTCTGCACAAAATGAAATGATTCTCTTACGGAAAGTGCATGAATAAGAAACCAGTTGTTCCTACTTCCTAGTCGTTTATATAAAGGATCCTGCTGGGCTGCTATCTGTTTTTGAGAGAGCTACAAGATGTCTGAGTCTCTACTCTCTACACAGTCACAAAGTAACCTATACTGGTTTGGGGCATTAGAAGATAACTGAATGGGCATAGGTGTTGAAATCAATTTAGTGGGCTCCTTATTCACGCGTCAGTGTTTTATTGGCTTTTAGCATTTCCCGGTTTTAGCCAACTCCTCCCGGCTCAACGCCAAATCCACAATAGGAGTTCTCAGAAGATGCAAATGACTTTGTATGTTGAATGAGCCATTCGAAGTCCCAACACTGCATCAGCAGATGCATGAGTTGTGATCTCGATACTCATGATGTTACTTACAAACAAGGGTTCAACTGTTCTTTTCTGACTCAGTGGTCTTGTGATAGTGGTGGCTGGAATGGGAAAAAAAGATGGGAATTGATTTCCTGGATTTGATTGTGCACATCTTGTATGAATCGTTCGATAGCTAAGCTTGGATGTGCAGTACAATGAAGCCAGAAGGCAGACACAATTATAATTGAAGAGGAAAAACAGAAAAACATGGGGGCCGTGGAGGTGAGGGTGGAAGAACAAAATAACTTGATCAAAAACATTGTACTGTCCTATTCCTTTTAGGACCTTATGCAATTGTAACATGATTCTACTGTAATAAGACAACTTGGGTGCCATCCCATTCTTCAGTGCCACTCATTGTTCTACTGAACTGTCAATGTAGCTCTTGCAAAAGCACATTTGACATGCATGTGGCACTTTTCCATATTAGCACACATCATAAATATGTTTCACGTCTTATGTATTGATTTCAAATGCGCTAGGAGGTAAAGTACAAGATGCAATCTGGGTGCTGCTCTATTTTCGTGGTAACAACATGAAGTTCTCAACGGAATAGTTGGGATGAGCAGCACAAGGTTCACCGATCCCCTCGGCTTTCTTTTTTTGTTGCATCATGTGTGTGGCTTTGCATGACACCACTTTGCTGAACTATCATGCATGCATTTTATTTTCAGGAAACATAGAGACTGGTTGCTATATGTACAAGGTTGTGAGGTTTTAAGACTCAATTGGTCCTCTCTACTCAAAGGATCATGCTACACGAGAAGGAGCTATGACTGCGGTTGAAAGTGCAGCTCAAGTATTTGGCAAGGATGCTAGTTGTACCACCACCACATCATCAGCTCAAACAGGAGAATAACAAAAGCAGAGGAAACGTAGACCTGATGACTCAATACCTTCAATGCTTGGGGAGAATTTGGACAACTTCACGATGACTTCCTTTTATGATGATACTGCTCATGCTCAAAACTGACTCTCCTTGAAGAAAACAAAATAATAATACAATTCTATCTTGTCACAAAAAGGACACAATGAATCTGTAAACTTTCAGGCCAAGATATGTTCATTTGTAGGCTACACATAAAGGATAAATGTCGATCTAAAATATACAAAACAGTCATATGTTTTTTTTCTTGTTGAAAAAAATGAAACTCGTAGCACTTCTTGAAATGTCCAAAATAAAAACGATCACTTGAGCTCAGGAGCCAAAGCAATTACTGTAGAGAAAAGTCCACATTTCAACCTAGGACTAATTTAGTTTATCATTATCCACATATATCTATAGACAAGAGATCATCTGATGATTCTCAGAATGCTCTCAGCTGCTCAAGACACCAGTTGGTAATCTCGATTCTTAAGGAGGCCCATCTTCCTCATGGCCTTGTACCAGGTTTGCGGCATTCGTCTGCTTCTTGCAGTTGTTTCCTCTTCTTTTGTTAGGCTCTGGCAGATCCTCCACTGTCTCACGCTGCCCACCGAACTGAACAACTGTGACCTGCCAGCTTAGAACCTTGACAGACCTCTCCTCTCCTCTCCTGGAAGTTTACGACATTCCATCCATGATCATCATGATGATGGGATGGTAGGATGTACTGACCTGACTGAAAGGCGGGCCATGAGGCTGGACATATCACACAGACGTGGTGGATGCCCATCCTCAGCATGGTCGGAGTCCATCGCTGGCTCAGCTGGCAGGCACGGCAAGGGCGACTCAGCAGAAGAACCATCAATGCCGGAGCCAGAGAAGATAGGAATGCTTTCAAAAAATATTTTGTTGCAGGGAAGCCCGTGAGGCAGTGAAGAATGCTCATTGTGCTGAAAACTGACAGTGACTTGACCCAGATATATCCAGTCAGTCATACGTGGAGATACCAATGCTGCTATCTTTTTGCTGGCAAGAATGCAAAACTCTTGTGCTCTTGTAGACGTCCCCGTCACTGATGTGTTAATAGGACCTGATGCGCGCCAACTGTACGTAGTATCTTTTAACTCCAGTTTACCTGTCAACAAAATATCTTGGGTGAATCATCATCATGCTCGGTGTGTGCAAGGAAGTGTTGATTCGTTGATTAGGTCCTCTGACGTGGGCTGCTTTCCAGTGGAACAAGTTGAGGTCTGCACCACCGATGGAGTCCTTTCCCATCACAAACCATTGTTGAAATCTATCGGTACAGTGGCAGCTCTTCAAGTAATAATTGCCTGATAATCATTTCTTGTTTGCATCATTATATGGGTCTTTTCATGTGTAAATTCAAGTTTATTCTAAAGATCTTGATGGGAAATAACAAAAAAAGAAATGCAATCCAAAGGATACTACTCGCATACCGGGGAGACAGAGCCTCTCAATGAGAAATATCAAGCAAAGTAGTGCCTTCATCAGTTTAATACTCTCCCTCTGTTCACAAATATAAGATGTTTTAGGGGAAATACAATCTGACCTTTTTGTTGTGTTAGATATTTTCCAAATTTGATTTCTTGGCACACGACCTTCACAACAATTTCAGTTGGCAACTCATTTAGCATGCATATGGTAGGTGACATCTGCTTAGTAGTGCCTTCATCGGTTTAACATGGCTGCTCTGCACAAAATAAAATGATTCTCTCACGAAAAAGGTGTTAATAAGAAACCAGTTGTTCCTAGTCGTCTTTTCCTTTATATAAAGGGTCCTGCTAGGCTGCTCAGAGGACTACAAGATGTATGAGTCTCTACTCTCTACACAGTCACAAAGTAATTGACCTATACTAGTTTGGGATATGAGCTCTTTTATGGTACCCTGCGGCAAATACTGGCCGTCCATTCGCGATATCTGATGGTCACGATCAATCTATACTGCTCCAATTAGCCAATGCAATTGCGAGCGGCATGACTTGCAGCACATTGTTTCTGTCCTCCAGTATACAAGTCCTGAGGGCATTTTGGGAAGAAAAAATTCCAGTCCGCTCGCGTGTCGACCTGGCCCGCCCCGTCGCCCTTCCATTTTGTTCTCGGCCACGCCCACGGGTTCCAGCTGCCGCCGGCGTGCGCGCCATGTATGGCGGATCAGGAGGATGTCGAGCTAGGCCATGTTCCTCGCCATCAACGCCCCACTGCTCTCCCCCGTCTCACCCCCCTCCTCCACTTCCTCCGGTCGCGAGGCGCTCGAGAACTCGCTACCCCGGCACCGCTGCTCCCCTAGGACCCCGTCACGCCGGCGCTGACCCGTGACTGGTCTTTCCTCGTCTTCGTATCCACAGAGGTCCCTGACGGGTAGGCGAGACTATGGCGGCTGGCTTCCCCGGCCTGCCCTCTAGGAGTGCGCTGACCGTGGACAGCAGCGAGGCAAGGGGAGGCTGTGGTGCTGCTTGCGTACAGAAGGCGGGAGCAGTCATTGTGGGGCTGCGGCGCGTGCACTCTGGCTGTTGCAGCGGGTGTGGAGCGTGATCGGGCGCGCGCGTGGCCGGGTGTGTGCGTGCGGGACGAGCTCCAAGGACTCGTCCATGGCGGACAGGGCGCCGCTTGAGCAAGACGACGGTACGGTGGAAGAAAACAACGAGAAAGGAGGCGCGGATGAGCGACAGCTCACCACGGACTCGATGGACGCGAGGAGATGGCCGGGGATGCAGTGGAGACGGCGAGGGAGTGCGATGATGTCGGCAATGGCCCTCGGGTGCGACGAAGAAGACGAGCTCGAGGTGGAGATCGTGGTCAAGGATGACGGCACGGGAAGGCGCCTCCGTCCAGCTACTGGAACAGGAGGTTGAAGGAGGCCGTGGAGGAGTCGTGGGACATGGCGGCGAGGCTCGGCATCTTGATTTCTGGTCGCTGTTATCCGCCGACCAACAACATCGCTAAGGTTCCATGACAAAAAATCTTTGTCTATCCTACCCTTAGATAACCAGCGGTCGGATTTTAATATACCGCTCTCCTCCCTTGTCAACAGTATAGGGTACCGTAAAAACTCTCTTGGGATATTAGAAGATAACTGAATGGCCATAGATGTCGATATCAATTTAGTGGGCTCCTTATTCCGGCATCACAGACTAGTTGACTTTTAGCATTTCTCAGTTTCAGCGAACTCCATATCTCCGGGCTCAATACCAAATCCACGATAGGCGGAAAAACAAAGATGTGTTCCTCGCAATAGGAGTTCAAGGAAGTGCAAACGTGTCAAGATCAATTGAAGCTCTAGCAGATAATTATGCTGCTGCATATCCTCGCAAAGCAGCAATGAAACGAGGAGGGTGGACCCCTCCGCCTGCTTGTTATGTTAAACTAAGCGTTGATGTTGCTTTTCATGAGGACACACTGAGCGAGGCAACTGGAGCTGTTATTCGAGATCCAACGGTCAAGTTTGTGGCAGCTAGCAACAACCACGTCGAGTGGTACCCAGGTGTGCTCATGGCAGAAATCACATCATTCTGGTTAGCGCTGGTACTAGGCTACTAGCTCAGTCAATTGGATGCAACAGGCTGGTTATAAACTCTGATGGCAAATTTTAGCATGCTCCCTCTTACCTCCCTTTTTCACATGGGAGGTAAGAGTTCATAATAGATCTAAGCCATTGATTTGATTAAGTAGTGGTCAGATTTACTCTTACCTTCTTACCTCCCATGTGAAAAGAGGGGGTAAGAGGGAGCATGTTAAAACTTCTAAGAGTTAATCAGATCACTAATTAATATGATCAACGGCTCAGATCTATTATATACTTTTACCTCTCATGTGAAAAGAGGGGGTAAGAGGGAGCATGTTAAAACTGCTCATGTTAAACCAATCGATATTATTACAACATGCCAAGTTAAGCAGTCTCCAAAAGTCATTTCTGCCAAAAGCATGTTCATAAATCAATCTTTCATTAAACGGAACTACTGTACGTATGACACATAGTGCTCCGATTATTGTACGATGACATGTCCATTGGTGTGGTGCAATTTGGTCTTATGCATAGATGTCTCGATCGGCACTATCGTACAGAAATCGGATGCATGACATCGTATGCATAGCCCTGCTTTTGAAGAAATATAGTGTCAGCACGACAAAGTATGTTAAAAGGCAATCCATGACATCGTATGCATAGCCCTGCTTTTGAATAAATATATTGTCCCAGTCTTGCTTTCATATGAAAATGGTGAAGGATTAAGGAAAGAGAAATTTAGTATCCCAAGTTTCCAACGTGAGCTTAAATATAAGCGATGGCATAGTGTAATTAACTAACATTCATAATGTGTGATGTTTAAACAATATCAATAGCAAAATACAAACTGCATGACATCTAAGCTTACAATAAACATCACCAGATCCCCAAAGAAATCAGGTATGGATTTTTGGCATTTGAATTACTTGTTCAGGTAAACTTTTGATGTCTTACCGTTCATGAGCTCAAAGTTCAGTATTACAGGATATGTTCCAGTGGGAGCTTCAGCAACACAACGAACAAGTATCAAAATGGGAATATTTCAAGCTCGGGCTTTGGTTGACATAATAAACCGTGCATGATAAAGATGAACTCATAAAACCAGTAAAACTGTACACAGTACACCATTCCCCGCCAGCCAACATAGGTCGGCGGCACCAAAATAATGCTTTGACCAAATCGCCTTTCTTTGTACCTCAGTGTAGGATCACTAATTAATTTAGCAAGAGAGAATGAAAAATTAACTGGCATACATACTGAGAGCAGCAATGGTCAGCTAGTACTTTTTATCATTATCTACAGACAAGTAGAAATTCAGACATGATATCATCTGATGATTCACAGATTACTCTCAGCTGCTGGAGGCACCATCAAAGCTAGCTGAAACCAGTTGGTAATCTTGATTTTGAAGGAGGCCTCCTCATCTAGCTCCTTGTCACCTTCCTGATGGCCTTGGACAGGTTTGCAACGTTCATCTGCTTCTTGCAGCCGTTTCCAGAAGATCCTCCACTGCCTTCATGCTGCCCACCAACTGAACGACTGATCGTAGAACCTTGACAGACCTCTCCTGGAAGTTGGGCCATGAGGCTGGACATATAGTACATATGTGGTGGATGCACATCCTTATCATCGTCGGTGCCCGCCGCTGGCTCAGCTACGGCAATTCGGCAGAAGAACCATCGGCGCCAGAGCCGGAAAAGATACGAATGGAACACAGACCGTCCATGACCATCCTATGTAGCTTGATGTGCTAGACAAGGCAGTTGAAAAAAACCTTCCACTCCATCTTTGTTTCCTTCTACTAGTTTGTACTTCCATATACAAACAACAAGGTGGAATAAGACGGAGTATATTCCGGAAAGGAGCACAAGTACAAGTGAAGCAAAGGAATGGAACAAGCAGCAAGATAAGTTCCGGTACAAAATTTCTAAGCCGGATAATTTGTTAACATTCCAGATAATCTAGCATAGTTTCTTTGCTGTCTTCACCATGTAGTGGAGAGAGGCATGCAACAAAATATGTAATGGGATTAATGGCCAAAGAAGATTAATGCAATGCGTAAGGATATGAGCTAACCCAGTAAGGACAGTTATGCCAAGCAACATCAATTTTACTAGCTAGTTCAAGTTCTGAAAATAGTGTGACAAAAACAGGTAAAGCCATGAACAGCAAAACAAAGATGGGCGGAAAAACAAAGATGTGCTTCCTCGCAATAGGAGTTCAAGGAAGTGCAAACGTGTCAAGATCAATTGAAGCTCTAGCAGATAATTATGCTGCTGCTTATCCTCCCAAAGTAGCAATGAAACGAGGAGGGTGGACCCCTCTGCCTGCTTGTTATGTTAAACTAAACATTTTGATGTTGCTTTTCATGAGGACACACTGAGCGAGGCAACTGGAGCTGTCATTCGAGATCCATCGGGCAAGTTTGTCGCAGCTAGCAACAACCACGTGGAGTGGTGCCCAGGTGTGCTCATGGCAGAAATCACATCATTCTGGTTAGCGCTGGTACTAGGCTACTAGCTCAGTCAATTGGATGCAACAGGCTGGTTATAAACTCTGATAATATCAATATTATTACAACATGCCAAGTTAAGCAGTCTCCAAAAGTCATTTCTGCCCAAAGCATGTTCATAAATCAGTCTTTCAATAAACGGAACTACTGTACGTATGACACATAGTGCTCCGATTATTGTACGATGACATGTCCATTGGTGTGGTGCAGTTTGGTCTTATGCATAGACGGCTCGATCTGCACTGTCGTACAGAAATCGGATGCATGACATCGTATGCATAGCCCTGCTTTTGAATAAATATCAAGTGTCAGCGCGACAAAGCATGTTAAAAGGCAATCCATGAATATATATATACTGTCCCAGTCTTGCTTTCATATGAAAATGGTGAAGGATTAAGGAAAGAGAAATTTAGTATCCCAAGTTTCCAACGTGAGCTTAAATATAAGCGATGGCATAGTGTAATTAACTAACATTCATAATGTGTGATGTTTAAACAATATCAATAGCAAAATACAAACTGTGTGACATCTAAGCTTACAATAAACATCACCAGGTCCCCAAAGAAATCAGGTATGGATTTTTGGCATTTGAATTACTTGTTCAGGTAAACTTTTGATGTCTACCATTCATGAGCTCAAAGTTCAGTATTACAGGATATGTTCCAGTGGGGAGCTTCAGCAACACGACGAACAAGTATCAAAATGGGAAGTTTTCAAGCTCGGGCTTTGGTTGACATAATAAACCGTGCATGATAAAGATGAACTCATAAAACCAGTAAAACTGTAAAAGTATAGTTGCTTAAGGCATTGCTGAACTAATTCATTATAGGTACACAGTACATCATTCCCCGCCAGCCAACATAGGTCAGCGGCACCAAAATAATGCTTTGACCAAATCGCCTTTCTTTGTGCCTCAGTGTAGGATCACTAATTAATTTAGCAAGAGAAAATGAAAAATTAACTGGCATACATACAGAGAGCAGCAATGGTCAGCTAGTATTTTTTATCACTATCCACACCTATCTACAGACAAGTAGAAATTCAGACATGATATCATCTGATGATTCACAGATTACTCTCAGCTGCCGGAGGCACAATCGAAGCTAGCTGAAATCAGTTGGTAATCTTGATTTTTGAAGGAGGCCTCCTCATCTAGCTCCTTTACCTTCCTGATGGCCTTGGACAGGTTTGCAATGTTTATCTGCTTCTTGCAGCCGTTTCCGGCAGATCCTCCACTGCCTTCACGCTGCCCTCCAAACTGAATGGCTGCGACTTGCAATCGTAGAACCTTGACAGGCCTCTCCTGGAAGTTGGGCCATGATGCTGGACATATATGTGGTGGATGCCCATCCTCATCATCATCGGAGCCACCACTGGCTCAGCTACGGCAATTCGGCAGAAGAACCATCGGCGCCAGAGCCGGAGAAGATAGGAATGGAACACAGAATATCCATGATCATCCTATGTAGCTTGCTGTGCTACACAAGGCAGTGGAAAAAACCTTCCATTTCATCTCCGTTTCCTTCTACTAGTTTGTACTTACATATACAAACAACAAAGTGGAATAAGACGTGCATATTCCAATCTACTGGATTTGAGCAGAAGTACAAGTGGAGGAAAGGAATGGAACAAGCAGCACGATAAGTACTGCTATAAAATTTCTGAGTCGGATAATTTGTTGACATTCCAGTTAATCCAGCATAAATTTCTTTGTTGTCTTCACCATGTGGTGGAGAGAGGCATGCAACAAAATATGTAATGAGATTAATGGCCAAAGAAGATCACTGAAAGGCGACCAAAGGATATGTGCTAACCCATTAAGGACAGTTGTTCAAGAGGTGTACGCACTCGCTTCGCACGTGGTCTACGCTACACCGAACGGAGTACCAACGTTGTTCAAGGTGGTGTGTATGTGGTTGGAGCGGGTGGTCATGGAGGTCTTTACCCAACATGGGTGGCAGCATAATCTTTGGATTGGTCCACCACCTCCTTCGACATAGGCATAGTGCCAGTCATATATGACTCTACACTTGCTAATATGTCGCCTTTTTTATATTCTTTCAGTTTGTTAATGTTTGGCTGTGTGCATCCTAATTATGCAGAGGCCGGGTGTTGCTCTACATTTTGAGTTAATAAAATACCCTTTATCGAAGAAAAAAAATTAAGGACAGTTGTGCCAAGCAACATCAATTTTGCTAGCTAGTTCAAGTTATGAAAATAGTGCGACAAGAACGAGGAAAGCTATGAACAAAACAGTTCATTATTTTGGGAGGGGGGGGGGGGGGGGGGGTCATCTGGGAATTGGGCATTGTTTTGTACTGGAAACAACAGAGCAACAGTAGGGTAGCAGACAATTGCAAAATAAAACACAACGGGAGCGAATATTTTCATCTCTGACAGCATCTCTAGCAGATCCCTTATAATCTCGTACCGCAAAATTGATATACAGATCCCCGTAAAATGTTTTATAGACGTTTTTACAGTATGGCATGTGTCCTAACAGAATAGAACCCATATGTTTTTTTTTCACAAAACACCCTCAAACTGAAATCTAGATTAAAATTGGGTTCCTGCTCGTCGCCGCACACCTTGTCTCTGGTCGCCGGCGGTTGCCCTCCGACGAGGCGGGGGCCAGCGTTTGCCCTCCGGCGAGGCGGTGGCCGGCACTCGGTTTGAGGGGTGCTCCACCGCGGTTGGCGCGCACCACGACGGACGCGGCCGAGCTCATGCTCGCGCCCGAGGCCGAGCCCTTGATGCTTCCTCGCTCGCGCTAGCTAGCAAATCACATACGCGGATAGCTAGCTAGCTAGCGCGTTGCTGCTGCACCGGGTGGCCAGCGGCGAGCTCGTCCGCGGCTGGCGCGTATGGCAGCGAGCGGTGGCAGCAGGTCGCGGGCGGCAGCTCGCGTGCGGCGGCAGCAGCATCTCACGGCGGCAGCGGCAGGTCGTGGGCGGCGGCCGAAAGACCGTGGCGGGAGCTGAAAGTTCCCTCCAGTCAACCATTTTTTATTTTGCAGGTCCCTGCAAAAAGAGGAAGGGATCCGGTAGATATAGAGGAATCGGCCCGAACTATGCAGGATCCCACAAAAAAATTAGCGGATGAGCGATTTTACAGGATTTGTTCGGGCCGGAAAATCGGTCCCCGTCCGCTATATTGACGGTTATTATACCGGACGGCCCGGTTTGCGGGCTCTGCTAGAGATGCTCTAACACTGCATCCTCCTTCACTATACCCAAATAAAATTTATCTATATACTCAAGGGGACTGTGCAGCAATTCAAGGTTATTTATTTATAGTGATCCTAGTTCTGAAAATATGTGGTACAAGGAAATATATGCTTGGTTCAATCAAGAGACCAAACATACATGGGCATTCATACAAGAATATATGCTCAATAGCATGCTTAACTTCCTAGTGTGCATTGATTTTTTTTCACTAATGATGTATCACTAACGACTTGACGACTACCTTCAGGTGCCAAATCACACTTGGACAAATAAATAACAATGCAATAAAGTTAATTTCACAATTTCAAAAGGCAGTGACAAATAGACTGGACACCAGATCCTCTAAAATTGCAATCTTCTACAAAATTTAACTAGATACAAACATGGAGTCAGACATGTACAGAAGATCCAAATATTTCCCATGGATCGGGGCCCAGAACCTGAAATCGCCTTGAAAATCCCATCTTTTATTACATCAACCTCTAGAAAATCAACCAAAAGATACTTTTTGGTCCAAAATAAATAAATGCGACAGCTAAACCAAGTTAAAATTGTAGAAGTATGTATGATGGCTTAGCACAAAATGGAATACTCTGGTGTTGCTGCTGTGAGCCAATATCTTTCTTTTTTATAAAGGGAATATATTAACATCGCGAAGATATTAATTACACCAGGCCTTTGTACCAACAAGATGTCCAAAGGCATCAAGAATACACATAGCCAAAAAAGAAAAAAGAAAAAACAGAAGAAAAAAGGACCCCGCCACAGTGATTAATCATTAGCATCAGCAGCACTCTAACCACCACCGAAGACAACACCCGGATTACATAAGAGGTTCTCCAAAAGCAACGCCTCCAAGAAGGAAACAATGCACAAGCGTTGTCGTTGCCCGATCAAAGATCTTGGGTTTTCAACCTGGAGAAAGTCCGAGTTCACCCAAAAACAATGCCTTCAACAAGGCCATTGCCAGGTACAACCAATAAAGGCTAGACCTTGGGTTTTCACCCTGGGAATCGAGACTCGGTACTCGAGGAGCACCACAAAAAATGCAGTCCTCGGCCGCTGTTGCAAGTCACCAAACACATGGCACACGGTCTTCATCGCATTCAATACATCCTTCCACCAAAGTTTCAAGACCTCCAATCGCAGCCGCCATGACTTTCTCTACCTCTATCAATGCCTTGGAAATCTTGACTTGGACATGTCTCATGACACCGATAAGAAATCGAAGCTTCACGTCACGCCCTCTTGAGGCCGTGCTGGCTGATAATATGAGCGCGCGCGACCGGAGCCTTTCCGATCTAGATATCCAGGGCGACATACGCCAATCCGTATAGATCTCCGATGGGGAAGACTGGAACTCGTTAGCGGCCAGATCCAAGAGGTCGACATCTGGCAGAAAGACGACTTGGTGGAAGAAGAGCGCTAGGGTCAAACCACCATTATAAGGCCGAAGCCAGCAGCCCCCACGCCGCCCTCCTCTCGATCCAGACCTGCAGACAAAGGTCAACGACGCCACATCGTGCCACCCGCAACCGCGGAGGCCCGAACATAGCGAGACGCCAACCATGGCAGGAGACGTGGACCAGCCACTCCTGGCCGGATCTTCATTGCGTTCCTGGTGTTGCTGTTGTCAGCCAATATCTGTAGGGTGCATGGCGTTTTCCTTACACAACCAGAATTAGTATTTAGATGTCTCTGGTTCTTTTAGTTGATGGAAATAGAATCCCTCAAAAAAGTGATGGAAATAGAAGAGAATTAGTATCAGAATTTGCAAACATAACTTAAGAGGTGTAAAAAGTTGAGGAGAGAAAAAATATGTGGGACAGAAGAATTCCCACTTTTTTTGAGAGAGAGAAGTGTGGCGTGGATAAGCACCGGGGGGGGGGGGGCTAGGAAGGAGGAGGCAGTGCGTGTGTGTCGGCCCAAATAACGGAGCGAGTTTTTTTTTCTTTTTGAGAAGTTTTTTTTTGGGATTTTTATTTAGTTACTAATGGGAGCTCCTATTTCGCGCGCGAGGCGTTGGCGAACATGCCAGCACGCACCCCCTCCCCTCCCGCACGCCCATATTGGGCCGACCTATAAGCGGGGTTGGGCGCCCCAGTTTTTTTGTTCCTTTTTTTTGTTTTTCTGTTTTTTCTTCTTTAAAACAATTCAGAATTTCAAAAAAGTTCAAAATTTAGGAAAAATGGATTTTTAAAAAATGTTCCAGAAATCATTAAAAGTCCATGGTTTTCAAAATTGTTCTGCATTGAAAAAATGTTCGTGAACTCAAAAAATATTCATAAATTTCAAAAAAATGTTTGCTAATTCAAAATTCGAGAACATTTTTTGAACTTCATGAACAAAAATTGTATTCAAGAACATTTGTTTTAAAAAAAATGTATGAAAAAATTCTAAGCTCAATGAACATTTTTTGAAAAATCATTGAACAAATTATGAATTTGATGAACATTTTATGAACAAATTTCGAATTTGATGATTTTTTTATTCGATGAATATTTTTTGAATTTGATGAACAATTTAAAAAATTCAATGAACAAAATTTGAATTTGAAAAAAAAAAATTACATTGTTGAACATCTTTTTAATCTGATGAACAAAATAATGATCGTGAATTTTAAAATAAAATTCACAAAAAAAGTGAAAAAGTAAAAAAGAAAAGGGAGAAAAGAAAAAGGGAAAACAGAAAGCAGAAAAAAACAAAAAGAAAGAACAGAAAATAAACAAAAAAAAGGAACAAAAAACAGGGGAAAAAACCCAGTTTAGGGAAGGTCCTAGAACCTTCTCAAAACCGGGCGAGAGTGCACGTGAAAATCTCAAAAATAATAGGCCGGACAACTGTGCGAATAATTCAGGGTGGGGGTTACACGCTAGGGCGCTAGACAGCGTCCTATACGCCAAATAGGAGTCACGATTACTGGAAATTCCTATTTGACGCATTTTACGTCAAACTGTCGAGCGATCGCACAGACAGGGCGAGCGAGCGAGCGATTGGGCCGGCCCATCTGTAGTACGTACTAGGTTTCGGTTTTAGGAATCTTCTAGAGGTTTCCCAGCGGTTTTTATCGGTTTTGGGAACTTTCTAGAAGGTTCCTGGACCTGTCATTCTATTTTCCTTTTTTCTTTTCTTTTTTTGTTTCTGTTTCTTTTTCTTCTTTTTCTGTTCCTGTTTCCTTTTCTTTTTCGTTTTTATTTTTCGTTTTCCTTTTTGTTTTTTTGTTTTTTTCCTGTTTCTTTTGTTAGAAAATTTCAAATATTGTTCCAAATTTCAAAAATGTTCACGTGTTCAAAATTTTGTTCACAATTTTCAAAAAATGTTCGTGTTTTAAAAAATGTCCAGGAATTTCAAAAAATGTTCTTGATTTCTAAATTTGTTCACAATTTCAGAAAATGTTCATGTTTCAAAAATTGTTCTCGTTTTCAAAATTTTGTTCATGATTTCAAAATATGTTCGTGTTTGAAAAAATGTTCAGGGATTTCAAAAAATGTTCTCATTTTCAAAAAAAATTCATGATTTCATAAAACAATTTGTATTTCAAAAATGTTCAGGAATTTCAAAAAAAAATCTTGTTTTCAAAATTTAAGAAAAATATTGGTGTTTCAGAAAAAATTTAGGAATAGCAAAAAATGTTCCTGTTTTGAACATTTTGTTCGCAATTTCAAAAAATGTCCCCATGTTTTAAAATTAACGTTTTGAAATTTTTCAAAAAATGTCGAATTTAAAAACAAATTTTGTTCTTCTTTTACAAACATTGTTCAGAAATTTTCAAAATCTGATAAAATTCTAAATTTTGCTCCTGTAATTCAAAAGCTATTTTAAAATTTCAAATTTTGTGCACATTTCCAAAATTTTGTTCGTGTTTTTTAAAATGTGTTCATAACAATTGAATAATTCGTATGCTGCAGTTAATAGGACGCTAGACTGAATATCGCGTTATAGTTAAAAATAATTCACGCTAATATCTTTCACCATCAGGCATACGGTGTAGTGGCTGGCAGCACGTGTTTGTTATAGCGACATCGCGAGTTCGATGCTAGCAAGTAGCACCCGCGGTTCTTTTTGCGATTTTTCTCCGCTATATATGGGCCGGCCCAGTCGGAGACGCTCCTGTGCGTCTGGCCGACAGTTTGCCACCGTTAGCTCCGGCAATTCCTATTTGGCGCTGGAGGCGCCGGTTTCTACTGTTTTTGCTAACCGGCGCCTGCAGCAGCTACTCGCGGGACGGCCCATATTTCATTTTTCTTCTGTTTTCTAAAAAACAAAGAAAACTGCAAAAATTACACGCGAGCTAGGATTCGAACCCCGCGTGGAGGGTTATCATTGATGGACGGGTAACCAACCTGACCACCTCACCAGGTGTGATAACATATACGTTTTTCATCCATTTCTTCAATCCTCGTTTTCCTTTTTCCTTTTTTTTTGTTTTTTCTCTGTCCTTTTCTTCTTTCTTTTTCCAAATTCGTAATTGTTTTCTTCAAATAGATGAACTTCTTTTAAAAATCCATGAACTGATTTTTTCGAAAGTCGTGATTTTTTTTTCAAATTGATGAACCTTTTTCAAAATTGATGAACTTTATTTTTCAAATTTGATGAATTTTTCCATTTTTTAAATCTTTTTCTTAAAATTGATGAATTTGTTTTTCAAAATTGATGAACTGTTTTTAAAATTGATGAACTTTTTTCAAAATTGATTAACTTTTTTCAAAATCGATTAACATTTTTTCATATTTGATGAACTTTTTTCAACTCCGATGAACTTTTTTATTCAAATCGATGAACTTTTTCTCAAAATGGATGAACTTTTTTTCAGAATCTGTGAACTTTTTTTTAAATTCGATGAACTTTTTTTAAATTCGGTGAACTTTTTCCATTTTTACGAACTTTTTCAATTGGCATAAACTTTTTTCAAAATTTTGATTTCTTTCAATTCGTGGTTTTTGTGAATGCCTTTTCAAATTTATATTTTTTTATTCAAATAATTTATAGCGTATATATAGTAGTACCATATGTTTAATGTAGAGTGACAGAGGTCAAATAGAGCTATTTCCTCCTGCAGTCAACAAACTGTGCTTGGTCGAGTGGTTAACGTGTGTGGCGTTGAATTAGGCATGTGTAGTTCGACTCCCACTATTCCCAAATTAACATGACCTTTTTTCCCTTCGCGTTTTCCATTTTCATCAGGTTGCTGGGCCGGCCCGTTGCACCTCGCGTGCGAGCGCCAGCAGCGCAAAGTGGTGCTTACAGCGCTGAATAGAAGGTCCCGTTAGCTCCCGCGATTACTAGCGGCGATTCCTATTTGGCGCTGTAGGCGCCCGTTTGCAGAAAAAGTAATAACGGGCGCCTACAACGCGTTAGTTGGGCTCGGCCAATTACTTTCGTTCGCAAGCTGTCCCGCCTGTTCCGTTAAATATCAAAAAAAGGTGCTGGGCACATGATCGAACTCGCGACCCAATCTTTCGAAAGCATGTGCGACAACCACCATGCCAATAACCCGCTGGTGCACTATTTCTTCATTTTTCTCTTTTATTTGTTTGTCAGTTAGTTTTGTTCTTTTTCTTTTTTCTACTTCTTTTCCTTTTTCTTTTATTTTTTCTTAAATGCGTGGTTTTTTAGTTCGTGAACTTTTCTTCAAAACCAATGAACCTTTTTTTTTTCAAATACGGTGAACTATTTTCAAATTTGATGAACTTTTTTTCAAAATCGATGAACTTTTTCAAATTGATGAACTTTTTTTTTAAATTGATGATTTTTTTTTTCCAAATTTGGTGAACCTTTTTCAAATTTGATGAACTTTATTTTAAAATCGGTGAACTTTTTAAAAATCCGATGATTTTTTTTTCCAAATTGATGAACTTTTTTCAAATATGATGATCTTTTTGCAAAAATTGATGAACTTTTTTCAAAGTTGATGAATTTTTTTTTCAAAAATTGATGAACTTTTTTGAAATTCGTGAACTTTTTTCGAAATTTAACAAACTGTTTTTCATTAAAAAAATAGACATTTTCCAAATTGTTTTCAAATAACTCAAAAATCTCAGTGGTATAGTAAATGGCTGAGTAATAAATAGCGCGACTGCATCAGTTCTAATACAATTCGCGTTGCTTTTGTTCACTAGCGTTCTGAAGCTCTAGTGGTTAAGCTAAGCAATTACAGGGATGTGTGGCGCGAGACCGATTCCCCATACCGCCATTTTTTTGTGTGTTTTTTTCTCGAATGAATCTGTTACTGGGCCGAGCTTAAAACATCCCACAGAGGGCGCGCTGTAGGTGCCATTTCTATGTTCGGGCGCCTGCAGCGCCGAATAGGACCTCCCATTACTAGTAACGGAGCGAATGATCCGTCGCTCGGTGAGGGGGCCTAAAGTGACAGCGTAGGCCCATGAGGCCACACGTGCGAACCAGCTTCACAAGCCCATGGTACGCCAACTTCGTAAAAATATAGACACGCAACGCAACTAGTTAACGGATGCCCTACAAGTGCGAGGGTTTCCTGAACGGCGCTGCAACATCCGCCGCTGCCAGGATCTTTGGTCCCCTCGCCTCCGGCTGCCATCTTGGCGCTGCGAGGTAGGGGGCCTCGCAACTTCAAGATTCTTATGCTTTTCGTCAACATCTAGTGATTTTCGTATTTTGTGATAATAAAAGTACTCTCGTTCTTTTGGCGGTGCCATGAGGTTAGAGAGTTTTGTGTCCTCATGGATCCGATTATTCGGATCTGATGAGTTTATATTGGTGTGTCAAGCTTTTTTTGTTGGTTTGATTCTTTGTGGAGATGAAATCTTTCATTGACACCATGATGAAGATATCGTGATTCGATGGCCCGCACTTTTAGGGGATCATCCCTGGCCCAAGTACGTTCATCGATCAAGGCTTCCCATCTTTTTGGATGGGCGACTCAAGGCGCTTTCAAAAAACATTATTGGTAATGTTCGTGCGGGTGAAAGAGGGATAACATCGTTGCTCTGGTCCAATTGCATTCTCTTTACCAAAGTCTTTGGAGTATTTCTTCTAGCAGAGATTGATACTGCAAAGAAGGTGTTTCCAAGAGATATCATTATAATTCTTAGTTTTAGGAGTTACTTTGTATTTTCTTGGATCTTAGATCCAAATAAGTGTACATGTAATTGTTATGAGTATGAATAAAATTACAGGTGTTTCTCAAAAAAAAATGGCGGATGCCCTCCGTGTAGGGGAACACGACAGAAAACAAAAAAATTCGGTACTGCGAGCACTCCCAGGATCACTATGGAGATGCATACAAAGTTTTTGATCTGATCGTTACCGACTCGTAGCGCAGCGGAGGTAGAGTCGGTGTAGATCGTCGGTGCAGATCCCCGCAGGTAGGATTTACAACCTCCCAACCGCGAGGATATACTCCCTCGTCAGCCCCTCGGACAGTCCCACGGACAGCCCTTCGGGAGGCGGTCGGACAGTCCCTCGGACGGTGTCACGGACAGCCCTTCGAGAGGCACTCACAGAAATTCGGACGGTCACTCGGACAGCCCTTCGGGAGGCACTCTCGAAGAGCCCCTCGGGCAAAAAGATCGAACCTACGACCTCTCTACGGGGTTGCACACATACGGTGTCAGCTATCCGGCAGGGCTTTGCCGTCCAGAACTAGTTCCCACCGGAACCCTGACAGCCTTTCGGCTCTACGAAACTATTTCGTGTGAGGGAGAGAAGAAGCCAGATCATTGCATGGCATAATGTATGAGAGAAAGAGTGAGTTTGGTCAGCCCCCTCCACCCCTATTTATAGGCCAAGCCCAAGGGGTAGAGGACACTTGGAAATACCAAAATGCCCTCAAAGGTGGCTTCCCAAAGAAGCTACCAAATAATGTTTCCACTATTCATGAAAATATTTTTCCGTGACCGTTAAATCCGAAAATATTTCTGTAGGTCCAGAACATTTCCAATACCCACTAAAACAATTCTGGACGCGTTCCGAAACATTTTCGGATCAATGATTTTCATCAGGGAAAAGCAAACAAGAATGCGTTTTCACTATTCATGAAGACAATTTTTCGCGTCCGTTAAATCCGAAAATATTTCTGTAGGTCCAGAACATTTCCAGCACCCACTAAAACAATTCTGAACGCGTTCCGAAACATTTCCGGATTAATGATTTTCTTCAGCGAAAACCAACCAAAGCAATTCCGGCTGCTCCGGAACATTTCCGGTTTTTTTCTCCGGAAAAATTCCAGAAGTTCCCAGAACATTTCTGGCACCTCCAAAAAGTTCCACGCGCGTGCCAAAACCTATTTGTCTTAATGGTTTACTCCGAAACAACTGTTTGGTTTTATAGAAACTTTTCCCGTGTTCTCTCCTGGAACTTTTCCGTTGTCTCCGAAACTTTTCCGGTGACTTACTCTCAGACTCCCTGTCTAGTATTCAGCAGATTGATGACCCTTAAGCGTGTGACCCTATAGGTTCGGTGAAGTATAGACATGACCGGAACACTTTCCGATCAATGATCAACATCGGAGCCGTGGACACCCATATTGACCCCTATACCCACACGAATAAATATTCGAGTGAACCTCCAGTTGCCATGTGCTATTCCTTTTACTTCGCGATATGTTACAAACACCCGAGGTGAGATTTATCAGCATCCCCGTGGATCAACAACTTGTCCACTATGCTAGTTACCTCGTTATCGGTTTTGTTTTCTTTTCTCGTTCCCGTGTTCCGGCATCCCTGTGATCAAATCACAATGTGTCTGGCCAGACGATGATGGATACCGTAACACCGAGAGGGCCCAAAGAATATCTCTCCATCGTCGGAGGAGCAAATCCTAATCTTGAGCTATCAAGTCCCTTGACATACTTTTCCATGAACCCGTAAGCCGCCGTAATAGCCACCCATTTACGGATGACGTTTAACAAACCCCAAAGTTCATTAAGCAAGCATGAAGAAACTCGATACTCTCATGGTCTAAGGAATCATGCAAACGTTAACTTTCTCTGTGTTATTAACCATTAACTTGTGATGAATGTATCTCATAGCATAACATCAATTCGGGTCGATTCAACACAAATGTTCTTCTAACATTGTGCCCTCAAAGTTGCCGGCATAGACATGCCCATGATCAGGAAAACATAATCATCATGCAAACACTTGAGCTAGTCTTAGAGGCATGACTAGGAATACTTTTTATCGTTTATTATTCCACACGTGCATATGAGTTTTCCTTCGAGCCTCGTGGTTATTGCAGACCTTAATTACGAACATGGGGATAAATAATAACATTTATTATTGCCTCTAGGGCATATCTCCTGCAGACTCCCACTTGCACTAGAGTCAATAATCTAGTCAATGCTAATGTACTTTACACCTATGGCATACTGGTGTAAAATATGCTTCGCTTGTGGTATAGCCTGATGTCCAACGGATCTGACAACTTCAGCTCTGTGTGTATCCTTGCATATCCTCGCGTTTTCACGCTTTCACAAAATTCATATTTTGTGTGGACTTGGCTTGGTATATATGTGAATCACAGGTCAAACCTTGATTCCTCAGACTGAGCTAGGGAGCAACTATCTGCAATAGTGTCCCATTGGCCAAAGCCATCTTGGAACTATACTAAGTTCATGAATGAACTATATGATTCAACATCTTCTTTATCGCTTCCAAAGCATCAACATACTTAGCCTTTGTTATAGAATTCGCCACAGTAACCTGTTTGGAACAATTTCCAACTACCGTGCCACCATATTGTGTATTACACAAAAAACCCTTAACTTAAATTGAAAATCGCTTGGAGCATTGATGAAGACTGTATCGATGTATTGTATTACAACGAGTACTTCATAATCTCAGTTTGCACGAAAACATGTTATCAGTGCTACTTTAGCACTCAACGGCATTTTTCACTGTTGTCATATGATCAGTATTTTGATCACTTTGGTATCTTTACTCGCAACTCCTTGGGAGTACCGGACATATCTGGTTGTTTTACATACCATGGAATACATGTTTAATCCAAACACAAAAGTGTGTGGAAATTCCATCATGTATTGTGACGCCCTCTGCTCGACCGTGCACTAATCATACACGCAAACGTGCACGCTCGAGATCAGAGACTCACGGGAAGATATCACAACACAACTCTAAACTCAAATTTAAACATAAATCTTCATATTACAAACCAGGGGTCACAAGGACCCGAATACATAAGTCATACACACAAATAATATCTGGGTACAGACATAGTTAGTCAAGTTTGCCTTAAGAAGGCTAGCACAAACAGTGACACTGATCGAAAAGGCGAAGGCCTCCTGCCTAGGGCCTCCGAACTACTCCTGGTCAGCGGGCTCAATGTAATAGTAGTAGCCTCCTGGGATCTCCTGCTCCTGGGCTCCGTCGTCTGATCGCAGCAACCGGGTATGGGGAAAAAGAGATAGCAAAGCAACCGTGAGTACTCATCCAAAGTACTCGCAAGACTGACATCAGAACTATACTAACTATGCATCGATATCAAAGGAATGGGGCTATATCTTTGTACTAAACTGCAGAAATGCCAGAACAGAGGGGGCAGAGGCGTAGCCTATCGAAGACTAGCATCTTGAAGCATTTCTTGCAGCAATAGAAGAGAGTGGAGCAAGATAATATATAATCAATCATAATTTAGTAATGCCCTGAGATCCTTCCTCGACTACCCTGTGAGAAAGTGATCCCGAGAGCAGTAGTTTCAGTTTAACAGTGTAATAGTATCCATTTGTAGTTGTAGCAGATCAGGATACAATTCTGAGCGTCCTGTTACCGTGGACACGGCTATTCGAATAGATAACTTCCCTGCAGGGGTGCACTACTGGTACCCAACACGCTCGATTACATCTGGCCGGATACACTTGCTGGGTAATACCCGGCCTCGGGTAAACGACACGACGCAGTCCTACCTAGGCTCAGCAGAGAGGTCAACACGCCGGTCTAAATCCTAAGTGCGAAGGGGTCTTGGGCCCATCGCCCTTTGCACTCCTGCACGTTGCGTGGGTGGTCGGGGCCCAGGCGCGACACTGAATACACCAGTGACGTAACCAACCCACCCCAACAATCAGCCCGCATCTCTGAGCTGTGACATCTGAAGAGCTTTCGGCTGATACATACGACGTAGAGGGTCCCATAACCATTATCCCACGTGGTGGTAGTGCGTATAGGGCCAACGACCCACTCAGATCAAATACCCAAATCCATTAGGCATGTTTAGTAACTCGCAGAGACGAACAGGATTCCTGTCGCTCCGACTTGGTAACACATGACGCGCGGGTGCTCTTGGAGCCAACCCGTCTTTAATGTTATTCTCTCGCAGGCACCCTTGGGGCCAGCCCGACTTTAACAGTTTAAGTATTGCAATATGTAAACATTTCCGGGATCATCACCCAGAGTGATCACGGCCCGATATCAAGCATGGCAAACGGATAAGGGTGAAGGGCCACAGATGAATCAATAGCATAGCTAACTAAGCATCATGGGACAACAGGCAGGTATAAACAGCAGACGACAAAATCAGGCTATGCATCAGAATAGGAGCTATCGGATTAACAACAGAAGCAATTCTAATGCAAGCTTAAGAGAGAAAGAGGGGGCGATATCTGGATGATCAAGGGGGTTTTGCTTGCCTGGAAGCTCTGCTGAGAGTGGCTGGTCATCTGAAGGCTGCTCGTCTGGAGCGTAGACGTACTCAGCTGCGTCGGCGGCGGTCTCGACGTCTATTGGGAGAGAAGGAGGGGGAAGAAACAATAAATTCACGGCAACAATGCAACAGCGATTTATGACATGCCTAAATGATATGCAGAGGTGATATATTGCCTATCTAAATATTTTAGAGAAATTAGGAATTTATTTGAATTTATTTTATCAAGGTTATGCACTATTCATCCATCGAATACGGGCAAAAAGTTCCATGTTCAGTATGTTTATGTGGGTAGGATATTCGGATTCGTCATATTTTTCTGATCGTTTTTCATATATAAATTATTTTCATCCGAGTTACGGTTTATTTTATATGATTTTTCAAAGTTTTATTGAATTTCTGGAATTTTTGGAATTATTTAATTCGAATTATCCAAAACAGTAATGTGTGACGTCATCATGACGTCAGCGGGTCAAACCCGGCTGACCACAGTCAAACCTGACCAGTGGGTCCCACTGGTCAGTGACACAGTGGCTAATTACAGATTAATTAAACTAATTAAGATTAATTAGAGGGTGGGCCCTACTGGTCAGTGACTAATTAGTAATTAATTTAATTAACAGATTAATTAACATTTTACTTATTTATAAAATCATTTAAATTAGTGCGGGGCCCAGCTGTCAGTGACACTGGGCTGCCCAGTCAGCACCGTTGACTGGTCAACCCAGTCAACAGGGCCAGTGGGGCCCATGGTCAGCGACCCAGAGGCAGGCCCGGCCGTGCCACGTCGACGCCGTCGCCGGAACAGCGCCGGCGACCAAATCGCGCGGCGGCGCGCGTTGGACTTCGCGGAAATCGACGCATAGGCGGCCGTTTTGCTCGAGAATAGGCGCGTTCGAAAGAGGGCTTCGAGCCGCGTCGAATGGCGGTGGTGCGAGGTCCTGCGGTGGCCGGAGTAGAGCGCTACGTTGTCGCCGGCAGCGATGTATTCGGGCGAGCTCCGTTTAGTCGTCGTAGGGCACGGCAGGCGAAAGGGTCTGGCGCGTTGGGATGCTGGGAAGCCCAGGAGCACGATGCGGGGCACGAACGCGGTTGGCAGCGGCAGTGAGCATGGCGGCGCCATGAACGGCGGCAGCGAGCTCGGGCGAAGCGGTAATGACACCTACGGTGACGGAAACGCACGGGAGAGAGAGGGGAAAAACGCGCGGGCTTACAGTGAGCCTGTAGGTGTGCTCAGTGGGCTCGGGGGAGGTGCGAGGTGGCCGGATTCGACGCCGGCGTTCGTCGGAGCCGAGGAGGAAGAAGAGGTCGCCGCACTCGCTGTGGGACCTCCCGGCTCCAATGGCTTGCGCCGAACGGCGTAGCGGTCGACGGCGGTGAGCTACGGCATGACGGCGCTGCGCGTGGACCACGGAGGACGCGGGATCGATGGCGACGGCAATGAGAGCTCTCGGATGCGGGAGAGAGAGAGCGAATGAGGGAGAGAGAGAGGGGGGGAAAGATCTGGGGGCGGCTAGGGTTGCCGCAGTGGTGGTCTTATCCACCCCGCCGCCCTGTAGCGACGCGGTGGCTGGCAGGGTGCGGCTGGCACGGCGAGCCGGTCAACGGGAGCGCGCGCGCGCGAGGTTAGGGAAAGGCCGCGTTTGGTGGGCTGGGCCGCACTGTATGCCACTTAGGCCCAGTCCACCAGTGATTTTCCTCTTTTTCTTTTTAATCTTTTCTGTTTTCTTTTTAGTTTCTGTTTTGTAAATAGTTTAGCCACAATTTGAGTTTTGCAATATAAGTGACTTAGCTCAATAATTACAGTGCAATATTAACTACTACCAGAAAAAGGTTTGGAGGTAAATGGATTTCATTTGAATTTTGGATTAAATGAAATGGATTAAATATTTCTGTTTTGGTACTGTTTTAGGATGTTAGATTCATTTAAATATTCCAATAAATGTTGATCTTATTTTTATAATTGCTTTGGGAATATTTGCAATATTATGAACTATTTAGTTCCTGAATTTGAACAACTTTTAATTTCACTTTAACTTTGAATTTCAATTTGAATTAGAATTTGAAATGAGATATGATTCAAATGATGATTAAGCACTGTTAAACATGGTGACTTGGCATTATCAAAAGGGCGATCACTGTTGCTAATACGTGGAGATGTTACAATTCTCCTCCTCTGAAAGAAATTCTCGTCCCGAGAATTAAGAGGTAGGCTGAAAGAGAGCGGGATATTCTTCACGAAGACGATCTTCGCGTTCCCAAGTGGCTTCATCTTCGGAATGATTCGACCACTGAACTTTAAGGAACTTGATTGCCTTCTGACGGGTCCGACGTTCAGCTTGATCAAGAATGCAGATAGGATACTCTTGATAAGAAAGATCCTCTTGTAGCTCAAGCATTTCATGATCCACTGCTTGGATACGATCCTTGAAGCAGCGACGGAGTTGCGACACATGGAAGACATCATGAACTTGAGAAAGGTTTGGCAGCAATTCTAATTGATATGCCACTTCTCCACGTCTGGCGAGGATACAGAACGGGCCAATGTAGCGAGGAGCTAACTTGCCCTTGATTCCAAATCGATGAGTGCCCTTCATCGGGGTGACGCGAAGGTAAGCTTTCTCGCCAGGTTGATAGACCATTAACTGGTGTTTGCGGTCATAATTGCTCTTCTGACGAGACTGAGCAGCTTTCAAATGTTCACGGACAATGCGGACTTGTTCTTCAGCTTGTTGGATAATGTCTGGACCGAAGAGTGGCCGTTCCCCAGTTTCCGACCAATTCAGAGGGGTTCGGCACTTACGTCCATAGAGAACTTCAAATGGTGCCATCTTCAAACTAGCCTGATAGCTATTGTTGTATGAGAATTCAGCATATGGGAGAGATTCCTCCCATTTCTTACCGAATGAGATGACACAAGCTCGAAGCATATCTTCAAGCACTTGATTGACTCATTCAACTTGTCCCTGGGACTGGGGGTGAAAAGCGGTGCTGAAGGATAGATGATTCCCATAGCTTCCTAAAAACTGTTCCAAAACCTTGAGGTAAAGAGGCTGCCACGATCTGAACTGATCTCCAACGGAATACCGTGAAGTGACACGATTCTGGAAACATATAAGTCTGCTAACTGACTAGCAGTGATTGTCTCCTTGACTGGCAGAAAATGAGCAACCTTTGAGAATCGGTCAATGACGACAAAAATAGCATCATGACCCTTCTGCGATCTAGGAAAACCAGTAATGAAATCCATTTCGACTTTGTCCCATTTCCATTCAGGAATAGCAAGTGGTTGCAGAGTTCCAGCAGGCCTTTGATGTTCTGCTTTGATGCGACGGCAAACGTCACACTCAGCAACATAACGCGCAATGTCTCGCGTCATATCAGGCCACCAGTACCGTTGACGAATGTCTTGGTACATCTTAGTACTACCAGGATGAATTGAGAGAGGCGTATCATGAGCTTCTTTCATGACGCGCGGGGTCAGATCCAGGTTGTCCTTTCTAGGAACCACTAAGTGATTTTTGAAGAACAAGGTGCCATCAGCATCAATAGTGAAGAACGAGGGCCTTCCTCTTTTGAGATTGCGCTTAATCTTATCGACCTCAGAGTCAGCTTTCTGTATATGCTTGATGAGGTCCTCGAGGTCTAGTTCAACAACCAGGGTATTGAGATGACCCTGTGGGACAATGTGAAGGTTCAACTTGCGCAATTCTTCGTATAGAAGGGGTTGTGCTTGCTGAACTATGAGGTTGTTGCAATAAGACTTGCGACTCAAATCATCGGCCATTACGTTAGCCTTGCCAGGGGTATAAGAAATATCCATGTCGTAGTCAGCTATTGTCTCGAGCCATGTTTGTTGGCGGAGGTTCAAATCTGGTTGGGTATACAGATACTTCAGACTTTAGTGGTCCGTGTATATCTCGCAACGATTACCGAGAAGGTAATGTCGCTACAGCTTCAAAGCATAGATAACTGCTGCTAACTCGAGATCATGTGTTGGATACTTATCTTCGTGAGGACGCAATTGACGAGAGCCATAAGCAATCACTTTGCGCTCTTGCATTAGGACACAGCCTAATCCTTGATGGGATGCGTCGCAATATATGACAAAGTCCTTGCGGGTATCTGGGGGTGCTAGCACTGGGGCAGATGTCAACTTATCTTTAAGTGTCTGAAAACTTTCTTGGCACTTTTCCATCCACTCAAACTTCTTGCCTTTGTGGAGCAAGTCAGTCAGTGGCTTAGCAATCTTGGAGAAGTTCTCGACGAAACGGCGGCAATAGCTAGCAAGACCGAGAAAACTTCTGACTTGCTTGACATTCTTCGGGGGAGTCCAGTCAAGAATAGCCTGAACTCGTTCTGGGTTAATAGCAATGCCATCTTTGGAAATCACATGACCAAGATAGGTCACCTCAGATAACCAGAATTCACACTTGGAAAATTTGGCATACAGTTGATGTTCTCGAAGTTTCTCCAATACAAGCCGAAGATGTTCGGCGTGCTCTTCTTCATTCTTGGAAAATATAAGGATATCATCCAAATAAACCACGACGAACTTGTCAAGGTAGTCCATGAAGATATAGTTCATCAATCGAGAGAAGGTTGCTGGAGCATTGGTTAAGCCGAAGGACATAACGGTGTACTCGTATGATCCATAACGAGTAATGAAAGCGGTCTTCGGAATGTCCTCTTTATGAACTCAGATCTGATGGTAACCCAACCTTAAGTCGAGTTTAGAGAACATAGAGGATCCAGCAAGCTGATCATAAAGATCGTTGATCCGGGGAAGTGGATATTTGTTCTGGATTGTTGCTTGGTTGATAGGCCAATAGTCCTGGACCAATCGGTTAGTTCCATCCTTCTTCTTAACAAAGAGAGAAGGTGCTCCCCAAGCAGAAGAACTGGGGCGGATGAAACCCTTTTTAAGTGACTTGTCGATTTCCTCCTTAAGTTCAAGGAGTTCATGTGGCGGCATCTTGTATGGGCGCTTAGCAATAGGGGTAGTGCCTGGTTTCAAGTCGATGACGAATTCAACGGCTCTAACAGGGGGTATTCCTGGAAGTTCTTCTGGAAAGACGTCCAGAAAATCGCGAACGACTGGAACGTTCTCAATTCCCTCAAGAGGTGAAGCGTTCAAAGCATATATCTGAGCTTTGGCATTCCGGGTAATCCGGGCGGTGTAGTTCACTATCTCGTCAGAGGGGTGAAGGAGTTGGACGACTTTGGTGGCACAATTGATCGAAGCAATGTGAGCTTTCAACCAATCCATCCCCAGAATGAGGTCTATATTGGAATAATTAAAAATGATGGGTGAACAAGGAATTCCAATCCTTCGATTTCAACAGTGACATTGTGTGCTATCATGGAGGTTTGACAACGACCTCCAGGGATGCGAACAACTATTGGTAGATTCATCTTTTCGAATGCAATGTCATGTGATAATGCAAATGCTTCCGACATGAATGAATGCGATGCTCCTGAATCAAATAAAACAGAAGCGGGTACTGAGTTAACGAGAAGGGTACCCATCACAGTTTCAGGTTGATCCTGAACTTCTTCAATATCGACGTGGTAAGCCTATCCACGACCATAAGCAGCAGACCCAGTATTAAAGTTGCGGGTCTGATTGTTACCACGGCCATTGCCACGGCCATTAGGAGGAAGTGCCAACTGATTCTGATTCTGGCGGCATTCTTTGGCAAGGTGACCTGGGCGGCGACACTTGAAACACAGACCATCTTCAGGACGAAGAGGAGCAGCACGTGGTGGAGCAGCTTGAGCTCTCGTCTGCCTCGGTGGTGGAGGAGGCAGACGTGGTGCCACATAGGAAGGCCTTAGCGCTGGAGCAGTTGGACGATACATGCTGTTGGGAATCCAGATTTTACGCCTTTGTCCTGAGCTCGAAGATGAGCCAATGTCACATTGGCGCTTGAGTGATTCCCTATGTTCCATCTGAGCGGTCTCAACCTGGATAGCCTTGTTCACCAGAGTGGCGAAGTCGGCGAAGTCATGAACAGCAAGTGCAAGCTTGAGGTCTGTGTAGAGTCCGTCGCGGAATTTCTCCTGTCTGCGAGCATCTGTGGCAATGTCTTCTTCAACATAGCGGGACAGGTTGAGGAATTTCCGCTGATAAGCTTCGACAGTCTTACTGCCCTGAGTAAGGTTGCGAAACTCTCTTTTCTTTCGGTCCATGATTCCCTGAGGAATGTAACGGGCGCGGAAAGCAGTCTAAAACTCGTTCCAAGTATTGACTATCCTAGCAAGTAGTTAACTCCTGTGGGTGTGCCACCATTGAGCAGCGGCACCCTTCAAGAAGTAGGACGCGAAGGTGACAAGGTTGGCGGGGGCGACATTGGCAGACTCCATCTCGTAGGTGATGTCGCGAAGCCAGTCATCAGCATCCAATCGCTGTTCAGAGTTGTGGAAAACAGTAGGGCTGAGACGCACAAACTGCTGCAGAGTTATTGGAGCAGGTTGCTGATTCTGAGCATTCTGGTTCTGGTGCGGAAACTGAGCCATGATCCCAACCATGAACTGGTGGTTCAGCTCGAATTGCTACATCATAGCTGCCATATAGTGTGGTGGTGGTGGCCCTTCGGGAGCACGGCCATGACCACGACCACCTGGTCTAACCATCCTGCTAAAGATTTAACAGGGGGTAGTTTAGTAAAAACAACTGCAAGTGCATGGAGTCATACATGATGTATCGCGAATAATTAACACGAGTGCAATAGATACATAATAGTAGTCAATTAGGACATACAGATCCACACACAGAGTCGGTTACACGCGGACAGCATAAGTTCGGAAATTAAACAGCTAGACATACAAGGCGGCGCGCAGGCACGCGGTGAGGAATACACAACGAGACATAGCAAAGGCTACATCAACGTCGGGGAAAACCACTGAAACGGGGTAACTGCAAGTGCGGACGATGAGTGCTCATGGCAGAAAAGTCCTGCTCTCCGTGTGCACTCTGATGCAGAACCTGATCTCGAACTGGAAGAAGAGGTCCACGTGCGGGTGTGTGACCTCCAACAGCAGGCCAATCAATACCTGAAGGCATCTGAGTCATGCGCGGGTAAAGGATGTACTCTAGATGTATCCCTGCCCGAACAGCTAGCAGCAACTGTGTCATAGCATCGTAGAGACGTGCTCGAGTGGCAAACAACTCGACGGCAAGAGCCCGGGCAGTGCGATCCAGAGCCTGAGTGCACTGAGTCAAAACCCGCGGGTCGTATCGACGTCGCTCGTAAGGGGCACAGACAGCTGTGTAGTATCCGGTAGCATCTCCAGCAGGGGCATACGGGATGTATCAGAACTCGGAGTCATCCAAGCGACTATGCTCGCCACGAAGACGTGCGACAGCAGAGTGGGCAGCATCATGGACTGCCATATCAATTGTCATGCCGATACCGTGAAAGGCGTGCAACTCAGTGTCAGAGTCGTTCCGCTGATCGAAGATACGAACATCGGCATGGTACTGCTCCTGGTTGAACTCATGGAAATCCTCGTAAACCATGTACTCGGGGTACCAGCAGTAGCCCAGTCGGGTCAGGAGGGCGATCAGGACAGCTGGAAAACCAGTCGCATCACGAGCCCAAGTGCGAAGCACAAGCTGCGTTGCAGGGCGCGGCGGAAACAAGCGATACATCTGAAACAGAGGAAATTTCAAGATTATCAAATGACAGTGAGTGAATTAGGCATCGTGCCTTCAAGGAAGTAATTTGCAGATAATCAAAGCTCCGGGTGAATGTGATCACAAGAACCAAGAGTCAGAGTTAGTAAGAATTTTAAGCCGAATATAGGAGAGAATAGAATCCCAGAGTAAGGAAGAGGAATAAAAGATCCTAATACCACCCATTGGCGACGTGGGCCCGTAAGCCACACAGCCATGTTAGTAAAACAGTTTTTCAAAGACTAGACTCAACTTCGACCAAGGAATTGGAAGGGGCTTCCTATAGACAGTCGGCTCTGATACCAACTTGTGACGCCCCTGCTCGACCGTGCACTAATCATACACGCAAGCGTGCAGGCTCGAGATCAGAGACTCATGGGAAGATATCACAACACAACTCTAAACTCAAATTTAAACATAAATCTTCATAGTACAAACCAGGGGCCATGAGGACCCGAATACATAAGTCATACACACAAATAATATCTGGGTACAGACATAGTTAGTCAAGTTTGCCTTAAGAAGGCTAGCACAAACAGCGACACTGATCGAAAAGGCGAAGGCCTCCTGCCTAGGGCCTTCGAACTACTCCTGGTCGGCGGGCTCAACGTAGTAGTAGCAGCCTCCTGGGATCTCCTGCTCCTGGGCTCCGTTGTCTGATCGCAGCAACCGGGTATGGGGAAAAAGAGATAGCAAAGCAACCGTGAGTACTCATCCAAAGTACTCGCAAGACTGACATCAGAACTATACTAATTATGCATCAGTATCAAAGGAATGGGGCTATATCTTTGGACTAAACTGCAGAAATGCCAGAACAGAGGGGGGAGAGGCCTAGCCTATCGAAGACTAGCATCTTGAAGCATTTCTTGCAGCAATAGAAGAGAGTAGAGCAAGATAATATATAATCAATCATAATTTAGTAATGCCCTGAGATCCTTCCTCGACTACCCTATGAGAAAGTGATCCCGAGAGCAGTAGTTTCAGTTTAACAGTGTAATAGTATCCATTTGTTGTTGTAGCAGATCAGGATACAACTCCGAGCTATTCGAAAAGATAACTTCCCTGCAGGGGTGCACTACTGTTACCCAACATGCTCGGTTACATCTGGCCGGATACACTTGCTGGGTAATACCCGGCCTCGGGTAATCGACACAACGCAGTCCTACCTAGACTCAGCAGAGAGGTCAACACACCGGTCTAAATCCTAAGTGCGAAGGGGTCTTGGGCCCATCGCCCTTTGCACTCCTGGACGTTGCGTGGGTGGTCGGGGCCCAGGCGCGACACTGAATACACAAGTGACGTAACCAGCCCACCCCAACAATCAGCCCGCATCTCTGAGCTGTGACATCTGAAGAGCTTTCGGCTGATACATACGACGTAGAGGGTCCCATAACCATTATCCCATGTGGTGGTAGTGCGTATAGGGCCAACGACCCACTCAGATCAAATACCCAAATCCATTAGGTGTGTTTAGTAACTCGCAGAGACGAACAGGATTCCTGTCGCTCCGACTTGGTAACACATGATGCGCGGGTGCTCTTGGAGCTGACCCATCTTTAATGTTATTCTCTCGCGGGCACCCTTGGGGCCAGCCCGACTTTAACAGTTTAAATATTGCAATATGTAAACATTTCCAGGATCATCACCCAGAGTGATCATGACCCGATATCAAGCATGGCAAACGAACAAGGGTGAAGGGCCACAGATGAATCAATAGCATAGCTAACTAAGCATCATGGGACAATAGGTAGGTATAAACAGCAGGCGACAAAATCAGGCTATGCGTCAGAATAGGAGCTATCGGATTAACAACGGAAGCAATTCTAGTGCAAGCATAAGAGAGAAACAGGGGGCGATATCTGGATGATCAAGGGGGTTTTGCTTGCCTAGAAGCTCTGCTGAGAGGGGCTGGTCGTCTGAAGGCTGCTCGTCTGGAGCGTAGTCGTACTCAGCTGCATCGGCGGTAGTCTCGGCGTCTATCGGGA
The DNA here is from genome assembly GCA_039707655.1 of Elymus sibiricus. Lineage (NCBI taxonomy): Eukaryota > Viridiplantae > Streptophyta > Magnoliopsida > Poales > Poaceae > Elymus > Elymus sibiricus. The sequence continues at coordinate 437,274,085 of CM077672.1, read as the reverse complement.
GAGAAGGAGGGGGAAGAAACAATAAATTCACAGCAACAATGCAACAGCGATGCATGACATGCCTAAATGATATGCAGAGGTGATATATTGCCTATCTAAATAATTTAGAGAAATTAGGAATTTATTTGAATTTATTTTATCAAGGTTATACACTATTCATCTATCGAATACGGGCAAAAAGTTCCATGTTCAGTATGTTAGAGGGGTGTGGCAGGTATGTGGGTAGGATATTCGGATTCGTCATATTTTTCTGATCGTTTTTCATATATAAATTATTTTCATCCGAGTTACGGTTTATTTTATATGATTTTTCAAAGTTTTATTGAATTTCTGGAATTATTTAATTCGAATTATCCAAAACAGTAATGTGTGACGTCATCATGACGTCAGCGGGTCAAACCCGGCTGACCACAGTCAAACCTGACCAGTGGGTCCCACTGGTCAGTGACAAAGTGGCTAATTACAGATTAATTAAACTAATTAAGATTAATTAGAGGGTGGGCCCTACTGGTTAGTGACTAAATAGTAATTAATTTAATTAACAGATTAATTAATAGTTTACTTATTTATAAAATCATTTAAATTAGCACGGGGCCCAGCTGTCAGTGACACTGGGCTGCCCAGTCAGCACCGTTGACTGGTCAACCCAGTCAACGGGGCCAGTGGGGCCCATGGTCAGCGACCCAGAGGCGGGCCCGGCCGTGCCACGTCGGCGCCGTCGCCGGAACATCGCCGGCGACCAAATCGCGCGGCGGCGTGCGTTGGACTTCGCCAGAATCCGCGCACAGGAGGCCGTTTTGCTCGAGACTAGGCGCGTTCGAAAGAGGGCTTCGAGCCGCGTCGAATGGCGGTGGTGCGAGGTCCTGCGATGGCCGGAGTAGAGCGCTACATCATCGCCAGCGACGATGCATTCAGGCGAGCTCCGTTTAGTCGTCGTAGGGCACGGCAGGCGACGGGGTCTGGCGCGTTGGTATGCTGGGAAGCCCAGGAGCACGATGCGGGGCACGGACGCGGTTCGCAACGGCAGTGAGCATGGCGGCGCCTTGAACGGCGGCAACGAGCTCGGGCGAAGCGGCAATGACGGCTACGGTGACGGAAACGCACAGGAGAGAGAGGGGAAAATCGCGCGGACTTACAGTGAGCCTGTAGGTGTGCTCAGTGGGCTCGGGGGAGGCGCGAGGTGGCCGGATTCGACGTCGGTGTTCGTCGGAGCCGAGGAGGAAGAAGAGGTCGCCGCGCTCGCTGTGGGAGCTCCTGGCTCCAATGGCTTGCGCCGAATGGCGTAGTGGTCGACGGCGGTGAGCTACGGCATGACAGCGCTGCGCGGGGACGACGGAGGACGCGGGATCGACGGCGACGGCGATGAGAGCTCTCGGGTGCGGGAGAGAGAGAGCGAATGAGAGAGAGAGGGAGAGGGGGGAAAGATCTGGGGGCGGCTAGGTTTGCCGCGGTGGTGGTCTTATCCACCCCGCTACCCTGTAGCGACGCGGTGGCTGGCAGGGTGCGGCTGGCACGGCGAGCCGGTCGTCGGGAGTGCGCGCGCGCGAGGTTAGGGAAAGGCCGCGCCTGGTGGGCTGGGCCGCACTGTATGACACTTAGGCCCAGTCCACCAGTGATTTTCCTCTTTTTCTTTTTAATCTTTTCTGTTTTCTTTTTAGTTTCTGTTTTGTAAATAGTTTAGCCACAATTTGAGTTTTGCAAAATAAGTGACTTAGCTCAATAATTACAGTGCAATATTAATTACTACCAAAAAAAGGTTTGGAGGTAAATGGATTTCATTTGGATTTTGGATTAAATGAATGGATTAAATATTTCTGTTTTGGTACTGTTTTAGGATGTTAGAGTCATTTAAATATTCCAATAAATGTTGATCTTATTTTTATAATTGCTTTGGGAATATTTGCAATATTATGAACTATTTAGTTCCTGAATTTGAACAACTTTTAATTTCACTTTAACTTTGAATTTCAATTTGAATTGGAATTTGAAATGAGATATGATTCAAATGATGATTAAGCACTGATAATCATGGTGACTTGGCATTATCAAAAGTGTGATCACTATTGCTAATACATGGGGATGTTACATGTATTTTGCTCATCAGTGTTTTAGGACACCGAGTCTTGCAAAAGCCTTTCCATGTGACTTTGGCAAGAATCACTCCTTGATGTTTTATGCTAAACTGTTTTAGCATCTTGTCAATATGTATTTTGGCTTAGCCCTATTAGGCAATTTTATCTCCGTAGATAATTATGCCTAATAATCAAGGCTACTGACGAGGACATGTATTGGGGGTAGGGTAACAGGCCTGACCTAAAGACCCTACCCATGGACACCGTACACTTTGTACTGGGCCCCTGGGCCAGATCGCCATTCAGATGTACCGCAACTTGAAAGTCACTCGGACGGCAACAACCACTCGGAGCATAGCACTCCACTCGACGAACTCATTCCACTCGGAGTACCTGATTTCACTCGGACATACGAAGACCAATAGTCAGCATGGCGGTTTCGTAGTGGGCAGATATTATGGCATTGATGGTCCACCTTGTAACATAAGAGGTGAGGGGGTGGCGCACTCTATATAAACCACCCCCACCACTATACTCGGGGCAGGCTCATTCTTCTCCTCTCTCTCTCTCTACTAGTCTCAGGACTTTGCTCAGGCATGGAGATCCGTTCTCCCGCTCTCTCTCAAATACACCATGTAACTCCGTGTTCATGACAGATAAAACAAAGCCTCTCCGGAGCACGAGACGTAGGGCTGTTATCTCCACCACGAGAGGCCCGAACTCGCTAAAATCATTCGTGTCACCCATATGCATCTCGATAGATCATGCTCCTTTACACTACCCCTTTCTATTGTCGGATTCCATACCACGACACTTGGCGCCCACCGTGGGGCATGGCGTCTGTCGAGCCATGGTGCAAATGGTTTTTTCATCAATTTTCGGCAGCAGATCAACGACCATCGCGAGAGAGATTGGCTGCTGGAATTCTGGCCATCGTGCCATTCATACAAACAAAAGGATCAGGGAAGTATCCATTTGATCTAGTCTTTCTTTGAATTAATTATCTAACAATGGGGTGATCTTTTCCTCCTGTAGGATCAGACATCACCCATGCGTGATCAATCATAAGGAGAAGAAGCGGCGAAAGGGACACCTCGCTCTGTTCTGATCGGTAGTTCTGCTCCCAGGCGATGAAGTGACGCCGTCCACGCGTTGCCATCTCCGGCCTCGTCTGCGACGCCATCGCCGCGCCCCCACGCACGAACGTCGGCGCCATCCGCCCGTCGTCTCCGACTCCATCTACAACGCCGACGTCGCGCTTCCACACACTGACAACGACGCCGTCCGGCCACGATGCCGTCGTCGAACCTCTCACACACGACGGCCTCTTCCTCTGGTCAGCTGCGTTGCGGTAGCCCCCGCGATGGAGGCGCGGATCCGACGACGTGCACATGATGATGGCAGGATGTGCCCCACACACACGACTCCGGCAGTCGCAGCCCGGCCCGGAACACCATAGTCGGGTTCATCGTGCCCGCCGGCGTCGTTGTGTCCGTCGACGTGCTGCTCCGCGCCGAGCACGCCCTCGGCGACCGCGACGTCGGCAGGGTCCACATCACCCTCTCTGAGCTGCTCTCCGGAGCCTCCGACGGTCCCGTACCCGGCGAGTTCGACGCCTTCCGGGGCCGCGAGATCAAGTTCGGCAAACCCCACGGCACAGCAATAAACTGCATGCAGTGAATGGCCGTGGGAAAAGGAAACTTCCATTACATACATGAACGGCTTTAACTCTTGCTTAATTAGCGCTAATTAATGCCTCTTGCATGCAGATTCTGCGTACATGGTCTGGACGTGGGCTACTCCTTCCATGCGTTGGCTAGCCAAGCGATTACACCTAATTACCAGGGATTTATTGCTCCGCTACCGACCGAGCCCTGCACCAAGTTGACCTCTTCATCCGCCGCCCAGCTCCAGCACGGTCGCGCGTCACTGCGTCATCTGCATCGCGCCCATAGCGTGCGTTGTCTCTCTGCTCGGCTTTGATCTGAAGGTCAACGCCCTCAGGATCCTATCAGACTACAAGCCGTAGGAAACCGCCTGCCTAGCCAGCTCTACAACGACCAGATCGCAGCCCAGCTGCGGTTCACTCGGACGGGCGGGAGCACTCGGATGAGGCGTCCACTCGGACAAGGCTCACTCGGCCGTGAGGTCCCTGGGTTCAGTCGGCCGGTTCGCCCTTTTACTCGGCCGGCTTAATGTCCAGCCACCGTAACGGAATGGTGGCGTCTGAGGCGACGGCCCTACACAGGTCCTCCGCAGCAACGACCATGACCACTGCATTCAACTCGTCTGCGGCTCGGCTCCATGCGGTGAACACAGTGGTGGATTCGTCTCCCTTTAGCGAACGCGGCGACAGGTCAAGGCGACCCTCGACTGCGGCATCTGCTTCCTCTCACCCAACGCGCAATCGACCTTCATGTGGAGGTTCACTCAGCCGCCCCGCGCATCGCTTCTCGGTTGGACACGTCTTCACCACTCGGCTGCCCCGTGCGTCGCCGCTCAGCTAGTGTAGGATCGGAAGTATGTCTAGAGGGGGGGTGATTAGACTACTTGACCAAATAAAACTTAACCTTTTCCCAGATTTTAGTTGTAGGCAGATTTTAGCAATAGTACATGTCAAGCATCACCCTACCCATGCAATTCTAAGAGTATAGCAGCGGAATGTAAGAAATTGCATATGTATGTAGAGAGGGGATAAGTGATTTCAAACGCAATGAAGACACGGTGGTTTTTGGCATGGTTCCGATAGGTGGTGCTATCGTACGTCCACGTTGATGGAGGCTTCAACCCACGAAGGGTAACGGCTACGCGAGTCCACGGAGGGCTCCACCACGAAGGGTCCACGATGAAGCAACCTTGCCTATTCCACCATGGCTTACGTCCACGAAGGACTAGCCTCACTCGGGGTAGATCTTCACAAAGTAGGCGATCTCCTTGCCCTTACAAACTTCTTGGTTCAACTCCACATCTGGTTGGAGGCTCCCAAGCGACACCTAACCAATCTAGGAGACACCACTCTCCAAAAGGTAATAGACGGTGTGTTGTTGATGAACTCCTTGCTCTTGTGCTTCAAATGATAGTATTCCCAACACTCAATCAACTCCTCACAGATTTGGCTATGGTGGAAAAGAGATTTGAGTGGAAAGCAACTTGGGAAAGGCTAGAGATCAAGGTTCAAATGATAGGAATGGAATATCTTGATCTCAACACATGAGTAGGTGGTTCTCTCTCAGAAAATGTATGGTGGAAGTGTAGGCACGTTCTGATGGCTCTCCTTACCGAGAAGGATGTGGTGGAGGGGGTATATATAGCCTCCACACAAAATCCAACCGTTACACACTTTTCACCCAACTCGGTGGCACCGAAACGATAATCTTGGTAGCACCGAACTGTGTAAAAGATATGAACTTTAGGAATCTCAGTGGGACCGATACGAACAACTCGGATGGACCGAAGTGCAATGGCTTAGGGAAATCCTCATCTCGGTGGCACCGATTGCATCAACTCGGTAGGACCGAAGTGAAGCAATAAGGCAACAGAGACTTGGCAAGCCATCTCGGTGAGACGATTTGCAAACTCGGTGAGACCGAAGTAAATGCAAATGATTACAGAGAGTTGGCAAGGCCATCTCGGTGGGACCGAGATCCATTTCGGTGGATCCGATTTGTTAGGGTTTGGCAGTGGCTAAGTCTTGGATGAACTCGGTGAGGCCAGATTGGAAATTTCGGTGGGGCCGAGTTGCACTTTAGGGTTAGGACATATTTGGGTAGAGAGAGTGGTTGAGGGTTTAGGAATACTGTCACTAAGCACTTGAGCAAAACGATCATTAAGCAACACCTCATCCCCTTTTAATAGTATTGGCTTTCCTATGGACTCAATGTGATCTTGGATCACTAAACCAAAAATGTAGAGTCTTGATCTTTTGCCAATCCTTGTCCTGAGCATTTTGAGGGGTCCATGTCTCTAGTCCATGCCATGCCAATCATTGAACATCCTGAAATCTTAATCTTGAATGGACATTAGTTCAATGAGATATATGTTGTTATGAATTACCAAAACCACCAAGGGAGCAAATGTGCTTTCAATCTCCCCCTTTTTGGTAATTGATGAAAACATATAGATCAAAGCTTCGACAAATGATTAACTAAATGAAATACATCGTTGCTTTGAGAAGTATGTGATAAGCAAGAGCTCCCCCTAAATTTGTGCATTATTAAAAATTTGCGTTTGAATGCAAATGCACAATCGATTAGGCTCATGGGTTACTCTTCCATGTCACATACATCTTGGTGGAGCGCGCAAAATGATTAGATTGAAAAGATAAGCACGCATCACCAACATAGGTAATTGATCATACAGGATAATGGAAAAGATAAACATAAAATATCACAATAGGCATAATATGATCAATCAACATCGTATCTCACAAGTATAAACGACAGAATACTGTAACAAGCACACACATAACAAAGTATCAACGAACAAGCAAACAAGTAGCAAAAGAAACCGACGCAAATAAAAACAAGAAACTCTCTCTCTCTCGAAGCCTATGATCTATACAGATTCTCCCCCTTTGGCAACAAGTACCAAAAAGTTCAAATGAGTATAGCACTAATCGACTCTCTAGGCACGGTCCTCCGAAGGCGATCTCCTGCTGGCGACTCCGGTGTGCATAGACAGCGTTGAGATAAGAGTGTCCGCGAATGCTTCTGCTGATCACTGCTGGACTGGTGGGGTGGAGACCTGCTGTGGCACTGTGGCTGTGGCGGCTGGTGCAGATACTGTGGTCCGTGGATCCACAACTGGTATCGCAGCTGACCTGGCAGCCCTAGGCACTGACTGAAACTGCTCGGTAGTCAGTCTCTCATCTTCACTGTCATCTGATCTAGCTTGCTTGACAGCATCTACATCTCCTTGCAGCTGTTCCACTGAAGTCTGAATCTTAGTCACTTTGACATCCAAATCATGAAATTTGGTCTCAATGATCCGCTCAAAACTAGCCTGGGTCTGGGTGAGGTTGTCCAGACTTCGCTCAATCCTCAGAGTGGCTTCAAGCAGATATTGCATTTGATCCTTTGGTGTTTTGAGATTCGCAATTGGAGCATTGGGAGCTGCTGCTTCCTGAGCTGCTTTAGCTTCTTGTGCTTTGCGGATTTCCTCTTGAGCTTGTGCAGAAGTGGGATGCGAAGAATCCATCACTATAACGTTGTCCTCAAACTCTGGACGGAGTGGCAAATGCTCTCGATCAAGAAGATACGTGCTGGTTCCAACCTTGGAATTTATCAACAACTGAATATGTGGAGCATAACCACACGATCTCTTCTGATTTGCTGCTGTCCTCTTGATAGTCTCAACTATCAGGCTCATCACCTTGAATTTCTGAGGTGTATCGAATAAATGCATCAAATTTATGGAGTGGCCACGAATCATCTTGTCATCTCCTGACTTGGGTAGCAGAGTGTACCGCAGTATAGTGTTCGTTGTGGCCAGACCTGGTAGCAAATGCTTCACTGGTTCCAGCTTGTGTGTTTCAAGATCCTCCTGGGGAATAGCAGTGTACATGTTCTTCATGGAATTGTGATCAAACTTGAGCTTGGCATAAACATCATAATCATCATTTTCTTCCTTGGGTGCACCAAGAAGATTTGCCCACTCGGAAATGGTTGATTGATATCTGATTCCTTCAGTCATCCACACTATGCGACCATCTGGATAGAAGTGTGCTGTGGAGTAGAATTGCATGACCATTTCGTCATTCCACTTGGTCAACTTCTTTCCAACAAATTCGTCAACTCCTGCAATTCTGAAGCTTTCATGGACGTGTGGGAAATAATCCTCGTTCTCATCAATATATTCCCAGTCCACCCACCTCATGTCACTGACGATGGGCTTCTTGTCAAGCAATACTGTCTCATAAAAATCCTGTTGCTCTCGAGTGTGAAAACGATAATCACAAGCAGTCCTACTTCTGATAGCATAGGGATCTGACTGTCTCCACTAACGCAGTCCTTTGTCCTTTCTCATCATCATGTTTTCTGCAATGGGGTGTGCATTGTCATGGTCTGGAATCTTTGGCTTTAGCTTTCTGAGCACTAGAGGCTCTTCATCAACAGTTGATTCAGGCACTGGGGCCTTGTTCTTCTCTGCAGCAGATATGTTCCTGGTTGATCTCTTGGGTGCTGGTGCCTTAGGCTTAGACTTGGGAGGTGCAGCAGTCTTGATAGCATCAGACATGAGCTTTTGTGCTTTTGCAGGGGGTGCATCAGCTGGCTCATCCTCCTCCTCTTCTTCCTCTTCAATCATCATAGAAGGTCTGCCAATCACTCGGGCAGTAGTTTTCCTTATCCTCTTCTTCTTAGCACCTGCAGCTGCCTCACTAGGATCTTCAAGAGTGAATTGTATGGACTGTTTTGGCACTTTCCTTACAGCAGTTCTCTCTTTGACAGATGTAGGCTTTCTGATGTACTCCTTAGCTAGCACTACTCTCTTCTTCTTTTGTACAGTTTCATTTGCAACAAAGTCCTCATCCTCACTGTCTGAGGTTTTCTTCTTCCTTGTTCTGGTTGCAGCCTTAGGAAGATCTGGAGAGCTTCTCTCTCCCTCATAGAAACTTTCATTATGGCTTGACCCTTCACTTTCTTCTTCATGCTGCTCTGACCTGTTTTGACTGTCACTAACATCAGACATCTTGCTGAGCTGACCCTGTGAATAAATGGGTATGGGTAGAGTAGATGAGTCATCACAAAAAGCAGATAATTTTTCATAAAAATGAGTTCAAACTTTAGTTCTAGGTTTTCACAGAATGCAGTTCGGATGGACCGAGTTGGTAATCTCGGTGACACCGAAGCACACTACAGAGACATGGCACGCCATTTCGGTCACACTGAGATGGGTTTCGGTGGCTCCGAGATGCTAGGGTTTCACTGAGACGTTACTTTCGGTCTTACCGATTCGCACAACTCGGTGGCACCGAAATGTACTAGTGCTATGGCCAGGGCCAAATCGATCGGACCAAAAATTCCTATTCGGTCAGTCCGAGATGCATTCGGCGGAAACCTAACCCTAAATTTTTTGCTCGAATCTCGTTCAAATGAACTAATCTGGTGGAAAGAGAATTGTATTCGTGGCAAGATTACAGGCTATCCAATCGTGCATTGAATCGAAAAAGGGAAGCAAGAAAGGGATCGAAACTCACCCTAACTCGGTGGAGTTTCTCTACGGCGGCAATGGCGGTGGAGATTACCGTTGACGGCGATGGAATCCTGCGGCGAGGGCGCACAGGCGACGACGGCGACGATCTGGAGACCAAAGGGGCGGCAACAATGGGGCGCAGGCGCGTGACGTTTGAAGAAATTTTCAACCGCACGGTTCGCTGGGAATATATACCCATTTGCTGTCGGTGGCACCGAGTGGAACCAATCGGTAGCACCGAGACGTGCAACTGCTTGCAGTTACATCAACTCGGTCCAACCGAGTTGGTCTAATCGGTAGCACCGAGATGTAAACCTAGATCAATCTAAATGCTTTCGGTTCGACCGAGTTTGAGTAGGTTGGCCTGACCGAAATCAATTAGAAGGTTTTGGAGGTTCAGCCCTTTCAGATCGGTGGCTCCAAGTGCTCCTCACCCGGAGGGTCCGAAAATGACTTGTTCAATTTTTGTGATGCAGCAAGAATAGAATTTGAGACAAGAAAGCATAGATAGCTAGAGAAGGTTCTTAGGCATTCTTGTACATCCACTTGGCCAGAAAAACCAAGACAATCAAAACAACAATTGGATGTCCTCGAATGATGAAAACATGCAAATCAACATGCTCACACAATAAGATAGCAAATGAAATATGTGTCAAACATGCACAACCAATTCTAGCATCTATCAAGCAATGGCGATGACTAGGTCATCTATATATGAGTATATTGACTTAGGAGCCAAATGAGAACATTTGATCATAGGTCATACTCATCGTTTAAGCACAAGTGGGGTTACCACTTTTACATAAAGCATTAATGTGTTCACACCATTAGAGTTGCTTTAGCTCAATTGTTTAGAGCAAAGCTCCCCCTAGATGTGATATCCCCCCTAAGAGGGTTGAACTAACCTTGGGTTTTGTCGATGATGACTTCATGTAGATGTTGAAGATGTGGATGCTCAATGTTGATGTAGACCATCAAAAGTTGGGAGAAATCCTTTGGAGTTTTGTGCTTTCAATACCTACATGGGTTAGTCCCACAAAAGGAACATACAAGGATATCCATAGACATAGAGTGAAATACACATATGATGATGTCCATGAATGCATTGATTACCTTGTCCCTTGCCTTACCAACAAGAGGGTTTGTGACTCCATGAACTAGTGCAAAATGTGAAAGTTGGTTGCACAAGTCCTTGCCATAAAGAATATGAGTGAAGTTTGTTGGCGGAGTCACCCTCAAGAACTCTCTAGTTCTTCTTCTTTTGGACCCACATCAACTTGATGGTAATCCTTGGAGTTGTAGTAGCACTTGATGAAGTAGAACTTGATGAAGTCTTGGGAACCCACTTGACCATGGCTTGTGGAGCTTCTTCAAATAAATCAATCTCTTCTTGAAGCTTGTCCTTGCCTTTTAGCTTGTGGTCTTGTGGTGGAAGATCTTCTTGAGCTTGTGTTCCCTTGAAGGATTTAGGATCATACTTCTCTTGTTGAGGAACAAACTTCCTCTTGGGGTATTGACCTTTTTCCCACTCAACTCCATCGGCGTTGAACTTTCGTTCAAAACCAACACCTTGGTTCTTCCGGTGCCTTCCTTGCTTGCATACAATTTCCTCAAATTGTTTACTCCCGGCAAGACTCTTGTAGACACCTTTTTCTATAATTCCTTTCAATAGCATATTTTCTTGCTCAAGTGTAATTTGGCTAAGAGATTTGTTAGTGGAATCAATAGAACTACTAGAAGCAACAACATTGGATTTAGCATTGTTATTGTTACTACTAGAGGTAGAACCATTTTTACCCTTGTTGCTAGTTTGCTTAGGTTTAACTTGTGGCATAAAGGTAGACAAGAGTAAACGCTTGGCAAGATATGAAGAACTCTTCTTTCGAAGATCGTCATTGATAGCTTTAAGAAACTCATGCTCTTGCTCTAAATTTAGCTTCTCGAAGCGTAGCTTCTCATGAGTTCTTAGAAGTTCTCTATGATCCTCTTGAGTTGTTTCATGAGCTAACTTAAGAGCATTTAGTTCTTTAGCTAGGCGCTCAATCTCCTTCATAGCATTGTCACTCGTTTCCTCTTGACTATCATGATTACTAGCATTTTAATTATAGCTCACATCACTAGCCCTATCAACAAGTAAATCATCATCACCAAGCAAATCATCTTCATCACTATTAAAATCAAGATACTCGGGGTGTGATACCTTGGGGCCTTTTGCCATGAAGCATCTTCCAATTGCTTCATTTGGTGTGTCAAATAGATCATAGGAGTTGGATGACACAAGTGCAAGTCCTGCAACACCTTCATCTTGACTATAGTCGGAGTTGGAGTGATAACTTCTCTCGGAGTGGTTGTCGGAGTCGGAGCCGGAAACCCATTCACCAACATGAGCTTGATGTCTTCTTCTTGTGTAACTCCTTGATGACTTGTCCTTCCTCTCCAAATCCTTACTTCTTCGAGAGTGTCTTCGTTCATAATAATCATCTCTACTCCTTCTCTCTTTATGAGGTGATTCATCTCTTCTATGTCTTCCTCTTGGTGATTCGTCTCTTTTCTTGTAGGGAGCCGTACACTCATTTGAGTAGTGTCCGGGCTTTCCACAATTGTAGCAATTACGGTCACGACTTGATGATCTTCTCTCATAATGTCTTGAGCTAGAGTTTCTTTCTCTTCCTTTGTTCTTGAAGAACTTGTTGAACCTTTTCACCATTAGGCTAATCTCTTCATTGGATACTAGCTGGTCACTTGAAGTTGTTGGAGCATCGATTGAGGCCTTGTAAGCACCACTTGACTTGTTGTGCAGCTCCTCTTTGTCCTTGAGCGACATTTCATGAGCGACAATCCTTCCAATGACTTCCGTGGGCTTGAGATCTTTGTAATTTGGCATCATTTGGATCAATGTGCAGACGGTATCATATTTTCCATCCAAAGCTCTAAGTATCTTCTTGATGATGAATTTGTCGGTCATCTCTTCACTTCCTAAGCCGGCAATCTCATTTGTGATGAGAGCAAGCCTAGAGTACATCTCAGCGACTCCTTCACCATCCTTCATCTTGAACTTGTCAAGTTGACTTTAGAGCACATCCAACTTAGATTCCTTGACGGATTCGGTACCCTCATGCATATCAACCAAAGTATCCCAAATTTCCTTTGCATTCTCGAGGCGGCTGATTTTGTTGAATTCTTCGGGATATAAACCTTTGAATAGAATGTTTCAAGCTTGAGCATTGTATTGCAACATCTTCAATTCTTCCGGGGTTGCCTCACGATCCGGTTCCTTGCCATCCTCAAAGAAGTCACCTTGCAAGCCAACACGAACAACAGCCCAAACGGCGGGGTTATGACCAAGAATATGCATTTTCATCTTATGTTTCGAACTAGCAAAGTTTGTACCATCAAAATATGGACCTCTACGGTGATAGTTACCCTCACTAGACGCCATACTCTCCTAGGTTGTGAAACCAAGGCTATGATCACCAAAGCTATGGAAATCAAGGCTTACGGAGACCAAAGCTCTGATACCACTTGTAGGATCGGAAGTATGTCTAGAGGGGGGGGTGATTAGACTACTTGACCGAATAAAACTTAACCTTTTCTCAGATTTTAGTTGTAGGCAGATTTTAGCAATAGTACATGTCAAGCATCACCCTACCCATGCAATTCTAAGAGTATAGCAGCGGAATGTAAGCAATTGCATATGTATGTAGAGAGGGGATAGGAGATTTCAAACGCAATGAAGACACGGTGGTTTTTGGCGTGGTTCCGATAGGTGGTGCTATCGTACGTCGACGTTGATGGAGGCTTCAACCCATGAAGGGTAACGGCTGCGTGAGTCCACGGAGGGCTCCACCCACGAAGGGTCCACGAAGAAGCAACCTTGCCTATTCCACCATGGCTTACGTCCACGAAGGACTAGCCTCACTCGGGGTAGATCTTCACAAAGTAGGCGATCTCCTTGCCCTTACAAATTCTTGGTTCAACTCCACATCTGGTTGGAGGCTCCCAAGCGACACCTAACCAATCTAGGAGACACCACTCTCCAAAAGGTAATAGACGGTGTGTTGTTGATGAACTCCTTGCTCTTGTGCTTCAAATGATAGTCTTCCCAGCACTCAATCAACTCCTCACAGATTTGGCTATGGTGGAAAAGAGATTTGAGTGGAAAGCAACTTGGGAAAGGCTAGAGATCAAGGTTCAAATGATAGGAATGGAATATCTTGATCTCAACACATGAGTAGGTGGTTCTCTCTCAGAAAATGTATGGTGGAAGTGTAGGCACGTTCTGGTGGCTCTCCTTACCGAGAAGGATGTGGTGGAGGGGGTATATATAGCCTCCACACAAAATCCAACCGTTACACACTTTTGACCCAACTCGGTGGCACCGAAACGATAATCTCGGTAGCACCGAACTGTGTAAAAGATATGAACTTTAGGAATCTCGGTGGGACCGATACGAACAACTCGGATGGACTGAAGTGCAATGGCTTAGGGCAATCCTCATCTCGGTGGCACCGGTTGCATCAACTCGGTAGGACCGAAGTGAAGCAATAAGGCAACAGAGACTTGGCAAGCCATCTCGGTGAGACCGATTTGCAAACTCGGTGAGACCGAAGTAAATGCAAACGATTACAGAGAGTTGGCAAGGCCATCTCGGTGGGACCGAGATCCATTTCGGTGGATTCGATTTGTTAGGGTTTGGCAGTGGCTAAGTCTTGGATGAACTCGGTGAGGCCGGATTGGAAATTTCGGTGGGGCCGAGTTGGACTTTATGTGAACCCACCTAATAAGTCTAGGTTTAGCATCTTTCTTTTCCATAAGATATTTAATAGCAGCATGATCGGTATGAATAGTAACTTTGGAATCAACAATGTAAGATCTGAATTTATCAGATGCAAACACAACCACTAAAAATTCTTTCTCAGTAGTAGCATAATTTCTTTGAGCACTGTCTAGAGTTTTACTAGCATAATGGATAACATTTAATTTCTTATCAACTCTTTGTCCTAGCACAGCACCTACAGCATAATCACTAGCATCACACATAATTTCAAAGGGTAGGTTGCAATCAGGTGGTTGAACAATAGGTGCAGAAATTAAGGCTTTCTTAAGTATTTCAAAGGCTTCTACGCAATCATCATCAAAAACAAATGGAACATCTTTTTGCAAGAGATTAGTAAGAGGCCTACAAATTTTAGAGAAGTCTTTTATAAACCTTCTATAGAAACCAGCATGACCAAGGAAACTTCTTATACCTTTGATATCTTTAGGACATGGCATTTTCTCAATAGCATCAACTTTAGCTTTATCAACTTTAATACCTCTTTCAGAAATTTTATGCCCAAGGACTATACCTTCATTCACCAGAAAGTGGCACTTCTCCCAATTCAAGACAAGATTAGTTTCTTCACATCTCTGCAAAACTCGATCAAGGTTGCTCAAGCAATCATCAAAAGAAGTTCCGTAAATGGAGAAATCATCCATGAAAACCTCAACAATCTTCTCACAAAAGTAAGAGAATATAGCAGTCATACATTTTTGAAAGGTAGCAGGTGCATTACATAAACCAAAAGGCAAACGACGATAAGCATAAGTTCCAAAAGGACAAGTAAAGGTGGTTTTATCTTGATCTCCAGGTTATACAGGTATTTGAGAGAAACCAGAATAACCATCTAGGAAGCAAAAGTGTGTATGCTTAGATAATCTTTCTAACATTTGATCAATAAAAGGTAAGGGATAATGATCTTTCCTAGTAGCTTTATTTAATTTCCTGAAATCAATTACCATCCTATAACCAGTTACAGTTCTTTGTGGAATAAGTTCATTTTTATCATTAGGAAAAACGGTAATACCTCCTTTCTTAGGAACACAATGAACAGGACTTACCCATCTACTATCAGCTATAGGATAAATTATACCTGCCTCCAGAAGCTTTAATATTTCAGTTCTTACCACATCCTTCATTCTAGGATTCAGCCTTCTTTGATTATCAACGACGGGTTTAGCATCTGGCTCCATATGAATTTTTTGCTGACATAAAGTGGGACTAATGCCCTTAAGATCATCAAGAGTATATCCAATAGCAGCCCGATGCTTCTTCAGAGTTTTAAGTCATCTCTTTTCTTCATGCTCTGAAAGGTTAGCACTAATAATAACAGGATATATCTTCTTTTCATCAAGATAAGCATATGTAAGTGTATCAGGTAATTGCTTAATTTAAACACAGGATCACCCTTGGGTGGAAGTGGATCTCCCAAGGTTTCAGAAGGTAAATTATGTTAAAGGATAGGTGCTTCTTTACAGAATAGTTCATCTATTTCATTTCTTTCATTCATATGCATATCATTCTCATGGTCTAGCAAATATTGTTCTAAAGGATCAGTAGGAGGCACAGCAATAGAAGCAAGACCAATAATTTCATCCTTATTAAGTAATTCTTTATCATGAGGTTGTCTACAAAACTTAGAGAAATTAAACTCATGAGACACCTCACCAAAATTAACACTAATAGTTTCTTTAGTGCAATCAATCTGGCATTAACTGTATTCAAGAAAGGTCTACCAAATATAATGGGACAAAAATCATCTTGTGGTGATCCAAGAACAAGAAAATTAGTAGGGTATTTGATCTTACCACACAAGACTTCAACATCTCTAACAATCCCAAGTGGTGAAATAGTATCTCTATTTGCAAGCATAATAGTAACATCAATATCTTCAATCTCAACAGGTGCAATATCATTCATGACTTCTTGATAGAGAGTAAACGGAATAGCACTCACACTAGCACCAATATCACAAAAACCATGGTAGCAATGCTCTCCAATTTTAATAGAAATAACAGGCATGCCAATTATAGGTTTATTTTTATCTTTAGTGTCTGGCTTAGCAATTCTAGTTGCTTCATCACAGAAATATACGACATGTCCATCAATATTATCAACCAAAAGATCTTTAACCATTGCAATATTAGGTTCAACTTTAATTTGTTCAGAAGGTCTAGGTGCTCTAATATTACTCTTATTAACCATAGTTGAAGCTTTAGCATGTTCTTTAATCCTAACAGGGAAAGGAGGTTTCTCAATATAAGCAGTAGGCCCAACTGGATCAACATGGTAAACAATTGTTTCTTCTTTAACACTAACAGGTTCTTCATTTAATTCAATAGGTGGATGATATTTAAACCATTTCTCCTTAGGGAGATCAACATGAGCAGCAAAAGATTCACAAAAGGTAGCTACTATCTCAGAGTCAAGTCCATATTTAGTACTAAACTTATGAAAAGCATCAGTTTCCATAAAAGATTTAACACAATCAAACTCAAGATTTATACCTGACTCATTACCTTTGTCGATTTCCCAATCTTCAGAGTTACATTTAATTCTTTCCAGAAGATCCCATCTAAATTCAATAGTTCTCTTCATAAAGGAACCAGCAGAAGAAGTATCGAGCATGGATTGATCATTATGAGAAAGCCGAGCATAAAAGTTTTGAAGAATTATTTCTCTTGAGAGCTCATGATTGGGACATGTGTGCAACATATACTTAAGCCTCCCCCAAGCTTGAGCGATACTTTCTCCTTCACGAGGCCAAAAATTATATATATAATTCCAATCACGATGAACCAAATGCATAGGATAAAATTTCTGGAGGAATTCCAGCTTCAACCAGTTCCAGTCCCATGTATCAGTATCATCACTCTGCCGGAGGGGGAATTGATCACGGAGGGCTTCTACATCAACCTTTCTGCCCTTCCGATGATGTGTGAGTAGTTTACTACAGACCTACGGGTCCATAGCTAGTAGCTAGATGGTTTCTTCTCTCTCTTTGATCTTCAATACAATGTTCTCCTTGATGTTCTTGGAGTTCTATCCGATGTAATCTTCTTTTGCGGTGTGTTTGTTGGGATCCGATGAATTGTGAGTTTATGATCAGATTATTCATGAGAAATATTTGAGTCTTCTCTGAACTCATTTATGCATGATTGTTATAGCTTTGTATTTCTCTCCGATCTATCGGTTTAGTTTGGCCTACTAGATTGATTTATCTTGCAATGGGAGAGGTGCTTTGTGATGGGCTCAATCTTGAGGTGCTCAATCCCAGTGACAGAAAGGGACATGACACGTATTTGTATTGTTGCCATTAAGGATAAAAAGATGGGGTTTATTCATATTGCTTGAATTTGCTTCTCTACATCATGTCATCTTGCTTAAGGCGTTACTCTGTTTCATACTTAATACCCTAGATGCATGCTGGATAGCGGTCGATGTGTGGAGTAATAGTAGTAGATGCAGGCAGGAGTCGGTCTACTTGTCTCGGACGTGATGCCTATATACATGATCATTGCCATGAATTCTTCATAATTATTTGCTTTTCTATCAATTGCCCAACAGTAATTTGTTTACCCACCGTATGCTTATGTCCTCAAGAGAGAAGCCTCTAGTGAAAACTATGGTCCCCGGGTCTATCTTTATCATATAAAAAACCTAAAAATACCTTGCTGCAATTTATTTACTTTTATTTTAATTAGTAGTTTATTTAATCTATTTACCTCGATAAGATTTAATCCTTGTAAATAACCCCTAAGAGGATTGACAACCCTCTTATTCGTGTTGGGTGCAAGTGTTTGTTCTAGTGTGTGCAGGTGCGCTTTAACGGACTTTTGCTTGGTTCTCCTACTGGATTGATAACCTTGGTTCTTAACTGAGGGAAATACTTATCTCTACTGTACTACATCTCCCTTCCTCTTCAGGGAATTACCAACGCAGCTCACAAGTAGCAGGAAGAATTTCTGGCGCCGTTGCCATGGAGACATCATCAAAATTACCAAGTACCTTCACACAAATTATCATTCACTTGCATTTACTTTATTTACCTTTTATTTGCATTTGCCTCTCGTTTTCATCTCCCCCACTTCTAAAATATTTTACAAAAACACAAAAAAAATTTGTTTGCTTGTTTGCTAGTTTGCTTGCTTTGTCGTGATGTCTCAAGAAAATACAAAATTGTGTGACTTTTCCAATACCAATAATGATGATTTTATTAGTACTCCTATTGCTCCTCCCGCCACTAGTGCGGAGTCATGTGAAATTAATGCTACCTTGCTTAATCTTGTTATGAAAGAACAATTTTCTGATAGTCCTAATGAGGATGTTGCATCTCATCTAAATACTTTCATTAAACTTTGTGATATGCACAAGAAGAAAGATGTGGATAATGATATTGTTAAATTGAAATTATTTCCGTTCTCACTACGAGATTGTGCTAAAACTTGGTATAAGTGCAAGGATGCTTTTATTACCAAATATTTTCCTCCCGCTAAGATTATTTGTTTAAGAAATCAAATTATGAATTTGAAGCAACTTGAACATGAACATGTTGCCCAATCTTGGGAGAGAATGAAATTAATGATAAGAAATTGCCAAACTCATGGTTTGAATTTATGGATGATCATACAAAAAATTTATACGGGACTAAACTTTGTCTCTAGAAATTTGCTAGACTCTGCCGCAGGTGGTACTTTCATGGAAATTACATTGGGAGAAGCTACAAAACTTCTTGATAATATTACGGCAAATTATTCTCAATGGCACACGGAACAAACTCCAACTGGTAAGAAGGTAAATTATGTTGAAGAAATTAATACTTTGAGTGATAAGATGGATGTTTTATTGAAATTGGTTGCTAGTAAAAATGCTCATATTGATCCTAATGATGTGCCATTATCCACTTTGATTGAGCAAAATAATGATGCTATTGATGTGTGTAGGATCGAAAGTATGTCTAGAGGGGGGTGATTAGACTACTTGACCAATTAAAACCTAACCTTTTCCCAATTTAAGTTGTGGGCAGATTTTAGCAACAATACAAGTCAAGCATCACCCTACACATGCAATTCTAAGAGTATAGCAGCGGAACGTAAACAATTGCATATGTAAGTAAAGGAGGGGATCGGAGATTTCAAACGCAATGAAGACATGGTGGTTTTTGGCATGGTTCCGATAGGTGGTGCTATCGTACGTCCACGTTGATGGAGACTTCAACCCACGAAGGGTAACGGCTGCGCGAGTCCATGGAGGGCTCCACCCACGAAGGGTCCATGAAGAAGCAACCTTGTCTATTCCACCATGGCTTACGTCCACGAAGGACTCGCCTCACTCGGGGTAGATCTTCACGAAGTAGGCGATCTCCTTGCCCTTACAAACTCCTTGGTTCAACTCCACATCATGTCGGAGGCTCCCAAGTGACACCTAACCAATCTAGGAGACACCACTCTCCAAAAGGTAATAGACGGTGTGTTGTTGATGAACTCCTTGCTCTTGTGCTTCAAATAATAGTCTTCCCAGCACTCAAACAACTCCTCACAGATTTGGCTATGGTGGAAGAAGGATTTGAGTGGAAAGCAACTTGGGAAAGGCTAGAAATCAAGATTCAAATGGTAGGAATGGAATAGCTTGATCTCAACACATGAGTAGGTGGTTCTCTCTCAGAAAATGTATGGTGGAAGTGTAGGCATGTTCTGATGGCTCTCCTTACTGAGAAGGAAGTGGTGGAGGGGTATATATAGCCTCCACAGAAAATCCAACCGTTACACACTTTTGACCCAACTCGGTGGCACCGAAACAATAATCTCGGTAGCACCGAACTCTGTAAAAGATATGAACTTTAGGAATCTCGGTGGGACCGATACGAACAACTCGGATGGACCGAAGTGCAATGGCTCGGGAAAACCTCATCTCGGTGGCACCGATTGCATCAACTCGGTAGGACCGAAGTGAAGCAATAAGGCAACAGAGAGTTGGCAAGCCATGTCGGTGAGACCGATTTGCAAAACTCGGTGAGACCGAAGTAGGTGCAAATGATCACAGAGAGTTGGCAAGGCCATCTCGGTGGGACCGAGATCCATTTCGGTGGATCCGATTTGTTAGGGTTTTGGCAGTGGCTAAGTCTAGGTGAGCTCGGTGGCTCCGGATAGGAAATATCGGTGGGGCCGAGTTGGAATGTGGGTTTTGGATATCTTTGGGTAGAGAGAGTGGTTGAGGGTTTAGGAGTACTGTCACTAAGCACTTGAGCAAAAAGACCATTAAGCAACACCTCATCCCCTTTTAATAGTATTGGCTTTCCTATGGACTCAATGTGATCTTGGATCACTAAACCAAAAATGTAGAGTCTTGATCTTTTGCCAATCCTTGTCCTTCGCATTTTGAGGGGTCCACGTCTCTAGTCCATGCCATGCCAATCATTGAACATCCTGAAATCTTTAACTTGAATGGACATTAGTTCAATGAGATATATGTTGTTATGAATTACCAAAACCAGCAAGGGAGCAAATGTGCTTTCAATCTCCCCCTTTTTGGTAATTGATGACAACATATAGATCAAAGCTTAGACAAATGATTAAATGAATGAAATACATCGTCGCTTTGAGAAGTATGTGATAAGCAAGAGCTCCCCCTAAATTTGTGCATTATTAAAAATTTGCATTTGAATGAAAATGCACAATCAATTTGGCTCATGGGTCACTCTTCCATGTCACATACAACTTGGTGGAGCGCGCAAAATGAAATGATTGGAATAGCAAGCACGCATCACCAACATAAGTGAGTGATCATACAACATAATGATAGAGATAAACATAGATCATCACAATAAGCATAGTATGACCAATCACAAGCAGTAGCTCAGAATCATAATGAAGCATAGTAACAAGCACACACACATAGAAACAAAGTACCAACAAGCAAATTGTTGCAAAGGAACTCGAGAGAAATCCAATGGGCAAAACAAAAGCACTCTCTCTCTCGAAGCCTATGATCTATACAAATTCTCCCCCTTTGGCAACAAGTACCAAAAAGATCGAATAGGTATAGGACTAATCGGCACTCTAAGCATGGTCCTCCGAAGCTCCTGAAGGCGATCTCCTGCTGGCAGCTCCAATGTGCGTAGATGGCGTTGAGAGAAGAGCATCCGCGAAGGCTTCTGCACAAGTTTGCTGGGCTGGTGGAGTGGATACCGGCGGTGGCACTGTGGCAGCAGCAGCAGGTGCAGAGACTGTGGTCCTCGGATCCACAACTGGCACTACAGCAGATCTGGCTGCCCTAGGCACTGTCTGAAAACGCTCTGTGGTAGGTCTGTCATCTCCACTGTCATCTGACGGGGCTGTCTTGACAGCATCAACATCACTCTGCAGCTGCTCCATGGTAGTCTGAATCTCTGTGACCTTGACATCTAGATCATGAAATTTTGTCTCTATTATCCGCTCTAAACTAGCCTGGTGCTGGGTGAGGTTGGCCAGACTTCGCTCAATCCTCAGGGTGGCTTCAAGCAGATAAGTCATTTGGTCAGACTTAGACTTAAGATTTGCAATTGGAGCATTGGGAGCTGTTGCCTCCTGGGCTGCTTTTGCTTCTTTGGCTTTGCGGATCTTCTCCTGAGCTTGTACAGAAGTGGGATGCGAAGGATTCATCACAATCACATTGTCCTCAAACTCTGGACGCAAAGGCAAATGCTCTCGATCAAGAAGGTATGTGCTGGTTCCAACCTTGGAATTGATCAAAATCTGAATATGTGGAGCATATCCGCACGATCTCTTCTGATCAGCTGCAGTCCTCTTGATAGTTTCCACTATCAGGCTCATCACCTTAAATTTCTGAGGAGTATCAAACAGATGCAGCAAATTGATGGAGTGGCCACGAATCATTTTGTCATCTCCTGACTTGGGTAACAAGGTGTATCGCAAGATGGTGTTCATGGTGGCCAGTCCTGGGAGCAGATGCTTCACTGATCCAAGCTTATGAGTCTCAATGTCCTTCTGAGGAATTGCAGTGTACATGTTGTTCATGGAGTTGTGATCCATCTTGAGCTTAGCATAGATATCAATGTCATCGTCCTCTTCCTTGGGAGCACCAAGAAGACTTGCCAACTCAGAGATGGTTGGCTGGTACTTGATACCCTTAGTCATCCACACAATTCGGCCATCTGGATAGAAGTGAGTAGTAGAGTAGAATTGCATGACCATTTCATCATTCCACTTGGTCAACTTCTGTCCGACAAAGTCATCAACACCTGCAATCCTGAAGCTATCATGGACATGGGGGAAATAATCTTCATTCTCATCGATGTATTCCCAATCCACCCATCTCATGTCGCTAACAATGGGCTTCTTGTCAAGCAATACCGTCTCATAGAAATCTTGTTGTTCATGAGTGTGAAAGCGATAGTCACACGCTGTCTTCCTCCTTGTAGCATAAGGATCTGACTGTCTCCACTGACGCAGTCCTTTATGTTTCCTCAGCATCATGTTCTCCGCAACTGGGTGTGCATCATTATGGTCTGGTATCTCTGGCTTCAATTTCCTGAGCACTAGTGGCTCTTCATCAACATTTGCCTCAGGCACTGGGGCCTTGTTCTTCTCAGCAGCTGATATGTTCCTGGTGGATCTCTTTGGTGTTGACACCTTTGGCTTGGACTTGGGGGCAGCAGTCTTGATTGCATCAGACATAAGCTTTTGAGACTTGGCTGGAGGTGCATCAGCAGTAGGTTCCTCCTCCTCCTCATCTGTCCTCATGGAGGGCCTTCCAAGCACTTGAGCTATAGTCTTCCTAGCTCTCTTCTTGTTTCCACCTCCAGCTGGTTCAGAGTCACTTGGCTCTTCAAGAGTGAATTGCATAGTCTGCTTTGGAACTTTCCTCACAGCAGTCCTCTCTTTGGCAGTTGTTGGTTTGGTGTTGTACTCCTTAGCAAGCACGACTCTCTTTTTCTTGATTGCTGCTTCACTAGCAACAAAATCTTCATCCTCACTGTCTGAGGTTTTCTTCTTCCTTGTTCTAGTGGCAGCCTTAGGAAGATCTGGAGAGCTACTCTCTCCCTCATAGAAACTCTCAGCAGGGCTTGACTCTTCACTTAGTTCTGCATGCTACTCAAACCTGTTCTGGCTGTCGCTGGGATCTGACATCTTGCTGAGCTGACCCTGTGAACAGATGGGTATGGGCAGAGTAGATGAGTCATCACAAAAAGCAGAGGTTTTTCATAAAATTTGAGTTCAACTCTTAGTTTCAAGTTTTCATAGGATGCATTTCGGATGGACCGAGTTGATCATCTCGGTGATACCAAAGCATACAACAGAAACCTTACACGCCATTTCGGTCAGACCGAGATGGGTTTCGGTGGCTCCGAGATGCTAGGGTTTCACTGAGACTTTACTTTCGGTCTCACCGATACGTACAACTCGGTGGCACCGAGGCATACTAGTGCTATGGCCAGAGGTCAAATCGGTAGGACCGAAAATTTCGAATCGGTTGGTCCGAGATGCATTCGGCGGAAACTTAAACCTAAAAATTTTACTCGCATCTAATCTACGGAGTTTGCAGTGTAACAGGAGTTCTCAATCCGTGGCATGAATTCAGGCAGTCCAATCGTGTATTGAATCGGAAATGGGAGCACAAGAGGGATCGACTCTCACCCTAACTCGGTGGAGACTCTCTACGGCGGCAACGGCGGTGTCGGTTCTATATCCAGCATATCATGTAGTAGGGGTCCTAAGCTAGGCATCATGGAGCGATGGTAACATGGACACAGAGTTTTACCCACGTTCGGGCCCTCTCGAAGAGGTAATACCCTACGTCCTGCTTTTGATTGTATTGATATGGGGTATAGTACAAAGTACATGTGGCTACCACGAGATTGTTCTAATGAATATCAGATCATCTATTGACTAGCCTGGCCTCGGTTTATATATGCACCGGAGGCCTAGTGACGGTGTCCTGGATTAGGGGGTGCCAACCTAGCTGGCCTGACACCTCGGATGGGCCGATATGCCCTCGTACGTGATCAAGATGGACTCCGGAAGTCGCACATGGGAGACGTGATCAAGACTGCCTCTACCGAAGACTTGACGTATGCTTCAAGATTATTCCAACCGCCTTATTCCAAGATACCGACCTTGTAACCCTAGATACCCTCCCTGGCGTGTATATAAGCCATAGGGTTTAGCCCGTAGGGGGGATGAGCGAAACATCGAACACCTAGCTATAGTAGTTAGACACATATTACAATCTCGAGGTAGATCAACTCTGTACTCGATACACCTCCATTAATATAAACAGAAGCAGGATGTAGGGTTTTACCTCCATCAAGAGGGCCCGAACCTGGGTAAAACATTGTCTCCCTTTGTATCTGTTACCATCGATTCGAGATCCGCAGCTCGGGACCCCCTACCCCGAGGTCTGCCGGTTTTCACACCGACACTGGTGCTTTCATTGAGAGTTCCGCCGCGTGATCACCAGAAGGATTGATGGCTCATCTTCAGATCAACTGCATCAATGGCTGTGGGGACGTCTACGCCCTAGGACAGCTTTTCGTCTTCGGTAGCATGGTATTTTGCGCCGACTCGACGGGTCATCTGACCTCTGTCGAGAACTACGCCCCTGGTCGGATCGTGACCTTTGGCGGCCTCGAGTACACTACGGACTCCCGTGGCGAGCTCATCTTATCGGGATGGACTCCCGGCCGGATCGAAGGCTCGGCCGGTTCTGGAGGCTCGACTCCAGAACCGAACTCTGTCACGGTGCCTCTTGATACTCCAGACGCCGCCGCTCCGGCCAGTCCCTCCCCAATTGTCGATCCGGAGATAGATCCGGCGCCCACTCCTGAAATTACGCCAGCGCCAGAATCGATCCCGGCGCAAAAATCGGATCCATGCTCAGATTCCCCTCGAACCAGAAACATGTCGGGTCACACACCGGGGCTGCTTCAAATCAGCCCTGCATACGGCGCGTCCATGGATCCTGAAGAGCTATCTCAGCTCGACGAGATGCTCGACCGTATCCAGAGCATGTCCATCTCGGACGGCAAGACTTCGGTTTATGATCAAATCGGACTTAAAGCCGACAACAGGGAAATTTATACCCCACCCACCACCCACTTAGTCTCCACGGTCGATGATTTAACCGACGTGTTGGACTATGGCGAACCTTCCGACATGGAGGAAGATGCTGATGGCCCCCTTGAGGACAACTTGGCCCCGGTTAACACGGGCAGGTGGACGGCCACATCCACCTACGATGTCTACATGGTAGACACCCCCAAGTCCCCTCCAAGACGTCGACGCAGACGCCGACGAGGAAATAATGGAGAACCCAGTGGCAACGATGCGACAGCCACTAACAATGACGCGGAGGATGGTGATGCCAATGACCACGAGGAGGACATTCAAGCCTCCCCCGCAAGGGACGGCACACCAGATCGACCTCTTGTGGACTCTGATCCCGATGACCTCTTCGAAGGGGCCGACGACAATTATATGCCGGAGTCCGAGGAGGACGATAGCCTCGGCACCGAGGACTTCATCGTCCCCAAGGACCCCTTCGAACAAGAACGCTTCCGACGACGCCTCGTTGCGACGGCCCAGAGCTTAAAACGCAAGCAGCATCAGCTGCAGGAAAAT
Organism: Elymus sibiricus; assembly: GCA_039707655.1. Classification (NCBI taxonomy): domain Eukaryota; kingdom Viridiplantae; phylum Streptophyta; class Magnoliopsida; order Poales; family Poaceae; genus Elymus; species Elymus sibiricus. The sequence continues at coordinate 437,248,385 of CM077672.1, read as the reverse complement.
ACTGACGCGCTAAATGACAAGTGGGTTGAAGTGCTCTATGCCGAGCAGGATATGGAAAACCGACGCCATAGTGCGCCGAAGTCTTACCCACGCAGGTGCCTCCTACCAGAATTTGATGAAGAACTCGCTGACGACCTCGATCGGCCCCCTAGAGGCCGGGACAGGCCAAGACGAGAAGACCAAGGTGACAGGCCGCCCCCACGCCGTCATGGTAAAGACCCCATGGACAACCTGGATCCTCATGACGCTAGACGTCATATTGAAGAAAATAGGGCTCCCCCTCGGTCCATCTACGGATCCAGGGGACGCGCCCCTGCTGGGCCCAACGGCTACAATGCCTGGATGGACAGGAACAATCGTGCCCGAAATCAAACTTACTCACGGCTCTCTCCCGAGACGCGACGAGATCCTCCTCGGTCCCGAGGTCCAGCTCACCCAATCTTCTTTACAGACGGGGTGATGGAGCATCAATTCCCGGAAGGGTTTAAACCCATCAACATAGAGTCATATGATGGCACCACGGACCCGGCAGTTTGGATCGAGGATTTCCTCCTGCACATACACATGGCCAATGGAGATGATCACCATGCCATTAAATATCTGCCGCTCAAACTAAAGGGGCCGGCAAGACACTGGCTTAACAGCCTACCTCCTCATTCTATTGGCAGCTGGGAGGCCCTAGAAGACGCCTTCCGAGCAAACTTCCAGGGCACATATGTCCGACCTCCGGACGCTGATGACCTCAGCCGTGTCACCCAGCAGCCAGGCGAATCAGCCCACAAGTTCTGGAACAGGTTCCTCACTAAGAAAAACCAGATTATAGACTGTTCCGAAGCCGAAGCCATCGCCGATTTTTAAAACAACATCCGAGATGAATGGTTGGCTCGACAGCTCGGACAGGATAAGCCGAGAACTATGGCAGCCCTGACTTCACTAATGACTCGCTTTTGCGCGGGAGAAGATAGCTGGATCGCCCGAAGTACCCATAACGGCTAGGCAGGCACCTCGGAAATTCGCGACGCTAATGGAAAACCAAAGCGCAATAAAAATAAGCGCAGGTATAAAAATGGCGGAAGCGACACTGAAGACGCCGCGGTCAACGCAGGATTCACCGGACCTAAATTCGGGCAGAAAAGAAAACCCTATAAGGGGAATAAGGATGGACCTAGCCAACTTGACAGACTCCTGGACCGCCCATGTGGGATTCACGGTACCTAGGAAAAACCAACAACCCACACTAACAGGAATTGCTGGGTGTTCAAGCAAGCTGGGATGATAGCGGCAGAGGGGCAAAATAAAACCCAACACCGCAGTGATGACGAGGATGAACCTCGGCAGCCCACTAATGGAGGGCAGAAGAAGTTTCCAAATGAGGTAACGGAGGTCAATATGATCTACGTCACCCACATCCCCAGGAGGGAGCGGAAACGTGCACTTCGGGACGTATACGCGCTGGAGCCAGTCGCCCCGAAGTATGACCCGTGGTTGGCTTACCCGATCACTTTCGATAAGCATGATCATCCGACCAGCATCAGGCATGGCGGATCGGCAGCGCTCGTCTTGGACCCCATCGTTGATGGTTATCATCTAACATGCATCCTAATGGATGGGGGAAGCAGCCTTAACCTCATTTACGAGGATACAGTTCGGAAGATGGGTATCGACTCATCTCGGATCAAGCCAAGCTCTACCACCTTTAAAGGTGTCATCCCAGGCGTCGAAGCCCGTTTGTACGGGGACAATAACCCTAGAGGTAGTCTTCGGTTGGCCCGAGAACTTCAGAAGCGAGGAGTTAATCTTCGACATCGTACCCTTCCGGAGTGGGTACCACGCGCTCCTAGGGCGCACAGCCTTCGCCCGCTTTAACACAGTCCCGCATTATGCCTATCTCAAGCTTAAAATGCCGGGACCCAAGGGCATTATCACTGTCAATGGTAACACAGAACGCTCACTCCGGACAGAGGAACAGACCGCGGCTTTCGCAGCTGAGGTTCAAGCGTCCGAGGAGGCAGCCCGCAACAGTAAACGTACTGCCCGCTCTTTGAAGCGCGTCAAGGCTGCACACGTCGACCTCGGCCAGTTAACCCCACACCCAAAATAGGGGTGCGGGCTCCTTGAGTGCCCTCTCTGTGGGCACTACGTCCCTAGGGTGCATAATTTCGCACTCAAGATCCCCTGGGATGCCGAGGAGCCAAAACAATTTTGAAGCGTCATGCGCGGGTTCACCACGCAACGGCGAGGCCTAGAGCCCCAGCACAGGCACGCATCTGTAAAAGAAGCAGCCAAAATATGCATACGTCTAGGTGGCTTTAACCACAGAATGACTTCGGCTACACCTCCATTCAAGGAGCTCGGTCAATCAAACACTTAGAGTGTATAAAGGGCCAGAAGGGCATCGACCTTCGCAAATTCTTCGTCTTCAATCAGGACAATCTGGTCAACATCTCAGGAACGCAGACGTGCGGCAGGCTTCGGTCCGGATCCTTTAAAATCCGTTGGTAATTATCCGACCTGTTTTCTCTCCTCCTTCTTTACCGTCTACATTGTATTCTTTCCATTACTCTCGTCCAGAGGGCATGTACATGATTGATATTATGAAATAAAGAAACCGTGCCCTTTCAAGGTCCCTATTGCATTTCTTTATCAGTCTAGCTCTGGAACGATGACGTTCTCTAAAAAAGATGCAATTGTATTACAAAAGTCCGATGTGTTCGGCGTCTCGGATTTCGGCCTTATATGCATCAGTTTCGAACCTAGATTTCGGTCAATAGTTGGGTCGCCCAGCTCCTATGTGTACCCCTTACATTTCCGATGAATTCGGCTAAGGGCGTAACGGGAGAACCACTGCGATAGCGCCGCCAAGTCAACTGGCGTGGCACCTCAGTGGAGAAAGCCGAAAACTGACTATCTAGGTAAGCGTAAACTGGTCCGCCATCCGGAGACCGCGTCAGGCGATGTGATCCTAGAGATCACCCGTCTTAAACGAAGGGCTTTTATCTTTTAGCCGAAGTGTGCTCTGGCTTCAACCTCGGCCAAATAGGCCGAACACTTCCCACACCGGGGGCTGGTCATCACCCCCACAGTCAAACTCCTATGGCTAAGTGAAAGACATCAAGCCACTATAGTCCGATTGCCTAGTTCCTCTAAGTCATCGACCGCCCATGGGTACCGAGACGTCGGCTAAGGGTCAAGTATGGCTTAGGGAACACCCTTTGTATGACCTACATGGGGGCTAAGAACGACGACTGGCCACTCTCACTTTAAAACGTCATATCGGAGGAATAATCAAATTACTAAAATATGGAACTTCAAACCATTCTCATTTCAAACAATAAAGCTTTTACATCATACACCCCGGCATTCCGGAGTACCTAAAAATACATCGTGTCCTTTGGGCACATGGCCTCGGTGGTCCGAGCTCCCGCCTCCACCTCGGTGAAGAACTGCTCGGCGGTCCGCGGCTTCTCGGCAGGGGAGCCAGCAGCACAAGTCTCCACATCAACTTTGCGGAAGTGCGTCTTCACACACGCGTATGCCCTCTGAGCCCCTTCGAAGCACGCCGACCTCTTCCAGCGGTCAACGCATGACACGGCATCTCGAAGACGAGCCGACAGACCGAAGGGTCTCCTCAGCATGGCTTCGGCCGGCCACAGAGCAACGCAGAGATCCTGGAGTGCTGGCCTGGTCATGCGGAACAGCTCGACCAGCTGCTTCACTCGATGATTTAGCAGCTGCGTGGATGGGGACCCTGGGAATTGACCCCAGAAGGCTTTCTCCACCTCATGACCCGCCAGTTGGCCGAAATAGGCCACCGCATCCTCTGCACTCTGCGGGAGATCCTCGAAGACCTCTGCAGAACGCCACAATTGGGTGAGCTCGACACACCCTTTGCTGCCAAACGCACACTGCAGCAAAAATATCTTACTCGAGGCGATTTGTTCCACTTGCAGGAGCACCTCGCGGTCCGCACGAGCCGAGGTGTTGAGTTCGGAGTGGGCACGCTGCAGCTTGTCGAGCTCCTCTTTCGCGCGCCGCTCCTCCTCCTGAAGCTTGTCGCGTGCTTCAAACACGCCCTTCAGGGTCTCCTCGACCTCCAGCACCCGCACCTGGTGCTTCTCCCCGGCCGCCTTCTCGGCGGCCCGCGCCTTCTCGGATGTGGCGGCAGCTGCTTTCTGCTGCCGCACTTCCTTCCGAGCACTTTTAAGCTCGGCCTTGAGCGTCTCCAACTCCGCTGTTAGCATTTCTAAGTCTTAGTTGTTTCCTTTAAACATAGAACATGCATTGCAAGTTTAACCTTGCTTACCTTGAGATCGCTCAAGTTTCCGGTTCATCTCCGCCATCTCTCTAGAGGCGGAGTCCGGCACTAAGTTCGACACCTGTCATAAAAACACACTCCTTGTTAAAGGACAAATGGTCTTGACCATCCACATGCTCCAGGACAACTACTTCGGGTAGCGTCCTGTGGGCTACTCAACAGGCTCCTAATTATTCACGCGACCCCGATGCCGGTTTCTTGCAACCGACTTTGGGCTCGGGGGCTACTCAGTCATTACGCCGTTTAGCAGGCTACATTTTTATGTCCTCGGACACATTTCATAAAGACAAAGCAAACCGAAGGCGCAGAAGACGTACCTCGAAACCTGCTACAAGGTTTTTGAAGACCTCGTGCAGGCCGGCCTCTGCGGACCGGTAGCCTTCCAGCGCCGCGCCCATCAAGATGCAGTGCTCCTCCTTAAGGGAGCAGCCCTTTAGGGCCTCCTCCACCTCCTCGGCCCACCCCGCGCCGGTCCGTCCTCGGACAGCAGGCTGGGGTGGAGGGACAACCTCGGAAGGATCCACCCGAGGAGCCCCCGTCTGTGAAGGCTGTGCCGAGGCTGACTCCTGCTGAGCCGATATCTGGCCCAGCCCTTCTTCGATGACCTCGGGGCGCTTCGTCCCCTGGTCTTGCTGGGCCGAGGTTTCAACCACGGCCATTACCACCGCATCGTCGCCCCCCGCCGTATTGACCTCGGGGGCCAGGGTGGATGTTGCCTCCCCCAGACCGACTTGCATTGGGGGAGAAGCAGCGGGCTCTGGAGTCCCGCTGGCGGACGGCAACCCATTCGAGGAGCCGCTGGGGATCACCCTCGGCGGACTGTGTGTGAAAAGTTGCCTCTGTGAAAATTTCTCTTGATGAAACAATGACTCAAGCAAGGAAGACAAGGATAAGGGCTTACCCTCGAGGCGTCGGCTTCTTCCTCCCCGTTATGAGGGGGTCTTCCTCTAAGTCACCGGAGAGCTCGGCTCTCTCCGACGACTTGTGGGCGGCCTCGGATGAGGCTCGCCTCAGCCTCTTCAGGCCCTTGGGCGGCATTCCCACGTCGGCGTCTTCTGACACCGACCTCTTCCCCTTAGGGGGGGGATCTCCTCCTCGCCCTCCTTGGCGCCGCCGTCTTGAGCGACGGAGGTGTGGGTCTCCTCTGATCGGGTGACCGAAGTCCCCCGGGTCCGAGCACTGGACTTCCCCGTTTGGGTCCTCGTCCCTTTGGAAGTCACCACATGTGGCTCCTCGGTCAGAAGCGCCGAGAGCAGGGGAGTTTGAGTTTGTTCCGGCAATGCGGCTGGGCATCGTACCCCCTTTACCCATGCCGACCACTTCTGCAAAATGTCAAAACACGACGGCTCAAATAAAGACTTTACTCCTCGGAGCAGTAAGCATAGAATGAAAGATTGATGGACGGAACCACTCACCGGGGGGGCCTCATAGCCGTGTTCGAGGCCGCGGTCCTCTCCCTCCTTGGGAATCTTGTCCTTGGCCAGCTTCATGAGCTTTGTCCACATAGTGGCCAAGGTGGAGCGGAAGAATGTGTTGATGGTGTCCATGTCCTCGGGTTTCTGCGCCCACATCGGGGTGGCCCGAAGTTGGAGAGGAAGGATGCGGCGGGTGAGCATGACGTTGATGACATCGGCCAGCTCAGCCTTCCCCGTGGTGGTCCACCACGCGATCCTCTCGACTAGGGTCTCTACCTCTTCAGGCTTCCCCCAGGCGACGCCCTTTTCCTTCCAAGACTTGAGTTTCTTGGGAGGCCCGGCTGAGAAGGCCGGGACCTTGGTTTGACCAGCGGCAAGGGGCTCGGTGATATAGAACCATTCCTTTTGCCACTCCTTCACCATTTCAATGAAGGTGCCCTTGAACCAGGTGGCCCCCTGGTTCTTGCTAATCATTGCCCCTCCACACTCCGCAAGTTCGGAGCCGCTTGACTTCGGTTTGATACCGAAGAGCTTCAGCCATAGGCCAAAGTGTGGCTCACAGCGGAGGAAGGCCTCGTAGACTGTTATGAAAGCAGCGAGGTGGAGAATGGAGTTGGGGGCTAGGTGATGAAAATCTAACCCATAGTAGAACATGATCCCGCGCATGAAAGGGTCCAGCGGGAACCCCAGGCCTCGGATGAGGTGGGGAACAAAGACCACCCGCCCCCCGACGTTGGGAGCGGGTACCAGCTCGTCGACCTCTGGAGCGCGGGCGGCGACGGTACGGGCTAGGTACCCCGCGTCGCGCAGCTCGGCGATGGTCAACGCCATCACGGTGGAGCCTCCCCAGTGCCCCTTAAGGGTATCGGCCATGGCTGATGGGGAAATCGGGCTCGCGTACGAGAAAGGCGTAATGGCTGGATCTGGGCGCTGGAGCTAGACGAAGCGGCAGCAAGAGAGGAATGGGAGCGTAGGCTATCGCGCTGTTCTCCCCATTACTTTTATAAGCCTGTGAAAGGCCAAAAGCCCCCTTTTGCTGCGCCGATAAATTCGTGATTATTATCAAAGATGCTGTTGAAATACATGGGGAAACGAAATTTTGATGATATCCCTAAGAAAGCGGGCACGATCTCTGCCTTGACGGGACGTGCCAGTAAAGGAGCCGCCTCGAAGCACGATTTGAGGGGAGGCAGTAACTGCTCAACCTGTCGTGGGGCGGGTCTCTCCGATAAAGCTGTCAGGCCGGATTGGGCTGTTCATATCGGCACAATAAGCCTTCGAGGCTAAGATACTTGCTCACCTCGGATAGGGTACAAGCTCGGTTGGACCACGGATGTCGATGCTCTGTTAATAGAATTCAAAATTTAAGGTGGAACTCGTCTGTCAAGCCGGAAACTCCGAATCCGAAGTGTTGGTTCAAAGTCGTCCTCGGCATAAAAGACCAGTTCGGGGGCTACTGACGGTGTCCTGGATTAGGGGGTGCCAACCTAGCCAGCCCGACACCTCGGATGGGCCGATATGCCCTCGTACGTGATCAAGATGGACTCCGGAAGTCGCACATGGGAGACGTGATCAAGACTGCCTCTACCGAAGACTTGACGTATGCTTCAAGATTATTCCAACCGCCTTATTCCAAGATACCGACCTTGTAACCCTAGATACCCTCCCTGGCATGTATATAAGCCATAGGGTTTAGCCCGTAGGGGGGATGAGCGAAACATCGAACACCTAGCTATAGTAGTTAGACACATATTACGATCTCGAGGTAGATCAACTCTGTACTCGATACACCTCCATTAATATAAATAGAAGCAGGACGTAGGGTTTTACCTCCATCAAGAGGGCCCGAACCTGGGTAAAACATTGTCTCCCTTTGTCTCTATTTCCATCGATCCGAGATCCGCAGCTAGGGACCCCCTACCCCGAGGTCTGCCGGTTTTCACACCGACGCCTAGGGTTTAGGAGAGTCCTCGGCTTGTGCACCAAGTCTTGTAGAGTCTTCCTTGTATGTGTCATGGACTGCCCGAAGTGGCCCATTAGTGAACCACCATGGGGGTCCTCGGCTCAACCCACCTGGTCGGGAGACGATGTGGTGAGTACCCCCTAGTCCAGGACACCGTCAGTAGCCCCCTGAACCGGTCTTCAAGTTGGGGACGCTCCTCGGTTCTTCCGAACTGTTCTTCGTCTTCGGTCGTCGGTCTTGAAAGCTGGTTCAACAAATCTTCCCATCTCCGATCTTGAGGATCGCCGAGGTGTATCCGAAGAGTTCATACGTCGGGTATCCAAGGAGTCCTTTAAATTCTCGGCCTTTATCAATGACTTGTTATTTTTTACGCCACACTTCGGGTTCGAAGTGTTTCCAGTGCGGCGGTGTCCTCTTTGCATCCGGGCTCCAACGCCTTACTGCATCCGAGGTGTCTTTTGCAGCCGAGCTCCAATGCTGGACTGCATCCGAGGAGGCACAGAGTACCTCTTCTTTGAAATTTTTTGAAGGAGGTTATCCGAGCTTAACGCCGAAAAAGTTCTCTATGAAGCCAGCCACTCACAGCCGAGCTTTATGCCGGACTGCTTCCTAGGTGGTGCACCACCTCAGCCATGGGCTGATGTTTTATAGAATTGTTTCCGATTGGTGCAATTTATTCTCTGCCGAGATGTATAACCAGTAGCCCTCAAGGTGTGTGCCGACATAAAATCCGGGATGCACCTAAAGGATAAAATAAAACCGCTGATCCCAGTAGCCCCTGAGACTCAGGTCGATTTGCGAAATCGGCCTGAGGATCAATTCCTTGCTCGGCAGCATACTTAAAAACAGAAACGCGGTGTGCATAGTTCCCGAGACTCAGGCTGGGTGCGGCCGACCAACCTAAGGATCATAATCTCCTCGGAAACTATTCGGCACTTAAATTTTCTGCATTGAATCGTCAATGCAGTAGCCCCCGAGCCACTGGTCGGGTGGCAACACCAGATCAGGGGATTGATGTACCCCTTTAATGGCTTTTAATTGAGAAGCGCGAAGCCCAGTAGCCCCCGAGCCTTAATTTGGGCAAGGGTGGCCGAATTAAGGATCGATATCCGGGGTAAATAGACTTTAATCACAATTTATGTGTAATGATTCTACGTATCCAAGTACTTTAAATCATTAATGCTCGGATCCGCATTGTACAAAACTTTGTTGACCGACCATCGGCTTCAACCTCCTCGGCCAGTAGCCGAGGAGTGTTTGTCCTACTTTATAAAGCCTTTATAAGGCAAAGATTTATGGCAAACAAGGCAATCCGGCCATATGGTTTTTATAAACAAAGGTACGTGGAGAGATATGTTATATTACTATTTAACGTAAGAAACATCTTCCAAAGAAAATAGTCCCGCTATCGGTTCCTTCCTTTGGGTTGTCATGCTAAGCAGGATGATGTAACATCACCTCCGATCTAAGTGGGAGAAAAATAGTGAAGATCAATTCGGGGAAAATTCACGAAGTATTTGGCTTTAAAAAAAACCAAGATTTTCACTTCCGTCGTTGCCGACCAATTATGTTCTTGAGATTGCTAGCTTTCGGCTTCACCCAGTCTGAGGTACTAACCCGGATAACCCGGTAGTATCAATCACATAGGTGCTCCCGTTACCCCCTAGCCGAACAATCGGGAACGTAGGGGGTAAGCACAGGAGCCAGGCAACCCAGCTTGGCCACATCTCAAGTCAAATTGATGCATATTGTGGCATTATAACGATTTATGGGAAGGCAGCGTTCGTATATTAAATACAAATGCTATATGTTATTTTGACTCCGTTGCGACTGTTTATAATTTGAAAGTGGCCCATCGTCGGCTTCTCCCCCTTTGTAGATGCTACGCAGGGTGTTTCCACAATAACAAGACAACCCTTAGCCAACGTCTCGGTGCCCGGAGGCGGTTGTGTTAGCGGAAACGAGGCAATCAGATATGCAGGCTTTATAACTTTCACTAAGTCATAGGAGCTTAACGTTGGGAGGCCAGTTACTAGCCCCCGGTAGTGTTCGGTGTCAGCCGAGGACAACCCGTTAGCACTTCGGCCCACTGTATGAAAGGCACATCGTTTAACACGAGGTGACCTCTATCGATCTATAGGTTGACACAGTCATCGGATCGCTGACCAGTTTACACTTATTGTGACAGTCAGTTTTCGGCTTTCTCCACTGAGGCGCTTGACCAGCTAAACCGGAAGCACAATCGCAGTGGTTCTCCCTTTAACCTTAGCCGAACAATCGGAAACGTAAGGATAAGCACAGGAGCCGGGCAACCCAACTATTGACCAAAGACACAATTCGAAACCGATGCATATAAAGCAATATCCGAGAACGATTTACCGAGGACTCCATGGAGTACCTTGGCGTTTGGTGGGTTCGGCTCTAGTCGCAGCCCCCTGGTGTTTGGAGTGTTCGGGCGTGCCGAGGTGCAGCTCGGCAGGGAAGTTGCCGAACTACGGGTCAGAAGGAAAAGATTTCCCGAGCCGAATTATTATGCACGGCACCTCGGTCAAGAGGATGTCCCGCCTCCTGAAAGGAAAACATACAAATAGCTTAAAAGTGCCATAAGCTCAAAAAGCCAAAAAATTTATGTAAAAACTTGACGTCCGAACTAAATCAAGTTTTTGGTGCCAATCCGAAAATTGGTCTTAAAATTAAATTATGCTTCCGTCGTGCTTTAACATGATACATCCGATCTCCAGACTTCAAGCGGGTCAGCCTTCGGCTTCAAGCTCCTATCCCGAAGGCGGAGTGCTTCTCAGGCCAGTTTAGCGAACTAAACTCGAGCAGCTTTTGGAGAGAAACTAGGCTATCCGGCTAGTGACCACACACTCACGTCAGAAAAAGGAGTAGTAGAAAAAGGCTTTGCAACGACCAAGAAGAAAACACTTATTATAACGGCTCATATAAATTTAAGAGCCCCTAGTTAACATGGGAAAAAGAAGCGGTTTTTAACGAACCTCGTTTTTAACAAATAGATTTTAACATAAATATAATGCTTGGTCGAACCGAACAAAAATTGAACATTTAAAAAAGTTGAGCATGAAAGCGACTTAGCTGGTTAATGTGCTCGGCGTTAATGACGTGGTGTGGGCTTGTGGCGGGACGAAGACGCATAGTCCTCGGCTTGATCGAGGTCCCAGACCCCAAGCCCGAGGTGGCCGAGCGAGGAGCTCGGCACTCCAAAGTAGCGACACAGTACGGTCGATGTGGCGAGGTGAAGCCCCCGGTCCGGCTGAGGTGTCCGAGCGAAGAGCTCGGCTTGATGAAGTGGTAGTACAACATTGCCGATATGTTAAGGCGAAGCCCCCGGTCCAGCCGAGGTGCCGAAGCTGATCGACTGGTGATGCCGAAGTCCCCGGAGTAGGTTGATGAAGAGATGGCGAAGTCTCCGGTCTAGCCGAGGTGACGGAGCAGGTCGGTAAGATGACGTTGCAGCCCTATGCCACCCGAGGTGTCGAAGCGGGTCGGCGTGGTGGACATCGGCTTGAAGAAGCAACGGCGCGGCGATGCCGACGCAGGTCGGAACTTGTGACGCGGTCAATGCCAGCTTGAGAAGTGACCGCTTGGTGATGCTGGCGCGCCCGACCCGTACAATCCGTAAGGTGACGATGTTATCTTTACGATCATTAGGGAGAGCGGTGCCGAACTCTTGGTCGGCTCGCCGAGGTGATGATCCGAGGTGGTTGTCGTTGGCTCGATGGAGCGACGGCGCAGTCGATGTTGGCGCGGGTCGGTAGTCGTGGAGCAACGTGGTCGGGCCGGTTTGACATCGGCGCGACGGTGAAGATCGCCTCGGAAAAGACTCAAAACTTGTGGGCACGTGTTTGAGAACAACACCCAATACCCTAGAAAAAATTCCTTCAAAAAAGATGTACAATATCCCATTCATGAAGAAAGATGAATTCGGGTCGGATACGTTTTCGCGTAGAAAACAGATCCGAAAATTGAAGCACTCATCGGACGCTTCCCGGAGTTTGAACGGTCGGATCGAGCTGAAATTTTGAGGGGTGGTAGATATGGGAATTCCGCAGCCGATGAACGGTTGAATCTTCCAAAGGAGGCCCGAGCTGACTGCTGGACTCCTCGCCCTAAACTCGTCCAGATTCCCGTCCAGATTCGACAGGGCTCCGATATATCGGAGATCGCCGTAGATTCCTCCATCGGAACGCGACAAAATTTTGCAGGGTTGTTCTAGACTCAATTCTGCACAATTCCACCAAAGCAATCGTCAAAGCGACGCTCGAGGAGACGGGGACGGCAAACACGAATCCGCTGTCCAAAAAAAACTGCATGATCGCGCGAGGGCAATGTTGACGTTGAGCCCCCGAGCACCATGGACGATTTTTCCATGATCCCGGATGAGATTGGAGTTGATGATGACGAAGACGTCCGTCCGAACTTGACGATCCAAAGAAAAGCCTAGTCCTCGGTCCAGCCAAGGTGACCAGTCGGGTCGGCGACGAAGATGCCGACGCTGACCATGTAGCTCGGTTCCGATGCGTAGATTTGCGGTGGAGCCGATCTGAATTCTCATCGCACCGCGGCGACTGCCAGCAGGCTCTCAATGAAAGCACCAATGTCGGTTCTATATCCGGCATATCTCGTAGTAGGGGTCCTAAGCTAGGCGTCATGGAGAGATGGTAACATGGACACAGAGTTTTACCCAGGTTCGGGCCCTCTCGAAGAGGTAATACCCTACGTCCTGCTTTTGATTGTATTGATATGGGGTATAGTACAGAGTACATGTGGCTACCACGAGATTGTTCTAATGAATATCAGATCATCTATTGACTAGCCTGGCCTCGGTTTATATATGCACCGGAGGCCTAGGGTTTAGGAGAGTCATCGGCTTGTGCATATATAAACCGAGAGTCCTCAGCAACGGGGTGCGGGAACGAGTAGGGTCGAGAAATTTCAACCGTTCGGTCCGCGCGATATATATACCCGTACGCTGTCGGTGGCGCCGAGTTGAACAACTCGGTGGCACCGATATGTGTAACTGCACGCAGGTCAGCACATCGGTGGCTCCGAAACGGTTCAACTCGGTTGCACCGAGATGGAAAACCTAGATCAATCTAAGTGATTTCGGTTGGACCGAGTTTGAGTGAATTCGTTCGGCCGAAATCAGATAGAAGGTTTTGGAGGTTCAGCCCTTTCAGATCGGTGGCTCCGAGTGCTCCTCACCCGGAGGGTCCGAAAATGACTTGTTCAATTTTTGTGATACAGCAAGAATAGAATTTGAGACAAGAAAGCATAGATAGCTAGAGAAGGTACTTAGGCATTCTTGTACATCCACTTGGCCAGAAAAACCAAGACAATCAAAACAATAAATGGATATCCTCGAATGATGAAAACATGCAAACCAACATGCTCACACAATAAGATAGCAAATGAAATATGTGTCAAACATGCACAACCAATTCTAGCATCTATCAAGCAATGGCGATGACTAGGTCATCTATATATGAGTATATTGACTTAGGAGTCAAATGAGAATATTTGATCATAGGTCATACTCATCGTTTAAGCACAAGTGGGGTTGCCACTTTTACATAAAACATTGATGTGTTCACACCATTAGAGTTGCTTTAGCTCAATTGTTTAGAACAAAGCTCCCCCTAGATGTGATATTCCCCCTAAGAGGGATGAAATAACCTTGGGTTTTGTCGATGATGACTTCATGTAGATGTTGAAGATGTGGACGCTCAATGTTGATGTAGACCATCAAGAGTTGGGAGCAATCCTTTGGAGTTTTGTGCTTTCAATACCTACATGGGTTAGTCCCACACAAGGAACATACAAGGATATCCATAGACATAGAGTGAAATAAACATATGATGATGTCCATGAATCCATTGAATACCTTGTCCCTTGCCTTACCAACGAGAGGGTTTGTGACTCCACGAACTAGTGCAAAATGTGAAAGTTGGTTGCACAAGTTCTTGCCATAAAGTATATGACTGAAGTTTGTTGGCAGAGTCACCCTCAAGAACTCTCTAGTTCTTCTTCTTTTGGACCCACATCAACTTGATGGGAATCCTTGGAGTTGTAGTAGCACTTGATGAAGTAGAACTTGATGAAGTCTTGGGAACCCATTTGACCATGGCTTGAGGAGCTTCTTCAAATAAATCAATCTCTTCTTGAAGCTTGTCCTTGCCTTTTAGCTTGTGGTCTTGTGGTGGAAGATCTTCTTGAGCTTGTGTTCCCTTGAAGGAAGTAGGATCATACTCCTCTTGTTGAGGAACAAACTTCGTCTTGGGGTATTGATCTTCTTCCCACTCAACTCCATTGGCATTGAACTTTCGTTCAAAACCAACACCTTGGTTCGTCCGGTGCCTTCCTTGCTTGCGTACAATTTCCTCAAATTGCTTACTCCCGGCAAGACTCTTGTAGACACCTTTTTCTATAATTCCTTTCAATAGCATATTTTCTTGCTCAAGTGTAACTTGGCTAAGAGAATCATTAGTGGAATCAATAGAACTACTAGAAGCAACAACATTGGATTTAGCATTGTTATTGTTACAACTAGAGGTAGAACCCTTTTTACCTTTGTTGCTAGTTTGCTTAGGTTTAACTTGTGGCATAAAGGTAGACAAGAGTAAACGTTTGGCAAGATATGAGGAACTCTTCTTTCGAAGATCGTCATTGATAGCTTTAAGAAACTCATGCTCTTGCTCTAAATTTAGCTTCTCGAAGCGTAGCTTCTCATGAGTTCTTAGAAGTTCTCTATGATCCTCTTGAGTTGTTTCATGAGCTAACTTAAGAGCATTTAGTTCTTTAGTTAGATGCTCAATCTCCTTCATAGCATTGTCACTCGTTTCCTCTTGACTATCATAATTACTAGCATTTTCATTATGGCTCACATCACTAGCCTTATCAACAAGTAAATCATCATCACCAAGCAAATCATCTTCATCACTATTGAAATCAAGATACTCGGGGTGTGATACCTTGGGGCTTTTTGCCATGAAGCATCTTCCAATTCCTTCATTTGGTGAGTCAAATAGATCATAGGAGTTGGATGACACAAGTGCAATTCCGGCAACACCTTCATCTTGATTATAGTCGGAGTTGGAGTGATAACTTCTCTCGGAGTGGTTGTCGGAGTCGGATGTCTTCTTCTTGTGTAGCTCTTGGATGACTTGTCCTTCCTCTCCGAATCCTTGCTTCTTCGAGAGTGTCTTCGTTCATAACGATCATCTCTACTCCTTCTATCCTTATGAGGTAATTCATCTCTTCTATGTCTTCCTCTTGGTGATTCGTCTCTTTTCTTGTAGGGAGCCATACACTCATTGGAGTAGTGTCCGGGCTTCCCACAATTGTAACAATTACGGTCACGACTTGATGATCTTCTCTCATAGTGTCTTGAGCTAGAGCTTCTTTCTGTTCCTTTGTTCTTGTAGAACATGTTGAACCTTTTCACCATTAGGCTAATCTCTTCATTGGATACTAGCTTGTCACTTGGAGTTGTTGGAGCGTCGGTTGAGACTTTGTAAGCACCACTTGATTTGTTGTGCAGCTCCTCTTTGTCCTTGAGTGACATTTCATGAGCAACAATCCTTCCAATGACTTCCGTGAGCTTGAGATCTTTGTAATTAGGCATCATTTGGATCAATGTGCAGACGCTATCATATTTTCCATCCAAAGCTCTAAGTATCTTCTTGATGATGAATTTGTTGGTCATCTATTCACTTCCTAAGCCGGCAATCTCATTGTGATGAGAGCAAGCATAGAGTACATCTCAGCGACTCCTTCACCATCCTTCATCTTGAACTTGTCAAGTTGACTTTGAAGCACATCCAACTTAGATTCCTTGACGGACTCGGTACCCTCATGCATATCAACCAAAGTATCCCAAATTTCCATTGCATTCTCGAGGCGGCTGATTTTGTTGAATTCTTCGAGACATAAACCGTTGAATAGAATGTGACACGCTTGAGCATTGTATTGCAACATCTTCAATTCTTCTGGGTTGCTTCACGATCCGGTTCCTTGCCATCCTCAAAGAAGTCAACTTGCAAGCCAACACGAACAACAGCCCAAACGGCAGGGTTATGACCAAGAATATGCATTTTCATCTTATGTTTCCAACTAGCAAAGTTTGTACCATCAAAATATGGACCTCTACGGTGATAGTTACCCTCACTAGACGCCATACTCTCCTAGGTTGTGAAACCAAGGCTATGATCACCAAAGCAATGGAAATCAAGGCTTACGGAGACCAAAGCTCTGATACCACTTGTAGGATAGAAAGTATGTCTAGAGGGGGGTGATTAGACTACTTGACCAATTAAAACCTAACCTTTTCCCAATTTTAGTTGTGGGCAGATTTTAGCAACAATACAAGTCAAGCATCACCCTACACATGCAATTCTAAGAGTATAGCAACGGAAAGTAAACAATTGCATATGTAAGTAAAGGAGGGGATCGGAGATTTCAAACGCAATGAAGACACGGTGGTTTTTGGCATGGTTCCGATAGGTGGTGCTATCGTACGTCCACGTTGATGGAGACTTCAACCCACGAAGGATAACGGCAGCGCGAGTCCACGGAGGGCTCCACCCACGAAGGGTCCACGAAGAAGTAACCTTGTCTATTCCACCATTGCTTACGTCTAGGAAGGACTAGCCTCACTCAGGGTAGATCTTCATGAAGTAGGCGATCTCCTTGCCCTTACAAACTCCTTGGTTCAACTCCACATCATGTCGGAGGCTCCCAAGTGACACCTAACCAATCTAGGAGACACCACTCTCCAAAAGGTAATAGACGGTGTGTTGTTAATGAACTCCTTGCTCTTGTGCTTCAAATGATAGTCTTCCCAGCACTCAAACAAGTCCTCACAGATTTGGCTATGGTGGAAGAAGGATTTGAGTGGCAAGCAACTTGGGAAAGGCTAAAAATCAAGATTCAAATGGTAGGAATGGAATATCTTGATCTCAACACATGAGTAAGTGGTTCTATCTCAGAAAATGTATGGTGGAAGTGTAGCCACGTTTTGATGGCTCTCCTTACTGAGAAGGAAGTGGTGGAGGGGTATATATAGCCTCCACACAAAATCCAATCGTTACACACTTTTGACCCAACTCGGTGGCACCGAAACAATAATCTCGGTAGCACCGAACTGTGTAAAAGATATGAACTTTAGGAATCTCGGTGGGACCGATACGAACAACTTGGATGGACCAAAGTACAATGGCTAGGGCAAACCTCATCTCAGTGGCACCGATTGCATCAACTCGGTAGGACCGAAGTGAAGCAATAAGGCAACAGAGAGTTGGCAAGCCATCTCGGTGAGACCGATTTGCAAAACTCGGTGAGAGCGAAGTAGGTGCAAATGATCACAGAGAGTTGGCAAGGCCATCTCGGTGGGACCGAGATCCATTTCAGTGGATTCGATTTGTTAGGGTTTTGGCAGTGGCTAAGTCTAAGTGAACTCGGTGGCTCCGGATAGGAAATATCGGTGGGGCCGAGTTGGAATATGGGTTTTGGAAATCTTTTGGTAGAGAGAGTGGTTGAGGGTTTAGGAGTACTGTCACTAAGCACTTGAGCAAAAAGACCATTAAGCAACACCTCATCCCCTTTTAATAGTATTGGCATTCCTATGGACTCAATGTGATCTTGGATCACTAAACCAAAAATGTAGAGTCTTGATCTTTTGCCAATCCTTGTCCTTAGCATTTTGAGGGGCCCACGTCTCTAGTCCATGCCATGCCAATCATTGAACATCCTGAAATCTTTAACATGAATGGACATTAGTTCAATGAGATATATGTTGTTATGAATTACCAAAACCACCAAGGGAGCAAATGTGCTTTCAATGTGAATTTTGTCTCTAGAAATAATTTCAACAACAATGCTTATAGGGGTAATTTCAATGCTAGACCGTTTCCTGGAAATTCCTCTAATAATTATGGCAATCCTTATGGTAATTCTTATAATAATAATAATCGGATGCCCTCTGATCTTGAAAGTAATATTAAAGAATTTATTGGTTCGCAAAAGAATTTCAATGCTATGATAGAAGAAAAATTGAATAGAGTTGATGAATTGGCTAGGAACATGGATAAAATTGCTCATGATGTGGAAAATCTCAAAACTAAAATTTTGCCATCTAAGCATGATATAAATGAGTCTATTAAAGCCATCTATGTGTCCATTAATGAAAGTAAAGAAAGGACCGCTAGGTTGAGAGCTAAGCGAGAATTTCTAGAAAAAGCGATTCCACCCGGTTTCTATCGTAGTAATGATGAAGATATTAAAATGATTGGTGTTACACCTATTGAACCTTTGTTTAGTAATATAAAACTTGATGAAAAAGGGACTGAAGAAGAGTCAACTTTAGAAAGAAGGATTCCGACTTGTTTGGAGGGTGATAATCTTGATCATAAAAATGAAAAAAGTGGGTTTGGAGAGGTTAAAACTTTAAATAGTAATGCACCCACTACTTTGGATTACAAGGACTTTAATTATGATAGTTGTTCTTTAATTGAGTGTATTTCCTTGTTGCAATCCATGATTAATTCACCAAATGCATATGAACAAAATAAAACTTTCACTAAACATATTGTAGAAGCCATGATGAAAGCACATGAAGAAAAACTTGAGCTAGAAGTATCAATTCCTAGAAAATTACAAGATGAATGGGAACCCACTATTAAAGTAAAAATTAAAGATTATGAATGTAATGCTCTTTGTGATCTTGGTGCTAGCATTTCCACTATACCAAAGTCTTTGTGTGATGTGCTAGGTCTCACCGATTTGGATCCTTGTTCCCTTAATTTGCATCTTGCGGATTCCACTATTAAAAAGCCATTGGGTAGGATAAATGATGTGCTTATTCTTGCAAATAGAAATTATGTGCCCGTGGACTTTATTGTTCTTGACATTGAATGCAATCCTTTTGCCACATAATACTTGGTAGGCCTTTTCTTCGAACTATTGGTGCTATTATTGATAAGAAAGAAGTAATATAAGATTTCAATTCCACTAAATAAAGGGATGGAACACTTCCCTAGGAAGAGAATTAAAGCACCATATGAATCCATTATGAGGGCCACTTATGGAATCAATTTGAAGGATGACAACACTTGAAACTATGCATTATGCCTAGCTAGGGGCATAAAACAATAGCGCTTGTTGGGAGGCAACCCAATGAATAAAATATTTTTTGATTTTACCTACTGTTTTTGAGTGTTTACATGATTATAGCTTCTGCTATGATTATGTTTTTATATTTTAATTAGTGTTTGTGCCAAGTAATTCCTTTGGGATGATTTGGAAGATAGTATAATTGATGTTGTTTGGAAAACAGAAAGTTTTATGTCCAGTGCTGGAATTTTAGTTCTGTACTGGAGTGTCCGAAAAATCTGAAGTTTTTACACAGTATTGGTACATGAATTTCCCACGTTTTCCTAATTTTTAAGAATTTTTGGAGTTATATAAGTATGGCTTTTAAATAGATCTTTACAGACTGTTCTGTTTTAGACAGATTCTGTTTTTGTTGCATAGTTTGCTTATTTTTGATGAATCTATGGATCGTATCGGGGGGTATGAGTCATGGAGAAGTTGGAGTACAGTATCATTATGCCAATATTAAATATGAATCAATTTACTACAGTACCTAAAGTTTAAGATTTGTTTGTTATACTAACGGATCTCACGATGTTTCTGTTGAATTTTGTGTGCTGAAGTTTTCAAGTTTTGGGTGAGACTACGATGGACAAAGGAATAAGGAGTGGCAAGAGCCTAAGCTTGGGGATGCCCAAGGCACCCCAAGGTAATATTCAAGTAAGACTCAAGCGTCTAAGCTTGGGGATGCCCTGGAAGGCATCCCCTCTTTCGTCTACAATCTATCGGTAACTCACTTGGAGCTATATTTTTATTCATCACATGATATGTGTTTTACTTGGAGCGTCTTGTGAAATAGTTTGTTTGCTTTTGTTTGCTTTTTAGTTTGTCACAATCATCTTTGCTGAACACACCTTTTTGAGAGGGACACACATTATTCATAATTTGTTAGAATACTCTATGTGCTTCACTTATATCTTTTGAGCTAGGCAGTTGCTCTAGTGCTTCACTTATATCTTTTAGAGCACGGCGGTGATGATATTTTAAAGAAATAGTTACACTCTCATGCTTCACTTATATCTTTTTGAGAGTCTCATGATAGCAATGGTAATATGCATGGGTTATGAATTTGGTCCTGATATGATAGGTATTCAAGAGGGATATAATAAAAACTTTCATGTAGATCACTGAATATGATAAATTTGATTCCTTGCAATAGTTTTGAGATATTAAGATGGTAATATGTGGGAGGTATTAGTAGATAATTATCGTTTAGTAAGAATAATTGTGTTAAGGTTTGTGATTCCCGAAGCATGCACATATGGTCTGTCGTTATGCTAAGAAGTTGGAGCATGAATTATTATTGATTGACTTCCTTTGTGTGGCGGTCGGGGGCGCACGATGGTTAACTCCTACCAACCTCCCCCCTAGGGGCATGTGTAGTAGTACTTTGCTTCGAGGGATAATAAACTTTCGCAATAAGTATGTGAGTTCTTTATGACTAATGTGAGTCCATGGATTATACGAACTCTCACCCTTCTGCAATTTGCTAGCCTCTACGGTACCGTACATTGCCCTTTCTCACATCGAGAGTTGGTGCAAACTTCGCCGGTGCATCCAAACCCCGTGATATGATACGCTCTATCACACATAAGCCTCTTTATATCTTCCTCAAAACAGCCACCATACCTACCTATCATGGCATTTCCATAGCCCTGCCGAGATATATTTCAATGCAACTTCCACCGTTCCATTTTTTATGACACACATCATCATTGTCATATTGCTTTGCATGATCATATAGCTGACATAGTATTTGTGGCTCAGCTACCGTTCATTATTTTTATACATGTTACGCTAGCATCATTGCACATCCTGGTACACTGCCAGAGGCATTCATATAGAGTCATATTTTTGTTCTAGTTTCGAGTTGTAATTTTGAAGTTGTAAGTAAATAGAGGTGTGATGATCATCATTATTAGAGCATTGTCCCAGTGAGGAAAGGATGATGGTGGCTATGATTCCCCCACAAGTTGGGATGAGACTTCGGACGAAAATATAAAAAAAAGGCGAAAAAGAGCCATGAAAAAAGAAAGAAAGAAAAAAAATAAAAAGAAAAAATAAAGAAAAATAAATAAATGAGAAAAAAGGAGAGAAGGGGCAATGTTACTATCTTTTTCCACACTTGTGCTTCAGAGTAGCACCATGTTTTTCATATAGAGAGTCTCCTATTTTGTCACTTTCATATACTAGTGGGAATTTTTCATTATAGAACTTGGCTTGTATATTACGATGATGGGCTTCCTCAAATGCCCGATGTCGTGGATACGACCATCTATGGGGCCATCTAGCCCCTTGTGGTTCAGCAGGGGAGATCAACGTGCACAAAGAGCAGAATCAACAGAGGACGCAAGGGATTTACCCAGGTTCGGGCCGCTGAGAAGCGTACAACCCTACTCCTGCTTTGGTGTATTGGATATGTCAGAGAGCACAAATACAAGGAGCGCTTCTCACAGCAAGGTGCGGAGAGAGCAGCTACGCATGCAAGGCGTGCTGGTGTTTGAAAAAGGATCTGAATCCCTCTAACTGTTGCCCTGGCCCTCCTTTTATAGCTCAAGGGGTTACCACAGTGGCAAAACAGTCATTACATAGTGATTAGATAGCGAACAGTGCTATCATACCTAACTCTGCCAGTTTAGGACAAAAGCATTAAATGCCCCATTAGGTGTCATGTGGAGAGGCAGCCCCGGCAAGGTGTCATTAAAGGAAAATTATCCCTGCGTGCTGACACATGCCCGACAAGCCTCACCAACCCGCCTGCGTAGTCGACACCTCACCGATTAGCGACTAGCTGTCTGGTGAGGTGGAGCGCTGGAGAGCTGGCCAAAGCTTGCCGGCACGAAGCTTGCCGGGTCTTCGTCTTGCCGGTTCGACCTTGCCGGCAAGGGATGTCTTCATCTCCGGTACTAGTGGAATGCACTTTGGCGCTTCGTCTTGAACTTCTTTCCAGTAGCTTTTGCAACTGGGTCTTGTATCTCGTTATTTGGCAAGCTCCGGCAAGCCTCGGCCGGCAAGGAGGCTGCTACCGTCTGTGCATAAGTCAGGGTATAAAATACCCATGTTTTATACACCGACAGGAGCCCCCGGGCCTGGGCAATACGCGCGTCCGAAGCGTCGTTGGGCTAGGCCCAAACAATGCATAGACGCGCGGCGGGAAAATTGCCGCTGTAATTTTTAGTCATGATGGTTTCCCATCTACTGAGATCTTCTTTGTTTCCTCATTAATCTAGACTTGGGTGTGCTCTTGGTCATCTTTCGGCAAACGTCGCCGCCGAGTGGACAACTATTGCTTGGGTCAGACTCGAATGAGTGTACGACCACACGTGCCAAGGAATAACTGCCATATGCGTCAATGCTTCTCCTTTTTCTGCGCCCTCCAATTACACGTGTTTGCATGCGAGGCGGTGGATTGGCGAAGGAGAGCGGTCGTCGGAGCGGTGCGCCTGGCAAGGAACGCAGGGCGCGGGATTGGCGAGACTGGACGGTCGCCGGGTAGTGCGCCGGCGAGGGAGGTAGGGCGCAGGATTGGGGAAACTGGGCGGACGCCCAAAAATAATGAAGAGCCAGCCCCCGCGCCTTCCCTATTGTAGGATCGAAGTATGTCTACCAGAGGGGGGGTGAATGGGAGTTTTAATTTTTTCTCGGAAATTTTAAAACTCTCGGAACCCAGCAGCGGAACGAATGAAAATACAGTAAATAGTGAGCGAATACAAACGACCGAATGGAAACTAACAACATGTACCAAGGAAAATCACATGATTGAAATATGGCATGTCACAGTTTGAATGTAAAGAGGGTGATAGAAGTGACCAGTGATGCTCGATGGTGACAAGGTGTTTGGTAGACCAGTTCGCCCTTCTGCACAAGGACTACGTGTGGTTGGAGGGGTTGTGATTTAACACAGAAGATAAACTCTCTTCGCCCTATTCTCCTCGACAATTGGTTCGTCAACCAATGCCGATTACTCATGGTAGATACTTGAGGCG
The DNA here is from genome assembly GCA_039707655.1 of Elymus sibiricus. Taxonomy (NCBI): domain Eukaryota; kingdom Viridiplantae; phylum Streptophyta; class Magnoliopsida; order Poales; family Poaceae; genus Elymus; species Elymus sibiricus. The sequence goes on along the minus strand of CM077672.1, from coordinate 437,225,537 downwards.
ATCTCCGAACCTTTACAGACTTCTTCTTCGAGAACCACAATTACTCTTGGTCTCTGAAGAAATTGACACCTAACCGTCTAGAGAGTTTGCAGCTCTCAAGAGTAATAGGCGGAGCGTACTGGACTTAGATTCTAGTGATGCTGAACCACTATCTAATTTTTTGGCTCTAGGGTTTTCTCTCGATGGATTTTAAACTCAAATCTCTCGGAGAGGGGTTGCTCAACAATCTTCTCAGAATCAAACGGAGCAGCCACCGGACAACGCCGACGCGGGGTGGCTATTTATAGCCGCAGCCTTCCCTGATGGGAAATGACCATTTTGGACACGCGGTCCAGCCAATGGCCAACCGACACGTTCACAACGGTCGGATTTGGGAGCAACGGTAACATTACTTGAGGAACAAGTAATGCTAACTCCTCGGTCAGAGACAAATCTCTCGCAGCGAAGAAGATCACAGTCTCTTGCTGGAAAGTATTTGCTCGGAACACAAAGATATTTCTCTCACAGCTTTCATAGGATTTGGGTTTAGCATCAGAGAATCAAAGCTTCAAACGCTACACCCCTCTTAATAGTACGGTGGTCCTATGACTCAATAAGGAGAAAAGAAATAACGAAAAGAATGCTACGTCTTCTCTTCGTCTTCAATTTCCTCGGCTGCAGTCACTTCCTTCGGACAGGCACCGAATCAAATGCTTCACGTCAGCAATTTTGAGGGGTCACTCTTGTCGACATAACCTTCGGTGATAACATTCACTGCTACGCAGGGGATAATCTTCGGAGTTGTGAATCCAAAACTCCTCTTAACTCCAGGGACCTGTTACTCTGTGTGCACTAGCAAACACATCAGTCCCTCACTATTTGTCAACAATCTCCAAAACATAAGGAGGCGAATTATTGCACCAACAATCTCCCCCTTTTTGGACGATTGATGACAAAACAGATAATCATCGAAGTGAAGATAGATAAGTGTAAAATGAATCAAACAAGAGTCATTAAGAGTTACTTGCTCAAATATGAAATGAACTCCCCCTAAATGTATGCAGGGACGAAAGATATGAGATAGATTCTCCTGCAATAATTGAAGTATATGGAGGAAATTTCAATCATTCGAGACATTTGATTCGCACTGATGAGATATAATCCATCGAGATCTTAGTGCAATCAACGATAACTTCTGATAATAATTTCACCTGCAAGACAAATACTTCGAGAGAAATGGTGCAGCAGCAGGGGTTATTAACATTACAGCACCGAAGTTAATTGAGTTTGACAACAAGGAGTATATAGACTTAAACCAGAAGTTGCAAACCCACACGAAACCAAAACAAATGAAACACCAAAAGCAAATCTATCGAGACTCGATGTAATTCTCTCCCTTTTTGTCAACAAGTGTCAAAAAGGTGATGAATAACAGGAGTGAAGAAACGCAGATCTTGGATCAATCGGTGGCATCTCCAGATGAGCTGTCCGAGGTGATTTCCTCTTCGGAAGTGACCGGAATGGCTTCGTCTTCAGCAGCAACAGATTTTCCTTCAAGAATAAGAGCTTGGGGCTGAGCAGACGAAGGAATAGCTGGAGGGACCACAAGAGGAGCACGAGACTGCACATTGCCTTCGGTAGGTTTCTCTGTTGGTGATGTGGCTTCAGATTCATCAAGCAATTTACGCAGCTTTAGATGAAGAAAATCAGTTGTAGGCTCACGAGCAGGTAGAGAAGGAGTCCTATCTTGAAAGTCTTCGATAGTGAAGCCTTTGTCAATGTAGTCATAGAGCTCTTGGAGATTGACATTCAGGAGTTGTTTCTCGGTAAAGAACTTGCGAAGCAATTTCCAGAGTCTCTTCTTATTTTCATCAGCTATCAGATGCATTATCCTCGTGCGATTGTTAAGTTCATTCAGCTCGGAGGCGAGATGTTCTTTCTCGCGTTGATCCTCAGCGATATGCTGCAGCAGCAGTTGTTGTGTACGCAAACTCACTTCAAGTTGCGATGGAGGTTGAGGCGTAATCTTTCGGTCGCGCTGAGGCAGACGAGGCCCATCAAATTGCTTGTGATAATCGCGCGAGCTTGAAGCAGGCGACTTGCCCGAAGAAAGATCATTCATAACTTGCAAAGTATCGTGAACAGGAGGAATAAAGCTTTTGTGGCTTTCCTTTGCAAGATACACTGTGCGCATGGCAAGATCAACAACTTTCTGGATCCATGGCGCAAACACTTTGATGCAAAAGGGATATTGAGCAGAATCCTTCAGAATGCGTAGGAACATGTCTTCCACATCAAAAATGTATCGCTCAGAGATTGCATATATTGCATTGCGAAGAACATCTGAGATGCACTTGTCCGAATTCATACCAGCCAATGGGCAAATGGTGTATGAGAGCATATGGAATAGCGTCTGATTGTCGAATGATAAATGCTCAGCACGAGGAGGACCAGTGTAGTCACGAATCTTTTCGGGATCCATTGTGCATCGAAAAAGTTCATCTGATATGACATCAACGTTGTGAACTTGAATGTTAGTGTCACCGTGCTCAAAGCGAGCGAAATGGAAATGCGAGACAAAATCTGTCGAAGTGCACTTGATGCGTTTTCCTTCGGTCATCCATTCCATAATCCATTTTGAGCTATCTTTTTCATCACCAGATATGTACAATGTTGCATAGAATTGAAGAATAATTTCTCTGTTCCACGGGTGCTCGAACTCAAAGACCTTTGTGAGGCAGAAATCATCCAGATCCTGAAGTAATTGATTAAAACAGCCAATATTTCGCATAGCAGGAACGTCCAAAAATTCATGAGGACAAATCTTCTTGCTCTCATAAAGGACCCGAGAGTAATAAATAGCTTGTTCCTTGGTCCAGAAACGAGGCGATTCAAAGGTGCGCGGGCCATCATACGGACTGGCCTGAAAGAATTTTGGATGCGCATTCCGATTAAAAAGCGGTCCTTTTGCGCCTGCGCCTGTCGAGAACAATGGCAATTCTTCACGGGGATATGGATATTTGAGTTCTTCTTCAGGAGAAAGATACTCATCACCATATACAACTGAGTCAGACCGGCGGGCAGAGACAGATTTGCGCTTGGAGGAACCAACATCTGGCATCCGTGCGACTGTATCGATGGATAACTTGAGTGGAGAGGGAGCATGAGGCACAACAGATGGTGCAGCAGGGGTGCTTGGCACTGGAGCAGGTTCATCAACTTTGGGCACCGAGGCCGAAACATCCATTGGAGGAGGCTGAGACTGTTCCATAGGGACTTGATTTTGCTCGTCGACAGCTGGAACCAAAACTTGCGGCGCTTCTTGAGCTGGAGAGGCTTGGGGCTCGGAGCAAGGGATTTCACCTTCCTCAGAAACAACGTGTTGCGAGGGAATTTCAGCCCGGGAAGGGGAGGCCACAGGCACTGATTCAGTTGGCCTTGGCGAGGAAGGAGCATCCGAGTCCTTAACAGGTGGTGGCGAAGGAATAGCAGGCTCAGGAGATTTTTCTTTCTGAGACTGAGCATCTTGACGGACAGGCGACGGTTTCTTCGGAGCAGGAGGCACATTTTTCTTCGCCATTTTCTTTATGTTCTTGATCTTCTCCTTAGCAACATGATCAATGTGACCCTTTACCAGATCATTGTAGCCAGTGACTTTGGCTTGATGTTCATTACAAATTTTCCGAACAATTTCATCGAGATCTGTGTGAAAGCGCAACCTTCAGTTACGTAGAAGACTAATGGCTCGGTTGATATCCTTGTAGGAATCTTCGAGTGTGTTGATGATAAACTTTGATGAGGCAGTTTTCATTCGCTCATTAAGATCCATCAGTTCGGCAGAGAGAGAATTAATCTCAATTGCATCATCTCTCAGTTCTTGCACTACGGAAGTTGCTTGAGTAATAACTTCGGCAGGGATAGGCAAGGATGCCACCTCTCCATCGAAAGGGTTCTCCACAAACTTATCGAGCTGCTCCATGATGAATATGTGATCATAATAATGAGGTGCATCGGACTTGACAGAGGGAGCAGTCTGAACAGGAACAGGAACTTGCTCGGAAGGCGTCTTAGAAGCCAATGGTTGAGTCAGCGTAGGAGCAAATTTAGCAACCTTTTCCTTCGGAGCAGAGGATTGAGGAGCATTTTGCTCGGTAGGCATCTTGATTTTCTTCACTTCAGGTTTGGGAATGTTTTCGCCAGGCTTCACAGCATTCACTGGAGCATCAACTACCAAATCCTTCAAGTTAATTGCATCTGGATGAGGAGTTGTGTTCACATGCTGTTTCATGGTGACAGTGGTAGCTGGCGTTTTTCTGGCAGGCATCTTCTTCGATGAGGCCAAATTGATCCGAAGATCAGGCAGCACGGTTGAAGTGGTAATGTTCACATCCTCGCTGAGAGTAGCAGCGACCTCTTCTTTGGTGAGTGGAGGATCATCTTCATCAGCGGAGGAATCATCCATATTTGCTTCAACTGCTGGTACAGCCTTTTTCTTCTTCGGTGCACGCTTTCTCTTTGAAGCAGTAGCACTGGGATCATGCTTATGTTTGGTGCGTCCTTCAGACATCCCTTCGGCCTTTTTCTTTTCCATATCATCTTTGAGGAGACGAAGGTTTTCTGCTTCACGAGCCTTTTTCTTTTCAGCCCTCTCAGCTCTTTTAATGGCATTTCGCTGACGCTTAGCGAGCTCATCGGGATATGAGGCAGGAGTACGAAGGGAAGACTCATGAGCATTTGCCGGAGGAGGTGGTCTTTCTTGAGGTCCATTTGACTTGATTAGAGAAAGTTCTCGGCAGTCACCCCACGGTGGATGGAATGCAAAATTCTGAGCAAAACGAGGAGCAACGAACACATAGTTGAACCATTTGCGCACCCAGTGGCGTCGAATCCATTGCTATCGTGTATCTCGATCGTGTTTTGATTCGCCTGGAACTGTGTTGTACCGATCATGAGAGATATATTCTGCTGTGTTTGTGAGAGCCTGTCTGCCACCCCTCTTCTTCTTCGGAGCAGTTTCTAGTTGCTCGTCGGCATCCTGTTCGGTCCTCTTTCTCTTGCTGGTTGACGGGACTACCGTTGGGCCCTTAGCATTCGGAGCTTTTGATTCATCAGCAGTGCCCAATACAATATCATCTCTGTCAGGCGGGCTACGCTGAGCTGAATCTGCAACTGACTGCATTTTCCTGTGAACATAGATAGATGCGAGGGAAAATGGGGACAGGGTTACGAATGCACACAGAGAAGATTTTGAACAAGAAATCGTTTTTGATTAATAAGTAGATGCAGACTTTGAGAAATGTTTCGGTCGAAAGAAATGTGTAGAGCGAACTAGTAGATTCGAATAAATACTAGTAATCGAGCTATGCATTCCGTTCGTACGAGACATAACACAAACCCTGGATCTGAAATGTTTCGAATGCGAGGGACAACTACAAACCACATCCACAGAAGTTACCTAGAAGTAAAGATCTGAGAAATTGTAGTAAAAACAAGGCTATTTCTACCGCGGACGAACTTGAACTGGATGAAAGGAAGAACAAGTTCGCACTGCACATACCCTAACTTGGTGATGTGCAGCAACTACGGGGGCGCGGAGACGAAGATGATTCGCGGCGGCGAGGAAAGACTTCGGCGACCTCTTTCCAGCAGGGAAGCGGCGAAGGTGGTCGGCCTCGTTGAGCTCGAGGAGGAGCAGTGCGGTAGGGCTTCGGAGAGTGGCGATGGTGGAGACGCGAAGTGAAATGAGGAAGGGGGCGGCGCAGTTTATATATGCGAGGGGAAAATGACCGCACCCTGAATCTGATCGGACGGACGGAGTCAAGGGACGCTTTCTCTTCAACGGATAGGATAAGCTGGCAGTTGATGATGAGCACGTGGCAACCGTCATAAAAGAACGTGGTCCAGACCTGGGCGGGAAACCCCAAATTTTGGACGGCTTTCGCCAAAACAGATTAAGTTCGACCGAAACTTTAACGTGGTCAAGGACACCAAATAAAGTTTCGTTCACAGATGAAATTTGTGCATTCATAACAGAGCAGCATAGACTGGAAGAGATAGAATAGAGGGAAAACAGGGTCCTAGGCATTTCACTCAGACGAAGAAACACAAATACCCGAAAAACAAGCTATGAGTGAAATACATTCGGACAAACACGAAAGGTTTCAAATGCAATTCAGCGAAGAGAAATTGTGGTGGCGTTACCCACCGTATAAGAACTGTATGACCCCGAGCGTCGCACAATTATCGTGGCACCCAGTTAGTCTAGTTCTTCTTTAATGTATTCACTCTCAGAAAGAAAATTTCACTTTGTCAAAATTTTCAAACTCTTCGAGTGTTATGCACCCATTCCTTCAAAGATGTGGAAGTGTTGGTACGGGTGCCGAGTCCAGCTTACTACACGTTTGCGGAATATAGGATATTTAGCTCACACCGTAACGCACAGAATCTTTTCTCGTCGAGAGGCTTGGTGAAGATATCGGCGAGATTCTCTTCGGTGTTGACGTGACTGATGACAATATCCTCTCGAGCAACATGATCGCGTAGGAAATGATGTCTGATCTCAATATGCTTGGTATGAGAGTGCTGCACAGGATTGTGTGCAATTTTGATCGCGCTCTCATTATGGCACAATAGAGGGATTTTCTTGACCTTGATGCCATAATCCTTCAGAGTCCGCTTCATCCATAATAACTGTGTACAACAGGCGCCAGCAGCAATATATTCGGCCTCAGCCGTAGAGAGTGAGACACAATTTTGCTTCCTTGACGACCAACAAACCAATGATCTACCGAGGAAATGGCATGTCCCCGAAGTAGATTTCCTGTCAACCCGGTCACCTGCATAATCTGAGTCTGAATATCCAACGAGGTCAAACTGTGCTCCCTTAGGATACCACAAACCTAAGGTGGGGGTGTGAGCCAAATATCTCAGAATACGCTTGACCGCTTGGTGATGGGATTCTTTCGGTGCAGCTTGAAAACAAGCACACATACAAACACTCAACATAATATCAGGTCTGGATGCACATAGGTAAAGCAAAGAACCAATCATCGAACGAAAAGCTTTCTGATCGTAATCTTTACCGTACACATCTGCGTCCAGCTGGCCATTTGTGGGCATGGGAGTTTTGTAACCCTTCTGTTTGCAATCTTGCATTTTGAACTTCTTAAGACAATCTCTCAGGTATTTCTCCTAAGATATGAAAATTCCATTATCTTGTTGACGAATTTGAAGTCCGAGAAAGAACTTAAGTTCACCCATCATAGACATTTGATACTTCTCGGACATCATTCGCCCGAATTCCATGCTGCAAGCATTATTAGTACAACCGAAAATAATATCATCCACATAAATTTGACACACGAATAGATCACCATCAATAGCACGAGTGAAAAGAGTGGAATCAGTGGATCCTGGCTTGAACCCTTTGTCGAGCAAAAACCTCTTTAGAGTGTCATACCAAGCTAGAGGGGCTTGCTTCAAGCCATACAACGCCTTTTTCAACCTGAAAACTTTGTTAGGAAACTAAGGATTTTCAAAGCCAGGTGGCTGCCTAACATATACTTCCTCATCAATTTCACCATTGAGGAAAGCACTTTTCACATCCATTTGATAAAGCAGAATATCATTGTAATTTGCATAAGCGAGAAGAATACGAATTGCCTCAAGGCGAGCAACAGGAGCATATGTTTCACCGAAATCAATACCTTCTACCTGTGTATACCCTTGAGCGACAAGACGTGCTTTGTTTCTCACAACAATGCCATTTTCATCTTGCTTATTTCGGAAAATCCATTTTGTGCCGATGATATTGTGCTTCTTAGGATTAGGTTTGTCAACCAATTCCCACAAATCATTCAATCCGAATTGCACCAACTCTTCTTGCATGGCATTCATCCAATCGGGATCATTCATAGCTTCTTCATACTTGGTAGGTTCTGTCAATGAGACGAAAGAGAAACTGCCACAATAGTTAGCCAAACGAGTGCGAGAGCGAGTAGTTGGTCGGTAACCTGGATTTTCGAGATCTTCGAGGATTAATGCAGGGTCAACTCGGTTTGCCACTCGTGGGTGAGGATTTCCTTCGAGATGATCATTTTCATTTTCCTCATCATCATCATCAGGATTGGCATTAGTATCGCCATTTTCATCATGATTGCCATTTTGATCAGCACTTGCATTCGCATTTGGGTTGCCATTTGTGTTCGGAGTGGCATTTGCTTCGGCAGTAACTTGGCGTGTTCGTCGAGCTATGGGAGCATCATCATCGGAAGAATCAGGTACATTTCCTTCGACTGGCCTGACGTCCCCAATAGCAATTTGCCGAATAGCATCCGAAATCGGAGGTTCATCAATCACATTAGGCAGGTGCTCCTTTTGGGAGCCGTTAGATTCATCAAACCGCACATTTACCGTTTCCATAACTTTCCCGTGGTGAGAGTTATAGACACGATAAGTATGCGAGTTCGAGCCATAACCAAGAAGAAACCTTCATGTGCCTTTGGTGCAAACTTGGAATTATGATTCATGTCACGAATATAGCAAGGTGCACCAAAAACACGTAAATAAGAAACATTCGGTTTCTTGCCAGTGATAAGTTCATATGAAGTTTTCTTGAGGAATTTGTGAAGATAAACACGATTCACAACATGGCAAGCAGTATTAATGGCATCAACCCAGAAACGAATAGGAGTTTTATACTCACTGAGCATTGTTCTTGCCATTTCAATAAGAGTTCTATTCTTTCGCTCAACAACTCCATTCTGTTGGGGAGTGTATGCGGCTGAGAATTCATGAGTGATACCATTTTCAACGAGAAAGTCTTCGATATGAGTATTTTTGAACTCAGTACCATTGTCGCTTCTGACATGCTTAATTCGCACTTCATATTCATTTTCAGCCTTCTTGGCGAATCTTTTGAAGATGTCTTGGGTGCAAGTTTTGTCTTCGAGAAAGAATACCCAAGTGTATCGAGAAAAATCATCAACAATAACCAGACCATAATGACTGCCTCCGAAACTTGCATAGTTTTGAGGCCCGAATAAGTCCATATGAAAAATTTCCAGTGGTCTTGTTGTGGTCATGACCGTTTTTGATGAATGATGCTTCTTGGCCAATTTACCAGCCTCACAAGCAGCACAGAGACGATCTTTGTCGAATTTCACATCAGGAATACCACGGAGATTATTTTCTTCACGAGAGTCTGCAAGTTTCTCATACCCGCATGACCAAGTCTTCGGTGCCACAGCCATCCTTCGGTTGCTTTTGCATGCAAACAAGTTCGGACTGAGGAACCCTTAGAGAAATCCACAATATATAAATCACCTTTTCTATTTCCTTCGAACACGAAGGAATTGTCAGTGGCCATGAAGACAATGCATTTGGATTTAGAAAATAGAACTAGCATGCCTAGATCACAAAGCTTGCCAACAGACATAAGATTGAATCCAAGAGACTGAACAAGTAAAACATCATCAATGTTCTTGTCCTTGGATATAGCAATTTTACCTAACCCAAGTACCTTTCCTTTGTTGTTGTCGCCGAAAGTAATGTACTTCTCAGATGAAGCAGTTAAGTTGGGGTCGACAAACAACGACTTGTCTCCGGTCATATGACTAGTGCATCCACTATCCATTATCCATTCGGTACACCCGAAGACATAGTCCTGCAGAGAAATCTGGCTTTCTTAACCACCCACATCATTGTAGGTGGCTTCGAAACATATGAGCGAGCAGGATATGATTTCTTTCGATAGTCATGTGAATTGTAACTTGAATGAGTACGAGAATAATCGAAAGAGTATGCATTGAAATTCCTTCCAGACGAATGAGTATAGCGGTTGGGAGATACAAGCATGTACTCATTCTGTCGAATCTTTTCCAGAATATATCGAGCATTTTCTTCCTGCATGGTTAGTAGTCTAGTAACAGGTAATGCTTCGATAGTTTTCTTAGGCACCCAGATAGCTTCCTTTGGAGGGCCATTTCTGCTGTTCGGTCCAACATAGCGAGCAACAGCCTCACCACGTTGGTTTTTGAACAACTTATAGTTGTCCAGAGAATCATCATATGAGTATTCGGGGATCGGCGAGTCATATCCCGAAAGTAAAGCTGGATCGAGCGTTTTGCTCTTAGCAGGCACCCACACAGTGCGAGGATATTGATCCGGTTCCCAGTAGGAGCCGTTCTCATTTAGTTTCTTTTTGAAACCGATACCTTCCTTCCTGGGGTTTTTGTGAAGAATGGATTTCTTCAGAACATCACACAGGGTTTGATGCCCTTTGAGAGACTTGAACATTCATGTCTGAAGAAGATCCTTCAACCTAGCATTTTCATCACAAACAGAACCATTTTCCTCGACCGAGGGGTTAGCATTCACAGAAGATTCAACATTTGATTCAGCATTACTGCATCGAGACATTTTAAGCAAGGAGGTATAAACACTTCAGGTTTCTCTTTGAGTTGTTGGGTGAGAAGAGAATTTTCCATGATCAAGTCATCATGAGCCTCTCTCAGCGACTCGAGTTCCTGTTTCCGTTTCAGGTAATCATAAGTCAATCTTTCGTGGTCCGCCGAGAGAAAATCATGACGATCTGATAGTTCTTTCATTCGAGACTTGAGAGCAGAATGCTCTTTAGTCAACAACTGATTTTTCTCCATCTCCTCAACCAACAACCCTTCAGACTTCCTGAGGGTTTTCTCAATTTTCTCGAGAGAGTTTTGTTGAATATGGGCAATTTTTATCAGTTTAGCATGGTCATCCTCATCAGAAGAATATTGATCACTGGAGTGAACCTTGTGATGTTTGGAGGATACCTTTTCTTTCGAGGCTTTAGCCATGAAGCAGTACTCAGGAGACTCGTTGTCGCTCGAATGATTCTCGAAGAAGTTCGATGCTGGAGCGGAGCCACATGCTATGCCCGCCATGCCGGAATCGGAGTCCTCCTCTGAGTCAGCAATCTCTTCGGCGTCAAAGGATGCTTCTTCTTCAGAATCCATTTCCTTGCCGATGTACGCCTTGGCCTTGCGTGAAGTGTTCTTGCGGTTGGACAAGGACTTGGAGGGATTTTTCGAGGAAGATCTTGATGAGGACTTGGAGGAATCCTTCTTCTTGAAGAACTTCTTCGTTTTCTTCTCATCATCGGAGTCGTAGGTTTTGCTCTTGCTTTTGCCATGGTTTCCTGAATCATATCTTCCACTTGCACGAATTTCAGCTTCCCAGAGAGGGCAGTCCGAAATGAAATGACCTGGCTTTTTGCACTTGAAGCAGGTGTAATCTCCTGTTGGCTTTGATGAAGATTTGGAACCGCCAGAGTTGCTGGATCCTTTCTTCTGAAACTGATTTTTCCTATGAAGGCGCTGGAATCTTTTCGTGATCAATGCGAGATCCTGACTAATCCTTTCAGTGTCATCTGAATCTTCATCGGCATTTCCTTCCGAGGAAGAATCAGGCACAACCTTGAGAGCATGACTTTTTCGGTGACTTGAGCCATAGAGATCTCTTTTCTCTTCTTCTTGTTCTTCGTGTGTGTTCAGCCTTTCAATGATATCAGCAGAGTCGAGGACTTTGAAATCAGCTCGTTCCCGAATCATTAGAACAAGAGTGTCGAACGAACTGTCAAGGGATCTGAGCAACTTCTTCACAACTTCATGATCAGTGATGTCTTTAGCGCCGAGACCTTGTAGCTCGTTTGCAATGTCACTCAGACGATCAAAAGTTTGCTGACAGCTTTCATTTCCAATTCGCTTGAACCTATTGAACTTGGCCCGAAGTGTATCAATGCGAGCTTCTTTCTGAGTTGAAACACCCTCGTTTATCTTTTCGAGAATGTCCCACAATTCCTTTGTAGTTTCACACTGACGGTAGCGAAGAAATTGAGCACGAGAGAGATGGCCACCAATTTCATCTTTAGCTTGAGCATCCATCTGAATGAGTTTCTTCTCGTGGTCAGTGGGGACCTGGGGCACTTCAACTGTGAATCCATTCTGCACCACATTCCACATATCATCATCAATAGCTCGGAGACGGATCTTCATCTTCTCCTTCCAGAAGGGGTAGTCCGTCCCATCGAAGATGGGAATCTTGAGGTGCGACTTGTAGCTCACTGAAGACATACTTAAACTCCAAGGTCGTTAGACCAAAATGAGCAGAGTCAAGGAGTACCTTGCTCTGATACCAATTGTAGGATCGAAGTATGTCTCCCAGAGGGGGGGTGAATGCGAGTTTTAAATTTTTCTCGGAAATTTTAAAACTCTCGGAACCCAGCAGCGGAACGAATGAAAATACAGTAAATAGTGAGCGAATACAAACGACCGAATGGAAACTAACAACATGTACCGAGGTAAATCACATGATTGAAATATGGTATGTCACAGTTCGAATGTAAAGAGGGTGATAGAAGTGACCAGTGATGCTCGATGGTGACAAGGTGTTTAGTAGACCAGTTCGCCCTTCTGCACAAGGACTACGTCTGGTTGGAGGGGTTGTGATTTAACACAGAAGATAAACTCTCTTCGCCCTATTCTCCTCGACAATTGGTTCATCAAACAATGCCGATTACTCATGGTAGATACTTGAGGCGATCTCCGAACCTTTACAGACTTCTTCTTCGAGAACCACAATTACTCTTGGTCTCTGAAGAAATTGACACCTAACCGTCTAGAGAGTTTGCAGCTCTCAAGAGTAACAGGCGGAGCGTACTGGACTTAGATTCTAGTGATGCTGAACCACTATCTAATTTTTCGGCTCTAGGGTTTTCTCTCGGTGGATTTTAAACTCAAATCTCTTGGAGACGGGTTGCTCAACAATCTTCTCAGAATCAAACGGAGCAGCCACCGGACAATGCCGGCGCGGGGTGGCTATTTAGAGCCGCGGCCTTCCCTGATGGGAAATGAACATTTTGGACACGCGGTCCAGCCAATGGCCAACCGACACGTTCACAACGGTCGGATTTGGGAGTAACGGTAACATTACTTGAGGAACAAGTAATGCTAACTCCTCGGTCAGAGACAAATCTCTCGCAGTGAAGAAGATCACAGTCTCTTGCTGGCAAGTATTTGCTTGGAACACAAAGAGATTTCTCTCACAACTTTCATAGGATTTGGGTTTAGCATCAGAGAATCAAAGCTTCGAACGCTACACCCCTCTTAATAGTACGGTGGTCCTATGAGTCAATAAGGAGAAAAGAAATAATGAAAAGAATGCTACGTCTTCTCTTCGTCTTCAATTTCCTCGGCTGCAGTCACTTCCTTCGGACAGGCACCGAATCAAATGCTTCACGCAGGCAATTTTGAGGGGTCACTCTTGTCGACATAACCTTCGGTGATAACATTCACTGCTACGCAGGGGATAATCTTCGGAGTTGTGAATCCAAAACTCCTCTTAACTCCAGGGACCTGTTACTCTGTGTGCACTAGCAAACACATCAGTCCCTCACTGTTTGTCAACAATCTCCAAAACATAAGGAGGCGAATTATTGCACCAACACCTATAAAGAGGGGGCTGCGGAGAGCGATGCGCATCCATCTCTTCCCATCCCAATCTCTCAGCCACCACAGTCTCCTTCTTCCACCTCCTCCTTCCGCATCTGACGATAGTATGGCGAGGGGAAGAGGCCATGGTCGTGCCTCCGCTGCCATGGCGAGAGCTTCTCCTCGGCTCCATGCCCATGCTTCGGCCGCGGCTGCGGAAGCCGGCTCCAGTGCTCAAGGAAGGGCTGCGGCCCGCAGTCGCGAGAGACGCGATGCCTGCGGTCGAGGGGGCCGTGGCGGAGCGCTTGCCGCTTCATCTTCGGTGCTCCCTCCCCAGGCAGAAGGCCACATGAAGGACACGGCGCAGCAGTTCGTCGTGGAACTGCGTGATTGGCCGCGGAGCTGGCTGCGGCTTCATCGCCCTTTTACCAGGGAGATGGAAGGCCGCCATCTGCACGGCTTGTGGCTGCGTGTGGACGGTTGCTGCAACGGCCCAGTCTGGGTGACCGTTGAGACTTCCAACAATGGCATAATGTACTTCACGCGTGGATGGAAATCCTTCGTCCATGCCCGTTGCTTGGGGCAGGGACACCTCCTTCACTTCAAGCTTGTCGGATCTGACACGCTTGTCGTGAAGTTCTGCGGGGCTTCAAGTGCTCGTTTGGAGTTCTTCGGGGCTTCGGGGCTTCAGGTGCTCGTCAGCGACACTGCTTCCTCCAGCGAGGCTGAGGATGACGATGATGACAGCGATGACGATGGCGCTCCGGGCGTGAAGATCGAGGACGACGACGACGAGTCTGGCTGATCGCCGGCAGCACCATGATCTGGTCTTCCGGGAGCGAGCCGGTCTCCGCCTAGGCACCCCTTTTGCCCTCTTGCACTCGATGTAAACCCTATGGAGAAGGGCCAATAAAATGTAATCAAGCACTCTATTAATGGATATTTGTTGTTTGTCGAGCTTAGATGAATGCGTGTTGTTCCCCTTGTTTTATTCTGCCCTTGTATGATTGTGTTCCCTACGCTGTTGGGAAACTTACCGGTGCGCACACTTGCCGCGAGCTCTTCGAGGAACAGGTCCTTAGCAGCCTGCTGGAAGTGCCGCCGCCGGCAAGGTAACTTGTCGATCGTAGCGCGGCAACTTGCCGGTACAGACACTTGCCGCGAGCGCTTAGAGGAACAGATCCTTAGCAGCCTGCTGGAAGTACTGTCACCGGTAAGACAACTTGCCGTCACAATGCAGCTGCATATCTTGCCGAGCTAACTCGGGGCAAAATAAGAGCGCAATCTGATCATGACAAGACTCCTTCACGTGCAGGTTTATCATACAAACACAGAATCGTTCAAGGGGGATCGCAAATGTAACAAACAAATTGTTTCAAATTTTTTCAACTTAGCTTTTCTTTGCACTGTTTTCCTCGCCGTGCGGAATGATCACTTGAACGTCATTAAAATGGTACCCCATCATCACTCCCCCAGGGAAACTTGTACGCGAGGGATTCATCTGTCCTTTTAAGAAAAAGAAAGAAGAGAAAAGAGTGGTTTGGGAACCTTGATGGTTCATCAGCCATTCCATACAAACCAAAGTGTAAATCACAACATCACATACATCCATATATAAATGAATATGTACGAAGAATTGCGAAACACTTAGCTTTATTAAGCATAGGATCTGCGCCTGGCTTTGTACAAAGGGTTACAAGTCTTGTCGACAAAGCTTGTACAAAAGGGGTTGCCGGGGGGCCCGGCAACCGCGCCTTATGGGTA
The DNA here is from genome assembly GCA_039707655.1 of Elymus sibiricus. Lineage (NCBI taxonomy): Eukaryota > Viridiplantae > Streptophyta > Magnoliopsida > Poales > Poaceae > Elymus > Elymus sibiricus. The sequence goes on along the minus strand of CM077672.1, from coordinate 437,210,325 downwards.
GAACTTGCGAAGATGCTCAATGTTCCATGAGTTTTGCACTGGGGTGCCATCTTCGGTCTCCAGACGAACTGCGCCAGGTCTGGTGATTCATACTACCCGATAAGGGCCTTCCCACTTCGGCGTCAACTTGTTTGATCTCTTGGCGGACTGAACGCGCCGAAGAACAAGGTTGCCTTCCTCAAGGCTTCGTGCGTGCACTTTGCGGCTATGATAGCGGCGCAAGGCTTGCTGGTAGCGTGCAGCTCGCACAGCCGCCTGAAGACGATCCTCCTCAAGGAGCATTGCGTCATCTTGCCGCAACTGCTCTTGCTCAGCTTCATTGTAAGCGAGCACTCGAGGTGACCCGTATATGAGTTCCGTGGGGAGCACCGCTTCTGCACCATAGACTAGGGAGAAGGGTGTTTTGCCGGTAGCTCGATTTGGTGTCGTTCTGAGTGACCAAAGAACCGCCGGCAACTCATCAATCCAGCGTCTTCCACATTTGCGCAGCCTGTCAAAGGTTCTTGTCTTGAGGCCCCGCAGCACTTCAGCGTTTGTAGGATCGAAAGTATGTCTAAGGGGGGGTGATTAGACTACTTGACCAAATAAAAACCTAACCTTTTCCCAATTTTAGATGTAGGCAGATTTTCGCAAGTATACAAGTCAAGCATCACCCTACACACGCAATTCTAAGAGTGTAGCAGCGGAAAGTAAACAATTGCATATGTAAGTAAAGGAGGGGATCGGAGATTTCAAATGCAATGAAGACACGGTGATTTTTGGCGTGGTTCCGATAGGTGGTGCTATCGTACGTCCACGTTGATGGAGACTTCAACCCACGGAGGGTAACAGCTGCGCGAGTCCATGGAGGGCTCCACTCACGACGGGTCCACGAAGAAGCAACCTTGTCTATTCCACCTTGGCTTACGTCCAGGAAGGACTAGCCTCACTCGGGTAGATCTTCACGAAGTAGGCGATCTCCTTGCCCTTACAAACTCCTTGGTTCAACTCCACATCATGTCGGAGGCTCCAAGTAACACCTAACCAATCTAGGAGACACCACTCTCCAAAAGGTAATAGACGGTGTGTTGTTGATGAACTCCTTGCTCTTGTGCTTCAAATGATAGTCTTCCCAACACTCAAACAACTCCTCACAGATTTGGCTATGGTGGAAGAAGGATTTGAGTGGAAAGCAACTTGGGAAAGGCTAGAAATCAAGGTTCAAATGGTTGGACTGGAATGTCTTGATCTCAACACATGAGTAGGTGGTTCTCTCTCCGAAAATGTATGGTGGAAGTGTAGGCACGTTCTGATGGCTCTCCTTACTGAGTAAGAAGTGGTGGAGGGGTATATATAGCCTCCACACAAAATCCAACCGTTACACACTTTTGACCCAACTCGGTGGCACCGATCAGAAATCTCGGTGGCACCGAACTGTGTAAAAGATATGAACATTAGAAATCTTGGTGGGACCGACTGGAACAACTCGGATGGACCGATGTGCAATGGTTAGGGCAAACCTCGTCTCGGTGGCACCGATTGCATCAACTCGGTGGGACCAAAGTGAAGCAATAAGGCAACAGAGAGTTGGAAAGCCATCTCAGTGAGACCGATTTGCAAAACTCGGTGGGACCGAAGTAAGTGCAAACAATTACAGAGAGTTGGCAAGGCCATCTCGGTGGGACCGAGATCCATATCGGTGGATCCGATTTGTTAGGGTTTTGGCAGTGGCTAAGTCCAGATGAACTCGGTGGCTCCGGATAGAGAATTTCGGTGGGGCCGAGTTGGAATGTAGGTTTTGGACATATTTGGATGGAGAAAGTGGTTGAGGGTCTTGGAGTACTATCACTAAGCACTTGAGCAAAAAGACCATTAAGCAACACCTCATCCCCTTTTAATAGTATTGGCTTTCCTATGGACTCATTGTGATCTTGGATCACTAAACCAAAAATGTGATCTTTTGCCAATCTATGTCCTTAGCATTTTGAGGGGTCCACATCTCTAGTCCTTGCCATGCCAATCATTGAACATCCTGAAATCTATATCTTGAATGGACATTAGTTCAATGAGATATATGTTGTTATGAATTACCAAAACCACCAAGGGAGCAAATGTGCTTTCAATCTCCCCCTTTTTGGTAATTGATGACAACATATAGATCAAAGCTTCGACAAATGATTAAATGAATGAAATACATCGTCGCATTGAGAAGTATGTGACAAGCAAGAGCTCCCCTTAAATTTGTGCATTATTAAGAATTTGCGTTTGAATGCAAATGCACAATCGATTAGGATCATGGGTCACTCTTCCATATCACATACAACTTGGTGGAGCGCGCAAAATGATATGAATGGAATAGTAGGCGCACATCACCAACACAAGTGAATGATCATACAAGATAATGATAAGTATAAGCATTTAAGCATAGCATGAAGCATAGTATGATCAATCACACAAAGTAGTAGCTCACAAACATAACGATCAAAGTATCTCACACACATAGTATCAAGCACACATCAAACCAAAGTAGTATAAAGAAAATAGTAACAAAAGAACTCGAGAAAAACCAACGAGCAAAACACTCTCTCTCAAAGCCTATGATCTATACAAATTCTCCCCCTTTGGCAACAAGTACCAAAAAGCTCGAATAGGTATAGGACTATGCGGCTCTCGAGGCACGATCCTCGGAAGCTCCTGAAGGTGATCTCCGGCTGGCAGCTCCGGTGTGCATAGATGGCGTTGAGAGAAGTGCATCAGCGAAGGCTTCAGCTGATGTCTGCTGGGCTGGTGGAGTAGAGACCGTAGGTGGCACTGTAGCAGCAGCAGCAGGTGCAGAGACTGTGGTCCTCGGATCCGCAATCGGCACTGCAGCAGACCTGGCTGCCCTGGGCACTGTCTGGAAACGCTCAGTAGTAGGTCTGTCATCTCCACTGTCATCAAAAGTGGCGGCCCTGGCTGCATCAACATCGTCCTTCAGCTTCTCCACAATGGTCTGAACCTCAGTGATCTTCACATCAAGATCATGAATCTTAGTCTCGACTATCCGCTCTAAGCTAGCCTAGTTCTGGGTGAGGTTGGCCAGACTTCACTCAATCCTCAGGGTGGCTTCCCGCAGATAAGTCATCTGGTCATTCATAGACTTGAGGTTGGCAATGGGTGCATTGGGAGCAGATGCCTCCTTGGCTGCTTTTGCTTCTGCGGCTGCTCGGATCTTCTCTTGTGCTTGAGCAGATGTAGGATGCGAAGGGTCCATCACTATAACATTGTCCTCGAACTCTGGACGCAGTGGGAGATGCTCACGATCAAGAAGATAAGTGCTCGTTCCAACCTTGGAGTTGATGAGCATCTGAATGTATGGAGCCTATCCGCAAGATCTCTTCTGATCAGCAGCTGTCCTCTTGATGGTTTCAACAATCAAGCTCATCACCTTGAACTTCTGAGGTGTATCAAAGAGGTGCAACAAGTTGATGGAGTGGCCTCGTATCATCTTATCATCTCCTGACTTGGGTAACAGAGTGTACCTTAAGATAGTGTTAGTGGTGGCCAAACCATGTAGCAAGTGCTTCACTGACCCTAGCTTGTGTGTCTCGATGTCCTTCTCTGGAATAGCTGTGTACATATTGGCCATGGAATTGTGGTCCATCTTGAGCTTGTCATAGATATCAATGTCATCATCTTCTTCCTCTGGAGCACCAAGAAGAGTAGCCCACTCAGAGATGGTTGACTGGTGATGTCTACTACACAACTTATTCTTGTAGACTCGTGTTGGGCCTCCAAGCAGAGAGTTTTGTAGGACAGTAGCAATTTTCCATCAAGTGGATGACCTAAGGTTTATCAATCCGTGGGAAGCATAGGATGAAGATCTCAAACAATCCTGCAACCAAATACAAGAAATCTCTTGTGTCTCCAACACACCCAATACAATGGTAAATTGTATAGGTGCACTAGTTCGGCGAAGAGATGGTGATACAAGTGTAGTGTGGATAGTAGATATAGGTTTTTGTAATCTTAAAATATAAAAACAGCAAGGTAACTAGTAACAAAAGTGAGCACAAATGGTATTGCAATGCTTGAAAACAAGGCATAAGGTTCATACTTTCACTAGTGCAATCTCTCAACAATGCTAACATAATTGGATCATATAACAATCCCCCAACGTGCGATAAAGAATCACTCCAAAGTTCCTATTAGCGGAGAACATAAGATAGAAATTGTTGTAGGGTACGAAACCACCTCAAAGTTATTCTTTCCGATCGATCTATTGAGCCATCCCTATAAGTGTCACAAACAGCCCTAGAGTTCGTACTAAAATAACACCATATGATACGCATCAACCAACTCTAATGTCACCTAGATACTCCAATGTCACCACAAGTATCCGTGAGTTGATTATTCGATATGCATCAAACAACTTCAGATCATAATATTCAATCCACACAAAGAACTTCAAAGAGTGCCCCAAGATTTCTACCGGAGAAAGTAGGACAAAAACGTGCATCAACCCCTATGCATAGATTACCCCAATGTCACCTCGGGAATCCGCGAGTTGAGTGCCAAAACATATATCAAGTGAATCAATATAATACCCCATTGTCACCATGGGTATTCATATGCAAGACATACATCAAGTGTTCTCAAATCCATAAAAGTATTCAATCCGATAATAGTGAAACCTCAAAGGTAAAAACTCAATTCATCACAACAAGATAGAGAGGGAGAAACACCATATGATCCAACTATATTAACAAAGCTCGCGGTACATCAAGATCGTGCCAAATCAAGAACACGAGAGAGAGAGAGATCAAACACATAGCTACTAGTACATACCCTCAGCCCCGAGGGTGAACTACTCCCTCCTCGTCATGGAGACCGCCGGGATGATGAAGATGGCCTCCGGTGATGATTCCCCCCTCCGGCAGGGTGCCGGAAAAGGGCTGTAGATGAGATCTCCTTGGTACAGAGGCTTGCGGCGGCGGAGTCAAAGTTCTAGGATTATTTCTAGGGGTTTTGGAATATATATGATTTTTCAGCGTTGGAATCACGCGAAGATGGGCTAAGATGGGCCCACGAGGCACCACGGCGAGCTTGCCCCCCCCCAAACACGCGGTGGTGGCTCGTGGGCACCTCGTGGCTCTTCTGGTCCTCCCACGAAGCTTCGGGGGTCTCTTTTGTTCCAGAAAAGATCATCAAAAAGTTTCGCTGCATTTGGACTTCATTTGATATGGATTTTCTGGAAAACCAAATACAAGCAGAAAACAGCAACTGGCACTGGGCACTAGGTCAATATGTTAGTCCATAAAAATCATATAAAAGCCATATAAAAGTGCACCAAAATCATACAAATTTTTTATAAACATGGCATGAATACTTCATAAGTTATAGATACATTTGAGACGTATCAGCATCCCCAAGCTTAATTCCAGCTCGTCCTCGAGTAGGTAAATGATAAAAGAAATAATTTATGAAGTGTGAATGCTAGCATAGTGCATAATTTTGATCAATGATAATTTCAATCACTTTTCCTAGCATTATAACATCAACTTTTTCTCATAAAAGTCATCATGATAAAGTAGCAATTAAAAACAGAAATTTTGATGTGGAATGCTACCTATCATAATCATCATATATTCTTGTCTTTTGTAGCATGGACATTTGGACTTGAATGATTCAAAGCAATAGTCTATAATTTGACATGAAGACATAAATACTCAAGCATACTAACAAGTAACCATGTCTTTCAAAATATCAACGCTAAAGAAAGATATCCCTAGCCCATTATGCTCAATCATTGATCCATTCATGAAACAGACTCAATATTAGCTACACACAATGCACAAGTATGACAATAGTGCTTTCTAGTTGGTGCTTTGTAAGAGAAGATGGAGACTCAAAATAAAAATAAAAATTGCATAAAAGTAAATAGATAGGCCCTTCGCAGATGGAAGCAGAGATTTGCAAATGTGCCAGAGCTCAAAGCTTAAATTAGAGAGATAAAATTATTTTGAGAGGTATGCTTTTCCTGTCAACGAAAACAACCGAGAATTCCCAATATCTTCCATGCTAGACACATCATATGCGGTTCCCAAACAGAAAATAAAGTTTATTTCATTTCCACCATTCTTTCACAATCCATGGCTAGCCGTATCCACGGGTGCCCTCCATACCAACATTTTCCAAGAAATTTTGTTGTTATTAATTTTTGATTCATTGTGGGACTGGGCATCCCTATTACCTGCCACTCTCTTGTGCAATGACAAGTGAATAAACACTCATCGTGAGAATAACACACCTAGCATGGAAAATATCGGCCACCCCCTGCCGCTTCATGAGCGGTACGGGCACACAAAACGGAAAATTATTTTGAAAAAATTAGAATTGGCACATGCAAATTTACTTGGAACGGCATTGAAATACCGCATATAGGTAGATATGGTGGACTCATTTGGCACAACTTGAGTTTAAGGAGTTTGGATGCACAAGCAGTATTCCCGCTTAGTACAAATGAAGGCCAGCAAATAGATTGAGAAGCAACCAACCAAAAAGCGAAAACGGTCATAAACATGCATTGAACATAACTAACACCGAATAATGCACCATAAGTAGGATATAATTTCTTTGCATAACTATTGAATTAATGTGCATGCATAGGGAATCACAAACCTTAACACCAATATTCTTACTAAATCATAATTACTCACTAACATGACTCACATATTATCATCTCCATATCGCAAAACTATTGCAAGGGATCACACTTATCATATTCAGTGGTCTACATAAAAGTTTTTATTATATCCTTCTTAAATATCCATCACATTAGGACCAAATTCATATCTTAAGCATATTGCCATTACTATTGTCAACTCTCAAAATAATATAAGTGAAGCATGAGAGTGTATGACAAACTACTCCAAAAGATATAAGTGAAGATTAATGAGTAGTTAAACAATTAAATAGCTATGTGAAGACTCTCTCCAAATAAAGATTTCAGATCTTGATAATTTTATTAAAACATCAAACCAAATGAAAATAAAAGTACACTCCAAGAATAGCACATATCATGTGAAGAAGTAAAAACTTAGGCTAACCGATAGGTGTTGATGAAGAAATGTGGGATGCCAACCGGGGCATCCCCAAGCTTAGTTGCTTGAGACTTCTTAGAATGTTATCTTGGGGTGCCTTAGGCATCCCCAAGCTTGAGATCTTGCGTCTCCTTAATTCCTCTCATATCATGGCTTCTCCTAAATCTTAAAAACTTCATCCACACAAAACTCAACAAGAACTCGTGAGACAAGTTAGTATAAATCAACTCAAAACCTTAACATTCTCTACTGTAGAAAATCACAAAAATTATAATTAAACATTGAATACTAAATGCCTCTTCATATTTAATACTCCTATCCACAAATAGAAACATTAAACAAGCAAACATATGCAAACAATGCAACTATAACAGCAATCTACCAAAACAGAACAGTCTGTAAAGGGGGAATAAGAATTCATACTTGCCTAACTCCAAAAATTCTGAAAAATTACCACGTGACAGAGAACTCATTCATTCTTACTGTGTAAAAATTTCAGATTTTTATCATGTTCTGACTATTCAGGAATATTCTGGACATAACAGAAAACTTTCTGTTTTCAAACAGCATTACATGAACTTGCAAACTGAGCATGGTAAAGGCTATAATTGGCATTTTATTGAACTAAAAGATACAAAACATGATTATTGATAACAGCAATAAAATCTCAATAAAATAAAATGACGCTCCAAGCAAAACTCATATTATGTGACGAATAAAAATATAGCTCCGAGTGAGGTTACCGATAGTGTTGAAGACGAAAGAGGGGATGCCTTCCGGGGCATCCCCAAGCTTAGTTGCTTGGGTGTTCCTTGAATATTACCTTGGGGTGCCTTAGGCATCCCCAATCTTAGGGTCTTGCCGCTCCTTATTCTCCTCATATCGATATCTCACCCAAAACTTGAAAACTTCAATCACACAAAACTTAACGGAACTTGTGAGATAGGTTAGTATGATAAAAATAAATCATCCACTTAGGTACTGTCAAGACAAGATTCATAATTGTTCTCACATAATTCCTACTGTATTCTATCATTTCCACAATTTATATCCCATAATACAAACTATGGAAACACTAAAACAAGCAAACTATGCACCGAAAACAGAATCTGTCAAAAACAGAACAGCATGTAGTGAGCGATTTAAAAACCATACTTCTTTACCTCCAAAAATTCTGAAAACTTAGGACAACGTAAAAACATTGTAACCCAGTGCTCTGTAAAAATTTCAGAATTTTCTCATGCTCCAGTACAGAATAGAAATTCCAGCACTTGACGCAAAAGTTTCTGTTTTTGCACAGAATCGAATCATCAAGTATCCACACTATCCCAAAGGCTTTACTTGGCACATTATTGAAAGAAAACATATAAAACAAGATTACCAAAGTATCTTAATCATGTGAACACAAAAAAAAATAGTAGGGGTAAATGTTGGGTTCTCTCCCAACAAGCGCTTTTCTTTAATACATTTTTAGCTAGGCATGATGATTTCAATGATGCTCACATAAAAGTAAAGAATTGAAACACAAAGAGAGCATCATGAAGCATATGACTAGCACATTTAAGCCTAACCCACTTCCTATGCATAGGGATTTTGTGAGCAAACAATTTATGGGAGCAAGAATCAACTAGTATAGGAAGGCAAAACAAGCATAACTTCAAAACTTTCAACACATAGAGGGGAAACTTGATATTATTGCAACACCTACAAGCATATGATCCTCTCTCATAATAATTTTCAGTAGCATCATGAATTAATTAAACAATATAGCTATCACATAAAGCATTCTTTTCATGATCCACAAGCATAGAAATTTTACTAGTCTCCACATAAGCAATTTTCTTCTCATTCATAATAGTGGGAGCGAACTCAACAAAATAACTATCATGAGATACTTGATTGGCATAATCCAATTGAAAATTAAAATCATGATGAAAAGTTTCATATTTATCATTATTCGTTATAGCATACATGTCATCACAATAATCATCATAGATAGGAGGCATGCAATCATCATAATAAATTTTCTCATCAAAACTTGGGGGACTAAAAATATCATCTTCATCAAACATAGCATCCCCATGTAACAAGGCAAGCCTACAATCCAGATTTGGTCTAAACTGGCCAAATCTGGATTGTAGGCTTGCCTTGTTACATGCAGGGAGAGCTTCGTGGACCCAGCCCCTATTCATGGAAACATTTATAATAGCTGCCTGGGGTGTATGGAAGGAAAGGAACAACCTCCACTTCAGAGGAATTGCGCCATCACACAACTCATGGTTAAACAGGTTCAAAAATGATATGTCCATGATGGTGTATAGAACTAAGGATGCTCTGCATCCTTTCATAAATTCTCTTGTGGCCTCCCTGTAGCCACCCGATAGCTTCTGTAGCCTCTGTGTATCTGTAGTTGCTCTAGTTACTACACCTCTTCTTCCCCCTCCTCCTCTTTGTACATATGTAATTGGTCTGACCTTTGATTTTTTAATTTAAAGTCAGTGGGAGCCTCTCCCACTGTCCACAGTTTCAAAAAAAAACATAGCATCCCCAAGCTTGTGGCTTTGTATATCATTAGCATCATGGATACTCATAGAATTCATACTAACAACATTGCAATCATGCTCATCATTCAAAGATTTTATGCCAAACATTTTATTGAATTCTTCTTCTATCAATTGAGCACAATTTTCCGCTCCATCATTTTCAAGAAAGACATTATAAAGACGAATAATATGAGGCAACCTCAATTCCATTTTTTTGTAGTTTTCTTTTATAAACCAAACTAGTGATAAAACAAGAAAGTAAAATATTCAATTGCAAGATCTAAAGATATACCTTCAAGCACTCACCTCCTCGGCAACGGCGCTAGAAAAGAGCTTAATGTCTACTACACAACTTATTCTTGTAGACTCGTGTTGGGCCTCCAAGCGCAGAGTTTTGTAGGACAGTAGCAATTTTCCCTCAAGTGGATGACCTAAGGTTTATCAATCCGTGGGAAGCATAGGATGAAGATGGTCTCTCTCAAACAATCCTGTAACCAAATACAAGAAATCTCTTGTGTCCCGAACACACCCAATACAAAGGTAAATTGAATAGGTGCACTAGTTCGGCGAAGAGATGGTGATACAAGTGTAGTGTGGATAGTAAATATAGGTTTTTGCAATCTTAAAATATAAAAACAGCAAGTTAACTAGTAAGCAAAGTGAGCACAAATGGTATTGCAATGCTTGAAAACAAGGCCTAGGGTTCATACTTTCACTAGTGCAATCTCTCAACAATGCTAACATAATTGGATCATATAACAATCCCCCAACGTGCGATAAAGAACCACTCCAAAGTTCCTATTAGCGGAGAACATAAGATAGAAATTGTTGTAGGGTACGAAACCACCTCAAAGTTATTCTTTCCGATCGATCTATTGAGCCATCCCTATAAGTGTCACGAACATCCCTAGAGTTCGTACTAAAATAATACCATATGATACGCATCAACCAACTCTAATGTCACCTAGATACTCCAATGTCACCACAAGTATCCGTGAGTTGATTATTCGATATGCATCAAACAACTTCAGATCATAATATTCAATCCACACAAAGAACTTCAAAGAGTGCCCCAAGATTTCTACCAGAGAAAGTAGGACGAAAACGTGCATCAACCCCTATGCATAGATTACCCCAATGTCACCTCGGGAATCCGCGAGTTGAGTGCCAAAACATATATCAAGTGAATCAATATAATACCCCATTGTCACCACGGGTATTCATATGCAAGACATACATCGAGTGTTCTCAAATCCATAAAAGTATTCAATCCGATAATAGTGAAACCTCAAAAGTAAAAACTCAATTCATCACAACAAGATAGAGAGGGAGAAACACCATATGATCCAACTATATTAACAAAGCTCGCGGTACATCAAGATCGTGCCAAATCAAGAACACGAGAGAGAGAGAGAGAGATCAAACACATAGCTACTAATACATACCCTCAGCCCCGAGGGTGAACTACTCCCTCCTCGTCATGGAGACCGCCGGGATGATGAAGATGGCCTCCGGTGATGATTCCCCCCTCCGGCAGGGTGCCGGAAAAGGGCTGTAGATGAGATCACCTTGGTACAGAGGCTTGCGGCGGCAGAGTCAAAGTTCTAGGGTTATTTCTGGGGGTTTTGGAATATATATGATTTTTCAGCGTTGGAATCACGCGAAGATGGGCTAAGATGGGCCCACGAGGCACCACGGCGAGCTTGCCCCCCCCCCACCCAAACGCGCAGTGGTGGCTTGTGGGCACCTCGTGGCTCTTCTGGTCCTCCCACGAAGCTTCGGGGGTCTCTTTTGTTCCATAAAAATCATCAAAAAGTTTCGCTGCATTTTGACTTCATTTTATATGGATTTTCTAGAAAACCAAAAACAAGCAGAAAATAGCAACTGGCACTAGGCACTAGGTCAATATGTTAGTCCATAAAAATCATATAAAAGCCATATAAAAGTGCACCAAAATCATACAAAATTGTTATAAACATGGCATGAATACTTCATAAATTATAGATACGTTGAAGACGTATCAACTGGTATCTGGATCCCTCAGTCATCCACACAATCCTGCCATCTGGATAAAAATGAGATGTGGAGTAGAATTGCATGATCATCTCATCATTCCACTTTGTAAGCTTCTGTCCAACAAATTCATCAACACCAGCTATCCTGAAACTCTCATGAACATGGGGGAAGTAGTCCTCATTTGCATCGATGTACTTCCAGTCCGCCCATCTCATGTCACTGACGATTGGCTTCTTATCAAGCAGTACAGTCTCATACAAGTCTTGTTGTTCTCTGGTCTGGAAGCGGTAATCACAAGCAGTTCTTCTTCTGGCAGCATAAGGATCTGACAATCTCCATTGACGCAGTCCTTTGTCCTTCCTGAGCATCATGTTTTCAGCGACTGGGTGTGCATTGTCATGATCTGGAATCTTTGGCTTCAATTTTCTGAGCACTAGTGGCTCCTCATCAACATCATCTTTAGGCACTGGGACCTTGTTCTTCTCTTTAGCAGGAATGTTTCTAGTTGACCTCTTTGGTGCTGGAGCTTTTGGCTTGGACTTGGTGGGAGCAGCAGTCCTTATGGCATCAGACATAAGCTTCTGAGACTTTGCAGGAGGTACATCAGCTGCTGGTTCCTCCTCTTCCTCCTCATCAATCATCATGGAGGGTTTGCCAATCACCTGAGCAGTAGTCTTCCTTGCTCTCTTCTTCTTTCCTCCTGCAGTTGCCTCTGCATCACTTGGTTCCTCAAGTGTGAATGTTATAGTCTCCTTAGTGACTTTCTTGACTGTTGTCTTCTCTTTGGTTCTAGCAGATGGTTTGGTGACATACTCCTTTGCAAGCACAACTCCTTCTTTGATGCTGCTTCACTAGCAACAAAGTCCTCATCCTCATCATCTGAGGTTCTCTTCTTCCTTGTCCTTGTTGCAGCCTTTGGAAGATCTGGAGAGCTTCTCTCTCCCTCATAAAAGCTTTCCTCAGGACTAGATCCTGAACTGAGATCAGTGTGCTGCTCTGACATGTTCTGGCTTTCGCTGGCATCAGACATGTTGCAAAGCTGACCCTGTGAATAGATGGGTATGGGCAGAGTAGATGAGTCATCACAAAAAGCAAACATTTTTCATAAAAATTGAGTTCAAATCTTAGTTTCAAGTTTTCACAGAAGGCATTTCGGATGGACCGAGTTGATCATCTCGGTGATACCGAAACACTCAACAGAAACTTTACACTCCATTTCGGTCAGACCGAGATGGGGTTCGATGTCTCTGAGATGCTAGGGTTTCACAGAGACTTTACTTTCGGTCTCACCAATTCGTACAACTCGGTGGCACCGAGACGTACTAGTGCAATGGCCTGGGGCCAAATCGGTGACTCCGAAAATCTCTAATCGGTCGGTCCGAGATGCGTTCGGCGGAAACTTAAACCTAAATTTTTTTTACTCGAATCTAATCTATGGAATTTGCAGTGTAAAGGAAATTCTCAATCCGTGGCAAGAATGATGGCAATCCATTCGTGCATTGAATCAGAATTTAGAGCACGAAGGGGGTCAAATATCACCCTAACTTGGTGGAGATCCTCTATGGCGGCAACGGCGGAGCAGATTGCCGTTGACGGCGGCGGATTCCGGTGGCGAAGGCGCGCTGGAGACAAGGGCGATGATCCGGAGACCTGGGCGACGGCAGCAACGGGGTGCGGAAACGAAGAGGTTTGAGAAGTTTCAACCGTTCGGGCCCGCGAAGAATATATACCCGTGTGCTGTCGGTGGCTCCGAGTTGGACAACTCGGGGGCACCGATATGTGTAACTGCAAGCAGTTTAGCAAATTGGTGGCGCCGAAATGGTTCAACTCGGTGACACCGAGATGGAAACCTAGATCAATCTAAATGATTTCGGTTGGACCGAGTGTGAGTGGATTGGTTCGGCCGAAATCATGTAGAAGGTTTTGGAGGTTCAGCCCTTTCAGATCGGTGGCTCCGAGTGCTCCTCACCCGGAGGGTCCGAAAATGACTTGTTCAATTTTTGTGATGTAGCAAGAATAGAATTTGAGACAAGAAAGCATAGATAGCAATGGAAATCAAGGCTTACGGAGACCAAAGCTCTGATACCACTTGTAGGATCGAAAGTATGTCTAGAGGGGGGGTGACTAGACTACTTGACCAAATAAAAACCTAACCTTTTCCTAATTTTAGATGTAGGCAGATTTTAGCAAGTATACAAGTCAAGTATCTATCAAGCAATGGCGATGACTAGGTCATCTATATATGAGTATATTGACTTAGGAGTCAAATGCGAACATTTGATCATAGGTCATACTCATCGTTTAAGCACAAGTGAGGTTGCCACTTTTACATAAAGCATTGATGTGTTCACACCATTAGAGTTGCTTTAGCTCAATTGTTTAGAGCAAAGCTCCCCCTAGATGTGATATCCCCCCAAAGAGGGATAAACTAACCTTGGGTTTTGTCGATGATGACTTCATGTAGATGTTGAAGATGTGGATGCTCAATGTTGATGTAGACCATCAAGAGTTGGGAGCAATCCTTTGGAGTATTGTGCTTTCAATACCTACATGGGTTAGTCCCACACAAGGAACATACAAGGATATCCATAGACATAGAGTGAAATACACATATGATGATGTCCATGAATGCAATGACTACCTTGTCCCTTGCCTTACCAACAAGAGGGTTTGTGACTCCATGAACTAGTGCAAGATGTGGAGGTTGGTTGCACAAGTTCTTACCATAAATGAATATGAGTGAAGTTTGTTGGTGGAGTCACCCTCAAGAACTCTCTAGTTCTTCTTATTTTGGACCCACATCAACTTGATGGGAATCCTTGGAGTTGTAGTAGCACTTGATGAAGTAGAACTTGATGAAGTCTTGGGAACCCACTTGACCAAGACTTGAGGAGCTTCTTCAAATGAATCAATCTCTTCTTGAAGCTTGTCCTTGCCTTTTAGCTTGTGGTCTTGTGGTGGAAGATCTTCTTGAGCTTGTGTTCCCTTGAAGGAAGTAGGATCATACTTCTCTTGTTGAGGAACAAACTTCGTCTTGGGGTATTGATCTTCTTCCCACTCAATTCCATTGGCATTGAACTTTCGTTCAAAACCAACACCTTGGTTCTTCCGGTGCCTTCCTTACTTGCGTACAATTTCCTCAAATTGCTTACTCCCGGCAAAGCTCTTGTAGACACCTTTTTCTATAATTCCTTTCAATAGAATATTTTCTTGCTCAAATGTAACTTGGCTAAGAGAATCATTAGTGGAATCAATAGAACTACTAGAAGCAACAATATTGGATTTAGCATTGTTATTGTTACTACTAGAAGTAGAACCCTTTTTACCCTTGTTGCTAGTTTGCTTAGGTTTAACTTGTGGCATAAAGGTAGACAAGAGTAAACGTTTGGCAAGATATGAAGAACTCTTCTTTCGAAGATCGTCATTGATAGCTTTAAGAAACTCATGCTCTTGCTCTAAATTTAGCTTCTCGAAGCATAGCTTCTCATGAGTTCTTAGAAGTTCTCTATGATCCTCTTGAGTTGTTTCATGAGCTAACTTAAGAGCATTTAGTTCTTTAGTTAGACGCTCAATCTCCTTCATAGCATTGTCACTCGCTTCCTCTTGACTATCATGATTACTAGCAATTTCATTATAGCTCACATCACTAGCCTTATCAATAAGTAAATCATCATCACCAAGCAAATCATCTTCATCACTATTGAAATCAAGATACTCGGGGTGTGATACCTTGGGGCCTTTTTCCATGAAGCATCTTCCAATTCCTTCATTTGGTGAGTCAAATAGATCATGGGAGTTGGATGACACAAGAGCAAGTCCGGCAAAACCTTCATCTTGACTATAGTCGGAGTTGGAGTGATAACTTCTCTCGGAGTGGTTGTCGGAGTCGGGGCCGGAAACCCATTCACCAACATGAGCTTGGTGTCTTCTTCTTGTGTAGCTCTTTGATGACTTGTCCTTCCTCTCCGAATCCTTGCTTCTTCGAGAGTGTCTTCGTTCATAACGACCATCGCTACTCCTTCTCTCCTTATGAGGTGATTCATCACTTCTATGTCTTCCTCTTGGTGATTCGTCTCTTTTCTTGTAGGGAGCTGTACACTCATTGGAATAGTGTTTGGGTTTTCCACAATTGTAGCAATTACGGTCACGACTTGATGATCTTCTCTCATAGTGTCTTGAGCTAGAGCTTCGTTCTTTCCCTTTGTTCTTGTAGAACTTGTTGAATCTTTTCACCATTAGACTTATCTCTTCATTGGATACTAGCTTGTCACTTGGAGTTGTTGGAGCATCGGTTAAGGCTTTGTAAGCACCACTTGATTTATTGTGTAGCTCCTCTTTTTCCTTGAGTGACATTTCATGAGCAACAATCCTTCCAATGACTTCCGTGGGCTTGAGATCTTTGTAATTTGGCATCATTTGGATCAATGTGCAAACAATATCATATTTTCCATCCAAAGCTCTAAGTATCTTCTTAATGATGAATTTGTCGGTCATCTCTTTCACTTCCTAACCGGCAATCTCATTTGTGATGAGAGCAAGCCTAGAGTACATTTCTGCGACTCGTTCACCATCCTTCATCTTGAACTTGTCAAGTTGACTTTGAAGCACATCCATCTTAGATTCCTTGACGGACTCGGTACCCTCATGCATATCAACCAAAGTATCCCAAATTTCCTTTGCATTCTCGAGGCGGCTGATTTTGTTGAATTCCTCGGGACACAAACCGTTGAAGAGAATGTCACAAGCTTGAGCATTATATTGCAACATCTTCAATTCTTCCGGGGTTGCTTCTTGATCCGGTTCCTTGCCATCCTCAAAGAAATCACCTTGCAAGCCAACACGAACAACAGCCCAAACGCCGGGGTTATGACCAAGAATATGCATTTTCATCTTATGTTTCCAACTAGCAAAGTTTGTACCATCAAAATATGGACCTCTACGATGATAATTACCCTCACTAGATGCCATACTCTCTTAGGTTGTGAAACCAAGGCTATGATCACCAAAGCAATGGAAATCAAGGCTTACGGAGATCAAAGCTCTGATACCACTTATAGGATCGAAAGTATGTCTAAAGGGGGGGTGATTAGACTACTTGACCAAATAAAAACCTAACCTTTTTCCAATTTTAGATGTAGGAAGATTTTAGCAAGTATACAAGTCAAGCATCACCCTACACATGCAATTCTAAGAGTGTAGCAGCGGAAAGTAAACAATTGCATATGTAAGTAAAGGAGGGGATCGGAGATTTCAAATGCACTGAAGACACGGTGATTTTTGGCGTGGTTCCGATAGGTGGTGCTATCGTACGTCCTCGTTGATGGAGACTTCAACCCACGGAGGGTAACGGCTGCGCGAGTCCACGGAGGGCTCCACCCACGAAGGGTCCACGAAGAAGCAACCTTGTCTATTCCACCATGGCTTACGTCCACGAAGGACTAGCCTCACTCGGGTAGATCTTCACGAAGTAGGCGATCTCCTTGCCCTTACAAACTCCTTGGTTCAACTCCACATCATGTCGGAGGGTCCCAAGTAACACCTAACCAATCTAGGAGACACCACTCTCCAAAAGGTAATAGACGGTGTGTTGTTGATGAACTCCTTGCTCTTGTGCTTCAAATGATAGTCTTCCCAACACTCAAACAACTCCTCACAGATTTGGCTATGGTGGAAGAAGGATTTGAGTGGAAAGCAACTTGGGAAAGCCTAGAAATCAAGGTTCAAATGGTTGGATTGGAATGTCTTGATCTCAACACATGAGTAGGTGATTCTCTCTCAGAAAATGTATGGTGGAAGTGTAGGCACATTCTGATGGCTCTCCTTACTGAGTAAGAAGTGGTGGAGGGGTATATATAGCCTCCACACAAAATCCATCCGTTACACACTTTTGACCCAACTCGGTGGCACCGATCAGAAATCTCGGTGGCACCGAACTGTGTAAAAGATATGAATGTTAGGAATCTCGGTGGGACCGACTGGAACAACTCGGATGGACCGATGTACAATGGTTAGGGCAAACCTCGTCTCGGTGGCACTGATTGCATCAACTCGGTGGGACCGAAGTGAAGCAATAAGGCAATAGAGAGTTGGCAAGCCATCTCGGTGAGACCGATTTGCAAAACTCGGTGGGACCAAAGTAAGTGCAAACGATTACAGAGAGTTGGCAAGGCCATCTCGGTGGGACCGAGATCCATATCGGTGGATCCGATTTGTTAGGGTTTTGGCAGTGGCTAAGTCCAGATGAACTCGGTGGTTCCGGATAGAGAATTTTGGTGGGGCCGAGTTGGAATGTAGGTTTTGGACATATTTGGATGGAGAAAGTGGTTGAGGGTTTTGGAGTACTATCACTAAGCACTTGAGCAAAAAGACCATTAAGTAACACCTCATCCCCTTTTAATAGTATTGGCTTTCTTATGGACTCAATGTGATCTTGGATCACTAAACCAAAAATGTAGAGTCTTGATCTTTTGCCAATCTATGTCCTTAGCATTTTGAGGGTTCCACATCTCTAGTCCTTGCCATGCCAATCATTGAACATCCTGAAATATTTATCTTGAATGAACATTAGTTCAATGAGATATGTGTTGTTATGAATTACCAAAACCACCAAGGGAGCAAATGTGCTTTCAGTGTTCATCCTTTCTGCTTGGCCGTTGCTTCTCGGGTGAGCAACAGATGCGAAACAGATTTTGCTGCCAAGGTCCTGGATATACTGCATGATGGTGCGGCTCGTGAATTGTGTGCCGTTGTTAGTGATGATTCTGTTAGGAACCCCGAAACGGTAAACTAATCCTTTGAAGAACTTGACGGCTGATTGCGCTGTCACCTTCCTCGCTGGCTCCACTTCAGGCCACTTTGTGAACTTGTCGATGGCGACGTACAAGAACTCAAAGCCCCCGGTAGCACGGGGGAAGGGGCCCAAGATGTCGAGCCCCCAGACGAAAAAGGGCCAGGAGAGAGGGATTGTTTGAAGAGCTTGAGCTCGCTGATGTATATTCTTCTAATGGAACTGGCATGCTTCACACTTTGTTACTAGCTCAGTTGCATCCTGGAGGGCAGTGGGCCAATAGAAGCCTTGCCGGAAAGCTTTGCTGACAAGTTCTCTTGATCCTATGTGAGAGCCACATATGCCTCCATGTATCTCCGCCAACAGCTTCAGTCCATCTTCCCGGCAAATACACTTCAATTTCACACCATTTGGTCACTTTCTGTATAGAATGTTATCCACAAACTGATACATACTTTACTGACGGGCTACTTTCTCAGCTTCTTCTTGTTCATCGAGAAGTTCTCCAGTTTGAAGGAAACAAACTATCTGTTGTGCCCATTCCAGAGCCTGTGGCTCGACGACAAGAACTAAAGGCATTTCTTTGGCCGCAGGAGCGCTTGCCTCAGCGACAAGAACCTGAGGTTCCACGCGAAGCGGCTGCTCACCGACAGCCGTGTCGTTGTCCCCGACAACATCTTTACCGGCGGCTTCCGGGAGCTCTGCCGGAAAACATTTGCCGGTGTTCAACTTTCTTCTCTTGCTGGCCTGCGTTGATGGAGTGACTGTTGGTTGATTCAAATGGAGCACAAAAGTTCCTGGTTCCATAGGTAGCTTTTGAGCGGCACACTTTGACAGGTGATCAGCGATGCTGTTTTCCGCACGAGGGATGTGCTCTGTTTGCAATCCGTCAAAGTGTTCTTCCAATTTCCTCACTTCTTCCACATATGCTTCCATCAACGGGCTCTGGTAATCTTTGTTTACTTGCTTCACAACTAGCTGCGAGTCACCGCGGACGATCAATTTTCTGATCCCAAGGTCCACTGCGATCCTAAGACCGGCAAGGAGCCCTTCGTACTCAGCAGTGTTGTTTGTTGCTTGCTCCCTGGGAAAGTGCATTTGAACCACATACTTGAGGTGCTCTCCGGTGGGTGCGACAAGCAGCACTCCGGCACCGGCGCCTTGCAGCGAGAAGGCACCGTCAAAGTACATGATCCATTCTTTGGCCGTCTCTTTGCCGGGGAGAGCTGTTTCTTGAATTTCTTCGTCTTGCGTTGGTGTCCATTCCATAATGAACTCCGCCAAGGCCCTGCTCTGAATGGTTGAAGTGCTTTCAAACTTAAGTGCAAAGCTTGACAATTCCAACACCCACTCCACTATCCTACCAGTTGCCTCTGGATTTCTCAAGATGCGTTGCAACGGAAAGCGAGTGACGACGGTGATCTCATGTGCTTGGAAGTAGTGGCGCAGCTTTCTTGAAGCCATAAGAAGGCCGAAAAGCAATTTCTGCACCCCAGAGTATCTTGATCTAGCCCCCTGCAGAAGGGAACTAACGAAATACACTGGTCGCTGCACCACCTTCTTCTTCGGCACCACTTGTTGATTAGCTTCATTTGCCTGCGCTAACCTTGCCGGAGAAGATTCCGGTTTGTCGCTGGATGGGCTTGCCGCGGCCGCTGTCTCGTCATTGACTTCTCTCTGCGCCACTAATGCAGCGCTAGCCACTTGATTTGTTGCCGCTACATATAGCAGCAACGGCTCTTGTGGTCTAGGCGCAACTAGCGTTGGTGCGGAGGAGAGATATCTTTTCAAATCCTGCAGCACGGCCTCCGCTTCCGGAGTCCATTTCATTGGACCTGCCTTTTTCAAAATTTTGAAAAACGGCAGGGCGCGCTCAGCAGACCTTGAAATGAACCTACTTAAGGCAGCAACACAGCCGGCAAGACGCCGCACATCCTTGACGCTTTTTGGTGCTTGAATCTGCTCAATCGCTTTGATCTTGTCGGGATTTGCTTCAATTCCTTGTTGAGATACAAAGAATCTGAGAAGTTTGCCGGATGGAGTGCCAAACACAAACTTCTCGGGGTTGAGCTTCAAATTGATTTTGCGCAAGTTGACAAATGTTTCTTCTAGATCTTGAATGAGGGTTGATTTGTCCTTGGTTTTGACCACTATGTCATCCATATATGCTTCCGCATTCCTGTGCAGCTGGGGCTCAAAACCAATCTGGACTGCTCTCGCGAATGTTGAACCAACACTCTTTAACCCGAAAAGCATACGCACGAAGCAGTATGTACCACATGGAGTAATGAATGCGGTTTTCTCCTCATCCTCCTTGGCCATGAATATTTGATGGTACCCAGAATATGCATCAAGGAAGGAGAGTAGATCACAGCCGAAAGTAGAGTCTACCATCTAATCAATGCGCGGCAAGGGGAAAGGATCCTTTGGACATGCTTTGTTAATATCAGTGTAGTCAATACAAAGTCTCCACTTTCCGTTTGCTTTGCGCACCACAACTGGATTTGCCAGCCAAGTTGGATGTAGCACACCCCTAACCAAGCCTGCTGCTTCAAGTTTCTTGATTTCTTCGGCAATGAATTGTTGCCGCTCCAAAGCTTGCTTCCTGACCTTCTACTTGACGGGCCGAGCGTGGGGACAGACAGCAAGGTGGTGCTCAATTACCTCCTTGGGAACACCGGGGATGTCAGATGGTCGCCATCCAAACACATCGACATTCGCCCGCAGGAAGGCAATGAGTGCGCTTTCCTATTTGCTGTCAAGGGTGGCACTGAGGGTGAAGGTACCGTCAGTGCCATCCTCCCTCGCCGGCACCTTTTTGGTTGCTGGTGAAGTAGCTTTGGATTTCTTACTGGCAGAGCACTCCGACAAATCTTCAACAGGCGCGCAGCACTCCGAAGAGGCGCGCTTCCCGGAATCCTTGCTAGAGGTCTTGCCGGACTTCTTGTTTTCCTTCTTCTTGGCGGGAGCCGGCGCCTTGGCGGCCTCTGCTGCAACCGCATCTTTGTACATCTTATCGACGCAAATAACTTCATCTTTCTTGTTGGAGTTGATGAAGATGACACCCATCGGCCCTGGCATCTTCAACGTATTGTAAGCATAGTGAGATGCTGCCATGAATTTTGCCAAGGCTGGGCGGCCAAGAATTCCATTGTACGGCAAAGGGATCTTGACAACGTCAAACACAATCTTTTCTGTTCTATAGTTCAACTCCCCGCCAAACGTCACCGGCAATGTGATCTTTCCCTTGGGCTGGCTTCTTCCTGGGTTTACTCCTTGAAACGTGCATGTTTTCTCGAGCTCCTCGTCGGGAATCTGCAGCCTCTTGATTACTTCTGGAGAAATCAAGTTTAAGCCGGCCCCACCGTCAACTAACATTTTCGTGACCTGGAGGTTGCGAATTGTTGGTGAAACCAACAACGGAAAACACCCGACCGTGGTTGTGCAATCAGGGTGGTCCTCGGCATCGAAAATGATAGGCGTGTGTGACCACTTGAGTGGCTTTTGAGAGCCCATTGCCAGTTCTGCCGCATTAACCTCACGTGCCCACTGTTTAAGTTGGCGATGAGAGGAGTGTAAGGATGCTCCTCCGCCAACGCACATGGCCTCAGTTGCCTTCTGGAATTCCTGTTCACTGGACTCTCCGTCGTCCTCTTCCTCTTCACTTCCATCATCTTCCTCTTTCTTTTCGCGGCCTCTAGCAGGTTTTCCTTCTGCTGCTTGGCCTTGCCGCGACGGCCCCCTCGACCACCACGGCCCTTTTTGCCATATCCACCGGCACCATCTTGACCCTTATCTTTGTCGCATTTTTCATATTCGGCTTTCTGTTTCTCAACAAGGTGCTTGACTTGTCGGCACTCTTGGAGATCATGGCCCTTGGTGCGGTGAATCTTGCAGTATGGCCCATCAGACTTGCCGGCCTTCTCGTTTGCCGCCACCTCCTGGCAAGCGGCGCACACAGCAGCCTCCTTGCTGGAGTTCTCAGTTTTAGCTTTCTTGGCGGACTCAGAGTTGCCGGAGCCCTCAACAGCCATAACAGCTTTGCCTTTGCGCTTTCAGTTGCGCTTTCGGCCTTTCTTCCTTGGGGTGGCAGCATCGTCGTCCTCGGAATCTACCTCGGCACCAGCGTCCTCCCCGGGGAGCCTTCTTCCTTCCTCAGCTCATGCACACTTATCCGCCAAGGTATAGAGCTCGTTGACGGTTTTGGGTAGCTTGACATTCATCTTCTCCCACATCCTCCGATTGAGCACATTCGTATGAAAGGCGGCAATGACGGCTGTGGGGTGCACATCTGGAATGTTGCGGTGTACACGGCTGAACCTCTGGATGTACTTGCGTAAAGTTTCACCATCTCTTTGCGGAATCACCTGCAGATCGCTGGGCTGTCCAGGGGCCTTGTGGCCTCCGGTAAAGGCACCGACAAACTCATTACAGAGATCTGCCCATGAAGAAATGGAGTTCTCCGGCAAGTTCATCAGCCAAGATCTCACGTTGGGCTTTAGCACCAACGGAAAGTAGTTGGCGAGGATTTTCTCATCTCTTCCTCCGGCAGCTTGTACGGCAATCGTGTAGATGCCCAGGAACTCTGCCGGGTTTAGCTTGCCATCGTACTTTGCTGGTACTTCTGGCTTGAAGGCCCAGACGGACGGCCATCGGACTTGCCGCAGCTCACGGGTGAAGGCAGGACATCCAACCTCGTAAGGCAGATACCCGCCAACCCCTGGCGCAGGCTCATCAATGATGGGGCCATTGCGCGTGTCGGATTGACAGCGCGCCTCCCGGCTCCGTTCAATGGTGGTGCGGGCGTCTTCTATCCGCCTGTCTCGCAGCACTTGCCGCTGGTCTTGCCGCGCTCGCGGATCTGAAGAGGCCATCGACATCTCGTCGGGCTCGAAAGATCATTGAGCCTGCCGCGGTTGTTGGCGTTGCTGCTATTGAGACTGTTACCGCGGAGGCGATTGCACCATTAGCGCAGCACCGTCAACGCGGCCACCAATTGGAGCTACTGGTGCTATTTGCGGATGCCGTGACGGCCCCGCTTGCTGTGACTTGGTGGCTTCGGCAAACCCAATCAAGCTTTGGATGGTGGCTCTCCACTCATCCATCTTTCTTGCTGCCGGAGGGAAGTTCAGCAGCATCTGGGCTCGCGCCATCGCCTCTGCCGCTGTAGCTGGCATGGCCGGAAGCGAAGAGCGCGACGTCGCTCGACTCCTGGCAGAGCCAGCAGGAGCGCCATCGCGGTCTTGCTGCTGCGGCACATTATCAGCAACAGGTTGCCGTGGCGGAGGTGAAGCCTGGGGATCTGGAACTTGATCAACAGGAGTCTTGCCGTGTGGCCGCCGCTGCCCGGAGTTGTTGACGCCGCTCGGAGTTGCGTTGCGCCCATCGTGCGAGGGGCGCGGCGTCTGTCCTGAAGCAGCATCTTTGGACGCCGCTGCGGCGAGGTCTTGGCTCGCGCCGGCCCAGGCATTGCTGCTCCGGTGGCTGCGTCCGTCGGCGTGGCGAGGAGGAGGAGGAAGACGTCCATCTGCTCCGCCCGCGCCGTGTCGGCTTCGCTCGCCAGAGGGTCGTGGAAGGTGACAATCTCCAGCGCCTCCGCCTCCTGTTCCGGCCATGGTAGGCATGGCGACCGCACCGCCCGCGCTGGTCGTGCCACCCGCGGCGTCCACACCGCCCGTGTCGGCTGCGCCGCCTGCGGATACGTGCGAAGGAACCTTGGAGGTGGAAGGAGCCGTCATCGTGATGCCCTTCTTCTTGGGCGCCATCGACGATGAGCATGGTGATGAAGCTGATGAAATCGACACGCAGTCTGCTGATTCAGGTTCGCGCAAGCGATCCCCCTACCTGGTGCGCCAAAGATGTTGTGTATACGACCATCTATGGGGCCATCTAGCCCCTTGTGGTTCGGCAGGGGAGATCAACGTGCACAAAGAGCAGAATCAACAGAGGACGCAAGGGATTTACCCAGGTTCGGGCCGCTGAGAAGCGTAAAACCCTACTCCTGCTTTGGTGTATTGGATATGTCAGAGAGCACAAATACAAGGACCGCTTCTCCCGGCAAGGTGCAGAGAGAGCAGCTGCGCATGCAAGGCGTGCTGGTGTTCAAAAAAGGATCCGAATCCCTCTAACGGTTGCCCTGGCCCTCCTTTTATAGGTCAAGGGGTTACCACAGTGGCAAAATAGTCATTACATAGTGATTAGATAGCGAACAGTGCTATCATACCTAACTCTGCCAGTTTAGGACAAAAGCATTAAATGCTCCGTTAGGTGCCATGTGGAGAGGCAGCCCCGGCAAGGTTCCTGCACCACTCGCCCAGCTACCTCGTACTGTTTTGACACGCCTCCTGGACGGGTGTCATTAAAGGCAAATCTTATCCCTGCGTGCTGACACGTGCCCGACAAGCCTCACCAACCCGCCTGCTTGGTCGACACCTCACCGATTAGCGACTAGCTATCTGGTGAGGTGGAGCGCTGGAGAGCTGGCCAAAGCTTGCCGGCACAGAGCTTGTCGGGTCTTCGTCTTGCCGGTTCGACCTTGCCAGCAAGGGATGTCTTCATCTCCGGTACTAGTGGAATGCTAGTTGGCGCTTTGTCTTGAACTTATTTCCAGTAGCTTTTGCAACTGGGCCTTGAATCTCGTTATTTGGCAAGCTCCAGCAAGCCTCGGCCGGTAAGGAGGCTGCTACCGTCTGTGCATAAGTCAGGGTATAAAATACCCATGTTTTATACACCGACACCCGAGGTCTTCATGAGCAAGCAAGTTAGATGCACACCCACTTAGTTTTCATGTTGAGCTTTCATACACTTATAGCTCTTAGTGCATCTGTTGCATGGCAATCCCTACTCCTCGCATTGACATCAATTGATGGGCATCTCCATAGCCCGTTGATTAGCCTCGTTGATGTGAGACTTTCTCCATTTTTGACTCCTCCTATTTATCTCTATCACCATACTCTATTCCACCCATAGTGTTATATCCATGGCTTGCGCTCGTGTATTGCGTGGGAGTTGAAAAAGTTGAAGTGCGTTAAAAAGTATGAACCAATTGCTTGGCTAAAACCAGGGTTGTTCATGATAAATACTTTATGTGAAGAAGATGGAGCATTACAGGATTATATGATTTTGTAGGGATAACGTTCTTTAGCATTTTTATTTTGAAAGACATGATTGTTTGCTAGTATGCCTGAGTATTGATGTCTTTATATCAAATTATAGACTATTGCTTTGAATCATTTGGATCTTATTATTCATACCGTAAGAGAGAGATTGCATGATGAAACATGATAGGTAGCATTCCAAATCAAAAATTCTGTTTTTATCATTTACCTACTCGAGGACGAGCAGGAATTAAGCTTGGGGATGATTGATACGTCTCCAACGTATCTACAATTTTTGATTGTTCCATGCTATTATAGTATCAATCTTGGATGTTTTTATATGCAATTGTATGCAATTATATATCATTTTTTGGGACTAACCTATTAACCCAGTGCCTTGTGCCAGTTGTTGTTTTCTGCTTGTTTTTGGCTTTTCAGAGAAACAGTACCAAATGAAGTCCAAATGCCACGAAACTTTTTGGAGATTTTTTTCTGGACAAAAGAAACCTGGGAAGCTTCGGTAGGAGGCCAGAAGCCCCACAGGGGCTTCACAAGGCACTAGGGCGCGCCCCAGGGGGGCACCGTAGTACCTTGTGGGGCCCACGTGACTCCTTTTGACCTAATTCCACTTCTATAAATTCAAAAATATTGGGAAACCCCCAGAGAGCCAGAAGAGAAAACCTTTCCGCCGCCGCAAGCCTCTGTTCTTCCACGATCCCATCTGGAGGCCTTTTCCGGTACTCTGCCGGAGGGGGAATCGATCACGGAGGGCTTCTACATCAACCTTGCTACCCTTCCGATGATGTGTGAGTAGTTTACCACAAACCTACGGGTCCATAGCTAGTAGCTAGATGGCTTCTTCTCTCTCTTTGATCTTCAATACAATGTTCTCCTCGATGTTCTTGGAGTTCTATCCGATGTAATCTTCTTTTGCGGTGTGTTTGTTGGGATCCGATGAATTGTGAGTTTATGATCAGATTATTCATGAGAAATATTTGAGTCTTCTCTGAACTCTTTTATGCATGATTGTTATAGCTTTGTATTTCTCTCCGGTCTATCGGTTTAGTTCGGCCTGCTAGATTGATTTATCTTGCAATGGGAGAGGTGCTTTGTGATGGGTTCAATCTTGCGGTGCTCAATCCCAGTGACAGAAAGGGACATGACATGTATTTTTATTGTTGCCATTAAGGATAAAAAAGATGGGGTTTATTCATATTGCTTGAATTTGCTTCTCTACATCATGTCATCTTGCTTAAGGCATTACTCTGTTTCATACATAATACCCTAGATGCATGTTGGATAGCGGTCGATGGGTGGAGTAATAGTAGTAGATGCAGGCAGGAGTCGGTCTACTTGTCTCGGACGTGATGCCTATATACATGATCATTGCCATGAATCTGTCATAATTATCTGCTTTTCTATCAATTGCCCAACAGTAATTTGTTTACCCACTGTATGCTTATGTGCTCAAGAGAGAAGTCTCTAGTGAAAACTATGGTCCCCGGGTCTATCTTTATCATATAAAAAACCTAAAAATACCTTGCTGCAATCTATTTACTTTTATTTTAATTAGTAGTTTAGTTTATCTATTTACCTCGATAAGATTTAATCCTTGCAAATAACCGCTAAGAGGATTGACAACCCTCTTATTCGTGTTGGGTGCAAGTGTTTGCTCTTGTGTGTGCAGGTGCGCTTTAACGGAATTTTGCTTGGTTCTCCTACTGGATTGATAACCTTGGTTCTTAACTAAGGGAAATACTTATCTCTACTGTACTGCATCTCCCTTCCTCTTCAGGGAATTACCAACGCAGCTCACAAGTAGTACAGTCCCATGTTTCAATATCATCACATAGCCTATACCATGTCAATGTCTTTCCCTCCAAAGATAAAGGGAATACTTTCTTCTTAACTCCATCTCTGGATAGATCTGCAAGCTTAAACAATCCACAAATTTCATTTACATAGATCAAGTGCATATCAGGATGTACCGTTCCATCTCTTGCATAAGGATTACCTAGCAGTTTCTCTACCATACCCGAAGGAATTTCATAATAAATATTTTCAGTAGGTTCAATAGGTTGAGGAGCAACTCTCAATGCTTCCGGTCGAGGTGAAGATACCCCAAACAAGCCCCTCAAAGGATTACTTTCCATAGTGACAAGTGACGGTAAATTTCAGCATGTAATATAAATGTTTCCTTACCAAATTCCACTCACCAAAGGCGTTTCACTCCCCGACAACGGCGCCAGAAAAGAGTCTTGATGACCCACAAGTATAGGGGATCAATCATAGTCCTTTCGATAAGTAAGAGTGTCGAACCCAACGAGGAGCAGAAGGAAATGACAAGCGGTTTTCAGCAAGGTATTCTCTGCAAGTACTGAAAGTAGAGGTAACAGATAGTTTTGATAGCAAGATAATTCGTAACAAGTAACAAGTAACAAGTATAATAAAGTGTAGCAAGGTGGCCCAATCCTTTTTATAGCAAAGGACAAGCCGGAACAAACTCTTATAGTAAGCAAAGCGTTCTCGAGGACACATGGGAATTTCATCCAGTCACTTTCATCATGTTTGTTTGATTCGCGTTCGCTACTTTGATAATTTGATATGTGGGTGGACCGGTACTTGGGTGCTGTTCTTACTTGAACAAGCCTCCCACTTATTATTACCCCCTCTCGCAAGCATCCGCAACTACGAAAGAAGAATTAAGATGACTCTAACCATAGCATGAAACATATGGATCCAAATCAGCCCCTTACAGAATAGCGCATAAACTAGGGTTTAAGCTTCTGTCACTCTAGCAACCCATCATCTAATTACTACTCCACAATGCATTCCCTTAGGCCCAAAGATGGTGAAATGTCATGTAGTCGACGTTCACACGACACCACTAAAGGAAGCACAACATACATAGCATCAAAATATCGAACGAATACCAAATTCACATGATTACTTATGACAAGAGTTCTCCCATGTCCTCAAGAACAAAAGTAACTACTCACAAATCATATTCATGTTCAAGATCAGAGGGGTATTGAATAGCATTAAGGATCTGAACATATAATCTTCCACCAAGTAACCAACTAGCATCAACTACAAGATGTAATCAACACTACTAGCAACCCAGAGGTACTAATCTGAGGTTTTGAGACAAAGATTGAATACAAGAGATGAACTAGGGTTTGAGATGAGATGGTGCTGGTGAAGATGTTGATGAAGATTGGTCCTCGCAAGATGAGAGGATCGTTGGTGATGTCGATGGCTTCGATTTCCCCCTCCCGGTGGGAAGTATCCCCGGCGGAATCGCTCCGCCGGAGAGCAAAATAGCTCCTGCCCAGGTTCCGCCTCGAGACGGTGGCGCTTCGTCCCGAAAGTCTTCTTTTTATTTTTTTTCTAGGGCAAATGGCTTCATATAGCAGAAGGAGGGGACCAGAGGCCTGCCAGGGGCCCCACAAGCCAGGGGGGCGCGCCCCCCAGGCTTGTGGCTTCCTGGCGGGCCCCCTTCTGTTGATTCTTTTGCCAGTATTTTTTATATATTCCAAAATAATTCTCCGTAAATTTTCAGGTCATTTGGAGTTATGCAGAATAGCTATCTCTGTTTCACCCCTTTCAGGTCTAGAATTCCAGCTGCCGGCATTCTCCCTCTTCATGTAAATCTTGCAAAATAAGAGAGAGAAAAGTCATAAGAATTGTACCATAAAGTGAAATAATGATCAAAAACATAATAATTATTAGTAGGAAATCATGATGCAAATTGGACGTATCACCTTCTCGCTCCCGGTCTTCTTAGGTCCTTGAACGTCCCGGATGTGGAGCACCCCCTCACACATCTCAATGGCTTGAGGGTGCTTCATCACCTCCGGTAGGTACAGGTTGATGACCTTCATGTAGAACTTGTCCTTGGACGAGCTTGGCGATGCCATGGCGATCCAGATCTGTCAGAAAAACAGCCCGAAACAAGAACAAAGGAGAAACTTGCGATGCGGTGGTCAAAACACCCATGAGTATATATAATAATTTTTTCCCGTGCAGAACAAGTAATATGGAAGAAAAATAGAGTCGGGAAAGTCCACGAGGGGGCCACAAGCCTGGTAGGCGCGCCCTGGCGGGTAGGGCGCGCCCCCCAGGCTTGTCGCCTCCTCGTGCACTTTTCGGACTGTTTATTATTTTCCTAATTTTTTATATATTCCAAAACGGACAGAAAGTACTTTTATGGAAGTTTTGGAGTCGGTTTACTTATCGTACCACATACCTACTCCTTTTCAGGATTCTGGAGCGTTCCGAAAGGTTTCTTCTATGTGCTCTTCCGGTGTCATTGTTTTAATAATATTAGTTTCGACATTAATGGGAGTACCTGAGATATAATGTTTAATTCTTTGCCCATTAACTACTCTCAGATTATTGCCTTCAGAGTTGTTTATTTTGATGGCTCCGGAGCGATAAACTTCTTTGATGATATACGATCCTTCCCATTTAGAGAGAAGTTTTCCTGCAAAAAATCTTAAACGAGAATTGTATAATAGAACACGATCACCTACTTTGAATTCCCGTTTTTGAATTCGTTTATCATGCCATCTTTTAACTTTTTCTTTAAACAACTTGGCATTTTCATAAGCTTGGGTTCTCCATTCATCTAAAGAACTAATATCAATTAACCTCTTTTCACCGGCAAGTTTAAGATCATAGTTAAGTTCTTTAATTGCCCAGTATGCTTTATGTTCTAACTCAAGAGGTAAATGACATGCTTTCCCATAAACCATTTTATATGGAGACATACCCATAGGATTTTTATAAGCAGTTATGTAAGCCCATAGTGCATCATCAAGTTTCTTAGACCAATTCTTTCTAGATCTATTAACAGTCTTTTGCAAAATTAATTTTATTTCTCTATTAGTTAATTCAACTTGACCACTAGACTGAGGATGATAAGGAGATGCAATTCTATGATTAACATCACATTTAGCAAGCAATTTACGGAAAGCACCATGAATAAAATGTGAACCACCATCAGTCATTAAATATCTATGGACTCCAAACCTCGGGAATATAACTTCCTTAAGCATTTTAATAGAAGTGTTATGATCAGCACTACTAGTTGGAATAGCTTCTACCCACTTAGTAACGTAATCAATAGCAAATAAAATATGTGTATACCCATTGGATTTAGGAAAAGGTCCCATATAATCAAAACCCCAAACATCAAATGGTTCAATAACAACTGAATAATTCATAGGCATTTCATGACGTCTACCAACATTACCAACTCTTTAATATTCATCACAAGAGAGGACAAACTTACGTGCATCTTTGAAAAGAGTAGGCCAATAAAAACCAGATTGTAGTACCTTGTGTGTAGTTCTGTCTCCCGCATGGTGTCCTCCATATGCCTCTGAGTGACACTTTCATAGGATTTGTTCCTATTCATGCTCAGGTACACAACGTCTAATAATACCATCTACTCCTTCTTTATATAAGTGTGGGTCATCCCAATAGTAATTTCTTAAATCAAAGAAAAACTTTTTCTTTTGTTGGTATGTGAAACTAGGTGGTATATATTTAACAACAATGTAATTAGCATAGTCTGCATACCAAGGTGTGTTACGAGAAGCATTTATCACAGCTAATTGTTCATCAGGGAAATCATCATTAATAGGAAGTGGATCATCAAGAACATTTTCCATTCTAGACAAATTATCAGCTACGGGATTCTCAGCTCCCTTTCTATCAGCAATATGCAAATCAAATTCTTGTAGCAAAAGAACCCACCTAATGAGTCTAGGTTTAGCATCTTTCTTTTCCATAAGATATTTAATAGCAGCATGATCAGTGTGAATAGTAACTTTGGAATCAACAATGTAAGATCTAAATTTATCACATGCAAACACAACTGATAAAAATTCTTTTTTAGTGGTAGCATAATTCCTTTGAGCACTATCTAGAGTTTTACTAGCATAATGAATAACATTCAATTTCTTATCAATTCTTTGTCCTAGAACAGCACCAACAGCATAATCACTAGCATCACACATAATTTCAAAGGGTAAGTTCCAATCAGGTGGTTGAACAATAGGTGCAGAAATTAAGGCTTTCTTAAGTGTTTCAAAGGCTTCTACACAATCATCATCAAAAACAAATGGCACATGTTTTTGCAAAAGATTAGTAAGAGACCTAGAAATTTTAGAGAAGTCTTTTATAAACCTTCTATAGAAACCAGCATGACTGAGGAAACTTCTTATACCTTTGATATCTTTAGGACATGGCATTTTCTCAATTGCATCAACTTTAGCTTTATCAACTTCAATACTTCTTTCAGAAATTTTATGCCCAAGGACTATACCTTCATTTACCATAAACTGGCACTTCTCCCAATTCAAGACAAGATTAGTTTCTTCACATCTCTGCAAAACTCGATCAAGGTTGCTCAAGCAATCATCAAAAGAAGTTCCGTAAACGAAGAAATCATCCATGAAAACCTCAACAATCTTTTCACAAAAATCAGAGAATATAGCAGTCATACATCTTTGAAAGGTAGCAGGTGCATTACATAAACCAAAAGGCATACGACGATAAGCATAAGTTCTAAAAGGACAAGTAAATGTGGTTTTCTCTTGATCTTCAGGTGAAACAGATATTTGAGAGAAACCAGAATAACCATCTAGGAAGCAAAAGTGTGTATGCTTAGATAACCTTTCTAACATTTGATCAATAAAAGGCAAGGGGTAATGATCTTTCCTAGTAGCTTTATTTAATTTTCTAAAATCAATTACCATCCTATAGCCAGTTACAATTCTTTGTGGAATGAGTTCATTTTTATCATTAGGAACAATGGCAATACCTCCTTTCTAAGGTACACAATGACCAGGACTTACCCACCTACTATCAGCTATGGGATAAATTATACCTGCCTCAAGAAGCTTTAATATTTCAGTTCTTACCACATCCTTCATTTTAGGATTCAGCCTTCTTTGATGATCAACAACGGGTTTAGCGTCTGGCTCCATATGAATTTTATGCTGCCATAAAGTGGGACTAATGCTCTTAAGATCATCGAGAGTATATCCAATAGCAGCACGGTGCTTCTTCAGAGTTTTAAGTAATCTCTTTTCTTCATGCTCTGAAAAGTTAGCACTAATAATAACAGGATATATATCTTCTTTTCATCAAGATAAGCATATTTAAGTGTATCCGGTAATTGCTTTAATTCGAACACTGGATCACCCTTGGGTGGTAGAGGATTTCCCAAGGTTTCAATAGGAAAATTATGTTTAAAGATAGGTGCTTGCTTAAAGAACAACTCATATATTTCATTTCTTTCATTCATATGCATATCATTCTCATGGTCTAGCAAATATTGTTCTAAAGGATTAGTAGGAGGCACAGCAATAGAAGCAAGACCAATAATTTCATCTTTATTGGGTAATTCTTTATCATGAGTTTGTCTACTAAACTTAGAGAAATTAAATTCATGAGATATATCTCCAAACTTAACTCTAACCTTCTCTTTAACACAATCAATTTCAGCATTAACGGTATTCAAGAAAGGTCTACCAAATATAATGGGACAAAAAACATCTTGTCGTGAACCAAGCATAAGGAAATCGGTAGGGTATTTGATTTTACCACACAAGACTTCAACATCTCTAACAATTCCAAGTGGTGTCATAGTATCTCTGTTTGCAAGCTTAATAGTAACATCAATATCTTCAATCTCAACAAGTGCAATATCATGCATTACTTCTTGATATAAAGAAAATGGAATAGCACTCGCACTAGCACCCATATCACATAAGCCATGATAGCAATGATCTCCAATCTTAACAGAAACAACAGGCATGCCAACTACAGGCTTGTTCTTATCTAGCATGTCTCGTTCATTTCTAACAGGTTTAGCAATTCTAGCAGCCTCATCGCAAAAGTAAATAACATGCCCATCAATATTATCAACCAAAAGATCTTTAACCATTGCAATATTAGGTTCAACTTTAATTTGTTCAGGAGGTCTAGGTGTTCTTATATTACTTTTATTAACCATAGTTGAAGCTTTAGCATGTTCCTTAATCCTAACAGGAAAAGGAGGTTTCTCAATATAAGCAGTAGGAACAACTGGATCAACATTATAAACAATTGTTTCTTCTTTAACACTAACAGGTTCTTCATTTAATTCAATAGGTGGGTGAAACTTAAACCTTTTCTCCTTAGGAAGATCAACATGAGCAGCAAAAGATTCACAAAAGGTAGCTACTATCTCAGAGTCAAGTCCATATTTAGTAATAAACTTGTGAAAAGCATCAGTTTCCATAAAAGATTGAACACAATCAAACTCAAGATTTATACCTGACTCTTTACCTTTGTCGATTTCCCAATCTCTAGAGTTACATTTAATTCTTTCCAGAAGATCCCATCTGAATTCAATAGTTCTCTTCATAAAGGAACCAACAGAAGAAGTATCGAGCATGGATTGATCATTATGAGAAAGCCGAGCATAAAAGTTTTGAATAATTATTTCTATTGAGAGCTCATGATTGGGGCATGTGTGCAACATATACTTAAGCCTCCCCCAAGCTTGAGCGATAATTTCTCCTTCAATAGGCCAAGAATTATATATAATTCCGATCACGATGAACCAAGTGCATAAGATAAAATTTCTGGTGAAATTCCAGCTTCAACCGATTCCAGTCCCATGTTTCAGTATCATCACATAGCCTATACCATGTCAATGCCTTTCCCTCCAAAGATAAATGGAATACTTTCTTCTTAACTCCATCTCTGGATAAACCTGCTAAACAATCCACAAATTGCATCCACATATATCAAGTGCATATCAGGATGCACCGTTCCATCTCCTGCATAAGGATTAGCTAGCAGTTTCTCTACCATACCCGAAGGAATTTCATAATAAATATTTTCAGTAGGTTCAGTAGGTTGAGGAGCAACTCTCAATGCTTCCGGTCGAGGTGAAGATACCCCGAACAAGCCCCTCAAAGGATTACTTTCCGTAGTGACAAGTAACAATAAATTTCAGCACGTAATATAAATGTTTCCTTACCAAATTCCACTCACCAAAGGCGCTTCACTCCCCGGCAACGGCCCCAGAAAAGAGTCTTGATGACCCACAAGTATAGGGGATCAATCGTAGTCCTTTCGATAAATAAGAGTGTCGAACCCTACGAGGGGCAGAAGGAAATGACAAGCGGTTTTCAGCAAGGTATTCTCTGCAAGTACTGAAAGTAGCGGTAACAGATAGTTTCGGTAGCAAGATAATTCGTAACAAGTAACTAGTAACAAGTATGATAAAGTACAGCAAGGTGGTCCAATCCTTTTTATAGCAAAGGACAAGCCAGAATGAACTCGTATAATAAGCAAAGCGTTCTCGAGGACACATGGGAATTTCATCTAGCCACTTTCATCATGTTTGTTTGATTTGCGTTCGCTACTTTAATAATTTAATATGTGGGTGGACCGGTGCTTGGGTGCTGTTCTTACTTGAACAAGCCTCCCACTTATGATTACCCCCTCTCGCAAGCATCCGCAACTACGAAAGAAGAATTAAGATAAATCTAACCATAGCATGAAACATATGGATCCAAATCAGTCCCTTACGGAATAGCGCAGAAACTAGGGTTTAAGCTTCTGTCACTCTAGCAACCCATCATCTAATTACTACTCCACAATGCCTTCCCTTAGGCCCAAAGATGGTGAAGTGTCATGTAGTCGACGTTCACACGACACCACTAAAGGAAGCAACAACATACATATCATCAAAATATCGAACAAATACCAAATTCACATGACTACTTATGACAAGACTTCTCCCATGTCCTCAAGAACAAAAGTAACTACTCACAAATCATATTCATGTTCAAGATCAGAGGGGTATTGAATAGCATTAAGGATCTGAACATATAATCTTCCACCAAATAAACCAACTAGCATCAACTCCAAGATGTAATCAACACTACTAGCAACCCACAGGTACCAATCTGATGTTTTGAGACAAAGATTGAATACAAGAGATGAACTAGGGTTTGAGATGAGATGGTGCTGGTGAAGATGTTGATGAAGATTGGTCCTCCCACGATGAGAGGATCATTGGTGATTTCGATGGCCTCGATTTCCCCCTCCCGGAGGGAAGTATCCCCGGCAGAATCGCTCCGCCGGAGAGCAAAATAGCTCCTGCCCAGGTTCCGCCTCGAGACGGCGGCGCTTCGTTCCGAAAGTCTTCTTCTGATTTTTTTTCTAGGGCAAATGGCTTCATTTAGCAGAAGGAGGGGCGCGGAGGCCTGCCAAGGGCCCAAGCTCGGGGGGCGCGCCTAGGGGGTAGGGCGCCCCCAGGCTTGTAGCTTCCTGGTGGGCCCCCTCCTGTTAATTCTTTAGCAAGTATTTTTTATATATTCCAAAATAATTCTCCGTAAATTTCCAGGTCATTTGGAGTTGTACAGAATAGCTATCCCTGTTTCACCCCTTTTCGGCCCAGAATTCCAACTGCCGGCAATCTCCCTCTTCATGTGAACCTTGCAAAATAAGAGAGAAAAGGCATAAGAATTGAACAATAAAGTTAAATAATGATCAAAAACATAATAATTATCAATAGGAAATCATGATGCAAATTGGGCGTATCAATACTGCTTCACGGGGTGGATTGTTGTGAGTCGTTGGATTAAGTGGAGATCGACCACTGGTGTTCTATTGCACTAGGGTTTGGCAGAGAGGGGAATTGCTCATCGGAGGAAGTCACCGGAGTTGCGGACTATGATGGTGTGCTCGATGAGGAGATCGCCGGAGCTCGGGAAGGGTTGATGGGGTGCGGTGCGATGCGGCGAGGATGACAGAGCCCTCGGCGACATCTTTGGTCCTCGGGTGGACTGGCGGTGTGGTTGGGGGTCACGACAGCGATGGCGAAGTTGCAGCTCAAGTCAACTCGGTGGTCCCGTGCTCCCTGGTGACACATATGTGGTCAGGAAGACGCGCTAGAGCACGCCGAACACAGTGGACATGGCAGCAAGGTCAAACGTGTGCTCACCACGTCGGAATCAAGGTTGCGGCGGTGACGTTCGGTACTCGTTGGGATTGCACTCCGGGGATGCTCTGGTCGTGCGGTTGGTGTAAAAACGATGCACTAGTTCGCGAGGGTGAGGTGGGGTAGGCGAGCAGGGCTTGGGGTAGTCTGATTCGCCGGAATTTTGGTTGTGCGACGATGACAGTGGCGACGATGAAGGGTCGCTGGCGAGCTAGCCTAAAGGGCTTAACAAGAAGTTAAGCTAGCTAGCCTAACATAGTGGAAATGTGTGGGGCGTCAGGGGTTTATAGGACATTACAAAAACCATCGACATTGAGGACTAGGGTTGCAGAAACCACAATTCTACGGGTTTGTGCCAAAAAACAATAATTTTGAGCCTAATCTTTTGCAAAATCCACTAGTCGCCCGCTTCGCTCGCTTTAAGCACGATTATGACAGGTGGGTCCCACTTATGAGGAGTCAGTTTGGCAAAAAAACACCACCTTGGCGTGTTGACTAGTCTCCCCCTTATTCTCCAACTCTCTCCTCTCTCTCTCTCTCTCTAAAAATCACGCTGCTCGGGATCCAGCTCCACCGCGCCTCCCCTTCCTTCCTCCACTCTCTTTCCCCGCCGGCGAGGGGCTGCTGCCGTGCACCGGAGCAAGCAGCGGCCGCGCCGGCCGTGCACGGGCGCGCACCGGAGCAAGCAGCAGCCGCGCATGGGCGCGCACCGGAGCAAGCAGCAGCTGCGCACGGGCGTGAGCAGCAGCCAGCCCCGAAGTCCCGCCACCGTGCTACCCATCCGCCGTCGTCGACTGGAGCCAGGACCAGGCACTGCAAATCCAGTCCCCTTCCCGCCCCAAGCAGCCGCCCCCGAGCCTCCTCGCGTCGACCTGCACCGGATCTGGCGGGATCCGCCCAGGAATCGAGCCGCCGCCACCCGTCGTTGCTGCCGCTGTTAGGGGCACTGGTGAGGCGGCGCGACGACGCACCACACCTATCCCCTTCCCCGTCGGCGGCCGCGCCCGCCCCAGCCACTTCCCTGCCTCCACTGGGCTCACCTTGGGGGGTTCGACGCGGTGCCCATTGTAGAGAGAGAGAGAGAGAGAAAAGGGGGGGAGGGGATTGACCAGTCAAAGTGCCCATGTGGCAAAAAAAATGCCACATCACCCTGTCCAGCTGGACCCGCCTGTCATAATGGTCATCAAAACGGCCAAAGCCGCCACTAGTGTTGTTTGCAAAAAAAAAGTTCAAAATTAGTGATTTTTGGCACAAACCCGTAGAATTTTGGTTTCTGCAAACCTAGTCTTCAATGTCGATGGTTTTTGCAATTCACTCATAACTTCCCCGACCAATCGGTACTATTTGACCCCTTAGAATGAGTTGATCAAGAGGTCTCATCCCACAGTTAAATAATCCTCTATAACACTAAGTTCCCTAGTTTTAAAGAGTCCACATTCAATTGAGGTCTCCAATTAGAATTGGGTCATCCGATTTTGACCGGGTCAGTAATTTCTCAAAGCTCTCTCATTCAATTCTTTTATACTATACATTATGCTTCCTAATTTTTAAGGCCTCACAATTAATTGAGGTATTCAATTTAGAATTGGGTCAACCGATTTTGACCGGGTCAACATTTTCTCAAGCTCTCCCATTCAATTCTTTTAATTCACTATGTTCCCTAATTTTGAAGCTCTTTTATTCAATGAAGGTATTCAATTTTGAATTTGGTTTACGATTTTGACCGGGCCAATGATTTTTCAAATCAATCAGCAGCAATCGGCCTATAAAAACATATTAATCCCTCGTACCCTCCCACCACCTAGAAAAAAGAAGCGCCGCAATGTGATATTGTAGCACCAATATTACTAGTACATGCGACCACCGACACAGAAATTTCCCCACGTATATATAGATTGGTTAGCGAATAACACAGAATCACACCACGAAAGGCCCACCAAATAACCGCATTATAAATAAAAATAAAACACACCCTATCATCTCCCCACCCGCCAAAGTAAATATTCCATGGGTCAAAATATAAGGGGTATTAGTATTGTAGAAAGTTAAATTTCTTTAACTTTGACCAAGTTCAGAGCAAAAATATAGACATCCACAATATTAAACAAAAAAATATGGAAATTCATTTCATGATGAATTTAAAAATACCCATTTGATATTATGGATTTTCATATATTTCTCTACAAATTTGATTGAACTTAAAAAGTTTGAATTTTCAAAAAAGTAATACATCTTATATTTTGAAACAGAGTGAATATTTTTTGAAGAAACCCAACAACACCAATGGCGCAGCAAAGCCCGCCCAATCCTTCTAGTGAAAATGATACTTCCTGGTGGTGACACATGGATAATTTTTTGTTAGTTCCATGTATAAAATGCTTATGAGCTGTAAAATACAATGTCGGCATAAATCTCCATGAAAGCTCGGGGTGTCGGTATTGGCTCGCTCCATATTCAATTCATATTCTGACTGTTCGCAAAACAAACAAAAAACATATTCTGACCGATTTTCTCTGCATTGGCACTCTTGGTTTTTTGTCAGAACTCAGAACTCTGCATTGGTACTTAAGATCCGTGTTTGATTTTGTTTAAGAAAAATATTGTTTAGGATATAGAATACGCAACATCCGTGCGCATTTGGCATTTGCTTTGAATTCGTCCATGCGTGTTCCAGTGTGAATCCTCGCGGCACTCTCGCCAGCCCAGCCGCGTCCGCGGTGTTATCTATCATGTGGGGTTGGGTTGCTGCTGGCACCACACACAGAGACACATTCATCCAGAGGCCGCTCAAGCGTGTTCTCAAGGTGCCGTTGACTTGATAGGCCGATACCAAATCCCCTTCCCCTTCACTAGACAGGTAGTAAATCTGAAGCTCAATCGCCTTCACTAGGCAGCAGCACGGCCTGTCCTGGTGGTAATTCTCAGTTTCTTTTCACTGAATGGGTCCCAGATTGCAGATAGTGTTCTCGCTAGCTTCAATCTGAGAAGCTGCTGCTGCTGCTGGCGTCTGCGGATTATCATTAATTGGTCGTGTTAGGAGCCCCGGTGACCTGTACGTGTACATGGGCTGCCCCTTCGGCCAACACATGGGCCAGGCCCGGCTGTGCGCCACCCTGATCGCAGCGGGCTACAAGTACCTGTGAGAGAGACATCGACCAGATCATCCAGAAGGATCAGGCAACGGAACGGCACGGCGGCTCTCTTCCCCTACCCCGACTCTCTCCTCTGTTCTTCCTCCCTACCTCCATTGTACCTCCATTAGCTACCTCAAATCTCTGTAATCTGGTTCTGTGATTGATTATCAGTTGGGATCCTAACATCTGGCATCAGAGCACTCTCACCACCCTTCCCAATTTCTCCCCAATTTTTTTCCAGCACACCATTCTGTCCATCACCATGCATCCTGAGCTGAAAGCTTACCTTGACGAGTTCGAGGCGAAGGCTCAGGCACGGCACGACAGCCAGTTTGCACTGCAGGAGGCGCTGCTCTCCAAGCTCCTCACGGGTGTCTCGACCCCGCAGCCGACGCGCCCCCTTATCAGGGCGGCCAATGGAGGCCTCACCAACGACGCCTCTGTCCCTGCGGTCGTCCCCGACGTCTTCACCGCCACCAACCAGGCCCAGGTGGCTCTCGCAGTCGCCCATGATGCACCCCCGGTCTGCATTGAGATGGCGCCCGTCACCTGTTCGACGGAGTGCCCGACCCAGGTCGCTACCTTCAACAGCGTCGACGAGGTCCACGACGCCGACACAACTACCCGCCTCGAGCCCGCGGCCGATCTCATCCACCAGGAGGTCCCGCAGCTCGCGCCTGTGCCTTCCATCGGCACCAACACCATCTCTACCACTGTGGTCGTCACCCCGGTGGCAACCATCACCCACGTCGACCCCAAGGCCGGCGTACAGGCGCTGGATGCCTCAAGACTGCCCTCCATCAACACCTTCAGCACGGTAACCAGCGAGATGGACCACAGCTTCGTCCACATCGTCTCCAACGACCTTACTGCACCGACGCTGACCAGGTGTTCGGCGAAATGCTCCCGTCACGACACAAACCGACCGAGGTATGTGCTCCAGCCAGCTGCAACACCTTCATGGCTGGTTCTACGACCGAAACAATGGCCATCATCTTGGAGCGATCATGCAGATGGAAACGAGAAATGGCACACGCCATGGCCGTCCTTAGCTTGTTGTCATGAACTGTATCGGAAGCACATTGGGCTGCTGTCACAAGTTACTTCTGGGATGGATCATTTTTCTGGTGCTCTGAATTCGCAGAGAGAACCTTGGAAGTATTTGCAAAGTATGCAGCTGAAACTACCATGGCCATCGTTTTCAAGCAATTGCCCAATAGTACCAGTGTGGTCAGAATTGCCCAAGTCTGTTCTTGAGCAGGGGCATTGGAAGTTTTCTGAGCATCACGTAATGGAGCATGCTGCTGTAGGTAATTTTCCAAGGCCTCACAAAATGCCGGAGACACTGCAGATCATGAACATACTAGTGCAGTGGGGATTTTTGAATCAAGAAAAGTTTCAAGTGAGTGTCCATTTTGCTAGAGAATGTAATTCTGAAAAATGTGATCATCTCTGGACCTTTCTGCCATGCTTGATGGTTCAACCTATTTACTATTGGGAGCTGATTTCCATGGAAGAGACTTTCAGTCATTTCCAAGCTTTTGATATATGGAAATATCAACCAGATGGTCCAAGGTTACTCCTATGGCCACCAACTAGTCTTGAGCATTTGGGCAAGACAATGGTGAAGGAAATATATGGCAATGGAAGCTACACTATGCAGCCAACAGTGGAGGCTAGGAAACTGCAACCAACTATAAGATTATGCTTCCTCTTACCACCCACCAAGCCTCCGGCCAATCATGACAAGGGGATTATTATGTTGCCGGGGGATCAATGTGGGATTCTAGTTAGTTTGTACTACTTTGGAACTCCAGATTGTCCGTTCTATCTAGAATTCTGCAGCCTTGGATTGAAAGGTTCAGAAGGTACACAAAGGGGGCAAATGAATTGTCAGAGTCTGCAAACTTATGCATACTACATAGTGCAGCCACTGAAAAGTGTTAATTGTTGGGAGATTTATGCTCTGTTCATGGAACCATGGACCACACACCATTCCAGCATCTATTGGGTAGCTCTCGGGGATCTTGTACAGTGGCACAGTACACTTCTGGATGAGGCGCTTCGTACTCACGTCGTAGCTTTTATCATGAGTGTCAAGTACCATTCTGAGCAACAGAATGAAAGGAACCATAATTTGGTTGCAGCTACCAAGTTAGCAATGTACACAATGCACAGTGCAATAATATGGGGCAGAAAGAGCTGCGAGGGCATGATCTGGACGCTGCTCCGCAATGAAGAAGCACACTTGACAAACTGGAAAAAACTGAAGAAATGTGCGCAAGTTCGCAGCCTAGAGAGCATTAAGGATACTTATACTTTGCTATTGAGTACTCTTGTCAGTTCCATGTTTCCTGTGGGAGCTGAGCGCTCAGACCCCCTCCATGATATTCAATGGCCTGCTCCATATGAGGTGCAGGAAAAAACACTGCCAATATGTATGAAGCTTGTCACTCAAGGACCACCTGATTGTTTCCCAGTTTTTCAACTGAAACCTCCGTGGCACTATTATGTTTTGGTCTACGCTGTTAGGAGGCAAAAGATTGTTGCAAGAATATCACATGGCAGTGTTCAATTTAATTCTATGGAAGCAAAAGCATGGACTTGTGCAACAGTGTTAAACTTTATAAATTACCAACTCAACCTACTCTGTCACCACAAGGCGCGACACAGTTTTGATGCAAGAATGCTCCAAGGCCAAGAAATGGAGTTATGCCCTACAACTGGAGATTTGTTGCTCCTTCCGAATCAAAGATGGTACTATTTATGTTGTGATTGCTCATGTGATCTTACCAATGCTTCGGTTGTTCTTTGGGCCGACTACCTTGTCGATGAAGTGCACAAGTCAGTGGATCCCAGGAGCATCACCATGGCTACTTCTGACCTTCAACCGCCAAAGATTCTACTGGTGATTGTAATCAGCAAGAGAGCACCGGCCATGATTGGTACGACGTCCTTTACATGCTACAATCAAGATCATTCTCAAGAAGGAAGGGGTGCCATTGCCTTCGCCACCGTCTTCGCGCAAGGCTTCGTCAGCCAGATGCACTACTTCAGCTTCGACTGTGATGGCTACTTTTTTGTCACCTTATTCACCAAGGTTTCCATCAACCAAAACAACTACTTCAACCGGGTCTCCGTCGGCCACGACTACTACAACCCCATCCCTAACCGCTTCTCCGGACTCGTTCGAGTCCACCTCAACCATGGCTGCTACCGAGACAACTACCATGGCGACCCCGGCACTATCAAGGATCTTCAAGCACCATGGGATCCTGGAAAACTCTTCGTGATAGCGGCTTGGGGGCAAGCCGCATTTCAAGAAGGGAGGGATGTTAGGAGCCCCGGTGACCTGTACGTGTACATGGGCTGCCCCTTCGGCCAACACATGGGCCAGGCCCGGCTGTGCGCCACCCTGATCGCAGCGGGCTACAAGTACCTGTGAGAGAGACATCGACCAGATCATCCAGAAGGATCAGGCAACGGAACGGCACGGCGGCTCTCTTCCCCTACCCCGACTCTCTCCTCTGTTCTTCCTCCCTACCTCCATTGTACCTCCATTAGCTACCTCAAATCTCTGTAATCTGGTTCTGTGATTGATTATCAGTTGGGATCCTAACAGGTCGCAGCTCCCTTGCAGCTAGACTGCGCTGTCAAGCGGCACGGCTCGGGGAGAGTTTGAGTCGCAGCAGTAAGCACAACAAGGGGAGCCAAAGTCAACGTTACTGCTTTCTATTTGCATAATATACAGGTGAGTGGTCTTAATTTGTTCTGTACTGTATATATCGATATCACTATTAATTTGCTACCCGAGTAATTGGGGATCTTGGTCTAGTAGGCTCATACTACATACAGTATATAATCACTTTGCTCTTGTTTTCAGGCTAATTACTCACTGACTGCAAATGGAACGCAAAGCTAGTACTGCACGAAGTGACCTAGAGCAGATGTTAGCCGATGAAACCGCAGAGCCCAAGGCCCTGCCATTATCACTTTTACATGACATTACAGATGATTTCTTTGATGACCAACAGATTGGAAGCGGTGGATTTGCAGTCGTTTATAAGGTATACATCACACAATCCTAATCGTCCTTGATTTGGAAACTTGAAATCAAACCAATGATATGCTAACAAGGCATGCATGCTCCGAAAGCAGGGAATAATTG
Organism: Elymus sibiricus; assembly: GCA_039707655.1. NCBI lineage: Eukaryota > Viridiplantae > Streptophyta > Magnoliopsida > Poales > Poaceae > Elymus > Elymus sibiricus. Next base: position 437,166,505 of record CM077672.1, on the reverse strand, counting down.
GCAATAGGGCGGTCGCCGTGAAGAGGCTGTCCAACGCTTTTATGGATGAAACGGAATTTCATTGAGAGGTTCACTGCCTCATGAGGGTCAAGCACAAAAATGTAGTAAGATTTCTAGGATATTGCGCTGACAGGCAAGGAAGTATGGAACAATTTGACAGGAAACTTGTCATGGCAGATGTCCATGAAAGATTGCTTTGCTTCGAATATATACCTAAAGGCAGTCTTGATTAAGTATATCATGGGTACTAACTTTTCTCTTTATTTTCTTCTTTCATTTACTACAAATTGCTTAATGTGTCATATAACATCTAGTTTTCAAAAGTCAAGACATGAAATCGTAAACCCGGTTTCTCCTCTCCCCTTTATAGATGCAAGTCGTGAGTGGGGAACGTGCTATAAAATCATTAAAGGGATTTGTGAGGGTCTACAGTACCTTCATGAGTATCATATTGTTCATTTGGATCTGAAACCAGCCAATATACTGCTCGATGATAACATGGCACCAAAAATAACTGATTTTGGTCTGTCGAGATGCTTCGACGAAAATCAAAGTCGGGATATTACCAAAACTATTTTAGGGACAATGTAAGCTAGATGACTTCTCTTTAAATTAAACTCAGTGTTTCAGGCTATTTCGTTAAAAATGCACTCTCTTTGAACATTACTTGGTCAAAACTTTATATTTTCATATAGGGGATATTTGGCGCCAGAACATCGCGAAGGTGGTGTAATTACACACGGCGCTAACTTGTACAGTCTTGGTGTTATCATCATTGAAATACTGACCGGGCAGAAGGGGTATCAAGCTACCGACAATCTAAGAACAACATATGTCATTGTTAGAAAGATAAAAGTTCAATTTCCTTTTAGGCTAAGAAGGGTCGACTTTTAAATAGTTGACAAGCTCATACTTTGCAAATTTTCATTACAATCTAGTTTGAGATGTTGTATCATTTATGGAAACACACCTACTACTGGAAAGCACATTTTGCATGCAGCCCCCCCCCCCCCCCCCCCCCCCCACACACACACACACACACCCCACTAGAAAATCAACGGAATATAATCACTTACCCTTTATGGGGAATAAATAAAAACTTAATCAAAAGGTATACAAGTGCCTAAGCCTTTGAAAGTAAGTAGTGGAAGTCTTTGAAGAAACCTGGCATTATTAAAGCAAGTACGGAAAAATATGGGAACTAAAATGATGCAAACACAAATACACAAATATACTCACGTATTGCGAGAAGGATTCTACATTTTATTTCTACTTGTTCTGGTCAAACATGAAAGTGCAATGTATATGGTGATAGATCTGACTTGAATCTATTGGGACACAATTTCCTTTTATAGAAATTTGTTGTTAGTTTGATGCTTAAATTATGTGGTCGGTAATTTTCATCTATAAAAAGATGCTGCTGGTTCAATTTGTAGACCATAACACACCAATGCAATTTTTTAGGTAATCGAAAGTTGGAGTGATAGGTTGGAGGGATCCCAACGAGATACACTATGCAAACAAATACGAGTATGCTACGAGACAGCTTTAGAGTGCAGAGACTTCGATCCAAAGAAAAGGCCAACTAGTGCACTAACTATAGTTGATAGACTTCATGAAATGGAAACTATCCAGGTATATCAAAAATTTGGGAATTTATATATTGCTCTCTTTAATTCTGGGTCGCTACAGATAACGCTTAGATTCTTGCGTTGGAATCATTTGATCTGCTAGATTACTAGCTTTGGTGCTCGAGCAATAGTGGCATGAGTCCCATGACTCTAGTTGCTTTAGTCGCACATCCCTCTTTCGACACTAGAACCTTCTTTTAACATACTACCTCTGGATCATAATATTAGTTTTAGAAAAAAAAAATCAATCAAACGTTTTTAAGTTCAACCATCAAGATATAAATAATTAGTAATAAAGATAACACCAAGTTAATATAACTAAACCTATTATGAGATATATTTTAAAAACATTTTAATTAATTTTATATAAAAGAAAAGAGTCCCTTCATTTGAAGATACAGTTGGGTTTTAGATTTTGTATAGCCTCCAATGTTTAACTTTGAACATCACTTTACCTCTGCTATGAATATGCAACTTAAAATAGTTGTATATCATTATATTATTCTCCACGAAAAATATAGTGATCAAAATCAGAAAAGTTTGGCATCATGCTTTCTAGCAAGTCATGTAGTGTTGAACAGTGGATGTAATTTTAACGCAATTCAGTTTGAACAGCGTGTCAATATCATAAATTTATTATAATTTGAATCAGTCAGCCGTACTTTTCGTAAATAAAAATAAAATAAATAAAGCGAAGCTAATTTTAGGAATTTTATTGTAGGCTATATATGTATTTTGTTTTCATTCAATGTTGAAGAGATCCTCCTTGCAATAATTACAAAATTATTGCATTGTCAAGTTTCAAATAAATTGTCGGAATTACTCATTTTAGGTAATTTTTGTAAGTGCTGCAGAGTGGTATGCTTGCGAGGATGAGGTGTTATTTATTTATTAGGCTGCACAGTGACTGCTCTTTTCCCTCGTCTCACATACCACACATAAACTAGTTGATCCATCCATCCTCCCGACCCCCTCTCCCGACCCCCTCGCGCCGCCACCCCAGGGCGACGCCAGGGGGATCAGATCCCAGCGCCGCCCGTCCCCAACCCACCCCGGCAGATCCTGCCGCCGTTGCCGCCGGCGTTGGCCGCGGTGGTGGCGCCGCCCGGTGCCAGAGGCGCTAGGGCAGGAGGATGTGGTGGCAGCCATGGAGGCGACTGGGGCACCTCGGGCAGGGTGCTTCACACGGCGGCCAGGGCGGCTTCCTGGCCGTGCGGCGGCAATCGACGGCCCCATGGCCGGCGGGGTACTCCGGTGGGTTCCCTGGCTCTGCGATGGGCGGCGGAGACGGCCGTGGATCTGGCATCCCGGCCAGATCCGTCGTCGATCCTTCACGTGGATGGTCGGCGGCGCGATGAGGGCTCCAGTGAGGGGATGGAGGATCTCCGCCGGAGTACCGGTGGCGGCATACGTCTTCATGGCGAGGTTCCGCGCGGTTCCAGCCAGTCGCGAGATCGGGACGACGCGGCTTCCGGTGAAAATCGCGCCTGACTGCGGTCTTGGCGGACGATGGCGGCGTCTCTGACGTCGTATCCTTCTCGAGGCATCGTTGTTGCAGGTCACGTCAACTCGATCGGGATGTTCCGGGGGAAACCCTAGATCTGGGTCTACCGGATCGGACGATGACGGCGCCTTTGGTGTCGTTCTCCCTCCTGGGGGCATCGTTTTGGAGCAAGTGCTAGCTGGAGGGGACAAGTGGAGGAGCGGTGTTACATCTACCGCAAGGCCGACGGCGGATCTCGGTGGCATGGCGCTGCGGAGTTTCGGCGACGGGCGCGTGTGGATGGATACGTGCAGGATGGTGGCGTTGTCTGGCGCCGTGGTGGCGTAGACGGCAGGCCTGGCAAGGTCGATGCGTCAGTGCCTGCTCTGGAGATGGATCGGTGGAAGACGACGGCGGCGGCCTCTGAGAGTGCGCCGGACTGGTGTGTGCCCTAGCAACGCGGCTTGATTGGGGCCTCCGGCTTTAGATGTTAGGCTTTGGTGTGATGTCTGTTTGGTATTCGGCTCGGACAATCAACACCCCTTCATCAAGTGGATAGGAGTAGCGATAGATGTTGCCAAGATGGTGGCTTCAGACTACCTGATGTATTACTTTGTAAGGTCTTTATGAATAATTAATAAAATGGCTGCATGCATCGCCCAGATGCAGAGACTGAGGGTCATCATCTTTTTCGAAAAAAAAAAGATCGTTTTCTTTATTCCAGTCAATACATCTACGCATGGCAGCGAGCGCCGGCCTCGGGCTTCCGCCCAAAAATGAGCACCGGCTGGATTTTTTCAATCCTATGGAATCAGTACATCCAGCCCAGTTTTCGTAGGTTTCCTGCAGGATTTTCGTAGGAACGCCGTTCCTCTGGAATTCTTTCCTTTACTGCCGTTCGGAACACATGAAAGATGAACAATCTTTCCTTTACTGCCGTTCGGAACACATGAAAGATGAACAATACTTTAGAGGAAAACTGGGCTGGATGTACTGATTCCATAGGATTGAAAAAATCCAGCCGGTGCTCATTTTTGAGCGGAAGCCCGAGGCTGGCGCTCGCTGCCATGCGTAGATGTATTAACTGGAATAAAAAACCGATCTATATGTGATACGTGAGACAAGGGAAAAGAGCAGTCACTGTGCAGCCTAATAAATAAATAGCACCTCGTCCTCGCAAGCATACCACTGCGCAGCACTTACAAAAATTTCCTGTAAATCTCGTTAGTCCATCCGACCACCTTCGCTTAAGATTTTCCCGAGGTTCTCCATTCCTTAGGTTTACACCTACGCTCCTTTACATTTCCTCTGTTTTTATTTATTCCTACGTTTTCTGTCCCTTCGTTTCGAACAGAGCCTAAATAGCGGCCGCTATGACCGCTACTAGTCTCGAGCTGCGTTAGTAAATAGCGTGCTTGTCACTTTGCAGGATGGCAACGCCCTTCCCTGTCGGCTGCTCGACGCCCCCAGCTCCTCCCTGCTCGGAGCAGTCCGCAGCTCTGCAGCTCACCATGACACCGCGTTCCAGTTCCAGCACATTCAGCTCCAATCCGGCAGCTGTAAGTACACTGTACATATCTAGCTCTAGCTATACTGTTGTGATGTAGCCAAGACTGCCTGTAGCAACGTTGGTAGACGTTCAGAGAATAGAAATTTTTAGTTAGCCTTGAGAAGTTGAGTGCTTTCTAGTTATCCTAGCTATACTGCCTGTAGCACCTCAAGTTCAGATTTTGTTTCACATAACTGTCGTGGTCATTGCACGCATAAGATGGTGTGGAGAAAGAGATTGAGAGTATTTTTAGTAACATCTGTATAATCGAAAGTATGTCTAGAGAGGGGGGTGATTAGACTACTTGATCAAATAAAACTTAACATGTTTCTAGATTTTAGTTGTAGGCAGATTTTAGCAATAGTACATGTCAATCATCACCCTACACATGCAATTCTAAGAGTATAGCAGCGGAATGTAAGCAATTGCAAATGTATGTAGAGAGGGGGTAAGAGATTTCAAACGCAATGAAGATACGGCGGTTTTTGGCGTGGTTCCGATAGGTGGTGCTATCGTACGTCCACGTTGATGGAGGCTTCAACCCACGAAGGGTAACGGCTGCGCGAGTCCACGGAGGGCTCCACCCACGAAGGGTCCACGAAGAAGCAACCTTACCTATTCCACCATGGCTTACGTCCATGAAGGACTAGCCTCACTCGGGGTAGATCTTCACGAAGTAGGCGATCTCCTTGCCCTTACAAACTTCTTGGTTCAACTCCACATCTGGTTGGAGGCTCCCAAGCGACACCTAACCAATCTAGGAGACACCACTCTCCAAAAGGTAATAGACGGTGTGTTGTTGATGAACTCCTTGCTCTTGTGCTTTAAATGATAGTCTTCCCAGCACTCAATCAACTCCTCACAGATTTGGCTATGGTGGAAAAGAGATTTGAGTGGAAAGCAACTTGGAAAAAGCTAGAGATCAAGGTTCAAATGGTAGGAATGGAATATCTTGATCTTAACACATGAGTAGGTGGTTCTCTCTCAGAAAATGAATGGTGAAAGTGTAGGCACGTTCTAATGGCTCTCCTTACTGAGAAGGATGGGGTGGGGGGGTATATATAGCCTCCACACAAAATCCAACCGTTACACACTTTTGACCCAACTCGGTGGCACCGAAACGATAATCTCGGTAGCACCGAACTGTGTAAAAGATATGAACTTTAGGAATTTCGGTGAGACCGATACGAACAACTCGGATGGACCGAAGTGCAATGGCTAGGGCAATCCTCATCTCGGTGGCACCGATTGCATCAACTCGGTAGGACCGAAGTGAAGCAATAAGGCAACAGAGAGTTGGCAAGCCATCTCGGTGAGACCGATTTGCAAACTCGGTGAGACCGAAGTAAATGCAAACGATTACAGAGAGTTGGCAAGGCCATCTCGGTGGGACCGAGATCCATTTCGGTGGATCCGATTTGTTAGGGTTTGGCAGTGGCTAAGTCTTGGATGAACTCGGTGGGGCCGGATTGGAAATTTCGGTGGGGCCGGATTGGAAATTTCGGTGGGGCCGAGTTGGACTTTAGGTTTAGGACATATTTGGGTAGAGATAGTGGTTGAGGGTTTAGGAATACTATCACTAAGCACTTGAGCAAAAAGACCATTAAGCAACACCTCATCCCCTTTTAATAGTATTGGCTTTTCTATGGACTCAATGTGATCTTGGATCACTAAACCAAAAATGTAGAGTCTTGATCTTTGCCAATTCTTGTCCTTAGCATTTTGAGGGGTCCACTTCTCTAGTCCATGCCATGCCAATCATTGAACATCATGAAATCTTAATCTTGAATGGACATTAGTTCAATGAGATATATGTTGTTATGAATTACCAAAACCACCAAGGAAACAAATGTGCTTTCAACATCAAATAGAAGCATTGAAGTAATAATTGTAATCAACTAGCACACAAAATCTGCCCACCACTTAATTAGCCTGAATCCCATTTATTTAGGCCACATATTAGCAAGTTCCTTGTTGTAAAGGGCACCCCATCTACACAACGTGCAATGCAAGTATGCATGAATCTCTTTCTTAATTATCCCACATAGGACGCATCTTTATTATGCGCATGCAGCGTGTCTTAGGAATCTCTTTTAATAGCCCCGTTTAATTGCCCACCATATTTCTCAAGCATGCATTAGGTATCCTATTATATTATGCAGCAAGCATGCAAGCGTGTCTTAGGACGGAGTATCTCTTAATTTGCCCGTTTAATTGCCCACCATATTTCTCAAGCATGCATTAGGAATCATGCTTCTTAAATATCCCACATAGTACTGATTCCCTCCTTGCCTTTAATTGCCCACCATATCATCCTTCCTTCCTTTTTTTCTTCTTTTTTCGAGAATCCTTCCTTCCTTCCTTCAATACTTCCTTTCTGGGCACCCACTCCTCATCCTCCGATCACCAATTTCCGAGTTGACTTATTAAGGTGATTGATGACAGGTAACTTGAACACGTATATAAATTGATGGTTGTGCTTGTAAAAGGGCGAGGTGGTACTATTTGATAACAAAACCAACCGTATCTTACCAAAGGTCGACCTAGTTCATTTGGCTGGCGTCAAATGTACCGGCTGGAAGGTTGTGAGTTCAATTCCTGCAGGCCCAAGTACCAGTAGGAACGCAGTGATTTTGACGTACGGGTGGTATATTATAGATTACTAGTAGAATGCCCATGCGTTGCTACGGGCTATAATGTATATAAATGAATCAGACAATTGATTAAAGTCGTCTCCAAGGTCGAACCTCATTTCTCCCTCATACGTACTAACGTGTTCTGACATCAAACGAGCATGAGCAGGCTCCCAAAAATTCAACTGTCTAGACAGTTCGAGCTCCCCCAAATCCAGCCCATATGTGCGGGAAAATTGTGGTTGTTCGGACTATCCTTATATCCAACACACAATCCCAACACAAAATCCCGACTGCCAAGCACATATGGTTGCAGCTTGAAACATTCATAGTGAAAACGAGCACAAAAACATTTTTTTTACTCACTTCTGAAGCCTCAAACACCATACTAAAAAAGAAGTGCAGTAAACAAGCGCCTCAGTCTCTCAAGTCACCAAAGCAGCGGACCTTGACGTCAATTGAGAAATGGGCTCCGCCACCGGAGGGCCTAATGCTGATCAACGTGGACGCTGTGATCTTCTCCGATACTGGAAAGGCTGGATATGGTGATGTTATGCTAATCATCTAGGGGTAATGCATGCTGCTTGTCGAGGTGTTGTTGATCATGTGCAATGTCCTAAAATTGTTGTAGCAGAGGCCATCCGCCAGGCGCTTATGCTTGCTGAAAGCATAGGAGTTCAGTCTTTCCAAGTTGCTTCTAATTGCCTCTCACTTGTTAACAAGTTGCAACAGTAAGGGTTCGATAGGAGTTCAATAGGTGCCATTGTTCATGATATTAAGATGAGAGCCAAAAAGTTTGTATCCTGTACCTTTAAATATGTTAGCACAGTATGTAATGAGGCAACCAATGTTCTTGCCAGATTGGCAGAACATGACTATGGATCGTGTTGGTTAAATGAGCCTCCTGAGATCATCAGTGGCATTATTTGTACTAAACAATTGTCGAATGAATGAGAGGCTGCTGCCCATTGTCTCAAAAAAAAAAAATCACCAAAGCAGCGGTACAATAACAATCAACTGCAGCTCTGTCGTTTCATAGCTTACAACAAGTTTCATAGCTTACAACAAGTTTATAGTTGTGCAAAGTGGGAACTGATAGTTAGCAGCACAAATATGGGAAACAATTGATGCAATAAAACTGCCAAAAAAAGGGAGAAGTAGCCAGAGAGAGATTGATAGAGACAGCAAGACGAAGCCATGCAGTAAACACCACAATTTTCTTTCATTGTTGGCGACAAGCAAGTCTCATCCTCTGGTCTTCCAACTTCCAGATATTGCAGCTATGGGTTCCTTTGTGCTCGCCTGTCATTTCCTCACTGAACAACAAAACATGGTCAGTAGAGCAAATTTGGCAGAGAGAACTTTTTCAACTTAAGATACACAACTCGGCAACACTTAATACATTTCAGTCAGGCAAAAACAACTGATGGCCGTGTTGTGTCGTAGACACTTAGCCATCAAGTTGCTATTTACAACGCCAGACGGCAAAAACAATACTGGTACTATGTAGCAGAGCAGAGTCTAGCGTACTTTAATGATGATGATTTTAGTTGGATCGTTACTGCATAATACATTTATTTCTAGACAATCATAAATCCACAATTCCTCAAGTGATGCATGATTACTGCACCAAATGTCGCCTGGAATTGATGTCATCACATTGTCATTTGAATAACTTTTACTACTCCGATACAATTCCGCCATGGTTCCTATCGCTTCAGACACCATCTTGACCGATTTCCCCTGCCCCTAGTCTCATTCAGCTACGCCATTGTTCTATTATTTGCTTACTCTGCGTCATTTTGCCATCATGTGCACACCCTTTTCCTAAGCCACTAAATTTCTACCATGGCTCCCATCTCCTCTAAATCCTCTTCCATTCCTGCTCCTTGACTCCTCTTGCTCCAAGATTGTTGTGTCTTCGCTAGCTTCGCTCCTGTGTATGTGCTCACATCACCATCATATGCACACTTTCTCCTACTCCACCTATTAGCTATGCCTACGGCTACACCACCATTGATGTGTCCTCCACCTAATTGAGCATCATCCCAAGTAGCATCACTCATTGTTACATCCTAATCGAGCATATTTTTTTGTAAGCATCATGTCCTTTTATGACAATTTAAAATGAATGTACACATTCCGGTTCAACAAAACTTAAAACTATCATGAGTGAATATTCTTTCAAAATAGGCCAATTTTTTATAATAATACCCTTACGATGGTGTGCACCAGATAAATATGATTAAAAGGAAGCATTTCCCAGAGATATATGGAAGCCTGACACTTGAAATCTGGCGTAAAAGAATATTCTAAATTTTAAGATCAGATGCAATACTGCACACCCAAAGAATAATTATTTTTATGTTTTCCTAAAATAAGTCTCCCATGACACATTGCACGAATGAGCAGGAAGACAGAGTGCAAACTTATATGTACAGTAACTGACCCCTTCCATCCATTTTGAATAGACCAGCTACAAAAGCTCACTTGGTTCATTCTCCGCCAGAGTTCAACCTGACAATTAAGTGCACACAAAAATGGTTTCGCTATCACATAAATAAGACAAACAAAATTTAGCATCTTTATGGGAAAATACACCTATTTATATTTTGGGGGTTTCCTACAAAGAAACTCCTGTGAAGTACCTAAAAGAATGTAAACATAGAGCTAACATTGTATTAGTTGGAAAATCACAAATGCGTACAAACCGGACAATAAATGCATAGCGCCTGGGGACGAAACCACCACAAGATACATGGCATCGCATGACGTACATGCCCTTCCTCTTGCCTGCAACGTCTAGGAGCTGCATATATGCTTTCAGGTTTGTGCTGACTCTGCAAATTCAGAATATCCCCAAAGACATTGTAGACAGATTTAGTTCTTTGTGTGCCAATATTATTCAGGAAAGAGCCGTTTTAGTTCCATCCAGTAGGAATAAGATTCTTCGACCAAGATACCATCAGCCTGCTTATGCGATCAACATTTAATTACGGGATTTCAACTTTAAAAAATCCTCTGGAGATGATGTGCTAGCTATAATTAAAGGGTCAGACATTGGAGATGGTAAACCGAGTCAATCGAATAAAAAAAAGGCAGAACAAAGTTGGTGTATTACATATTTACATGCAGATGTTTGGGCACAAACTGAAAAATGGCTTCATGATAAGATCACGTAAGCCTGTTGTAGTTAAACATAATGAAGATGCACATAGAAGCTCTACACAGTTCACCTAAGGAAATAGTTGGGTGTTCTGGAGCCATGGATATGTTAGCAGTTGGACTATCGTCTTTTAACAGGATTCAAAAGACATTTGGATATGTAAAATACAAAAGAATGTACAATTGCGTAATCATTAATTTTTGTAAGTCAAGTTCGAACTACCTTGTAGAAATTAAAACAACATTTCAATGGCTCAACCACCAGCTAATAAGAATTCAGATATTTATCTATCTAGCTGAAACTAAACTAAATGTATTACCCACTGAACTCAACAGAGTGCAAAAAAAAAGATGAAGCTTAATTAACAGTTGGCATCAGCCTCCGTGCTCACGCTAGAGATAAAGGTTGTGGTCTAGAATTTGAAACAGAAAATAATCCATCATCGATGTGCAATAATACCTTGTCTTACCAGCAACAGACTGTAATATTAATGTGTAAGCACGAAAACGTGAATAGATCAAATCTCTATAGTGGTGACATTAGATGCACAGGCTTTATGAAGGATCAATCTGACTATTCAATGGAAGAACAAAGACACATATATTTTACCTTCAAACTGCACTACCACTTGTGACCAATTCTAGTAAGTAGATGACAATTTAGCAGAATACAACCATTGGAAGAAGGGGATCAATGTAGATAATATCACATGTGCATTATTCTCCTTTGCCCGATCCCAAGCTGTGTTGTTGTCAATCTCACCACGTGTTGCCACTCAACAAACCCTGGTGTTCGCATGAAGAAATGCATTTCAAATAAGAAATAGAGAGTAAAGCAGCTACATCATTCTCTAATTTTATTTCCACTACTACATATGAAGATGGTAGTAGAATAGATATCCTGGTAACAACATGTGAATAGGGACAGATTCTACAGAAAAACAAACCAACAGAAACATTTAGCCTACACCATGTTAGGAACCACAGAAGTACAGCTACAAGGCTCCCACGAAAACAATCATAAAGGGAAATTCATACAGTGCAACAACACTGGTGTGTGATTGTTGATAAACAGTAGTTTCTTTTTACAACGGCCCATGCATAGATGATTTACGGTCCATGGTGGATCGCTTTGCTTACCCGATGAAGAAATTCATTTAACACTGGAATAACCATTTTACAACCCAACAGGTCCATGCACTACTTTTTACAACCCAACAGATCCCTTTCCATTAACACTGGAAGAACCATAAAACGGATCTGATAAGAAAGAGGAAAGGTGGATTGCTTTACTTACCTGACGAAGACGGATGGTGACCCTTGCTCGGCGCGTCGACCATGGTCTTGTGCAAGATGGTGACGTCGATCTGTGTTCCCACACCCATGGATGGGTCGGAGCTCTCCCGTTGCGCCGCTTGTGGAGCTCTCCCGTCGCGCCGCCGGTGGAGCTCTCCCGTCGCGCCGCCGGTGGGGCTCCCTTTGTGGAGTGTGACGAGCACGTGTCCGTCCGTCACCGCTGCCTGGTCCTCCTTGCTGCCCCAGATCGGGCACGCGTCGCCTCCGCGATCGCTCGCCATGGTTGAAGAGAGGGGCCATCCACATGTAGATGTGCATCCGTCAGGGGAGGGGGGATAAGGAATTGGGCGGCGGCGACGCCTGATCTAGGAACCCTAGCACAGAAGATAGAGAGGAGAGGTGAGGAAGGGCAGCGACGCAGGAGGAAGGCGGGGGTGCCGGAGCCGGTGAACCCTAGAAGAAGAGAGAGTCGAGCGACACGAGGATGGATAGACCGATTCAGGGAGGATTTGGGTGGAGCGATTCATTTTTCAGTTGTAGGGAGGAAAACCGGAAGGGAGTGGTCGGAGGGAGAAAAAACCGAGCAGAGGGGTGGTGGTGGGATGTGGAGGCAAAAATAAACCGGTGAGGCGAGACTACCAACTCCTCCATTAGGAGTAGAGATTATAGTACCACCTCGAATATAAAAAATAATAAGGACGAGGTGGATGGACGAAAAACGGATGAAATTACGGTGGTAAGAAACGCTTCTCCTTTTATTAGTAGGTATAGATATAGATTGTTATTTTTCATCATTTCTTTTCAGATTTTGTTGTTACCCCTGTTCGAAAAGAAAAAAATCTTACTAAAATAAAATTAAAATCGTAGTGATTTTGTTTTACCCACAAAAAAGAAAAACAATGACGAGAAAATGCTAGAAACTCAACAAGGTAATCAGAGCGCAACCAGCCCGAGAATGATTTGGGTCGCAGTCACATAGCCCAACAAGCCGAGAGAGAGCGGTGATGGGCTAATGGGCAGTCAGAATAGTAACTGAATGAAAACCGTCATCAGGATTAATACAAAGTGCATATATATTACGGAGTTGAAAAAAATTCTTGTAGTTTAAAAAATTGTTCATTATTTTTCAAAAATATTTATATTTCTTTAAACAAAAAACATAGAAAAAATAAAAACCGAAAGAAAGGAAAGTAATGGAGGAAAAAACAAAAATACAAATAGAAAACTAGAAACCCATAAAATTCAGAAATAAGGGTTGAAATAAACTTTAGGGTGTGGCCAGATCTCAGTCGACTGAGACTTAACGAAGTCTCAATCAAGTGGCAGAACATATAAAAAAGAAGGAAAATATTCAAAAGAAATTTTTACATGGATCTCCATGTACGATCTAACGGATATAGTATCGACTGAGACTTACTGAGATTTAGCAATCCCGTAAACCTTATTATCAACCGCACACATCTCTAAATTTTATCTTTCTTTTCTATGCTATACCATACAACATAAGTACAAACTTGAAATTTGCAGGTAAAAATTACATTCAAACTACCGTGCTTTTTCGTCATCGGTGAAGAAGCTCCGCAAGGGCGCCATTGGCATCTTGGAGCTGGACATCCTCAGCGCGCGAGGCCTGGTGAGCATGAAGGACAAAGAAGGGGGGCTCGCCGACCCTTACTGCGTCGTCAAGTACGGCGAGAAGTGGGTGCGCACAAGCACGTTGTTCGCCACGGCGGTGCCCCAGTGGAACGAGCAGTACACCTGGAACGTGCTGGACGTCAACACCGTCGTCACCGTCGCTGTTTTCGACGACTGTCATCTCTCCTCCTCCCACGGCGACGGCGGTGATGACGCCAGAGACCAACGGACACTACTGGAATATCGCCGTACGCCGAGTGCCACGGACACTCGGTAAAGGGCCAATAATTGCCGGCAAAGCCTTTGCCGAGAGTTGCACTCGGCAAAGGCCACCCAGCGTACACCTCTCAAGCAAACAGGAATTTGCCGAGAGCCAGGACACGGACACTCGGCAAAGAGTTTGCCGAGAGCCAAACAGTGCCTCTCGGCAAAATAAAGTGACTTCACGTCCGCTGATTCCGTCAGCTCTTTGCCGAGAGCCACGCTCGGCAAAACTGCCCCAACCAACTGCCATCTGCTCTCAGCTCATGCCACTTTGCCGAGAGCCACGCTCGGCAAAACTACCCCAGCCAACTGCCACCTGCTCCCAGCGCATGCCACTTTGCCGAGAGCCACACTCGCTAAAGATCCGTTCCCAGTACTGTTTCTCCTGTTTTTCCCTCGGATCGTTGCAGCAAAAATAGATATACAATACACAAACATGCATTTGAAGTCTCAAAGTCAAACAACAAACTCACATAAGCATTATATAAATAGTTCGCACAAGCTTCATTTGAAATCACAAAGTAGCTCTTTGTTACAAGTGCCTACTTACTAAACAATAAAGTGGTCAATGCATGTCTACATGCGACCACATGATAAAAGCAACACCACAATTATCACGGACTGAAGGAGAATTATCAAGTTCTTCCATCCACTGAATCCGATAAGCCGTTTCTGGCTAGCACATCCACTGAACCCATCCACTGAACCCACTAATTCAGATTTTCTCTTCTGGTTAAGCACATACTGATTATAATGATACTCTGCCTTCTCTCTGCTATTGAACGAGTCGTGGGAGCTGTCTTCGTAACGAAGCACTTGTTCATTGCATTCAGACCATGAATCGTAGACTCCTGGACACCTACCTCTGTACACCGCATACCACTTCATCTACAAAGAAAGAGAAAAAGAGGCAGAGAAATAATGCAAGGTTAAAGAGCACATCATACATAATCCACGTAAGCATTCATCACTCATACAATCAAAAACATCGCAAATAGCCATCCAAGTCCATATTAGCAGCTACACAACTATATCACTAAATCAACGTCAAACTATCTAGGTGACTACTCCGAGATGTAGTCGGTGAAACCAGTGATCGTGGAGTCAGAGCACGTGGGGGCATCCCCCGTAGTGGAGGACCAAGCGTCGTCCGGAATGATGGTCAGTGAACTCAATGGCACCGGGTCGTCACTCTCCTTACGTGGTGGGGCCTTGCCCTTCTTAGCTGGGGGATTCTTCTTGGCCAGATCCTCAAAATACTTTATTAGGATCAGCTGCGGGTTCTTCTCAATGAGCGCCGCCAAGCGGTCCTCGGCGTGCTTCTCCGTGACCGCGGAGTCGACCCTAATGGAAGCTGCGTCGTTGGAGGAAGCCATAGCCACGAAATCGGTCGGTGCTAACACCTTTCATCACACAATGAAAAATAACATAAGAATCAAACATCAAAGATTACTTCTAAGCAAATTAATCATGGTGACACTCTGACGGATATTTCGACTTTCGGTGATGGTCGAGCTGGGCCAGTCCATCGTGCGTGACAAAGGTATATCACAGGATGAACTAGCCCAGATCGACCGCCATCGTCAAAAGTCGATTTTCTTCCTCCAAGAACAACTCTCATCGACACTCTCTCACGTATATATGGTGGACACTCTCTCTGGTGGTGGTATATATATATGGTGGACACTCTCTCACGGGTATTTCGACTTTTGGTGATGGTCGAGCTGGGCCAGTCCATCGTGCGTGACAAAGGTATATCACAGGACGAACTGGCCCAGATCGACCGCCATCGTCAAAAGTCGATTGTCTTCCTCCAAGAACAACTCTTATCGACTGTTGGTGATGGTCGCTCTTCCTCTGCTCCTCCTGCTATACAAAGATCACAGAGGAGGAGCAGAGGAAGCGCGACCCCCTACGACAACAATCGGTACCATTCCTCTGAAAACATTTCGCATTTGTCAAATATGATCGTCACTCGCTCAAGATAAAAACTAGTACATAAAAGCTACTACAAAAAACTACTAGTCCCACTAATAGATAAAACTACTACATAAAAACTAATGCAAAAAAATTATCTACATAGCACACATAGCATCCATGCATACAACAATATAAAAAATTATCTACATAGCATCCATCCATCTATCTATCTATGCATCCATCTATCCATGCATCAATCCATCCATCTATCTATGCATCCATCTATCCATGCATCCATCCATCCATCTATCAATACATCCACATGAGAGGGAAAGGGGGGCGAGCTCACCGAAGGGGAGGAGCTCGGTGTTGGGGGGGGGGGGCGCGGGGTCGGGGGGCGCGGACGTGGGGGCCGCGGGGTGGCGCCGGGGTGCGCGAGGGGGGCGCCGGCGGGAAGGGAGGGGGGCGCCGGCCAGTGGGGGGCGTCGGTCGGCGGAGGGGGGGGCGCCGGTCGGGTGAGGGGGAGCAGAGGAAGGGAGAGAGGCGCGGAGAGAAGAAAACAACCGGGGAGTAAGTTTAAGTGCCGGACGCTACCTTTACCGAGTGCTTGTCGGCGCGGCACTCGGAAACGTAATCAAACCTAGATCTAGGTTTTCCTTTACCGAGAGTAGCTCTCGGAAAACGTCACAACTAGATCTAAGTTTTCCACTGTTGCCGAGAGCCCTTCTCGGTAATTACCCGAGTACCGAGCGCCACTCTCGGTAATATGATTGATTACCATCCTAAGCATGCCGCAAGGACATCACAAAGGATTTCTCATGCCGCTACCGGGCATGATTTCATGTGCCGCCTTGCTGATCTACAATTTCCGGCGATGAAACCCTAGCAGAGCAATAAATTTCTCGAATATTACACGCGTGTCCGAAAAATGCGGGGGCGTGGCACGTGTCATGCGATTGCCTCATTTGAGAGCACGAGAAGTTTCGAGACCAACGGAGCAACAGGACCTGCACTTCCTGCACAAACCGGACACGTTCCCTCTCGATACCCAGAGACTAGCTCGGAGACGGTGCTGTTTACAAGCGGCCTTAGGGGAGGCTTATTCGAAACGCGTCCAAACTTTTACCACACCCTACAGAGCCCATGTGATGACACCGTGCCAGCTCTCGAGGAATTCCGGCATCGTACGATTTTTCGAGGATTTCAACGGTTGCATCAGGCATGCCACCGAGGTACTTTCGGCCCCCGGTGGCAGGGCATGCCCCTCCCTCCTCTGCACAAGGCCTACGCATGCCGCAAGGACACCACAAAGTATTTTCCATGCCGCTTCTGGGCATGATTTCATGCGCCGCCTTGCAGATCTGCAATTTCCGGCGATGAAACCCTAGCAGAGCAATAAATTTCTCGAATATTGCACGCGGGTCCAAAAAATGCGGGGGCCTAGCACGTGTCATGTGATGGCCTCCTTTGTGAGCACGAGAAGTTTTGAGGCCAACGGAGCAACAGGACCCGCACTTCCTGCACAAACCGGACATGTTCCCTCTCGATACCCAGAGACTAGCTCGGAGATGGTGCGGTTTACAAGCGGCCTCAGGGGAGGCTTATTCGAAACGTGCCTAAAATCTTACCACACCCTACAGGGGCCATGTGATGACGCCGTGCCAGCTCCCGAGGATTGGATTTAAACGGTTAGATCATTGCTATCATACAAACGGCAAACTCAAAAATAATAATAATTGAATTAATAAAAAGCACCGGCATCCATCATTAGGAAGATGGCCTGTCACTGTGAATCTTCAATGCCTGGAAGGGGTGAAGATTCACAGTAATGGTCCATCTCCTTAACAGGAGTGTAATGAAGACCGAAGCTTACTGCGTCTGGATTATCCGACTATTTAAACTGGTCATGTTGCTTGTCTCTGGGCGGGGTGGTACTAAAAGTTTACTGAGAGCCGGAGCTTTGCCGAGAGCGGCCCTCGGCAAAGCTTACCCTACCGAGAGCGGCGCTCGGTAATGGTGCTGTTGGATCATAAATTAATAAAAAGCTTCGTCATCCATTCATTAGAATATGAATGGCCACTATGAACATTATTTGTCCGGAAATATTCTTAATAAGAGTGTAATGAGAACCGGAGCTTTGCCGAGAGCGGCTCTCGGTAAAGGTTGACTTTACCGAGAGTGCCTCTCGGTAAAGGTCCTAACCCTAGGTCTACACATCCTCACCATTCGTAGTCGTGCTCGGCATTTTGAAACTATAGTCATTAAAAGATATGAAATATCAGACACAACAATAGAGGGCCAAAGAACACAAAAAAAAGGAAAATAGAATGTGGCATATTCTGTACCGAGCGTCCACAACCGGCTCTCGGTAATATGGAAAGAAACTGACGGAGCCGTCAGGTGCGAACGGGCATGCCACGTGGCTACTCTTTGCCGTGTGTTGCTCTCGGCGTCTGTACCGTTTGCCGGGTGTAGTCGCTTCGCCGTGACTGTGTGTCGGCAACATGGGCTAGTTGTCGTGAACCCATTGTTGCCGAGCGCGGCTCTCGGCGTACCGAAGTTTGCCGAGTGCCCGTGGTTTGGCTCTCGGCAAAGAGCCTGGCACCCGGCGTATAGGGAAATTCCAGTGAGATGGGCAAGGTGCGCATCCCCCTCGCCACCCTCGAGACCAACCGCATGTACACCCAGTACTACCCGCTCATGGTGCTCACCCGGACGGGGCTGAAGAAGACCGGCGAACTCCACCTTGCCGTCCGCTTCACCTGCAGGTCGTGGGCCAAAATGCTGGCCACGTACGGCAAACCGCTGCCTCCCAGGATACACATACACCACACCAACCCAATCACGATGCCGCAGGTGGACCCCCTCTGGTTGCAGGCGGAGGCGGTGCAGAGGGTGGTCACGCGGCTGGCCAGGGCGGAGCCACCACTGCGGAGGGAGGTGGTGGAGTACATGCTCGACGTAGACTCACAAATGTCCAGCCTGCGTCGAACCAAGGCCAACGTGTATCGGATCACCTCTCTCTCTCTCTACTCCGGCGCCATCGCCATCCCCAAATGGTTCAAGGCCATTTGCGAGTGGAAAAACCCACTGTTGACGGTTCTGGTCCACGTCTTGTTCCTGTACCTGGTGTGCTACCCGGAGCTGATCCTGCCGATGGTCTTCGTGTGCATGATCATGATCGGGGCGTGTGGAACTACCCACGGCGGCCGCGGAAGCCGCCGCACATAGACACGGCGTTGTCGTACTTAGATCAGGCGCACCCTGACGAGCTGGACGAGGAGTTTGACACGTTCTCGACGTCCGGGCTGGATGACGTCGTGAGGCTGAGATACGACCGGCTGCGGCACGTGGCCGGCAGGTTGGAAAGGGAGCTCGGCGCCCTGGCTATGAAGGCGGAGCGCGTGCAGTCGCTGCTTAGCTGGAGAGACCACAGGGTAACGCCCATCTTCATCACGCGCGCTCTCGCTGGTGGTGGCCGTCGTGCTGTACTGGACGCCGTTCAAGGTGGTGGTCATGGTGATGGGGCTGTATTTCCTCCTGCCCTCGCGGTTCCGGCGCCCCAGCATGGTCTTCAACTTGTACAGTCGTCTGCTCTCCAAGGATGACATGATGCTATAAGGTTGATGCATGTAGCATTTGTTCCTTTTCCTGTATGTTTTTAATGGGAGTGGCTGGATGACAGTCGCCTCAAAAAAAGTTTTGGGTCAGTCGATTTGTTTTAAGTCGTTGGATGAAACATGAACGGCCATATCTCTTTCTTCAACCTCCAGCCCAAATCTCTTGTTCATCTTCTTCCTCAAACCGCCCGACGTACCACTGGCCCAACCGTCCGCGCCTGCCTCGCGGTCCCGCCCTCCCCCAAATCGTCGCCCACCGCCGTGCTGGCACCGCCGACGGCCATCCCTATAACCCCGGCGAGGGACATAATTTTTCAGCGAACCTGCACCCCCCGCCCACACACACACACATACACCCCTAAGATAGATCACCGGCGAGCCTGCCACCCTACGATAGATCGTCGACAAGCCTGCCACCCTAAGATAGATCGCCGGCGGCTGCTCCTTCCTTCCTTCCTTCCCTGATTCCCTCCGGTGAACCTCTTCTTCCAAAAATCGATTGACCCAAATTGCAAATTCAGACGACTTTCATATAGCTATTGTGTTCTTTAACAATAACTTTTCCTATCTTCGTTTTTGTTGATTATTATTTTATTTATTTATTGTGAATTGGTTGATTATTATGTTATCTGCTTTATTTATATATATGACTTCCTAGGTTCCATAAAAACATTACACTCTCGATTTAGATTTGCATGTCTTTTTTTGTTTTGACTATTTATTGTCTCTAATGCAGGACTTTGATTACGATTTCACCCGGCGCTTTAGTGCTTATTTTGATGAAATAGGCAGGGGCGCTGCCATTCATTAGAAGATAAACTTGTGTTGATCTCACAGTTATCACAAAATTCAATTTTTTTTCGTCGTTCAATTCTGTACGGCAAACATTACTTCGTATGTCAAAAGAAAAATTGAGAATTACTTCAGTTTGATCATCCGCCAAAATGTTCATTCAGTTCAGAAGAATTGTTACGGAAGGTTATGATAAATGTTCAATTTTAGTTTAGTGGTCTTTTAATTGTGTAACTCCTCCCTCCATCCCATAATATTATGGGACGAATTGTGTAACTATGTGTCAAAAACGCTTTTATATTACAGGACGGATGGAGTATTTCCAAAAAATCTATCACTCAACATAAGTGTTCACTTTTAGTTTAGGTTTTTTTTTTCTCTTTGTGTTGAGTAACCATGTAAAAATTATAGCATTCACTAGAAATGCTCTTGTTTTCAAAATATTTTACACTTTACATGGACAAATATAGATTCTGCCGGATTTTGGTGTTGATTCGGGAGATTTGCAATGATTACTCGGGGCTCAGAAAGAGAAATCTAATCTTGGGATGGACATGGCGTTCCGAGCAGCAGCTAAAATGAATCAATCGGGATTCCGAATCATAAGAGTTGCATTTGGTGATTAAGTGTATCTTCACTGCCTCAAACTGTCAACCTTTAGGCCAGTTTTTTGTATCCAACGCCGCCAGCCATTACAATACAGTAGCACCCGTGGGCGTTGAGGTCCCTCTCCTCGCGGGCGTTGGGTACGTGCGCTTGGGCTCGATCCGGGTGGTGCCCGTGGGCGTTGAGGTCCCTCTCCTCGCGGGCGTTGGTGGTGGTCGGGGCTCCGCTACACTATCGGGCAGATCGGCCTCAAGGGCCACGGACATGGCGTCGTGCGAGCGTTCTCGGCGACGGCCGTTGGTATTCACAGGGTAGTGTCTCCCCCAGTCCACCGGGACCGGCTAGAGACACAGGCGTGGCCGCGTGGGTGCCTACTACCATGAAGGTGTCGACCAAGACCCCATGGCTAATACCGGGCTAGGAGTGAAAGGAGACGCTTGGTCGTGTGGGCGGCGAGAGGTGGTGCAGCGGGTGGCTCGGGCGCGCTCTCTGTCTCTGACGGTGGAGGTGCCCCGATCCAGATTTGGAGTACTGTGCTCAACACGCTTGCCCTGGAGACCTCGTGGTGACGCGGGGGAGCTGCCGAGCGAAAGCTCCGTGCTTTGTCGCTAACGACGGTGACGCTTTTGAGCGTCGTTATCTTCTTTGTCGTGGTGCTCCTCTCCGTGTCCGGGTTCCGGATGAAAACCTCTGTCTGTTGTGGACTCGGCAACAGCGATGCTTAGCGCCACGCTTCCTTCTAGGGGCGTTGTCGTGGAGCTTAGGTATTATAGGGCTTAGCGTGGTGTTGTACTCAGTTCCTCCTGTACTCTATTGCAGTAGCTTAGTCACATGCGTCCTACGTGATTGGGTTTTACTGGGATCAGCATTGTATGAGGGCCACCTCATCTCCTTCTATCGTTCCTTCTATCGTTCGGTCGGGTTGTTGCTTTATATATAAAGTGGGGCGAAAGACTGTTTTGAGGATTACATTACACTAGATAAGCTTCGACCAAAGCACCTTCCTTTGTACCTCGGTACAGGATCACTAATTCATTAGCAACAGAAAATGGATAATCAACTGGCATACAGAGAGCAGCAATGGTCAGCTAGTATTTTCTATCACTATCCACATCTATCTACAGACAAGTAGAAACTCAAGACAAGAAAGCATCTGATGATTCCCAGATTACTCTCAGCTGCTAAAGACACCATCAAAGCTACCTGACACCGGTTGGTACTCTTGATTTGAAGCGGGGCTCCTCATCTAGCTCCTTGTCACCTTCCTGCCTCTTGCAGTCGTTTCCGGCAGATCCCCCACTGCCTTCACGCTGCCCACCAAACTGAACGACCGCGACTTGCCATCGTAGAACCTTGACAGACCTCTCCTGAAAGTTGACAACATTCCATGGAAACATATGGCTCATGATGGGGTGGTAGGACTTACCTGATTGGAGGCAGTTGGGCCATGAGGCTGGACATATCGTACAGGAGGGTTGCTTCCCTGCTCCCCCCTAACTCAATTTCGGAGGGGTATTCTTGACCCCCGTCAGTTTTTTTTCTCTGGCCCGCCGTAGCCCATATCCAAGCCCCGTATAACCCATACCGTATAGGTACAGTACCCTCCCCCGAAAAAAAAAAGATCGCACGACCCCACGACCACGTACGACCTGCCGAAGCCAGCTCCATCATTCACGCAGTATCCTAGTTGAGGTTGTTTACGAATATCGGCGGCGGCGATCTCGTCCGACAGCGCGCGCGGCACCGTCGTGAACCTCCCGCGCTCGCAAGTACCGCATCCCGCTTCCCCCTATTTGTCTCGCTCGCGGCAGCATCGAACGAACTGCCGTCGTTTTCGTGGTAGTTGTTAACCTAGCGGGGCGGGTAACCTATCTACCCGGCGGCGCAGGCGATCGCGGATCTTGTTCCGGTAGTGCTGCTCCTCGTGATACAAAGTGATCACGCCAGCTAATGTGGGTTTCTTCTGTCTAGGGTTAACGTAGCGTCCGTGGCCGTCGGCTGTGTGCACGACGGCTATCTTTATTTGATGCCGCGGCTAACCTAGGTATCCGGCGACGCAGGTTATCATGGATCTAGTTAGTGTTGCTCCTCGCGATCCAAAGTGATCACGACGTCTGCTGTGGGCATCTTCCTTACTAGGGTTCACGTACCTTATCGCCGACGACCGCTGTGGAGACGGGGGAGGATCCATCGGTGGTCATAGGTCGTTAGCGTCGGTTGTGTGCACGATCTGAACGCCCTCGGTTGGGGTAGTTTACTTAACGTTTGTAATCCTGTGCTATGTGTTGTATATTTCATTATTGATATTGTTTGCACATGTGATGATACTTATTATTTGTTGTAGGAAATGGCAGACAATGAGTTAACTGATATCGTGGTAGATATGGAGTTTGGAGAACTGCTGAAAGACTGGATAGATGATTGGTCAGATGATGAAAATTCAGATCGTGGAGATTGGTCAGAGAATGGGAACGAAGGGGAAGATGTTAATGTGAGTGGCATTATCATCTTGTAATTTTTTTTTGTGGCATCCGGCAACATTATATTTTTTTATTGAAAATTTATAGATGGGCGTGGTTGATGATAGTGAGGAAAACAACTCCGAGGTCTCGAATGAAGATTACATTAGTCAGGTACGGAAGTGGAATTTTTTGATGGCATGCAAAGTGAATTTTTTGTGGAATATAATATGATAACTAATTATGTATTTGTGTTGAATTTGTCAGCTAATTTCAGGATCTCATAATGCGTACTACTATTACGGTGAATCCGACGCGGAGACAGGCCTTGATGACGAATCAGTAGATGCACCTGATTCTGGTGAGTCGCACTCGTCGGTCAACATGAGTGAGGTATGTATGTAATCAATGTTGTATGGTAGTAATGTTAAACCATAGAAAATTGTTTTCATGGCTATGTTTTGATTGTGTAGGTGACAGAAGATGAGGGGAAAGAGAATGTCCAAGATACTACCAATGCAGAAGATAAGAGGGATATGTTCATGAAGATAAGAGAAATGACTTTTATGTCTGAAGCAGCTGTGTTTGTTTTCTACAACAGCTATGCTAGAGATAATGGTTTCAGCATTAGAAAGGATAAGGTCAGGTATAGCAAAACTGAGTCACATCATATGCGTTTGAGGCGGTATGTTTGTTCCAGAGAAGGGAAACGTGACAGCAAGTTGCTAACCGAGGATGGACACAGCCGTAGGCTCAGACCCGAGTCACGCTGCAACTGCAAAGCACACCTGACCGTGAAGCTTGACGAAAAGCGTGGGGTTTGGTATGTTGGAAGTTTTGAGGACAAGCATAGCCATATGTTAGCAAGACCGGACGAAGTACCTTTCCTTTGGTCCCACAGAAAAATCAAAGAGTACCAGAAAGCTGAGATATTGTCCATGGGAGCCGCAGGGATTAGAATTCACACTATTATGGATTCCTTCATCAACAAACATGTATGGTACGGCTGTTGGGGAACGCAGCAGAAAACAAAATAATTCTGCACTACGAACATGCCCAGGAGCACTATGCAGATGCATACAAGGTTTGATCTGATCGTTACCGACTCGTAGCGCAGCGGAAGTAGATTCGATGTAGATCGTTGGTGCAGATCCCCGCAGCTAGGATTTACAACCTCCTAACCGCGAGGATGTACTCTCTCGTCTGCCCCCGGACAGTCCCTCGGACAGCCCTTCGGGAGGCGGTCGGACAGTCCCCCGGACGGTGTCACGGACAGCCCTTCGGGAGGCACACACAGAATCTCGGACAGTCACTCGGACAGCCCTTCGGGAGGCACTCTCGAACAGCCCCTCGGGCAAAAAGATCGAACCTACGACCTCTCTACGGGGTTGCACACATACAGTGTCAGCTATCCAGCAGGGCTTCGCCGTCCAGAACTAGTTCCCACCGGAACCCAGACAGCCTTTCGGCTCTATGAAACTATTTCGTGTGAGGGAGAGAAGAAGCCAGATCATTGCATGGCATAATGTATGAGAGAAAGAGTGAGTGTGGAGGGTGCCTCTCCACCTCTATTTATAGGAAAACCCAAGGGGTAGGGTGGCTCTCATCCATCCATGTCATCCCCAAGATATTTTGGGACAAAGCCCAAAAAGGTGGCTTTCCATAAAGTGATTTTCACTATTCACGGAAACATTTTTCCGCGACCGCTAAATCCGAAAATACTTCTGTAGGTCTTAGAACATTTCCAGTACCCACTAAAATAATTTTGGACGCGTTCCGAAATAATTCCGGATTAGTGATTTTCATCTGCGAAAAGCAACCAAAGCGGCTCCGGCAGCTCCGGAACATTTTCGCGTTTTTTCTCCGGAAAAATCCCAGAAGTCCCCAGAACAATTCTGGCACCCTCCAAGAATTTACAGGCGTGTGCCGAAACCATTTTGACTTAATGGTATACTCCGAAACAACTTTTCGGTTTTACCGAAACTATTCTGGTGTTCTCTCTCCGGAACTCTTCCGTTGTCTCCGAAACTTTTTCGGTGAATTTCTCTCAGACTCCCTGTCTAGTATTCAGCAGATAGATGACCCTTAAGCGTGTGACACTATAGGTTCGGTGAAGTATAGACATGACCGGAACACTTTCCGATCAATGATCATCATCGGAGCCGTGGACACCCATATTGACCCCTATACCCACACGAATAAATATTCGAGTGAACCTCCAGTTGCCGTGTGCTATTCCTGTTGCTTCGCGATATGTTACAAACACCCGAGGTGAGATTTATCGGCATCCCCGTGGATCAACACTTGTCCACAATGCTAGTTACCTTGTTACCGGTTTTGTTCTCTTTTCTCGTTCCCGTGTTCCGGCATCCCAGTGATCAAATCACAATGTGTCTGGCCAGACGATGATGGATACCGTAACACCGAGAGGGCCCAAAGAATATCTCTCCATCGTCGGAGGAGCAAATCCCAATCTTGAGCTATCAAGTCCCTTGACATACTTTTCCATGAACCCGTAAGCCGCCGTAATAGCCACCCAGTTACGGATGACGTTTAACAAACCCCAAAGTGCATGAAGCAAGCATGAAGAAACTCGATACTCTCATGGTCTAAGGAATTATGCAAACGTTAACTTTCTCCCGTTTTTACACCTCCGGGAGCGCTTTGAGACACTCGCCGTCGTCGTCACTTTTTCGCCATTTTGGGCGGGAAAATTTGGTCGTCATGCCAAAATAGGGTGTGTTATTGTTCACCATTACACGACATCTCCTCGACAATACAAAACACAAATACAAAAGGGAGGAGTCCAAAAATTAAGAACGGACGGGAGACGAGATTTTGGGCGGGAAAACGAAATTTGGTCCCGCGCGAGATGCGATCGGTCGGATCGACACGGAGACCGTAATATGGCAAACATGAGTTCCCGTGAAAGGCCTTCCGGTAAAAAGGTACCGAATAATAAGAGTGGTTGAGGGAGGGATGATGGACCGAGAGAGAGAGAGAGGGCACGAACAAGAGGGGAGGAGCGGGAAAATCTCACCGTCATGCCAAAATATGGTGTGTTATTGTTCACCATTGCCACGGCATCTCCTCGATAAAACAAAACAAAAATACAAAATGGATGGGTCCAAAAATGAAGAACGGGCGGGAGACGAGATTATGGGCGGGAAAACGAAATTTGGTCCCGCGTGTTCTTTATTCGCTCGGGTCGGCACGGAGACCGTAATCGGGCAAACATGACTTGCCCGTGAAAGGCCTTCCCGTAAAAAGGCACCAAATAATAATAGTGGTTGAGGAAGGTAGTGACGGGCCGAGAGAGAGGAAGAGAGAGAGAGAGAGAGAGAGAGAGAGAGAGAGAGAGAGAGGGAACGAACAAGAGGGGGAGAGAAGGTTACACCTTATGGACCACAAATGGCGTAGGGCGGCAAAAAGTTGCCATTACCGTTCTTGCATGCACTCACGCGTACGGCGAGCCTGCCCAGCACGCGGAAGGTGCAAGTCCCCGATAATCGTCTCCTCGGGAGGCTTCCAACGGATCGGGGGCCGCCTACATCGGGAGCTCGCGTGCTCAAGCCACGGAGCCCTCCCCGGCGCTATCTTTCAACGGCCGGAAAATGTTACGCTAGGTTTGCCACCAATTTTGACACCTCCGGAATCGACGTCGATTTAACTTCGTTCATGTGCCCTTTTTAGTCCTTCGGGCACGATCCTAGACAATCCCCATCGTACTAACTTTTTCGCTTCTTTCAACGAGCTGAAACTATTACACTAGGATCGCTCGGGTCGAAGCCCATATGCACCCGTTGCGTAGCCCTCCCGGAGGCCATCCTACGTTGCTCGGGCTATCCCCGATGCCCGTTTTGCCTCTAATTTTTGACACCATCCTAGAATTGTGGGCCACCTAACTCGGTGCTATGTGCCTATACCCGTTTTTACACCTCCGGGAGCGCTTTGAGACACTCGTCGTCGTCGTCACTTTTTCGCCATTTTGGGCTTGTAGTCAGCATTACAAACACACAAATAAAAAAGAGCCTCCATTTTGCAGATATATTCAATATCTTGAAGCTACTAATATTCCAGTAAATTCAATATCCCACAAAAACAAACATTTCTATTTTGCTCACAGAACCTATAATTTGAAACCATGTACACAACAGTTACAGGGTTCGAGCTGTTCAAAATCCATCTAACCAAAATAACTACTTGATGCAAGATTGGAGCAAACGAGCTAAGCAGATGTATTACAATTAACTTGCAACCACGGCCAGGTTTTCAAAACAGATTAAACCAAATTGTTACATAACCAAGTTTTTGAAGGAGACACAGCCGAACATCCAGCAGGAACATCACATCGAAAGAGACCATTGTTGAAAAGAATTGGCTGGAAAAGAATAAGCATCAGATCAACCCCCATACAGAGGTTGACACTTCTTCAAATGAGGAGCCCAGCAGAGCTCAGGAGACGACTCGAATCTGACTATGGCAGCGGCGACGGCGACTAGTATAGTGCTGAAAAAGGAAAAGATATCAAATCAGCCATTTCTAGGTTCAACCATGGTTGATATCCGCAACATGCAAGCAGATTCTTATTCAACCCAAAAATTAAACAGTCTACATATACAAGTAGATACAATCTGGATTTGTTCAAGACTTATAGACTGATAAAAAACTTGCATGTTTCACAGCTAGGACGACCATCCACTCTTCATTAGGAAAGGAAACCTCTCTGTTAAAATATTGCCAACGCATAAATTATGCTACAGTAGGCAAATGACAAGCAAAGGAAACCTCTCAGTTCAATCGGAAACTCTGGAACCATAAAGTGATGAAGACAGGAGCAGCAGCCTCTCTTTGATTGTTCAACTTAATAGGCTAGTTTTGACCAAATATTATCGATGCAACACTTGGCATCACTGAACTACAAATTCGAAGCATCATGAACACTAGATAAGAATCACCATGGCCAGCACATTATTTAGCAGCAGGGATGGATGGCCGTGGACACACGCAGAGCATGATAATAGACCAACAGAGAGCAGAGGAGAGGAGTGGTTGCTTACCAGCTATGATATGACGGAGCGGAAGAAGAGTGACCGGAGGGGGAGCCGTCGGAGTGGAAGAAGAATCACTGCAAGGTGGCATGGCTCCGTAATGGACCTGCGCGTGTTAGGAAGTGCAACCATCAGGGAACCAAAGCATATACATGGCACGTTGAAAGAATATATACCATAGCAGAAATGAAATTAAACACAAACTGCAAACAGTACAAACTTGATAGCACTACAAGTGCTAATGATATTCACAATCGAATATTTAATTCAATGAATTCCAACCATTTCTAGGTTCAACAATGGTTGATATCTGCAACATGCAAGCAGGTTTTTATTCAACCCAAAAATAAAACAGTCTACATTTACAGCTGATACAATCTGAATTTGATCAAGACTTATAGACTGATAAAAAAGTTGGATGTTTCAGAGCCAGGATGACCATCTGCTCTTCATTAGGCAGATAAAATATGCAGCTAGTTTTTTTCATTGATTGGACACACGCAGAGCATGAGAGCGAGAGAGAGGGAGCAGAGGAGACGAACGGTTGCTTACCAGCTAGCTATGCCGGAGTGGAAGAAGACAGGAGGGGCAGGGCACGGAGTGGAAGAACAATCGCTGTGGTGATTCTGTTCTGCACCTGCAAAAACAAAATATCTCAACACTCAGCAAAGTACGTGTTGCACCTCCATCCACGAATCAAAAGGAGTTCATCGGCAAGTGCAGCTACCGTCACCAATCACATACTAATTACACTAAAGAAAAACAGGAAATCAAATTAGATTTATAAGTTGTTGCTTAGGATCTGTGCTTCATGGGGATTTTCTATTTCAGAGGGACGCCCAAACAGGACAACAGTTCCATCAGGATGAGTAACAACTAACAACCATCAGCATTTGGCACATCCCACTCACAGCTAGCCAAGTCAACAGTAGTACTTATGACTACCAATTGGTGATGTGCTAGAAGTTCAACAATGAAGACATGTTTGTGTCTTGCAAAAGAGAAGAAAGAAAAAGAGACTTGCTGATAATATGCATCTCAATCGTGAACCTAGCTAGTGATTTGTTTCAAGTTCGATTACCACAAACTGAATGTTAATTCTGTATAGAAGGCCACTTGGTATTGCATTAAGTCAAACTGTTTCAAGTTTGACCAAGTTTGTAGAAAAAAATTACCATCGTATATGATGGCATTCATTTCTACAAACTTGGTCGAATTTAAAACAGTTTGAGTTAAGACCACACTAAGTGGCCTTGTATACTTTGATAGAGGGAGCAACTGACAATGGACAAAGCTTTGCCTCAGTTACAAAAAAGAAAGAAAAAAGATTCAACCTCTAGCTGTTGTTTGCTGTTGCAAGCGACAGGTGGCCATTCACACCATGGTTGCAACCAGCACCCTGCAAGAAACACACCTAGCGTCAGTTCAAAAAATATTATATGCTTATTGTTCAAGTACCAAACACTGAACATAGCATGCGCACAATCACACTGAAGTCCTATCTTATCCGTCCAGAAGCGTGCTCTACTCCGCTGACTAGTGAACAAAACAGCGGTTCAGAAGTCAAACACTATGGTAAAGTGATGATTTGGTTAACTAAACCAGCCATATTATTTCAATATGAAGAAGCCAACTCTATTGAAATCTGGAATACCAACACATATATTTTTCCCTGTTCAGTTAATAGCATGCAGCATAAGCATTGTTCAATCCTCGCCAAGTTGCAGGTCGGACTGGTGTACGAGCTAGCTAGCTAGGATAGGATAGGAAGAAAGAAATCCTCTAGTCTCCTCTCTGAACTGAAGAAAGAAACTTCCTGTTTTCTTGTTTCAGTTAACATGTACGCCATGTGCAGTAAGCATATTGGACAAGATAGAGGGAGAGAGAGCAGAGAGATGCCTTCCATGGCGTCGGCCGGCACTAGGGTCGGAGCAGCGAGAGAGCGGTGGGATAATCATGATAAATGAGGACTGAACCGCGTTCCTACAGAGCGAATAAAAGAAATTCCTGAGAAGAAACCCAACTAAACACGATAGTGGGTGGTGAATCCATCGCATCGAACATCATATTGACAGTGCATAATCCAATGACTAGCTAGCAGCGGATGTGCCACCTGCAAGAAGTCGTCCTCTGCCGCTAGGCGCAACAGCAGCCACCCCGAGCGGCGTCCGCGCTCCTCGGCGGGATAAAGGCATGGAGCGGAGCGGTGGTAGCAGCGGGTTGAAGCTGGACAAGCGGATGCTGCGGTTGAAAGTGAGCAGACCACAAGCTTTGCAGTTTGACCTTGGAAGAAAACAAATGGAATGGCACGGCTAAGAGAGGAGGACGAGCATTCGCCATCGTACAGCCATCACTTGCAAGGAATCAAACACAAACGTACTCTATTCAACAGAAGAGAATGATGGACGCACTTGTCTCGAGCCCTCACGGTCGGATGCTAGTGTCCTGGGCATAACCCTAGCGATTAACCTAGTGTTTCTTAACCAACACCGCCAAATACAGAGGAGGATAAGAAAATTTGGCTGTTTCTAATGCTTGCATACGTACGACTAAATGAAGGATTGCTTCCAACTCGAGTTCCAGTGGTGAAGAAAAAGAGGAATTTGCATCGCCAAGAGGGCAGAAGGAAAGGGGTTTCGGGGGTTACCTGCCCTGATGCAGCAGAAGAGGCGGGTTGAAGGTTAAAGCTGGAGAAGTGGATGCTGCGGCTGAAGATGAGCAGACCACAATTGACCCTGGCAGAAAACAAATGGAATGACACGGTAAGCCATCACTTGCAAGGAATCAAACACGAAGGTTGCACTTGTCTCAAGCCCTTGCTCTATTCGACATAATGATGCACTTGCATCAAGCCCTTTGGATGCTGGTGTCCTGGGCATGACCCAAGGGACTAACCTACAACTGATTCTAAACCAAGGGCGCCAAATACAGAGGCGTGCACATGACAAACTGTAGAATTGCTATCAACTTGGGTTCCAGTGGTGAAGAAGAAGAGGATTTTGCATCACCAAGAGAGCACAAGGAAGGAAAGGGGTTTGTTTGGGGGTTACCTGCCCTGAAGCTGATGCGGAGGAGGCTGCTGCAGGTGGTGAAGCTGGCACGGATGAAGAGCGCCAGCCCCTTGGTGCTGTCGGGCGACGGAGGTGCGCCGGTGACCGACTGCTGCGGCTAGGGTTCGGAGCCGCCCTGCGTCTGGGCGCTCGTGGCGCCATGGCCGCTGCGAGGAGCCCGAGCAGGAACCCCACGGGCACGCGGGGCTTGGTCTTGGATCCGGCCGCTGCGGGAGCGCCATGTCCTGCCTTGTCAATCTGGGGCTGGGCGCAACGGAAGGGAGGGGAGGGTGCCACGCCATGGTGCTCCTCCTTCCATTGTGATGGCCTGCAGAAACCAACCGCACGGGTCAGATGAACAAATCCAGAAGAAGAAGAGGGGAGGATGGAGGGCGCACGTACGTACCTTTGGCGTCTAGGTGCTGCAGCCCGTCGCCGACGTCGAGGACCACCGCATCAGCAAGCTTCGCTCCCCACCGAACCGAGAGAAGGTCGTCGCCATCCATCCATGGGTGGGTGTGGGGCTAGGGTTTCGCACTCATCCATCCTTGGGTCGGGTCGGACCTCCATGGCCGACCTCGAGGACATCCATGGGTGGAGGACGGCGCGCAGGATCTGGGTGTCGCTCCGCTCGATCTGGGGCCTTCCCTTCCCTTGGGAGAGAGGGAGAGAAGGTGAGGGTCGCGGGAGAGGGTGGAGCGGCGGCGCCGGAGGGAGAGGAGGCCGCCAGACTTGGGGTTGGGGCGGCGGTGGGGTCGGGGCAGAGGAGAGGAGAGTGGCAGTGGTTGGGAGGAGGAGGAGGGGGAACAAGAGTGTGTGTGTGCGCGCGCGCGCGCGCGTGCGCGGGCTGGTTTGGGCCTCCCCTCCACACGATGTGGTGGGTGGGGGTGGTTTTTTGGTTTGAAGCCGACTCGCAAGCAGAAGCGGGCCCTCGGGAGAGAGTAAAGGAAGGTGCAAACGGCGGCGCGCTCCTAGAATTGGCAACAGCAATGCCGTTAAGCTTGTCATGTTTACACCGACGCCGTTGGTGTTGCCATTTCCAGCGCCCCCTCCATGCACGATGCGTATATAAGCATGCGCCCACAAGATCTCCCCGAAATCTTCCAGAGATCCCACGAAATCCCACGAACTCGCACCAGGATCTAGCACTAGATCATCATGTCGACCACCGGCGACGTGGAAATGCATGAGGAAGACCGGGAAGGCGGCGGCAACAATCCGAGGAGGTGCGCGGCGTGCAAGTACCTGCGCCGGCGGTGCGCCCACGACTGCGTGCTCGCCCCCTACTTCCCGGCGTCGCACCCCCACCGCTACGCCTCCGTCCACCGAGTCTTCGGCGCCAGCAACGTGGCGAGGTTGCTCCAGGTACGCGACCTCTAGTGATCATTCCGGCCGCCATTGACAAGTTAGAGCTCGTCCTTGCATTTGCATCGTTCGATATTTGAATTGAGTTGCCACTTGCAGAGCTTGCCGGTGGATGAGAGAGCTCAGGCGGCGGAGACGATGGCGATGGAGGCGCAGTGGCGGGTGGAGGACCCGGTGTACGGATGCACCGGGGTCATCAGCCAGCTGCAGGAGGAGATCCTGGCCACGCAGTGCGAGCTCGCCAGGACGCAGGCGCAGCTCGCCATCGTCCTCGCGCACGGTGCGCATCTGCAGGATTCTACCGTTGCTCTTCCTCCGCCGCAGCCGCAGCCTCGGCGAGTCGACGGTCACCATGTACCCGTCGCGCAGAGGCAAGGGCAGGAAGAGGCGGCGCCGTTGCTCGACCCGGACGAGTTCCTGGATCTCGATGGATTTTGAGTTTTGATTGATCGAGCGCGTACGTGCATGCAGGCTAGGGAAATGTCTATGACTTTTACTACTGAAGTTTTTTTACCACTGAAGTTAGTAGTTGATGAATGAATAATGTCGTATGTAAGAGGTAGAGAAACTCTTGTAGTTTGAGAAATTTGAAAGGCGTGTGTATTGGTGGCATTGAGTAGGAATGTACACACAATTGAAACGCGCATGTATTGGTGATATTGAGTAGGAATAAACTGGTTCATGGTTTTTGATCTTTTTTTTCATATAAACCGGCTCATTTCTTCAATGCCTCATGCCAAGAAGCTGCATTTCATGAACGGCCTGAAGATAAACTCCAGACGCCAATCGCGCCGCCATCGTCATCGTATCGTAGAAAAAAAAACAGGATTTGTTATTGAAAAGGGGAGTGTCATCAGAGTACGACTGACAGACGCATCACCATGGGTTTGAGCTTAGGTCCGAAGACACCAGCTTGGCTAGCAGAGCACCCCGAGGTCCAGAAACAAATCAGCCAAAATGACAGACGCTCCGGCCACCGTGGATAGAGAAAGGAAGAGCAAAAGGGGGAGAAAAGCAGCAAAAATGATAGGTGACAGACAATGGATCTATGCACGCTGCGGCGAGAGGGAGAAGAGAGCAAGAGAAAGGTGGGACGGAAGTTAACACTGGCAGGACACCAGGTTAACTTCAGCAAAACATATACCTGTAGGATACAGATTAGAAAAATGACAGAAACATGGCACATGGCAAAATGTCATGTTGCAGCCAACAGACATCTTTAGCATTTAGAATCGACTAATAACACGCACGACAATCGACTTCAGACGGACATTAACCCACAAAACAAGCACTCCAACAGTTCAGGAATCACCGTTATGCAAACCCGATTACAACCAACACGGATCTTAAGCCGTGATCGGTCCACAATGACGATGAATACTTCTCAAGGCACCCTCCTTTTTGGGTCTAACTCCATATATGCAGAGGCATTCATCTTAGATCTACTTCCAAGAACTATGCGGATGTGCAGAGCATGGATCATTACGCTTGCCAATCCCCCCTCTCTAACCAATGCGGGATACTGCTTTGCCTGCACCCGAACACGCCTCTTGTATTCAGCTGGATCCTACATATATGTGCCGAAAAGGTGTGTTACCGACTACAGGACCATATGCGAACCGGTTCAGGAAGCGTAGTCAGACTATCGTATATATGCATTAGCTGGGCCCTGGCGGGTCACTTTTGACTAACCTGGATAAAAAGGTGATAACCATCAGTCTGAGCAGGGTCAGCAGGATTAGGCTGATCAAGCAAGTCCTGAATTCCAACAAGAATTTGCTTCACAGTGATAGCAGGTCTCCAACCCTAAGAGGAAACAATCATCAAACGGTAAAACCATGCTATCAAATCTGGCACTAAATAGAAAACCCAGCAGGTGGTTGGCAGGCTTACGCTGTCCTCATTGAGGATTGAAAGGCACACTGTTCCCAAAGGATAGACATTCGGGTGAAAGAAATTTGTAGGGAACTTGCACTTGGGAGGCTTGCTAGGGTAATCCTCACTGAAATGAAGGGTGAGAGGGAAGTATCCACCTTCTTAATCAGTATGCACGACAAGAGAAGGGAACAGTTAAAGCTGAGCCAAGTTATGACAAATAGTTTACAATTCTACCATAAACAGGAGAACCGACAAATTCAGAACTGTAAGGCTATGAGAATATGCAAGAATTCAATAACACAACATAAGCCGAAGCACTAAGCCACCAACGGCATCCACCACAGAGATTAGGTAAGGAAGACAACTTAGATCATTAACAAAGAATTAAATATTTTTTACGCGGTCCCCTTGTATCGCACTAAATCATGGACATGTTGTCAAGTATTTTAGCCCAATTTATATTCATTGTTGACGCTATACACCTAGATTAGCCTAAATCAAATGGTTACCACCAGAAAACGAGCAGGCGGACAGTATGTTGGCTAGCAGGATTCCTATGTTTGACGATTTTGGAACCATATGGTACAGTGACTGGAGATATCCTAAAATAACACTACCTGGTCACCTATGTAGTGACTTGGCTGGGTAGATAGCGGAACTAGCACAAAATCAGTGGGTAACTCAACTGAACTCAGTCTACAATCAATTTAACTCCATCTCAAACTTCCACTACTGCAATGAACACTCCTTTTGAAGCATCTACCCATCCTAAATGTGTACGAAGTTGTGCTATTCTGAAAGCATACAGCAGGGTTATTGCAGGTATGCTAACACTACTCCACTGGGACCTGATAGTGACTTTAGTTAGGTGGGTAGATGACGGAAGTTGAACAATCCCCTTGCAATTGAGGTTGTGCATACGAATACAGAAAGAATTGAACTCCTAGTCAACCTCTACTTGATGATTACCCATATCGGGCAAACATGACTTGTCCATGAAAGGCCTTCCCGTAAAAAGGCATCAAATAATAATAGTGGTTGAGGGAGGTAGTGACGGGCCGAGAGAGAGAGAGGGAACGAACAAGAGGGGGAGAGAAGGTTACACCTTATGGACCACAAACGGCGTAGGGCGGCAAAAAGTTGCCATTACCGTTCTTGCATGCACTCACGCGTACGGCGAGCCTGCCCGGCACGCGGAAGGTGCAAGTCCCCGATCATCGTCTACTGCGGCTAGGGTTCGGAGCCGCCCTGCGTCTGGGCGCTCGCGGCGCCATGGCCGCTGCGAGGAGCCCGAGCAGGAACCCCACAAGCACGCGGGGCTTGGTCTTGGATCCGGCCGCTGCGGGAGCGCCATGTCCTGCCTTGTCAATCTGGGGCTGGGCGCAACGGAAGGGAGGGGAGGGTGCCACGCCATGGTGCTCCTCCTTCCATTGTGATGGCCTACAGAAACCAACCGCACGGGTCAGATGAACAAATCCAGAAGAAGAAGAAGAAGAGGGGAGGATGGAGGGCGCACGTACGTACCTTTGGCGTCTAGGTGCTGCAGCCCGTCGCCGACGTCGAGGACCACCGCATCAGCAAGCTTCGCTCCCCACCGAACCGAGAGAAGGTCGTCGCCATCCATCCATGGGTGGGTGTGGGGCTAGGGTTTCGCACTCATCCATCCTTGGGTCGGGTCGGACCTCCATGGCCGACCTCGAGGACATCCATGGGTGGAGGACGGCGCGCAGGATCTGGGTGTCGCTCCGCTCGATCTGGGGCCTTCCCTTCCCTTGGGAGAGAGGGAGAGAAGGTGAGGGTCGCGGGAGAGGGTGGAGCGGCGGCGCCGGAGGGAGAGGAGGCCGCCAGACTTGGGGTTGGGGCGGCGGTGGGGTCGGGGCAGAGGAGAGGAGAGTGGCAGTGGTTGGGAGGAGGAGGAGGGGGAACAAGAGTGTGTGTGTGTGTGCGCGCGCGCGCGTGCGCGGGCTGGTTTGGGCCTCCCCTCCACACGATGTGGGTGGGGGTTATTTCCCTTTGGTTTTTTGGTTTGAAATCCAACCGCGCCGAGTCCAAAATTTCGTCGGAAGACAAGCCCGCGTGAGCGAGCAAGCAGACGCGGGTTACTGAAAATTTCGAAAAGGAAATTGTGCGAGCCCCGAGATGCGTGAGGTGGCCTGTGTTTTTATTGGTCCAACTCCTCCTCCCACGGATCGCCCCACGCGACTCGATCTCGGCCGCTCCTCTCTTCCAGATCCGACGGCTCCCCACGGCTCTGGCATAAGTCTGTTGATACATAAGGATTTGTACACAACTAAAATTCATGTATCTAGAAGAAAACAAATTTGATACAGATATATATTAATTTATGAAACTAAATAAATCTTATAATTACTTTACCTTTTTACTAATGTCTTTCTGCCTGCTTCTCAGTGGGTAGGGGTTGGGGTTGTGGGAGAGGAGGAAGACAACACAGTGGCTCGGGTTTTTTTTTTTTTTTTACTTTGGTTTCAGAATTTGAGAGACCGAGCGCCCGTAGGTTGGGCGTCCCTCCTTTCGTTTCAAATTTCTTAGAGAGGGAGAGAGAGCGCGGGCACGGTCAAATATTTCGCGATCAATTTTTCGACAAATATTTTGTCAGCACAAATATTTCAAAGAGCGTTGTACATCTATATTGAACTAACTTGAACTCATATGCGGTCGTCGCCGCAGATCCGCGGAGCTCGAGGGGAAATGTCGCGTGAGGCGGATGGCCGTGTTGAGGTGGCGCCGATGTACGTAGGAAGCGCAAGCATGGCAGTCGTGGACGGCGAGATAGAAGCGAAGTGTCCCCCCCCCCGTTAGGCTTTTTTGGAGAGGAGAGGTGATGTGTCGTGATGGTTGGTTGAGAGGGAGAGGATGTGGATCATCCAGATAGGTTGGTGCCGTCCTAGGCTAGGGTGCGGTCGCTCGGAGCTGGTCCTCTGGATCCACCGGCGCGCACGTACTTGTTCCTCTGCACTCTAATCAAGCAGCTAGCGATCGAGTACGCTCGCCATGAGCCAAGAATTCCTCCTAGCGACCGAGCAACCATCACAGGGCCACGAGCAACAAGAACTGCACGGCGTCATCCGGCGAGAGCACACACAAGGAGACCAACCGCTGCAGCATGGGTACGCCGCGCGACAAGGCGGTGGCCCGACGTCGTCCGGCGGCTCCGGCCACAAGCGCAAGATCACTCTGATCCCGCTCGTCTTCCTCATCTACTTCGAGGTGGCAGGCGGCCCCTACGGCTCCGAGAAGGCCGTCCTCGCAGCGGGGCCGCTCTTCACCCTGCTCGGCTTCCTCGTCTTCCCCTTCGCGTGGGGCGTCCCGGAGTCGCTCATCACCGCCGAGCTCGTCACCGCCTTCCCGGGCAACGGCGGCTTCGTCCTGTGGGCCGACCACGCGTTCGGCCCGCTCGCGGGCTTCCTCCTCGGCATGTGGAAGTACCTCAGCATCGTCATCAACATCGCCGCCTACACGGCCCTCATCGCCGACTACCTTGGTGGAGGAGTTGCCCCCGCGGTCGCGGAGCTCGGCAGGGCGCGCACGGGCGCGGTGATCGGCATGACGTTGTTGCTCTCCTTGGTGAACTACGCCGGCGTGAGCATTGTCGGGTGGGGTGCGGTGGCGCTGGGGATAGTGTCGCTGGCCCCGTTCGTGCTGATGACGGCCATGGCGGTGCACAAGGTGAGGCCAAGTCGGTGGGCGTCGCAGGTGAAGGGGGAGAAGGACTGGTGGTTGTTCTTCAACACGCTGTTCTGGAACCTCAACTACTGGGACTGCGCGAGCACGATGGCCGGCGAGGTTGAGCGGCCGGAGCGGACGTTCCCACGGGCGCTGGCAGTGGCCGTTGTTCTGATCGCCGGCAGTTACCTGCTGCCGCTTATGGCCGCGACCGGCGCCACGGACGCGTCGCCGGATGCGTGGGTCAACGGCTACTTGGCTGACGCGGCAGGTACGTAGTATAAATTTGCATCCCCTAATCCAACTTATCCACTCCTTATCCACCCTAAAGGCCTAAACCACAAACACAACATTCAACTTATATTCCATTCGATACATCCTACGAAAGTGTCACCGCCCGGCCCATTCGATATTTCATTACCACGTGGCTAAATGAAAACCTTGTGTTTCCCAAATTTTTTTTGAAAATCTAGTACACATACTCTTGGAAAAAATAAACATCTATGGACATGTCGTTTTGAGTTTGAAAGAAGGCTTGGCAAAGTTAGTTTGTTTACTTTTCTTGGTTGAAGTGATAGTGTTTGATTTAAATAAGGATGAACATTTTTTGTCAAACTATAATTTTGCTCGTTTTTGAAATTGATAAAGAAGGGAAGTCTGGCTCAATATTTTATATATATTCAATGAGTTTAAGCAACAAAAGAACGTCATGTTTGTATTTTAAGCATGCCTGATTTTGTGCGAATGATTCTGTACACAACATATATACTGGCTTCTCTCCATGCACTTTGAAAAGATGTGAAAATTTACATGAAAAGTTTCAACAAATTACAAATATAACATGAGCACTTGCATAAGTAAAAAAAACAAATCTTTTTGTACCTGAATAACATTATTCGTTACTCAAGTTGCACCGATTTGTCCTTTTTTTGCGAGACTCACTATATTATTGCATCAAATTGTGCAAGTGTGCATATTATATCATGATGAACATCGCTGCACTTTTTTTTTTTTACAAAAAACATGACTTCCTAGAGTGGGTGTTGAGAATGGAAATATGTATTGAGCATGTGCTTTCACTTTCAAGTACATATTTTTAGGCCTTCTTGAGACATAAAAATCGTGGGTTGGTAAATCGATATCCTGAAAGAAAGCTCTGTAACACATCACACTACGTGTATCATGTCCCATGTCACAACAACATCATAGGGCATGCTCATCTTGAAACAAATGCCATAATATTATATGGTTTGACTTTTACGCAAGCACTGAAACGGACGTTGAAGAAATTTTGATATGCCATAGGCAATGATTTAAAGAGTACATCACCATAACGCTGATGTTTTCGTCTTCCGGATCAGCTCCAAGAAAGCTGAACGACAACAACATCCCCTCTGCTCACCCGATCCAATGTGACGAATTAGTGGTGGATGAGGGTGGAAGCAAGGCCACCACAACACCCCTCATCGGAGGTGACAGATTTACGGTTATATGTTAAGTCAATGTAATTTTATTGTGTCTAAGCAGGCATCATCGGGGGCCCATGGCTCAAATACTGGACGGGGGCCGGCGCAGTGATCTCCTCCATCGGCATGTTCGAAGCCCAAATGAGTAGCGGTGTGTTCCAGCTCCTCGGCATGGCGGACATGGGCCTCCTCCCGGCTGTCTTCTCCCGTCGCGCTGTCCGCACCGGCACTCCGTGGGTGACCATCGTCGTGTCAACCATTGTCACGGTAGTTGTCTCCTTCCTCTGCTTCGACGACGTTGTTGCCACAGCTAACTTCTTGTACAGCCTCGGCACGTTGCTCGAGTTCGCATCCTTCCTCTGGCTCCGCGCCAAGCACCCAGCGATGAAGCGCCCTTACCGCGTGCCGCTGCATTGCCCGCACTTGTGGCAATGTGTGTCGTGCCATCCGCGTTCCTGGCCTATGTGTGTGTGGTGGCTGGGTGGAAGGTATTCACCCTCGCCGCGGGGCTGACTATGCTCGGCGTCGGGTGGCATGGCGTCATGAGGGTGTGCAAGGCCAAGAAGTTGCTCAGGTTCAACAACACAGTTTCTGCTGACCCTCAACAGGATACTGGAGACGACTATCATCTGGTTCCGGGGGTGAGAAACTATCGGTTAGCTTAAAAGTGGCCATGCCTCATGTTTTTCGACAACTGAGTTGAAGCTTTGGTGAGTCATTTTTATTCGATGAGCTGAATTTGGAGCTAACAAAACAATTCCAAGTCTGTAATACTTTCGATATCTTAGCCTTTCAGGGAGAATAAATGGCATTACAACAGTTCCAGATTTAAAATATGTCATCAAACGCACAAGCTTAAGTTCAGTTCTTGGAGTAGTTAAGCTACAGTTCCTTTATGCTAATATACTGATTGTAATTATCTTCCATGGTTATCAATGTGTAGCAACGATTTTGTAGGCGAGTAAAGAATTTTCTTGTTTTATTCTAGGAGCTTAGAATCATTTTCGTATTAGTGCAACATTACATGCCACAAAACGAAGCTCTTATAATTTAGATGACAGGCGAGAGTACTAAGACCTAGCAGACCGCTTTAATCCATATAAATCCATATCAAGCTTATTATAAACATATAGCATGGTTTACAGAGTGTTCATATGTAGGTAATCATAATTTGTATGCTCCCTCCGATCCGAATTAATTGACGCAGCCTTATAAAATGTCTAGAGGGAGTAGCTCAATTCATTTAGCTAAGAAATGGACGGCTCAGTTGGGCAGCTAACGAGGGCCCATAATCGACCCGGAAGGCTGTCACGACTCAACTGCATTCGTGCGAGAGCAGCTCCTCCAAAAGAAGCCCCCGCCGGCTATCGGCTCAGCGGCATTTAACCGAGTCCTCTGGCCCTCCACGCATCATTTTTCCTTTCCACCGAGCAACTTTAATGAGCTGAGCAAGTAGTTATTCTCAAAAAAAAAAAGCTGAGCAAGTACTAGTGGTTTTTTTTTTTTTGAGGGAACAAGTACTAGTAGTTTGAGGATTAAATTTGAGGAAATTTTTTTTCGGGTTTTAGCTAACGAAACACAAGTACCTAACACTCTTCACGTTAATTACGAAGAGTTTGTCATGAATCCAGCATGACTGGATGAGTACAGCTAGCTGCTCAGAAATATACTCCCGGTTTCCCTCAAAATGGACAAAAGCTTGTAAAACACCAAAGTTCAGAACTCAACTCACACAGTAGAATCAAAAGTTTATCCCAATTTGAAGAGGAACAAACACAGACAAATTCCGCGTAAATAAGCACAAAACCAACTGTTCACCGAACTGGTCTTAAGTCTCAACGTCGTTCCTGACGAATCACCAATCAGCTTCGCCTTCAATCGGAATCTCCAGACCTTACCAATTTTCTTCTCAACACAGTAGCACCGTATGCTTTGCTCCCTCTTCCTGTGGAGCTACAGGTGGTTCCTCCAGCCTGCGGATGAACACGTCGGTCAGCGCCATCTTTGAGGTTAGAATGGCCCGCAGTAGCGCAACAGCCTGCAACACAGCAAAATCATTCACCAACGAGCTGGATCTAGTTAGTAGTAATTGATCTGCATAAATTTGCAAGCTTAATTAGCTTAGATACTAACCTCTTATTTCCCGATGTTAACGTCAGTCTCCACCACATCGTCCTTGTCCCTCATGTACTAGCCTACCAAAACGTCATATATTTTTGGAACGGAGGTAGTACAACAGCAGCTTGCTTATGGTTGTCAATCTCAAGTCTGCTCATCCAGTGTTTTCACCTTGTTTTAGCTCCTGGTCGCTATGTGGTAGCTTTGCAACCGTTAGGAGACATGGGTCGCACACATGGCATATGTATGTCGATGCTTTGTTATTACATATTTTGGTTTTTGCATCTAATTAATAACCAGCAATTGGCTTCATGCTCCATGGATAGAACTCCGTGTTCTTCTCTTATTAATAACAACTGCACCATCCATTCATTCTTCATTCCCTTCCGCTATGTGTAGGATTGGTGCTGGTGAACATGGCAGCAAAGTCTTGATGCTACCTACAGTTCAGAATGACTAGCTATGTAAGTGGTCGCCCGGGACTCCCCGAGTGTTTTGCTTGGCTGTTGTTTTAGCTATGGAGGTGAAACCTTTTTTGTTTGTGAGCTGTAGAACTGATGTTTGTATTCAAGAATGTGCTGCTGGTTGGCTCTTGATAGCTTGTGGTGTGACTGAAGAAGGAAGGACGACATGGTCGTGAAGCCTGAGGCCATGATGATGGATGGACCCGTTGGTTGATTAGTTTCTTCTTTTCAGAATTGTGAATAATAGCAAACAAATGACAGCTTGCTTGGCGTGTTGCTTTGGAGTAGCAAGTAGCTAGCTAGCTAGCTCTTAGAGATCAAAATCCTGGCACCGATGCTAGGAGGAGGTGTATTTCTGCTCACACATGCATGTATGTGATATCTCAGTTATAATACCATACGTAATTGTTATGATCCTCAATCTCCGGCTACCCAACGTGTTATGCCGCCGAAATTTCTTGCTGAAATTACCATGATTTGTCAAAATTTTGTCCTTCTTTGTAAGGAAACAAAACCTTCAAGCTGTTAGATGCAAAATATTGGGGCCTTCTTACTTTCTTGGGATTGAATCGGGTGAGACGGCATATGACGACGCGGATAGGGAGATTTTGTAAAATTCGTGAATTTTTTGAATTCATGTATATTTTTTGATATTGTTAATATTTTTTGAAATCATGAACATTTTTTTGAAGTCGTGAACTTGTTTCTAATTCATGAATATTTTTTGCAAATTCGCAAACATTTTGTACAAATTCAAGAACATTTTTTGAAATGGTGAATTTTATTAAAATTCGAACATTTTACAAGTCACTAACATTAGTTTAAATCATTATTTGATTTTGTAATCGTAAACAGTTTTTAAAGTCATGAACATTTTTTGAAACTGGAACTTTTTTGTAATTCAGGAAAAACTTCAATGTCCTGCACATATTTAAAAGTTTGGAACATCATTCGAAATTCAGAACTATGTTCGAAATCTCAAACTTTTTCTGAAAGAAGCAAACAAAAACGGAAACGAAAAATAAATAACAAAAATGAAACTAAAGAGAAAAAAGGAATGTCCTGCCCTACAACAATTGCCGGCCCAAATCAGTCATGTGGAATGGGAGTCCCGACTGCTGGCTATACCGTGGCATTCAAAAAAATGTTCACACATTTCAAAAAGTATTCATGTGTTTTTAAAAAACACACGTGGAATTTTCAAAAATTGTCTATACAATGTAGACAAATGTTCGTGTAGGATAATAAAATGTTAACCATTTGAAAGAAAGTATGTGACATTTTAAAGTAATAGTCACGC
The DNA here is from genome assembly GCA_039707655.1 of Elymus sibiricus. Taxonomy (NCBI): domain Eukaryota; kingdom Viridiplantae; phylum Streptophyta; class Magnoliopsida; order Poales; family Poaceae; genus Elymus; species Elymus sibiricus. Next base: position 437,123,076 of record CM077672.1, on the reverse strand, counting down.
ATTCAAAAAAATGATTGTGTCCTTTTAAAATATTATGCAATGTAAAAAATTCCCATAGTTAAAAAAACTGCTTAGTGCCACAATTTTTTTCTTTCGAAATGGCAACTATCCTGCATTCATTAAGAAGAAAAGAGTTGCTCGGTTAATCAGGAAAAACCGAGCAAAAACCAGATTACCCAGTTAATTTTGGAAAACCGGGCGAAAACCATCACAACCGTTGAGCGGCACACATAAATAACCCCACGCACACCACTCTAAAGAGGGCCTCGACGAGACAGCACGCAGGCGTAATCGTCATCACTTCTCCCCTAGAGGCGTCATCGTCATCCTACACTTTGAGCAAACGACATCCTACACTCTGAGCAAACGACTCCGACTTCACCATAGGCGATCGTCGACTCAACCCACACTATAGCGGACGCGTGAAGCTGCATGAAGATCTGCGCCAGAACTCAGCCACCTGCGCCAGACAGCGCAGCTCCAACTTTGACGGAGAACTCTGAAGGACAAAACTAGGCACGGCTGGCGCCATGGAAGATCGCTGAATGGGCCACCTACAGCCAGTCATCGTATACCACAAGACCCCGCCGCTGGCGCTTCGACTCCACAGCAACAAACAAACCGAGGCAATACCGCGGACACGTCGGAGAAGAGCCGACTACCGCAACCATCGCCGCGTCGCCGACATCGCTCCCACCATCATCGTTGCCACAGAAGTCTGGACGCCAAAACCGGCACAAACCACCAGTACCGCTTGCCAATGCCGATCTCCGAGACGAAGACCCCAAGAGGGAAAACGACACACCAAAGTGTGCCTCAAAAAAAATTAAGTGTATTTGAAAAAACAAATGTAGCAAGTATTTGAAAAAATATTCATCGTGTATATGAAAAAAGTTCAACATGTATCAAAGACCACACGCATACTTAAATGTAAATATGTATTAAAAAAAGTAGACTTGTGTTGATAAGAAGAAGAAAAAAAAGAAAACCGGTGAAGAAATGTAGAAAACCAAAAAGCCGGTGAAGAACCAACGAAAAAAAACATACAGGGAAAAAAAATCATTATTTCATTTTTTCTTTTATTTCATTTTTTCATTCGCAAATATCTTTCAAATTCGTAAATGTAGTTCGAATTCGTACATATTTTTCGATATTTTTAATATTGTTTTGCAATTATGACTTATGCACAGACAGTGGCAGCCTTCCCGACGGCAAGGGCTTGCCGGAGGATCACTACCATCAAGACTCATGACTTGGTTGGCGAAACCAAGAAGAAGACCTCAAGGCAGGCCATCGCGAAGTACTAAGTTAGTACTGAAGATGAAGATTACACTTGCCGCCAAGCTACATGCCGGCAAGGCGAAGACCCCGCAGGCTCCGTGCCGGCAAGCTTCCCTGCTTCGCCACCGCTCCACCTCATCGTGTCAGCTAGTCGCTTGTCGATGAGGTGTCGAGCAAACAAGCAGTTTGGTGAGGCTTGTCGGGGCACGTGTCAGCACGCTGGGAGGAGGATTAGCTTTAATGACACCTGTCCAGGAGGTGTATCAGGCTTATAGGAGGTAGCTGGGCGAGCAGTGCAGAAACCTTGCCGGGGCTCCTCCTATGACACCTAACGGCGCATTTAATGCGTTTATCCTAGTCCGGCAGAGTTAGCTATGATAGCACTGTTGGCTATCTAATCAACATGTATTTACCTTTTTGCCACTGTGGTGACCCCTTAACCTATAAAAGGAGGCCCATGGCTACTGGTAGAAGGGTCGACACTTTGCTCATTTGCACGTAGTAGCTGCACTGCCCGCACAGCTTGCCGGCAAGCTGCGCTCCTTGTAACTTGAGCTCAAACACAACCAATACAACCAAAGCAGGAGTAGGGTTTTACGCTTCACAGCGACCCGGACCTGGGTAAACTTGCTGTGTACTTGTGCTACTGATCTTGCTCTTTGTCCACGTTGATCTCCACAGCCGAACCGCAAAGGGATCACCTCGATCCCATAGATTGTCTTGGTCATACCTCGACACAGCCCAAGGACACGCCGCAGGCCACACCACACACATCTTGGCCCAGCCGCCGGTGGGCTCAGTGGTGCAGCGCAACACCGGCCTATTTGCGCGGCGTCTATTTCTCCCATTAAGCGAGACGAGAGGTTACTCTCGCGTCGAACGCTCAGTAACGGCCAGCCCAATAGCGGGCACTTCAAAGAAATAGAAAGAGAAAAAGGATCGCGCGCCGGGGATTCAAACCTTGGTCTACCGGTTGATTGCACGGGCTGCTTGCCGCTGGGCTAGCATCGCGTTCATGCTAAACTAGTAGGGCGGACCTACTTAAGTCGAATGGAGCGGGGTTTCCACTATTTCTTCTCCGTTTTTTCAGAGTTTTTTGTTTTGTTTTTCTTTTGCTTATTCTCCGATTTTTCTCTATTTTCATTGTTTTTTTCTTCTCGGTTTTTTCATTTGGTTCTTTAGTTTTTTTTCATTTTCCTTTTCCTTTGGTTTATTTTGTTTATTTTTTTGTTTTCATTTTTTTGTTTTTCTTTGTTTCTTTTTATTTTTCATTCTACATTCTTATATACATGATCAACATTTTTGCAATACTTGTTCAACATTTTTCAAATACTTGTTCAACATTTTTATTTACATGATCAACATTTTCTCAAATACTTGTTTAACATTTTCCAAATATATGATCAACATTTCTTCAAATACTTGTTTAACATTTTTATATACATGATCAACATTTTTTCAAATACTTCTTCAACATTTCTTCAAATAGTTGTTCAACATTTTTCAAATAGTTGTTCAACATTTTTAAAATACTTATTCAACATTTTCAAATACTTGTTCAATATTTTTCAAATACTCATTCAACATTTTCAAATACATGTTTAACATTTTTCAAATACCCATTCAACATTTTTCAAATACTTATTCAACATTTTAAAAATACTTGTCCAACATTTTCAAATACTTGTTCAACATTTTTTAAATACTCATTCAACATTTTTCAAATACTCATTCAACATTTTTCAAATATTTGTTCAACATTTTTCAAATACTTGTTCAACATTTTCAAATACATGTTCAACATTTTAAAAATACATATTCAGCATTTTCAAATACTTGTTCAATATTTTTCAAATACTCATTCAACATTTTTCAAATACTTGTTCAACATTTTTCAAATATTTTTATAGAGTGTTTTTTGCAATATATATATTCAAATATTTTAAGGTATAAATAAAAATAAAAACAAAAAACAAAAAACAAAAAAAGAAAATATAAAAAACAAAAACAGGCTATGGCTTCCCGGGCGCGTGGGCAGGCCCACCTTGCTCGCCCCTTTCAGCACGAGTCTGGAAGTTAGACTATCTGAAGGCGAGGAATAGGGGAAATCCCTAAACGGCGCCCGTAGCGCCTGTTACAGGTCTATTGGTACAGGGCGCACACACCCCTGCGCGCTTGGGCCGGCCCATTTCATTTCTTTTTTCAGTTGAAACACGGCCAAAAAACGTGCAGGCGTAAGACGGATTCGAACAGCAGACCTCAGGTGTCACGGAGCAGCGTACCAACCGCTAGGCCACCACACTACCTGTGCCTAATTGCATTCGTTATATTCTTTTATCCTTTCCCAGTTGTGAAGCCATGTTTTTTTCCTTTTTCTCTTTTTTTGAACGATTTTTTTGCTAATACGATGAACGTTTTTTTTCGAAATCGGCGAACTTTTTTTCAAAATCGGTGAGCTTTTTTAAAAATTCGATGAACTTTTTTAAAAATTTGATGAACTTTTTTTGAAGTCGATGAACTTTTTCAAAATCGGTGAACTTTTTTTCAAATTCGATGAACTTTTTGTTAAATTCGTGAACTTTTTTTGAAGTTTGTATACTTTTTTTCAAAACCGATAAACTTTTTTCAAAATCGATGAACTTTTTTCAGAGTCGATGAACTTTTTTCAAATTCGATGAATGTTTTTTCAAATTCGATGAACGTTTTTTTCAAATTCGATGAATGTTTTTTCAAATTCGATGAACTTTTCTCAAATTCGATGTTTTTTTTTCAAATTCGATGAACTTTTCGCAGAATCGATGAACTTTTTTTGAAAAAGAAGGATGAACTTTTTCCAAATTTGATGAACTTTTTTCAAATCGATGAACTTTTCTTTCAAATTCGATGAACTTTTTTGAAAATCGATGAACTTTTTTTTAATTCACCGAAATTTTATTAAACATCAATGAACTGTTTTTTAAAATTCATAAACTTTTTTGAAAATTTGATGAAGTCTTTTTCATAAAAAAATCAACTTTTCCAAATTGTTTTGAAATAATTCGCAAATCTAATAAATAGCGCTGATACATTGGTTCTTAAACATTTCGCGTTCCTTGTTATCAACAGCGCTCACCGGCTGTAGTGGTTAGCAAAATAGTTCGTATGTTGTAGCGGCAAGGCGTGAGTTCGAGTGCCTGTACCTGCACTTTTTTGCGTGTTTTTTTCGCGAGATATTTTTCCTTCTACTGCGCATGATGGGCCGGCCCATGAGGTGCGGCGTGTGAGCGGCAGCTGCCTGAACCGGCGCTTAAGGCGCCGGTTAGGAGCTCCCCGGAATAGGGGCGCCCATGTGAACGGAGGGAGATTTCTCAAAAAAAAAATGGGAACGGAGGGAGTAGTAGAGAAGATTGAGACGAATCTTGTTTGTCTTCTGGGCCTGCCGGCTTGCAGATACCGGCAAAGGCCCAGCTAATGCGTCCAACTCGGGTCCCCTGACCCAACAAATATCGTAGCTTTGCCACTGCGCTCGGGGAGCTCCTATCTGCCGCATTAAGCGGCAGAATGGGGCTTCGCACAGGCACTCACCCGCCTGGGCCGGCCCACAAGGGAGCAGCCAGCGGTGATGCTGCACAGGCACTCCTATTCTGTTTATTTTTCTTTCTTTTTCATTTTTTTCGTTTTCGTTTTTCGTTTCTTTTTTCTTTTTCAAGTTTATTTTTCCTTCAAAAAAATGTTCGCGCTTTTAAAAATTTGTTTAAAATTTCAAAAAATATTCATTTTTTCAAAATTTGTTCATAAATAAAAAAAATTGCATTTTCAAAAATTGGACAAGAATATCAAAAAAATGTTTGTGTCTTTAAAAATTTGTTCAGAATGTCAAAACGTGAACATTTTTTGAAAAGCACCAACAAAATTTTGAAACGAACATTTTTTGAAAAACACGAACATAATTTGGAATTTCAAACATTTTTCAAAAAATACAAAGAAAAATTTGAAACAACAAAAGTATTTTGAATTTCCCCGAACATTTTTTGAATTTGTCAACAAAAAATTTGAAAACGGGAACATTTCTGAAACTTTGAACAAATTTTGAAAGCACAAACATTATTTGAAACTCCCCAAACATTTTTTGAATTTGTGAAGAAATTTTGAAAAAAGGGAATATTTTATGAATTTGTGAACAAATTTTGAAAACGGGAACATTTTTTGAAATTTTGAACAAAAATTGAAAAAAGGGAACATTTTTTGTTTCTATGAACAAATTTTGAAAACTGGAACATTTTTTGAAATTGTGAACAAAAATTGAAAAAAAGGGAACATTTTTTGTTTCTGTGAACAAATTTTGAAAACAGGAACATTTTTTGAAATTGTGAACAAAATTTTGAAACCACGAACATTTTTTGAAATTCCTGAATTTTTTTTAAACGCGAACATTTTTTGAATTTGTGAACAAATTTTGAAAACAAGAACATTTTGTGAAATTCCGAACAAAATTTGAAATTTTCGAATAAGTTTGAAAAAAAAGAAAAGAAAAGAAAAATGATAATTTTAAAAAGAAACAGAAAAAGAAAAAAAGAAAAGAAAAAAGAAAAAAAGAAAAAGAAAAACTAAAAATCCAGAAAAACCGGTTCAGGAACCTTCTGGAAGGTTCCCAAAACTAGTCAGGAACCTTCCAGAAGGTTCCCAAAACCGGATTCTATAGAACGCACGCACCGGTCGCTGCTCGCTTCTAAATGGGCCGACCCAGTTCGATCGGTCGCTCGAACCCCTGTGCGAAACGGCGACAGTTTGTCGCAATGAGCGTCCGTTAGGATTTTCCCTGCGCTCGTACTCTCGTACTCTCCACTGCGCTCCCGATCCCCAACTCTATCTCGCCCACTCAAGGGCCTAGCTCTCTCCACTGTGCTTCAGATCCCCAATTCTATCTCGCCCCCTCCGCATCGTCTAGGTCGCGAATCGGCGACGCGTACGCACGCCGCCTCCTAATCCCCTTCGTTCCTGACCGCGCCGTCCCGCCCCCTTCGCCATCATCGCCCCAGCATCCTCTTCCGTCATGTCTGGCTCGCCACCCAGCATCTCGCCATAGACACTGCCGCCCCGTCGACCCTGTTGGTGAGCTCCGATTCTCTCCCTGTCGTGTCTTCCTTCGGATCTCGTCGGATGTGCTGGTTCTAGGGCCGCTGCTATTAAGCAGATTGCTATAGACGGAGGCAAACAGAGCCGCATGGGATGTTTTAGACTAGAATTAACATTGTTTTTTTGTCTTAGTATGGCTCAACGAGGCATGGGGTTTAAACGATTTTTAGATATGTTGTAGGGTGGAGACCCTAAGGGTTGATCTTTTCACACTTGGAGTGTAAGAGGGATGAACTCACAAGAACACAAAAGAGAAATCACTCAAACAAACCCAAATCACACATCCACTAGAGTAGCATACATAGATCCACAAGCATACATGAACAATCAAAGGAAAATAGCACAAAGGTAAGGTTCTTCCCACTCCAAAGGAGGTGAGGTCTTGATGATCCTATGATGGGGATCCTTTCCTAGAAGGGGTCTTGAATCCACTTGGGGATCTTCTCTCTAGGAGGTCTTGATCTCCAAGAGGAGTGGTAGATGAGCAAAGCCCTCTATGAATATCTCAATACACTTTGCTAACCCTAACAAATGGTCTATCCTCGGAATATATAGTAGGTGGGAGGTAAGGGACGAAGTGGGGGCAAAACAGGCAGAAGTCAGCCACCACGCTGGGTGGCCCGTGCGCACGGGGTCCCGTGTGCACGGTACATGCCCGTGCGCACGGGGTGCTACAGCGTGCGAGGCCCGTGCGCACGGGGTGTCCAGTGGTTTTGCCCTATCCCGTGCGCACGGGGTCTTGGGAGGCCGTGCGCACGGGGTCTCCTGGGATGTGCTGTCCTCTTCAGGTTTTCTTCCTCCGTCGTCCTCGTGGCCTTGTCGTGGTTCCTCTTGTTAGGGCATATTTCTCCCTTAGTGGTTTTGGTGATTGATGACAATACTTTTGCGGACTAATCGTGTGCATTGAGCATTTCAGATAATCGACCATATGGCACATGACGATTTGTGCCCCTCGGAGCTATTTTGAAGACGGTGTTTTTCTTGCGTTTCTTTTTCGGTGGATTTGAGTCGTAGGAACACCGTACTATCAAGAGGGGGTCCGCATCGGAAAGGTTTGGGTGGAATCAACACGTACACAGTCCTTTTTGCACCCTTGTTCTTTCCCGACAATCGAGCTTACCATTCCTTGTGCTTGAGCCTTCTTGAAGCACATAAGCGGTAGTACCGCTCATCTGCACGGTAGTACCGCTCCAACGGTACTACCGCAGTTCAATGCTACTAGGACTTCCGCTTGTTTTAGGGTTCTGTAACTGAGCGGTAGTAGAGCGGTAGTTATGCGCGGTAGTACCGCTCCAGCGGTACTACGGCCCTTAACCACCGCTCCCCTACTGCTGGTTCACTGGACTTCTATGTACTAAGCGGAAGTACCGCCCTGAGGAGCGGTAGTACCGCTCCAGCGGAACTACCGCTGTTGCACTACCGCAGGGAGTACCGCTTATTTTTGTCTTCTGGATTGCTCTGCCCTTCGGGCGGTAGTAGAGCGGCAGTAAGTAGCGGTAGTACCGCTCCGAGCGGGACTACCGCGCTGCCCTCCTCTACTTCCGCTACTTCTTTCGGTTGCTCAACACCAAGCGGTAGTACCGCTGGTGGGGGCAGTAGTACCGCTCCGGCGGCACTACCGCTTCCCTGACTTGCTCGGTTGTATGCTACTGCTAGAACTACCATGCCAGCGGAAGTACCGCTCGTCTGAGCGGTACTACCGCTTGTGCACGGGCAGAAGGTGCATAACGGTTGGTTTTTTCCCCGTCTATATAAGTGAGTCCTCTTCCCCAAAGTTGACTTACCTCTTCCTCCCCCAAGCTCCATTGTTGCTCCTAAGCTCAAACTTGCCTGATCTCTCTCCCTAGCCAATCAAACTTGTTGATTCTTTAGGGATTGGTTGAGAAGGCCTAGATCTACACTTCCACCAAGAGAAATTTGATTCCCCCCACTAATCCCTTGCGGATCTTGTTACTCTTGGGTGTTTGAGCACCCTAGATGGTTGAGGTCACCTCGGAGCCACATTCCATTGTGGTGAAGCTCCGTGGTGGTGTTGGGAGCCTCCAATTAAGTTGTGGAGATTGCCCCAACCTTGTTTGTAAAGGTTCGGTCGCCGCCTTCAAGGGCACCACTAGTGGAATCACGGCACCTCGCATTGTGTGAGGGCGTGAGGAGAATACGGTGGCCCTAGTGGCTTCTTGGGGAGCATTGTGCCTCCACACTGCTCCAACGGAGACGTACTTCCTCTCAAAGGGAAGGAACTTCGGAAACACATCCTCGTCTTCACCGGCTCCACTTGTGGTTACTTCTTACCTTTACTTTGTGCAAGCTTTACTTGTGTTGTATCTTGTGCTTGCTTGCTTGTGTTGTGATTGTTAGCATCATATAGCTTGCTCACCTAGTTGCACATCTAGTCAACCTATTTTGTTGCTAACCCTAATTTGTTAAGAAAAGCTAAAAATTGGTTGTTGCCTATTCACCCCCCCTCTAGTCAACCATATCGATCCTTTCAATTGGTATCAGAGCCTCGTCTCTTTATTAAGGGTTTCACCACCCGAAGAGTATGGTTGACGACGGGGATCGGTATGAGGAAGTGCCCGAGGCCGTGGAGTTGAACTCGGTCACCCGAGACGACTTAAATGAAGCTATGGCTTCACTTAAGACGTCTATGACGGCCGAGGTCAAGTCCTTGCTTAAAGAACTCCTTGAGGGGTTGAAGTCTACTCCCGATCCTTTGCTTGTGGTTAATCCCACCGCATCGGTGTCGGAGGCCTATTCCGGCAAGGAAGCGGCTAAAGGCACTCAAACCTCTTCCCCTCATGGTAAGAATGGGACGGGAACCTACGCCTCGGTTCCCCCTCCCCCGGTCTATGGAGGACCGGTCCCTACACCGCATATTAACAACCTTGGTCCTCCTCCTAAGCTTGTGAAGGGTGATTTTGCTAATTGGGTTTTTCATATCAAGTCTCATTTGAATCACAGCTCAATGAATCTTTGGAGAATCATCGAGCAAGGCTTCTACCCTCATGATCCAAGCAATCTCACTCCAAGAGAAGAGGTGGACAATCAATACAATCACTCTGCATTGTTCATCCTCCAATCCGCAGTGCCTCCCGAAGATCTAGCTCACTTGCACCCCTTCTCCCGTGCAAAGGATTGTTGGGAACACATTATATCTTTGTACAAGGGGAGCTCAAGCATTCAACGGTCCAACTTTGAGGTGGTGCTTGATGAGGCCAATGAATTTGTGATGAATGAAGATGAGGATCCTCGGGATCTCTACCGAAGATTGACAACTCTTGTGGTCGCTCTTCAAGATCATGGGAGCAAGGATACGGATGACAATTGGATCAAGCGCAAGTTTCTCTAGGCCATCATGCCGTTCAACAAGGCAATGTCCTCCGTGATTCGTCAAAGACAGGACTTCCACACCTTGTCTTCAAGTGAAGTGTTGGATGAATTTATTGCCATGAACATCATGAACAAGACCGCCGACAATGCTCTAGCTCATGTCCAACGGTCAAAGAAAGCGTCACCCAACCTTGCTTTGAAGGCCAAGGGTATTCCGGAAGAAGAAGAAGAAGAGGAAGAAGAAGAGAGTTGCCCCGAAGACACCAAATATGCTTACCACGAGCACATGGCTCTTGCGTCAAGGCAATTTTGGGGCAACAAGAGAAACACAAGGTCCAACTTCTCCAAGAACAACTCAAAGGGCAAGCAACGAGGAAGGACTTGCTACAATTGTGGCAATGTGAGTCACTTTGTGGCGGATTGTCCGTATGAGAAGAGGGAGGACAACGGTGGCAAGCTCATCCGCAAAGACAAGGCCAAGTCCTTCTCAAACAAGAACAACTTCACCAAGAAGATACCTCAAAAGGGCTTGGTGGCGCAAGAAGAGTACATCTCTGATGATGATGATGAAGATACAAGTGGTGAAGGAATGGCAACGGCAACCGTGGCCATTGCCACCTCTTCCCCAACCGAGGTGTCTCTCTTCGACGCCCCCAATGAAAACATTATTGCCAAGTGCCTCATGGCCAAAGGTATCAACAAGGTAACCTCCAACATCAAAACCACTACCACTACTACACCTTCATTGTTGAATTGTGTGGATGATAGTGAGATGGTAAAGGTTGATGAGAACGAGTTTGATAAGTTCTTGAGTAAGCTCAAAGGTGAGACCAAGAAGCACTTCGTTGCTCTCTTGGAACAACTTGGTGAGGCCAATTATATCATTGAGTCTCACGAGGAGAACATCACTAACTTGGAAGGCCATAGTCGTGACTATGCCGATGAGATTGCAGATCTTTCCATTGCTCTTGAGGAAGAGCGAGGTCTTCGTTTGGCTCTTGAGGAGTCGCATAACATTGACCTTGCTCAACTAAAGAAAGATCATGATCATGCTCAAGTTCTTGCTCGTGTGCTTAAATCCGAGAATGTTGAGCTTTGGGTTGGCCATGCTAGACTCAAGGAGGAGTTTGAGCTACTTGACAAGGCTCACAAGGCCTTCAAAAGTGCACATGCTACTCTCAAGGAGTCTCATGATCAACTCCAAGCAAAGCTCACTAAGGAAATAGCCACTTGCCCTCCTTTTGTGCTAATTGATAATGCTCATGATACTAACCCTTGTTGTGAGCATATTCATCTTGTGGAGGAGAATGCCAAGTTGAAGGAACAAATCGAGAAAGGCCTTGTGACTTGCATACAAGGCGAGAAGAACCTGAACGAACTTTTGAGCAATCAAAAGGAAGTTGTGGCAAAGGAGGGACTTGGGTTTGTGCCCAAGTCAAAGAAGAAGAAGAACAACAAGATCAAGAAACCTCTCCCTCTCAAAGAGGTATTTGTCAAGAAGGGAGAGGGTGCTCATAAGGAGAAGAAGAACAAGGTGGTGGGTGGAAATGAAAAGAAGGACAAAACCACTCCATCGAACAAAGCCGGCGACTTTAACCCTTCTTATGTTTTGTGCCGTGCTAGTGATGGGCATGTTTTTGCCAAATTTGTTGGTTCTTATTATGAGTACATAGAATGGTCTATTTGGGTTCCTAAGACCCTTGTTACTAACATCAAAGGACCCATTCGAGAATGGGTACCTAAAACCAAGCATTGATTTCTTGTAGGAATTTGCTTCCGGTGGAGGATCATGGTTGCTTGATAGTGGAGCAACAAATCATATGACCGGGAGCAAGCATTTGGTGGTGGACGTGCAACCAAGCTCATCTATGCCCACCCATGTTCAATTCGGTGATGCCTCAACATCTAAGGTATTGGGTCTTGGCAAGGTTGTGATTTCTCATGATTTATCAATTGATAAAGTCATGCTTGTTGAGACCCTTCCATACAATTTGCTTTCCGTTCGTCAACTTGCACTTATGGGCTTTGCCACATTCTTTGACCTTGATACCGTGGCCCTTTTGTGGAGCAAGACTCTTAAAGTAGCTTTTGTTGGGCATGTCGAGAACGGTCTCTATGTGGTTAACTTCTCGGAGCGACCCACTAAGACCGCGACTTGCCTAATGGCTAAAGTTGATGTGGGGTGGCTTTGGCATCGCCGACTAGCCCATGTCAATATGAGATCTTTGCAAAGTCTCCTCAAGGGGGATCACGTTTGTGGACTAACAAATGTGAGTTTTGCCAAAGATCGTGCATGCAGTGCCTGTATCGAAGGAAAGCTACATGAGACGGCTCACCGACCCACGACTATCATCTACTCGAAGAGGCCCTTGGAGCTCCTTCACATGGATCTCTTTGGACCTCCATCCTTTGATAGTCTTGGGGGAAGAAAGTATTGCTTGGTGATTGTGGATGACTATTCAAGATACACTTGGGTATATTTCTTCAAAAGGAAGAGCGAGACCCAACAAACCGTCATCGACTTTGCCAATGAAGCTCAACGTCAACATGAGGCAAAGATATTGATGATTAGAAGTGACAACGGTACCGAGTTCAAGAACTACACCTTGGATGAGTTTCTTAGTGATGAGGGGATCAAGCATCAATATTCCGCACCATATACCCCTCAACAAAATGGTGTAGCGGAGAGGAAGAACCGGACGTTGATGGACGCGGCAAGGACCATGATGGCGGAATTCAAGTCTCCGTACAACTTTTGGGCCGAAGCCATCAACACCGCATGTCATGCATCCAATCGGCTCTACCTCCGCAAAGGCTTGAACAAGACTCCATATGAGATACTTACCGGTAACAAGCCCAACCTCAAGTATTTCCGGGTGTTCGGGTGTAAGTGTTTCATTCTCAAGAAAGGTACACGTTTGTCTAAATTCGAATCTAGAGCTCAAGAGGGCATATTTGTTGGTTATGCTACAAACTCTCATGCTTACCGTGTCCTCAACAAGTCCAACGGACTCATTGAGGAGACGTGTAACGTAGAGTTTGATGAAACTAATGGCTCCCAAGTGGAGCAAAGTGGTCTTTGTGATGTAGGTGATGAAATTCCTCCCCAAGCCATAAGAAGAATGGGGATTGGTCAAATACTCCCCATTGAGGAACCCGTTGTGGCCGAAGGAGAAGGACAATGCTCTACGCAAGTGGAGCCATCACCAACCATTGACCCACACGCTTCCGAAGAACAAACTGAAGGCCCTCAACCAAGTGATCAAGATCAAGGGCAAGATCAACCTCAAGATGATGGTGATGCACCAAATGATGCCCAAGATCAAGATCACGACACCGAGCAAGCTCAAGATCAAGTGCAAGCTCAAGATGACGCTCAAGATGCTCAAGATGAGCCTCCTCAAGTGACCTCGGAGGAACTATTGGAGCGTCGTGCCGCCAAGATTGCTTCCAAACTCAAGCATCAACAACATGTCTTGGAGAATGTTTATGGAAGCTTAAAGAAGGGGGTAACCACTCGTAGACAATTAACAAACATTTGTGAGCATCACGCGTTTGTTTCTTGTGTTGAACCCCAAAAGGTACATGAGGCGCTCGAGGACACGGATTGGCTTGAAGCCATGCATGATGAACTCAACAACTTCGAGCGCAACAAAGTGTGGACATTGGTGCCAAGGCCAACGGAGAATCATAATGTCATTGGAACCAAATGGATCTTTAAGAACAAGCAAGATACGAACAATGTTGTCACTCGAAACAAGGCAAGATTGGTGGCACAAGGCTACTCCCAAGTCGAGGGTATCGACTACGGTGAAACCTTTGCTCCCGTTGCTTGTCTTGAGTCTATTCGTATGTTGCTTGCATATGCATCTCATCATGATTTTAAGTTGCAACAAATGGATGTGAAGAGTGCATTTCTTAATGGTCCCCTTAATGAGTTGGTATATGTCAAACAACCCCCGGGGTTCGAGGATCCCAAGTTCCCCAATCATGTATACAAACTCGATAAGGCTCTCTATGGCCTTAAACAAGCCCCACGCGCGTGGTATGAGCACCTTACCGAGTTGTTGCAAGACCGTGGGTTTGAAATTGGGAAAATCAATCCCACTCTTTTTACTAAGAGGGTTAAAGGGGATTTGTTCATATGCCAACTATATGTTGATGATATTATCTTTGGTTCTCCTAACAAAGCTTTCAATGATGAGTTTGCCACACTCATGACCGAGAAGTTTGAGATGTCTATGATGGGAGAGTTGAAGTTCTTTCTTGGGTTCGAAGTCAAGCAAAGAAGAGAAGGAACCTTCATCAACCAAGCCAAATATACCCAAGACATGCTCAAGAGATTCAAACTAGAAGATGTCAAACCGGCCAAGACTCCAATGCCTACCAAGTGCCAACTCGACATTGATCCCAATGGTAAAGCGGTGGATCAAAAGGTATATCGTTCTATGATTGGATCCTTGCTTTACCTTTGTGCATTTAGGCCGGATATCATGTTGAGTGTGGGAATGTGTGCACGGTTTCAAGCCGCGCCTAAGGAAAGTCACTTTGTAGCGGTCAAGCGAATCTTTCGATATTTGGCTCATACCCCAAACTTTGGCTTATGGTACCCCAAAGGAGCAAGCTTTGATCTCATGGGATATTCGGACTCGGATTGGGCGGGAGACCGTGTGGATAGGAAGTCAACTTCCGGTGGGTGCCAATTCCTTGGTCGCTCTTTGGTAAGTTGGTCTTCAAAGAAGCAAAATTGTGTGTCTCTCTCCACCACCGAGGCCGAGTATGTGGCCGCCGCAAGTTGTTGTGCCCAATTGCTATGGATGAGGCAAACTTTAAAGGATTACGGTGTCACTTGTGACAAAGTGCCTCTTTTCTGTGACAATGAAAGTGCAGTCAACATCTCCTACAATCCGGTGCAACATAGCAAGACGAAGCACATTGAGATTCGTCATCATTTTATCCGGGGTCACGTCAAGCGTGGAGAGATTGATATTATTCATGTTGGCACTCAAGAGCAACTAGCGGATATTTTCACGAAGCCATTGGATGAAGCAAGATTTCGCGAGTTAAGGCATGAGCTGAATATCATTGATTCGAGCAACGTGTCTTGAATCTCGTCACACCCCACCGCATTCATCATGATTATCTTGTTCTAGATGTAGGCATGGACATAGGGGGAGTGTTGTTCTCTCAATGAACTCTCCCTCCCCCCATTATGCATAAATTGATCAAGTCTTTCACATTAGTCATTTTTGATGGTACTTGTGCTTCAAAGATGAGTTTTGGTCATGGGCCCAAGGTTAAAATCTTCGCGGTGCCATACCAATTGACTCAAACATAGGTGACCTCGGTCACCGCCCTCTCTTTGAGAGGCTTTGCTTCTTTT
This sequence comes from Elymus sibiricus, assembly GCA_039707655.1. Taxonomy (NCBI): domain Eukaryota; kingdom Viridiplantae; phylum Streptophyta; class Magnoliopsida; order Poales; family Poaceae; genus Elymus; species Elymus sibiricus. The sequence continues at coordinate 437,107,967 of CM077672.1, read as the reverse complement.
GGTTTGAGTTGTGCTGTCGAGTCCTAGGCTTTTTGGGTGTTGGATTACTCCATGGGTGCTTGTGGTTTAGTTGCGTTTCGACCTTGGAGTACTCCTTTCCTTTTGTTGTGTTTCCTTGTCTCCAACCCAAGCCTTCCCTCCCTCAAACCTCTTATAATTGCATAAGCCCCACTCTCAAATTTGATCCTAGCATTTTTTTTTCTGGCCGCAAGCGGTACTACTGCTGGAAGGCACGGTACTACCGCTGAAGCGGTACTACCGCGCAGTCCTACGGTACTACCGCTGAGTCCAGTGCAACGACCTCCTGTCGAAGCACTGGGGCGGTACTACCGCTTGAAGTAACCGGTACTACCGCTTGCGCGGTACTACCGCTTACTCCAGCGGTACTACCGCTTCGAGGACCCGCAAGGGGGTTAAGTGGTGGGCACGGGGAGTTCTAACTTCCCCTTGCCCATTCACTTCCCCTCCTCTCGTGTTCTCTCTCTCAGGCGACAAGGAACTGCTCCGGAGGCCGGCTCCGGCCCTCCGAATCCGTGCCGTCTTCTCCATTTCCGACCGGTGGATCGATCCCCACCCTCTCCTCTTGCCATGGATACCGGTATTGCCCTCGTTTTTCTCTCCTACGGTTCTATTTTTTGAATCTTGGTTCTAGGGCAATGCATGTGGTGTTCATTGATTTTTGGCTAAATGTAGGTATGAGTAGGATGTGGAATGACTGCTAGATAGGGGTATAGTAGTCTTTGCCAAAAATTTGAAATTCTACGTCACCAGTACTACTGGATCCATCCGCGGAAGTTTTCCCGTCGGGTGGGCGATACTACCGCTGGGACGCGGACGGTACTACCGCTTGAAGCGGTACTACCGCTCGTGTCCAGCGGTACTACCGCTTACCTTACGGCGGTACTACCGCTCCTGTGCCCGGTACTACCGCTGGGATATAGTTTTTCTGAATTTTTGCACTAACTTCTATACTCATTTTATATCTCTTGGCTTATGCAATGGCTTTTCACCTGCTTTTCCCTCGCTCTGTGTTTGTGGGTTCCAGGTGATGGTAGCTCCGCTCATCAGGCTCGCCACAAGAACCCAGATCGTCACGGTGGATCCAAGCGCTATCGCACCTCAGAAGATGCAGCTGCCAGTTCTAGTGCCCCACCAAAGCAGAATGTGAAGACAACCGTCAATAAGAAGGAGAAGGAGAAGAGCATTCCTCCAGATGAGATGACTGCCAAGGAATTCGTTGCTTTCCGTGTGCGCAACCCATACCGCCATCCTCAGGACGAGGCTCTTGTTGGTCGTCCCTTCTGGACCAAGGAGCAATCTCTTATCTATTTGGATATTCTGAAGGCCAAGAAGAACTTGTATGTTGCAGTCAAGTCTATCGACATCACTCACATGGGGAAGGACCTAGCTTATTTTGGAGAAGCTCTTGCTCTTTGTCACCAGTGGGGCCTTATCCCTTTTATCGCATTCAACAAGGACTATGATGCTGAGATTGTGGCTCAATTCTATGCCACTGTTCACTTTCATGCAAATGAGGAGAGATCTATGTCATGGATGACTGGTGGGAGAAGATTGAAGGTTGATTGGAAGAACTTCATGGACTGTTTGGGCATTGCTGATGAGGGGGAAGATAACCCCATTGGTCTCCGGCCTCACAAGGAGACCACTCCTACTCACAAGTCGAAGCTTATCCGTTACTCCAGGTCTGTGACTTCTCTCAGGGGGGTCACTCGCACGGAGCTCATTCCGTTCTTGGACATCATGCACCGTATCTTTCGCAACACTCTGTGTCCTCGCATTGGGAACCTGGATCAGTTACACTCTTATTTGGTGGATCTTCTCTTGCTTTGCATCAAGGAGAAGGGCAAGACATCTACTTTGGATATCTCCCACATCATGTGGCGTGAGCTTCGTTCTGTCGTGCTGGACCGGAAGGTGCCCATCTATAGCCCTTATCTATTTACGTTGATTGAGAAGACATGGGCTACTGAGTTTCCAGGGGAGGCCCTTCCCACCGAGCATATGGTTTCTCATGGGGTTCTGAGCTTGCGCCAAAAGGAGAATTAGGGGACCGCACCTGCTACCCCTGATGAGGAGATTGCCCCCACTGACTCGGATGATGAGCCAGAGCCTGACTATGAGTTTGTTCCTTCTTCTCAGAAGGTCCCTTCTTGGGCTTCTAAGCTCAAGTCAAAGATGAAGAAGCTCTTTTGCATTGAGGCCAAGGGTCAGTATAGAGCTCATGTGGCCGAGAAGGCTGCCCGCTCACGTCATAAGACCATGATGAGGGCTTTGGGTCAGGAGATCGCCAGTGGCTCTGAGGAGCGTGTCACAGATGAGGAGGAGTGGATCTCGCAGCACTGCAAGTCGTCAGACTCAGAGGTGGAGCATCAGGACGCAGCAGCAGAGGAGTTTGAGGAGCACGAGGGCTCGGATGAGCACGAGGAGTTCTGATGTTCTGTAGTTCATCATCACCTTGGACTTGTTTAGTACTCTTTGCCCGTTTGGTGTCTCGATGCCAAAGGGGGAGAGAGTTTAGGGATTTTCCGAGTCACGAGTGTGTCTTCTTTGTTATTGATTTCGTTCTCTCATCAATTCTTTCTCGTTGGTTTGCTTTTGTTTCGGTGTGGAACCTTCTCGTTAGTACCTATCATATGGTGTGAGACATATGCTACCCTATCTTTATCTTTTGTCAAGTACCTTATTAGCTTGTGAGATGTTATTTATATTGTGCCCTATCTTTATGCTTGTAGGAGATATGCCCTAGAGGCAATAATAAATGTTATTGATTATCTCCCTGTTCATAATTATGTTTATGTTCCATGCTATAACTGCAATGATTCTCGAGTCTGCAAATAAAACGAGGCTTGGAGGGAAACTCATGTGCACGTGTGGGATAATAAACGGTAAAAAGTATTCCTAGTCAAGCCTCTATGACTGGCTCAAGTATTGCATGATGATCCTGTTTTCCTGATCATGGGCATGACTATGCCGGCAATTTTGAGGGCACAATTGTTGGTAGAACACTTGTGTTGAATCGACCCGAATTGATGTTATGCTATGAGATACATTCGTCATTAGTTAATGGTTAATAACACAGAGATGGTTAATGTTTGCATGATTCCTTAGACCATGAGAGTATCGAGTTTCTTCATGCTTGCTTCATGAACTTTGGGGTTTGTTAAACGTCATCCGTAAATGGGTGGCTATTACGGCGGCTTACGGGTTCATGGAAAAGTATGTCAAGTAACTTGATAGCTCAAGATTGGGATTTGCTCCTCCGACGATGGAGAGATATCTCTGGGCCCTCTCGGTGTTACGGTATCCATCATCGTCTGGCCAGACACTTTGTGATTTGATCACGGGGATGCCGGAACACGGGAACGAGAAAAGAGAACAATACCGGTAACGAGGTAACTGGCATAGTGGACAAGTTGTTGATCCACGGGGATGCCTACATGTCTCACCTCGGGTATTTGTAACATATCGCGAAGCAACAGGAATAGCACACGGCAACCGGAGGTTCACTCGAATATTCATTCATGTGGGTATAGGGGTCAATATGGGTGTCCACGGCTCCGATGTTGATCATTGATCGGAAGGGGTTCCGGGTCATGTCTATGCTTCACCGAACCTATAGGGTCACACGCTTAAGGGTCATCTATCTGCTGAATACTAGACAGGGAGTCTGAGAGAAAATCACCGAAAAAGTTTCGGACACCGGAAAAGTTTCGGACAGCGGAAAAGTTCCGCAGAGAGAACACCGGAACAGTTTCGGTAAAACTGAAAAGTTGTTTCAGGGGATACCATTAAGTCAAATTGGTTTCGGCACATGCCTGATAATTCTTGGAGGGTGCCAGAATCATTCTGGAAACTTTCTGGAATTTTCCGGAATGAAAACCGGAAATGTTCCGGAGCTGCCGAAACCGCTTCAGATGCTTTTCGCAGATGAAAATCACTAAACCGGAATTGTTCCGGCTCGCGTTGAAAATTATTTTGGTGGGTACTGGAAATGTTCTAAGCCCACATGAATATTTTCAGTTCGATCAGACGCTGAAAAATGTCGTCGTGAATAGTGAAAGTGCTTTTTGGGATATTTATGGAAAAGTCACCTTTTGGGATATTTTCCCAAAAGGTTTCTAGAAGGCTTGGGGGCCAAGCAACCCTACCCCTAGGATTTCCTATAAATAGAGGTGGAGGGGCTGCCTCCACACTCACTCCTTCTCACATACAAGTGCCATGACATTTCTGGCTTCTCTCTCCCTCCCAGCGAAATAGTTTCGTAGAGCCGAAAGGCTGTCTGGGTTCCGGTGGGAACTAGTTCTGGACGGCGAAGCCCTGCCGGATAGATGACACCGTATGTGTGCAACTCTGTAGAGAGATCGTAGTTTCGGTCTTAGTTCGAGAGCGCCTCCCGAAGGACTGTCCGAGTTTCGATGGTCCTCCCGAAGGGCTGTCCGAGTGACTGTCCGAGTTTCGATGGTCCTCCCGGAGGGCTGTCCGTGACACCGTCCGAGGGACTGTCCGACCGCCTCCCGGAGGGCTGTCCGGGGGCGGATAAGGGTATACATCCTAGCGGTTGGGAGGTTGTAAATCCTAGCTGCGGGGATCTGCACCGCCGATCGTCATCGACTCTACTTCCGCTGCGCTACGAGTCGGTAACGAAACAGATCAAACCTTGTATGCAATCTCCATAGTGATCCTGGGCTGGTACGTAGGTCGGAAAATTTTTGTTTTCTGCTGCGTTACCCTACAGTGGCATCAAGAGCCGTGCTATGCGTAGATGCAGGTTGCGATCTAGAATACATAGAGATGTATGGGTGTTGCACAATATAATTAGGTAGTAGATGAGATCTATTGCTGAAAATTATTTGTGCGGGTAGCAGATGAATTCTGTTACCCGATGTTCTTGTTGCTTCCCCTGAATTTGCGTAGTCCTGATCTTGACGGCATGGTGGAATCTCACAAAGTTCTGGCAATCCGCGATCCTTTCATGCTGCTCCTGAGTATGCTGATTGACAGATCAACGAAGTGCTAACAGTTCTTTGGGTTCCACCATAGTTGAGAAAGATGGATGTTTCGCAGACGAAAGGGCAATGCAGATGTGATCTGCACGGGGGTCACGCGTATGACGAAGTTCAGTATGGGGCTCGAGATTTTATTATCTCGTGTTTCATACACCCCGCAATGTTAATCTAGCGACTTGGATTATCATGCTTGATGATGGACGTTGGTAGCTTCGGTTTGTTTCGAAACCTTAGAAGCCACGTAAAATAAAATTTCGCATGAACCGATTAGAGGCGTCTAACTTGGTTTTGCAGGATGGTTTGCATGTGCATGTGATGTGGTATAGCAGTGTTCATAATAATTTGATTATGTATGAGATGGCTATATGATGTAAATTGATTAACATGACCTGTGTGTCATGATTCGGCATGATGGCTGGAGCCATATGATTGCACTTTAATGACCTGCGTGTCAACCTTATGTAATGCACTTATTTTATTAGCTATAGAGATAGTAATATTATCTGGTGCATCGACTAGGTGGTGGCAATCTTCGCGAAGGTGAACACCGACGCGAATGCCGAAGACGAAGAAATGAAAGACTTCTCCGTCAGAAAGGGCTATACCATATCTTGCTATTATGAATTGCCTGAGATGTTTATCCCTTATGATGCACCCTTCTTGATTGCGCGGTAGTCGCTTTTTATTAGGGTGATCTCTCACAAAAATATCAAGTAGTTAGTGTTCTCCCAAGTGTAGCACCGTCACGGCACCTAACTTTTCGGGGTGCGCCATGCTGACATGGGTACGAACGATTAGGGATGTGTGAGGCGGGTGAGTTAAGACCTCGCAGCGAGATCACTTGGTTGTCTTGACGTTCAGGCATGAAAGTCATGAGCTCGGAACACACGCATCGAAAGATGAACAAGAGTCACATAGAGATGTGATCGGCAAGTTTGCCTAACGATTGAAGTTCTCGTCATCAGTGATGCTCACCATCAATGGCGTTGAATTGAAATTCGTGTCTTGAATCATTCATAATCAATTATGAGAGATATTGTTTTGAGTGGGAGCGCACTGTTGAATTAACTTGTTTAATTCTCAGTGCAATTAATTTTGAACACTGTCTAAGTGTGGTTTGCATAATAGTTGTAGAATAATGGCTCGCGTTTCCACCTTCCCTATTAAAATTGAATAGCTATTAAATATCTGGTTAAAACTTTACGGTTGGTAACGTAATGTGAGGATTGTCCTCAATAGTGCCGAGAAGGACTTTGTCCTATCGCATACTTTCGGTATTCTCCCGCTAATGCTATGGATCATGTGACTCTCGTCCTTCGATCCAAAAGCTAGAATTCTGTTTCAGTCAAGTGCAATACGTTTGCTTTCATGAGACCCAAACTTCGAAAGTTTGGATAGTTATGTGATATTCATGGAATCTGAAAATCATTTTCAGAGACAGACAAAGGCTAAAAGATATGAGATATCCAAAGCAATGTTTGTTTGCAAACTGTTAGTAAAGGAGTTTACTATGCATTAGACTGATAAGAGAGGGATCCAGAAGAACGCCTGTCATATGATGATGGTGAATAAAACAACAACTTAAAGAGAAAGGAAGTATCCGGAAGGGTGTTAGTGAAACTTTCACGCCTAGGAAGTCCGGGGCTAACGCCACTCTTAAGTTGGATGCTTCTTCTGAGAGTAGGAGAAATACTAGAAGTTGAACTGTTAGAAGTATAAAGGCAAAAGGAAAGAAGACTGGAATATCCAGCTCATGTATGAATGTCATACAAGTTTTTTGATGTATAGAAGGCTGGTCAGAGATATAGTTCTTGGGAATTATGGTTAAACATGTTAATCACTAATTCTTGGGTATTGTGAGTTAATCACAAAGATACCCGCTCGATTGCATTCTGTTGCAACTCGATGTAAGAACTACTATGGCCTAAAAGACTAGCCAGGAATGAGATTTAGATACACGCAGGGAACATAGTAAATGTTACTATGCCTTCCATCGGTGTATTCCCTATGTATTTACTTTCATAATTCATTTTAGAGTTTCACACTCTAGCCCTTTGCATAAGGTATCTTGCATGAAGGTTGTTCATAAGAGAACTTTTGATGTTCGGTGTTGTGAATAACATAAGGGCCATACTTTCATTATGAATGAGACGTATGTTATGAATATTGATAATAATACATTACCTCTGGCTTTACTTTCATAATTCATTTTAGAGTTTCATACACTCTAACCCAGTGCACAATGTTTGTTGCAAAAGGGTTGTTCATAAAAGAACAATTGTTGTTCAGTATTATGAATAACATGAAGGGCCATGCTTCCATCCAAGATGGGATGTATGTTATGAATATTGATGGAAATATGATACATCCATAACACTGACGCTAAATGTCGCAAGACTAAAAGAATACCACACAAGTGTGGCACTGCATTTGGTCACATTGGAGAAACCCGCATGGAAAATTCCATTATGATGGATTTTGAAGTCGTTTGATTTTGAATCATCTGACACTTGCAACTTTCCTCTGAAAAGTGAAGTGACTGAAATACCGTTCACAGGCCGTAAGGAACGAGCAAAGAACATATTGGTGATCATACATTGTGATGTGTGTAGTCCAATAAATGTTGTTGCAAGTAGTGGTTTCATCTATCTTCAGAAATGACTCAAGTAGATATATGGATATATACTTGTTGAGACGTAAGTTTGGATCTTTTGAATTCATTCATAAGGTTTTCAAAAATGAAGTAGAAGTTGTTGTAACAAGAAAATTATGTTTCTACAATTCGATTGCAGAAAGGAATATTTGAGTTACAAGTTTAGCGAATGTCTGATGAGTTGTGAAAGGGGTTTCATAACTTGCACCTCCCGGAACACCACTGCAAGTGGAAAGTCCGTGAAGATGTAATCGAACCATTCATGACATGGTAAGATCAAAGATGACATAAATAAATTTGCCATTATCCCTTTTAAAGTGATGCTTTAGAGACTGCGGCTTTTACACTGAAAAGAGCTCCATCGGGTCTGTTGAAATGACGCCATGGTATGGTACGCCCAACCATGTTATATCTTTTCTTAACATTTGGAATATGGGGCTTGTGTAAAAGGTTACAAACCTATTCCAAATCAGACAAGTGCTACTTTGTAGGTTATCCCAAGTCATTGGGTATTCCCCCACCACTATACCGAGGCAAAGGATTTTGCCACAAAACGGTATGCTTTTAAAGAGAATAGTTCTTACAAAAGGTGAGTGGGAGGACAGTGCAACTCGACGAGATAACCAGTATCTTCGTCATCAGGTCAAAGGAAAGAAACCTTGGAAGTGATTCCGGAGTTTCCTACTGCGACTGATACGGAAGTCTCTACAATAAAATGTATGGACTTCAGTCAAACTTGCAGCTGAACCGCGTAGGAAAAACTCGTGCAAACCTCTCAGGTGCGCATACGAGATATTGTTGTTAGACAACAGTATACCTACGATACACAAGGAAGCGTTGATGGGCCCTGACTCCGGAATTGGCTAAATGCCAATACAATCCGAGATAGTTCCCATATATGTGATTCGAGATTAAAATCTTGATACACCTTTCGGAAGACTTAGAGTCTAACGAATATTTATGGAACTAAAAACTGATACGGATAAAATGTTTTATCCATGAAGCTCGACTTGTTGCAATAACAAGTTCAAGGAGTTGACTACGATGAGATTGTCTCACCGTAGCGATGCTTGAAGTCGGTTCGGGTTGAACTAGCAATTAATACATATTTCAATCATGAGATATGAAACATGGATGACAAAAGGATTTCCATCTGATGGAAATGAAACCTAGGACTTGTATGTGATACAGTCCAAAGTAATTTGTCGATCCAGAGGATGCTAGTAAGTATGCAAACTTCAGAGTTCCAGCGATGGACAGAAGAGAGCAAAGTGGAGTTGGAATCTTCGTTTTTGATGGAATGGTCAATGGGGTTTGACTTCATCAAATGGGTATCGAAGATGCTTGTGATTCAAGAAAGTAAGTGGGAGCATAATAATATTTCTAGAAACCTTGTGTACTTGACACATTGTTAATTGGAAATAAATTTCTTGACACGAATTAGGACTTCATTTGAAAATAGTTTTTCGATGAAGTGCTTAGGCTAAATAGCCTCAATATTAGGCATGATGATCTATGGAGATAGATTTACCTAATGGGGTTAAGCTATGAATACATATTGACAAGATGCTAAAACCTTTTAGCATTGAAAACCGTCGAGTGATTCTTGCCGAAGTCACATGGAAAGAGTTTTTGCAAGACTCGGTGTCCCAAAACACTGATGAGCAAAATACATGATGGTGATTCCACACACTCTTGTGTTTGGATTAATCATGTATTCCATGGTATGTAAAAACAACCAGATATGTCCAATACTCCAAAGTTGTTGCGAGTATAGATACCAAAGTGATCAAAGTACTGATCATAGGACAACAGTGAAAGATGTCATTGAGTACTAGAGTAGTAGTGATGACATGTTTTCTCGCAAGCAGAGATTATGAAGTACTCGTTGTAAGTAATTACATCGATACAGTCTTCATCAATGCTCCATGCGATTTTCGATTTAAGTTAAGGGTTTTGTGTAATACACAATATGGTGGCACGGTAGTTGGAAATTGTTCCAAACAATATACTGTGGCGAATTCTATAACAAAGGCTAAGTATGTTGACGCTTAAGAAGTGACAAAGAAGTTGTTGAATCATATAGTTCATTCATGAACTTAGTATGGTTCCAAGATGGCTTTGGTCTATGGGACACTATTGCAGATAGTTGCTCCATAGCTCAGTCTGAGGAATCAGGTTTCGACCAATGATTCACACATATGCAAAGCCAAGTCCACACAAAATATGAATTTTGTGAAAGCGTGAAAACGCGGGGATACGCAAAGTTACACACGGAGCTGAAGTCGTCAGATCCGTTGGACATCAGGCTATACCACATGCGAAGCATATTTTACACCAGTATGCCATAGGTGTAAAGTGCATTAGCATTGACTAGATTATTGACTCTAGTGCAAGTGGGAGTCTGTAGGAGATATGCCCTAGAGGCAATAATAAATGTTATTGATTATCTCCCTGTTCATAATTATGTTTATGTTCCATGCTATAATTGCAATGATTCTCGAGTCTGCAAATAAAACGAGGCTTGGAGGGAAACTCATGTGCACGTGTGGGATAATAAACGGTAAAAAGTATTCCTAGTCAAGCCTTTATGACTGGCTCAAGTATTGCATGATGATTCTATTTTCCTGATCATGGGCATGACTATGCCGGCAATTTTGAGGGCACAATTGTTGGTAGAACACTTGTGTTGAATCGACCCGAATTGATGTTATGCTATGAGATACATTCGTCATTAGTTAATGGTTAATAACACAGAGATGGTTAATGTTTGCATGATTCCTTAGACCATGAGAGTATCGAGTTTCTTCATGCTTGCTTCATGAACTTTGGGGTTTGTTAAACATCATCCGTAAATGGGTGGCTATTACGGCGGCTTACGGGTTCATGGAAAAGTATGTCAAGTAACTTGATAGCTCAAGATTGGGATTTGCTCCTCCGACGATGGAGAGATATCTCTGGGTCCTCTCGGTGTTACGGTATCCATCATCGTCTGGCCAGACACTTTGTGATTTGATCACGGGGATGCCGGAACACGGGAACGAGAAAAGAGAACAATACCGGTAACGAGGTAACTGGCATAGTGGACAAGTTGTTGATCCACGGGGATGCCTACATGTCTCACCTCGGGTATTTGTAACATATCGCGAAGCAACAGGAATAGCACACGGCAACTGGAGGTTCACTCGAATATTCATTCGTGTGGGTATAGGGGTCAATATGGGTGTCCACGGCTCCGATGTTGATCATTGATCGGAAGGGGTTCCGGGTCATGTCTATGCTTCACCGAACCTATAGGGTCACACGCTTAAGGGTCATCTATCTGCTGAATACTAGACAGGGAGTCTGAGAGAAAATCACCGAAAAAGTTTCGGACACCGGAAAAGTTTCGGACAGCGGAAAAGTTCCACAGAGAGAACACCGGAACAGTTTCGGTAAAACTGAAAAGTTGTTTCAGGGGATACCATTAAGTCAAATTGGTTTCGGCACATGCCTGATAATTCTTGGAGGGTGCCAGAATCATTCTGGAAACTTTCTGGAATTTTCCGGAATGAAAACCGGAAATGTTCCGGAGCTGCCGAAACCGCTTCAGATGCTTTTCGCAGATGAAAATCACTAAACCGGAATTGTTCCGGCTCGCGTTGAAAATTATTTTGGTGGGTACTGGAAATGTTCTAAGCCCACATGAATATTTTCAGTTCGATCAGATGCTGAAAAATGTCGTCGTGAATAGTGAAAGTGCTTTTTGGGATATTTATGGAAAAGTCACCTTTTGGGATATTTTCCCAAAAGGTTTCTAGAAGGCTTGGGGGCCAAGCAACCCTACCCCTTGGATTTCCTATAAATAGAGGTGGAGGGGCTGCCTCCACACTCACTCCTTCTCACATACAAGTGCCATGACATTTCTGGCTTCTCTCTCCCTCCCAGCGAAATAGTTTCGTAGAGCCGAAAGGCTGTCTGGGTTCCGGTGGGAACTAGTTCTGAACGGCGAAGCCCTGCCGGATAGATGACACCGTATGTGTGCAACTCTGTAGAGAGATCGTAGTTTCGGTCTTAGTTCGAGAGCGCCTCCCGAAGGGCTGTCCGAGTGACTGTCCGAGTTTCGATGGTCCTCCCGAAGGGCTGTCCGAGTTTCGATGGTCCTCCCGGAGGGCTGTCCGTGACACCGTCCGAGGGACTGTCCGACCGCCTCCCGGAGGGCTGTCCGGGGGCGGATGAGGGTATACATCCTCGCGGTTGGGAGGTTGTAAATCCTAGCTGCGGGGATCTGCACCGCCGATCGTCATCGACTCTACTTCCGCTGCGCTACGAGTCGGTAACGAAACAGATCAAACCTTGTATGCAATCTCCATAGTGATCCTGGGCTGGTACGTAGGTCGGAATTTTTTTGTTTTCTGCTGCGTTACCCTACAATGCTCACATGCTATTTCCTTGCATCCATACTTATCTCTCTTATGTAGTTGATGCAAGTGTTGCCGGTCTATAAAATATAGGGGGAGTGTGGATCCTAGTGTGTGTACTTTGCATTCCAAAGGCATACTTAATTAGTGCACACATCTAGGGGGAGCCCGTCTATATTTTGTAGATGTTGGGTTTGCATATTATCTTGTTCTATCTTTGTGCAAATCCCGTGTTGTCATCAATCCACCAAAAAGGGGGAGATTGTTAGGGCATATTTCTCCCTTAGTGGTTTTGGTGATTGATGACAATACTTTTGCGGACTAATCGTGTGCATTGAGCATTTCAGATAATCGACCATATGGCACATGACGATTCGTGCCCCTCGGAGCTATTTTGAAGACGGTGTTTTTCTTGCGTTTCTTTTTCGGTGGATTTGAGTTGTAGGAACACCGTACTATCAAGAGGGGGTCCGCATCGGAAAAGTTTGGGTGGAATCAACACGTGCACAATCCTTTTTGCACCCTTGTTCTTTCCCGGCAATCGAGCTTACCATTCCTTGTGCTTGAGCCTTCTTGAAGCACATAAGCGGTAGTACCGCTCATCTGCACGGTAGTATCGCTCCAACGGTACTACCGCAGTTCAGTGCTACTAGGACTTCCGCTTGTTTTAGGGTTCTGTAACTGAGCGGTAGTAAAGTGGTAGTTATGCGCGGTAGTACCGCTCCAGCGGTACTACGACCTTTAACCACAGCTCCCCTACTGCTGGTTCACTGGACTTCTATGTACTAAGAGGAAGTACCGCCCTGAGGAGCGGTAGTACCGCTCCAGCGGAACTACCGCTGTTACACTACCGCAAGGAGTACCGCTTATTTTTGTCTTCTGGATTGCTCTGCCCTTCGGGCGGTAGTAGAGCGGCAGTAAGTAGCGGTAGTACCGCTCCGAGCGGGACTACCGCGCTGCCCTCCTCTACTTCCGCTACTTCTTTCGGTTGCTCAACATCAAGCGGTAATACCGCTGGTGGGAGCGGTAGTACCGCTCCGGCGGCACTACCGCTTCCCCGACTTGCTCGGTTGTACGCTACTGCTAAAACTACCGTGCCAGTGGAAGTACCGCTCGTCTGAGCGGTACTATCGCTTGTGCACGGGCAGAAGGTGCATAACGGTTGGTTTTTTCCCCCTCTATATAAGTGAGTCCTCTTCCCCAAAGTTGACTTACCTCTTCCTCCCCCAAGCTCCATTGTTGCTCCTAAGCTCAAACTTGCCCGATCTCTCTCCCTAGCCAATCAAACTTGTTGATTCTTTAGGGATTGGTTGAGAAGGCCTAGATCTACACTTCCACCAAGAGAAATTTGATTCCCCCCACTAATCCCTTGCGAATCTTGTTACTCTTGGGTGTTTGAGCACCCTAGACGGTTGAGGTCACCTCGAAGCCACATTCCATTGTGGTGAAGCTCCGTGGTGGTGTTGGGAGCCTCCAATTAAGTTGTGGAGATTGCCCCAACCTTGTTTGTAAAGGTTCGGTCGCAGCCTTCAAGGGCACCACTAGTGGAATCACGGCACCTCGCATTGTGTGAGGGCGTGAGGAGAACACGGTGGCCCTAGTGGCTTCTTGGGGAGTATTGTGCCTCCACACCGCTCCAACGGAGACGTACTTCCTCTCAAAGGGAAGGAACTTCGGAAACACATCCTTGTCTTCACCGGCTCCACTTGTGGTTAATTCTTACCTTTACTTTGTGCAAGCTTTACTTGTGTTGTATCTTGTGCTTGCTTGCTTGTGTTGTGATTGTTAGTATCATATAGCTTGCTCACCTAGTTGCACATCTAGTCAATCTATTTTGTTGCTAACCCTAATTTGTTAAGAAAAGCTAAAAATTGGTTGTTGCCTATTCACCCCCCCTCTAGTGAACCATATCGATCCTTTCACTCTTGGCCTTGGTGATGGTCCTTAGCCTCTTGACGGTCAACTCCATCATACCTAATGATACATAGAGTTCCTTTGTGAGGTAGCATCCAAGTTCCATCCATATCCATGTGAAAGTCGAAGAGGAGTGAGTTCACCTCGTTCTCGATGGCACGTGCACGAGCTCTTGTCATAGGTCCACTTGGTGCTTGGTGATGTGGTGAAGTATCCATGGGGATGATCGAAGGATGCTCCGCATCAAGATAGCTGTAATGCTAGAACGGCGCGCGCGATCTAGTATGCTCCCCGGCTGGCAGCGACTTCCCAGCCCCCCTCCGGGGGCGGGGCGACCCACCAGTCCTGCGGCTCCCTCCACCACCAACACCCCCGCACCCCCCTCAGGCGGCGGCCTTGGAGGCTGCTGGTGCTGCCCGGCGGCGGCCGCCTCTTGCAGCGCGCTTGCCGGGACTTGGCTGTGCGCGCGCCCACCTCCACCATCCCCCCGGCAGGGGCGTCTTCTGCCCGACGGCCATGTGGACATCCTCCTGAGTCCATGGCCGTCCGGGGGGCTTCGGACCCGGCGTGCCTTGGAAGCTGCGCCCTTTCCGGCTCCTTCGGCTTGCCGACGCCTCTGTGCCTCCGCACCCCCACCCTGCTGGTGTCCTTGGTGGCCGTCCATACCGACGCATCTTTGATTCCGGTGCACTCTGGGAGCTGCATCCCCCTTTCCAGCTCCTTGGGCTCGTCGGCATCCTCGTTGCTCCAGTCCCGGTGACCCAGATCTGCGCTACCCTCCAGATCCTGGTTCATGCGGGCCTCCGGCCATAGTCACATTCCTCAACGCCCCTCATTCCGCCCAGCCGCCCACCTCCGTGCCCGTCTGTCACTTCCCTGCTCCGCTGCTCGCGTGTCCAGCGGCGCCCGTTGCCTCTTTGTCGGCGGGCGTGGCTCCCCTTCCCGTGGTCGTGGTTCCGACCTATGCCCGACTTCCTCTTCTTCGACTCGTGCTCCGACGGCTTGGGATTGCTCGGACTCTGGCCAGGGAGAAATCCTTGCATTCAATGCTGGCAGCGTCGACACCAGCTGGTGGTGTCCCCTTCTTGGAGGCGTTGTCACGGCTGTTATCTGGGCCCCTCTTCGGGCATCAGGGGAAACCCTAGGTCCGGTTTTACGGATCGGACAGCAACGGCGTCTCGGCGCCGTACTCCTAAGTGAAGGCGCTGTCTTGGTTGCTCGCGGCGTCCTCGGGTCTGGATCTGGAGATGTTGGTCGTCGTGCTTTTGGTCTGAGCTACTTCTTAGGATGGCGAGTTTAGCTGTGTTTTTCTTGTTTGGGCCGAGCATCCCATGTCTCTCTGCTCCGGACACCATGTTCACGCCTCTTGCGTCCATGTCATGTGTTGTATCTCGCTTTGTACTTGTTCTAACTTCTATCAATGGAATGATACGCAAGCTTTGCGTATTCGCGAAAAAAAAATGCTAGAACGTTCCATTACCCTTGTGTCTGATAACTATGTGCAATATTGATCTATGAAACTCATCATTATTTAATCAATAATGCACCAAACTGAGTTGCAAACACTATAAATTCTACAGATTTTGTTTGGCTTAGATACAGTGTGTAGTCTATCTGTTAATTTCTTCTATTTATTTTTTATAATCTGTGGTTTGCATGCTAGCTTTATTTCATACATGATATATATTAAAAGTTTTTTCTTCCAGATGTCTTTCCAAGCTGTTTTTATAATCTGTGGCTGTGAAGACTATTACTGATGTAATATGTCTCTTCCAGATGTCTTCCCAAGGTGCTAGTGGCAGTGGCAGTGGCTGTGTCGACGGGCCTCTAGGATTTTGCGACATATGCGGTGGACGATGGCATGATTTTCGGATCTGCCCTAGCTCCAAGACTGCTCTGTGTTTCCGCTGTGGCTATCCAGGACACTTCGCGTCTCGGTGCTATTGGCGGCCTGCCCCGCAGTGCCACAAGTGTAGAGGTGTTGGTCACTTCCAGAATGCTTGCACCAGTTCTCCCGACGATTGGAGTGGAGATGCAGAGTATAGGGTGTTTGCTAAGTCGCATTGCTACAGGTGTGGCGGAGCAGGCCACTACGTCACGTTGTGCAGAAGTACCTCCAACACAGGAAATACACTATGCTTCAAGTGTGGTGATGAAGGTCATCAGGAGAGTTCGTGTATTAGCGCGTTTGTGGCTCCGAAATGCAAAAAATGTCAAGGCGTCGGCCACACAATGGAGAAATGCGGGAACATTGCTTTTTATGTTATCCTGAAGTGCCAGAAGTGTCTCCTTGAAGGTCATCTAGAGAGGGATTGCCCACAAAAATCTGAGCACGAGTACCAGGCATGGAAAGGTTACAATGCGTGTGCCACCTGTGGCAAGGTTGGTCACTTCACCGGTCAATGTGATAATTACATTGGTCGTCCCTAGATGGTGGTGTCTTGGGACCATTCGGATTCCGCAAACGGAAAGTGCTCGACGAATAGGTAACACATCTATTCTGAAAATGGACTCTAATATGTGGTCATGCTTTGTTTGCAGTGTCATTTACTCGTATTATCTTGTGTAATCCCTCTTAATGTTTTAGGGGTTACTTTATATATCAACAGTTATGTCCATCAAACTATTGTGTGTCTTCTGCTGTGATGTAACATATGTTAAACAAACATATTTATCTTTGCATTTGTGGAACGAGCCATATTCTAGTTTATCGATGGTTGCAGTTCTGATCTTTAACTGCCAGTTTTTATATCACAGGTGTGACAGCTTAAATTACTTTTGTGCATTTATGTTTGTTTACTCCTCCACATCCGACGCTGCTCCTCGGTTACCCGAACGAGCGACCCCCGCATCCACATTTAACATTGTGGAAGCCGGCCTGTGGGGCGATCCATCTTCCCCTGTCGTCGCCTACTTGCGCCATTCTTCTCCCTTGTTCTGGTTTCTTCAGCTGGTCCAATTCATGTATGAAATGAGTGCTGAACATGTGTTGCCATCAGACTCTGATTTATTCCTTCATGCAGTAACTTCCTCCTTGCAGTCCAAATGGCCCAAAGTTTCACAGCTAGACAACGAACACATCATGATCCAAACTATCAATCATGGTAAAAATCCAGTTGTGTACGTTCGGTTACCTTGTGTGAATCATTTGATCAAGAAAGCCGGATCAACCAATGCCCACACACAACGTGCCATGCTGCACTCTATTAGAGAATGAAACCATGAATCGTCCATGCCACATAACGCGCATTTACACGTCGTGGCCATATTCCTGTGGTGCTTGACATCTTCCGTCGGTATAGATTGGTGTGCAAGTCGCCACAAAAACACCCTAATCTTTCCCGGCCATTCTTCTACACATCTTTACCCAAGAAGCTTCCATGATGCTATAATTTGGTGAGCCTCACTTTGTTGGATCCAAGGATCGTCCCATACACGGGTAGTAGCACCATCCCCCACACGCTTTATTAGGCCCAAGTTTAGAGCTTCCCTCCCATGCAATATCGCTCTCCAGTATGCGATGAGTTCCAATCAATTGATCCGAGCATTCCTGGAAACCCTCTGGCCTCCCCAATAGCCAACAACGTTTCTGTGTTCTGCGCATTTGTTTCTCTCAGATACTCTGCTCCAAACACCTACACCACGGCGCAGGCAAACTTGACAGTAGTCTTCAGCTCCAAACACCTACAACACGGCGCGGGCAAACTTGACAGTAGTCTTCAGACATGTGCACTCCCCCATCCTGACCATCTCAACAACGGCATCTACGGCGTACCAAGTGCAAGCATACTCAGAGCAGTCGTGCACTTCTGCTTAGCAGAGAAAGAAAGTTGGCCTTAGCAATCCCTTTTGAGCTTGAAGTAGTCATCGTGTGCCTCCACTCCCTCCACAATGCGCAATAACAATGGTTTCCGCATGCGAAAACGACAACGAAACCATGGATCATCCGGAAAAGTTGGGTTCGGAGCAAAGTAGTCCTTCTGCAATAGCCGTGCTCCGAACACCCTATCCCGATTGATCACTCTTCTCCCTTTGATTGAGCCCTTGAAGTTGACAATATGCTCCACCTTCCGGCCCATTTCCTCTTGCATGCTCGTGAGCATGATCATGTCCACTTCTTCATCCGAATCCGAGGAATCGAAGAACTCATCTTGAATCATTTGATCAAGCTCCGTCAGTCCATACTCCTTGTCTGACGAAGCATCGGAATTCATCGTTTTCCCTAAAAAATCACAAAAAATCCGGTCAGACAATGTGTCGAACACATAGAGCGCAAGGCGGAGCCAGAGAGTTGCCGGACGAACCGCGGTGGCGTCCGGGCCGGGGACGACATTCCCGGCGGCGAGGACGGGAGAGAGGACTGCTCTGCCGGAGGTGGCGGCGCAGAGGCTAGGAACGGCGGCAGAGCGCGCGTGGCGGCGGAGCAGCGAGACGAACGTCGAGGAGGAGGAAGAAGAAAGGAGAGAGCAAATGGATCCGGTAGATTGATTTGGTGCAATTTGCGGTGGGGTCGGGCTGTCGGGTCTGACTTGGCGGACGCGCCCGGGCGTCCCCATATCTGCCCCAAATTTGGGCTGGATATGAGGGGTGCCGGTCAGCCTGGGCGTTTGAGACCCGTTTGAGGCGCCCTTCTGAATCAAAATTTCATGGCCGGTTAGTGACCGGGCGGCCCGCCCGGACGTTTGAGGCGGCTTTGGGGCACCGGGCTGTAGATGCTCTTAAGCGGCCATCGCGACTGCCCGTCACATGCCCGCTAGATTTAGGGCTAGTTTGGATCGCGTCCCTGGTGCTATTTTGCGTGGCCTGAAACTGTCCCTGGAAATTTCCTGAAGCTGTTTGGTTCATGACCTGGAAAAGCCTGGTCTAGCCCGGCCTGGAGTAACGGGAGCTCCTATTTGACGCATTTTGCGTCAAATAGCGACGCGACGCACGCAGTGACACCCGACTGGGCCAGCCCATGGTGTAGCGATCGCGTTTGAAGTGTAGGGCAACAATTTGATTGTCTAAAAAGAGAAAAATAGCGTGTCCTAGCTATGATTCTAACTATAGACCTGTTCATCGCAAGGAGAGTAGGTAAACCAGTCGACTTAACAAGCGTTCACGACTAAAGAGGAGTGCGTAAGATTAAGAATAAAGTCAAATGCAGAATCAGAGCATTTTTTGTTTATTTTATATTTTCCTAGAAATTTTTGAAATGCGAGTAATGTTTAAATATCTGACAATTGTTTGAACAACTCGAACAAACTTTAAAATTCAAACTTTTAGAAAAAAGCGTGAATTTTTTGACAGATTTTTTTTAAATCCCAAACATTTTCTAAAATGCGAACATTTTTTTAATTTTGAGAACAAAATTTGATAACATGAACATTTTTTAAATTCTGAACATATTTTCAAAAGCGCAAAACATATTTGAAATTTATGAACATTTTTTAAGTTAATTTTATTCTGATTTTTGTAATTTTAAACAAAATTTGGAAACATGAACAATTTTGAAATGTGTGAACAATTTTTAAAACACGGGAATTTGTTTATAGAAAATTAGCAAATTTTGGAAAAAAGTGAACATTTTTTGTAAAATGGAAAGTTTTTGAAACTCTGAATAAAATTTGAAAAAGCAAATATTTTTCGGTTCTATGAACAATTTTGGAGAAAGGGAACATTTTTTGGAAAAGCAAATTTATGAACTTTTTCCAAATTGTGAACATTTTTTAAAAACGTAAACAAGTTTTGAAACATGACTATTTTCTGAAAAAATGAAACCAAGTTCCGAAACATGCACTAAATATTGAAAATCTGATCAGTTTTTGAAATTTTGAACATTTATTATGAAATAAGAACATAATTAGAAATTCTGACATTTTTTTAAAATGTGAACATTTTTTGAAACAATGAACAAAAATTGAAAATATGAACAAATTTTGAAATCCTGAACAAAATTTTGAATTTATGTAATATAGGAAAATACAGAACAAAGCAAAAAGCGTGAATTTTTTGACAGATTTTTTTAAAATCCTGAACATTTTCTAAAATGCGAACATTTTTTTAATTTTGAGAACAAAATTTGATAACATAAACATTTTTTAAATTCTGAACATATTTTCAAAAGCGCAAAACATTTTTGAAATTTATGAACATTTTTAAGTTAATTTTATTCTTATTTTGTAATTTGAAACAAAATTTGGAAACATGAACAATTTTTGAAACACGGGAATTTGTTTAAAGAAAATTATCAAATTTTGGAAAAAAGTGAACATTTTTTGTAAAATGGAAAGTTTTTAAAACTCTGAATAAAATTTGAAGAAGCAAATATTTTTCAGTTCTGTGAACAATTTTGAAGAAAGGGAACATTTTTTGGAAAAGCAAATTTATGAACTTTTTTCAAATTGTGAACATTTTTTAAAAACGTAAACAAGTTTTGAAACATGACCATTTGCTGAAAAAATGAAACCAAGTTCCGAAACATGCACTAAATATTGAAAATCTGGTCAGTTTTTGAAATTTTGAACATTTTTTATGAAATAAGAACATAATTAGAAATTCTGAACTTTTTTTTTAAAATGTGAACATTTTTCGAAACAATGAACAAAAATTGAAAATATGAACAAATTTTGAAATCCTGAACAAAATTTTGGATTTATGTAATATAGGAAAAAACAGTACAAAGCAAAAAGGAACAAGGAAAGAAAAAACATTAGAAAGAAAAAATAGAGAAAAAAGAAACACTAAAAAGAAAATGAAAAAGAAAAACCTGGTTTAGGAACCTCCTAGAAGGTTCGCAAAACCGGAAAAGACCGGCTGGAACCTCCTAGAAGGTTCCCAAAACCGGAAACGCCAAACGCATTAACAGGCCGGCCCAGTTCAACGCTGGCTTGCGATTTCCTGGGCGATAGGTCGAAAATATGACGCAGAATGCGTCATATAGGGTTTCCTGGAGTAACCGTGAGTGTAATTAGCCTGGGGAGAGACCCAGGGTGGAGGTTAGCCTGG
This sequence comes from Elymus sibiricus, assembly GCA_039707655.1. Taxonomy (NCBI): domain Eukaryota; kingdom Viridiplantae; phylum Streptophyta; class Magnoliopsida; order Poales; family Poaceae; genus Elymus; species Elymus sibiricus. The sequence continues at coordinate 437,086,986 of CM077672.1, read as the reverse complement.
CCCAGGCGTGAGAAACGGGACGCCTGGCAGTGGCTTTTTTTTTTTTTTTTGAGATCGCCTGGCAGTGGCTAATGAATGCCTGGGCTGCAGTTACAGAAAACAAAGCTCTGTACATGAGCTTTATGGACTGGTTTGCTACGCCTATTAACTCCCCAGGCCAGGCCTACAACCAAACGCTTTCTTTTCACATCAGCCTGGTCAGGCATGAAATTTCTAGCATCGACGTCCACGCCAGGGCACCCGTGAAACTCCAGGCATGAGGGCGAGGACGTGAACCAAACTAGCCCTTATTGCGGGCAACGCGGCAGCCCGCATGATCCCGCTACAAACCCGCCTGACAGATGTAGTGGGATTCTGTACTACTCCCCGTTACTATTGGCTCCCCTCTGTAGTCTGCAAGACCGAGCATGCTTTCTTTTGCCCTTCTCGACCGTGAGTAGCGGGGAAAAAAAATCCTATACAACCGGGTCGTACAGTGCCCACGGGGAGACCACCTCCAGCAATTGACATGTGGCAAAACCGAATCTCAAAGCAACAAGGCCACCTATCATCTGATTCCTTGTTTTCTTCTCCATCGCCCACGCTCCGGCCTGTCTCTGGTGGTCGCTCCTCGACGGCTGGACGCCACGGCAACTCCCCTGCTCCCTTTGTCGCTGGAACCACTGGAGCTCCGTCTCATATGCTCTCCCCCACACCGTCTATGGCCGTGCTCTTCGACGGGCCGGCAGCTCGCCCTAGCGGCGCCGCTCCTGTAGCGTTCACCAAGCCTGGTGCCTGATGATGTATTTACGGATTTGAGTGTTAGATGTGGCTGTGATTTGAGATTTTGCTATCAGCTTCAACTATTTGGAGGATAAATTGCTTCGATTTTATGTCAATTTTGTGGTTGTGAAATCAATCAACCAAAGAATCTGGGCTGCCGGCGGTGGTGCGAGCTGGGGCATCGAGGAGGGTTGCCATGGACGCAACGAGCAGAGGAGTTGTGCCGCCAGGAGCTACGCTGCTCGGCCGCCGAGGAACACAGCCATGAACTGCGGTAGGAGCAGAGAGGCACGGGAGAAGAAGGAAAGGGGAACTGGGACGGGAGAAGAAGAAAAGAGGATAATAAGTAGCCCGTTTTACCACGTGTCAATTGTTGGAGGTGGTCTCCCGATGGGCACTATACGACCCGGTTGTATAGGATTTTTTTTCCGCCTGTAGCTGTAGCGGTTCGCCAAAGCAGCAAGTAGAACCGTGTGGAATGCTACAAGGCTAGAAGCCGTATATGCTGCAGCCGTAGGAGAGGAAGAACAACACCAAAAAAAGAACTAAATTCTGAAACTGCACGTTACCATGTTGACAATACTGCCCTTTGACTTTTCGACGCTAGTCCTCAGTCCTCACATACAAGTCCTGGAGACGCCCCTATTCGCCCGAGCCGCTCTCGCGGGTGGCAGGGCAAAACCCTAGCCGCCGCCCGCCAGCGCCTCTTCCCCGCCTCCGCTCCTCCTCGCCGCCGCTGGAGGGCGCCGCCGGGCAAAGCCCGGCTGGCGTCGGTCGCGGCGGGGCCATTTTTCCTCCTCCCCTGGTGCTCTGCGGCGTGGGACGTAGCGAGCTAGTGAGGAGCGCGGCGGCGATGCGGCCGGCCGTGCTGCGGGCGCGGCTATGCAACGGAGCGGCGCCGACTGCGCGGAATATCTGGTGGGGCGTGCTGGTGCTTGGGGAGGCGGGGCGGCTAGCTGCTACGGCGGCTCCATCAGATCTAGGCGGATGGCGACGAGGGCTGCGGCGGCATGGGCTGGGGGGCGGCTGCCGCCTTGGTTGGCTGGCCCCTGGCGTGGTGGGGCGTGCACGGTGGGCAGTGATACGTCTCCAACGTATCTATAATTTTTGATTGTTCCATGCTATTATAGTATGTTTTATATGCAATTATATGCCATTTTATGTCATTTTTCGGGACTAACCTATTAATCCAGTGTCCAGTGCCAGTTGCTGTTTTTTTTGCTTGTTTTTGCCTTTTCAGAAAATCATTATCAAAAAGTGTCCAAACGAGAAAAAAACTTTGGATTAATTTTTTCTGGACCAGAAGAGACCCACGAAGCTTTGGGAGAAAACCAGAAGAGTCACGAGGAGGCGACAAGCCTGGAGGGCGCGCCCAGGGGGGGTAGGCGCGCCCCCCAGGCTTGTGGGCCGCTCGTGGCATCTCCTGACCTAATTCCAACGCTATAAATTCTGAAATATTCCCAATATACCAGAGAGACAGAAGAGAAAACCTTTCGGCCGCCGCAAGCCTCTGTTCTTCCGCGATCCCATCTGGAGGCCTTTTCCGGTACTCTGCCGGAGGAGGAATCGATCACGGAGGGTTTCTTCATCAACCTTGCTGCCCTTCCGATGATGTGTGAGTAGTTTACCATAGACCTACGGGACCATAGCTAGTAGCTATATGGCTTCTTCTCTCTCTTTGATCTTCAATACCATGTTCTCCTCGATGTTCTTGGAGTTCTATCCAATGTAATCTTCTTTTGCGGTGTGTTTGTTGGGATCCGATGAATTGTGAGTTTATGATCAGATTATTCATGAGAAATATTTGAGTCTTCTCTGAACTCTTTTATGCATGATTATTATAGATTTGTATTTCTCTCCGATCTATCGATTTGGTTTGGCCTACTAGATTGATTTCTCTTGCAATGGGAGAGGTGCTTTGTAGTGGGTTCAATCTTGCGGTGCTCAATCCCAGTGACAGAAGGGGACATGACACGTATTTGTATTATTGCCATTAAGGATACAAAGATGTGGTTTAATCATATTGCTTGAGTTTACTTTGTCTACATCATGTCATCTTGCTTAAGACGTTACTCTGTTTCATACTTAATACCCTAGATGCATGTTGGATAGCGGTCGATGGGTGGAGTAATAGTAGTAGATGCAGGCAGGAGTCGGTCTACTTGTCTCGGACGTGATGCCTATATACATGATCATTGCCATGAATCCGTCATAATTATTTGCTTTTCTATCAATTGTCCAACAGTAATTTGTTTACCCACCGTATGCTATGTGTTCGAGAGAGAAGCCTCTAGTGAAAACTATGGCCCCCGGGACTACTTTATCATATATTAAAAACCCAAAAATACCTTTCTGCAATTTATTTACTTTTATTTTAATTAGTATTTTAGTTTATTTATTTATCTCTATAAGATTTAATCCTTGCAAATAACCGCTAAGAGGATTGACAACCCTCTTATTTGCGTTGGGTGCAAGCGTTTGATTTTGTGTGTGCAGATGCGCTTAATGGAATTTTGCTTGGTTCTCCTACTGGATTGATAACCTTGGTTCTTAACTGAGTGAAATATTTATCTTTACTGTACTGCATCATCCTCTCCTCTTCGGGGAAATACCAACGCAGACTACAAGTAGCAGGCAGCGGCCACGGCCTTTTTGGTCGGACGATGGTGATGCGCTCGGCGGCCTCCTTGACGGCCGTGGGCATGGATCTGTCGGGCTGCAGGCTGTTTCTTGGTGGGGTTTGTGTGCACCCTGCCATGATCCGGCTCGGCCATCGTGCGGTGGATGCGCTCGTTGGCGAGGTGACCGCTGCGGCTCAGGCGGTAGTGGTTGGCATTCGGCGGCGGGGTGCGGGTGGTGTTGCTAGCTCCTCCCTTCTCCTAGGTCCGGGCCGGCGGCGCTGGCGATTCGCACGGCGGAGATGGTCGGGACATGGGGCTCGTGCTCGGGCGGACCATCTTGGGGCCCTGGGCTGGTCGGAGCTTCGGCTCTGGGTAGGCGATGGTGGGCTCGGTCCGGGTGGGGCCATCGCTTCTTTGTCTGACAGATCGGTGCCAGAGGCCACGGGCATGGCGTTATGCGACCGTGTTCGGCGGTGGCTGTCGGTAGCTACGGGGTTGTGTCCCTCCCGGTCCACCTGGACTGGCTGGGGACACAGGCGTGGGCGCCTCCTATTGTGGAGGTGCCAACCCAGACCCTATGGTTAATGTCGGGCTAGAGTGAAAGGAGTCACGTTTTACTTTTCCTACGGTGGTGGGTGCGTCGTGATGTCGGCGGTGGGCGGTGTCTTGGACATGGATGCCGGGATGGCGGCCCCGGATGGTGATCCGCATGGTTGGCTCTCCGGCGGGCACCATGGCGGCGATGGTGGCTTCCCCTCTTGGTCGTGTGGGCGGCAAGAGGTGTAGCGGTGGGCGGCTTGGGCGTGCTTTCTGTCATTGGGAGTGGCGATGCCCCGATCCAGACCTGGGGATCTGAGCTCGTCATGCGGGACCTGAAGGCCTCATGGTGACACAGTGGAGCTGCCGAGTGAAAGCTCTGCGCTTTGTCGCCGACGATGGCGATGCTCGCGGGCGCCGCTCTCTTCCTAAAGACGTCGTTGTGGTGCTCCTTTCTGTGTCAGGGTTCCGGGTGAAAACCCTTGTTCATGTGGACTCGACAGCGGCGACGCTTCGCGCCGTTATCCCTCCTGAGGGCGTTGTCGTGGAGCTTAGGTGTTTTAGGGCGTTGCGTGGCGTTGTTATCATATCTTTTTGTGTTCTCTTTCGGTTGCGTAGTCGCGTGCGTCTTGTGTGAGCCGTTTATCTTGGAATCGGCATTGTATGAGGGCTATCACATCATCTTGTATTGTTCAACCGTGTACTCTGTTTGGTTGTTGCTTTATATATAAAGCGGGGCGAAAGCCTGTTTCAAGGACAATACTGTCCTTTTCCATCCGGAAAAAAAAAATACAGCCTTTTTCTATACCCTAGTGTGGTTTGTTTGATCTAACTACATTCACTTTGTTAGAAATAATCCGAGGCAACCGTTGATCCGTCGAGGACAAGCAATCGCACAAGCACGATCACAGCACCGGGATTTGTTAACGAGATTCACCAACATGGCTACATCCCCAGGGCATAACTACATGCGCTTCTCCCCATGTACCAAATCACATGATACTGCCGACGATAAGCCAGCCAAGGCCGTCAGACAGCGCTTCGACCATCTTGCCAGACCGGTCCAGCCACCCCTGCCATGGACGTCCGGACCATCCCTCTCGTGATCTCTGTCTTAGCATACAACTTATGTCTAGTCTATTTGACTACCGTGCGATGCCTTTATATAATGGGTCCAGGTTATATGTAATATTCGACACATATTTTAACACACTTTTCTATTCCGAGACTGTTAAACCACAAAGTCTGTTTGCCGGCCATTGCGACGGCAGACGACGGACGTGGATGCGAAAGGTGCGAGAAGAGGATCGGAAGGGTTTTGGGGTGTGGTCGTTCGACTTTATATAGCCGGAGGCAGCCGGGCAGGCGAAGCACGGATCGTCCGGTCCAGACTTGTGCGGGTGTTTTGAAGATGCCCTAATTACTGGGATTATATTGATCAAGGAAAACTACCCTGATGAAGAAGTTATCCGGCAAGAAATGCTTTTCTGCTGTGATGGATTGGGTTGCCTGCGTGAAAGCAAAGGGTTTTGTGTGCTCTACGTATACATTTTTTAGCGCCACTGAGACAATTATTTGGACGAGATCTGAATAACCAGGTAAGTAAATTACGGAAAACCCTATTTGACGCATTCTGCGTCAAACAGTCGGCGAATCGCACAGGCGAGGCGACCTAGCGAGCGATTTGGGCCGGCCCAATTGTAGCGTCCGTACAGCTTTCAGGTTCTGGTTTTCGGAACCTTCTAGAGGATTCTCAGCCGGTTTTTACTGGTTTTGGAAACCTTCTAGAAGTTTCTGAACCGGTTTTTATTTTTCCTTTCTATTTTTCGTTTTTATTTTTTCCTTTTTTTCTTTTTCTGTCCTTTTTCTTTTTTTCTTTTTCTTTTTTTTGTTTTCTTTTCTTTTTAATTACTTTTATTTTTCCATCTCACGTTATTTCTTTTTTCAACAAATTTTCTGGAATTTAAAAATATTCATATTTCTTAAAATTTGTTTATTTTTCCAGATTTTGTTCCTGTTTCAAATTTTGTTCAGAAATTCTAAAAAAGTTTTAGTACTTCAAAATTTGTTTAGTTCTTTTCAAAAAATGTTTGAAAATTCAAAAAATATTAAAAAATTTGAAAATGTTCCTGTTTTCAAAATTGTTCACAACTTAAAAAAATGTTCAGTTTCCAAAAATTTGTACACAAATTCAAAAAATGTTCAGGAAATTACATAAAATGTTTGCGTCTTGCAAAAATAGTTGGCGGGGGCGACATTGGCAGACTCCATCTCGTAGGTGATGTCGCGAAGCCAGTCATCAGCATCCTGTAACTGTTTGGAGTTGCGAAAAACTGTAGTGTTAAGACGCACAAACTCCTGCAGAGTTATTGCGGCGGGTTGCTGATTCTGAGCATTTTGATTCTGGTGTGGGAACTGAGCCATGGTCCCAACCATGAATTGGCGGTTCAACTCAAATTGATGCATCATAGCTGCCATATAGTCTGGCGATGGTGGCCCTTCGGGAGCACGGCCACGACCACGACCACCTGGTCTAACCATCCTGCTAAAGATTTAACAGGGGGTAGTTTAGTAAAAACAACTGCAAGCGTTTAGAGACAAACATGATGTAACACGACAATGAATAAGTAGTGCAATAGATATATAACAGTAGTCAATTAAGACATACAAATCCATACACAGAGTCGGTTACACGCGGACAGCATAAGTTCGGAATTTAAACATCTAGACATACTAGGCGGCGCGCAGGCACGTGGTGAGGAATACACAACGAGACATAGCAAAGGCTACATCAACGTCGGGGAAAACCACTGAAACGGGGTAACTGCAAGTGCGGACGATGAGTGCTCAAGGCAGAAAAGTCCTGCTCTCCGTGTGCACTCTGATGCAGAACCCGATATCGAACTGGAAGAAGAGGTCCACGTGCGGGTGTGTGACCTCCAACAGCAGGCCAATCAATACCTGAAGGCATCTGAGTCCTGCGCGGGTAAAGGATGTACTTTGGATGTATCCCTGCATGAACAGCTGGCAGCAACTGTGTCATAGCATCATAGCGACGTGCTCGAGTGGCAAACAACTCGACGGCAAGAGCCCGGGCAGTGCAATCCAGAGCCTGAGTGCACTGAATCAAAACCTGCGGGTCGTATCGATGTCGCTCGTAAGGGGCACAGACAGCTGTGTAGTATCCGGTATCATCTCCAGCAGGGGCATACGGGATGTATCGGAACTCGGAGTCATCCAAGCCACTATGCTCGCCACGAAGACGTGCGACAGCAGAGTGGGCAGCATCATAGACTGCCATATCAATCGTCACGCCGATACCGTGAAAAGTGTGCAACTCCGTGTCGGAGTCGTTCCGCTGATCAAAGATACGAACATCGGCATGGTACTGCTCCTGGTTGAACTCGTGGAAATCCTCGTAAACCATGTACTCGGGGTACCAACGGTATCCCAATCTGGTCAGGAGGGCGATCAGGATAGCTGGAAAACCAGTCGCTTCACGAGCCCAAGTGCGAAGCACAAGCTGCGTTGCAGGGCGCGGCGGAAACAAGCGATCCATCTGAAATAGAGGAAATTTCAAGATTGTCAAATGACAGTGAGTGAATTCTTGCATCGTGCATTTTAAGGAAGCAATTTTCAGATAATCAAAGCTCCGGGTGGACGTGACAATGAGAACCTAGGGTCAGAGTTAGTAATTTTTTTAACCCGAATAGAAGAGAGAGTAGAATCCCAGAGTAAGGAAGAGGAATAAAAGATCCTAATACCACCCATTGGCGACGTGGGCCCGTAAGCCACACAGCCATGTTAGTAAAATAGTTTTTTTAAAGACTAGACTCAACTTCGACCAAGGAATTGGAAGGGGGCTTCCTACAGGCAGTCGGCTCTGATACCAAATTGTGACGTCCCTGCTCGACCCTGCACTAATCATGCACGCAAACGTGCACGATCGAGATCAGAGACTCACGGGAAGATATCACAACACAACTCTAAACACAAATTTAAACATAAATCTTCATATTACAAACCAGGGGTCACGAGGACCCGAATACATAAGTCATACACACAAATGATATCTGAGTACAGACATAGTTAGTCAAGTTTGCCTTAAGAAGGCTAGCACAAACAGCGACACTGATCGAAAAGGCGAAGGCCTCCTGCCTAGGGCCTCCGAACTACTCCTGGTCGGCGGGCTCAACGTAGTAGTAGCAGCCTCCTGGGATCTCCTGCTCCTGGACTCCGCCGTCTGATCGCAGTAACCAAGTATGGGGAACAAGAGATAGCAAAGCAGCCGTGAGTACTCATCCAAAGTACTCGCAAGACTGACATCAGAACTATACTAAATATGCATCGGTATGAAAGGAATGGGGCTATATCTGTGGACTAAACTGCATAAATGCCGGAACAGAGGGGGAGAGGCCTAGCCTATCGAAGACTAGCATCTTGAAGCAATCTTGCAGCATCAGAAGAGAGTAGAGTTTAGTAACACATAATAGCAGTTATATTTAGTAATGCTCTGAGATCCTTCCTCGACTACCCCGCGAGAAAGTGATCCCGAGAGCAGTAGTAACAGTTTATCATTCTATCAATATTCATTTGTAGTTGTAGCAGATCTGGATACAACTCCGAGTGTCCTGTTACCGTTGACACGGCTATTCGAATAGCTAACTTCCCTGCAGGGGTGCACTACTGTTACCCAACACGCTCGATTACATCTGGCCGGACACACTTGCTGGGTAATGCCTGGCCTCGGGAAATCGACACGACGTAGTCCTACCTAGGCTCAGCAGAGAGGTCAGCACGCCGGTCTAAATCCTAAGCACGAAGGGGTCTTGGGCCATCACCCTTCTCACTCCTGCACGTTGCGTGACTGGCCGGGGCCCAGGCGCGACACTGTATACACAGTGACGTAACCAGCCCACCCCAGCAATCAGCCCACATCTCTGAGCTGTGACGTCTGATGAGCTTTCGGCTGATACATACGACGTAGAGGGTCCCATAACCATTATCCCACGTGGTGGTAGTGTGTATAGGGTCAACGACCCACTCAGATCAAATACCCAAATCCGTTAGGCATGTTTAGTAACTCGCAGAGACGAACAGGATCCCTGTCGCTCCGACTAGGTAATACATGACGTGCGGGTGCTCTTGGAGCCGACCTATCTTTAAGGTTATTCTCTCGCGGGCTCCCTTGGGGCCAGCCCGACTTTAACAGTTTAAGTATTGCAATATGTAAACATTTCCGCGATCATCACCCAGAGTGATCACGGCCCGATATCAAGCATGGAAAATGGACAGGGGTGAAGGGCCACAGATGAATCAATAGCATAGCTAACTAAGCATCATGGGACAACAGGTAGGTATAAACAGTAGGCGACAAAATCAGGCTATGCATCAGAATAGGAGCTATCGGATTAACAACAGGAGCAATTCTAATGCAAGCATAAGGGAGAAGGAATTGGCGATATCTTATGATCAAGGGGGTTTTGCTTGCCTGGAAGCTCTGCCGAGAGGGGCTGGTCGTCTGAAGGCTGCTCGTCTGGAGCGTAGTCATACTCAGCTGCGTCGGCGGCGGTCTCGGCGTCTATCGGGAGGGAAGGAGGGGGAAGAAACAATAAATTCACGGCAATAATGCAACAACGATGCATGACATGCCTAAATGATATGCAGAGGTGATATATTGTCTCTCTAATTGTTTTAGTTAATTTAGGAATTTATTTGAAATAATTTTATTAAGGTTATGTACTATTCATCTATCGAATACGGGCAAAAAGTTCCATGTTCATCTAGATAGGAGTGATGGTCAAGCATTTTGACCACATATTCAGATTCTTCATATTTTTCTGATCATTTTTCATATATAAATTATTTCCATCCGAGTTACGGTTTATTTTATATGACTTTTCAAAGTTTTAATCATTTTCTGGAATTTCTGAAATTATTTAATTCGAATTATCCAAAACAGTGTTAGATGACGTCATCATGATGTCAGTGTGACGTCAGCCGTCAAACCCGGCTGGGCCAGGTCAAACCTGACCAGTGGGTCCCACTGGTCAGTGACTCAGCTAATTAAACAGGTTTTAGTTTTAATTAAAAGGGTTAATTAACTAGTGGGGCCTACTGTCAGTGACTGCTTAGTTATTAGATTAATTTAAAAACCTAATTAGATTAATTAAGCGGGTGGGGCCCGCTGGTCAGTGGCACTGTGTGCCCAGTCAGCCGAGTTGACCAAGTCAACTCGGTCAACTAGGGCCAGTGGGGCCCATGGTCAGCGACCCAGAGGCGGGTCCGGCCGTGCCACGTCGATGGTGGCCGGCGGCAAGCCGCCGGCGACGTCGAAACGCGGCGGCGTCCTCAGGAGGTCATCGGGTTTCGTCCACAGAGCCCCAAATCGCGCGCGGGAGGGCGCGTTCGAACGTGCCGTCGACGGCGCGTCGAACGGTGGCGGTGGCAGCGGCTGGGGTGGCCTATATCGACGACGGCGAGCACCGTGGCGGTCGCCGGAGTTTGGGCATCGTCGGAATCGGAGCTACGCGGCACGGCAGCGGGTTTTGAGGACGCAGACGGCATCGCCGTGAGTTCCTGAGCACGTCCATGCGCTCGGGCGGCCATGACGATGACTACAGCGACGGCGGCGAGCTATGCGGCGGAGCAAGACTCGGGCGACGATGGCAGAGGCGGCTACGGGGATGGATTCGCGCGCGAGAGGGAGGGGAAAGAAGTGCGCGCTCACCGTGAGCTTGCAGGTGAGCAACGTGCGCGCGGGGAGGGCTTGACGGCGCCGGAATCGTCGACGAACACCGGCGATGCGAAGGTTGAAGACGAGGCAGGGAGGCGATGCAGGGCTCCTTGACTCGCGCGCGTGGTCGGGGACGAAGTAGTCGACGACGGCGAGCAGCTAGGACATGGCGGCGCAGCGCGGGGACGACGGAGAGCGCGGGATCGACGGCGACGGCGGAGGAAGCTCTCGGGCGAGGTCGAGATCGTGCGAGAGAGTGGGGGAAGAGAGGGCTAGGGTTCGCCAGGGGGTTGCGGGGGTCCGTATCCAGCGCGGGGCACTAGCGGATGGTCGACAGCGAGGCAAGACGGCGGGTGGACGGCGCACGCGCGTTCGAGCGCGCCATGGCTTCTGGCGCGCGAGAGGAAGGAGAAGGCCTCGGTGGGCTGGGCCGAATTGCACTGTGCACTCGAGGCCCAGTGCTCCAGTAAATTTCTTCCCTTTTTCTTTTTCTTTTTCTGTTTTCTGTTTTCACTTATGTTTTGTAAAATGTTTGGCCACCATTTGGCTTTTGTAAAATAGGTGACTTAGCTCAATAATTACAGTGCAATATTAACTACTACTAGAAATTGGTTGGGAGGCAATATGATTTCATTTACAATTTTATTAAACAAAATGGTATTAAATAATGCTGTTTGGTACTGTTTTGATGATGTTAGAGTCATCTAGGTAATTTATGTGATGTTGTTTTTCTTAACATAATTAGTTATGGATTATTTGCTATTCAATGAACATTTTAGTTTCCAAATTGGAACAACTTTTATTTTCAATTTATATTAGAATTTCAATTTGAGTTGGAATTTGAAATGAGATATGATGCAAATGATGATCAAGCACTATTAAGCATGGTGACTTGGCATTATCAAAAGGTGATCACTGTAGCTTAATTACATGGGGTGTTACAATTCTCCTCCTCTAAAAGAAATTCTTGTCCCGAGAATTAAGAGGTAGGTTGAAAGAGAGTGGGGTATTCTTCACGAAGACGATCTTCACGTTCCCAAGTGGCTTCATCTTCAGAATGATTCGACCACTGAACTTTAAGGAACCTAATTGCCTTCTGATGGGTCCGACGTTCAGCTTTATCAAGAATGCGGATCGGATACTCTCGATAAGAAAGATCCTCTTGCAGCTCAAGCATTTCATGATCCACTGCTCGGATAGGATCCTTGAAGCAGTGACGGAGTAGCGACACATGGAAGACATCATGAACTTGAGAAAGGTTCGGCGGCAATTCCAATTGATATGCCACTTCTCCTCGACGGGCGAGAATACGGAACGGGCCAATGTAGCGAGGAGCTAACTTGCCCTGGATCCCAAATCGGCGAGTGCCCTTCATCGGTGTGACGCGGAGGTAAGCTTGTTCGCCAGGTTGATAGACCATTACCTGGTGTTTTCGATCATAGTTGCTCTTCTGACGAGACTGAGCAGCTTTCAAATGTTCACGAACAATGAGGACTTGTTCTTCAGCTTGTTGAATAATGTCCGGACCAACGAGCGACCGTTCCCCAGTTTCTGACCAATTCAGAGGGGTTCGGCACTTACGTCCATAAAGAACTTCAAATGGTGCCATCTTCAGACTAGCTTGATAGCTATTGTTGTAGGAAAATTCAGCATATGGGAGAGATTCCTCCCATTTCTTACCGAATGAGATGACACAAGCTCGAAGCATAGCTTCAAGCACTTGATTGACTCATTCAACTTGTCCCTGGGACTGGGGGTGAAAAGCGGTGCTGAAGGACAGATGAGTTCCCATAGCTTCTTGGAAACTGTTCCAAAACCTTGAGGTAAAGAGGCTGCCATGGTCTGAACTGATCTCCAACGGAACACCGTGGAGTGACACGATTCTGGAAACATACAAGTCTGCTAACTGACTAGCAGTGATTGTCTCCTTGACTGGCAGAAAGTGAGCAACCTTTGAGAATCGGTCTATGACGACAAAAATAGCATCATGACCCTTCTGCGATCTGGGAAAACCAGTAATGAAATCCATTTCGACTTTGTCCCATTTCCATTCAGGAATAGCTAGTGGTTGCAGAGTTCCAGTAGGCCTTTGATGTTCTGCTTTAATGCGACGGCAAATGTCACACTCAGCAACATAACGCGCAATGTCTCGCTTCATATCCGACCACCAATATCTCTGTCGAATGTCTTGGTACATCTTGGTACTACCAGGGTGAATTGAGAGAGGCGTATCATGAGCTTCTTTCATGACGCGCGGGGTCAGATCCAGGTTGTCCTTTCTAGGAACCACTAATCGGTTTTTGAAGAACAAGGTGCCATCAGCATCAATAGTGAAGAACGAGGGCCTTCCTCTTTTGAGATCGCGCTTAATCTTCTCGACCTCGGAGTCAGCTTTCTGTATATGCTTGATGAGGTCCTCGATATCTGGTTCAACAACCAGGGTATTGAGATGACCCTGATGAACAATGTGAAGGTTCAACTTGCGAAGTTCTTCGTATAGAAGGGGTTGTGCTTGTTGAACCATGAGGTTGTTGCAATAAGACTTGCGACTCAAAGCATCGGCCATTACATTAGCCTTGCCAGGGGTATAAGAAATATCCATGTCGTGGTCGGCTATTGCCTCGAGCCATCTTTGTTGACGAAGGTTCAAATCTGGTTGAGTATACAGATACTTCAGACTCTGGTGGTCCGTGTATATCTCGCAACGATTATCGAGAAGGTAATGTCGCCACAGTTTCAGAGCATAGATAACTGCTGCTAACTCGAGATCATGTGTTGGATCCTTATCTTCGTGAGGGCGCAACTGACGAGAGCCATAAGCAATCACTTTGCGCTCTTGCATTAGCACACAGCCTAATCCTTGACGGGATGCGTCGCAATATATCACAAAGTCCTTACGGGAATCAGGGGGAGCTAGCACTGGGGCAGATGTCAACTTGTCTTTAAGTGTCTGAAAACTTTCTTGGCACTTTTCCGTCCACTCAAACTTCTTGCCTTTGTGAAGCAAATCAGTCAGTGGCTTGGTAATCTTGGAGAAGTTCTCGACGAAACGGCGGCAATAGCTAGCGAGACCGAGAAAACTTCTGACTTGCTTAACATTCTTCGGGGGAGTCCAGTCAAGAATAGCCTGAACTCGTTCTGGGTTAACAGCAATGCCATCTTTGGAAATCACATGACCTAGATAAGTCACCTCAGATAACCAGAATTCACACTTGGAAAACTTGGCATAAAGCTGGTGTTCTCGGAGTTTCTCCAATACAAGCCGAAGATGTTCGGCGTGTTCTTCTTCATTCTTGGAAAATATAAGGATATCATCCAAATAAACCATGACGAATTTGTCGAGGTAGTCCATGAAGATATAGTTCATCAATCGAGAGAAGGTTGCTGGAGCATTAGTTAATCCGAAGGACATGACGGTGTACTCGTATGATCCATAATGGGTAACGAAGGCGGTCTTCGGAATATCCTCTTTACGAACTCGTATCTGATGGTAACCCAACCTTCAGTCGAGTTTAGAGAACACAGAGGATCCAGCAAGCTGATCATAAAGATCGTTGATCCAGGGAAGTGGATATTTGTTCTGGATTGTTGCATGGTTGATAGGCCGATAGTCTTGGACCAATCGGTTAGTTCCATCCTTCTTCTTAACAAAGAGAGAAGGTGCTCCCCAAGCAGAAGAACTGGGGCGGATGAAACCCTTTTTAAGTGACTTGTCGATTTCCTCCTTAAGTTCAAGGAGTTCATGCGGCGGCATCTTATAGGGATGTTTAGCAATAGGAGTGGTGCCCGGTTTCAAGTCGATGACAAATTCAACGGCTCTAACAGGGGGTATTCCTGGAAGTTCTTCTGGAAAGACGTCTGGAAAATCACGAATGATTGGAACGTTTTCAATTCCCTCAAGAGGTGAAGCGTTCAAAGCATTCAGAGCACAAATATGAGCTTCGGCATTCCGAGTAACTCGGGCGGTGTAGTTCACTATCTCGTCGGAGGGGTGAAGGAGTTGGACGACTTTAGTGGCACAATTGATCGAAGCAATGTGAGCTTTCAACCAATCCATTCCCAGAATGAGGTCTATCGTGGAAGATTTCAAGATGATAGGTGAAACAAGGAATTCGAGTCCTTTGATTTCAACAGTGACATTGTGTGCCATCATGGAGGTGTGACAATGGCCTCCAGGGGTGGGGACAACTATGGGTAGGTTCATTTTTTCAAATGCAATGTCATGTGCTAATGCAAATGCTTCTGTCATGAATGAATGTGATGCTCCTGAATCAAATAAAATAGAAGCGGGTACTGAGTTAACGAGAAGGGTACCCATCACAGTTTCAGGTTGATCCTGAACTTCTTCAATGTCAACGTGGTAAGCCTGTCCACGACCATAAGCAGAAGACCCAGTATTATAGTTGCAGGTCTGGTTGTTGCCACGACCATTGCCACGACCAGCATGAGGAAGTGCCAACTGATTCTGATTCTGGCGGCAGTCCTTGGCAAGGTGACCTGGGCGGCGACACTTGAAACACAGACCATCTTCAGGACGAAGAGGAGCAGCACGTGATGGAGCAGCTTGAGCTCTTGGCTGCCTCGGTGGTGGAGGAGGCAGACGAGGTGCCGCATAAGAAGGCCTCAGCGCAGGGGCAGTGGGACGATACATGCTGTTGGGAATCCATATCTTACGCCTTTGTCCTGAGCTCGAAGATGAGCCAATGTCACGATTGCGCTTGAGTGATTCCCTATGTTCCATCTGAGCAGTCTCAACCTGGATAGCCTTATTCACCAGGGTGGCGAAGTCGGCGAAGTCATGAACAACAAGTGCAAGCTTGAGGTCTGGGTGGAGTCCGTCGCGGAATTTCTCCTGTCTGCATGCATCTGTGGCAACGTCTTCTTCAGCATAGCGGGACAGGATAAGGAATTCCCGCTGATAAGCTTCGACAGTCTTACTGCCCTGAGTGAGGTTGCGAAACTCTCTTTTCTTACGGTCCATGATTCCCCGAGGAATGCAACGGGCACGGAAAGCAGACTGAAACTCGATCCAAGTAACGACCGTCCCAGCAGGCAGTGAGCTCCTGTGGGTGTGCCACCATTGAGCAGCGGCACCCTTCAACGCGAAGGTGACAAGGTTGGCGGGGGCGACATTGGCAGACTCCATCTCGTAGGTGATGTCGCGAAGCCAGTCATCAGCATCCAGTGGCTGTTCAAAGTTGCGAAAAACAGTAGGGTTAAGACGCACAAACTCCTGCAGAGTTATTGCGGCAGGTTGCTGATTCTGAGCATTTTGATTCTGGTGTGGGAACTGAGCCATGATCCCAACCATGAACTGGCGGTTCAACTCAAATTGCTGCATCATAGCTGTCATATAGTCTGGCGGTGGTGGCCCTTCGGGAGCACGGCCACGACCATGACCACGTGCTCTAACCATCCTGCTAAAGATTTAATAGGGGGTAGTTCAGTAAAAACAACTGCAAGCATTTAGAGACAAACATGATGTAACACGACAATGAATTAGTAGTGCAATAGATACATAACAGTAGTCAAATAAGACATACAGATCCATACACAGAGTCGGTTACACGCAGACAGCATAAGTTCGGAATTTAAACAGCTAGACATACTAGGCGGTGCGCAGGCACGCGGTGAGGAATACACAACGAGACATAGCAAAGGCTACATCAACGTCGGGGAAAACCACTAAAACGGGGTAACTGCAAGTGCGGACGATGAGTGCTCAAGGCAGAAAAGTCCTGCTCTCCGTGTGCACTCTGATGCAGAACCCGATCTCGAACTGGAAGAAGAGGTCCACGTGCGGGTGTGTGACCTCCAATAGCAGGCCAATCAATACCTGAAGGCATCTGAGTCCTGCGCGGGTAAAGGATGTACTCTGGATGTATCCCTGCACGAACAGCTGGCAGCAACTGTGTCATAGCATCGTAGAGACGTGCTCGAGTGGCAAACAGCTCGACGGCAAGAGCCCGGGCAGTGCGATCCAGAGCCTGAGTGCAGTGAATCAAAACCTGCGGGTCGTATCGATGTCGCTCGTAAGGGGCACAGACAGCTGTGTAGTATCCGGTATCATTTCCAGCAGGGGCATACGGGATGTATTGGAACTCGGAGTCATCCAAGCGACTATGCTCGCCACGAAGACGTGCGACAACAGAGTGGGCAGCATCATCGACTGCCATATCAATCGTCACGCCGGTACCGTGAAAAGTGTGCAACTCAGTGTCGGGGTCGTTCCGCTGATCAAAGATACGAACATCGGCATGGTACTGCTCCTAGTTGAACTCACGGAAATCCTCGTAAACCATGTACTCGGGGTACCAACGGTAGCCCAATCTGGTCAGGAGGGCGATCAGGATAGCTGGAAAACCAGTCGCTTCATGAGCCCAAGTGCGAAGCACAAGCTGCGTTGCAGGGCACGGCGGAAACAAGAGATCCATCTGAAATAGAGGAAATTTCAAGATTGTCAAATGACAGTGAGTGAATTCTTGCATCGTGCATTTTAAGGAAGCAATTTGCAGATAATTAAAGCTCCGGGTGGACGTGATCACGAGAACCTAGGGTCAGAGTTAGTAATTTTTTTAACCCAAATAGAAGAGAGAGTAGAATCCCAGAGTAAGGAAGAGGAATAAAAGATCCTAATACCACCCATTGGCGACGTGGGCCCGTAAGCCACACAGCCATGTTAGTAAAACAGTTTTTTTAAAGACTAGACTCAACTTCGACCAAGGAATTGGAAGGGGGCTTCCTACAGGCAGTCGGCTCTGATAACAACTTGTGACGCCCCTGCTCGACCGTGCAGTATTCATACACGCAAACGTGCACGATCGAGATCAGAGACTCACGGGAAGATATCACAACACAACTCTAAACACAAATTTAAACATAAATCTTCATATTACAAACAAGGGGTCACGAGGACCCGAATACATAAGTCATTGTAACACCCCAAAAATTGGGTTATCAATTTTTGTGCTATTATTCTTTTCCGAGCTTTTTTTTTCAAAATCTTTCTCCGGAGTTTGTTGCATGATCAGGTGAATCCAGGCAACTTTCAACTTTTCAGAACCTTGCCCCTGCCCTGGATGCTGGCTGAGACCCGTCTGCATCACCCCAATCTTCATCAGGACCCTAATTCCAATATTGGGAATTTTAATCCTGCCTTTGTGATTACAAAGGAGCTATCATTTCCCATGCTCTGTTGATCCTCCAAAAATTCCCAGAGATCTTCCTACACTTATAAACCCTGGATGTGCAAAAATATTGCCAAGTCATATGCTATATTTTTCATCTGGGATTAATTTCTTTTCCTGCCTTTCTGAGGAATTAAATCCAGAAGGATAGTTAGACATCTCTTCAATTCATGAAAATTTGTGGAGATTATCTTTGTAACTATCCCAAGCTCTGGTAAATATATTGGTCATATTTAAATAAGAAAAATTCCCTTTTTCCTTGACAAGGCCAATATTGCCTCTTTGCCACTTTCCAAAGGAACTACCATTTTGGTAGCCAGGAAAATTACCAAATAAATTGTGGAGCTTCTCCTGGACATATCTTCACCATTTCCATCCAAACCCCATGTCCCATAGTTAAAAATTTGAGCACATGATCCAATGCAAGTTTCTGCCTTGTCTGAAACTTTGTGAAGGAAGTGCTTGATTCCTTGATCCAATTGAGCTGAAATTTTGCAGGGTAGTAAATATTAATATATTACTACTGCAAACCAAAAATTAGCTCAATCCATCTATCCAATATTTTTCTATGATTTTCTCAAGTTTCTGTTCAGATTTCACCGGTGTGAAGGAAGTGCTATTTATATCTTCTGGATTGCTCTCAAACTTTTTGAGCATCTTTTCACATCCAAATTATTGCCTCATGCCAAAATTCTGCTCTATTTGCCTAGCCAATTTTCCTCAGCAAAATCCCAAACTTTCTGACCAGTGGGAAGCATTGTGAAGGAAGTACCATTTTTATTTATCAAAATGGTATGAAATTTTTACAGTAACTCCATATGCTCAAATAATTGGTCTCCACCAAATTTGGGCCATTTTCATCTAGCCATTTTTCCCCAGAACCCTCATTTGCATTTCTGGTCAGCTGGACACTTTGTTAAGGAAGTACCAGCTAGCCCCCTCTTTCTGACCTGAGATTTTGGCACAATGATCACCTTAGTAGATGATCAGCCTCACCCAAATCCCAGGCCTAATGGAGCTGTGCACTGCCTAATATCTCTATCAAACACCTTGCTGTGGTTTAGGCTTTGGACATGCTTCAGTCACATCGTGGGCCATGGGAATCGTTCCTTTGCGTCGAACAGCTTCTGGGGGAGTGCTCTACTCGCCAGACATAGCTGGAACGTCCGGTGCGCGTGCGAGCACTGTTGTCACGCGGTGACCACGCGTAGAGCGCGTGCGTCGTCTGCAAACCGCGTGCACTGTGCCTCTGGACCCCTTTGGGGAGGTCCACACGGTCGCCCGGCGAGTCCCCGAGTGCCACGCCCTCTCCCGCGTCGCCTGTGCTCTGATTCCCTTCGTCCCGTAGCCGTTGGCCGCGCTCGCCGGCGCCGCGTCCGTCGCCGGGACGCCGCCACGTCTCGTCCGCGTAGCCACAGTCCCTCTCCTTCCCGAGCCTTCCCCTGCTCTATTTAGCGCGTGCCCGAGCCCTCCCTCACCACCACAGCCATCCCCGACCTCCTGGACCTTCCCTGTCCCCTCCATGGCCGAGATGGGAGCTACCGTCCCCCACGGCCATTCCGGCCAGTGGCCCTCCCCCTCCCTCCTTTCGGCACCCTAGAGTCCCCCTGGAGCTGCAGAGCTGCCGCCGCCCTCCATTCCCTCCAGGGAACCACGCCAGCGCCGCCCTTCCCCTGCTGCATCTTGGCCATGGCGTCCGAGCAGCGGCCCCGACGCTGTGGGAAGCCTCAGCCGGTCCTGAGGCCACCCACGGGTGCGGCGAGGAGCGCCCGATCCCCTCCGCTCGTCGGCCGGCCTCCCCGCGTCGCCGGACGCCGCCTGCGTCGCCGGCCGAAGCCCCTCCCCTGCTCTCTGTCGCGTTGGAGAAGAAGGCAGTGAGGAGGAGAGAAAAGTCGCTGTGGGCCCCGCGTGTCATTCTCTCAGGCGCTGACTAGGCTGACCGGTTGACCGGATAAGTGGACGCGTATTTTCACGGAATACGTTTTCTGCTAAGGGAAGCGCACTCTGCTGCGGCCTCGTGGTGAAATACGCTTTCTCTGCGCGGAAGCGCACTCTCGAAAATACGCTTTCCGCCCAGCCGTCGGCCGAACTGGTTACTTTGTGAACGTTCGCCCGTTAAGGACTAAAACGGACAGATTTTTGTCTGTTTATCGCTTAACGAACGAACGGGCATTTCTCCGCGACCATAACTCCGATTGAGGTGAATCCAACGCTCACGTTCTTAGTTCGTCGAGCCCGTTCCGATGATGCTATTTTCATATTGTTGTCACAGATTGAAAATGCCATCTTTGCCCTTTCTCGAATCCAGGCCCCTCCCGCGAGCACCGTTTCCGGCGACTCGTTTCCAGTGGATCGTCGCACTTCCACCCGGAGTATTCGTCCACCCCGAGGCAAGCCAACCTCTTATCATGAGCACCGGACTTGCATGTTGACTTTGCTTGAACCCTGTGCGTGTGTAGCTGCAGTATATTCATATGATGTTTCTGTCTGCAAATGTGGTATATGTATTGCTTGCCATATCATGCTATGACTAGAATTCATACTAGCTTTTGCCATGTTAGCAATAATGTTTTATTGGTAATATCATGTCATTATTATATTTGTATATCATACCATGTTTGTCAATGCTATGGTGATCCTGTCATACTATATCGGTATCATGTTACTGCCATGTTTCATATGTCATATATGCTCTGCACTTCCTAACTTTGGTAAACATGTTCATTAATGCATTCATGACATTCATGCTTATAATCTTGATGATACGATTAACTGATGGAGATGAAAAGAACATGTATTAATAACAACAACCACCTCCATCGGCTGGATCGTGTCATAGTGCCACCGAATCGAGCTCACCAGTGCAGCCACACTTGCCTTATGGGGGGCCCTAATTCGGTCTATTGTCATGCCTCTCGCCGGTGCCTCCAACTAGGGAAGGTTATGTGCGTGCGCTACCCTAGCCCGGTGGGCGGCCATAAGCCTTGAGTGCCCGAGTTGTTTGCGCGCGGTTGTCCCCGTTTGGGACGGTTTGTTTGGTTTGGCCACGACGGTGGCAGCCACAAAGGTGGCGGATGTCACGAGTTGACATCAGGGGCAACCCAGGACATAGCCGAAAGGGGAGTTTGTCGGGAGTGGCCGGGAGAGTGTCATGCAATAGACTGGTTTTGTCGGAATGTCGTTGGTTCACCCGAATGGGAGCACGAGGCCATGAGTTCTGTGGTGTGGGTACAGTGTACTAACCTCTGCAGAGTGTATAATCTATCGATAGCCGCGTCCTCGGTTATGGACACAGTTTGTACTAGGTCACACTATCTGGTCTCTGTCAACATGGAGGATAAACCTGATTTAATAAACTTGTTAAAGAATGTGCTATAAAGTAAATGTGGTGACTTGGACTATGAGATAGTCGCAAGAAGTCACGGAGTTGTTTCGGACATGATCATGAAATGAGATCTCAGTGAGTCATGAGCTAGCCCAGAGGGGCAGTGGCAGTGAAACTGGTAAATGAACAACATATTGTTTTAACTCGCCACGAGAGGTAATGGTAATTTATTTTCCAGCATAGTGTCATGCATGTCTTGTAGATACAACTTTGCTATGCCATGATATGCCATGACATGCTATGATATGCTGTGATATGATTTGGTATAGATTTGCTTGATCCATGTTACTTGCTAGTATCATGCCATGCCTATCCTTTGCCATGCGATAAATTCATGTATGAGCATAGGACTTGCTTTGTCATTTGCTTGTTTGGATGCTATGTATTTGGTTGTCTTGCGAGTACATTCAAAGTACTCACCTGGACTTGCACATGGCCAGATTGCAGGAGAAGACTTGTCGTGCTAGACCGTAACCTCGCCAGTCCAGTGAGTTGTGGAGTCCAGCCAGAGACGACGTGCCGCTAAACCAAGACTTCCGCCGCCATTTAGATAGCCTTAGAGCTATGCAAACCCTTGTATTCATCCACGATGTAATACTCTATTTCATGTAAATGAAATATATTTTGTGCTTGGAATGTTGTAACATGGACCTGTCGTGCGTCAGGTGTTATCCTTGGCTGATGTGCGAAGGCCCCCTGCTCCATGCGGATCGGGGTGCCACAGTCATACACACAAATGATATCTGAGTACAGACATAGTTAGTCAAGTTTGCCTTAAGAAGGCTAGCACAAACAGCGACACTGATCGAAAAGGCGAAGGCCTCCTGCCTAGGGCCTCCGAACTACTCCTGGTCGGCGGGCTCAACGTAGTAGTAGCAGCCTCCTGGGATCTCTTGCTCCTGGACTCCGTCGTCTGATCGCAGTAACCGGGTATGGGGAAAAAGAGATAGCAAAGCAGCCGTGAGTACTCATCCAAAGTACTCGCAAGACTGACATCAAAACTATACTAAATATGCATCGGTATCAAAGGAATGGGGCTATATCTGTGGACTAAACTGCAGAAATGCCGGAACAGAGGGGGAAAGGCCCAGCCTATCGAAGACTAGCATCTTGAAGCAATCTTGCAGCATCAGAAGAGAGTAGAGTATAGTAACACATAATAGCAGTTATATTTAGTAATGCTCTGAGATCCTTCCTCGACTACCCCGTGAGAAAGTGATCCCTAGAGCAGTAGTAATAGTTTATCATTGTATCAGTATTCATTTGTAGTTGTAGCAGATCAGGATACAACTCCGAGCGTCCTGTTACCGTGGACACGGCTATTCGAATAGATAACTTCCCTGCAGGGGTGCACTACTGTTACCCAACACGCTCGATTACATCTGGCAGGACACACTTGCTGGGTAATGCCCGGCCTTGGGTAATTGACACGACGCAGTCCTACCTAGGCTCAGCAGAGAGGTCAGCACGCCGGTCTAAATCCTAAGCACGAAGGGGTCTTGGGCCATCGCCCTTCTCACTCCTGCACGTTGCGTGACTGGCCGGGGCCTACGTGCGACACTGTATACACAGTGACGTAAACAGCCCACCCCAGCAATCAGCCCGCATCTCTGAGCTGTGACGTCTGAAGAGCTTTCGGCTGATACATACAACGTAGAGGGTCCCATAACCATTATCCCACGTGGTGGTAGTGCGTATAGGGCCAACGACCCACTCAGATCAAATACCCAAATCCGCTAGGCGTGTTTAGTAACTCGCAGAGACGAACATGATCCCTGTCGCTCTGACTTGGTAATACATGACGCGCGGGTGCTCTTGGAGCCGACCCGTCTTTAAGGTTATTCTCTCGCGGGCACCCTTGGGGCCAGCCCGACTTTAACAGTTTAAGTATTGCAATATGTAAACATTTCCGCGATCATCACCCAGAGTGATCATGGCCCGATATCAAGCATGGCAAACGAACAAGGGTGAAGGGCCATAGATGAATCAATAGCATAGCTAACTAAGCATCATGGGACAACAGGTAGGTATAAACAGCAGGCGACAAAATCAGGCTATGCATCAGAATAGGAGCTATCGGATTAACAACAGGAGCAATTCTAATGCAAGCATAAGGGAGAAGGAATGGGCGATATCTTATGATCAAGGGGGTTTTGCTTGCCTGGAAGCTCTGCTGAGAGGGGCTGGTCGTCTGAAGGCTGCTTGTCTGGAGCGTAGTCGTACTCAGCTGCGTCGGCGGCGGTCTCGGCGTCTATCGGGAGGGAAGGAGGGGGAAGAAACAATAAATTCACGGCAATAATGCAACATCGATGCATGACATGCCTAAATGATATGCAGAGGTGATATATTGTCTCTCTAATTGTTTTAGTTAATTTAGGAATTTATTTGAAATTATTTTATTAAGGTTATGTACTATTCATCTATCGAATACGGGCAAAAAGTTCTATGTTCATCTAGATAGGAGTGATGGTCAAGTATTTTGACAACATATTCGGATTCTTCATATTTTTTTGATCATTTTTCATATATAAATTATTTTCATCCGAGTTACGGTTTATTTTATATGACTTTTCAAAGTTTTAATCATTTTCTGGAATTTTTGAAATTATTTAATTCGAATTATCCAAAACTGTGTTAGATGACGTCATCATGACATCAGTGTGACGTCAGCGGTCAAACCCGGCTGGGCCAGGTCAAACCTGACCAGTGGGTCCCACTGGTCAGTGACTCCGATAATTAAACATGTTTTAGTTTTAATTAAAAGGGTTAATTAACTAGTGGGGCCTACTGTCAGTGACTGCTTAGTTATTAAATTAATTTAAAAACCTAATTAGATTAATTAAGCGGGTGGGGCCCGCTGGTCAGTGGCACTGTCTGCCTAGTCAGCCAAGTTGACCAAGTCAACTCGGTCAATTGGGGCCAGTGGGGCCCATGGTCAGCGACCCAGAGGCGGGTTCGGCCGTGCCACGTCGATGGTGGCCGGCGGCAAGCCGCCGGCGACGTCGAAACGCGGCGGCGTCCTTGGGAGGTCGTCGGGTTTCGTCCACAGAGCGCCAAATCGCGCGCGGGAGGGAGCGTTCGAATGTGCCGTCGACGGCGCGTCGAACGGTGGCGGTGGCAGCGGCTGGGGTGGCCTATATCGACGACTGCGAGCACCGTGGCGGTCGCCGGAGTTCGGGCGTCGTCGGAATCGGAGCTACGCGGCACGGCAGCGGGTTTTGAGGACGCAGACGGCATCGCCGTGAGTTCCTGAGCACGTCCATGCGCTCGGGCGGCCATGACGATGACTACAACGACGGCGGCGAGCTATGCGGCGGAGGAAGACTCAGGCGACGATGGCAGAGGCGGCTACGGGGATGGATTCGTGCGCGAGAGGGAGGGGAAAGAAGTGCGGGCTCACCGTGAGCCTGCAGGTGAGCAACGTGTGCACGGGGAGGGCTCGACGGAGCCGGAATCGTCGACGAACGCCGGCGATCCGAAGGTTGAAGACGAGGCAGGGAGGCGATGCAGGGCTCCTCGACTCGCGCGCGTGGTCGGGGATGAAGTAGTCGACGACGGCGAGCAGCTAGGACAAGGCGGCACAGTGCGGGGACAACGGAGAGCGCGGGATCGACGGCGATGGCGGAGGAAGCTCTCGGGCGAGGTCGAGATTGCGTGAGAGAGTGGGGGAAGAGAGGGCTAGGGTTCGCCAGGGGGTTGCGGGGGTCCTTATCCAGCGCGGGGCACCAGCGGATGGTCGACAGCGAGGCAAGACGGCGGGTGGACGGCGCGCGCACGTTCGAGCGCGCCATGGCTTCTGGCGCGCGAGAGGAAGGAGAAGGCCTCGGTGGGCTGGGCCAAATTGCACTGTGCACTCGAGGCCCAGTGCTCCAGCAAGTTTCTTCCCTTTTTCTCTTTCTTTTTCTGTTTTCTGTTTTCACTTCTGTTTTGTAAAATGTTTGGCCACCATTTGGCTTTTGTAAAATAGGTGACTTAGCTCAATAATTACAGTGCAATATTAACTACTACCAGAAATTGGTTTGGAGGCAATATGATTTCATTTGCAATTTTATTAAACAAAATGGTATTAAATAATGATGTTTGGTACTGTTTTGATGATGTTAGAGTCATCTAGGTAATTTAGGTGATGTTGTTTTTCTTAACATAATTAGTTATGGATTATTTGCTATTCAATGAACATTTTAGTTTCCAAAATTGGAAAAACTTTTATTTTCAATTTATATTAGAATTTCAATTTGAGTTGGAATTTGAAATGAGATATAATGCAAATGATGATCAAGCACTATTAAGCATGGTGACTTGGCATTATCAAAAGGTGATCACTGTAGCTTTATTACATGGGGTGTTACACGCGCGAGAGCGGTCGCTCGAAAAAGAGACAATAGCCAAAATGCCACTAGTCAGAATCGAACTTGCCAAAATACCACTATGAAAAACCAACTTGCCAATATAGCACTGCCTTCTCAATTTTTGTTGTCAAAATAGCACTTCCGTTAGTTGTCAAACCTTTTTCGTTAGTCAAACCATTAGCACCCTGTCAGTTTTTTACTTATTCGAAAATTACCCCCCTAAGACCTAACCCTATCCACGCACACTCTCTTCCTCTCCAGCCCTCCCGCACGCGACACCCAGTCATGGCGGCGCGAGGAAGCAGTCCTCGCCAGCGCCTCACTTCCCTCTCCGTCTAACCCTCTCCTCCATCCATCCTCCAGCCCTCTCCGCCGCCGCCCTCCGCCTCCGAGCTCCTCCTCCTTGGTTGTGTGGTTGGGCAGCCCAGCGCCCGTTGATCCTGCCCGGGCGCGTGGTTGGGCCACCGACTCCTCAGCTCGGCGCCATTCTGCCGGAAGCCGCAACTCCAGTGCCTCGCCCCGCCCCGCCTCTCTGCTCGCTCGCCCCTTTGCCTCACACCGCCTCTTTGCTCACTCGCCCGGATCATCTCAACTGACTCCCCTGCAACCTCAACCTCGACCTGCAACCTCAACCTCGACTGCAACTTCGACCTCGGCCGGCTCCACTACGTCCACAACAGCAGAAGCAGAAGGTACATTTTTCCCCCTGTTTCCATGATTTTTTTTCATTGCAAGTGCAGCAGATTTAGTGTTTTCTGTGTTTATGTGTTTCAGAGACGATTCGATGGGCAATTACAAAGTAGAAATAGATGTTCAGTCTTATTTGACGATTGTAGACGGCAAACGAGTGTGCACAAGGGCCAAAACATGGGATTTCATGGTTGGTCGGGGCTTGTCTGTGGCGCGAATATAGGAGGTTGTGGATGAGAAGTTCAAGTGGTCTACTGATCAGAGGATGACCATTTGGTATGGAACTGGAGATAACACAGTCGCAATACACTGGGCAATTGGTAGCCGCAGTTGGTGTAGATGGACATAGTTGGATGTTTCTGATAGCATTTGGAATATTTGAGAAAGAAAATACAGAAAATTGGGCATGGTTCATGGAGCAGTTGAAATTGGCCATTGGAGAGCCACAAGGGCTTGCAATCCATACTGATGCATGTAAGGGGTAGGAGAATGCCATCTCTAAGGTCTACCCAAATTGTGAACATAGAGAATGCATAATGCATCTAATGCTCAACTTCAAGAAAAAGTTCAAAGGTGATATACTAGATAATATGTGGCCTGCAACTTGGACATATGAAGTAGAGAAGCATGTTGCACTAATGGCAGAAATACAAGCACAAAGCGCCGAAGCAATAGCCTATTTGAATATGCATCACAACCGTGTGTGGACAATAAGCAAATTTTCAGCAATGACAAAAGTTGAGTATGTTAGCAATAATTTGGCAGAGGTTTTCAACAATTGGATTAAGGATGTGAAACAACTTGCACTTGTTGAGCTTTTGGACAACCTTAGAGAAATGATAATGATACTGTTCGAGAAAAGGAGAGCCGTTGGTGAAGCGGTGCTAGGTTACATACTGCCTAGTGTGATAAAGGAGTTGAATCTGAAAAGCAAGGGGCTGCATTATTTGGAAGCAAGAGCATCGCCAAATATAGCCGAGGTTTCAGAAATGGATGGAGGCACACCGTTAACTTGGAGAAAAATGAGTGCTCTTGTAGGAGATGGCGGATTTGTGGTAAACCATGCACACATGCTCTTTGGTTCATCTTCTCCAAAAAATCCAAGCTAGAGGATTATGTTGCCGAGTGCTTCTCAGTGGCAAGGTTCCAAGCGGCATATGTTGGAGCTCTCATGCCAATTAGGGGCAGGTCCCAATGGCCCAAGGTAAATCTTGGATTTGATATGATCCCTCCCAAGCTTACCAAGAGTGCTGGGCGTCCAAGAACTAGGAGGATAAAGAATTACACCGAAGATGGAACCGATAGAAGACATAAATTCAAAAGATGTGGAGCAATAGGCCATCTTTGAAAGACATGCAAGGAGCCAGAGATGGAAAGTGACGCGGATCGAGATGCTACTCCTCCTCCGCGGTATTTATTTCATAAGTCTAATCTCGTTCACTTGTATATTATTTTCATGATGCCACTCCTCTTCCATGGTATTTGTTTCATGATGCTACTCCTCCTCACATTGTTGCCAGATGTCTTGCATATTAATTGCTAACAATATTGTTTTGAACTGTAGGAAAAAGTCAAAGGCTGAAGCAAGCATTGCAGCTACTTCTCCTAAGACACCAACTAAGCAAGGTACTCAACTTGATACTCCTACAAGTCCAATGACAAGGCAGAGGGCAACAGCTATTGCAATTGCTTGTACACCTCCTAGTGCATCTACAAGGAGCAAAACTGCTGCCCCTAGCCCTCTACGGTGAGTTTAGTGCATTTGGTTGGAAGAATCATGATCTTTTGCTATGAGAACCATGATCTTTTGTTTGAAGAAGTGGTGGTCTGAACCATTATGTGTTGATGCTAGCTTCTTTTGAACCATTATGTATCGTTGTTGATGTTATCTTATTTCAAACCATTATGTATCATTGTTGAAATGTTGCTATATTGATGGTCAATGATGCAAACCGAGATTATGCTGAATTGATGATGTTTTCATGTCAAAATGCTGCTGAAATGCTGCCAAAATACAGCTGAAATCTTGTTATATTGATGCTCAATGATGTAAACTCAGATTATGCTGAATTGGTGATGTTTTCATGTCAAAATGCTGCTAAAATGTTGTTATATTGATGCTCAATGATGTAAACTCAGATTATGTTGAATTTGTGATGTTTTCATGTCAAAATGCTGCTGAAATGCTGCCAAAATGCTGCTGGAATGTTGTCAAAATGCTACTGAAATGTTGCTATATTGTTGTTGGATGATGTGAACTAAGATTATGTTGAGTTGGTGATGTTTTCATGTCCATTGGCTGTTGAAATGTTGCACTATAGCAGCTCTTTTTGTTGCTGAAATGTATGCTTGCTGTGAAGAGGTAAGGGTATACAAGTCTTTTTTGGATGGTGTTAGTCTCAGTTAGGCACTAGTGGTATTTTGGCTAGAGAAAACTGAAAGTAGTGCTATAATGGCAAGTTGGTTTCTCATAGTGGTATTTTGGCAAGTTCGGTTTCTCATAGTGGTATTTTGGGTATTGTCTCCTCGAAAAAACGCCTCGTGAGTGTGTGGCTCGGCTGCTACTCCTCCACTACTAGGGAAAACCCTAGTAGTAGCGTGGGTTTTTTGCCTAGCAATAGCGCGGGGCCCCGCGCTACCGCTAGGGTGCTACAGCTAACTTTTAGCAGTAGCGCCGGTCTGACCCCACGCTACTACTAATTCTGTTATCAGTAGCGTTGGGCTGGACCAGCGCTACTGCTAATTAGTAGCAGCGTGGGCTTTGCCCCGCGCTACTGCTATTCGTTTGTATTTCATTTCTTTTGTTTTATACTGTATTTATACATGGTTATACTAATTTTGATACAGTAGCAATTAAGAGATCATTATATCATTATGATCATGATGAGTTATTATATCATTGGGTAGAAGAAACGCGGATTAGATTCAAGTGAATGGATACTTGAATCTAATCCGCGTTTCTTCCACCCAATGATATAATAACTCATCATGATCATAATAACAACTCATCATCATCATCGTCATAGTCATATAAGAACTCATGCATCATCATCATCATAATAACAACTCATCATCATCATCATAGTCATATAAGAACTCAACATTGTCTACTACCTTCCGTATATTTCTTGGAGAATGAAAATAAGCTGTCAATGGAAATAAGATGTCAACTATTTTTAAATAAACAATATAAATTACTTAACAAATTTGTTTGACAAACTCACATAGAGGTAGAACTGGAAGCGTATCCACATTGACCCAAATGTCGATATTATCTTCAATATCATCTTCAGGACGAATATCGAAGGTGACATGGATATCCTCCTTAAATCCATATGCTTTGCATAGTGCTCTCCAAGTTGAGCAACCAAAATGGGAGTGGTTCACTGCATTGTATATCTTAACCACAAAAGCGAAACCATGTTGCGTCCTCAGGTGAGCTCTCTTCATCTCCATATTTTCACGATCTTCGAAACCGAGCTTATCCAAGAAATATGGTCTTGCATGGCAGGGGATGCACTAGTCGAATTGTAAAAAAAATGAAATTACATGTTGAAGCAAAGAAGCACAAGTCATGCTTAATTACGAAAGAATACTTGTCATCATTACGTACCGTAAAAACTTTGAATGTCTCATCGAGCTTGATGGTGAAGCACCTACCGCTGCAGTACTCGCACTCAGTGATCCTATCATCGTCAGACATTTCCTATGTTCATAATTTAAATATTAAAAATCGATCAATGACAATTACCAGGAACTCAACACACAGATCACTATTCAACACGGGTTGACTTTTGGTCCGTCGAGTCTTCCTTGAAAAACTCTCATCTCTCGTGGTGCATATGGTGGGCACTCCCTCTTTGATATTGCGACCGTCGGTGATGGCCGCTCCTCCTTTCTTTCCAAAGTGCATGACACCAAAATTTCTAGCACCTTGGAAAGAAAGAGAAGCGACCCCCACGACAACAGTCGGGATTCTTCCTCTCTCATTTATCGGCCGTATATGATGGACACTCCCTCACTGATATTTTGACCGTCGGTGATGGTCGCTCCTCCTCCTTCCCCTAGTGCATTACAAAGGTCTAGCATAAGGAGAAGAAGGAGAGCGACCCCCACGACAACAGTCGGGATTCTTCCTCTCTCATATATGGAGCAAGGAGCCCCAACAGACTGAAAGTCAACCCGTTACATATATGGAGCAATGACATAAAAATGGCCTATGTTTGCCCGGAATGTCATTTAATTCCTGTTCTGGCAAATGATAGTCACTAGATATTTCCTACTTTATAGCACAAGTCATGCTGAAATCCAAGAAAAATTTCGGCATGACCTTTGCTAAAATAGGACATATCGAGCGTCTGAAATTTGCCTGATCGGAAATGAATCAACATTCCAACAAAACATAGGCCACTCGGATCAGTTTTCCTGCAAACATAGGCCACTTGGGCAAGCACTTATCACATGTCCAAATCTCCATCCTATTTGAGCAACACAAGTACACAACACTAGATATACATGAGCAACCACATAGACCATGTTTACTTACTATAGACGATGGCTGTCCAAGATGCGGATGTCATCGATGATCTTCTGGGCATCGTCGACTGGCTCGCCGGTGATCTACCCTGCGCCACATGAGCATTTATATAGCAAATTTCAATTTTGACAAAGAACATTGCAATATATCTTCTGACCCTAACATTTCATTTGGACAACAAGCATAATTAAATTTGGCAAGCTTAACTAAATACCCTACTTCTTCAAGAAAGTAGGTCTCTCTCTCTCCCTCTCCCTCTCCCCCTCCCTCCCTCCCTCCCTCCCTCTCTCTGTCTCTCTCTCTATCTCTCTCTCTTGCCTGATTTACTGAAAATTTACTGAAAAGACCTACATTTACTGAAAATTTTATAGTTTTCTATTATGTTCTACATTTACTATTCTATTCTATTCAAAATACCTACATTTACTAAAAAATGTCTATTCTATTCACAAGACCTACATTTACTGAAATTTTTCTAATTTTCTATTCTGTTCTACATTTACTATTCTATTCTATTCAAAATACCTACATTTACTGAAAATTTTCTAATTTTCTATTCTATTCTACATTTACTATTCTATTCTATTCAAAATACCTACATTTACTAATTTTCTATTCTATTGAAAAGACCTACATTTACTGAAAATTATTACTAGATTATTAGAATAAACCTACGTTCAAAATCAAAGGGAGGAGGGAGGTGGAGGGAGGAAGGAGGGAGGTGGAGGGAGGAGGGAGGAGCTACCTCGGTGGAGGAGGAGCGTCGGCGGCTGGCGAAGGCGGCGGGCGTCGGCGGTGGCGGCGAAGAGAGAGGAGAGCGCGAGAGAGTGAGAGTGATGAGAGATTAGGAAACGGATGGCCAGGTAGGGGATAAGGTGAGCTTAGTAGTAGCGCGGGGTTCAGGCCGGCGCTACTGCTAAGCCCAATACCTGTAGCGCGGGCCTGAGACACGGCGCTGCTGTTAAGAGGGGCCCACCAGCTGGCACGGTGTATCCATATTAGCAGCACGGGGAAGATAACCTACGCTACTGCTACCCTGTTACCTGTAGCGCGGGTATTATACCCACCGCTGCTACTATGGCCTGCCCCGGGGATGCCCTGGGAGCACTTAGTAGTAGCATTGGTTAACTAAACCAGCGCTGCTACTAAGGTGTACCTGTAGCGCGGTTCGTCCACCCACGCTACTACTATTTAACAGCAGCGTGGGTGCAATACCCCTCGCTACTGCTAAGCATCTACCTGTAGGGTTTTCCCTAGTAGTGCTCCAGTTCCAACTCCACTACACGCGCGGTCCAATCACCTGCCACCACCCCAACTCCACCAGACCTCAAGGTCGAAGTACCTCCAGGTCCTGCTCAACTGCCGCCGCGAACACTGAGGTCAGCCAGCCCCATCCCCATCCCTTTCCTTCTCCCGCCCGCCGTGAGTTTGCAGCCCGAGTTGACCAGTGGCTCGCCCCGAATCAGCTCGTCGCGACCCAGTCTCAGTGCCTCTGACTGTGGAGCAAGGGAGTCCGGTGAAGGAGCTATTGTACCAAGGCAACAGACCTCTCGCCTCTAGGTCTCAGAGAGATCAGGATCCTCCATCAATCTGAGCAAGCACATTCCACCTTCTAGATCTAGGTGATTGTATTGATTCTGCTGTTTTTTCCAAGCCATGGAGTCGTGCCTGAGGAAAAAGGTGGACAACTTCAAGGAGAAGCTGGTTAAAGAAAATTTCTACCTGTTTGCTGAGGTATTTGTTGGCCCATACAGTTCTATGATCAATCCACTATTTTGTTGCAGGTATCAAGTGGATACAGTGCACATTGCGCACTACTTACATCTTTGCAGTTGAACTTGAGATCAATGAAAACCAACTACATTTGAGCAGCACAATAGGTGGTAGAGGAGCAATAATAGTAGTATGTTTTGTTAGATGTCTGTTTCATGTCAGTGCTTATCATATACAGATACAAATTGGTATTGCATACATGTGCCTCACTTGGCATATTTGCTCCCATCACTACAAAAAAAAAGACACATCCGTGACATTATGGCCCGAACGAAAACTTTTTCTGTCATGGTTGTGACACTTCTATGACAATAATTGTGACAAAAACACGTATCATCATAGATGTGGTGGGCTCCTACTTCTATGACAAAAAATTATGACAGAAAATGGGCTTTTCATCCTGGGCGGGCCGGAGACGCACCTGCATGACATTCTTAAAAACTCGTGGTAGAAGTGAGGGCGAGGAAATTTTCGGAGAGTTCCCGGTTACGGTGGGTGGTCGGGGCCGAGCAATGCAGTGTGGTTTGCGTGTTTGTCTCGTACGCGCGCTTGTGCGAGGCGTTAGCTAACTAACCCCGAGCGAGGCGTTCGCTTACTGAACCCGAGAGATCGATCGATCCCTCGCACTACTACACATACTGAACCCGAGCGATCGATCCCACCGCGTACTGAAGCAGAGCAATCCCTTCACTGCTAACTAAACCCGAGCGATCCCTTCGCTACTAAATGAACCCGAGCGATTCCTTCGCTGCTAACTGAACCCGGTCAACCCTTCTCGCTGCCTACTGAAGCCGATCGAGCCCCCGTGCGAGACGTAGCCAGCCGGTGTTGGGTTGCGTCTCAATGAACAGTGCCCATTGCTGCCGCGCGCACGCGATACATGTAGACACGAGTCGAGACGCATCGATCGAGCCGGTTGGTTGGTTGTGGATGAACAGTTCCCGTTGCTGCCGCCCGCTCGTACGCCCCACCCTAGCCGGTGGGTTGGCTGTGGATGAATAGTACCCTGGCCATGTGAAGGTGGTTGGCGCTTGATGAACAGGAGGAGGCCAGCCGATTTGGGGTGGATGAACAAGACCCCGTGGAGGCTGGATGAACAGTAGCCAGTGGAGGCTGGAGGAAGTTGACGGTGGATGAACTGTAGCTGGTGGAGGCTGGAGGGAGGTCGACCGTGGATAAACAGTAGCCCGTGGAGTCCCGTTTTGCGGTACGCCACACCCCTCCCGATGAACAGGACCCCCGTTTCGACCGTAGGCAGTTGGGGAGAAGTCCGTTTCCTCCGTTTTGCGGTACGCCAGAGCCCTCCCGATCAACAGGACCCCGTTTCGACCATAGGCGCTCGAACAGAAATCCGTTTCCTCCGTTTTGCGGTACGCCAGACCCCCAGCCGATGAACAGGACCCCGTTTCGACCGTAGGCGGTCGAACAGAAAGCCGTTTCCTCCGTTTTGCGGTACGCCAGACCCCGAGTCGATGAACAAGACCCCGTTTTGGCTGTTCCGTCCAAGTCGGTTGGCTCCCGATGAACAGGATGTTGTTTCCTCTGTTCCGACCAAGACGGCTGGCTGCCGATGAACAGTAGGCCGTTGCTGCCGTCCGTTGCCTCTCTCCATGTACACGAGCCCTGGCCGTACGTATGCGCGAGTACGTGTTCGAAACCCCGCCTGTATATATACGTATGTGGCCTTATTTTTTTTTGTGTGGCTGTATGTACGTGTACACGATTTAGAATTGGCTTCCTGAACTGCTACGTCGGGGGCTGTACTACGACACGTGCCGCTCCTTACACGCCCACGGTTCATCATTGCAGAGAGACCGATCGACCAGTATGTACGTACATGTTCACGACCAGACAAATAATGCTACATACGCTTCGACCGGGTGGGTCCCAGCTGTCAGGGAGGATTAGGAGGCACCTCTTTGCGTGCGAAGATATAACTGCTGGGTCCCAAATGTCAGGGGGGAGGAATCATTTTTTTGCGCGTAATAAGGAGGCTCTTCCTTGCGTGCGAAGATGTAGCTGGTGGGTCCCAGCTGTCAGGGGAAGGAAATATTTTTTCCGCGTAATAAGGAGGCACTTCCTTGCGTGCGACCATGGACCTCGTGGGTCCCAGCTGTCAGCCTCTCCACGTACAGTCCTCTTCCGATGGCTGTCGTTCGTTGACCGCGTTGACAACACCGTACCGAGTGCAGCAAGGCGGTGGACGACGGCGAGGCCTAGGAAGGGAACGACCTGGAGCCGGGAAAGACAAGGCAGTTGTTGCCCATGCGGAGGGAAGTACGAGGGTTTATTGGTTCGGCTGCGGTGTGAGGCTGCCATCACCGGAGAATAACAGGAGGTGTGGGTGAGTAGAGGGATGGCCTGGCTAGCGGTGGGAGTAGGGTTTGGCGGTGAGGCCTGCACGGCAGCACAACCGGCCACGGGAGGCAGGAGCAGGCGGTCCCGCCGGCGCTGGTTTGGTCGGCTGGAGCAAGAAGATCAGAGATTGAAGAAGCAGCACGGCCATTGGATTAACATCCAATGGTCACTACTGCTAGAATCGTTTGTTGACTAAGTTGACAAAGCCCTGCGTATGCGTCAACTTGGTAGGCCCACAAGTCAGCCTCCAAATCAGGTGGGTCCCAGCTAATAGGGGGAGCAATCATTTTTCTTGCGCGTAATAAGGAGGCACTTCCTTGCGTGCGACCATGGACCTCATGGGTCCTAGCTGTCAGCCTCTCCACATACAGTCCTCTTCCGATGGCTGCCGTTCGTTGACTGCGTTGACGACGCCGTGCCGAGAGCACCAAGGCAGTGGACAACGGCGATGCTTAGTTAGGGAACGACCCGGAGACGAGGAAGACTTGGCAGTGGTTTCCCACGCGGAGGGGAGTACGAGGGTTTACTGGTTTGGCTGCGGTGTGAGGTTGCCGTCGCCGGAGAATAACAGGAGATGTGGGTGAGTAGAGGGATGGCCTGACCAACGATGGGAGTAGGGTGGGGCGGTGAGGCCTGCGCGGTAGCCCAGCCGACCACGGGAGGCGGGAGAAGGCGGTCCAGCCGGCGTTGGTTTGGGTAGCTGGAGCAAGAAGATCAGAGATTGGAGAAGTAGCACGACCGTTGGATTAACATCCAACGGTCACTGCTGCTAGAATCGTTTGTTGACTAAGAAATCCCTACGTACGCGTCAACTTAGTAGGCCCAAGTCAGCCTCCAAATCTGTGGCAAACATCATACAACACATTTGCTATTATTTTGAATAATTTATAACCCATTTGCTCTTTCTTAATGACTTTTTTGCAGCACATATTCTTTTTGTTAGCATTACAGCCAATATTCTGGCCACGGTTAAAATTTTCAATGAAATTTTGCATATTTTGGTGGGCTCCGAACTATTTTTAATCCCGATGTTTCGAGTCTGATTCAGACTAATTTGAAAAATAAACTTATATTAATTATAATCCAATGTTATTTTCACCGCAGAAAAATCCAATGAAATTTAAATTTCAAAATCCGGATGAAACGAAATTTGAAACTAATTACCGGTTGCTGTTTTTTTAAAATTTGCAACCCATTTCTTATTGCTTATAGGCCATTTTCTTTTTTTTAGGAAAATAGGCCATTTTGTGGGCAAGCCGAATGCATCCCTCCTCGTCTTGAAAGATTTGAAGCCCAGCAGGGCAGAGAAAAGCAAGTAGGCCTCGGTTGGGTATTGTGCAAAAGAAAATAGATCTGGGCTAGCCGTTTCAAGACATAAAACAAAACTGGGCTGGTGATGTGGTAAACATAAAATAAAAGACTGGTCATTGAAATTTTCAAACTATTTTTAATCCCGAAATTTCGAGCCCGATAAAAACAAATTTTAAAATATATTTAAATTATGTTAAAATCCAATGAATTATGAAATATGAAAAAATAAAATAAAATTCGCAATTTGAAACTAATTGCCCATTTGATGTGTTTTTTATATATTTACACCCCATTTCATATTACTCACAAAATTTACAGCCTTTTTTTATGGCCAGGCCGAATGTATCCCTCGTTGTCTTGAAAGATTTGCAGCCCAGCAGGGCAGGGAAAAGAAAATCGGCATGTGTAGGGTATTGTGCGAAAAAAAGGTGCGCTAGTCATTTTCACAAACAAAAAAATAGTTGGGCTCGTCATGTTGTAAATAAAGCCTGGGCTAGACGGGCCACAGACGCCACACAACCCAGTTGATACCCTGCTCCATCTCAACAATAACAACAAAAAATTGCTCGAGCTACTGGGTCCCAGGTGTCAGCCGCTCCTTGTGCAATTCTTTCATTTATTGACTACATTGACAATGTCGTAGGTCCCTGATGTCAGCAAACCATTAGGAGGAAGCATATTTTTCATGTAATAAGCAGGAACTTGCTTGCGTACGGCTATGAACCTGGGGGTCCCTACTGTCATCCTCTCCACGTACAGTCCTCACCAATTCCTGTCGTTTGTTGACAGTCGCTCGTTGTGCAATTCTCTCGTTTATTGACTATGTTGACAATGGGGTGGGACCAAGATGTCGGGAAACCATTAGGGGGAAGCATTTTTTTTGGCTTGTAATAAGGAGGCACTTACTTGCGTACTGCCATGACCCTGGTGGGTCCCTACTGTCATCCTCTCCACATACAATCATCTCCTGATTCCTCTCGGTTGTTAACCATGTTGACAATGCCAGAAGGCGGTGTCGCGGCGAGGGAACCAAAGCGGAGGACGACGGCGAGGCCTCAGATGGGAACGAAAAGGAGCCGTGGAAGATGCGGCAGTGTGGTCGGAAACGGAGGGGAGTACAAGGGTTGGTGCGGGGTGGGGATGCCGTCGCTGGAAAATAACAGGAGGTAGGGGTGGGTGGGTGGGGGGTGTAGAGGGATGGCTTGGCACCGGTTAGGGTACGGTGGGACAGCAATGCGTGCGCGGCTGCGCTGCAAGCCGCGGAAGGCGGGAGCAGGCGATCCCGCCGGCGTTGGTTTGGTTTGGGCGGCTGGAGCCTGGAGGAAGAAGACAAGAGATTGAAAAGCACGACAGACGTTGGATTGACATCCAATGGCTTAGGCTGCCACAATCGTTTGTTGACTATGTTGACAAAGCCTTGTGTACGCATCAACCTAGTAGGCCCTCAAGTCAGCCTCTTAATCCGTGACGGACAAATACAACTCATTTAAAAGTATAACAACCCATTCCAAATGTTCAATCGGAAAGTTCAACATTCAGAGCAAAGTAACAAGACTGATTCAGAGATAGAGTACTGAACTTCCACGTTGACAACCATCATAGCCAACTTAACTATCTACTCCCACTAATACTCGATTTTAGAACAACTAACATACTCTTAGCTAACTAGACGATGCCGGCCGCCATCTGCGGCACACGCTAAACGCCGGCACCGACGTCCTCCTCCTCGCCTCGGACTTGGCAGAGGTGCGATAGGGCGCGTTGCTCACGCCCGTTGGCCCTTTCCATGCCAGCGTGGTCCACCGAAGCTTCGGCTTCTAAGCGGGAAACCCACTTGATGAGCTGGTAGTAAAATTCAGCGTCGCGCACGCGTGCGTGCCCGACGGCCTCTAGGGCTATTCGCCGGGCGCCGGCCTCCATGTAGTCGGCCCAGTTGCGGGCGCTCTACTCGCGACGCAGAGCGGCGGTGCGCTGCTCCTCCATGCTCTGCTGGCGGCGCATATTAGCGGTACGCTGCTGCTCCGCCATGTGGTCGCCCTCCAAGGCAACCTCATACTCTGCATTGGTATCTAAAGACCGCCAGAATGCCTCCTCCCTCCGCCTGCCTTCCTGTGAAAAACCGAACACTAATGCCGGCGGTGAGCGCCTCTGGAGGCGCCTATTGCTGCCGCGCGGGGGCATCATGGAAGTGGCGAGAGCGAGGGCAAGTGGCGAGCAACGTCGGGGCGGTGGGGTCTTGTGAGGATAGGGTGCGTTGGGTGAAGGTGCCACCGGAGCACACCGGGAACCAGTAATTATAGGCGGATGGTAGGTAAACCAGCGTGTCGCGGGAAACGCGACGGTCATCGGAATTCAATGCATAAGCAGACATGGCTTAGCGCGCCAACTTGCCGTGAAAAACTTGAAAAACTGAAATTATGACTGTACCGTACTCCCGTCCCGTCCCGTCAGTGCTGGGTCGCACATCGGCACGACAGTCAAACGAGTGCACTCCATTCATCCAGATGAGGTACGTGCGTGATCCGCTGGTTATTC
This sequence comes from Elymus sibiricus, assembly GCA_039707655.1. Lineage (NCBI taxonomy): Eukaryota > Viridiplantae > Streptophyta > Magnoliopsida > Poales > Poaceae > Elymus > Elymus sibiricus. The sequence continues at coordinate 437,048,205 of CM077672.1, read as the reverse complement.
ATGTAGGATCGAGTCGGTCGGATAGTGTACATGTAGGATCGCAATAGCTGATGAACGTTCGCTGGGAGAGAAGGCATTTGCGAACGTTTTTGCTGGCAGTTTCTTCAGATTTGCATGGTATTTTCTTCAGAACAGCATGTTAGTTTCTTCAAAGGAAGGCATTTTTATTCTAAAAACTGCCACCCTTGGATCTTGCGTCGCAACTAAAACTACCAGGAGTGTATTAGTAGGCTAGCTAGTGATCGATCAGTAACTTGTAAACACTGAGCAAAGAGAAATAAGGAACATGTTGGACCATTTGGTACGAGAGGAATGCTAGGGTGTTCTGGCACAAGTCTACTCTTCCGTCCATCTTGTTGTTCAACATCCAGTCTGAGGCAAAACTTTCGGTCCCCGCGGGCGCAAAACATTTGGGTCACATCATGCCGGGAGAGTTAGTGTCTTTGTAATTTCTGTCTTGCTTTTCTTTGTAAAAGCAACTGTGAACTCCTTAATTAATGCATGAGGCAAATCTTTTGCCTCCGTTTCAAAAAAAAGAAAACACTGAGCGAAGAGAAAAAAGGAACTGCTGTGCACAGTAGTAAGAGCCGATCCGCTCTAAATGTTCACACCAGACTCACATGCTTGGCTTAGTAATATGTTGACATTAATCGCCCAAATTCACAACCAACTAGTAGGATTCCCATACATAAGATCAACATGTTTATGCATCTCAATGATTCACAGATCATACACAATATATCTGTTCTTGCTACTAACATGGATGCTTCTCAAGGCCAACATTCAGTACAGAGTGAATGAAAAATTTGTTTGTAAAGTCTACATTTCCTCTTGCAAATGTAAGTGGTTTCACCAACAGATGGAACCATGAGAATCAACCACACATGATGGAGGAACATCCACTGAAATATGTTATGGTCATCTGTCGATCACACGGCGAGACTATTTTCGGAATTCAACTTTAAGTTTGGCAAGATGATGCCCATTGGATAATCAGACCAGAGCAATGAAGCACCTAGTGTTGGCCAATAAATAGTACAGTACTACTTTTGTGCAGTCCATGCAGTGACTATCCAATCCTTCTGTGTCTATTTTCAAATGGCACTGCATGCAGTGACTATCCTATTCTTTTGTGGAGTTCCACAAAAATTGAGGTCCCTGTGTTTGTTTGCCAAATAGCAACGAGCAGTCATCTGTTTGCACAAATATCAAGCAGCTAGTTAACATATACTCCACCTTGTATTTACGGTTTAACCACGTCTCTGCTAGTCATTTCCGCCTAGCATCTGTCATGTTTTGCACTGGACAATTTGATACTGAATTGATTTGCTGGTACAGAGCAGAAATATGGCACCTATTCTTCAATGGAGGTCCACCCTGGCAATAAATTTACATGCAAACCAATAATATTACTATCTAATGACAGTACAAAAATAGAAGCAAGGTAGTAGCAAACCATGTACCTTGGTAATGAACAGCTCAAAGTGCCATCTGGACTTTTTGTGCAATTTCACTAAAATCGAGCATCCCTGTTTGCGCAGATATTGAAAGTGTGATTACTATAAAAGTGGCACTAGTTGAAGCATAGACTCACAAATTTAAGCATTCCAAATTTCTTAATGGGAAATGGTAGCAAGACAGTTTCTAACCACCTGTTCAAAGGAATAAAGAAGGCAACGTCGATGGATGTCATGATGACATACATAGTATTTTGTGAAAGATTGAACCATTCTTGACCTTTCCTCTTCTTTTAAGAATTTTTTGTGCAGTTCAACTAAAATAAAATTCCTTCACTGCCTTTACATTTCGGTGACACTGTACAAAAAAATTGACTTACCATTACATCATGATGTTAGGTATGTAATCAACAGGCAATAGAGACAAAAATGCAGACCTCCTCCGATAACATAATGAACATTAATTTTAACAAAGGTGTGACTAGCTTTGCCGGCATAATTTGAAGAATTCTACACCCTCTGTTCCTTAATATAAGACATTTTTGTAGTTCAATTTAATGTACCAAAATGTCTTGTATTTTGAAAGAGAGGTAGTAGTTTTCTTGCCTTTCTTCCCTTTTTCAATTTATCGGTGGCATTAGACTGACTGCAGCATTAGTTAAAAGTGGCATCACTTTAGCAGTAGCATAATTTTACCGGTGGTGTTATACTAATAGCAAAAAAGTGGCAATAAGAGCATGGTGTTGGCTATGTGCAGCCTAGCTGTTCAGAGGCCGAGTGTGTGCACACTGTGTTATGTATCTTCTTGATGCTCCGTTTTGAGCCAATAAAATCCACCCTTTGTCGAAAAAGTACAATGTACCTCCACGGACGCATAGAGTGGTGAAGCAGGGATGGTTGCCCAGAGCAACAAATATCCAAGTAGCATATCTGGATTACGTCACATTTGTGTTCCCTTTAGCCATATTTTACCTATGTGAGGACAACAAACCTATCGACTTGGTCATTCTCTATTGCATTGTCCTGCCTTTCTTTCCTTTTTCAACCAAGAGACAAGAGACTAGTTCCTCGGCTGCTACTGCTTTTCCCCTTTTCAACCAAGATGCAGGTTCGATACCAAGTCTGTTCTACAGTACAACTTTCCCCCCTTCCTTTCCTTATTCAACCCAGACATGGATTAGTCTGCATGAAGTAGGATTTCCTTTAATAGTGCAAATTAAGGTTTTCGTCTGCATGACCAGCAGAGGCTAGTAACTTGGGGAGATGGGGCAGTAGAAAAACAACCGCATGCAGCGACGTGGGCAGATGGGGCAATAGCACAAGGGTATGGTTCGAAAAGAGGTAGCATACCAGAGGGTCGGCGGGAAGCGGCTTCTCTCGTCGTTGTCCTCCTCCGCCGACACTACGGCAGCGAGCTTGGGGATGGAGGCCATCCCGCGCCGGTGCTAGGTCTGAGAAGACGGCCTTGTCATCAATGCACGTCCTCCTCTTCCCCGGCGGATGGGATCAGGCCGGATCTGTGGCCACCGGTGAGGAGGGAGAGAGAGTGGCCACCGCCGTCTTTTTTAGATCTGGAGAGGGTGATAGTGTGAGAAGCAAGTGGGCAGCCCTAGCAAGCAAGCGTTGAAGCTCCAACCTATATACTACTATATTATACTTGGTAGAGTACCTCCGTCAAGGTTTTCTAAGTCCCGCGAGCCGAAGCAATAGGACCAATAAAACGGGCAAATTAAGGTCTTCGATCTCTCTCCCATGCATGCACTTTTTCTCTCTCCTGCGTGCACCCAATGGATAGCGTGCATGTAACGTCCGGCCTAATAAATCGGGACGACGTGTAGTAATGCTTAAAAACTGAACGGCACGCCATTAAAAAAAATTAAGTCAAGAAATAACGCGGCCCAATCGCATTTTGCACGAGAAATGACAAACCATGTTTCATTGATGTGTTGTCCCGTTCCAACGTGTCAGTGAGAAGACGGTGAGTCCTTTTGTATAATTTCCGAACAGACGTCTATGTTTGGCCGGGTCGCCTCTTCCTATACCGTGGCAACCGTCCGCTCCCCATTCGCCTCTTCCTGTACTGTGGCAACCGTCCACCACCTCTTCTGTAACACCCCGATTTTTTGGCCCTTTCTTTTTCTTTTGGATTTCTTCAAAAAAATTATTTGGATTCCTTTTTCGGTGGCTCTGTGGTCTTAAAACCTAGAAAGATCATCTCTTCTTCCTCTCCCAAGAGGCTTGTCACTCTCAAATCCATCTCAAGGCCATGTCATTTCCATCTTAGCCCAACTCCAATATTTATTTCTTGGGAATATTCCTTTTTCTATTAAAGGAATAACCCTGTTTGCTCTAGGTTGTGAAGCAACCTATATTTATGTCATTCACAAAATTCCCACAAAATTCTCATAAATTATTTGGAGCATATCTTCCACAAATATGTCAAAACCCATCCTTGCCTAGTTCAAAAATAATTCAAGAATATTCATTTCCTATTCTGTCCAGTGTGGCACTTTGTGAAGAAAGTGCTATTTATATTTTCTTGATTGCTCTCAAAAGTTTTGGGCACTCTTTCATATCCAAATAATTGCCACATGCCAAAATTCAACTCCATTTGCCTAGTAAATCTTCCTCAGCAAATTTCCAAAGTTTTTGTCCAGAGAGAAGCTTTGTGAAGGAAGTACTAGCTAGGCTTATCCAAATGAATTGAAATTTTGGTAGATCATCCATATGGTCAAATCATTACTCTCCACCAAATTTAATCTCCATCCAACAATCTATGTGAGCACACCTTCAAATTCTTGCTTTTGGTCATAATTTCAGGTTGTGAAGCAACTATATTTTGTGTTGCTTCATAAAATCTGAAATTAATCCAAGACCTAAATATCACTATATACTTTGAGCATGCCAAAATTCATATCATTTTGCCAAGCCATTTTCTCCACAAAATTCCCCCAAGTTTCTGTCTAGAGGAAAGCATTGTGAAGGACGTACAATTTATATTTATCTAAATGGTATGAAATTTTTGCAGTGCCTTCATATGACCAAATCATCATCCTACACAAAATTTCAGACCAATCCAATCATCTATATGAGTGCCACTTCATGATCTAGTTTCTGGACCAGATTTGGCAGTTGTAAAGCAACTATGTTAAATTCTGGTCCAAATCTTTTCAAAATCCACAGGACTGTAGTCCTTACTACCCTAAACCCCTGTGACATCCTGGTTATCCCTTATCCCCTTCATTTTCACCACAATTTCATGCTCCAGTTTGCTACAGCAAACTTCAGTCGATCACTCCCATGAGCACATAGTCGATTTCTTTGAGCTATCACCTCAGGAGGGTCCCAGGACGCATGGACTACGCGGTAGACACATTTTGCTAGTCCCGCGTGCCCTCAGAGCGCTAGACCACACGGTGACCGCGTGGGTAGCACGCCTTGGCTGCGCTCTCGGCGTCGTTTGCTTCGGGCCTCTTCTCCCCGTCCGTCTCTGCTCGTCCCCTGGTGCCGTCCACCCTCCTCCATCGCCCATGTAGCTCTCTGGCACCCTCCCCCTCCTCTCCCGTGCCCAACGCGTCGCGGGGACCGCGTCCGGGAGCAGACCGCGTCTGCTCCACCACGGCCGGTCGGCCACGCCGTCCCCGAGCTCTCCCGAGCACACCCGAGCTCCCTCCGCACCGCGTGAACCCCCCCTGGCCACTCTCTCCCTCCTCCTCCACGTGTCCCCGAGCCCGGCGCACGGCACACGTGTCGCCACGGCCACGGCTCCGCTCCGGCTATTTAAGCCGTTCCCGAGCCTCCCCGAGCGGCCAAACCTCCTCTCCTCCCTCCTAGCAGCCTCCCCAACCACTCAACCGAGCTCCAGGCGCCCTCCTCGCCCCTCACAGCCGCCATGGCTGCCGCATTCCTCCGCTCAAATTAGGGCAATGTCGGCCTCCTCTCTCCACCTAGCCCTCACCAGAGCCTCTTATGTACCTCCTCAACCCTCCGCAGTACCCCAGCTTCCCCTTCCCGTGACGGAGAAGAGCTCCTCAACCCCGCCCTTCTCTGCCGTCCACCCGACCCTAGGCTGCCGTCGCTCCCGTCGCTTCTGGTGCCCGTGCGCTACCCAGGTGGATGCGCCGTGTCCTCCTGAGCACGCCCATGGCCGGAGCGCCGCGAATGGTGGCCTGTGCCGCCGGGGATCACCGGGGCGCGCTCGGCCAGGCTCCTCTGTCCCTGGCCATCGGGAGGTAGGAGAAGAGGGCAGGAGAGAGAGAGAGCCCGGGTGGGATCCGCCTGTCATCGACCCAGCGGCCGGGCCCGCCTGCTTAAGTGGAGACGCACTTTTCAAAAGGCGTCTTCGAGTTCTGAAGGCGTAAACGAGGACTACTCCAGGGCAGAATGCGCTTTCGCTTCGGCGAAAGAGTATTTTCCTAAAAGTACGCTTTCTGTTTTAACCAGCCGGCCGAAACTGTTAAATAGCGGACGTTCGTCCGTTAGCAGCAGAAAAGAACAGATTTTTATTTGATTTCTGCCTAACGAATGAACGACCGTATTTTCGCGACCGTAACTCCAAATCAGGTGATTCCAAAGCCCATGATCTCAGTTCGTCGAGCCCGTTCTGTTGGCATCATTTTCACCATGTGGTAACATTCTGAAAATGACCATTTTGCCCCTGCCCTCTATTCAGCTCTGCCGAGAGAGAAACGTTTCCGGCAAAAAATTTCCGCGAGTGTCTCGCACTTCTCCCCAATGAATCCTTCATCCCCAGGCAAGCCACAACAGCCACTTGCATGATGGCATTGCAGTAGCCATGGTTTCCACTTGAATATTTAAATAATTGTTTGCTCATTTAATGATTTTAATGCTTCGAATATGCTTGTGAATCCATGTCTATGCTTATGCCATGTTCATTTTCATCTAGTAAGTGATATGATTAATTGCTAATGTTATTATTATTATGTTTCATCCTTGTAATCATTTCAGATGCTAGTGATAATGATATGCTCATATGAACCATTATAGTTTGATATGAAAATACTTGTGATATTCATGATCATCGTGATGCTATGATCACTTGCATCCCGTAGAATAAAAGAGTTATCATTGTTGATGTTATGTTGTTAAATGGTTATGTTGCCCATCCATGCAAATGCTGATATCATGCTCATATGCATTGTTATTTTATTGTGACTCAGCTCATCACCATTCAAGTTGAACCTGACATTAATCGAACTTGAACAAATCTGTTGGCCGAGTCATGGTGCCACCGAATCAAGCTCACCAGTGCAACCACACTTGCCTGGATGGGGAGGCCCTAATGCAGTCTATTGTCATGCCTCTCGCCGGTGCCTCCTACTAGGGAAGGTTATGGGTGCGCGCTACCCTGATCAGGTAGGCGGCCATAGCCTTGTGTGCCCGAGTTTTACGGTACCGAGGTCCCCGTTTGGGACGATGTTTTTGTTTGGCCACGACGGTGGAAGCCACAGAGGTGGCGGATGTCAAGAGTTGACATCAGGGCCACCCATGACATAGCCCAAAGGGGAGTTTGTCGGAGTGGTCGGGAGAGTGTCATGCAATAGATTGGTTTTGTCGGAATATTGTTGGTCAACCCGAATGGGAGCACGAGGCCATGATTTCCGTAGTGTGGGTACAGTGTACTAACCTCTGCAGAGTGTATAATCTATCGATAGCCGCGTCCTCGGTCATGGACACAATTCGTAGTAGGTCACACTATGGGTCAACAGTAATAATAAATCTGAATAATAACAACCCCGGTTCGATGAGGAAAGAAGTTGGTTGATCTTTATGTGGTCGCGAGATGATCATGATGGTATTCTTGATGATGGTTGATCATGAGGTGATCGCGTGATGATCACGATGATAAGAAAGATTGATACCTATGGTGGTTATGAGATAACCTCCGAGCAGAGTAAGTTGGTCCATGAGACCTTAAACGTCGACCCCCTTGCATGCTAGTGCTAGTATCATCATGTTCATATCATGAATTATATGTACCTGCCATGCTCATGTTGTTCTAGGAGTATTGTGTTCATCATTGATGATTAACCTGTAAATGCCATGCTATTGTTTGTCTTGATTGCTTTGGTTGCTGTGAGCTTGCGAGTACATTCAAAGTACTCACCTGGCGTGTCATGCCAGATTGCAGGTCATGCCGTGATTGATTGTTTGTCGAGGATCCCGTGGTTGCGCTCTAGGATGCGTCCCAGCCAGAGTCCCTGCAGAATGGAGTTCGTCACCGTTGTCGTTGTTCCGCTGCTAGAATTTATTCCGCTTCGAGATTGTTCCGCTACTAGCATAGAACTACCTTAGCAGGCGAAGTGTCGCCGTGCCCCTGTAACCTTTGTAATATCGGACCCTTGTACTCCAATTATTTGCAATAAAGAGCTGATTTTTTCTATGCCAAGCAGTGCCGTATTCCAGAAGACTTGATCTCTGGGCTAGAATACGGGGTGTTCCGGTCTCTCTGCGCCGGGGTGCCACATCTTCCCCTTTCCCTCTCTATTTGGGAGTTGGAACTGCTATCGCACGCTCTTCCTCCCTCCATTTGCCTTGACTCTTCCTTCTGCCATTGTTCGTCTTCTCGATGGAGGGAAGTAGCAGGACCCGACCCCATTATTCTTGCCCCAATCTGACAGATGGCGCGGTGGAGGAAATCATTGATCGGTGCGATGTCATCACCGCGGCTAGCATGGCAGGTTCGTTCAAGAACATTCTCGACTCAACAAATAAGATCATTACAAACATCCCAAGGGTTCAAGAGCGGTTTGATCTCCCCTATCTTCTTCGCTATGACCCTGCTCTCTGGTCCGGGGACGACGGAAGGCTCGCCTTGTGCAAGTTGATGCCACTTGATAATGATCCGTGTGATGTTAAGATGCCATCGCTTCAGCGTAAGGATTGGGCAGGCACAAATGGAGATTGGGTTGTTTATATTGGGTACAACTGCGAGTGGGAGCTTGTGAATGTGTACACTCGTCACCGGATTCCAATTCCAAAAATCTCAGACTGCTCTGAGGTTGAGCACACCGATACTCTACGTACGTTCAAATACGATCATGGTGACAGTCGTCTACAGAAGATAGCAATTTGTCGAGTTCCCACACGCTCTTGGAGTTATAGGAACTATTGTGTTGTCGCTATCTTTGACAAGCTTGTTGCCGTCTTTACTCCTGGAAGGATTGGATGGACATTGCTTAAAAACCATACTCCTGGAGGGATTGGATGGACATTGCTTAAAAACCAGTTTTTGTACACGAGTGAGTACTGTGATGCAATTCAATACGAGCGTCTTGTGTTTGCTGTCACCACTTGTGGCACTGTTTTTGCATGGGATCGTTCTTGCTTCGGTACGTTTGTCTTCCACCTTAATTAGAATTGTTTCATTCACCATGCATGCGAGTTATCCCTTTACTAATTAACCTTCAAAATTTTCAAGGTCCTGTCAACATTCTGCCATCGATACTTGGAAACTTTATAACCAACAATGGGGAGATGATGATGGTGATGATGATGAAGACGATGGTGATGATCACGAGCATGAAGACGAGCAATACCTACCTACTAGATGGTACCTAGCTACTTATTTCGATGGATCACCTCTTCTTGTTTGTATACATGGCATTGCTAATGTTATAATGTTACAGAGGAAGCAGGTAGTAGTATTGTCTCGCATGGTCGTACTCTACGGACCTATGCCAACTTCCGTTGTAGGCTATTCGGGATGGATACTAGTGTGCTAGCGCCACGAGCTTCTCCCTGGTTCAATATTGACAGTCTTGGAGAACACTCGCTTTTCCTTGGACTAAACTATCCAATGATGGTGAAAGGCGATCCAGCGCCTGTTGGCACAACCTTGCCATTTATGAGAAGCAACTCTATCTATACCACCGACATTGCTGTTGTTGCTCACTACTCCAATGCAAGTATTGCTCCTGATATTGGCCGCTTCAGCACGGATGGTGAGTCTTGCGTTGGTCTCAAGATTGACAATACCACCGGGCCCTGGTCAGAGACTCGCTTCTGGTTCAAAGCAAGCGTTTCCAACGCCGAGCATTGGTTGACGTGATGGTCGTTTTCATTTCTTGTATGTGTTGTGTGAGAAAAACTTTAGTATTTACAATGTATCATCGTTGTCGTTGTGCGTTGTAGACTTGTTGTATGTAGTGTGAACGGTATATTTGCATATGCATGTGATAAACTTACTTAATTTATGAATGGATTTTGAGTCACTTCTCAGAGTGTGTGCTGCGACGTGGCAAAATAATTTTCACTGATAGTATGTGGGATTGAATGTGAGCAAACCGATGATGGGCACACTACGCGTGTCTGTTGGCTGGCTAATAAGAGAGGGAGAGGAGGGCCAAGCACGGACTCCAGGAAATTTGCCGACGGTGTGAGGTGGGCCGCCTAGTACTAGTGGTACCGAACTCCTGAAGAAATAATGTGTTTTTCTTTTTGCAAGTTGGATAGATAATGTGTTCGCTCTACATAACCAGCACCTCGATATAGTGGGGTGGCATGGGCCAAAACAAGCATTCACGTCTAGGAGTACGGCACACGCCACCACCAAGAGTCCCATCTGACACCAAATTTCTTGGATTCCGTGCTACACCTAGCTCTTCTCTCTCCTCGTTTCTCTAACTCAACCATCGCGCGGCGGCCGGGGGGAGTTTCAGGTGATACGAAGCAGCCCATGCTCCCATGATACGGGCTTTTGAAAGCCCTTGGATTTCAGATCAAACGGTTGCATGCTGAGCTCCTGCAATTTTGCCAAAAAGCCCACTACGATTTGATATTTACGCACAGGTCTTGAATCTCGGCATGCGAGCGTTCGATCTCAGATCCAAGGGCTCTCAAAAGCCGGTATCATGGGAGCATGGACAAGTTGGTTTGCCGATTGTCGGTTTGCTGAACTGCGGTCCCACTTGTTAGTCAAAATGCAAGACAGCAAGCATTCCCCCTTGAGCGGTGTGCCAGACCAACTGTGAGGGGGTATGACACGAACCGTGTGGGGGTCCTTTTGAACTTGTAAGTTGTAACATTTGGTTCTGCTCCTTGGCGCGACCGATAGATACAAATATAACGATTTTCCCTCAAAATTAGAAATAACGATTAAAAACGCTATCGCTGGGCCACCGCCGTTTTTTTAGATCTGGAGAGGGTCCCGTTCCAACATGTCAGTGAGAAGACGACGAGTCCTTTTGTGAAATTTACGAACAGACATGTAGGCCGGGTTGCCTCTTCCTGTACCATGGCAACCGTCTGCTCCCCACTCACCTCTTCCTGTACCGTGGCAACCGTCCACCGCCTCTTCCTCTTTCCCTCTCAATTTGGGAGTTGGAACTGCTGTCGCACGCTCTTCCTCCCTCCATTTGCCTTGAGTCTTCCTTCTGCCATTGTTTGTCTTCTCGATGGAGGGAAGTAGCAGGACCCGACCCCGTTATTCTTGCCCCAATTTGACAGATGACGCGGTGTAGGAAATCATTGATCGGTGCGACGTCATCACCGCGGCTAGCATGGCAGGTTCGTTCAAGAACATTCTTGACTCAACAAATAAGATCATTACAAACAACCCAAGGGTTCAAGAGCGGTTTGATCTCCCCTATCTTCTGCGCTATGACCCTGCTCGCTGGCGCGCGGACGACGGAAGGCTCGCCTTGTGCAAGTTTATGCCACTTGACAATAATGATCCGTGTGATGTTAAGATGCCATGGCTTCGGCATAAGGCCTGGGCAAGCGCAAATGGAGATTGGGTTGTTTATATTGGGAACAACTGCGAGTGGGAGCTTGTGAATGTGTACACTCGTCACTGGATTCCACTTCCAAAAATCTCAGACTACCATAAGGTTGAGCACACCGATACTCTATGTATGTTCAAATACGATCATCGTGACTGCCGTCTACAGAAGATAGCAATTTGTTGAGTTCCCAATCACTCTTGGAGTTATGTGAACTATTATGTTGTCGCTATCTTCGACAAGCTTGTTGCCGTCCTTACTTCTGTGCCTCAATGGATATTGCTTGAAAACCAGTTTCTGGGCACGCATGTGTACTGTGATGCAATTCAATACAATCGTCTTGTGTTTGCTGCCACCACTTCTGGCACTGTTTTTGCATGGGATCCTGATTGTTTCGGTACGTTGTTTGTCTTCCACCGTAATTATAATTGTTTCATTCACCATGCATGCTAGTTATCCCAGTACTAATTAACCTTTTTTTTTGTGGGGTCCCGTACTAATTAACCTTCTTGTGTTTCCAAGGTCCTGTCAACATCCCCCCACCGATACTTGGAAACTTATATAACCAAGGGGGAGATGACGATGGTGATGATCATGAGCATGAAGACGCGCAGTACCTACCTACTCAGTGGTGCCTAGATACTTATTCCGATGGATCACCTCTTCTTGTGATGTTACAGAGGAAGCAGGTGTTGTCTACCATGGTCGCAGTCGTCTCCGGACCCGTTCCAACATCCGTTGCAGGGTATTCAGAATGGATACTAGTGTGCTAGCGGCAGAACCTTCTCCCTGGTTCAATATTGATAGTCTTGGAGAATACTCGCTTTTCCTTGAACTAAACTATCCAATTATGGTGAAAGGCGATCCGGCGGCTGTTGGCACAACGTTACCATTTATGAGAAGCAAATGTATCTATACCTCGCACATTGGTATAATTCCCTACGCTGGCAATCACAATTTCCTTACTCCTAATATAGGTCGCTTCAGCCTGGATCGTGGGTCTTGCGTTGCTCTCGATGTTGACAATAGCTGGCCCTACCTAGAGGTTCACTTATGGTTCAAAGCAAGCGTTTCCAACGCCGAGGATTGGTTGAACTGAAGTTCATTTCATTGCTTGTTATTTGTTGTGTGATAAAAACTTTAGTATTTAGAATGTATCCTCGTTGTGGTTGTGCGTTGCTGACTTGTTGTATGTAATAAATGGCATATTTGCATATGCATGTTATAAACTTACTTAATTTATGATTGGTCGCTGATACGTCTCCAACGTATCTATAATTTTTGATTGTTCCATGCTATTATATTATCAATCTTGGATGTTTTTATATACATTTACAACAATTATATATCATTTTTTGGGACTAACCTATTAACTTAGTGCCCAGTGCCAGTTGCTGTTTTTTGCCTGTTTTTGGTTTTCCAGAATATCCGTACCAAACGAAGTCCAAATGCCACGAAACTTTTTGGAGATTTTTTTCTAGACATAACAAGTACTGGAAGTTTTGGGAGAGGGCCAGAAGATGAAGCAGTGGCCCACGAGGCACCAGGGCGCGCCGTAGGGGGGTGGCGCGCCCTGGTGGCTTGTGGGGCCCACACAGCTCCGTTTGACCTAATTCCACCTCTATAAATTCTCTAAAATCGGGAAACCAACAGAGGAGTCCACGAAATACTTTTTCCGCTGCCGCAAGCTTCTGTTCTCGAGAGATCCCATCTGGAGGCCTTTTTCGGCACTCCGCCGGAGGGGGAATCGATCACGGAGGGGCTCTACATCAACCTTGTTGCCCTTCCGATGATGCATGAATAGTTTACCACAGACCTTCAGGTCCATAGTTAGTAGCTAGATGACTTCTTCTCTCTTTTTGATCTTCAATACAATGTTCTCCTCGATGTTCTTGGAGTTCTATCCGATGTAATCACTTTTTTGCGGTGTGTTTGTTGGGATCCGATGAATTGTGAGTTTATGATCAGATTATCCATGAATATTATTTGAGTCTTCTCTGAACTCTTTTATGCATGATTATTATAGCTTCGTATTTCTTCTCCGATCTATTGATTTGGTTTGGCCAACTAGATTGATTTATCTTGCCATGGGAAGAGGTGCTTTGTAATGGGTTCGATCTTGCGGTGCTCAATCCCAGTGACAGAAAGAGACATGACACGTATGTATCGTTGCTATTAAGGGTAAAAAGATGGGGTTTATTCATGTGTGAGTTTACTTTGTCTACATCATGTCATCTTGCTTAAGGCGTTACTCCGTTCTTTATGGACTTAATACACTAGATGCATGCTGGATAGCGGTCGATGTGTGGAGTAATAGTAGTAGATGCAAGCAGGAGTCGGTCTACTTGTCTCGGACATGATGCATATATACATGATCATTGCCTTGGATATGATCATGATTATTTGCTTTTCTATCAATTGCCCAACAGTAATTTGTTTACCCGCCGTATGCTATTTTCTTGAGAGAAGCCTCTAGTGAAAACTATGGCCCCCGGGTCTATCTAAATCATATATTAAAAACCCTAAAAATACCTAGCTGCACTTTTACTTTATTTATTTTATTTTATATTTTAGTTCAATCTATCTATCTATCACATACAATTTAATTTGCAATTAACCGCCGAGGGATTGATAACCCTTGTTTGCGTTGGGTGCAAGGATTTGTTGTTTTGTGTGCATGTACTGCTAACGAGGTGTTGCGGGATTGTCCTACTAGATTGATAACCTTGGTTTCATAACTGAGGGAAATACTTATCTCTAATGTACTGCATCTCCCTTCCTCTTCAGGGAATTACCAATGCAGCTCACAAGTAGCAGGAAGAATTTCTGGCGCCGTTGCCGGGGAGACATCATCAACATCTATCAAGTACATACGCATAAACCTTCATATCCTTGCATTTATTTTATTTGCCTTTGCCTCTCGTTTTCATCCCCCCCCCCCCCACTTCTATTTTTTTTTACAAAAATACAAAATATTTTCCGTTTGCCTTTTTCTTGCTTGCTCGTTTTATCGTTATGGCTAGTTCCATTCCCGTTATGCCTTTCCCTCCGTACTTAGGAGACAATCCAGGAATTTTAAACTTTAAATATTTGAGTGACGAATCTTTAAAAGAAGAATGGGATAGATTATTAAAAATACAAGTGCTAGGCATCAGTTTCACCTTAAATTGTTCCTTAAAGGATTTTATGTTGGTCTACCCCTTGCTCATAGACGTGTCCTGGATTCTATATTTGAAAACGATTTTCTTGGGAGTGATGCCTTTGCAACCTACGAAAAGATGAAAAGTATATTTGGACAGCCAAAAGTTGAAACTATCGAACCTATTACTCTAGAATACTTTCGTCAAACTGAGAAAATAAAGGAAACAAAGGCTAGTATGGATTCTAACTTTCGAGGAATATTTAATCTTGCCTCTAAAATAAATAGCAATGTGGTGTCACAATCTAGAAGGGTTGATGCTTTAGATCAAAAGATCTCTCTTTGTGTTTTAAAAGAAATAAAAACCCTTTGCACTAAGCTTGATCATCTAGTGCACATTATTGATAATGGCAAAGAGAGTGAAATAGGAGTTGCGAGGTTTAAAACCAAGAATGACAATATTTGAAACTATGCATTATACCTAGCTAGGGGCATAAAACAATAACGCTTGTTGGGAGGCAACCCAATGAATAAAATAAATTTTTACTTTTTGTTTCTGTTATTGTGTGTTTTCACATTTATGCTACTGTTATGATTGAGTTTTTATGATTTAATTAGTGTATGTGCCAAGTAAAACCTTTGGGATGATTTGGAAGATAGTATAATTGATGCTGTTTGGAAAACAGAAAGTTTTGCGTCTAGTGCTGGAATTTTGCTTCTGTACTGGAGCATCAGCAAAATATGAAATTTTTACACAGTAATGGTATATGAATTGCCCACGTTGTCCTAATTTTTCAGAATTTTTGGAGTTATAGACGTATAGCTTTTAAATAGATCTCTACAGACTGTTCTGTTTTTGACAGATTCTGTTTTTGATGCACTGCTTGCTTGTTTTGATGAAACTATGGATTGTATCGGGGGCTATAAGCCATGGAGAAGTTAGAATACAGTAGGTATAATGCAAAAATAAAATATGAATGGTTCGCAACAGTACTTAAAGTAGTGATTTGTTTTGTTATACTAACGGATCTCACGAAGGTTTTGTTGAGTTTTGTGTGATTGAAGTTTTCAAGTTTTGGGTGAGATCACGATGGATGAAGGAATAAGGAGTGGCAAGAGCCTAAGCTTGGGGATGCCCGAGGCACCCCAAGGTAATATTGAAGGAAGACTCAAGCGTCTAAGCTTGGGGATGCCCCGGAAGGCATCCCCTCTTTCTTCTACCAACCATCGGTAATTTTACTTGGAGCTATATTTTTATTCGTCACATGATATGTGTTTTGCTTGGAGCGTCGTGTCTTATATGAGTCCTTGCTTTGTTTGCTTTTTAGTTTGTCACAATCATCTTTGCTGGACACACCTATTTGAGAGAGCCACACGTTCATCATGATTTGTTAGAATACTCTATGTGCTTCACTTAAATTTTTTGAGCTAGGCAGTTGCTCTAGTGCTTCACTTAAATCTTTTTGAGCACGGCGGTGGCTATATTTTGAAGAAATAATTAAACTCTCATGCTTCACTTATATTATTTTGAGAGTTTATAAGATTAAAATTTTGAAGAAATATATGCACTCTCATGCTTCACTTATATCTTTTTGAGAGTTGATAATAGTAATGGTAATTTGCACAAGATATGAATTTGGTCCCAAAGTGATGAATATTCAAGAGGTATATAATAAAAACTTTCATATAGATCATTGGATATGATAAGTGTGATTCCTTGCAATAGTTTTGTGATATGGAGATGATAATATGTGAGCCATGTTAGTGAGTAATTGTGATTTAGTAAGAATATTAGTGTTAAGGTTTGTGATTCCCTATGCATGCACATTAAAGTCAATAGTTATGCAACAAAATTATATCCTACTTATGGTGCATTATTCGGTGTTAGTTATGTTCAATGCATGTTTATGACCGTTTTCGCATTTTGGTTGGTCGCTTCTAAATCTATTTGCTAGCCTTCATTTGTACTAAGCAGAAATACTGCTTGTGCATCCAAACTCCTTAAACCCAAGTTGTGCCAAATGAGTCCACCGTATCTACCTATATGCGGTATTTCCATGCCGTTCCAAGTAAATTTGCATGTGCCAACTCTAATTTTCAAAATAATTTTCCGTTTTGTGTGCCCATACCGCTCATGAAGCGGCAGGGGTGGCCAATATTTTCCATGCTAGGTGTGTTATTCTCACGATGAGTGTTTATTCACTTGTCATTGCACGAGAGAGTGGCTGGTAATAAGGATGCCCAGTCCCACAATGAATCAAAAATTAATAGCAATAAAATTCCTTAGAAAGTGTTGGTATGGAGGGCACCCGTGGATACGGCTAGCCATGGATTGTGAAAGAATGGTGGAAAGGAAATTAACTTTACTTTCGGTTTGGGAACCGCCTATGATGTGTCTAGCATGGAAGATATTGGGAATTCTCGGTCGTTTTCGTTGACAGGAAAAGCATGCCTCTCAAAATAATTTTATCTCTCTAATTTAAGACTTGAGCTTTGGCACATTTGCAAATCTCTGCTTCCCTCTGCGAAGGGCCTATCTATTTACTTTTATGCAATTTTTATTTTTATTTTGAGTCTCCATTTTCTCTTATAAAGCACGAACTAGAGAGCACTATTGTCATACTTGTGCATTGTGTGTAGCTAATATTGAGTGTGTTTCATGAATGGATCAATGATTGAGCATAATGGGCTAGGGATAACTTTCTTTAGCATTGATATTTTGAAAGACATGGTTGCTTGTTAATATGCTTGAGTATTTATATCTTCATGTCAAATTATAGACTATTGCTTTGAATCATTCAAGTCCAAATGTCCTTGCTACAAAAGAAAAGAATATATGATGAATATGATAGGTAGCATTCCACATCAAAAATTCTGTTTTTATCATTTACCTACTCGAGGACGAGCAGGAATTAAGCTTGGGGATGCTGATACGTCTCCAACATATCTATAATTTTTGATTGTTCCATGCTATTATATTATCAATCTTGGCTGTTTTTATATACATTTACAGCAATTATATATAATTTTTTGGAACTAACGTATTAACTTAGTGCCCAGTGCCAGTTGCTAGTTTTGCCTGTTTTTGGTTTTCCAGAATATCAGTACCAAATGAAGTCCAAATGCCACGAAACTTTTTGGAGATTTTTTTCTGGACATAACAAGTACTGGAAGCTTCGGGAGAGGGCCAAAAGATGAAGCAGTGGCCCACGAGGCACCAGGGCGCGCCCCCACGGGGGTGGCGCGCACTGGTGGCTTGTGGGGCCCACACAGCTCCGTTTGACCCAATTCCACCTCTATAAATTCTCTAAAATCGGGAAACCAACAGAGGAGTCCACGAAATACTTTTTCCGCCGCTGCAAGCTTCTGTTCTCGAGAGATCCCATCTGGAGGCCTTTTCCGGCACTCCTGTAAGGACCGGAGTATATCGACCAGAGGGGGGTGAATGGGAGATTCAAAATTTCTTTCGAAATGTTGAATACTCTCAACACAGCATAGCGGATAGTAAACTAAGCAGTTTCAGTTCTACGAAGGAAAACTATTTCTGAAGCAAAACTAGTTCCGAAAGATAACTAGTTCTGAAACAAAACTGTTCCCGACACAAAACTGTTTCTGAAACAAAACTGTTCCCGAAACAAAACTGTTCCTGAAACAAAAGTGTTCCCGAAACAAAACTATTATGGAAACACAACAGAGCAGTTTTAGTTCTATGAATCAAAACTACTACAGAAACAAAACTATTGACATAGATAGAATTGCACGCATGAAACAAATTCACACCCGAAACCGATACAAAACATGCACACTACTGCGAAATGTTCATCGGAGCAAGACTTAGCATAATGACTAAGTAGCACCATATGAAAAGCAGATGAACATACAGACAAACAACCTAAAGTACTGCGAAAGCAAGTATGCAACACAATATAGTCACGGTACTGAAAGGAATGCTTGAAAGATAAAGAATCGCAGTACACAGATAGATATCTATCGACAGCAAAGAGCACCGAAAATAAACTACTGAAAGAAATGCAGTAGGACAGAAATGACCAGTGGTGCTCGATGGCGACAGATGATTTGGTAGACCAGTTCACTCTTCTGCAAAAGAGCTACGTCTGGTTGGAGGGACTTGTGATTCAACACAGGAGATAAACTCTCTCCATCCTATTCTCCTCAACGTGAAGTTGCTCGAATTTCAGTTGATTTCACTCGTGGTAGATTCTTGTCGGTGATCTCCAAACCTTCGATAGACTTCTTTGTGAACCACAACGACTCTTGGTTGCTGAAGATTTTGCTCGGTGAAGACAACAACTCTTCAACACTCAAGCCGACACCTATCCGTCTAGAGAGTATGCAGCTCTCAAGAGTAATAGGTACAAGAACTCTCAACTCAGATCTACTGTGATGCTCAACCACTATCTAAGTTTCGGCTCTTGATTTTCTCTCAGTGGATTTTAAACTCAAATCTCTCGGAGAGGGGTGCTCAATCAATCTTCTCAAAATCTCAAGTGGAGCAGCCAACGGGCAACGTTGGAGCGGGGTGGCTATTTATAGCCGCAGCCTTCCCGGATGGGAAATGACCATTGAGGACACGCGGTCCAGCCAATGGCCAACCGACACGTTTCCAACGGTCGGATTTTGAGCACAACGGTAACATTACTTGAGGAACAAGTAGTGCTAACTCCTCGGTCCGGAAGATATCTCCTGCAGCTCCGAAGAACAACGTCTTCTGCTGACAGGTAATCATTCGGAACACAAAGAGATTTCTCTCAATCTTTCATAGGTTTTGGCTAAGCATCACAACAGACAAAAGTCTCGAATACTTATACCCCTCTTAATAGTACGGTGATCCTATGACTCAAATAAGAGAAAGAAGAACAACGAAACAAATGCTACGTCTTCGCTTCGTCTTCAATCTTCTCGACTGCAGTCATTCTTCTTCGGACACACCGAATGAAAATTGCTTTGCGTCAGCAATTCTTTCAGGACCATCTCCGGCATGCAATCTTTTCGGTATGCTTTCTTCTCGAAACATATCCTTCTCTTCTCTGCAACGTAGATGTTTCTCGGTGAAGTTCTTCGAACTTCCTGAAAGAATATAGCATTCTTCTTGATAACAAATTCTTCGAGACCTGTCAATCTTTTCTGCAGCACAGATAACTTTCGAGGAAGTTTACAGCAAACTTCTCGGAAGTGGCAATCTTCTCAATAATAAGCTTCTTGAAACATATCAATCTTCTCTGCTGCAATCTTCTCGGAAGATTATAGCAAGCTTTTCCGTAGCAGTCTCTTCGGGAGATTATAGCAATCTCTTCGGCAGCAATCCTTTCGGGATATTATAGCAATCTCTTCGTTAGCAAACCTTTCGGTAGCAAACCTTTCGGTAGCATACCTTTCGGAAGCAAACCTTTGGGTAGCATACCTTTCGGAAGCAAACATTTCGGTAGCATACCTTTCAGTAGCAAACCTTTCGGTAGCATACCTTTCGGTAGCAAACCTTTCGGTAGCATACCTTTCGGTAGCAAACCTTTCGGTAGCATACCTTTTGGTAGCAAACCTTTCAGTAGCATACCTTTCGGAAGCAAACCTTTCGGTAGCATACCTTTCGGTAGCAAACCTTTCGGCAGATTATAGCAATCTTCTCGATACTCCAGGGACTATTTCTCTGTGTGTGCACTAGCAAACAAATTAGTCCCTCACTGTTTCTGACAACAATCTCCAAAACACAAGGGGCAAGGAATTGCACCAACAATCTCCCCCTTTTTGGACGATTGTTGACAAAACAGATAAACATCGAAGAGTAGATAGATATGTAACCAGAAATGTGTGGAATGTAAATTCGATAATATCTCGAAGATAAATATACCCCCCCTAAATGTATGCAGCATATGAAAGATTAACCTTTTGGATAAACCTGCATATATTAGAATAAGCTTGGTGGAGAGATATTTCACATCTTCGAGAATAAATGTATTGCACCAAAGGATAATGTCCGAGATATAATAGAGTGCATCCATACGTGAACTCTGGTAATAATTCCACCTGCAAAAATACCTTGCTACACTTTTACTTTATTTATTTTATTTTATATTTTAGTTCAATCTATCTATCTATCACATACAATTTGATCTTGCAATTAACCGTCGAGGGATTGACAACCCCTTGTTTGCGTTGGGTGCAAGGATTTGTTGTTTTGTGTGCAGGTACTGCTAACGAGGTGTTGCGTGATTCTCCTACTAGATTGATAACCTTGGTTTCATAACTGAGGGAAATACTTATCTCTACTGTACTGCATCTCCCTTCCTCTTCAGGGAATTACCAACGCAGCTCACAAGTAGCAGTCGCCTGAATATTTTTTGTGGCGTGGCTAGATGACAGTCGCCTGAATATTTTTTGTGGCCAGTCAATTTGGCTTGGGCCGTTGGATGAAAAATGGACTGCGGGATCATCTTCCTAAACCTCTAGCCTGTCGCATCGCACCGTACACGGTGGGTCAGGCACGCCGCCCACCCAGCGAATGTGCGTCGTCTTGCGTTTTCACTGACATGTGGGACCGAATGTGAGCAAACCAACGATGGGCACAATCCGTGCGTCTGCTTGCCGGTTGAGTAGAGAGAGAGGAGGACTGAGCACGAACTCAAGGAAATTTGGCGACAGTGTGAGGTGGGCCATATGTTAATAAAACTAGTACTACTACTAGTGGTACCGTACTCCAGGAGAGATACTAATGTGCTCGCTCTATGTAACCAACACCTCAATATAGTGGGGTGGCATGGGCCAGAACAAGCATTCACATCCAGGAGTGCGGCACACGCCACCACCATGAGTCCTATCTGACACTATATTTCTTTGAGTCTGTGCTACAACTATCTCTTCTCCCTCCTCATTTCTCTAACTCAGCCATCGCGCGGCGGGCGAGGTGGGGGTTTGCCGATAGTCGGTTTGCTCAGCTGTGGTCCCACTTGTAAGTGAAAATGCAAGACATCGTGTGTTCCCCCTTGAGCATCGTGCCGCACCATCCGTGTGGGGGTGCGACGCGAACACGGCAGGCTTTTCCTTTTGAACTTGTAAGTTGTAACATTTGGTTCTGCTCCTTGGCGTGACCGATAGATAGAAATTATGATTTTCCCTCAAAAATTAGAAATAATGATTAAAAACGCTAGCGCTAGGCTTTTCCCGCGCGATAAGCGGGGGAGTTTTGCCAATTTCGGCCATCATCGCTTTCCTTGCATGCGGTCCCACATGTAAGTGATATGCCTAGCCACTGTGCGTTGAGCGGCGGGCAGGAATGACCGTCGGGGGTGCGACGCGAACGGGACTGTACGTGTTCCAGTTTCTCGTTTTGAAGTTGTGAAGTGTAACCAATGTTTAAAATTGCCAGCTATTGAAAAAAGCGGCATCCTCTAGCGGCAGCAATGAGCAGCTATTGCCAGCAATAGCTGCCGCTATGCCAAATAGCGGTTTTGCAGAATACATGCAAGAATTCCGAAAATAAGTGCAAGATACATGTCAAACTACAGAAATTCAGCATCGATTAAATAGTTGACACAAACAGGAACATAATAACTGAACCATAAGGTCATCCATTAAGCCAACATTCAGCAATCGTCTCAAGCGACAAAGCAAATAGTTCGGTAGACACTAGACACAGACTGACAGACTATATAACAGAGCATGGACTACCTCACAAAGATGAACTAGTAAGTTTTGCAGATAAATAATCCATAAAGGTAATGGTGCATTCTCTTCTATTCATCTCCAGAATCTGAAGGAGACTTATCAGACTCCGATTCAGAAGAAGAAGCAGCTTGCGGCATTGTTTCCACACGCATAGCCATCAAGGACTGCAGGCTCACAGTCTTGATTAGCTTTCAGATCGATACGGGAGGTGGAACATAAACTTGTTAGATTTCAAAACGTAAAACGTAAAATACGTTTCTCCTCTATTGGAATATAAATTTACGTTCCCTCTACTTGGAACAATCTAAGATGAACTAATGGAAAGACAGACTAGGAAACTTGCCTCCCTGGATCTCTGACTCCGGCTGAGACATGGTCCTTCAGTTCTTCTTCGCATCCGTGTTGCAGGCTCACCGCCGTGCCGCCGTCGCCAAAGATATAGATCGGGGAAGCGGAGCGGATGTTTTGCTTTGTTAGGGTTAGCGCTCGGCTCTTTTGTAGCTCCTTTTTTGGGCCTCTGTGCGATGATTCTGAAAAGGCCCAGAATTCCCGTACTGAGCGTACTCCCTTGTGGCCCAAACTCGTAATAGCGGCGCAATCTTTTCCAGGAAATAGCGGCTACAACTAGCTAATTGCGGCCTTTTGCGGTTCAGTTCCCGTAGCGCAAAAAAATGGCATTGCGTTGTCCCCAGCTTTTCTAGCCGCTATGGCCGGCAAATAGCGCCGCAATAGCCGGCAATTTAAAACTTTGAGTGTAACACTTATTATAAGCCATCATGCAAAAGGTGAGCAAGGGATCACACACGTCTTTATCAGCTGGAATGAGAATGCAATACAGTAAGAATCAAGGCCACGACGACGCGATGCAATGGTGGTTACACGAGGCCAAATGAAACTTGCGAGCGACCCAACCAAACACGCCCATGGTGCTGGGTTGCTGGCTGCATCCCGCTTCTCCCATTTAGTAGTACTACTTCCCTCAGCATGCGAATTGAAGGAGGATAAACATCAATGGCCGTTCATCGGGAACCGCTACCCTCTACTTTATTTGCATTCAAGTTGTCTCGGAAACCGTACTCGTTTACTAGTCCCCCTTGTATTTTGTGTCATATTTTGGCCCTTAATCTAACTAATAAAATTGTGTGACCAATATAATGTCATTGGAAAACATATTCAAATACGAATCCAACAAAAAAAATATGTGACATGCTACACAAATACTCCTACTACGTAATGTCATTGGAGTAGTAGGAGTAGTATGTTTGTCCATCGTTGAACCAAAATAAGATGAGACTAATAATCCAGACATTGGTAGTTGTACTAGGGAAAATCTTGCAAAGTTTGGAGGCTTCTAGAGGGCAGGGCTGATCCTCCTTCACTAAAAAATAATAATAATAAGTACTACTCCTATAACCTAACCATCTGCCCTTCTCCATTTTCTTGCATGTGCACAAGTGGGACATTTGATTTGTTGATTGGGCGATAAGACGTTAGTAGTACTCCATCCCCTAGGACAAGGATTTATTGCACGTAGAGCCAAGCTTTTGCATGTACTACTTGTGGGACGCAAGACTGATGAACCCTCCCTCCCTCCTGAGTCATTTATCAGAGTGGGTGGTGCCACGCGGCCAAATATTTTCTAGCGCAATAGATAATTGTCCGAGCATTGCAACGAGCTATATATATTCTCTAGTACCTATGTCAGCCCATAATTTACAGGTCAATATTAATATGCATACGGATCCATAAACGACCTCTAGCCCTAGTGCGCCGGGCCACCAACCGACGGGTGAGGAGCAGCGGCGTTGGTGGCGAGGTCAACGTGCTTCTGAACAATGCCGTCCAAGGTTGCTCTGCGGTCCAAGAAGGCCACCGTCCTATGGTCCTCCTCTGGCACGTAGTGGTCCTTGTGGACGATTTCCTCGTAGACGTGGGTGATTATGTCGATGGTGTCTTGCTGGGCGAGGCGCTGCGTGGCGAGCGCGACCTCGAGGTGGACATTCTCCGGCGCGACGGTGGGCAGTCGCAGGGCCACCAGTGCGTCGAAGAGGTTGTCACCATAGAGGCCGGTGAGGGTGGCGGGCATCGCAGAGCCTGGGCACGTGGGCTGGAGGCGTGCGTCAAGGTCGTCCGCGAGCTTCTTGACGATGGTGAACTTGTCAAGGAAGCCGACGAGGGCCTCGTCGAACAAGGGGACGAAGCTGTCGTCCAAGAGGCCTCTTGCCCTGGCGGCCTCAAGCACGACCTGGAGACGTTCCTCAGTGCCGGAAGGGAGAGTGTATAATATCATCGGAAACTACACTCAAATACGACCCGTCAAAAAAAACTACACTCAAATATGAATAAAATAATACTCCATGTAGTATTATTTACGGAGGGAGTAGTAGTATATTTTTTGTGACATGCATTACTATATATTGTTAGTCAAATGCTAAATCCAAACGGAGGTGGTAGTACTACTAAATCCAGACGGAGGGAGTTGTAGTACTAGTACCAAAGTACTACCCGTTGGTCAAATTATTACGTGATGCTCCTCACAGTGAATTGACAAGACCCTGCGCCGGAGATGACACCAAAGTGCAGGCGGCGTGTTCGGGTTACCAAAGTCAGCCTCACCATGTGCAGTCACTATCATCAAGGCTGTAGAGCTACCCTGCTTACAACAAGCCGTGTTCTAGATATTTTCCCATGCGTTGCCACGAGTTAGAATAAAATATTGTAATGGGTATATTGGTTACATCATTGCAGCACCTATGCACGCGAACATAATCGTAATGTAGTACCATGCGCTGGATAGTCATAATTTTACAAGGTTCAAACTGATATTACAAATGCTTGCAGTAATGCTGCACCTACGAAGAGGGAAGTATTAGGAAGTTTACGTAAGAAGTTTCGTTACATTAGGTGGATGCAGCATTATCATACAAACTAAAATCCACCGCCCTTGACAAGTCACTAATAGGCAAATAAACTTGCGCGTCTCTCGTTACTTGATCTTTCAAAAACAAATTTAGCTTCTGCAGAGCCTTTGTCATTCAGCTTTAGACGCTTGCGGTGATCAGCACACCATTCATTGTTGTGCCAGAGAACGCCAAACCTCATTACCTTGACCACACTTGCCTTCAGAAACAAGAACCTGGCCAATTTAATCTCGGATGTGGTGCCTCGGTAGTCGATCAAATCAATTTCTGTAAGATGGAGATCAAGGCATTCGATGAGGTTGTTATATTGTAGCACATTTTTCACTTTCAGGTCTTTTTTTATCTGCAAAGAAGAGAACATATTAGAGGAGCTGGATATATAAGATTGCCGTGTCATCAAGAGCTACCAATATCATTCGCTCATACAATAGGGTTGGCTGTAAGGCTAGTGATAATTTTCACTCTCTCTCTTTCTCTTTCCTCTCATTTACTCATTTTACGTCCGTCTTGGTTTATAGGTCCCCTTCGTATTTAGTGTAAAATTTTGACCATAGATTTACCTAACAAAATGTCAATGCATGTCACAAAAAATTATACCATTGGAAATTATGTTCAAATACGAATCCAACGATATAATTTTTAGTGACATGCATTAACATTTTGTTAGTTAAATTTATGGTCAAATTTTGATACTCCAAAATACGAAGGGGACTAGTAAACCAGGATGGAGCTACTTGCTCCTAGGATAAAGTTACTTCACACTATGACTAGCCTTGGCTACAACAACAACAAAAACGATGCAGGTGATCACGTGAGAAAAAACTACTAAAAACATTTCTTTCAGTATAGTGCCTAGATGATGTTTCGAACACTACATTTGTCATTGTAACTTGGGAAAAATTACGAAAATATTGAGCTCTGTTGTGGTTCACATTTAATAGGAAAGGAGTTTCACCTCGATGAGTAGCTTCTCCATGCACGGAAAAGCATCTAAGGAATCCAACAACTTGATCCAGATTGGGGCCGATAGATTTTATTGCCAAAATCTTCACTGTGCGCACAGACTGGGTCAAGCTTGTGGGAATCATTTTCTGGATGACAGTCGAACATACATCAAGAAAAAAAATTAAAATGTGAATTTCAAGAAGAAGAATGAGAAGAAGAAGAGTGTTGTACCTGAACAGTTATGGATCCAATAACAAGTTCGGAGAATTTGGCAGATGAGTAGGCCAACGCTGTCAATTTCGGAGCATCAATGGCCCTGATTTTTGTTGGACCTTCTCGATCAGTGATACGTCTCCAACGTATCTATAATTTATGAAGTATTCATGCCATGTTTATTATAGTTTTGTATGATTTTGGTGCACTTTTATATGGATTTTATATGATTTTCATGGACTAACATATTGACCTAGTGCCCAGTACCAGTTGCTGTTTTCTGCTTGTTTTTGGTTTTCCAGAAAATCCATATCAAACAAAGTCCAAATGCAGCGAAACTTTTTGACAATTTTTTCTGGAAGGAAACAGACCCAGGAAGCTTCGGAGGAGTAGCAGAAGAGCCACAGGGGCCCCACAAGCCACCTGGGCGCGTCTGCCCCCCCAGGCGCGCCCTGGTGCCTCGTGGGCCCCCTGTGGCTCCTCTTCGCGTGATTCCAACGCTGAAAAATCCTATAAATACCAAAACCCTCAGAAATAACCCTAGAATTTGGACTATGCCGCCGCAAGCCTCTGTACCAAGGAGATCCCATCTGGAGCCCTTTTCTTGCACCCCACCGGAGGGGGAAATCATCACTGGAGGCCATCTTCATCATCATGGCGGTCTCCATGACGAGGAGGGAGTAGTTCACCCTCGGGGCTGAGGGTATGTACTAGTAGCTATGTGTTTAATCTCTCTCTCTCTCTCTCTCGTGTTCTTGATTTGGCACGATCTTGATGTACCGCGAGCTTTGTTAATATAGTTGGATCATATGGTGTTTCTCCCTCTCTATCTTGTTGTGATGAATTGAGTTTTTACCTTTGAGGTTTCACTATTATCGGATTGAATACTTTTATGGATTTGAGAACACTTGATGTATGTCTTGCATATGAATACCCGTGGTGACAATGGGGTATTATATTGATTCACTTGATGTATGTTTTGGCACTCAACTCGCGGATTCCTGATACGTCTCCAACGTATCTATAATTTATGAAGTATTCATGCCATGTTTATTATAGTTTTGTATGATTTTGGTGCACTTTTATATGGCTTTTATATGATTTTCATGGACTAACATATTGACCTAGTGCCCAGTGCCAGTTGCTGTTTTCTGCTTGTTTTTGGTTTTCCAGAAAATCCATACCAAATGAAGTCCAAATGCAACGAAACTTTTTGACAATTTTTTCTGGAACATAAGAGACACTAGAAGCTTCGGGAGGAGGCCAGAAGACCCACAGGGGCTCCACGAGCCACCAGGGCGCGCCACCCCCCCAGGCGTGCCCTGGTGCCTCGTGGGCCCCCTGTGGCCCTTCTTCGCGTGATTCCAACGCAAAAAAATCATATATATATTCAGAAACCCCCGAAAGTTAACCTAGATGAGTTTTTACGCCGCCGCAAGCCTCTGTACCTCCATGATCCCATCTGGAGCCCTTTTCCGGCACCCTGCCGGAGGGGGGAAGGCATCACCGGAGGCCATCTTCATTATCCCGGCGATCTCCATGACGAGGAGGGAGTAGTTCACCCTCGGGGCTGAGGGTATGTACTAGTAGCTATGTGTTTGATCTCTCTCTCTCTCTTTCTCGTGTTCTTGAGATGGCACGATCTTGATGTACCGCGATCTTTGTTGATATAGATGAATCATATGGAGTTTTCCCCTCTCTATCTTCTTGTGATGAATTGAGTTTTCCCTTTGAAGTTTTCTTATCGAATTGAGTCTATAAGGATTTGAGAACACTTGATGTATGTCTTGCATATGGATATCTGTGGTGATAATGGGATATTCACTTGAGTCACTTGATGTATGTTTTGGTGATCAACTTGCGGGTTCTGTGACCTTGGGGATCTATGCATAAGGGTTGGCACACGTTTTCGTCTTGGCTTTCCGGTAGAAACTTTGGGGCACTCTTTGAAGTTCTTTGTGTTGGTTTGAATAGATGAATCTGAGATTGTGTGATGCATATCGTATAATCAAACCCGTGGGTACTCGTGGTGACATTGGAGTGCCTAGGTGACATTAGGGTTTTGGTTGATGTGTATCTTAAGGTGTTATTATAGTACGAACTCTAGGGCTGTTCGTGACAATTAATGGGGATGGCTCAAAAGATTGATCGGGAAGGATAACTTTGAGGTGGTTTCGTACCCTACAACAATTTCTTCGTTTGTTCTTCGCTATAAGTGACTTTGGAGTGAACTCTTTGTTGCACATGAGGGATTTTCATATGATTCAACTATGTTAACATTGTTGAGAGATTGCACTAGCGAAAGTATGAACCCTAGGCCTTGTTTCTAAGCATTGCAATACCGTTTATGCTCACTTTTGTTACTTGCTACCTTGTTGTTTTTATATTTTTAGATTACAAAAACCTATATCTACTATCCATACTACACTTTTATCACCATCTCTTCGCCGAACTAGTGCACCTATACAACCTACGCCTCCCACGGATTGATAAACCTTAGGTCATCCACTTGAGGGAAAATTTCTACTGTCCTACAAACCTCTGCACTTGGAGGCCCAACACGAGTCTACAAGAACAAGTTGTGTAGTAGACATCAAGCTCTTTTCTGGCGCCGTTGCTGGGGAGGTGAGTGCTTGAAGGTATATCTTTAGATCTTGCAATCAAATCTTTTAGTTTCTTGTTTATCACTAGTTTGGCTTATAAAAGAAAACTACAAAAAATGGAATTGAGGTTGCCTCATATTATTCATGTTTATAATGTCTTTCGTGAAAATGATGGAAAGGAAAATTGTGCTCAATTGATAGAAGAAGAATTCAATAAAATGTTTGGCATAAAATCTTTGAATGATAAGCATGATTGCAATGTTGCTAGTATGAATTCTTTGAATATCCATGATGCTAATGATATGCAAAGCTACAAGCTTGGGGATGTTATGTTTGATGAAGATGATATTTTTAGTCCCCCAAGTTTTGATGAGAAAATTTATTATGATGAAAGTATGCCTCCTATTTATGATGATTATATTGATAAAAGTGGATTTGGAGAGGTCACAACTTTATTTAATGATAATTCCACTATTTTGAAAGAGGTTTCAATTGATTATGACAATAAAGTTGCTATCTATGATGATTATTGTGATGACATGTATGGTATAAAGAATAATGATAACCATGAAACTTGTCATCATGATTTTTATTTTCAATTGGATTATTCCAGTCAAGTATCACATGATAGTTATTTTGTTGAGTTTGCTCCCACTATTATGAATGAGAAAAAAATTGCTTATGTGGAGAGTAATAAAATTTCTATGCTTGTAGATCATGAAAAGAATGATTTGTGTGATGGATATATTGTTGAATTTATTCATAATTCTACTAAAAATTATTTTGAGAGAGGAATATATGCTTCTACATATTTCAATAATATAAAGTTTCCTCTCTATGTGTTGAAAATTTTGAAGTCATGCTTGTTTTGCCTTCCTATGCTAGATGATTCTTGCTCCCATAAACTATTTGCTCACAAAATCCCTATGCATAGGAAGTGGGTTAGGCTTAAATGTGTTTTATATATTTCTAATGATTCTCCCTTTACGTTTCAATTCTTTACTTCTATGTGAGCATCATTCAAAATTATCATGCCTAGCCAAAAGGCTTTAAAGAAAAGCGCTTGTTGGGAGGCAACCCAATATGTATCCTTTCTGTTTTAGTGTGTTCAAATGATTAATATACTGTAGTAATCATGTTTTATATGTTTTCTTTCAATAAAGTGCCAAGTAAAACCTTTGGGATAGTGTGGATACTTGTTGATTCAATTCTGTGCAAAAACAGAAACTTTTGCCTCCAGTGCCTAATTTCCCAGATTTTACTAGAGCGTCAAAAAATTCTGAAATTTTCACACAGTATTGATATGCAAATTTTTGACGTTTTCCTAATTTTTCAGAATTTTTAGAGGTCCAGAAGTATGGTAGTTGCTCAGATCATTACAGACTGTTCTGTTTTTGACAGATTCTGTTTTCAATGCACAGTTTGCTTGTTTTAATGTTTCCATAGCTTATATTATGAGATATAAATTGTGGAAATGATAGAATACAGTAAGAATTATATGGTAACAATTGTGAATCTTGTCTTGGACAGTACTTAAGTGATGGTTTATTCTTTGTCATACTAACCGTTCTCACGAAGTTCCGTTAAGTTTTGTGTGATTGAAGTTTTCAAGCTTTGGGTGAGATGACGATGGATGAAGGAATAAGGAGTGGCAAGACCCTAAGCTTGGGGATGCCCAAGGCACCCCAAGGTAATATTCAAGGAAGACCCAAGCGTCTAAGCTTGGGGATGCCCCGGAAGGCATCCCCTCTTTCGTCTTAATCCATCGGTAACCTTACTCGGAGCTATATTTTTATTCGTCACATGATATGTGTTTTGCTTGGAGCATCATTTTATTTTGTTTGTGTTCGCTTTCTGTTACTTAGAGTCATGTTTTGTATCTTTTACTTCAATAAAAATGTCAAGTATAGCCTTTACCATGCCTATTTTGCAAGTTCATGAGTTGCTGTTTCAAAACAGAAAGTTTGCTGCTATTGATTAAATTGCCTAGAAATGTCAGAATGTGATAAAATCTTGAAAATTTGATACAGTCAACTTTGATAAATTATTTCCAGTGTGGTAAATTTTCAGATTTTTTTGAGTTATCTAAGTATGGATTCTTAATTATCCTTTACAGACTGTCCTGTTTAGGCAGATTGCTGTTATGTTTGCATTGTTTGCATATGTTGGCTTGTTTAATGATTCTATTTGAGGATAGGAGTATTAAATATGCAGAGGCATTTAGTATTCAATATTTAATTATAATTTTAGTGATTTTCTACAGTAGATAATGTCGAGGTTTTGAGTGGATTTATACTAACATATCTCACAAGTTCTTTTCAAGTTTTGTGTGGATGAAGTTTTTGAAACTTAGGGAAACTATTATATGAGAAGAATTAACGAGACACAAGAGTTCAACCTTGGGGATGCCCAAGGCTCCCCAAGTTAAAATTCCAAGAAGTATCAAGCATTCAAGCTTGGGGATGCCCCGGTAGGCATCCCATCACTTTTCTTCATCAACTATCGGTTAGTCTCGATTGAACCCAAGTTTTTACCCGTTCACATAATGTGTGCTATACTTGGTTGTGTCTTTGTTTTTCTTGCTGTTTGAATAAAATATCAAGATCTGAAACTTTTTAAATGAGAGAGAGTCCTCACATAGCTACTTAATTGTTTCACTACTCATTGATCTTCGCTTATATATTTTGGAGTAGTTTGTCATTAATTCTCATGCTTCACTTATATCTTTTTGAGAGTTAATTATAGTAATGGTAATTTGCACAAGATATGAATTCGGTCCCAAGATGATGAATATTCGAGAGGGATATAATAAAAACTTTCATATAGATCATTGGATATGATAAGTGTGATTCCTTGCAATGAAAATAATGAAAGAGATCATATGCTAATCTTATGGAAAGTAATGACATTACATAAAGAAAAGTATAAGTGGTAAAATTTATTGGAGATTAACAAGCATAGCATTAGTCAATGATGCAATTCATGAAAAAGTTAATAAGGGAAGAGAAGATTCACATGCAAATATACTATCTTGGACATCTTTTATGATTGTGAGCCCCCATTAAGTATTTTATGTCAAAGTGTTGACGTTGGACAAGGAAGACAACGTAATGAATTATATTTGTTTATATTCACATAGAAGTTATATTGTTATAGATCCTCCAACATGTGGTGCTTGCCCAATATCTTTGCTAGCCAAAAATCCGCACCAAGTAGAGATACTACTTGTGCATCCAAAAACCTTAAACCCAGTTTCTTCCCATGAGTGTCCACCATATCTACCTATGGATTGAATAAGATCCTTCAAGTAAGTTGTCATCGGTGCAAAAAGCAATAAAAATTGCCTCTAAATATGTCTGGACTTTTATTGTAAGGGAAATAAGCGTTGTACGAACTTGTGATGGTAAAGAAATAAAAGCGACGGACTGCATAATAAAGGTTGCTATCACAAGGGGCAATATAACGTGACGTTCTTTTGCATTAAGGGCTTGTGCATCCAACAACAAAAAACGCATGACAACCTCTGCTTCCCTCCGTGAAGGGCCTATCCTTTACTTTTATGTATTTACTTTTTATGCAAGAGTCAATAGTGTTCTCCTCTACTTCCTTTTTATTTTTCTCTTTTGCAAGCATCATGTGGTGGGGAAAGATCTAGGCACATATATCCAGTTGGATATGAGTGATCATGAGTTATTATTGTTGACATCACCCTTGAGGTGAATAAGTTGGGAGGCGAAATCACAAGCCCCTATCTTTCTATGTGTCTGGCTGAAACTTTTGCTCCATATATATGTCGTGAGTGTTAGCAATCATAGAAGACTAAATGATGTTTGAGCATGTGAACTTGCTAAAAAGCTCCTACATGAGACCCTTCCAGAAAATATGATGAATTGCAATTGCATTGCTGACTAGAATAGTTTGTTAGTTTACAAGAAATTTATGCCTTATACTTCATTGTTGTGATGAATTGTTACTTGCTCATGAGAAGTTTTATGATAATAAATATTGCTGTTATAATAATGATCTTGCTTTGAATCATTCAAGTCCAATGTCCATGCTATAAAAGAAAAAAATATATGATGATTATGATAGGTAGCATTCCGCATCAAAAATTTTGTTTTTAATTGCTACTTTATCATGTTGAGTTTTATGAGAAAAAGTTGCTGTTATGATGCTAGGAAAAGCGATTGAAATTATCATTGATCAAACTTATGCACTATGCTAGCATTCAGACTTCATAAATTATTTCTTTTATCATTTACCTACTCGAGGACGAGCAGGAATTAAGCTTGGGGATGCTGATACGTCTCCAACGTATCTATAATTTATGAAGTATTCATGCCATGTTTATTATAGTTTTGTATGATTTTGGTGCACTTTTATATGGCTTTTATATGATTTTCATGGACTAACATATTGACCTAGTGCCCAGTGCCAGTTGCTATTTTCTGCTTGTTTTTGGTTTTCCAGAAAATCCATACCAAATGAAGTCCAAATGCAACGAAACTTTTTGACGATTTTTTCTGGAACATAAGAGACACTAGAAGCTTCGGGAGGAGGCCAGAAGACCCATAGGGGCTCCACGAGCCACCAGGGCGCGCCACCCACCCAGGCGCGCCTTGGTGCCTCGTGGGCCCCCTGTGGCCCTTCTTCGCGTGATTCCAACGCAAAAAAATCATATATAT
This sequence comes from Elymus sibiricus, assembly GCA_039707655.1. Lineage (NCBI taxonomy): Eukaryota > Viridiplantae > Streptophyta > Magnoliopsida > Poales > Poaceae > Elymus > Elymus sibiricus. Next base: position 437,014,819 of record CM077672.1, on the reverse strand, counting down.
ATTCAGAAACCCCCGAAAGTTAACCTAGATGAGTTTTTACGCCGCCGCAAGCCTCTGTACCTCCATGATCCCATCTGGAGCCCTTTTCCGGCACCCTGCCGGAGGGGGGAAGGCATCACCGGAGGCCATCTTCATTATCCCGGCGATCTCCATGACGAGGAGGGAGTAGTTCACCCTCGGGGCTGAGGGTATGTACTAGTAGCTATGTGTTTGATCTCTCTCTCTCTCTTTCTCGTGTTCTTGAGATGGCACGATCTTGATGTACCGCGATCTTTGTTGATATAGATGAATCATATGGAGTTTTCCCCTCTCTATCTTCTTGTGATGAATTGAGTTTTCCCTTTGAAGTTTTCTTATCGAATTGAGTCTATAAGGATTTGAGAACACTTGATGTATGTCTTGCATATGGATATCTGTGGTGATAATGGGATATTCACTTGAGTCACTTGATGTATGTTTTGGTGATCAACTTGCGGGTTCCGTGACCTTGGGGATCTATGCATAAGTGTTGGCACACGTTTTCGTCTTGGCTTTCCGGTAGAAACTTTGGGGCACTCTTTGAAGTTCTTTGTGTTGATTTGAATAGATGAATCTGAGATTGTGTGATGCATATCGTATAATCAAACCCGTGGGTACTCGTGGTGACATTGGAGTGCCTAGGTGACATTAGGGTTTTGGTTGATGTGTATCTTAAGGTGTTATTCTAGTACGAACTCTAGGGCTGTTCGTGACAATTAATGGGGATGGCTCATAAGATTGATCGGGAAGGATAACTTTGAGGTGGTTTCATACCCTACAACAATTTCTTCGTTTGTTCTTCGCTATAAGTGACTTTAGAGTGAACTCTTTGTTGCACATGAGGGATTTTCATATGATTCAACTATGTTAACATTGTTGAGAGATTGCACTAGCGAAAGTATGAACCCTAGGCCTTGTTTCTAAGCATTGCAATACCGTTTATGCTCACTTTGGTTACTTGCTACCTTGCTGTTTTTATATTTTCAGATTATAAAAACCTATATCTACTATCCATAATACACTTTTATCACCATCTCTTCGCCGAACTAGTGCACCTATACAATTTACCATTGTATTGGGTGTGTTGGGGACACAAGAGATTTCTTGTATTTGGTTGCAGGGTTGTTTGAGAGATATCGTCTTCAACCTACGCCTCCCACAGATTGATAAACCTTAGGTCATCCACTTGAGGGAAAATTGCTACTGTCCTACAAACCTCAGCGCTTGGAGGCCCAACACGAGTCTACAAGAACAAGTTGTGTAGTAGACATCAATTCCCGAGGTGACATTGGGGTAATCTATGCATAGGGGTTGATGCACGTTTTCGTCCTACTTTCTCCGGTAGAAATCTTGGGGCACTCTTTGAACTTCTTTGTGTGGATTGAATATTATGAATCTGTAGTTGTTTGATGCATATCAAATAATCAACTCACGGATACTTGTGGTGACATTGGAGTATCTAGGTGACATTAGAGTTGGTTGATGTGTATCATATGGTGTTATTTTAGTACGAACTCTAGGGCTGTTTGTGACACTTATAGGGATGGCTCAATAGATTGATCGAAAAGGATAACTTTGATGTGGTTTCATACCCTACAACAATTTCTATCTTATGTTCTCCGCTAATAGGAACTTTGGAGTGATTCTTTGTCGCACGTTGAGGGATTGTTATATGATCCAATTATGTTAGCATTGTTGAGATATTGCACTAGTGAAAGTATGAACCCTAGGCCTTGTTTTCAAGCATTGCAATACCGTTTGTGCCCTGTTTTATCAATTGCTACCTTGCTGTTTTTTATTTTTCAGAGTACAAAAACCTATATCTACTATCCATACTACACTTGTATCACCATCTCTTCGCCGAACTAGTGCACATATACAATTTGTCATTGTATTAGGTGTGTTGGGGACACAAGAGATTTCTTGTATTTGGTTGCAGGGTTGTTTGAGAGATACCATCTTCATCCTACGCCTCCCATGGATTGATAAACCTTAGGTCATCCACTTGAGGGAAAATTGCTGCTGTCCTACAAAACTCTGCGCTTGGAGGCCCAACACGAGTCTACAAGAATAAGTTGTGTAGTAGACATCAAGCTCTTTTCTGGCGCCGTTGCCGGGGAGGTGAGTGCTTGAAGGTATATCTTTAGATCTTGCAATTGAATCTTTTAGTTTCTTGTTTTATCACTAGTTTGGTTTATAAAAGAAAACTACAAAAAAATATGGAATTGAGGTTGCCTCATATTATTCATTTTTATAATGTCTTTCTTGAAAATGATGGATCGGAAAATTGTGCTCAATTGATAGAAGATGAATTCAATAAAATGTTTGGCATAAAATCTTTGAATGATAAGCATGATTGCAATGTTGCTAGTATGAATTCTTTGAATATCCATGATGCTAGTGATATGAAAAGCCATAAGCTTGGGGATGCTATGTTTGATGAAGATGATATTTTTAGTCTCCCAAGTTTTGATGAGCAAATTTATTATGATGATTGCATGCCTCCTATTTATGATGATTATAATTATGAAAGTGGATTTGAAGAGGTCATGACTTTATTTAAAGATGATTCCACTATTTTGGAAGAGGTTTCAATTGATTATGACAACAAAGTTGCTATCTATGATGATTATTGTGATGACATGTATGCTATAAAGAATAATGATAACCATGAAACTTGTCATTATGATTTTAATTTTCAATTGGATTATGCCAATCAAGTATTTCATGGTAGTTATTTTGTTGAGTTTACTCCCACTATTATGAATGAGAAGAAAATTGCTTATGTGGTGAGTAACAAAATTTCTATGCTTGTAGGTCATGAAAAGAATGCTTTATGTGATAGTTATATTGTTGAATTCATTCATGATGCTACTGAAAATTATTATGAGAGAGGAACATATGCTTTTACATATCTCAATAATATCACTAGTCCTCTCTTTGTGTTGAAAGTTTTGAAGTTATACTTGTTTTGCCTTCCTATGCTAGTTGATTCTTGCTGCCATAAGTTGTTTGCTCACAAAATCCCTATGCATAGGAAGTGGGTTAGGCTTAAATGTGCTTCTCATATGATTCATGATGCTCTATTTGTGTTTCAATTCTTTACTTTTATGTGAGCATCATTGAAATCATCATGCCTAGCTAAAAAGGCATTAAAGAAAAGCGCTTGTTGGGAGACAACCCAATATTTGTACCTACTGTTTTTGTGTGTCCACATGATTAAGCTATTGTAGTAATCGTTTTTTATATGTTTTCTTTCAATAATGTGCCAAGTAAAGCCTTTGGGATAGTGTGGATGATAGTTGACTTGATTCTGTGCAAAAACAGAAACTTTTGCGTCCAGTGCTGGAATTTCTATTCTGTACTGGAGCGTGACAAAATTCTGAAATTTTTACACAGTATTGGGTTACAAATTGTTTACGTTGTCCTAATTTTTAAGAATTTTGGAGGTACAGAAGTATGGTTTTTAAATCGCTCACTACATGCTGTTCTGTTTTTGACAGATTCTGTTTTTATTGCATAGTTTGCTTGTTTTAGTGTTTCCATAGCTTATATTATGAGATATAAATTGCGGAAATGATATACTACAGTAGGAATTATGTGAGAACTATTATGAATCTTGTCTTGACAGTACCTAAGTGGATGATTTATTTTTATCATACTAACTTATCTCACAAGTTCCGTTAAGTTTTGTGTGATTGCAGTTTTCATGTTTTGGGTGAGATATCGATATGAGGATAATAAGGAGTGGCAAGACCCTAAGCTTGGGGATGCCCAAGGCACCCCAAGGTAATATTCAAGGAATACTCAAGCATCTAAGCTTGGGGATGCCCCAGAAGGCATCCCCTCTTTCGTCTTCAACATTATCGGTAACCTCACTTGGAGCTATATTTTTATTCGTCACATAATATGAGTTTTGCTTGGAGCATCATTTTCTTTTGTTGAGATTTGCTTGCTGTTATCAATAATCATGTTTTGCATCTTTTAGTTCAATAAAATGCCAATTATAGCCTTTACCATGCTCAGTTTGCAAGTTCATGTGTTGCTGTTTGAAAACAGAAAGTTTTCTGTTATGTCCAGAATATTCCTGAATAGTGAGGACATGATAAAAATCTGAAATTTTTACACAGTAAGCATGAATTAGTTCTCTGTCATGTGGTCATTTTTCAGAATTTTTGGAGTTAGGAAAGTATGAATTTTAAATCCCACTTTACAGACTGCTCTGTTTTGGCAGATTGCTGTTATGGTTGCATTGTTTGCATATGTTTGCTTGTTTAATGTTTCTATTTGTGAATAGGAGTATTAAATATGCAGAGGCATTTAGTATGCAATGTTTAATTATAATTTTAGTGATTTGTTACAGTAGAGAATGTTAAGGTTTTGAGTGGTTTATACTAACTTATCTCACGAGTTCTTGTTGAGTTTTATGTGGATGAAGTTTTTAAGATTTAGAGAAACCGTGATATGAGAGGAATTAAGGAGACACAAGAGATCAAGCTTGGGGATGCCCAAGGCATCCCAAGTTAATATTTCAAGAAGTCTCAAGCATCTAAGCTTGGGGATGCCCCGGTAGGCATCCCACCTTTCTTCATCAACAATTATCGGTTAGTCTTGGTTGAGCCTAAGTTTTTGCTTCTTCACATGAGATGTGCTATTCTTGGAATGTCATTTTATTTTATTTTCTTTGCTGTTTGAATAAAATACTTAATATCTGAAATTTTTAAATGAGAGAGAGTCCTCACATAGCTACCTATTTACTTGACTACTCATTGATCTTCACTTATATCTTTTTGGAGTAGTTTGTCATTTACTCTCATTCTTCACTTATATCCTAAGAGTAAATTATTGAAAGAATTGAATATCATAAAGTTGAAATTATATGTGCTTCCTATGCTTGTATCATGCCTAGTAGTAGTTTCACATTGGGTTTAGAAAGTGAAATCAATTGAAGCTTGACAATCACAATATTGGTCATACAAGCAATTCATGAATGATTAGTATAAGGAAGAGGACTTTCACATATAAATATATTATCTTGGACATCTTTTATGATTGTGAATACCCATTAATTATTTTCAAACTTGAGCAAATTAGTTGAAGTTGGACAAGGAAGACAACGTAATGAGTTATGTTTGGGTATATTTGCATAGAAGTTATATTGTTATGGATCCTCCAACATGTGGTGCTTGCTTAGGATCTTTTGCTAGCCAAAAATTCATACTAAGTAGAGATACTACTTGTGCATCCAAAAACCCTTAAACCCAGTTTCTTCCCATGAGTGTCCACCATATCTACCTATGGATTGAATAAGATCCTTCAAGTAAGTTGTCATCGGTGCAAAAAGCAATAAAAATTGCTCCTAAAATATGTATGATCTTTTATTGCAAGGGAAAATAAGCGTTGTACGAACTTGTGATGGTAAAGAAATAAAAGCGACGGACTGCATAATAAAGGTTACTATCACAAGGGGCAATATAACGTGACGTTCCTTTGCATTAAGGGCTTGTGCATCCAAAAATAAAAAGCGCATGACAACCTCTGCCTCCCTCTGCGAAGGGCCTATCTTTTACTTTATGTATTTATTTTTATGCAAGAGTCAATAGTATCCCTTCTCATTTCAACCTCAATTATTCTCTAGTTGGCAAGCATCATGTGGTGGGGAAAGATCCAGGCACATATGGCCAGTCAAATATATTTGATCATGAATTATTATTGTTGACAATTATCTCTATGATAAATAAGTTGGGAGGCGAAACATTAAGCCCCTATCTTTCTCTATGTTCGATGGATGCCATTTGTTCTAAAAATATGCTTTGAGTACTAGCAATCATAGAAGACTAAATGATAATTGAGTATGTGGAGCTCTTACTTAGACTTTGTTGAAGATAAGTTGAATTGCAATTGTTTGGTGACTAAGAACATAGGTTGTTAAGTTTCAAGACAATGCATTGTTTGAACCATAACATGTGAATTGATTGCTACTTTATCATGATGAGTTTTATGAGAAAGAGTTGCTATTATGATGCTAGGAAAAGTGCTTGAAATTATCATTGATCAAACGTATGCACTATGCTAGCATTCACACTTCATAAATTATTTCTTTTATCATTTACCTACTCGAGGACGAGCAGGAATTAAGCTTGGGGATGCTGCTACGTCTCCCACGTATCTATAATTTATGAAGTATTCATGCCATGTTTATTATAGTTTTGTATGATTTTGGTGCACTTTTATATGGATTTTATATGATTTTCATGGACTAACATATTGACCTAGTGCCCAGTGCCAGTTGTTGTTTTCTGCTTATTTTTGATTTTCCAGAAAATCCCTATCAAACGAAGTCCAAATGCAGTGAAACTTTTTGACAATTTTTTCTGGAAGGAAACAGACCCAGGAAGCTTCGGAGGAGCAGCAGAAGAGCCACAGGGGCCCCACGAGCCACCTGGACGCGCCTGCTCCCCCCCCCCCCAGGCACGCCCTGGTGCCTCGTGGGCCCCCTGTGGCCCCTCTTCGCGTGATTCCAACGCTAAAAAATCCTATAAATACCAAAACCCTCAGAAATAACCCTAGAATTTGGACTACGCCGCCGCAAGCCTCTGTACCAAGGAGATCCCATCTGGAGCCCTTTTTCGGTACCCTGCTGGAGGGGGAAATCATCACCGGAGGCCATCTTCATCATCCCGGCGGTCTCCATGACGAGGAGGGAGTAGTTCACCCTCGGGGCTGAGGGTATGTACTAGTAGCTATGTGTTTAATCTCTCTCTCTCTCTCTCTCTCTCTCTCTCTCCTGTTCTTGATTTGGCACGATCTTGATGTACTGCGAGCTTTGTTAATATAGTTGGATCATATGGTGTTTCTCCATCTCTATCTTGTTGTGATGAATTGAGTTTTTACCTTTGTGGTTTCACTATTATCGGATTGAATACTTTTATGGATTTGAGAACACTTGATGTATGTCTTGCATATGAATACCCGTGGTGACAATGGGGTATTATATTGATTCACTTGATGTATGTTTTGGCACTCAACTCGCGGATTCCCGAGGTGACATTGGGGTAATCTATGCATAGGGGTTGATGCATGTTTTCGTCCTACTTTCTCCGGTAGAAATCTTGGGGCACTCTTTGAAGTTCTTTGTGTGGATTGAATATTATGAATCTGAAGTTGTTTGATGCATATCGAATAACCAACTCACGGATACTTGTGGTGACATTGGAGTATCTAGGTGACATTAGAGTTGGTTGATGTGTATCATATGGTGTTATTTTAGTACGAACTCTAGGGCTGTTTGTGACACTTATAGGGATGGCTCAATAGATTGATCGAAAAGGATAACTTTGAGGTGGTTTCGTACCCTACAACAATTTCTATCTTATGTTCTCCGCTAATAGGAACTTTGGAGTGATTCTTTGTCGCACGTTGAGGGATTGTTATATGATCCAATTATGTTAGCATTGTTGAGAGATTGCACTAGTGAAAGTATGAACCCTAGGCCTTGTTTTCAAGCATTGCAATACCGTTTGTGCTCCATTTTATCAATTGCTACCTTCCTGTTTTTTATTTTTCTGATTACAAAAACCTATATCTACTATCCATACTACACTTGTATCACCATCTCTTCGCCGAACTAGTGCACCTATACAATTTGTCATTGTATTGGGTGTGTTGGGGACACAAGAGATTTCTTGTATTTGGTTGCAGGGTTGTTTGAGAGATACCATCTTCATCCTACGCCTCCCACGGATTGATAAACCTTAGGTCATCCACTTGAGGGAAAATTGCTGCTGTCCTACAAAACTTTGCACTTGGAGGCCCAACACGAGTCTACAAGAATAAGTTGTGTGGTAGACATCAATCAGATACAAGAAATCTCTCAAGGAAAGGCGCATTCTCAATGACCATATCGTGAAACAGCTCAACTGATCTCTTCTCAAGTAATGTCCTGTTGCAGGGCCAGCAAGACACATAAATCCATCGAAGATTCGTCGAGGCGATGTGGAGGCTAATGAACCCATGGATCTGTTGAAGACAAAGGTACTCGAGCGCTGTACAGCCGCGGAGCAGTCGCTCCATATCCACCTTCGAGATACCAATGTTGAAGAGGCTGAGTTGCTTGAGTTGAGGGAGAAGAAGGGCGGGCGCGTCATCAATCTAGGGAAAATAGCAGGAGCTGAACCTGGCACGGCGTAGCGTTGGCGCGTGGCGGAGCGCGGACAGCGGCAGAGAGCGACATCGTCCACCTTCAAACCTGAGCTCCTCGAGCTGATCTAGGGCGGCGGATAAGAACCACTCGTCGAACTTGGCTTGGACATTGCGGTTGGTACTGAACATGCGGATGTCAAGGCGTCTGGCTGGCCCAGGGTGCGATGCAAGGATCTTGGAGACTGCGGCCATGCGTTTGCAATCCCCATCGCAGAGGCAGTTGTCGACGGTGAGGTTGAGGGGCACGCAGCGCCAGAGGGGGCACCACCGCCGGGAGAGAAGGGTGGTCCGCACGCCAGATTTGGTGTGGAGGAGGGCGATGATGACGAGCAGCATGTCGTCGGGGAGGCTGCAGATGAAGTCCAGGCTCGCCGGATGCGGTTTTGGCTCGAGCCGCCTCCGCTTGTTGGCCACCTCGTCCTCCATCTCAGCCGGCGGCGACGCCGGTGCACACGTGTGCTGGTGTGTATTGTGTGCTGGGTGTGCGCGAGTGTGTCCTTGCGTGCATGCCGCGCAGTGGTGTATGTGCGTTGTCGTAGTTTGTGTCCGTGGTGGCGTCTAAGAAGGTGTTAATCTAGTACTCCCTCCATTTCTTTTTAGTCCGCATATAAAATTTAGTCAAAGTCTAACTATGCAAAGTTTGACCAACTTTATATCAAAAGATATCAACATTTGCAATACTAAGGCTATATGCTATGAAAATTAATTTCAAGATGCATCTAAATATATTGATTTCATACTGTCAACGTTGATATTCTCTTATAAAGTTAGTCAAAGTTTACGAAGTTTGACTTTGACCAAATTTTATATGCAGACTAAAAAGAAACGGAGGGAGTACTACAATACTATTTTAACGAGGAAGAAGTGTGCACTCAATTTAGTAGCGTGCGGGGTTCTACCGCAAGTGGTTTCTAGTTTGTTTATTTCACCCCATGGCAGATGGGCCTCTAGTTTATTTAATTTCACCCACTGCCACATGGGCCCGCGCACCCATAGGGAACACGAGCTGACAAGGCACCATGTAGACTGGTTGACCAGTCAACTGGACAATATACGGAGCTATACGCTGAGCCAGTGACCGTATAATCTGTAAAGAGAGATCGAGTGAGAGGGGAGGCCCGTGAGAGGTAGAGATAGAGAAAGCGATACTCCCTCTGTTCGATAATGTAGTGCCTATAAATTTTTGAAAAGTCATACTTTTGAAAGTTTGACCAAGTTTATAGAGAAATTTACTTATATCTACAATACCAAAGATATATGATATGCAACTACATCTTGTGATGAATCTAATGATGTATGTTTGTCCCTCCAGATGTAATAATGTTTTTCTCCACATATACCTGGTTAAACTTTGTGAGGTTTGACTTTTCAATAAATGTATATATGCTATGGACCAGAGAGAGTACATGACTAGTGTCGGTACCAAAACCGGCAGATCTCGGGTAGGGGATCCGAACTATGGGTCAAGGAGTCGATGGTAACAGGGAACGTAGAGACAGCGATTTACCCAGGTTCGGGCCCTCTCGAGGAGGTAATACCCTATGTCCTACTTGATTGTATTGATGTGATTGTATGAAGGTTACAGAGTTGATCTACCTCGAGATCGACTGGGCTAAACCCTAGATAATGGATATAATCCTCTACGGACTAGGCCTTCTGGTTTATATAGACACCAGGAGGTCCTAGGGTTACACATGGTCGGTTACCATCAGGGGACAAACATGCCGGTTATGCCAACTGTTTCTTGGAGGAGACGCCAAGTCTTCGGAGGTTTCCTTGTGATACACGGGGTTGCCCACAATCCGGCCTTCCATCAATCGAGTAGAGGGCGGCCCACCAGCCCGGCCTATGAGAGATAGGCCGGCAGCCCGAGTACCCCCTAGTCCGGGACACCCTCAGTAGCCCCCGAACTAGTCTTCGAAGCCGAGGTAGACGCCGAACACCATTGGCTTCGTGGACCAGTTCACTTTCCTCCGTGACACCGGTAACAGGCATGTATTACTCCGAGTTGTATTCTCAAGCATTGTCCGGTCGTATATGCGCCGAGCTGTACCTCGGTAACGAAGTATAATAATAACTTAGCCCAGAAGGCTAGCCGCTTCGGTGTGAGCAGTGTCCTCACCTGACAACTTTTACCGATGGGTCACACCTTGCCACGACTGCGAGTTGGTTTATAAAAACTCGATTCGCGGTTCAAGGCAGTTTTCATTGGCACGTCCCGTCGATATAGAGATCGTGTCCTATTTTCAAGGGATATGATCAATAATCCGTTTCCCCCCATGCGCGCATAATGGCACAGTTGTATGGGGAAATGGCGAGGACTGCGGCGCAGCAAAGAGACCATGGGTTTTTACAGCCCATAAAAGGGGCACAACCTTCGTTCCTTTCGCACACTCTCATTTCCCCCCTTCGCCATTGCCTTCCCCATCTCTTGAGCTCCAACGCCCAGATCCGCCCTCCCTCTCAAAAACCTTTCCTTCCACCCGCCCGATCTAGCAATGGCGGGTTCCGGGTCCAAGGGCAAGTGGGAGGCCTCTAGCGTTACCAACAGCGCCATTTTGGAGTTGAAGAGCGCGGGCTACCTCCCGGACGACATCGCCCACCGTGCTCCGGAGGCGGGCCAGGCCATCCCCATGCCGCGGCAGGGCAAGAGAGTGGTGTTCGTACCCCACTTCATCCGGGGTTTGGGTTTCCCCCTTCACCCCTTCGTCAGGGGCCTCATGTTCTTCTACGGGCTCGACTTTCACGACCTCGCGCCGAACTCCTTTCTCCACATCTCGGCTTTTATCATCGTTTGCGAAGCCTTTCTCCGAGTCCGGCCACACTTCGGTCTGTGGTTGAAGATCTTCAACGTCAAGCCGAAGATAGTACATGGCCAGCAGGCGGACTGCGGGGGGGGCGATGATCAGCAAGCTTCCGTGAGTGGAGTGGCCAGACGGTACCTTCATCGAGACCGTCAAGATCTGGCAAAAGGAATGGTTCTACATCACAGAGCTGAGGCGCGCAAATTGGGAGGCGATTCCGGCCTTCCGCTCCGGGCCCCCTACAAGGCTGGTCTCATGGACCAAGAAGGGCCTCGACTGGGGGCCGAATAAGGAGGTGGTGCTGCTGCAGAGCCGGATCGCCAAAATGATAGAGAAGGGCGTCGCGCTGGTCAACGTGATCCAAATCATGCTCGGCCACCGAATCCTCCCTTTCCAGGACAAGGCTTCCCCCATGTGGGCTTATAAGCCCGGAGACCCGGCCACCGTGCGCAGCTTCTTCCGCACCTCCCACGCCCAACTGTGGAGGGTGCTATTCAAGCCGCAGAAGGACTGGCCGGCCGAGGAGGAAGACATCAGACTCGACGCCGCAAATCCTCCACGGGGGGTATGAGCACTTTTGTATTTTTTATCCGAACTGTTCCCCTTTAACAAGGTACTCAGCTTTGCTACTTTTCATACGCAGAAGTGGCTGAAGAAGGCCCAGCGGATCGACAGTCCGGCGCCGCTGCCATAGGGACCCAGGACGCCCCTCCTGACGGCCATGCTGGCCGTGGAGCCGTACGAGGCGCCGGAAAGGAAGGAGAAGAAGAAGGACCAACAGGGGGAGGCCAGAGAAGGCCTCTGCTCCCGGGGACCCCCGGGTGCTAGATCCGGGGACACCAATGCTCCCTCCGTGCAAGAGGAGGAGAAGGAGCGGGGAGAGAACGGGGAGGAAGACGATTCCTCTCGAACAGGAAAAAGAGCGGCGTCCGAGGGCGCCGAGGATGAGCCGCCACAAACCGCTCCCAAAAGACCGCGCAAGGCTAAGATAGCCTTGTCCGGTGATAGCTCGGCCTCTGCCGAGGACTCTGAAGCCTCCGAAGAGGTTCCTCGGAGGATCCCCAGGGCCAAGCCACAGGCTCAAAGGTATGCGTTCTAGTAACTGCTTCGACCATCTTCAGCCGAACTGGGTCTAATACTGATGGCGTTTCCGTTTATAATTTTGTAGCCCGCTGCGCGATCTCCCCACCGACCGAGTCTCGGAGGGGGATTCTCCACCGGCAGCGCTAGCGGAGAGCAGGACCGAATCCCGCGCCTCGCCACCCCCGATTGTCGAGGAGGCTGGGGAGGTCCTATCGAGGCGGACCCCTCCCGTGCCATACGCGGGGGGAGAGGGCGACACTATCATGGCCGAGGGGAACACCTCGGTCGCCGAAGACCAGGAGGGGAGGGCCCCTCTGGTGAACGAAGAGGAGGAGCCCGGACAAGCCGAGCTTTCTCCGAGGACGACTCCGGAGACGTCAAGGCATCCAGAGTCTGGCGCTCCGGACTTCGAGAAGGAAGGGGCCGAAGCGCCGCCGCCACCCCCGCCTGCCCCAGAGCAGGCGTCGACCGGGTAGTCGGTCGAGATGGATGATGCTCTAACCAGCTCCTCTATCGCCGAAGAGCACCGTGCACTCATGGGCGCGGTGTTGCAAAGTATTCGGTCCGTGGATACCGGACTGAAGGAGGCCTTTAGTGGCCTTCTTACCGGCTTCAAGGTGAGCGAAGTAATGCTTTTTCCTTCGAATAATTCATTTGCGTAAATGTATAGCCTCATACACAGTAGCCCCCGAGACACTGACTGGCTTGGGCAAAGCCTGTCAGAGGATCGAGAATCAATATCCCGGATACTAACGTGTGTATAATAATGCATAGGCATCATCTTCGGCCGCGGCCGCCAACACCGAAGAGCTGGCCGAGCTGAATCGGAAGCTGAAGAGTTCTGAAGATGACCTGAGCCTGGTAAACAAAAGGTTCGACGAGGCGCAAGGTAAGTCCGAGCTGTGATATTGAATACAGCCGTTGTTTTGTAAGCAGGGGTCGAAGTATCCTAACGGAGGGAACCGATTGTACTGCAGCTGCCGCCGCGGAGGTCGAAAGCCTCAAGGCCGCACTGAGGACAGCGCAGTTGGATGCGGCGGCGCAAAAGTCAGCAGCCGAACAGGCGGCTGCCGAGCTGGCGGCGGTGAGAACCACTAGTGAGAAGCACGAGGCCAGGGTGCTGGAAGTGCAGCAAGAGCTCGGGGATGCCGTCACAAGGTGTGAGGCCCTCGAGTAGAAGAATAAAGAGCAGGCCGCCGAGCTGACCTCGGTGGCGGCGGTGGCTACGGAAGCGCGGACAGAGGCGCGCGGCTACCAAGAAGAGCTCCGCCAAGTCAGGCTTATTGCGGACGGTAAGCCGTACTTGCTACAAAGTGTCTTTGGAGGTAATAGGTTCGCGTTGCTCACGCGGGTATGGCGTTCCGCAAGCGCCTTTGCGGACCTCCCGAAGAGTGCGGCTGATACGGCGAGGTTCTTCACCGGCCAGGAGGGTTGGGCCGAGCAGAGGCTTTTCTGGGCGCAATTTCAAGCGCCCGAACACCCTCCCCTCCTAAACAATCAAATGAAGCAGCTGATGGAGCTGCATCGGATAGCGGAGCCGGTGATGAAGGACCTCTGCATCAAGCTATGGCCGTCGAAGCCGCTGCCGAGCAGCTACTTCGGTCTGGTGCAGAGGCTGTACGACGCCCCTTCTCGGGTCGACGCCTGGAAGCGCTCCGCATGCATCGAGGGCGCGCGGATGGCCTTCGGCAAGACAATTGTACATTGGCCGAAGATAAAGCCAGCCGAGATGGCCACCGGACCTCCGCCGCCAGGGAAGGAGCATAGGCGTCCCGAGCAGTACTTTCCCGTCATGATGGACGGTTCTCGGGCAGTAGAGTCCCAGTGTTCGAAAGATGTAATTTATGAGTAGATGTAGCTTCCTTGTAACCAAGGAGTTGAAACTTTTGTTTTAATGCAAATTGTTCGGCTATGAACAAAGATGCCTGCTTATGTTAATTTTGACTCCTGTGCAGTCGTTTGTAATCTGAAAGTTACCAGTCGTCTGCTTCAGCCCCCCTGCAAATATTGCATGGGGTGTTTTCTCGTAATACGTAAACCCTTAGCCGACGTCTCGGTGCCCGGAGGTGGTTGTATGTACGGAAAGCCAGGCAATCAGACTATGCGGTTTTAGTGCTTTCACTTAGCCAGAGGAGCTTGACGGTGGGGGCCGGTGACGAGCCCCCGGTGTTTGTGATATTCGGACAAGCCGCGGTTGATCACATGTTTTCCGTAACAGATAACCCTTCGTGTAACACGGACTAACCTCCAACGATTTTAGGTTAACACCAGTCATCGGATCGCCGACCAGTTCTCGCTTATTGGGACAGTCAGTTTTCGGCTTTTGTTCTTCGTCCCTACTACGCCCTGCTGCACGTCTGCGCCTTTGCTCTTCAAGAGGCTTCCGTGGAAGCGAAGCTGTCCACCGTGTGTTCGGCGGAAGTAGTAAACTTTGGCGGATGAGCCCTTGAAAAAGGGGCTTGAGAAGTCGCCGTGGTATATCAGTTTGACGCTGATCGGGCCCTAGATGGTGCCCGTTCACGATGTTGATGTGAAGACATATGTAGGCCATCGGTCGGTTGAGCCAGACTCCTGGTCTTTGTGTCATGTTCCCCCACAACTGCCCATGGAATTTTGAGCGCGAAGTTGTGCACTCGAGGCACATACTTCGCAACTAGGTGAGGCGTGCTGTGGGGCGCGTGCCCCTACTTGGGGTGAGCGTGGGAGTGCTCCGGAACGGAGGGTGCAGCTCGGGAGCGTTTACGCGCATCCAGTGGCTTGGCAGTAGACTGTGCTTGAGAGGCTTCTTCGGCGGCTTGGACTTCGGCGGCTAGAGCCGCCGTGTGTTCCTCTGTTCGGAGCGAGCGCTCGGTATTACCGTTTATGGTAATAACGCCCTTCGGTCCTGGCATCTTGAGCTTCAAGTATGCATAGTGCGGGACGGCGTTAAAGCGGGCGAATGCAGTCCGGCCGAGGAGTGCGTGGTAACCACTTCGGAAAGGGACAATATCGAAGATCAAGTCCTCGCTGCGGAAGTTGTTGGGCGAACCGAAGACGACTTCCAATGTCACAGATCCCGAGCAGCGTGCCTTGACGCCTGGGATTACACCTTTAAAGGTGGTGTTGTTGGGTTTGATTCTTGATGGGTCAATCCTCATTTTCTTCACGGTGTCTGCGTAAATCAGATTGAGGCTGCTACCTCCGTCCATAAGGACTCTAGTGAGGTGAAAGCCATCCACGATGGGGTCGAGCACCAGAGCCGCCGTTCCTCCATGACGTATACTGGTCGGATGGTCTCGACAGTCGAAAGTGATCGGGCAAGCCGACCACGGGTTGAATTTCGGGGCTACCGGCTCTAAGGCGTAGACATCCCGAAGCGCGCGTTTCCGCTCCTTCTTTGGTATGTGCGTGACATAGATCATGTTCACGGTTTTGACCTCTGGAGGGAACTATTTTTGGCCTCCATTATTCGGCCCGCGAGGTTTGTCGTCGTCCTCGCTGCGGGGGCCCTTGCCCTGTTCTTCCGCTGTGGCTTTGCCGGCCTGCTTAATTACCCAACAGTTACGGTTGGTATGGTTAGCTGGCTTGTCAGGGGTGCCGTGAATCTGGCAGGACCTATCCAATATTCTATCCAGCGCAGACGGGCCATCTCGGTTCCCTTTAGAGGGTTTTTTTCCGCTGTCCCGATTTCGAGCCGCTGAATCCGGCGTTTACCGTTGTGTCATCGGCTTCACCGCCGTTGTTTGAGTGCCGGCGCTTATTGTTTCTATTGCGCCGAGGTTTTCCGTTCCCGTCCCGGGCCTCTGAAGTGTCGGGGTCTTCGGGGTGGTTGCTTCGACGAACCAACCAACTATCTTCACCCGCGCAAAAGCGGGTCATGAGGGAAGTAAGGGCCGACATTGTTCTCGGCTTGTCCTGGCCGAGCTGGCGGGCAAGCCACTCGTCCCGGATACTGTGTTTGAATGCCGCAATCGCTTTGGCATCTGGGCAGTCGACGATCTGGTTTTTCTTGGTCAAGAACCGGTTCCAGAAGTGCCGGGCTGATTCTCCGGGCTGCTGAATAACATGGCTCAGGTCATCGGCGTCTGGTGGCCGGACGTAGGTGCCTTGAAAGTTAGCTCGGAACGCATCCTCGAGCTCTTCCCAGCTTCCGATGGAGTTCTCGGGTAGGCTGTTCAGTCAATGCCTTGCCGGTTCCTTGAGTTTCAACGGTAAGTACTTAATAGCGTGGAGGTCATCTCCTCGGGCCATGTGAATATGGAGGAGAAAATCCTCAATCCATATGGCCGGGTCAGTTGTTCCATCGTAGGATTCTATATTGACGGGTTTGAACCCTTCGGGGAACTGATGCTGCATCACCTCGTCTGTGAAGCACATTGGGTGTGTGGCGCCCCTGGCCCGGGCCACGTCGCGCCGGAGATCGGTTATCATCCGGGCACGGTGCTGCCCCCGAGCTTTATCGTTTCTATCGCGCCAGGCTTGGTATCCTCCCCGCCCGGCGGGTGCGTATCCTGTGGATCCATAAATGGGCCTCGACTGGAGCCCTCGTGCGTTCAGGTCGTGGTGCAGATCGTATTGGTCATCCGGTTGAACCGGGTCTTTGCCTGCTCGGCGAGAGGGCGCGAGTGGGTATTCGGTTTCCCTGGCCGCCCTATCCCGTCCTCGAGAGGGCACGGGTGGGAGTTCGGCTTCTCCAGCCGCTCTATCTCGTCCTCGAGGTAGCGCGGGTGGGTATTCGGCTTCTCCGGCCGCTCTATCTCGTCCTCGATGGGGCGCGGGTGGGTGCTCGGTTTCCACAGCTGGCCTATCTCGTCCTCGAGGGGGGCGGTCGGGCTGGTTTGCGTAGGTTCGTCTGGGAGGCATGGGCTCGAAGGCCTCATCCTCGAATTCTGGGAGTAGGCGCCACCGTGGGTAACTCTTGTATTGGCCCTGACGTTGATCGTCGAGGCCTTCTTTGGCAGCTAAGACCATCGTCCATCTGTCGTTGAGCATATCCTGTTCGGCCTTTAGCTGTTGTTGTTTCATCTTCAAGCTTCGGGCAGTGGCGATGAGTTGCCGCTTGGATTTTGTTCCAGGGGATCCTCAGGGACGATAAAGTCTTCGGGTCCGAGGCTATCTTCCTCTTCGGATGGAGGGAGGTAATTGTTGTCCTCGGAATCGTCGACGTCCTTGGGGTCACCCTGGTCATCGTGCCCTTCTGGGGCGTCGGGTCGCTGCTCGGGCGTGTTATCGCCGAGCTCCCCCAAGTTGTCCGGAGTCTCGTTATCTCCTGTGCCGTTCGTGTCTGTGTGATTTTCCTTGCCCCTTCCCCGCCCTCTAGCTCGCCGTCGTCGGCGTCTGGGCGGTTCTTCGGTGGGATCGTCACCGTTCTTCTTGGTTGTGTCACCGTCCTTCATGGGGGTGTCAACCATGTAAACGTCATAGGTGGAGGTGGCGGTCCACTTTCCGGTATTGGTAGTGGCAAGGAAGGTATCCGTGTAGGGCGGGACGTCAAAGTCCTCGTCCATGTCGTCAGCCTCCTCGGAGGCATAGTCCAGCATGTCGGTTAAATCTTCAACAGTGGCTACCAAGTGGGTGGTGGGTGGGACGCAAAATTCCCCACGGCTGGCATCCTGTCCGACCTGCTCCTGGTCCGAGGACAAGCCATCCGCGATATTTATCTTCTGGATTCGGTCTAGCATCTCGCTTAAAATCGAGGGGTCCACCGGATCAATGTTCGGGCTGCCGTCGGAGTTGAGCTCCGGCGTGCCGATAACGGGAGTGTGTTCGGCCAAGGGTGACCCTCGGTTTTCCGGCACCGGGGTCGGATCCAAACTCAAGGTCAGATCCGAACTGAGGCCCGCCCCGGGGACGGGGGCGGGGAAGGAATCCGAGGTCAAGGCCTCGGGATTGGTAGGTTCCTCGGGTAAGGCCGAGAACCCAGCAAAAACCAGATCGCCTCGAGCATTGGCGACGTACTCAAGGCCGCCGAACCTGATTTCCTGCCCGGGGGCGAAGCTACCGACCTGGTCGAGGTGACCGGTCGGATCGGCGTGCAACGCGATGCTGCCGAACGCGAAGAGCTGTCCGGGGACGAAGATGTCCCCGCTACGGATTCCGTCGCTGAAGAGAAGAGCTGTCTGGGGACGGCGATGTCCCTGCTGCAGATTCCATTGATGAAGAGCTGTCCGGGGACGGCGAGCCATTGATCCTTGGCGACCCACGATGGAACTCTCAATGAAAGCACGAATGTCGGTACCAAAACCGGCAGATCTCGGGTAGGGGATCCGAACTATGGGTCAAGGAGTCGATGGTAACAGGGAACGTAGAGACAGCGATTTACCCAGGTTCGGGCCCTCTCGAGGAGGTAATACCCTATGTCCTACTTGATTGTATTGATGTGATTGTATGAAGGTTACAGAGTTGATCTACCTCGAGATCGACTGGGCTAAACCCTAGATAATGGATATAATCCTCTACGGACTAGGCCTTCTGGTTTATATAGACACCAGGAGGTCCTAGGGTTACACATGGTCGGTTACCATCAGGGGACAAACATGCCGGTTATGCCAACTGTTTCTTGGAGGAGACGCCAAGTCTTCGGAGGTTTCCTTCTGATACACGGGGTTGCCCACAATCCGGCCTTCCATCAATCGAGTAGAGGGCGGCCCACCAGCCCGGCCTATGAGAGATAGGCCGGCAGCCCGAGTACCCCCTAGTCCGGGACACCCTCAGTAGCCCCCGAACTAGTCTTTGAAGCCGAGGTAGACGCCGAACACCATTGGCTTCGTGGACCAGTTCACTTTCCTCCGTGACACCGGTAACAGGCATGTATTACTCCGAGTTGTATTCTCAAGCATTGTTCGGTCGTATATGCGCCGAGCTGTACCTCGGTAACGAAGTATAATAATAACTTAGCCCAGAAGGCTAGCCGCTTCGGTGTGAGCAGTGTCCTCACCTGACAACTTTTACCGAAGGGTCACACCTTGCCACGACTGCGAGTTGGTTTATAAAAATGGAGGCATGGGGAGGGAGAGAGGGTGTGTTTGTGATAGAGAGATCCCCTCGAGATCGTGTGGGGACTATATGGGTGGGCAATCGAGAGACAAGGTGTGTGTGCGATAGAAAGATACCCCAGAAGAGATAGAGATATACCTAGCTAGGGAGGGAAGGAGACAATGTGTGTGTTTGTGATGGAGAGTGAGAGATGGTCATACCTAGGGGGAAGTGCGTGTGATGGAGTGACAGATACTCGTACTTAGGGGGGGAGGGGGCGTGTGCGTGCATGTGAGATAGAGAGAGAACGAGGGAGAGGGAGTGTTAGATAGGTCTATCTAGTGCGAGCGAGATATGTGTATGTGTGACCTAGGGAGATAGAAAGTTTGAAAAGAGAGAGAAGAGCCCTGAGACGGCAGAGTGGTGCGTGAGAGAGTTGAGAGAGAGAAAGAGATACTCCCTCCGTTCGATAATGTAGTGCCTATAAATTTTTGAAAAGTCAAACTTTGGAAACTTCGACCAAGTTTACAGAGAAAATTATTTATATATACAATACCAAAGATGTATATATAATATGAAACTACATCCTGTGATGAATCTAATGATATATGTTTCCCGTTCCAGATGTAAATGTTTTTCTCCACATACCTGGTCAAACTTTGTGAGGTTTGACTTTTCAAAAAATCTATATGCTATGGACCGGAGAAAGTACCTAAGTAGAGAGAGATCAATTGTGTGTGAAGTAAAAAGAGTGAGTGTGCAAAAAAGAGTGTGTGTCTGAAAGAGAAAGGGACAACACACGATAAAATAGAGAGAAAGTGTGTGTCTTATGCAAACATATCACGCATGCATCTCTGAGAGAGAAAGCGAGGTGAGGATATACACGTAAATAGTGTGTGGTTGTTTGCAACGGAGAGAAAGACCCCTATAGCACGTGTCCAAGAGTGGTCTGACAAACAAGGGACAGAGGTCGAGAGGGACGTATGGAGAAAATGGAGGCATGGGGAGGGAGATAGGGTGTGTTTGTGATAGAGAGATCCCCTCGAGATCGTGAGGGGACTATATGGGTGGGAGATCGAGAGATAAAGGTGTGTATGCGATAGAAAGATGCCCCGAGAGAGATCGAGATAGTCCTAGGGAGTGAAAGAGGCAATGCGTGTGTTTCTGATGGAGAGTGTGAGAGATAGTCATACCTAGGGGGAGTGCGTCGATACTCGTACTTAGCTAGGGGGCAGATTGTGTGTGTGTGTGTGTGTGTGTGTGCGCGCGCGCGCGCGCACGTGTGAGACAGAGAGAGAACGAGGAAGAGAGAATGTTAGATGGGTCTATCTAGTGCGAGTGAGATATGTGTATGTGTGACCTAGGGAGATAGAATGTTTGAGAGAGAGAGAGAGAGAGAGAGAGAGGAGCCGGGAGATGACGGAGTGGTGCGTGAGAGAGTTATGGACAACGAGCGAGAGAATTTGTGCGTGTACTATGAGTGCACCGTAGCTAGCTATTTAGCCTAGACCAGAGAGTCATCCATTGTGTGCGAGGGAGACCTATACATAGAGTGTGCATGCGAACTAGAAAGACCTAGAGAGCGAGAGAGAGAGAGAGAGAGAGAGAGAGACCGATAAGGATTGTGTTCGTGTGCGCACGATAGAAAGAAAGAGTGTCGGCTAGAGAGAGAACGGGAGTGCGGGAGAGGGGAGAGGTCGCGTTTTTGCATCGAAGATTGATATAAACCATGATTCAGTATAAAATTGTATTCAAATGTTTGAATTAGAGAACATGGTGTTTGCAATTCACACATGAATGGAGATATGCGTATCAAACAGGTTCATTAATTTGACTTTGAGCATGTTCATGGAGTACTATAATACAACATGCTATTCAATTGATGTGTTCAATTTTGGATGTAGTCCACAATTTTGACCGGGTCAAAAAGCTATTTCATTGAATTGAGATATTTCATTTCTGGTTAGATTCCCGTTTTTAAGTGGGTCAACAATTTGTCAAATTAATCGGTAGCAACGAGCATGTAAAAACACATTAGTCTCGAGCATCATCCCACCATCTAAAAAAGAAGTGGCAAGATGTGACACTATAGAACTAATATTTCTAAATATGATTCGGATCGACTTGGTACGGTAGACGTGGATGCTTGTTCTCCCAAAATTTGAATGAACCGCTAAAACACCCTCTGCTCGGTGGAATTCGCCCGAGCAAATAAATGGGAGATGTGAAATTACCAGCCTATCTGGGACCCGCATCAATTGGCCCGTTGTATACCGAAGGTAGGTTTGTAACTTCATCGAAGCGCGCCCTCTCATCGGCCGAAATGACAGACGCCGAATAATTCATAAACCATGGGCTGCAAAACACCCTCTCCTCGGCCGAAATCGCAGGCGCCGAATAATTCATAAACCATGGGCGGCAAAACACCCTTTCCTCGGCCGAAATCGCTCGCGCCCACTATTTCAAGCACGCCCTACTCGCCCGAAATCGCTGGCGCCCACTATTTGGGAGAAGCAAAGTTACCCCCAAAAGACAGGTGCCGGCACGATAGGCCGCGTGTCGGGCCCGTCACGTGGTTAGATGGACCGTGCCTGGGATCACGTGATTAGATGGGCCGTGCCTGGGATCATACCCCTCATAAAAAATGAAGCCATGATCATTCTGACTAAAAAGCCAAGGATCATGTGATAGAGCCAACAAGTGCTTTGTTTGTAAAATACGTGAAAGAGTACGTTTTGACTCGATATATTTTCTTCGGTGACATGATTGACAAGGTCAAAATTTGTTATTAATCATAATTCTTCTTTTCACATCATTTTTGTCAAAAATAAATAAATTGAGTATGAGTCCAATAAACTGAAGGACTTCCTGAACAATATTTTTATATATATAAAAGGGCAAAAATTATATCTAAAGTTTCATATAAAGAAAATCATTGTACTCTGTTCTTTGGGGGTATAGTTGTTACCCGGCCTTGCGAAGCCCAAAAATGATTCGACAATTGGATATCTCCATTTCAAGCTTCTATGAAAAATTAACCATAATGTGTGTGCTTTACTTTTTTACACTAAATAATAGTGTCCTGTACGGAGAACAAATTAACGGAAATATCTTACAAGAGCAAATGTTAAGTGAACCAAACAAAATATTGGTACGAACGTATTGTCTCACAGCATGTGTGTGGTTATTACAATATTCGTGGTAACCTGTTTATTACATAAAAGATAGAAAACCAAAATTATTCATGACCCGAAAACATGCTTCCGGACTAAAACCAAAATAAACTTCAATCTTGCATCTTGTATGAAGTCTTTACGCCTGCCTTTTCTTTGCGATCTCGTGAATTTTGTTCTTCACCGCTTCTAGCGTGTTGGAAGGTGACAAAATCAACTCGGCGATGAAACGTCTTCTCCTTGTGTTAACCGTCTCCTGCAAATTTGTACATAAAGGTATAATGAATACAAGTTGTTATAAGACCATACTACCGACTCTACAAACAGACATAACAACCAACCTGGGAAAAATGGTTAGTCATTCGGTCCCCGTCCCAATGCTCCAGAACTTCTATCACAAAAAGGCCACAAGAGTTCCTGATATATATGCAAACATTAGTCACGGTCCATACCAACATGTGTGTGGTTATTACAATATGATGTACATTAACTCACCCGTCCTCTTGTTGTGGCATGTCGTACTCTTTGATAGGCCACTTAGTCACGTCTGGATATTTCCCAGGTGTAATACGGTTTGCCTCTCGCATATCGTCTGCTATAGCGAGTCGCTATAAAAAGGGTAATGTTAATGGAAAACCATACAACAATTTGTAGGAACACAGCTAGCAATGTTGGTGAGCATACCAGTGCTTGGACGGTCTCGATAGACAGCTCGAGAGGATAGAGCGAATCCAGAACTTGGAATTCTTGCTTGGCCATGTGCATTACCACGGTCATCCAGTGGGTATTGCCGATATTCAACGGGACATACGTCTACAGTGTAACAAAACATTATCTACCATATGAAATGCTTCTTAAAATGTCATGTACTGAACAAGTATTAACATAACATACCTTATCACGCACAGTATACTCTTCCTTGACTCTACTAACTGCTCCAGATCTGGACAACTCACTATCCATGTTGCAGCTCGACGGCAATGGATTGTCTCGTGCCAGAGCCCGCGATCTACGAGGAATTTCGACCTACACGCTGGACAGAGGTGACGATCATGACCAACGCGCAGCGCCAAATGTCCCAGATAAGCATCAATAACCTGCATACAATATAAGGACATTTTATGTTCAAAGTTGCCACATAGATTATACAATTTAATAACAGGACATGCAAATAGTACTTACATCATCCGACAGCCATCTACGGTCTAGTACCGGTCGAAGCCTTTCCGAACTCAGAGAGTTGCCACGTCCATTGTAGTAAGCTCTTTTTGCCATATTCTTTTTGGTCTGAGAAGCTATCTCCACAAATGAAACAGCTGCATCAATTAGTTCCGGCGTCAACTCATCTGCCACAACCTCTGGCACTTCGTTGTCAGAAAACAGAGCTGCATGAAAAAATATGGACGTCAACAATGGTGAGTACATGCATTACTAGTAAATATCGCAGTAAGAAAGCTAGTAACGGTACCTCTACTTGCGGTAGTAGTTCCCGAAGGTCTAGTACCGCGGGTGGGACGCCTGCTCGGATTGTCAAGTGCATATGGGGATTGAAATTTCTTGGGAACCGTCCGCTTCCTCTTTCCGGACAAAACTTCGTCATCCTTTTTGATTGTTGCCGACTTTTCCCCTTTGGCCTTAGCCATGAACTTGCTAACAGAAGATGGACATATGTCTATGTCCGAAGAAGATACTGGAGGAGAATTACCAATGATCCAAGGGTTTTCCGGTGTTGCACCACACTCATCATTAGCCTTCGTAGGTGAACCACACTTCTGGACATTGATCTTAGCTGGGGTTTTCTGGTTGGCACAAAAATCATGTCATAGCTTCAGTTTTCCAAAATAAAAAAGATTAAACCAGAAAATTAAAGACAAAAACATACTTCCTCAGCTTTGGTTTTCTCGTTGGGAACCACTTCATCAGGCTGCGTTAGATCAACGATCGGCTCCATAGAACCTTCAGAGTCATTGTCTTCCTTGTACATGAATTCTTTTTTTTCATGCGGCCATTCTCAAATGAATCCACTTCTTCATCGCCATCATTGTTACCGGATGGCATGGCAGCCGCCGGCTTGTACATGACACCTTCTTTGTTCAACTTCTCCAACAATTTCCGCAATACAAATATAACTTTATTAATGCGTGCATGGTTTTCAAACTGCAAACATACTGTGAACTTAAAAGTTAGGGCGTGTCACCTCAGCAACTTGATCAGGGATTTGCCTCATCTGTTTGTGTATGTATTCCATACACCGCTTCATTATAAGTTCCATCATCTCATCCCAGTTTGGGGCTGTCTTCGACTTCCATACGGTGGCACTGGCGGGCTTGGGTTTTGGCTTCTGTGTAGGCACATGATCTGGGACTTTGGGTTCCTGCGCCCTATATTCTTGGGTTATATTATCTTCGATCTGCATGTGATATACAAGTACATGTGATCGAACAAAAATTAATATTATTAAGTTACAAAAGATTTAAGAAAGACAGAACGCAATGAATTACCTTGACGTTACCACGGCCATGGCCGTTGTCATAGTCAAACCGATCTCTCCTAGTAGCTGCAGCTTCGGTCCAATTCCTCATCAGAGGTTGTATGGACAAGTTGGGATTGAAAGCGCAATCACCTTCCAGAGGTTGCACCTTCTCCCAGTACAATTACTGCATAAATATCTAGATTTACAGTAAGTACTATACATCACATAAATTTGCAATGATAAAATATTTTCAATGCAATAGGTCTCATAGGTGTACCTGCAAGAGAGCTAAATTGCCTTTCGGCCATTGACAGAGGTGTCTGCCTTTCCTGACATTGCGAAGGCAGTCGAGGAAAACACGGAGGGTGAACGCATTCCAATTAATCTTGGAAATACGTTTCACATCATCCACCAACACGTAATACTGTTTTGGGACAATCTTGCTCGACATGGGAGCAACAACTGTTCCTAGCAGGACAAGGACTACTTTTCGAAGGAAATCGTTGTCGGCGGATTTATTTTTAATGATGTCCGCAATCAGATCATCAATCACTATATTACCTGTAGTCTTACTCAGAAATTGAGGCGGCACCCGGTCTTTAATATCCTCACCTTCTTCAATGAGAATGTCTGCAGCCGACAGTCCTTGGTTCTCAAGTTGAAGATGCACTCGACATCCACACCACCGAGAGACACCTCCCCAACCAGGTCTTGTACCATGAATCTTCCCGTGCTGGGGTCAAAAATCTCAACCATGTACCTTATCAAAAGTGTACGCATCTTAAGCGATGGTATCTGAAGCATGCTACGCAATGTTGTTTCAGCGAGTCTAGCGCGTTGAGCGCCCGATAGAGCGGCAATAAGTTTGCACCATTTTTCAACGGCACACAAAATTTCTCCATTGAGTTCGTCCATCCTGTTGAAAAAATATAAGGATTGCTCACACTAGCTAACAGTAAAGCAAAAGGAACACTAGAAAAATCATGCATACTGGAACATGCAGCAAAGTCTGTTGATAATAAGCTAACAAATGAAAACTACAAGTGCTCAATTAATTTACAAGCATGTGATCAATTACTTTCACAATCAAAGGTAACATAAATTATATAATCAATTAATTTCATATGCTAACGTGTTAGAAGTTGCTTCAGTTGTCTTATTAAGGTGGGGATATAAATTTGCATGACAACAAATGAGCAGCTCAAAATAAATGGAATCTATATCAATGGTACCTATTTGAGGTTGATCAACAACTAGTGTATAATTCATTAATGTTGTATTTCCACCAGAAAATATCTAACAACGAGGGAACCATAAAAAGAACCAATCTATACTCACACTGACTGGCAAATCTTGTTGATTTAGTCGTATAGCAAAAATAATAGTTGGATCATGATACAAAAATATAATATGATCATGCTGGTCGACAAACAACGTGGGAAGCATAAAAAAATCAATCTCACCTAAAAGTGACTGAGACATCTAGTAGATCTAGCCGGACACGAAAAGAAAATAATTGGACCATGCTATGAAAGAACAAAAGATCTAGTTCATCTATGCCATCTGGTTAGAACACATCTTACATATCTGCTAATCCTAGGTCAATCGAAGCTAATACCCGCACAAACTAGTTTTCTATGAAGGCGGTATGGCGGGCAACATACTTGAACCGTCAATGAAGATGAAAGTAGTGGGCGATGCGGTGTCGACGTAGTTCGTCCACGGCGGCCACCACGTGCAAACGACCTGGATGTTCTCGAGGTTTTTGCTGGGTTTGGGCAGATGCGACGGACGAAGCTGTCGTCGACTCGGCGGTAGGAGGCGTTCTAGATGACATGTACCACGATGCCGAGATTATATACGAGGTCGATCTCCTAGGTCGTCGTAACTACCCGGGAGCGTATCTCCCTAATCTTTGTTTTCCTTCCTTGACGCGAGGCAGTACGTGCTCCTCAATCCAAGGGATTAGGACGATAGGATGACCATGATCCAGGATTTGTGTAACAAAACGGCAACTCCTCCCGTGATCGACGTGGGACTCCTCCCGTGATCGACGTGCATGAAAAACACACAGCTGTGGGCTCCCGCACAAGGGATCCAACTGGTATGTGCGGTATGGGCCGGCCCACCTACCTGCATGCCTACTCATATAATCTTTGTTTCATATTTGTTTTTTTATGTTTGTTTATGTTTAAAAAATATATACTCTTTGTTTCATATCTGCAATATTTTAAAATCAAATATATTTTTCCTCTTTCCTTTTTCATTGTTCTTTTTTTTATGTTTGTCCTTCTTATTTCCAATTTTTCTTTTCTGTTTTATATTTGAAATATTTTAAATGAAATCTATTTTTCATCTTTCCTTTTTTAGTTTTCCATTTTTTTATGTTTCTCCTTCTTATTCCTAATTTTTCTTTTATGTATCATAATTCCCTATCATTTTTAATTTACTGCACCTCAAGTTTCATTCATAATTTCAAACCCCTATCATTTGAATTATTTACAATATCTCAAGTTTCATAATTTTTCATGGGCACTAGATGTGAAACAAAGGCAGTATGCCAAGGTTTTACATTTTTCTATTTTTTTTTGAATTTACAGTGCCTTGGTCATTGGCTTAGAAACCATGAACCTTCCACCTTGTAGCTCAAATTTGTGAAGAGCTATTTGAATAATTTATTGTATGTCAAGTTTCATAATTTTCATGGGTACTAGGTGTGAAACAAAGTAAGTGTGCCAGGTTTTTACAATTTTTTAATTTTTTTTGAATTTACGGTGCCTTGGTCAAACTTTGGTCAACGCAGATGTCTTCCTAATATGTGGACTAGATACAAAGCTTTTCCACTCAACCAGCAACTTATTTGGGGATGCTCATGTGGTGTAGTCTCTCACCATCTAAGCTTGTCCAACAATGGTAAAGTATTTTTGGTACATCCTTTGCAAAAAATACCCTCTATTCAGTACAAATAGCAAAATCACCATTTTTTCCTCAACATCTATAGGAAGACCGAATGTGAAGATTCATTGCCATGCCATGATGCACCCATGTGCCAAATTTTAGGACATTTGAGTAATGTATGCCATGGCTATGGTCATGAGCCACCTCATTTGGCTTAGAAGCCATGAACCTTCCACCTAGTAGCTCAAAATTGTGAAGAGCTATTTGAATATTTTACTGTATGTCAAGTTTCATAATTTTCATGGGTACTAGGTGTGAAACAAAGGTAGTGTGCCAAGGTTTTATATTTTTTTAATTTTTTTTAATTTGCAGTGCCTTGGTCAAACTTTGGTCAACGCATATCTGTGCCCAATATGTGGGCTAGGTACAAAGCTTTTCCACTCAACCAGCAACTTATTTGGGGATGCTCATGTGGTGTAGTCTCTCACCATCTAAGCTTGTCCAACAATGGTAAAGTATTTTTGGTACATCCTTTGCAAAAAAAAACCCTCTATTCAGTACAAATAGCAAAATCGCCATTTTTTCTCAAAATATATGGGAAGACCACATGTGAACATGCATTGCCATGCCATGCTGCACCCATGTGCCAAATTTGAGGCCATTTGAACAATGTATGCCATGGCTATGGTCATGAGCCACCTCATTTGCCTTAGAACACAATTTACCATAAGGAGACAGTGTAAACTTCAAACTTTTTAATTTTATTTTTCATATTCCTATTTATTACATGTGTGGCACCATCTATAACAAATTTGGGGTGATTTGGAGATGGTCGAAAAAATCACTTCATTACGGACAGACCGTTTCGTTCACTTAAACCAGTTTTTCTAACAAGGTGATTTTTTCCACCACCTCCAAATCACCTCAAATTTGGTACACATGATCTCTTTCACAAACATAGACAGAATATGAAGGTTTTCCATTTTTTTTGAATTTTTTATAATTTATACTGGCTCAGTGAAACTCAGGGACATACCTCCGACTTTACCTTAAGGGGACAGTGTAAACTTCATTATTGTTGAAATTTCTTTGATAATCATGTTTATTACATGTAAGTGAGCATGTACAAAAAAATTGGGGTGACTTGGAGATGGTCTGAAAATAAACATCTGCCATATGCAAAAAAAAATTAAAAAAAGCCCACCTACTAACACAAGATTTTCACACTGCACGGCCTGCATACGACTAGAAACCCAACATATGGGCCAGGATGCAGGCCCGTACAGCATGAATATCTCATGCTAGTAGGCCCCACAGGGCATAGAGGTGACCGGATCGGCGCGTTGCTGTCTGGTTGCGAGAGGCTCATGCCTGGTCTCTCTCGCCCACGTATATAAGCAGGTGCGCGCGCCCCTCGCTTGGCGAGGTGGGACTAAACTCCCACCGCCCCTCAGCTCTACCCGGTGCGGCTCACCCTTGGTCCTAATTTGGTTGGGCTGTCCCAGGCCAGCCTCACCCGCCTACTGGACCACACGTCCGTGTAGATGGTTGGGCTGGCCCATCTTCTATGCATATTTCTTTTTCCTTTTCTATTTTTCACATTTTCCCTTTTATTTCTTCTTACAGTTTTAAAATTCAAATATGTATGATAAAATGTTGTCTTATATTTCACTGTCTAATTTTAATTTTTCTTTTCTGTTTCATATTTGAAATATTTTAAAATCAATTTTATTTATCCTCTTTCCTTTTTCAGTTTTCCTGTTTCTTTATGTCTGTCCTTCTTATTTTTAATTTTTCTTTTCTGTTTCATATTTCAAATATTTTCCCTCTTTCCTTTTTCTTATTTCTAATTTTTCTTTTCTGTTTTATATTTCAAATATTTTAAAATCAAATATATTTTTCCTCTTTCCTTTTTCTATTTTCCTTTTTTTTATGTTTGTCCTTCTTATTTCTAAATTTTCTTTTCTGTTTTATATCAAATATTTTAAAATCAAATATATTTTTCCTCTTTCCTTTTTCTATTTTCCTATTTTTTTTATTTTGTCCTTCTTATTTCTAAATTTTCTTTTCTGTTTTATATCAAATATTTTAAAATCAAATATATTTTTCCACTTTCCTTTTTTAGTTTGCCTGTTTTTTTATTTTGTACTTCTTATTTCTAAATTTTCTTTTCTGTTTTATATTTCAAATATTTTAAAATCAAATATATTTTTCCTCTTTCCTTTTTCTATTTTCCTTTTTTTATGTTTGTCCTTCTTATTTCTAAATTTTCTTTTCTGTTTTATATTTCAAATATTTTAAAATCAAATATATTTTTCCTCTTTCCTTTTTCAGTTTGCCTGTTTTTTTATTTTGTCCTTCTTATTTCTAAATTTTATTTTCTGTTTTATATTTCAAATATTTTAAAATCAAATATATTTTTCCACATTCCTTTTTCAGTTTGCCTGTTTTTTTATTTTGTCCTTCTTATTTCTAAATTTTCTTTTCTGTTTCATATTTCCCTTTCAATTTTAATAAACTGTAGGTCAAGTTTCATTTCTTATTTCAAACCCATAAATTTTCTTAGAAGCCATGAACCTAAGGCAGTGTGCGAAGGTTTTGCTACACTCGTTTAAAATTCTTTTTAACAATCCTTTTTTCATTTATTTCCTACAGTCATTTGGTACACTCCTTTCTTTCAGTCCCAGATTCACACAATTTTTTAAAGTGATGCTTGATTGTATAATCTAAACACAAGGTAGCATACACCACAAATAAATTCCATGACACACAAATATAGATAGCATTCTAGATTAATACGATAGATAACATCCAGTACATCTAAACACGACATCCAGTTCACAACCACATACTACATTACATACTACACTACATACTACATTAGTTGACCAAGTTTCCAACAGTTCACAACCACATGCACTTCAACAAAATTAAAACATCATCACATATACTGATGATGACTACCACTTCCAGCTTCAGATCATCAACATCATGCAGGGCTACTACATGGGACTCAGAGCCTTCAGGAGGGCAGCATGCTGCGCCCTCATCTTGTAGTCCTCCCCACTCCTCGATGCATCCCGTGCATGAGACAGAAGGTGCTCAAAGAGCCCATCCTTGGGTTTTGGCTTGGTACAGTAGGGGCACTGGTACTTCTTGCTCTTGTAGTAGGCAGTCGTTCCCTGGTCCTTAACCTTCTGGACTTCCTTCGCTATGAAGGACTCGACGTTCCCGTCGTCCACATCATCTCCAGAGTCATGCTGCACACAGAAATGAATTACATTAATACATTATGCATTCATATAGTAAAACATGTCAAAGGAACTAATTGAACAAACAAAATTTCAACTAGGGCTTACCTCATAGACTTCGTCGTCAACAAAGTCAGGATCATACTGGTCCTTGAACCCAGTCATGGCCAGCTTCCTCTTCTTGCCCAAAGGATCCTCCTCCTGCAATATAAAAGTACATCCATTACTAGTAATTACAGAAACCAACTAAAAATTTAAATATACACAAATGTCACATTGATCATATTATCCATAATATGATCCTATTTGCATTTTCCATATCCATGTGCACAGATTTCACAACAAAGCTAATAAACCTACATATGGTGGAGAACTTTATAATTACAGGAAACCTACAGAAAAGAACAATTTAAAGCTACCTAAACATTTTTATTTGGGATAATGAAGCAAAGCTCCAAACTATATTCACATATTGCAGTAGTTAGATAGGTACATCTTAAACTATAAATGCATAGATCTCCAAGTAACATCTCAAATTGATATACTATAAATGAATCAAGTAACATCTTAAACAATTGATAGGTACATCAAAATGAATGCATTCCTTTTGGGCATATGACATACAAAACCCTATACATCAAAAAACAAACTTTCTCCACCTTGCCTTCTCCATTGTAAATCCTCTAATATTTAATGAAAAGGCAGAACACCTGCCATTAACCCTTCAAAAAAAACATACAAAACCCTATCTCTGTAGCATTGAAGCACAAATCTAATAAGCATAGATCTCTGTAGCATTTAACCACAGATCTAATAAGCATATATCTGTGTAGTATTCAAGCACAGAGATCCCTATTTCTCATTAACATCTCTGTAGCATTTTTTTCACGTATGTAATACAAAAAACCTAATGCAGAAAACCTAATACAGAAAACCCCTTCTAGAAAACCCCATCTCTCAAACCAACTAATCTAACCATCTGTACTACCCTACGAATCACAATCAAACCAATGCAACTAACCCTACATTCTAAATATTAGAACTAACAACGAAATGGAAGTACCTGCTCGTCGCCAGCCTCCGCACCTAGATGCACTGTGCCGCTCGACGCCGTCACCTCCAGCTCCAACACGACCGAGGCGGAGCCGGCCACCTCCTTTTCCAGATCCGCAGCAGCGACAGCGGTTGCGGCATCTCCCGCACCGCCGTGGACGCCGGCAACGTCCTGCACTGCATCTGCCGCGGTCACCACGCCCTGCATCTCCAACAGATCTCCGGCCGCAGCGGCGGCACTGCCACGAGCGTCCTCCATCGGACAGAGGGAGGCGATGGAGGTGAGGGAGACGATGCGGTGGGGGAGAGCGAGGCAATGCGCTGGGGGAGAGCGAGACGACGCGGTGGGGGAGAAGGAGACGATGCGGTGAGGGAGGCGATTTGGGGGAAAATGGTGGGGGCGATGCGGCCGGAGGTGGTTCCCCTCCTCTTATACGATGGGACATTTTTGGCATTTTCCATCGACACGTGCTACCCCACGACCGCGGTGCGTTGCACGTGAAAACGAAACGCCCACCTATACGAATACCAGTATACGGTCAGCGTACGAGCTAACCGGGCCGTACGGGCTCGTCCGGGCCGTACGGGCTCGTCCAGGGCTCTACGCACACGCTAAAAAGACCATCCTGCCCCTCTTTCTGAACGGTTATTGGATCATCTCAGCCGTCATCGTGTTTCTCCCCTCCGCGTTCAGTCCAGGGGGGAGCACCGGAGCAGAAACGATCGTACAGATGTGGTGGATGCCCATCCTCATCATCATGGGAGCCCGCCGCTGGCTCAGCTACGGTGATTCGGCACAAGAACCATCGGCGTTGGAGCCGGAGAAGATAGGAATGGAACACAGACCATTCATGACCATCCTATGTAGCTTGCTGTGCTACACAAGGCAGTGAGAAAACCTTCCACTCCATCTTCTTCCTTCTACTAGTTTGTACTTCCATATACAAACAACAAAGTGGAATAAGACGGAGTATATTCCAGCTTACTGGATTGGAGCACAAGTACAAGTGAAGCAGAGGAATGGAACAAGCAGCAAGATAAGTACCGATACAAATTTTTCTGAGCCAGATAATTTGTTGACATTACAGTTAATCCAGCATAGTTATCTTTGTTGTCTTCACCATGTAGTGCAGAGAAGAAGCATGCAACAAAATATGTAGTGAGATTAAAGGCCAAAGAAGATCACTGCAAGGCATAAGGATATGAGCTAACCCAATAAGGACAGTTATGCCAAGCACCCCCGCAAAAAAAAAAAACATCAATTTTGCTAGCTAGTTCAAGTTCTGAAAATAGTGTGACAAAAACAGGTAAGGACATGAACAAAACAGTTCGTCAATTGGATTTTGTTTTGGTAATTTGGCATGTACATGATAGAAACAGAGTGAGCATAGTTTCCTACAGGAAGCAACAGTAGGATAGTAGACAATTGTGAAATAACACGCAACGGGAGCGTATATTTTCATTTCTAACACTGCATCCTCCATCACTATACTCAAATAAAATTTATCTATATACCCAAGGGGTACTGTGCAACAATTCTAGCTTATTAATTTATAGTGATCCTAGGTCAGGCAATATGTGCTACAAGGAAATACATGCTTGGTTCAATCAAGAGATCAAACATACATGGGCATTCATACAAGAATAGATGCTCGATAGCATTCTTATCTTTCTGTGTGCTTTGATTTTTCTTTTACTAATGATGTATCACTAACAAATACCTTCAGGTGCCAAAGTACACCTGGAAAATATGCTGTATAAAGAATACAAATAAATAACAATGCAACTGCTGAAGTTAATCTCACAATTGTGAAATGGAAATGATAAAATGGTCATGAGTAAGCTCACCTCAAGCTCATCAACAGTTAGGTGCAGTGCAATAATTTCTCGAAGAACCTTTGGCGCTCTCCATGATCATGCACAATGTGGCACCTGTAGGAGAGGTTATGGAACAAGGTCCTAGACTTGTTGACAGCGAAGCACCTTGCCACAGCCAGATCATGGAGGCAGCGAAGCACCTGCCAGTGGTGAACGAGGTGTGCCCCTCTAGTTCATCTGGATCAGCAATGCAGGATACTGCGGTGACAGCTCTTTGGCCTTTCCCTTGCAATCGCCCATAGCAAAAACCTTCATGAATGAAAATGCTGTGTGCAACGGCGGAGACAGCAGGGGACCAGCAAGGGCCAAGGCCCGGGCCAACATGCAAAAAAAATTATTAGATCAGCGATTTTTTGTTCCAGAAGTTGTGTGTTCGGCTGTTCTGGGCCTTCTTGCCCTCCCCAGCCAATGTGCAGCAGCAAAAGTGGCACAATAAATCCTGTACGAAGCTTGACTTTTCACTATTGTTATTCTATCCCAAAAGCTAATCCCAACCCCAAAGAGGCAAAGCCTCCCCCGGCTCCCAGCCACACGTGATTCCTCTTCCCAACTTTCCCTTTCCTTGGTCCCCTGCGGTCCAGCCTTTGCTCTGCTCTTCCATGGAAACTTGTGAAGACAAGGCTTCGGAATAAAATGGAAGATGGATTTCTAAGGGACTGCTTGCTAATTTATATTGAAAAGGAGATTGTTGTTGGAATATCAACAGATGCAATTATAGATGAGTTCGATGAACCACCACGTCGAGTGGCATTTAGTTGAAGGCCTGAAGCAAGTTAGTTTATCTATCTTCTATCGTCTAGATTTTTCTTTTGTGTGATGTACAATTCAAAAATTGCATATCCTCTTGTTATCAACGGTGAATGGTGGTGTAATCAATGAAAAATATTATGCAATTACATCTGTTTCATTGTTTTTTTGGCCAAAAATTTGTACGGAAGTGTTGTCCCCTTCAGTCGGCCCGTGTTATACATTTTTCCTGGCTCCGCCACTGGCTGTGTGGTTAGTAAATGTTATCACAGCAGAGCACGGTCTATAGCCAGTACTAACACAGATCTAGACTGGACACCAGATCCTCTAAAATTGCAATCTTTCTATAAATTTTAACTAGATACATGCATGGAGTCAGAGATGTACTGAAGATCAAATATTTCCCACAGATCGGGCCTCAGAACCTGAAATTGACTTGAAAATTCCATCTTTTATTGTATCAACCTCTAGAAAGTCAAGAAAAATATAGTTTTCTTCCAAGATAAAATAAAGATGACATTGATTTTGAACCAGTTAAAACAGAAAAAAGTATTTTGTGTGATAATTTTGAGTAGTTCGAGGAGTCGCCGCTTAGAGGAGGGGGAGGTAGGGAGGGCAGCGACGGCGGAGGATTCCGTCCAGTGCGGGCATGGATTCTGTTTTTTTTTTAGGAACGTGCGGGCATGGATTCTGGGGAGAACGGGGAAGGAGGAGGCAATGCGTGTGTATCGGGCCGAATGACGGAGCGACTGAACCACTGCTTGGCGAGTGGGCCGAAAGAAGCGGCGTAGGCCCATGAGACCACACGTGAGAACCAGCTTACAAAGCCCTTCCTCTGATTGTTCTCAAAAAAGCCCTTCCTCTGATTTTTTTTTTTAATTTACTTTTTGCAAATAGGCATGTGCTGCATTCGGTGAAACAAGCAGCAAGCTAAGTATCTTGTTGCCACTAACTTGTATACAAGCCGGTGTACAATACTGAACAGATACATCAGGTGATCCATGCAAAAAAAAAAAAAATTTGCTCGATGTGGAGGAGCAAGGTGCCATCATCTCCAAGGCGAGGGAGCTGCCGCAACGGACTGGCGAAGAGCGGGAGCGGGAGATTATTGAGGAAACAGAGGGGTCCCAATGAAGGTGCCCAAACCATATGGTTTTGTCTCCAGGGACACATATAGGTCCATGGCGTCGCATGCACAGATGAAGGGAAGGAGCGGCATGATCAAAGAAAGGGCATGACTATCTTGGGATGCCTTGTCAACCGTCACCTCCCCGGCCATCCAATCCTGCCACAACATGCAAACTATGGCCAGCGGTGGGCGTCCGTCGTGGACGAGGACCTCAACAGCTCATCTGGTTTCTGTCAGACACCAATTGGGGCTGTATCCCTTCATTGAACGTCAGTTTTCAGTGAAAGGAATCACCAATGCAAGTGCACCTGAAGTACTGAACTATGAACTATAGCAAACTGATATAACAAACAGCTACCTGAAAGTGCAATTTCACAGCGTCCAATACATGCAGAGTTCAGGTTCAAGTTCGCACCATACTATGAATCCAGCACACAGTACACAAAGCAGACGTACAGAACGTAGCTAAGAGACCGAACGTAACTTGTTTGCAAGCACTACATTATTATCTTCGTCATGGGACATAGCAAAAACAAGGCGGTCATGGAGAACAAATCCATGGAAAATTATTAGGCCAATGCTTCTTGCTGGACCGACATTCAGCTTCTCTTGTTGGCGTAGTCATCTTCATCCTTGCTGAAGTCGTCGTCAAGAAAGTCATCCTGTCCCTCGCTTCTCTTGGTGTCGGCGTCAACCAAGCCGGCGTCCTCCCCAGCACCATCCTCCTTGCCACCAACATCAAATTTGAGATCCTTTAGCAGGTCATCGAGCTTACCAGCAGGCAGATCAACGGGGGCATCGTTCGCGTAGCTGTCGTTGCCTGCGCCGAAGTTTCCACCTCCAAATGCAGGAGGTGCTCCACCCCCTTGATTCAGGCTATCGCCGCCATAGTTGTTGGCAGGAGCAGCATTGTATCCACCCCCACCAACCCCTGTGAAACCAGCATCACCCCCATAGCCACCTTGCCCGCCTTGAGGGGCACCATAGTTCCCCCCACTGTTGTACCCTGAATTATAATTGCCACCACTATTGTATCCACCACCACCACCACCTCTGCCTCCACCTCCATATCCACCACCTCCGCTGTAGCCTCCACCACCACCATAGGAACCACCCCCTCCACCATAACCACCGTCACCGCCGCCATAGCCGCCACCACCACCGCCGCCATAGCCACCACCACCGCCGCCATAGCCACCCCCACCACCAAAACTTGGACGACTACCACGGTCATGAGCATAGCTCACCCTCACTATCCGACCCTGCAGATCCTGGTACAGCAAAAGGAAATGTGTTAGAAAATCAACCAGCAGGCAAGGATTATAGAAGACTGATCAAGATACTAACAAAAACAATCAAAGGATATCACATATGCCTCCGGGCACAAAAAGAAACGAGCTGCATAACCAATGGAGTACAATTAAAGAAGAATGATTTAGCTGATAGCACAAATTAACCACAACAGGATCACATGCCAGCCTCCGGGAAGAAAAATACAACACAAAAGAAAAACACTCAACAGTGTGCATGAGAAAAGAATAATAAATCAATCGGAACAGCAATCCATCCATTGCGCAAGTAAGCTGAAAAGTTAATACACAAACTCTATGAGACCAAAAATTATACCAATGTTTGAAGTCCAACCTTAAACTAACTTCACGCCAGAGCATATAGGACCAGAACATGACAGGAACAAAACTACTATTCTGTTATAAAAAGATGCAGACCAACTACCTGGTAATGCCACTCACAATATTTATATTACTCATCCATTCTTTTGGATGAAGAACGAGTCAGGTCATTCAAAAATGACAAATCTATACAAGCTGGCTACAGTAAAATAAGAGCAAAATGTTAGAGAAACATTGTCGTCTCTTAAGCAAGTCGATGGTTTTATCCCATCACCCTATCCAACATAAATGGCTGGTTCACCACCCTCTCCTGCCTACCGTCCTCGACACTATATGCTCCCTATTAAATCTGCCTTGACAACATTCAGCACATATAACCAAATACTGTTGAATGCTGCCTTAATAGCAAGGCAGCGCCATTCTGCATTCATCACGTAAAAGCATGCCATATTCAAGCTGCATTAGCTTCATAGAATTTCGCAAGGAATACAACTGCAAAACTTCTGCTAAAAGTTCAATCCTAAGAATAAGTTGCCAAGAGCTGACTGCCAAGCTGATGACACAGGCAATGGCATGCCTCAGTTAGGAAAACTGTGGTTTGTTGCTCAAGGGGCATAAAAATTTTGGACAATGAATCAACAGCTAGTAAGCTACATAACAGTTGGAGATGACAGGAAAACATACTAGACGCAGTTACAGTGGCCAGCAAATTGTGCTAGTCCTAGAGTGTATTTGTGGCTTTGCCTCCCTGTAACTGAAAGGACCACTGCACAAGCTGACGTACTACGAAGCATATTTCTGAATCATATTTTGATCTCTAGTGCATCAACATATCAAAATATATTTGCTATGCGCGAACGTAATTCCGGTGAAAGCAAATAACAGGAAATATATACAGTAATTAGGTTCTGTAGTAATCAACCATTTTTAATTTCTCAAATAGTAAAGTATGTTACTGTACCATTTAAAAAGATAAAAGCAGTCAGCTTTATTTCTTCGGTACAAAATACGTGAAGTTTTCACCATAGCCTATTCACATGTCAAGTGTGAACATTATCTCCAAAAGCACTGATAAGTATAAAAATGCTTAGCGCCCCTTTGATTCAGGAGTTTCATATGAATTTTGGAGGATTGTAATCATTCAAAACTTATCCTGTGTGCTTGATTTGTAAGATTATAATCCATAGGAAATTTTCACAAGAATTCTTTTCATAGAAAAGATCCATTGACAAAAAAATCTCTTGCAAAGAATCGTATGTTTATTTACAGTCTAATCATGATATCTGACCCTACTCGATCGATGAAATGGCAACACTGCGGTCCTGTCTCACAGCAGTTAGATCCATAAAACAACAAACTCCCACAAATTTCATCCTTAATTCGATACCAACCGGCTAGATGGTTGGACCAAAACTTTCAGCAACATATAACCAGTCTTATGGGAATAGCAGTCTGTTATAGACAGCAAATGTGACGGTGGTGCATAATGTTATTCAGCAGCAAACCAATTTTTCCAGTGTTATAATGCAATTGTGTAGAAATATGTTTTTTTCAGATGAATATAACCTTTTCCCATAGAACCAATCATGATCACCAGTCATTGTGAAAAGAGACAGCAAATAAATATTCTCAATCTCCAGCGACATAGCTAAAATATCTAATGTACTGGTGGTCATAAAGCCACTCCGTCAAGGCAAGTCGCACGGCTAGAAGTGATAGCTGGGTGACCAAAGTTGGAAATGGTAAGGGTTGGGCCACTCGCGCATCAACTAGGTCATTGGATGTGATCCTCCCAATAACCACCACACCCAGCTATCACTCGCGACCACCCCACACTGATCCCTCTCATCACCACCCTGCCACTACCTCCCACGTCATTTCCCTCTTATCAATAATAAACAGTTTTGTAGTGGAATTGTGGAATTCCAATTTCCCATGAAATAATCTAAAAATGATAGCTTGCTTTTGAGTTGAGGCATCACAATTAGTTATTTTGTTTATCTTACACACAACAAGCTGTTAAAGTTATATGGTGCCAACTGCCTATGCTTATCGGTACAACTGAATTCCAATTTTCTATGACACCTCAATTATAACGTGAAACACACGCAAAAAACTGCTTATAGAAGCAAATGCATCTTCACATCCTGCTGTATATGAAACAATAAAACATCCAACACCACAATGCATGCCCCTTAATTCGGATGAGCCCTGGATTAGCTTGTGCTGAATCACACAACCTTTCAATATCTAGTATGGCAATGCAGGTCACATTCCATAACAGTGCTACCTATGTATGTAGGTTAATAATGGTATCCAAAAAAACAAGAAACTCATAATTTTGCTTTGTGTTCAACCACAACAAAAAACAAGTCTTTGTGTTACCACTTAGGGTTCCAGTAATTACACTGTTACAGCCACAGATCAGCAAGCGTATGAAAGACAAGGATAAGGCATTCACTCTTGTCTAACCAGTGATGATTCAATTCCCCAACAAGGTAGAAATGCTCTGATGCTTAGTTAGCCTTGGATATTTCAATGACTTGAACTGATGACTACTAAAATAATCTCTAACTCAAAGGAATCTAATATGATCACCTAACTTTTATTGTTGTCAAGATGATCTATTAAATCATACAAGCTACAGTTAGATGATTCATGACACGGTACTAAACAATGCTTAGAACTGGAAATAGAAAAAAAAAAACATGAGGTTCATCAGCATCTGACGTGCCAACTGCAAGTGCAAACAGTTTGACGAATAATGTGCAACTCACCTTCCCATCCATTCCGGTAATGGCAGCTCCAGCCTCCTCCGACGAAGTGTAGGTCACAAAACCAAACCCCCTTGACCTTCCAGATTCACGGTCCATGATCACCTTGGCTGAACAAATAAGACATGTTTAGTCCACATACTACACAGGAGCGGATCTTTCATCCATGAGAAACGGAGGAAACAGGACAGGAACATGCCTTCCACGACTTGACC
Organism: Elymus sibiricus; assembly: GCA_039707655.1. Classification (NCBI taxonomy): domain Eukaryota; kingdom Viridiplantae; phylum Streptophyta; class Magnoliopsida; order Poales; family Poaceae; genus Elymus; species Elymus sibiricus. Next base: position 436,974,536 of record CM077672.1, on the reverse strand, counting down.
GTAGTTGGAAAACGCATCGACGAGGCTCTGGTCATCGGTGCCGTACGAGATGCCTGCAAGGACAGAACAAATCAGGGCAGCACAATCTAAGGGCTTCCCCCGAACTAGAAAATCTTAATCTCGAGGCGCAAAGAAAAGAGATGAGCGGTAGGGAAGTGAGAACTCCGGCGAACCTCCGACGAAGACCTTGGAGGAGGACATGGACCGGACCGCCTGGAGCATCGCCGAGCCGGAGCCCGCGGATCGCTTGAGGACATTCCCGACCTTCTGCAGGAACGCCATCCTTCCGAAACCCCTGCGAAACAGGCGCGGATTTCAGATTGGATTGGATTGCCGGGCGCGCGCCGCCGAATCGTGGAGGTCAGCGGGGTTTAACCAATCCCCGGATCTGGGTGGAAACGAGCTCGTACCTCGAAATCTAATGGAGGAAGATTGTGGACGCGGTGGAGAGGGCGGGGACGGGATGTCGCGGCGAGGAGGAGAGGGGAGCCGCGGTGGCGGCGATGAGAGGCGGAGGGGTTAGGGTTTGGGAGCGGGAGGGGGAAGGGGGGCGGCGGTAGCCTGTAGGGCTTCAGGCGTAGGGGGCCTGGGGGGGGCGGTGAATGGGGAGCCGCTCCGTTTTAGATTAGATTTTCCCTTTTTTTGCGGGGGATATTTTCCGTTCAAAAAGTAAACGATAATTGTAGTTTTTCTCTTTCTTTCTTTTTTTGACGTGAATTGTAGTTTTTCTCCAGAGTCTTGGTAATTGTTTAAGAATACTTCAAAATAGCGTATGCATACGTGGAAATGTTTTTTTTTGTCTAAATTCATAGTTCTCTTGCACATTTGACGTCAATTTGGATACGTGGAAGATCGAGATCAATCGACTAGGAAGAGTTGAATCGAAGATTGTTAAGCTTGTTCTATCCCACAAGCCATGGATATGTCCTCTGAAGCATCTTCGGTCTTATACATGGTTGCGGTTTTCGTTGGTCTTCATGTCTCGTGTTTATATCGTATTCATACGCATACGGATATATTTGTCAATAGACGAGCATCTTGTCGTTATTTCAGACACAAGTCTTCAACATAGTCTCCAACCAAATATATGTGCCTAGATATGAACCATTTAGGCTGTACGGCTTGTGTTTTGTTTGTCAATATGGTTTACTCCTACAGTTAGGAGCGTGTTCGTTTTATCATGGATTTAGTCTTTTATTCAACGTTAACAGCATGTTGATGCATTAGAATTGATTTTAAAATATCCATTATGTCTTTCGCAACAAAAAAGTCATTATGTAATGACATCGGCTACTTGAACAGAGAGAATACATATATAGAAAAATTAATTAGTTTGATTTTCATTGAGTCGTTCGATCTTATGACAGAATCCACCTATCGGTGCATAAGGCCTCCCAAGTAATACATAAATGCTCAGAGCAAGTGCCTAGCATGTCAGTGGGTCTAGGAACAAAACTCACAACCCATAGTTGTTTAGGTTATCATTGTTAATATTCAATTTATCTACTACCTCTATAAAAGCACGAAAGAGCGTATCCAACTCATAATCTGAACCGTCTAATCACAAAATCTAAAGGTCCAAAACCTCTCAATGTCGAGCACCAACCGTAATCTCGTAACCCTTCGTTCTCGTCGTAACGCCCTCACTGAGTGCCACATACACGTCGTCTCCCCCTCCCCCGCCGCACTCTTCCCTTGAGCCACCGGGTGGCCGGTGCACGCCGCTCCCCTGCTCCACTGCCTCTCCCGTCTAGCCACTGTCATGTCCTGCGAGAGGGTCGCCGCTCCTCTGCTCTGACATTGCTCTTCTACTCCGAGCTCCCAACCCGAACCCCGCATCAATGCCTGACCTAGCACCGCCGCTAAGGTCTTGCATGGAACCGCATCTGTCGCCACCCAACCCCGTTGAGGTACAGGCGGGAACCGTCTCCACGACGACCGAGAAGATGGGCCACTGAAAGGATCAGTATGGTCAACTAGAAGGGGGTAGAATAGGCGACTAACAATTTTTAACTTCGTTTGCAAATTTTAGGCTCAACAATAAAATAGGTTGTCTAGATATGCAAATAGGTGGACAACTTATATGACAAGCACAACAAAGCACAAGTGCAAGCTAAAAGTAAACACAAGATAATAAGCCTGCACAAAGTAAAAAGTAAAGGATAGAAGTAATCGCAAGTGAAGGCAAGGATGTGTTTCCGAAGTTCCCTCCTTGGGGGGGGGGTACGTCTCCGTTTGAGGGGTGTGGAGGCACGATGCTCCCCCAAATAGCCACAATGGTTCATCCTATTCTCCTCACGCCCTTGCACGATGCAAGGTGTCGTGAATCCACTAGCGGTGCCTTTGAAGGCGGCAACCGGAACCTTTACAAACAAGGTTGAGGCAATCTCCACAACTTAGTTGTAGGCTCCCAACACCACCACGAAACTTCACCACAATGAAAAGTGGCTCCGAGGTGACATCCTCCGTCTAGGGTGCCCAAACATCCAAGAGCAACAAGATCCACAAGAGAATGATGAGGGAATCAAATTTCTTTGATGGAAGTGTAGATCTAGGTCTCCTCCCCCAATCCCTAACAAATCACAAGTTTGGTGGGCTAGAGAAGGAGATCGGCAAGATAAAGCTTATGGCATTAATGGAGGAGAGAGGGAGACACAGTTCCACCAAAATCCAACCGTTATGTGCAGAAAACGCACAAGGCGATACAAACCGCTCCAGAGAGCAGTACAACCGTCCAAGTCCCATAAAAGATAAAACAATCTGCAGGGTCCAAGCGGTACAAGCACATCATGCAGAAGGAGGCCTAAGCGGTACAACCACTAGGGGCAATGATTGTACTGGTTATCTATAATACCTAAGGCCCTGTTTGATAGTAAAGTATTTTCTAAGTATCATGAGAATACTACAGTTTTTGAGATTATCATAGTTTTATTTACAGTGAGCTGTTTGGTTGTCACTGAAAATTGTGGTTTTAATGCTGCAGTATTTACCAAACCATGGTTTTTTCTCTGCATAAAAAAAATACCTCCGGACCTCTTTTTTTTAAAACAGAGCAGCTGAAAAAACGAGGGGACACATCGTTATCTTCTTCCCCACTATTCGCAACAATTCCCCTCGCTTCCATGCCGCCGCTGCCACCGCCCTGTCGTCTTTGGAGTTGTCTTCCTCGGCGGCAAATTTGTACGAGGTGTCGGATGGCTCGCCGCTACTACCTAGAGGCCATGGCATGTTTCCACAGGGGGTTGCGATGGATCGCAGCTACCTGGATGCATGGATCTCTTGCGTTCTTATGCATGTGCATGATACGGCCAGCCAGGTAGGTAAAAAACACGCTGCTCTTAGGCCGATCTGTTGCTTGATGCAATGGCTAGCCAGCTAACAGCTAGTAGAAAATAGGCTTGTTTTGCAGTGCTAACAGCTAGTCAGCTAATTTTACATCATTGTACCAAACAGGTCCTCTGTATCATGAATACTTCAAAATACTCTGTTATGTCAAAACCATGGTATTGTGTCACTAGTAGAAAACAGGGCATTAGTCCCGGTTCGTAAGGGCCTTTAGTCCCGGTTGTGCAACCGGGACAAAGGAATCGGGACAAAAGGCCCCCACTTTTAGTCCCGGTCGTGTTACGAACCGGGACTAAAGTGTCTCCACGTGGCCGCTGCGCAACGCTCAGCGCTCAGGCAGGAGGACCTTTAGTCCCGGTTGGTAACACCAACCGGGACTAAAAGGCCGCCACGCGTCAGCCCCTGCCAAGCGCTGTTTTTTTTAAAGGAGGGGTTTAGGGTTTAGGGGTTTAGGGGTTTTGGAGGGTTTAGGGTTTTCATTTTTATTTTATGCTTTTCATTCAACTCGACACTAGCTACTACATATATAGAAATGAAGGAACCATTACACAACATCGTCATGATCAATATATAGAGAGAAGTGATCTCTCTTTCTCCGTGCTTGGTCGAACAACAAGTTTTCGTATATCTATTCGACGCTACTACATATAGTACACGTTCATGCATATATACAATATAACATCTCTTACGATCCCTAATATCTAATTACCAAAATTGCATTGCCACTCCCGATGGTATTCTCCGTCTGTAGGTATGACATGGTCAACAAAGAATCCCGCCAATTCCTCTTGAATTGCTCGTATGCGATCAGTTGGTAGGAGTTCGTCCCGCTTCCGCTTGATCTAATTTAAAGAAGGGGGTCAATATATATATATATATATATATATATATATATATATATATATATATATATATATATATATATATATATATATATGAATGAAACTCAACACAATTGATGGTAATAAAATAAAAATGTGAATATTGTTTACGTACTTCAAATTGTTCTTCAGATTTGCCCCGCTCAGAGGTCTTGTGGCGAATGTACTCGCAAACGTAGTATCCACATAAATTATTCCCAAATTCCTGCCACAAAAACTTTACGAGAATAGAGTTCAATTAAAATGATAATCAAGCATGATAATGGTATTGAAACTAGAATCAATGAGAGATGCGCGGAACTAGCTAGTAGTACTTACTTTGGGGTGTGAAAATCGCAGCTCCTTTTTCCATTCACCCCTAACCTGGTTGGTGAACTTTTTCCAAACCCTGCCCGGCAAAGAAAATGATTACTTGATATCAGGAAATGAACGAAAGTTGCCGATATGGTGCGATAATGATTGAACTTACTTCTGGAGCATTTGACTCATGTCCGCCCACTCCTTAGCCTCTTTACGTCTCGAGTCCAAGACAACTACTAGTCCCGCGTCAAGCTGAATGGCTAGCAGAATAAAGTGGAACCTGCGCACGCATAACTCATCAATTACACTTAACCTCGAGTAAGCGAAACAGAATGTGCACAAGACAGTAACACTCACTTGAAGTTGTAAGGAAATATTATTTCCCTTTTGTTTTGTTGTCCAAGTAACGCCTTTAGCAAGTTTTTCTCTGTATCATTGGTTTTTTTTTGTACCGTATATTTATTTACGGTATTTGGGTTAATGAACCCAATGTCATAGATTTTTCCTCTGCATTCGTGGATCTTCAATCTGCATAATATAGTGTGAGGATAATTATACATGCAATGAACGAGCTGAGCTAGAGACTTAAGTACAGCAAAAATACTTACAGACAATAGCAACTGACAATAGTTTTGTCGAGGGCGTCTTGATTGTATAACTGAAATAATTCTTCAAATTCAATGTACAACGCCTCGACTCCATTGAAGTAGTGCTCATCTTTAATTCCCACTAAGATACTGTCGGTCCCTTCCTTGCAGGCTTTCAAGTACCAGTTATGCAATGTTCGCATCATCGTTGATAGACGCGGGAGCTGCTCAGGTCTGACGAGAGGCTTCCCGTGCTCGTATCTAAAGGCTACCTTAGCCATTTCGAACTGTACCTCATCGCCTAAGTAATCACGAAGAGTGTAACCAGGATAAGCGGCCGCTACCCCCGGATCATTAGCGATATCGGGAAACACCTTGAGCGGGGGGCACGATTGTTTTTCCTGTTCGCCGAGCTGGGGAATTGTTTTCCCACTTCTTGCAGCACTGCTAGTACTTCCCGACCTTTTCGCTGCATGAAATGTCTTTACAATACAGCGGTCATAGTGTGAGAGCGGCGGAGGAGATGGTGGTCGCTGAAGGGCATCCAGACAGCGCTTCGCTTTTACCGGATCTATTTTCTCCTTTGGATCTGGATGTTTCGGTGCAAGCTGGCGTTTCACATCGGCAGCCACGATCTTGTTGTTTTCCTCCTCAGTCATGTCGTATGGTAACTTGGGAGGAGCCTTCTTGACGCTTGGACCTGCTCTGGATTTCTTCGTTGTTGTACTGCTAGTCGCCGGAGCGGCGGCGGGTCTCTTCCGCCGTTGCTGAGGCGGCGGAGGAGGCAGAGTCAGCTGACGCGGCGGAGGAGGCGGAGTCCGCTGACGCGGCGGAGACAACTGAGGCGGCGGAGGATTCTGCTGAGGGGCCTCCTCCGGCGGAGTCCGCTGACGCGGCGGAGACAGCTGAGGCGGCGGAGGATTCTGTTGAGGGGCCTCCTCCGGCGGAGTCCGCTGTCGCGGCGAAGACAGCTGAGGCGGCGGAGTGTGCTGACGCGGCGGAGACGACTGAGGCAGCGGAGGTAGAGCTGGACTGTGAGGAGTCTGCTGAGGGGCCTCCTCAGGCTGAGTCTGCTGACGCGGCGTCCATTGTGGAAGCACGATGTTTTCCTTTCTCCATAGAATGGTAGTCCTTACGGCATCTACCAGATGAGTCTCCCCTTCACCTGTAGGGTACTCAAGCTCCAGCCCCTCGAATCCGTTGGTAACTTCATCCACCCCGACAATAGCAAAGCCATCTGGAATCGGATTGCAATGGAAAGTTCCATTAGGTCTAGGAGGTAAGACATAGCCGACCGCCACCTTCAAGGTTAGGTTGATGCATTTCGCCATTAGCTCACAATGTTCCCTCTCCGTGATATAATCCACGGGGTAGCGAGGAGCCGTGATATCAGGCCGAACGAGCTCCGTGGAAGCCACGCTGCTTTTCCGCTGAGATGGTGGGGTAGCTTCATGGGCAGTATCGAATGAAGGATCTTCGTGCTGCTGGTGGGTCGGTAGCTCGCTGACTGGTAAGTGCCTCAAGTTTCTTCTCCTGCAACGCTAATCTTTGTTCTACATTCTGCATCCGGTCTGCTTCCTCTTTCTTCTTTCTCCCTCGGCTTCTATAACCAGTGTTGTCGGGAAACCCATGCACCCACGGAACGGAGCCTGCTGTGCCTCGTGTTCGTCCAGGGTGTTCAGGATTCCCGAGGGCGCGTGACAGCACGTCCTTCTCTCTGTCGGGATGGAACCTCCCTTCCTGCACGTCCTTGATTGCTTCCTGAATCTTTGTGACGGGTGTTTCAAGTTGTTCTTTCGTGTAAACACACTTCCCTGTTTCTGGGTCCAAAGTTCCCCCATGCCCGAAGAACCAAGTCCTTGCCCGTTCGGGCCAGTTCAATGTCGCTGGTTGGATCCCTTTAGCAAGCAGGTCGTTCTCAGCTTTGTCCCACGTAGGCCGGGCAACCTTGTAGCCACCTGACCCCGTAACATGGTGATACTGCTTCTTTGCAGCATTTAGCTTATTTGTCTGTGACCTATTCTTAGCTTTCTCCGATTTCTTGTACGCCACAAATGCGGGCCAGTGATCTTTTATCTTCGCATATTGACCGGTGAATTCTGGAGTCTCGTCTTTCTCGACAAACTGTTCGTTCAATCTTTTCTTCCAGTTCTTGAATTGTTCTGCCATCTTCTTAAGAGCCCATTTTTTGACTTTTCGCTGTATAACTGGGTTATTTGGATCCTCCTCTGGCGGTAGGCTGAAATTTATCATGAGCGAGTTCCAAAGCTGATCTTTGCATCTATCGTCGACATAAGAAACTCCATCGTCCTTCTTCTTATTCCATTCTTGGATGCTGATCGGGACGCTGTCCCTAACAACAACTCCGCACTGATGTATAAATCGGTCTTGGGTCCGCTTGGGAACAGTCGGTTTGCCATCTGGATCGACTTCTTCGATCGTGAACCTTTCATTCTCGCCCAACCTTTTCTTCGGGCCTCGTCTCCTTATAGAAGTTTGGCTCGATCCGGAGGGCTAAAAGAAGAAAGAAGTGTTAATATATGTACATACAAAACAATTAATGCATCTAGTCAGCAGAGGCTTAATTAATATATATATATATACCTCGCCGGACTTTGCAACAGTTAAGGCTCCAACACTGGCGGAGCCGTCATCTTCTCTTCCCTCACCATCGGAGTCGTTGAGAAACTGTGAGGTCATGATATCATCAACTCCCTCGCAGATTATTTCCTCCAACGCCTTTTCTTGTTCTAAGTCTCTGTCGTGTTCCATAGTTTCTGCAAATATTACAACATGGCAATATACAACCATGAGAGATGGATTAGTGGCAAACATAGACCTAATCACAACAAGGAATCATATGCATATGAGCAATGGATTAGTGGATTATCGGGGTTATGTTTTAACGACCCCCTCCCCCCCTCATGTCAAAGTTATACCGAAATTATCGGGGTTATGTTTTAACACGACCCCCCCCCCTTCATGTCGAAGTCAATGAACAACATGAAAATTTGTAAGTGATTGCTAAACTTTTATGCTTCATTTATATGAAGATCAATTATCCAATATAACTATGTTCGCGATATGAGGCATTGGACATTATCTAGAATCATATCTGATGAGTCGTCCTATCTTTCGGGAGAGGATACTTTGCGGACCGCCTCTCTCATGCCTGTCCGACGTGCAAATCAGGTTTTCATATGCCTCAAAATCAAAGTTATCGGGGTTATGTTTTAACGACCCCCCCCCCTCTCATGTCGAAGTTACGACGATATTTGTACAAGATGAATACAAGATTTATACACAAGATGAATACAAAATGAATACAAGATGAATACAAGATTTATACACAAGATGAATACACAACTCAACAAATGAACCAACCATCATCCTATGAACAAAACTCAACATACGACAAATGGACACCTTTTGTCAAACAGCGGAGGGACGATCAGGGATCAACTCCATGGAGATGCAACACCGGCCACAACCTGTAATTCCACAGAGATGTAACACATGGCAAAACATGCTTACTGAACTAATTCAAATGACCCCTAGATCAATGGCAATCATCATGATCAAGTTGACAAGTATTAACAGATTTTCAGACTTAGTGGCAGAAAACAGAATTTTATTTAGAAAAGTTTTGGAATAAATAAATTTATTCTATGAAAATGGCCATTTCACTCCTTTCAAGCACTTCTAAATTCTTCCAATAATTTTTCTGTCACCTCTAAATTATCCCTCAAGTCATTCTCACCTTCTAGGACAGTGTCCAATACTTTTCCACTCCACAAAAATATTTCTCTTATATTAAATAAATTCCCAAGTTGGAATTTATATTTATCCTAGTTTCTTTGATTTACAAAGGAACCATATTTTCTATAAATCTTCTGCACCCACAAAAATTATCCTAGCAACTAGGCAGTACCCACAACCCATTTCACCAAAAACTTTGAGTTCCACAGTTCAAAATTTTCAAATTCCATCCAGTTCAAATTTGGTCCAGATTCAAACTCCATGACCAAAACCTATTTTTAATTGCTCCAAAAATTCTGAAACTTTGCCAGACCCTCTTATATGCTTCAACACCTCACCACAAAAATTCCCAAGAATTCCTAAAATCCCTAGGACCCTCTGGCATTTCATCATACATGTGGTGTGCACACTGTTCACCCTGTCGAAAAATTCAGAAATGCAGAAGATTCAGAGAGCGCGGGCGGCGTCGACGTCGGGGCGGGCGGCGGTGTCGGGGCGCGGGGGGGAAGGAGGAGGAGGGGAACGGCGCGACGACTCACAGTGTGTTGTAGGGGAGCGGGGGACGGCGTCGGGGCACGGCTCGGCGACGGCGGCGTCGAGGCCGGGATCGGCGACGGCGACGTCGGGGCAGGGCGCGGCGAGGGCGTCGGCGAGGGAGGGGGACGGCTCGGAGGCGACGGCGATCTCCGGCGCAGCAGCCTGGCGGCGTCGTGCTGTGGTTCGGCGTTGGGGGAGAGAATGGGAGAAAATTTCTTAAGTGTTGATTATATACCCAACCCTTTAGTCCCGGTTGGTGGCTCCAACCGGGACTAAAGGCCCCCCTTTAGTCCCGGTCCGAGCCACCAACCGGGACTAAAGGTGAATTTCACCAGCCCAAAGGGCGGGAAACCCAGGCTCAGACCGGGACTAAAGGGGGGCCTTTAGTCCCGGTTGGAGCCACCAACCGGGACTAAAGGGCTGGTCCTGGCACAGCCGAGGGGCGGTGGGAGTTTAGTCCCACCTCGCCAAGCGAGAGGCGCTCGCAGCGGTTTATATACGCGGCTGCGATCTCTCTCCCAAGCTCCTCTCTAAAGCAGGCAGTTAATTGCCTAACCTCTGCCCTGTTGGGCCTACTAGCCCTGCGGGCCTGCATCCTGGCCCATATATAGATGGGTTTCTAGTCGTATGCAGGCCATGGTGTGTGCTAGTAGGCGGGTATTTTTTTTTTATGTTATTTTTTGCATATGTTATGTTTTTTTATTTTTTATGTTATTTTTTGCATATGTTATGTCAATTTTAATATTCTTTCATAACCACTATAAAATATATGGCACATGTTATGTCTTTTTTATTTTTTATGTTATGGCAATTTTAATTTTTTGCATATGTTATGTTTTTTTATTTTTTATGTTATTTTTTTGCATATGTTATGTCAATTTTAGTATTCTTTCACAACCACTATAAAATATATGGCACATGTTATGTCTTTTTATTTTTTATGTTATTTTTTATGTTATGGCAATTTTATTTTTTTGCATATGTTATGTCTTTTTATTTATTATGTTATTTTTTATGTTATGGCAATTTTAATTTTTTGCATATGTTATGTTTTTTTATTTTTTATGTTCTTTTTTGCATATGTTATGTCAATTTTATTTTTTATTTTTTATGTTATTTTTTGCATATGTTATGTCAATTTTATAGAGATGGGCGGGCTTGAGGTAAAGTCGGAGGTATGTACCTCATTTTTATATAATTTTAAGTTAATATTATTTTGATCATAACTAGAGTTTTATAAAAGCTTTTTAGTTGATTCTTTTTGCTATTGAAGAATATTATAGTTTTGTTTTAGTTGATCATAACTAGAATTTTATATAACTTTATTCTTTGACACATCAGGTGGTGGTTTGTCAATATGTTTTTGATTGAGCAACCAACCGGTGCTCAGAAGACATTCATATTTTGTTTGGACATAATTGCATTGATTAACTCCTCTGTATAATTAAAATACTAAAAGGATAGGAATAATTGAAATTTCATAACTTAATAAATAATTATTATAAAATCATGTTTCAAATGCCAAAATGCCCTAGCTAGCTCTTACAAAGATTACCTCCGGTTTGTCCGAAGTGGCACTTTCCAGCTATAAGTCCGGAAACTCACACTAGAGAGAAAGTGATGGCGGTGAAGCCGGTCACATCCCAGAGTGGGATCTTGGGGTATAAAACTATTTCTTCGCGTGTGTCCCTTGCTTATTGCGCCGTAACCATGGATAATCTTCATCATTTAACAGGATGCTTGGGTCAGTCTTCACTCTGAAGGGAGAAATTTCATGAAACTTTTCATAATCTTCTGACATGTCTGTCTTGTCCTCCACTCCCACGATGTTTCTTTTCCCTGAAAGAACTATGTGGCGCTTTGGCTCATCGTATGATGTATTCGCTTCCTTATCTTTTCTTTTTCTCGGTTTGGTAGACATGTCCTTCACATAGAAAACCTGCGCCACATCATTGGCTAGGACGAATGGTTCGTCTGTGTATCCAAGATTGTTGAGATCCACTGTTGTCATTCCGTACTGCGGGTCTACCTGTACCCTGCCTCCTGACAGATTGACTCATTTGCACCGAAACAAAGGGACCTTAAAATCACGTCCATAGTCAAGTTCCCATATGTCCTCTATGTAACCATAATATGTGTCCTTTGCCCTATTGGTGTTTGCTGCATCAAAGCGGACACCACTGTTTTGGTTGGTGCTCTTTTTATCTTAGGCGATCGTGTAAAATGTATTCCCATTTATCTCGTACCCTTGGAAAGTCAATACAGTCAAAGATGGTGTCCTGGCCAACAAGTACAGCTCATCTCCAACAGTGGTGTTACCCATGAGATGTGTTTGCAACCAACCGCCGAAAGTCCCCATGTGTTCACGTGTAATCCAGTCGTCAAACTGCTCCGGGTGTTTGGAGCGTAGAATATTCTTGTGTTCATTGATATACGGGGCCACCAATGTAGAATTCTGTAGAACTGTGTAGTGTGCTTGCGCCCAAGAATGCCCGTCCCTACATATTATTGAGTTCGGTCCTAGCATGCCTTTTCCACCCAGTCTCCCCTCATGCCGCGATTCAGGAACACCAATCGGCTTAAGGTCAGGAATAAAGTCAACACAAAACTCAATGACCTCCTCTGTTTGATGGCCCGTGGAGATGCTTCCTTTTGGCCTAGCACGGTTACGAACATATTTCTTTAAGACTCACATGAACCTCTCAAAGGGGAACATATTGTGTAGAAATATAGGACCTAGAATTGCAATCTCGTCGACTAGGTGAACTAGGACGTGCGTCATAATATTGAAGAAGGATGGTGGGAACACCAACTCGAAACTGACAAGACATTGGACCAAATCATTCTGTAACCTTGGTATGATTTCTGGATCGATTACCTTCTGAGAAATTGTATTGAGGAATGCACATAGCTTCACAATGGCTAATCGAACATTTTCTGGTAGAAGCCCCCTCAATGCAACCAGAAGCAGTTGCGTCATAATCACGTGGCAGTCATGAGACTTTAGGTTCTGGAATTTTTTTCTCTGCCATATTTATTATTCCCTTTATATTCGACGAGAAGCTAGACGGGGCCTTGATACTAAGCAGGCATTCAAAAAAGATTTCCTTCTCTGCTTTGGTAAGAGCGTAGCTGACAGGACCTTGATACTGCTTTGGATGCATGCCGTCTTTTTTGTTCATACGTTGCTGGTCCTCCCGTGCCTCCGGTGTATCTTTGGTCTTCCCATACACGCCCAAGAAGCCTAGCAGGTCACGCAAAGATTCTTCGTCACGTGCATCACGTCGATTGCAGAGCGGACCTCTAGGTCTTTCCAATAGGGTAGGTCCCAAAATATAGATTTCTTCTTCCACATGGGTGCGTGTCCGTCAGCGTCATTCGGAACAGATTGTCTGCCAGGACCCTTTCCAAAGATTACTTGTAAATCCTTGACCATATCAAGTATATCATCACCAGTATGGAGGACAGGCTTCTTCCGGTGATCTGCCTCACCTTTGAAATGCTTGCCTTTCTTTCTTAAGGCATGCTTGGTCGGAAGAAATCGACGATGTCCCAGGTACACATTCTTCTTACATTTATCCAAATATATACTTTCGGTCTCATCTAAACAGTGCGTGCATGCGTGGTATCCCTTGTTTGTCTGTCCTGAAAGGTTACTAAGAGCAGACCAATCATTGATGGTTACAAAAAGCAACGCTCGTAGGTCAAATTCCTGCTGTTTGTGCTCATCCCACACGCATACACCTTTTATGTCCCACAGCTGTAAAAAGTTCTTCAACTAATGGCCTTAGGTACACATCAATGTCGTTGTCGGGTTGCTTAGGGCCTTGGATGAGCACTGGCATCATAATGAACTTCCGCTTCATGCACAACCAAGAAGGAAGGTTATAGATACATAGAGTCACAGGCCAGGTGCTATGATTGCTGCTCTGCTCCCCAAAAGGATTAATGCCATCTGCACTTAAACCAAACCATAAGTTCCTTGCGTCACCTGCAAAGTCCGGCCACTTTCTTTTGATTTTTCTCCACTGCGACCCATCAGCGGGTACTCTCAACTTCCCATCTTTCTTACGGTCTTCTTTGTGCCATCGCAACCAGTTGGCATGCTCTTTGTTTCTGAACAGACGTTTCAACCGTGGTATTATAGGAGCATACCACATCACCTTGGCAGGAACCCTCTTCCTGGGGCGCTCGTCCTCAACATCACCAGGGTCATCTCGTCTGATCTTATACCGCAATGCACCGCATACCGGGCATGCATTCAAATTCTCGTACTCCTCACCGCGGTAGAGGATGCAGTCATTAGGGCATGCATGTATCTTCTGCACCTCTAATCCTAGAGGGCAGAGAACCTTCTTTGCTTCGTACGTACTATCAGGCAATTCGTTATCCTTTGGAAGCTTCTTCTTCATTATTTTTAGTAGCTTCCCAAATCCCTTGTCAGATACACCATTCTCTGCCTTCCATTGCAGCAATTCCAGTGCGGTGCCGAGCTTTGTGTTGCCATCTTTGCAATTTGGGTACAACCCTTTTTTGTGATCCTCTAACATGCGATCGAACTTCAACTTCTCCCTTTCACTTTCGCATCCTCTCTGTGCATCAACAATGACCCGGCGAAGATCATCATCGGGCACATCTGGTGCCTCTTGATCTTCAGCTTCCCCCGTTGCAGTATCACCGTATTCAGGGAACATAGGATAGTTGCCATCATCCTCTTCTTCTTCGTTGTCTTACATCATAACCCCTCTTTCTCCATGCTTGGTCCAAACATTATAGTGTGGCATGAAACCGTTCTTAAGCAGGTGGAAGTGAAGGGTTTTTGAGTCAGAGTAATCCTTCGTATTCTCACAGACAGTACATGGACAATACATAAAACCATTCTACTTGTTTGCCTCGGCCACATAGAGAAAATTATGCAGGCCCGTAATGTAGTCGGAGGTGCGTCGGTCACCGTACATCCATTGCCGGTTCATCTGCGTGCATTATATAATTAAGTATATCAAAAACCATTACAGAACATCATGAATAGAGAAATGACCAAATTAATACAAGTTCATCATCACATTAAAACCAAAGTACATTAGTGATCAAATGTTATTACTGAAAAAATAAATACATAAAGTTCATACATAGTTCTCATAGAACAACATACAACTCTCTAGAGCATCTAATTAAAACATACATTGAAACTAACATACAACTATGTAAAACATTTAAATGCAACAACAAATGCGATCAAAATCGCAACTAAGGTAACAATTGATCCAACGACATCGGCAACATGCAACTCCAATTTCATCTTCTCTTCTTCAACTCTTTTCAAATTTTCTTTCAAATAATTGTTTTCTTTTTCAACTAAATTTAACCTCTCGACAAGAGGGTCGGTTGGAATTTCCGGTTCACATACCTCCTAGATAAAGACATATATGTCAAGTTGGTCGGCATAATTGTCATAAACACTAAATGAAACAAATAGTTATAAAAGATAATATACCACATCCGAATCATAGACCGGACGAGAGCCGACGGGGACGGATACCAAAACCATGGCACTATATAATAACAAACAATAATACAAGTAAAAAAATTATACAAGTAGCTATATAAATCATACAAGTAAGATTTTTTTTAAAAGATAAGAACAAGAGGCTCACCACGGTGGTGCCGGCGACGAGATCGGCGCGGGCGATCGACGGCGGTGAGGACGGGGACGGGGACGGGACGACACCCTACACATGTGCAAACTATGAAGTTAATTTGAGCTCAAATTGTGCATCTAAATCAAATAAACTCACACATACACTCCTCCACAAAAACCCACAAACCACACTACTTCTAGAGCATTTGAAATGAGCTAAACTAGCAGTGAGAGATGAAAGGATGAAGTTGCTAACCTTTTTAGAACACTTGGATAGTTGGTGCACCGCCAAACCTAGACAAATCTTGGGAAAAATTGAGCTTGGAGGTCGAGCTTAGAGAGGAGAAAGCTTAAGTGTGGCTCGGGCATTTCATCAAACACCTCATGTGCATAGGAGCTGAGAACAGAGTAGCACACACCTCCCACACACCGGCCGGCCAAAAAACAGAGGAGTGAGCGCGCAGGGGCGAGCATATATATATGCATCTTTTTAGTCCCGGTTGGTGTCTAGAACCTGTTGGAAATATGCCCTAGAGGCAATAATAAATTGGTTATTATTATATTTCCTTGTTCATGATAATCGTTTATTATCCATGCTATAATTGTATTTATTGGAAACTCAAATACATGTGTGGGTACATAGACAACACTGTGTCCCTAGTAAGCCTCTAGTTGACTAGCTCGTTGATCAAAAGATGGTGAAGGTTTCCTAGCCATGGACATGAGATGTCATTTGATAACGGGATCACATCATTAGGAGAATGATGTGATGGACAAAACCCAAACTGTAAACGTAGCATATGATCGTGTCAGTTTATTGCTATTGTTTTCTACATGTCAAGTATTTGTTCCTTTGACCATGAGATCATGCAACTCACTGACACCGGAGGAATACCTTGTGTGTATCAAACGTCGCAACGTAACTGGGTGACTATAAAGATGCTCTACAGGTATCTCCGAGGGTGTCTGTTGAATTGGCATGGATCAAGACTGGGATTTGTTACTCCGTGTGACGGAGAGGTATCTCAGGGCCCACTCGGTAATACAACATCACTATAAGCCTTGCAAGCAATGTGACTAAAGTGTTAGCCACGGGATCTTGTATTACGGAACGAGTAAAGAGACTTGCCGGTAACGAGATTGAACTAGGTATAGAGATACCGACGATCGAATCTCGGGCAAGTAACATACCGATAAACAAAGGGAACATCATACGGGATTAACTGAATCCTTGACATAGAGGTTCAACCGAATAAAGATCTTCGTAGAATATGTAGGAGCCAATATGGGCATCCAGGTCCCGCTATTGGTTATTGACCGTAGAGGTGTCTCGGTCATGTCTACATAGTTCTCGAACCCGCAGGGTCTACACACTTAACGTTTGGTGACGATATAAGTATAGTTGAGTTGTTATGTTGGTGACCGAAAGTTGTTCGGAGTCCCGGATGAGATCCCGGACATGACGAGGAGCTCTGGAATAGTCCGGAGGTAAAGATTGATATATGGGATAATAGTGTTTGGTCTCCGGAAGGGTTCCGGAATTCACCGGAAGGAGTTTCGGATGTTTCCCGAAATGTTCGGGTACGAGAACACTTTATTTGGGCCAAGGGGTAAAGCCCACGAGGCTTTAGGAAGGTGCAAAAGGAAGTTTTGCGAAGGCCAGGGGCCAGACGCCAGGGACCCTGGCGTCTGGGGCCAGACGCCGAGGACCCTGGCGTCTGGTCCTGGAGTCCGAGCAGGACTCTTGCCTTGCGGGCCAAACCGACTTTGAGGAGGCTCTTTCTCCAAGTTTCGACCCCAGGGCTCAACATATAAATAGAGGGGCAGGGCTAGCACCCGGAATACATCAAGAATTCCCCAAGCCGTGTGCCGGCAACCCTAACCCTCTAGTTCCTCCGTCATAATCTCCGTAGCGCTTGGCGAAGCCCTGCAGAGATTGTTCCTCACCACCATCACCACGCCGTCGTGCTGCCGGAACTCATCTACTACTTCACCATCGCTCGCTGGATCGAGGAGGTGAAGGCGTCATCAAGCTGTACGTGTGTTGAACGCGGAGGTGCCATCCGTTCGGCACTAGTTCGTGATCGGTTCGAGGGACGACTTGCGATTTGGATCGCGGAGACGTTCGACTACATCAACCGCGTTTCTTAACGCTTCCGCTTAGCGATCTACAAGGGTATGTAGATTCACTCTCCCTCTCGTAGATGCTCATCACCATGGATAGATCTTGTGTGTGCGTAGGAATTTTTTTGTTTCCCATGCAACGTTCCCCAACAGTGGTATCAGAGCTAGGTCTATGCGTAGATGAGATCTCGAGTAGAACACAAACGAGTTGTGGGCGTGGGTGTATACATATTGCTTGCCGTTACTAGTTGATACTCGATTCGGCGGTATTGTGAGATGAAGCGGCCCGGACCAACATTACTCGTACGCTTACGAGAGATCGGTTCCTTCAACTGACATGTAACTTTGTTGCATAAAGATGGCTAGCGGGTGTCTGTCTCTCTCACTTTAGTTGAATCGATTTCAATGAAGAGGGTTCTTTTAGAAGATCAAAAAGCAATCACTACACCACGTTGTGGTTTTGCGTAGGTAAGAACGGTTCTTGCAAACCCGTAGCAGCCACGTAAAATTTGCAACAACAATTAGAGGACGTCTAACTTGTTTTTGCAGGGTATGTTGTGATGTGATATGGCCAATTACATGATGAGATATATGTGATGTATGAGATGATCATGTGTTGTATAGAATATCACGACTTGCATGTCGATGAGTACGGCAACTGGCAGGAGCCATAGAGTTGTCTTTAATTATTGTATGACCTGCGTGTCAATCATTAAGCGCTATGTAATGCTTTACTTTATCGCTAAATGATAGCAATAGTCGTGGAAGCAACAGTCGGCGCGACAACCTCATGGTGACACGTTGATGGAGATCAAGATGATGGAGATCATGGTGTCATGCCGGTGACGATGGAGATCATGCCGGTGCTTTGGAGATGGAGATCAAAAGCACGAGTTCATGGCCATATCATGTCACTTATGATTTGCATGTGATGTTAATCCTTTCATGCATCTTATTTTGCTTAGGACGACGGTAGCATTATAAGGTGATCCCTCACTTAAATTTCAAGATAAATTGTGTTCTCCCCGAGTGTGCACCGTTGCGAAAGTTCGTCGTTTCGAGACACGCCGTGATGATCGGGTGTGATAGACTCTACGTTCACATACAACGGGTGTAAGCCATGTTGCACGTGCGGAACACTCGGGTTAAACTTGACGAGCCTAGCATGTACAGACATGGCCTCGGAACACAAGAGACCGAAAGGTCGAACATGAGTCATATAGTAGATATGATCAACATGAAGATGTTCACCATTGAAACCACCTCAACTCACGTGATGATCGGACTTGAGTTGGTGGATTTGGATCATGTTACGCTCGAATGACCGGAGGGATGTCAATTTGAGTGGGAGTTTTTTAAGTAATATGATTAACTAAACTCATTATCTAGAACAATAGTCTAAGTTGTCTTTGCTATATTTATGTTGTAGATCATGGCTCGCGCAGTAGCACCCCTGAATTTTAATGCGTTCCTAGAGAAAGCTAAGTTGAAAGATGATGGAAGTAACTTTGTGGACTGGGCCCGTAATCTAAGGATTATCCTTACGGCTTCCCAGAAGGCTTATGTCCTTGATGCACCGCTTGGTGATCCACCCGCTCCAGTTGAGTCTCTAGACGTTGTGAACGCCTGGCAGGCTCGTTCTGAAGATTACTCAATAGTTCAATGTGCAATATTGTATGGCTTAGAACCGGGACTTCAAAGACGTTTTGAACGTCATGGAGCATATGAGATGTTCCAGGAGTTGAAGTTTATCTTTCAGAAGAATGCCCGGATCGAGAGATATGAGATCTCCGATAAGTTCTATGCTTGCAAGATGGAGGAGAACGAGTCTATCAGTGATCACGTACTCAGAATGTCTGGGTACTCCACCCGTCTGGCTGAATTGGGGATGCCCCTTCCGCCAGAGGCTATCACTGACAGAGTTCTTCAGTCATTGCCACCTAGCTACAAGAGCTTCGTGTTGAACTATAACATGCATGGGATGAACAAGTTAGTCGCCGAGCTGTTTGCGATGCTGAAAGCCGCTGAGTCTGAAATTCAGAAGGAGCATCAAGTGTTGATGGTCAATAAAACCACTAGTTTCAAGAAAAATGGCAAGGGTAAGAAGGGTAACTCCAAGAAGAGTGGCAAAGCAGTTGCTCCTCCCGTGAAGAAACCTAAGGCTGGACCCAAACCAGAAACTGAGTGTTTTCATTGCAAGGGAACTGGACACTGGAAGCGGAACTGCCCCAAGTATTAGGCTGACAAGAAGGCGGCCAACAACAAACAAGGTATATATGATATACATGTTATTGATGTGTACCTTACCAACTCTCGTTGTAGTGCCTGGGTATTTGATACCGGTGCGGTTGCTCATATTTGCAACTCAAAACAGGAACTGCGGAATAGACGGAGGCTGGCAAAGGACGAAGTGACGATGCGCGTGGGAAATGGTTCCAAGGTAGATGTGATCGCCGTCGGCACGCTCGCTCTTCGATTACCATCGGGATTAGTGATGAACCTGAATAATTGTTATTTAGTGCCTGCGTTAAGCATGAACATTATATCTGGATCTTGTTTATTGCGAGACGGTTACTCATTTAAATCAGAGAATAATGGTTGTTCTATTTATATGAGTAATATCTTTTATGGTCATGCACCCAATGTAAGGGGTTTATTCTTATTGAATCTCGATAGTAATGATACACATGTTCATAACATTGATGCCAAAAGATGTAGGATTGATAATGATAATACCACTTTCTCGTGGCACTGCCGTTTAGGTCATATTGGCGTAAAACGCATGAGGAAGCTCCATGCTGATGGACTTTTGGAGTCACTTGATTTTGAATCACTTGACACATGTGAGCCATGCCTTATGGGCAAGATGACTAAAACGCCGTTCTCTGGAACAATGGAACGGGCAAGTGACTTATTGGAAATCATACATACTGATGTGTGCGGTCCGATGAGCATTGAGGCGCGTGGTGGTTATCGTTACTTTCTCACCTTCACTGATGACTTAAGTAGATATGGGTATATTTACTTAATGAAACACAAGTCTGAAACGTTTGAAAAGTTCAAACAATTTCAGAGTGAAGTTGAGAATCATCGTAGCAAGAAGATTAAATTCCTATGATCTGATCGAGGAGGAGAATATCTGAGTTATGAGTTTGGCAGTCACTTAAGACAATGTGGAATTGTTTCACAACTAACACCGCCTGGAACACCACAGCGTAATGGTGTGTCCGAACGTCGTAATCGAACCTTATTGGATATGGTGCGATCTATGATGTCTCTTGCCGATTTGCCACTATCGTTTTGGGGTTATGCATTAGAGACAGCTGCATTCACTTTAAATAGGGCACCATCGAAATCCGTTGAGACGACGCCATATGAACTTTGGTTTGGCAAGAAGCCAAAGCTGTCGTTTCTTAAAGTTTGGGGATGTGATGCTTATGTCAAAAAGCTTCAGCCTGAAAAGCTGGAACCCAAAGCGGAGAAATGCGTCTTCATAGGATACCCAAAAGAGACAGTTGGGTATACCTTCTACCTCAGATCCGAAGGCAAAGTGTTTGTCGCTAAAAACGGAACATTTCTTGAGAAAGAGTTTCTCTCGAAAGAATTGAGTGGGAGGAAGATAGAACTTGATGAGGTTGTTGAACCTTTACTTCAACCTGAGAGTAGCGCAGCACAGAAAGATGTTTCTGTAGAGCCTACATCAGCTGAAGAGGAAGTTAATGATGATGATCATGAAGCTTTGGATCAAGTTTCTATCAAACCTCGTAGGTCGACAAGGACGCGTACTGCTCCTGAGTGGTACGGCAACCCTGTCTTAGAAGTCATGTTGTTGGACAACGATGAACCTACGAGCTATGGAGAAGCGATGATGGGCCCGGATTCCGAGAAGTGGTTAGAGGCCATGAAATCCGAGATGGGATCCATGTATGAAAACAAAGTGTGGACTTTGGAAGTATTACCTGAAGGGCGTAAGGCCATTCAGAACAAATGGATCTTTAAGAGGAAGACAGACGCGGACGGTAATGTCACCGTCTATAAAGCTCGACTTGTGGCAAAGGGTTTTTCACAAGTTCAAGGAGTTGACTATGATGAGACCTTCTCACCCGTAGCGATGCTTAAGTCCGTCAGAATCATGTTAGCAATAGCTGCCTTTTTCGATTATGAAATTTGGCAGATGGATGTCAAAACAGCGTTCCTTAACGGTTTCCTTAAGGAAGAGTTGTATATGATGCAACCAGAAGGTTTTGTCGATCCAGAGAATGCTGACAAAGTTTGCAAACTCCAGCGATCCATTTATGGACTGGTGCAAGCATCTCGGAGTTGGAATCTTCGCTTTGATGAGGTGATCAAAGCGTTCGAGTTTATACAAGTTTACGGAGAAGCTTGTATTTACAAGAAAGTGAGTGGGAGCTCTATAGCGTTTCTAATATTATATGTGGATGACATATTACTGATTGGAAACAATATAGAAATGTTGGAAAGCGTGAAGGAATATTTGAACAAGAGTTTTTCAATGAAGGACCTAGGAGAAGCTGCTTTCATATTAGGCATCAAGATCTATAGAGATAGATCACGACGCTTGATAGGACTTTCACAAAGCACATACCTTGACAAAGTTTTGAAGAAGTTCAAAATGGATCAGTCCAAGAAGGGGTTCTTGCCTGTATTGCAAGGTGTGAAGTTGAGTAAGACTCAATGCCCAGTGACTGCAGAAGATAGAGAAAAGATGAGTGTCATCCCCTAGGCTTCAGCCATAGGCTCTATCATGTATGCAATGTTGTGCACAAGACCCGATGTCAGCCTTGCCATAAGTATGGTCGGAAGGTTTCAAAGTGATCCAGGAATGGAACACTGGACGGCGGTCAAGAATATCCTGAAGTACCTGAAAAGGACTAAGGACATGTTTCTCGTTTATGGAGGTGATCAAGAGCTCGTCGTAAAGGGTTACGTCGATGCAAGCTTTGACACTGATCCGGATGACTCTAAGTCACAAACCGGATATGTATTTATTCTTAATGGGGGTGCGGTTAGCTGGTGCAGTTCCAAGCAGAGCGTGGTAGCTGATTCTACATGCGAAGCGGAGTACATCGCTGCCTCGGAGGCGGCGAAGGAAGGTGTCTGGATGAAGGAGTTCATGACAGATCTTGGAGTAGTGCCTAGTGCGCTTAACCCAATGACTCTGTTTTGTGATAACACTGGTGCCATTGCTCTAGCCAAGGAACCAAGATTTCACAAGAGGACCAGACACATAAAGCGACGCTTCAATTCCATCCGCGATTACATCAAGGAGGACGACATAAATATTTGCAAAGTACACACGGATCTGAATGTTGCAGATCCGATGACTAAACCTCTTCCAAGGGCTAAACATGAACAACACCAGAACTGTATGGGTGTTCGATTCATTACAATGTAAATCACATAGTGATGTGAACTAGATTATTGACTCTAGTGCAAGTGGGAGACTGTTGGAAATATGCCCTAGAGGCAATAATAAATTGGTTATTATTATATTTCCTTGTTCATGATAATCGTTTATTATCCATGCTATAATTGTATTGATTGGAAACTCAAATACATGTGTGGGTACATAGACAACACTGTGTCCCTAGTAAGCCTCTAGTTGACTAGCTCGTTGATCAAAAGATGGTGAAGGTTTCCTAGCCATGGACATGAGATGTCATTTGATAACGGGATCACATCATTAGGAGAATGATGTGATGGACAAGACCCAAACTGTAAACGTAGCATATGATCGTGTCAGTTTATTGCTATTGTTTTCTGCATGTCAAGTATCTGTTCCTTTGACCATGAGATCATGCAACTCACTGACACCGGAGGAATACCTTGTGTGTATCAAACGTCGCAACGTAACTGGGTGACTATAAAGATGCTCTACAGGTATCTCCGAGGGTGTCTGTTGAATTGGCATGGATCAAGACTGGGATTTGTTACTCCGTGTGACGGAGAGGTATCTCAGGGCCCACTCGGTAATACAACATCACTATAAGCCTTGCAAGTAATGTGACTAAAGTGTTAGCCACGGGATCTTGTATTACGGAACGAGTAAAGAGACTTGCCGGTAACGAGATTGAACTAGGTATAGAGATACCGACGATCGAATCTCGGGCAAGTAACATACCGATAAACAAAGGGAACATCATACGGGATTAACTGAATCCTTGACATAGAGGTTCAACCGAATAAAGATCTTCGTAGAATATGTAGGAGCCAATATGGGCATCCAGGTCCCGCTATTGGTTATTGACCGTAGAGGTGTCTCGGTCATGTCTACATAGTTCTCGAACCCGCAGGGTCTACACACTTAACGTTTGGTGACGATATAAGTATAGTTGAGTTGTTATGTTGGTGACCGAAAGTTGTTCGGAGTCCCGGATGAGATCCCGGACATGACGAGGAGCTCTGGAATAGTCCGGAGGTAAAGATTGATATATGGGATAATAGTGTTTGGTCTCCGGAAGGGTTCCGGAATTCACCGGAAGGAGTTTCGGATGTTTCCCGAAATGTTCGGGTACGAGAACACTTTATTTGGGCCAAGGGGTAAAGCCCACGAGGCTTTAGGAAGGTGCAAAAGGAAGTTTTGCGGAGGCCAGGGGCCAGACGCCAGGGACCCTGGCGTCTGGGGCCAGACGCCGAGGACCCTGGCGTCTGGTCCTGGAGTCCGAGCAGGACTCTTGCCTTGCGGGCCAAACCGACTTTGAGGAGGCTCTTTCTCCAAGTTTCGACCCCAGGGCTCAACATATAAATAGAGGGGCAGGGCTAGCACCCGGAATACATCAAGAATTCCCCAAGCCGTGTGCCGGCAACCCTAACCCTCTAGTTCCTCCGTCATAATCTCCGTAGCGCTTGGCGAAGCCCTGCAGAGATTGTTCCTCACCACCATCACCACGCCGTCGTGCTGCCGGAACTCATCTACTACTTCACCATCGCTCGCTGGATCGAGGAGGTGAAGGCGTCATCAAGCTGTACGTCCGTTCGGCACTAGTTCGTGATCGGTTCGAGGGACGACTTGCGATTTGGATCGCGGAGACGTTCGACTACATCAACCGCGTTTCTTAACGCTTCCGCTTAGCGATCTACAAGGGTATGTAGATTCACTCTCCCTCTCGTAGATGCTCATCACCATGGATAGATCTTGTGTGTGCGTAGGAAAATTCTTATGTGTTTGTTGGACTTCATGTTGTCCTTTGAACTCTTCACCTTGACAATAACTGTTTGATTGTCACAGTTCATAAGGATGGCCGGAACCGGCTTCTCAACCACTGGCAAGTCCATCAAAAGATCTCGAAGCCATTCTGTTTCGCCACCAGATGTGTCTAACGCTGTTAATTCTGCTTCCATTGTCGATCTCGTTAAGATCATTTGCTTGCAAGACTTCCAGAAAACAGCACCACCTCCAAGAGTAAACACATACCCAGTTGTGGCCTTCATCTCATCAGCATCAGAGATCCAATTCGCATCACTATACCCTTCAAGTACCGACGGGTATACGGTATAGTGAAGTCCATAGTTCATAGTACCTTTCAGATAACGCATAACTCTTTCAATAGCATGCCAATGTACATCACCCGGTTTGGAAACAAACCGGCTCAGTTTGCTCACAGCAAACGCGATGTCAGGCCTCGTTGCGCTCGCTAGATACATGAGTGAACCAATAATTTGAGAGTATCTCAATTGATCTTTAGGTATGCCTTCGAACTTTTGAATCAGCACACTAGGATCATATGGTGTCTGAGATGGTTTGCAGTCCGAATATCCAAAACGACTCAACACCTTCTCAACATAATGGGATTGCAGAAGTGTAATCCCACCCTCATCATCTCTCAATAGCTTGATGTTCAAGATAACATCAGCCACTCCAAGGTCCTTCATCTCAAAGTTCTGAGATAAAAAGGACTTAACTTCCTCAATCACTTTGAGGCTAGTTCCAAATAACAGTATGTCATCAACATACAAGCACAGTATAACTCCTTCGCCCCCACCATAGCGATAGTATACACATGTGTCAGCTTCATTAACAAAGAAGCCAACAGATGTCAAAGTTTCATTAAATTTCTCATGCCATTGCTTAGGTGCTTGTCTCAGACCATATAAAGATTTCAACAACTTACACACCTTTCCTTCCTGACCATCTATCACAAAGCCATCAGGCTGTTGCATGTAGATTTCCTCCTTTAGCTCTCCGTTCAGGAAAGCCGCCTTAACATCTATCTGGTGGATGAGAAGACCATGCGAGGCCGCCAACGAGAGTAATACTCGAATGGTGGTCAGTCTGGCCACAGGTGAATAAGTATCGAAGAAATCTTCTTCTTCTTTCTGGGCATAGCCCTTGGCCACAAGCCGAGTCTTGTACTTTTCAATCGTACCGTCGGGCCTAAGCTTCTTTTTGAACACCCACTTACATCCCAATGGTTTGCAACCATAGGGACGTTCAGTAATCTCCCAAGTCCCGTTAGCCATGCTGGAATCCATCTCGCTATGGACCGCATCCTTCCAGTAGTCAGCTTCTGGAGATGCATAAGCTTCTGAAATAGAAGTGGGAGTATCATCCACGAGGTACACGAGGAAATCATCACCAAAGGTCTTTTCAGTCCTTTGTCTCTTGCCCCTACCAAGGGCTTCCTCGTCATCCTCCTCAGGATTTTCATCATGTGTTTGTTCATAATATTCCATCGGAATGGCAGGTTCAGGAGTCTCCTCAGATTCCTGTCTAGAAGTTCTTTGCATATCTCTCATAGGAAAAATATCCTCAAACATTGTAGCATCCTTAGACTCCATAATTGTACCGACCTTCTGGTCAGGTACCTCAGATTTCACTACTAGAAATCTATAGCCAACGCTATTCTTAGCGTAGCCCAAATTAACGCAGTCCACGGTCTTTGGTCCAAGCTTACTTTTTTTGGGGATCGGCACGTTGACTTTCGCCAAACAGCCCCAAGTACGCAAGTACGAGAGTGTTGTCCTTCTCTTCGCCCATTTCTCATAGGGAGTTATCTCATTATCCTTTGTCGGAACTTTATTCAGGACATGACATGACGTCAATATAGCCTCCCCCACCATGCCTTGGATAAACCCGATGTATCTAACTTGGCATTAACCAAATCAGTTAGAGTACGGTTTTTCCGCTCGGCAACCCCGTTTGACTGGGGCGAATAGGGAGGCGTCCTCTCATGAATAATACCGTGTTCCACACAAAAAGAATCAAACTCACTTGAGAAGTACTCTCCACCACGATCTGACCGGACCCGTTTAATTTTCTTTTCAAGTTGATTCTCAACTTCTGCCTTATAGATTTTAAAGTAGTGTAGAGCCTCATCTTTAGTATTTAACAGATACACATAGCAATATCTAGTGGAATCATCTATCAATGTCATGAAGTATTTCTTTCCACCTTTAGTCAACACACCATTCATCTCACAAAGATCAGAATGTATGAGTTCTAATGGCGCCAAGTGTCTCTCCTCCGCAGCCTTGTGAGGCTTGCGAGGTTGCTTAGCTTGCACACACGTAAGGCACTTAGAACCTTTGGCTAAAGTGAAACTCGAGATTAAATTCAGTTTTGCTAGCCGCGTCATAACACCGAAACTAATGTGACAAAGACGTGAATGCCAAACTTCAGATTCATTAACACTCGAATGAATATTGTTCACGACTTTATTAAAAAAATCAGCGAGAAAAAGGCGGAACATTCCTTCGCATTCATAACCCTTTCCAACAAATAATCCATATTTCGTAACAACTACTTTATTAGACTCGAAGACCAACTTAAATCCTTCTCTACACAGAAGGGAGCCACTAACAAGATTCTTCTTGATGGCGGGGACATGCTGCACGTTCTTCAGCTGCACGATCCTTCCCGAAGTAAACTTCAGATCGACCATGCCAACACCATGAACAGAACCACTCGCACCATTCCCCATCAATACGGACCCGTGACCTGTGGCCTGGTAAGAAGAAAACAATGAAATGTCAGCACACACATGAACACCTGCACCTGTGTCCACCCACCAATCGGTGGACTGATAAACTGAAAATACAACAAATAAATTACCGTACCCAGATGCACTACTTTCATTGTTGCCCACAATCATATTGGCAGACTTGGAGTCCTGCTCTGGCTTCTTGTACTTGTTTGGGCAGTTGTTGGCCCAATGTTCCTCCGAACCACAAGTAAAGCAGCCATCTCCCTTCTTGTTCTTCTTAAAGGTCTTCTTACCTTTCTTCTTAAAGTCGGTATTCTGTTGGACACCGTTCTTTCCCTTGGGCTTGTGGGAATTGAAGTTCTTCTGACGCACCATATTGGCCACAGAAGTTCCTTCGACCCCTTTTCCATGCGAGTCTTTTGCTCTCGAGTTCTGCTCAACACTCAGATGGTCGATGACATCCTCTACTGAGAATTCATGCCTCTGATGTTTCAGAGTGGTAGCAAAATTCCTCCAGGAATTAGGGAGCTTAGCGATTATACAACCCGCGACAAATTTGCCCGGTAAATCGCACTTCAGAAGCTCAAGCTCCTTAGTGATGCATATTATCTCATGAGCCTGTTCCAATACAGAACGGTTCTCAACCATTTTGTAATCGTGGAACTGCTCTATAACATACATCTCGCTCCCAGCATCGGTGGCCCCGAATTTAGATTCGAGCGCCTCCCACAAGTCCTTGGCAACCCGCACATGTAAATATGCGTCAACCAACTTATCTCCGATCACGCTCAGAACTGCTCCGAGGAATACGACGGTGGCCTCCCTGAACGCCTTCTCCTGTTCAGGAGCAATCGTTCCCGTGGAAGGGACACCGGCGACCCAGAACACGTTCATGGCCGTGAGCCATAAGGTGGTTTTGGTCTGCCAACGCTTAAAATACGTACCGGTGAA